>OU611953.1:10000000-12500000 GCA_914767545.1 Sesia apiformis
ACATTTACACGTATGTTGATGCGAGCCTCACACATTTACATGTATGTTGATGCGAGTCTCACAAATTTACACGTCTGTTGATGCGAGCCTCACACATTTTAAAAATCTTGTAGGTACTAGAATTTGATTGCTAGCTAATAATAAAAAACATTCACATCAACATTAATATCCCCTGTAGGAATTAATGCATACGCAAGTTCTTTGTAAAAAATACAGAATGTCTTAGGTACAACTTCCAACTCGCATCACAATTTTTTCGACCAACTTGAATTTTTTAAAAATACAATCTAGTGACAATTTAAAATGTCGCGGAATGGTTAAACAACCAAAGTCTCATTATTATCATTTCTTATATTAATCGATACTTTGGTTTTTCATTTACACATTTGACCAACGATATATTTTTTTAAAATACTGGATAAAATAATTCCTTACGTCATTATCTAAACCAAATTATTGCTGAGGTTGTAGGTATATAATATTGTAATGCGATTATAATTTATCAACTATGGAAGCTTCAATAAATAAAATGTCTCTGAAGAACAGTTTCTATCACATATCATTACTCATTGTAGCACCACGCGGTTAATAGACCCATCTACAATAACATCTATACTTACCTCTATTCATTTTGTATATGCTGGTGTATAAAAATCAATACATATGAAAAATAATTTAATGTCGGTATATATATAAAACCTTCTGTATAAGTTATGTTTAAAAATTAAATAAATATTCTTAATGTTTCTTGACATTTTATTGAAACTGTATTTTGGCTTAAAATGTTTTTAAAACAACTCCTATTTATAATATTACGAGTACTTATTGACTGCGATACTTCTGGCCTACTTTACTTCTACCCGAAAATCAGTCTAGATTGGATCGTCGTTGGCTGGCTCGTCGAGCTCGTCGAGACACTTTACAACTTGTCTACATGTCGCTTCGACTTAAAGTAATATCACAATTATTACAATCGCCTTTACATATCCTACAGCCATTACAATTACCTACATTCAATGTCCTACAGCATTTCCTCGCTGCACCTAACATTGCAAATATTTCCAGTGGAAACTACCAGGTTGATAACATTTTGATTTTATTACAAAACTGGAATTTAAACTAATAATAATTCCAAAAACGAGACTACTTTAGGGGGTACAGTATAATTATACTAAATCATTACACATGCCTAGACGATTTTTTTTTATTCATCATTATTTTGTTCCTGATGATGCCAATACTTGACATATGACATCGACGACTCCACACGACGCGACGTAATAATGTATTTATATACAATTTAAATGAAATGAAAGTACCTACACGGGATAAAAGCGCTGCCAAAAGTAGATATAATTTTTAGTACCTAATTATTACTACAAAATCTGCAGACGATCTACAAAAGTGAATTACTTGAATTTTAATGACACGTTCTTGAAAATAGATTAAAATTGTTTGGACGGTAAGAAATAAATATCTATATACCCGCGAAAGAGAAATAAATAGGGCATGGACAAATGAACTGGGTATCTGATTATGAAGTGGTTAGTTCATCAATTGTATATTTCACCTCATGTTCCATTTTCAACTAACGTAAAGCCACGTTTAAATCCTAAATTAAAATATTAATTTATATATTATATTAGTATCATATTTAATCAAATGTGGGTAGGTATCAAAGCAAGACTTCGTTGAAAATTTTAGAAAGAGCCAGGTAGCAATCAGTAAAACCATTTTCAAATAATACATACATACTAAATATTATTGGACGGAGATAAATACACGCTTTCAAAGTAGTAAAATTGTGCGTCATTCTAAAATATATTATTGTAAATAAACCAACACATTAGTCCTTAGATAGAATGGCACGCATCTGTTTTGACTGTTTACACCTGGCAAATCTATATGGTCATTTAAAATGAAGTCTTCTCTGATTCTAAATTATATTAAATGTTAAAATAATGCCCATTAAGTTCACAGTTGACTGAAAGCAACGTATCCTATGTAATTTTGATCAAATAGATGAACATGTGCCCATATTAAAACAACATACGTGAAGATATGTCCTAGCATTAACTCCTAAATAAATATGGTAAAATGTTGTTAGTGAGGAATTATAAAATTTAAACAAAACAAAAACGTCACTTAATCCCTAATTTATCACATTTGACCTGGTTAGCACTCGCATATTTACAAACCAGTGCTGTGCTCGGTATATTTAAGAATCTGGTTAAAAATTATATTATCTACAATAATGTATGTTATATGAACAGATATAAAGAATACCACACCAATTTAACACTACGAAAATTCAAAATAATGATCCACTCAAAGTTACACGAGGTCAAAAGCCGCAAGTGGGCTTGACGTTCGTCATATAACTTTAATTAAATATCAAAAAAGGTTTATACTCGTAGGAAAAACTGGCCAGAATGAGAACACTTAAAGAGAAATTAACGACAACCGCTCGAGTAACTCTAAGTGGTTTACGTTCTTAAACCTATAAGACACTAAATTACACCACAACATCAAGTAACTACTGCGGATATAATTATAAAAAACAGTCAACATCAATTTTTGAATAATATTTATATCTACTATAAATTTGACGTAATGGCAAAATATCTACATTATACACAATCTTAGTGTCATTTCATTGTTAATTTCGATGGTATTGTTGTATAAACTGATACGGCGGAAACACGAAAACTGGCAAAGATAGTCTCAAAGTGTATTTAGAACTTTGGAATTGTTACAAACCTATAAAAGTTTTACAGTGACCGGCGATGCACAAGGTGTAACTGATAAATTCATGGTTTCAGACTTCTGGAGAGGTTCAGTTGCACCCTGTATATGGCACGGAAATTACAAAGAGGCACTCGACTATCTTCATCTTAGAGCGTTTTTCCAGTCATTCACTGCATCTCGTCAGTTATTAATATAAGTTGTGTATATTGTATAGAATCATCTCATCGCCTATAATCTCTTTCTAATTTACGATGTGTCATATATATCCAGGTAGTCTAAACGTCATGCGACGGCACCGTGAGGTGTAGACTTCTCTGTTCGTCGTAATCAAAAATCGTAAAACATGCTAGGATTGTAAGACAAGTTGATTGTCTGATTTAATTTTCTACAATTTTCATACACTACGCGTTTCTTAGTGTGTGAAAATTGTAGAACTACACTACACTTTCACTTTCTATTTACTTTCACGTACGGTGAGCCCATGAACATTTTGACCAATTTCGCGTTTGATTCGTTTTCATACGAACAGAACAGACAATAATAAAGTTCCAAATATAAATTGCCCAGTTAGATATGCAAGCGAAAATAGCTATATATGTTTCAGAAAGGTCAAAATGAAACTCCTCAACTTTCAAGCGCTCAACATTATCATTGGCCGACTGTACATACACATGTATTTATGATTAATTTTCGCGTATATTTCAAAACACGTTTGTCGTTCTGTGTCGACACCAATCTCCTGTGTCCTTGTGTGTTCCATACACGATTCTTTATATACCTAGCCAAAACTAATGAGTGGACACGGAAGTGCTCCTACAGATATTTATGCAAACGACAGAGACCTGAATTTTCTTACAAAATCACTTGAAAATAACTGGAGATTATTATTATATACAAAAACATTGTCCCCTTACCACAAAACATAGACACGCATTAGAACAGTATTTTCAAAAGTATTTAACGAATCTGATTGGTCGAGAACCTGTTAGACTGTAAGTAACTATTTGTTGAACAAAAAAACTCATACACGTGTTTGTTGGTAAGGCTCCATCTCGTGTGCCTACAACATGACCAGTTTTAGTGCTTACGCCGCTCCATTAGAGTATTATGTAGTAAAAATAAAAATTCAGAGTATTGCTTCTCGTTTATACTACAAGTTTTCGATTACCTACCTAAAATTACTTATTATATCCCTCTGGCAATGTTACTATTATAATTTATAAAATACCATAAAATATAATTTAACTGCATACTATGTATAACAATAATAATCGTTTGAACGAAAATAATAAAATCAAAGTCCTCCGTTAGAACTGACCGACAACAGTATGTAATAAATAAAACAATTATTACTATATTCTTCGATAAATATTCCTGCACCCGGTTATTTCGTTGCATTAACTGTTTAAAACTGTATATAGTACCGTGCTTTATATTTAACAATATTGCAATGTTCATGAAAAATACTGGTCCACAAACTGTACGTACTAAAAGATCATTTAAAAGTGATAACAACGCTAATTCGCTTATCCTATATAATTAATTGACAGTAAATAGTCCGTTTGAATATAAAAGGGAGTTATCTAAAATAAAATGTCGCATAAACGGATTTTAACCTATTTACTCAGCTTAGATCATGCTCTCATTACAAAAATATATAATTCAATAGACTCAAAATAATTGAAGAGAATTTTATTGGGCTATCATTACAAAAAATACGAGTGATATAAAGACGTTATAAACCCCAAAGTTTTTTTTTAGTAATTACATGTATTAATATCAAATCAAACGGACTTCCATATGGCCGACATAACCTAAATTATTGCAACAACGAACAGTTCACACTTATACAAGTATATAACGTCTATTTTTCTTATCAAAAATATATTTGTCTACTGTTATTTTGTGTGTGTGAAATTATTTACTGTAACCATTGATAAAAGAGCACAAGATACGAGATATTAAATGTGTTGGAATTTCCATTTTCGGTAAGTTTAACTTACCCGACGGAACAGCAAAAAATAGCAAGGAAAAATTACAGAGGGCAGGCTATATCTGCAACTAATAGGGTAGACGGGTCTTTGAATAGAAACTGCGTGCCCGGAAACGTAAGCTGGGGTACCCAGCGGTCAGACGGTCTGCGAACTAAAAGTCGCGCTAACGACTGATCGATGCGGTGGCGGGCTTTGGAAGCAGTGCCACATTACACATGGATGGTATGATTATTAATTATTAAAAACCTTTCGTCTCCATGGAATAGTTGTTTAGGTTTAACGCAGACAACGGACAGTTCGTAGTGTACTGTTTTGTTGGTGAAAATATAGACAGCAGTGAAGTATGTGACCACACACGCCGTATAAAAAGTCTCCCTGGACTCTTAAGGACTGGACGGTACAAATACTCTCTCTGGTACTCTTTTAAAACATCTTTATTTTACCCCAAGTGCATATTAAAACAAAGTAGTCTCTGCGCTTACGTCACGTTCCTCTCCTGAGTTCTAATGATCAAATGAACTTATACGTCGTGTGCGTTAAGTCCATGACAAGTCTGGCGCGTACTTCTTCCACACCACGCAAACATTTATTTGTCCGCCGCGTAACGTTGAACGGTAGGTGAATTTTTTCGTAATAATAAATAATTCGTAATATAATAATGAAGCTTATGTAGGTTCTTATTCATTGTATAGATACGAGTAAATACGTATTCGTTATATAAACAAGCGGGTAATACTGTTTTAAAAATTGTGCATCTATAGTTCTTTTATCAATGACTAATAAACTCAGATACAGAAACAGATTGAAGTAATAATTATGCTGTTAGGGCGTCTCGATTTCATCGAATAGCTGTGGTTATTTTCAAATAGGTATAAGAAGAATATCACAATATCGGCAGTTTCTATTCGTCTTAAAGAGATAAAATGGCATGTATTTATTATACTTCTAATTATTGCAGACCAGTATTTTTATTTCTTGTTAAAACTGTAAAATTGTAAGAAATAACTCCTTGTTATTATTTACATATAAATTACTTATTTCAAAAGCTCCTCGGAATTATGTATTTGGACAAAAGCTTAGAATATATTGTCACATTGGTAACACATCATTAAGGAGCCTTGCAATGGTAGTATCAATAAAAACGAAATCTAAAATAAAGTGTGTAAAAACAATCTTTGACAATTAATTTATCTACTTCAATGTTTATTTTTATGAGGTACATATTTTGGCACAGAGAGATTTGTTAACCATAATTAATTTATACTTATCTAAATTTTTATATTACTATAGATTAAATTACATAAAACGTTTTCGATGTTCTAAAACTTGTTGACTGGTCTTAATCGTACGAATCACAGCTTTTTGCATTCTTCTACTTACCTATCGTCACGACTACCAAATTATCTAGCTTCTCTTCAATGGAATGAGATTTCAATCTTAACAATACAAAAATATGGCAAAAGAACTAATTTAGGCATCTCAAACATAAAAAGTAGCGCTATCGTACGTTAAACAGCATTATCACATGTTCAGGCTCTTTTGTCATAAACATGGTGTTTCAAATCATATTTGACTGAAGCAGCAATGCCACTAATAGTTTGACACTAAGTTTAATGTCAACTCACAAAGCATAAAATGCAAAAACAAATAAAAAAATGTATTTTATTTAAAACTCTCAGTTGTTAATTCATGTGATTACTAAATACAGATGAACCCGCTATTAAATTATATTTAAAACAAGATTACTGTAGTGTGACATACGAAAATATAAAGTCATCTGTTTTATTTTTGCTTAGAGCAAACATATCCCTTTTATTTATTATTTAATAATAGAATAAATATCGAAAATTATTAATAAAACTATACAAAAACCACTCCAAAATGAAAACTGTCCTGTTTCCTTATTAAACCTGCTTATATCCATAATTATATGTTGTAAAGTTTAAAAACGTTTTAAAAAATATTCTGTTTTACTGTTATAATATGACTCGGTCATTTAACTATAGAGGTATGAGAAGATGTAAGAGGACGGCACGGTTGACGATCAGCGTGCATTGTGTACGTGCGTGGTGAGGTGCTTCGAGAGGTAGTCGGCTCTCGCGAAGCACTTGCCGCATGCCTCGCAGTGGTAGGGCCGCTCCCCCGTGTGAATACGCAAGTGACGTGTCAAGTCGCTCTTCCCACCGAACGCCCGTCCGCAGAACAAACACACAAAAGGGCGCTCCCCAGTATGTTTCCTAACGTGCAACTTTAAATTTTCTTTCGACCTTACGCACTTGCCGCAAAATGGGCACGCGAACCTTCTCTCTCTATCCCTCTGTCTGTCGTCGTTCTGCAAGAAACCTAGGATTCCCGAATGCGAGCTTGTGCTTTCGTGTTTGCTATTGTCCGTCCGAGACTCGCTTTCAGAGCTGTCTGCAATTGAACTGACACTAGCAAACGACACAGGCACACGTCTTCTCTCCTCCGACGTGCTTTCTTCTTCTCTTTTACTCTCGCTTTCAGCACTAGAATTTCTACAGTCAGTCGAATCATCGACAGTGACAATAGAATCCGAGGGTCCATTGGAGTCAACTGTGCTATCTTGTTCAGCATCATTGATTACTTCAATAGGTGGAGTCCTAGGTGATTCAGTTCTGCTTTTCTTTTTAATAGACAGATCCATTTCTCCGCACTGGCCTATTGCCGCTTCATTCGTGCTAGTAACCTGATCCGTGCCTTCCGGTTGGTCAGTGTTCTTTGTGTGAAGTCTTTCTAGGGTGTGGTTAAGGCGATGTTTTTTGAAAGACTTGAGATAACGGAATTGCATCCCGCATACATCGCACGTGAATAATTTATCGGCTGGTAGCCTCGCTCGGTGGTTTTGTTCTCTATGTTTAACATATGCAGATCTGTACCTGTAGCTCTGTCCACACTGTTCACAAACGAACGGTTTGTCGTCGCACGACGACTGCGAAGCGTGTTGTAAAGCGGCGTGGCGCTCAAGGAGCCAGGCGGAGGGAAAAGAGGCGAGGCAAACGCCGCATCTCCGTCTCTCGGAATGGAGTAGATGACGGCTCTGATAGGCCATGCAGTCATCACTTAGGTACCTTCGCAGGCGACAGGCCTGTAGAGCCAGCAACGGTGACCAAAGAGGCAAACCGGTCGGACTGCGTGGCGGTGGTATGCGACTCGCGATACTCGGCGATCCACATGACATGTCCAATAGCATCTGTAACACATAATAAAATGAATGTAAATGGTATTGTATTAAATAAAGGCCTAGCTAAAAATATATATAGACGTACCTCTCAAAGATCCCTCATCATAGGTGTAGAAACAGGAATAAAAGAATATTTCTGTAATGATTGTAGAGCTTTTATTTGTCAAAATTGTATTTTTACAGCTATGATATGCTTATATTTGTTTCAAAAGTTACAATTATCAACAGCGAAGGTTCTCTGTTTAGACTGTTGTACAATTGACGAAACATTACTCAAATTTGATCCTCGACCTTTCTGATATTTTACTGTAACTATAAATGATTCATTATCAAGTTTAAACAAAATAGTAATTAATGCTCTTTGTTACAACATTATGCATTATTAATTATGTTAAAAGGCAAACAGATTTTCTCTAATCAAAAATGTCAACAACGAATGTTAAATAAAACAGCTTAGGAGACATTATCGGTTCCTCGACAGAGGAACAACAATAATAAAGCTCTATAAATAAAGTGAACCTACATTATTTGAACTTGCGCTGAATGAAATCATAGTAGCATAATATATTTTGAAAGTTACGTTATGCCCTAGTAGTCGGCGGAAGTATCGTAGATAAAATATAATAACGTAATAATATATTATGCTAATATCAATAACAGTCACAAAAGTATTAAATCTAAATAATTTATAATGAACCATTAGGCATTAAAAACAAATTGTACCGCTATACATTAATAAATACACCTACAGGAACTTAGAAAAATTGCAATATAAGTTCTATATTTAGGTATGCCACTTAAAATGGTAGGTCATGTACAACTGACCAATGTACGTTAGTGCGGCCCATACTCCTCCATCTTGTGGATAAAACTTAACGATACTATTTAAGACTATACAAAATAAATCTATTGTTATATTGGTCGTTAAAATAATTTTGCACTGGCTGTTGCGTTGTATGATTACATCGCAAGATTGGAGTGCGCTAGCTACGGAGGTGGTGATCCGATCACTTACTCACCATCACTTGGGGGTGAACTCTGGTGTAAGCGAATGTAAAACAAATGTGTAACAGTCGACTGCTCAAGTCACATATCATAACGCAACTTACAATTTTCACCATAAAATTACACATGTTTCTATAGTTCATCCGCTACTTATATATTCCGTGATTTGCAGCCTTTATATAAGTCTTGTATAGGCAAGAGGCACTCTAAATATAAAACTGTGGTCACAATTCATAATATAAAAATGAATCTACGTTATAATATCTATTTCAACAAACAAAATATTTCACTCTAGTGTTTCTTGTGTTCTCATGCTCTGTAGACAGCTACTTCAAATGAAAAATTCTAGATAAAATTTTAATGTAGAGATAGTATATTTGTTTGTGCTAATGGCGTGTGTACTCTGCAGGGGGCGTGGCAACAACTTGCAAATGTTAAAATTTGAATAACTGCACTTGGGGGTCGTATAATAATATCTATTGCTCATGTATGTTACAATTCACTAACAACACCACGCTGCCTATATACACGTCAATACATAGAAATATATTTGTATCAATATTATTATTTAATCAATAAATAGTATCTCTGAACGTTAGGAAACAAAATATCATTTTTAAATTGCATTCTGCTCTATTATAAAACTATTTCGATAAAAACTCGTACAAATTTGATAATTCGCTTCATTATTAACCATTATTTATTACTATTATTTATTTATGTAAACTGTAAATATACAATCTTTCTTAAAATAAGCAGAGGAACATTAATCAAGGTTACAATATTGCTATTAAAGTTTGGTAACGTTCGACTCCGAAAAATAAAAAATGTGCAGCTTTTCAAATCGCAACATTCATGTCTCATTGTATATTTTTATTGCGTTTTAGACGAGTTTTAAACTTTCTAGCTCCGGGACGTAGCGCATCTACCAATCTATTATCTAAAATGCAATTACATGTGATTTTTATTTAATAGACCAACTTTATTTTTCTTTCTTGCATTAATTTTATAATAAATTCGCTATAACTTTATACAATATGTGTATAAAAAAACAGAATGATAAGAAATGATCTAAATATAGATAACTTTGTATGAGTGTTCAAATTTACTTACAAAATTGTCACAATTTGTATGAAAGTGGTCTACCTCAATTACCTTTTATATATACTTTATGTTACCATCTAGTGGTCGTTAATATAGTATGTAGGTACTCTGTTTAAAATGTAGAAAATGTACACTTTTTTCAGAAACAATAGTATTTTAATGGATGACAGATATCTAGAAAATAAAACAGAAGTAAACTTAAACATCCATTAATTAATGTGGAATGTTTACGTTGATAGAATTTTCATAAATTACCAGAATAAATCGCGCACTTCCTTCTACGTTAACAACTACATAACACTTGGAAACAGACATTCCATAGACATATTTACTGCGCGTCTATAACTATAAAAACCTTACCACGTGCATTTGGAAGAGCTTCCTAAGGACACTACCACATCGTTATTTCAATACTTAAATCTTTACATTAAAACGACGTCAAAATAAGTCAAAGGTATTAATTGCTGCGGTACTCCCGTGGATCATGTCGAAAATTCGTATTTAAAATTGTATTCCATAAATACGTACTCACGTACGTATTTATACTTACGTACGTAAGTAGTAATATATCGTAGCCACTTGCTGTAATTTAGCAATCATTAAAAACTCTATGAAGTGCAGCCAAATAGGGAATTACTTATTAGGAATTGAGTTCTGACAGAGGGTGGCGCCATGAAACGTGAGCTGTGCTGTGGCAAGTTCTAGTGAGCTGCGCTAATCATGCTTTGCTCCGTTTTGTATGCTATGAAATAGATAAGTTGAAGCTGTGCTACGTGCATCACGGCGCCACTTGCTTTCAGATTGTTTTTTTCGTATGTTACACTTTGTGACATATCAATGGGACATGTACATCGCTCGATTATTCTGTATATACGACAGAGGATGGCTCGCACAAATGCAGCGCAGCATGTTTCGTGGTATTTTGCATATGAATATATGGTAAGCGAGTTATGCTACACAGCACTGACAAGCTGAGCAAGGCACACCACAGCGCAGTTTCGTGACTCCACCCTTAAGTGTTAAAAATCTTTAGTCTTTTGATAAATTACCGCCTAGCCTCTTGTTAAAACGTCAAACAATTACATAATCTGTCTAGTATTTTTAGACACTTCATAAAAGGTCTAAATATACTAGACTGATAGTGCGACCGACTGGTGTCACAGTATGAGCCTGGAAGCAAGTTGTACTCTTTTATACTTTCAATTAAGTTGGCAGACGAAGTGTCCACCTGGTGGTAAGTGAATACTGTCGCCCTCCAATATCCGCGGTGCTGGCCAACATCAGTCCAAAATGACAAATGTTGGCACACCCCTGGATGCACTGCCTACATGACGAGATTTGGAAAAAGGATTGGGTATATGGGCACTTCATAAAGAAGCTAAATATTTTAGAAATTATTTTTAGTCTATCTAACTAAGCTATCTAACTGATCTTCATAAATATCTAAACATCCATGAAAAGCAGTCAGATAGCCTAGCCAAAAATCAGTAAGCAGCTAAGACATTTAACTGACATTCGTAATTAAAATTATCTGATCATGGAATTATGTGTTTTGGAATGTTAGGCGTTCACAATCCAAAATTAGTTGTAAGTACATTATTATTCAAGTACTTAACGTAAAAATTATGAATAAGATACGAGACCTAAATTCTAAAAATTTCTAAAAACTTAAATATTAGCAATGAGATCTGTTAAGGTGTGCTACATTTTTGTTAATTTCTTCGTCTTAAAAAACGTTTAAAGTCAATAAAATTTTGCGAGTCACACGTTTAAAAGTGACCATTTATAACCAACAAAACATTGAAACCTTTCGCATTCACTCTTCTATAGCGAAGCTTAGCCTACACGATCTTACGCTATAATTTTACGATCATATTTTATATCAAATCTCGACCATTTGGTCTTAATAGCCTAACTATTTGCAATCACAATCTGAGATCGAATTGTTAACTCCCAGATGTTGCACCTTACTTTTATATATCACAGATCGTTTCCTATATTACAATAATACTTTCGTTAATTCCAAATAAACAATTTAAAATGTTACCCCAAAGTGCGTACGAGCGAGCCCACACCTAGTCTAGTAATTTTGACAAATATTTTAAAACAACAACAACACATTTCATGTGAGATATAAGATGATATGTTCCATGCCAAAAGATTATGAAACGATCAGGTATTACTATCGACTAGTGTAACAAATATTTTTTAAATATACTGATATTCATTCTTAATTTATTAAATAATAAATATTAAATACAGGCTGTATTCGAATCTTTTCCGACGCCTAAAACCTCGGTTTCCGTTCACAATTACTTCATTGACGTTCACGTTCATTCACATGAAAATTTTAGTGTTTTTTAAAAAAAAAAATTTTTTTGAGTTATATTGTTTTAAAATACAAAGACCAAAAAATGTATACTTTTAAAAATAAAAAGGACGTACAATTAACTCAGAATCATACATACATGTGCCGTGTGGTGGCGGCCGGCTTTACAATAGCTCCACCCCGTCTCTACCCATGGGTGGAAAGGGCGACTAAGGGACAACACCGCCGCTAAGAGTGGACTCGCCAACTCGCTTGGCTAGCGTGCCGTAAGTCCGTGTCCAGCACTGGACGATAAAAGATCTAGTTACGGTAACTTAGAATCATGAGCAGAATTCATGGTTTCAGGTTTCGGGAAAGGTTTGAACACATCCTGTATAATATACATATAAATATTACCTACGTTCCAGAGAGTACCGTCAACACGTAAAAACGAAAATAGAGACTTTAATGAATGAAACTTACATACTAAAGTGAGCCTACATCCAATCAGTACCAAATCAAAGCTTTAGATATATTCCCTTTGTGATAACAATATAACGACACAGATTTATCCATTGTGCGTGAACAATGACATCGACGAATAAAGTCCGGTAACAAATAAAATGTGGAGCTATTATAAATGAATGTTAAGATCCATAAAATATCCCTGTATTTGACTCTGTTGAATTTATTGAACACAGCAATCATGAAACACTTTCAAACGTTTTGTCAGTATATAGATTGTTGTTGAAACACAGAGTTATGAAAGATTAGAGAAGACCTTTTGCAACACTAGTGTGTTTTTAACAACTTTTATACGAACAAGACATTTGAAAAATGCTTAAGGTGTAAAACAACGTGGTTATGCAGTATGAAAATAGATATATTATATATAATGTAATTATTTTAAATACATACTATGCCTGTCACATCCAAACATCAATAAAATGTAAAGAAAATAGTATGTACGATCGTGTGGTGCACTGTGTAGATAACTCATGAAGCGTATGAAATAACTGTACAGTAACACTAATTAAATAATATCTGTCGGCCATCTTCGTATTTCCGACCGTGACTGAACGCTGATAAACTTTATATAACATAGAGTGCTTACAACGTAACGTAATTTTTATTTTATTTTACATGAAACAACAATTTGAACACAGTATAAAAATACATTGTAAATATCTCTAAACACATGCCTATTAATGTTTCAACAAATGATAAAAATGAATTCTGAAAGTGTGTTTAGATGTCTGTTTCGATCTGTTTCTGTGTCTGTTTAGACGATTGCGCAATGCGAAGATGGTCGACCGGCATTATTTAATTAGTAAGACTGTAAATTTTATTTTATATAAGTGTGTTTGTGTGTGTATGTTGCATGGATGATGAGGCATAGTAATCGGACAGAACTGAAAGAGCGCTTAAAGCTTTGATTCCCATGATCACACATCCACGACCCTCCCCGTGATGCCGAATACAGAGCTACCGAAGCATTACTCTCTAATAAATTTCCTAAAAAACCAATATTATCAAACTATATGTTATTTACATTTATATGTCGTAATATTGCTTTTGAATTACCTCTGGGGAGCGTGCGTCGTTAACCTCGAAAGACGTAAAATTAGTAAAAATCTCAAATCCCTAACTTTTTAATCATTACGAACTATAAATTGAGTGCAAATTTCCTATTTTCTCTAATAATTATAATTAAAGCACTCATTATCAATCTTTAATTTGGTATGTCAAATCAACTCCGAGAGATGAACTACTTATAATAAATACGCAAGTCTCTAAAGATTATGTCCGCTCTAAATTAATACAATATTTTACAATTTCTTTAATTAGTAATGATAGCTTTGAGATGGCAACCAAACGTGACAGCTCATAATGTGAAACCGACAAGGAACAGTTCTCAATATATAACTTAGTTGAAACAAGCAAAGGATATCGTGATAAGAAGCGATTTTATTTCAGATTGGAAATAAATAATATTTAAAAGAAGTTATACTTCTCTAGCTAACTTTGGCTATGCCGTCTAAAGAACCCATTAAGAAATAGGTTTTTTATTATTACCTAAAGCGTAAAGAAAGCACCTAATGTTCATAACGTTCCCGAAATGATCAAGCGATAAAAAAAATGAAATCAAAAGCCCATCCTCAAATAAACGAAGAAGTAACAAGTTTTGTGTGTCAATTATCTATTAGTGAAATATCAAATATTATTCATATCGTTCAGATCACAGTTGCGGCGTTTAAATCACATTCTTAACTAATTACAACATATTGTCCTCCATTTGTTCAATCAATTATCACTTCTCGCTCACCATTGACTATTCCCAATAATAATTTATATTATTGGCTAATAATATATCCTCATATCCTAATTGTGTACTATTTTCGTCCCGACCTCATTGGTGTGGGCTCTCCTCCTCGGTGTCAACAGGACTCGGTGATAAGAACTTCCGAGCGTATTTCGGATAATGAGTCTTTTCATGAGCCTTCAATATGGTTGACCGCGAGAAAGTCTTTCCACACAAAACACATCGAAACGGTCGTTCACCTAAAATACGAAAAACATTATAAGTCATAATCAGCATTCAAATGATTCTTGGCCGAACAGGGCCACTAATACTAAAGAACACAATAAAACGTTAAATGAGAATAAAATACTACTTTAAAATATATAGATATAAGACATATTATCCGAGAAAAGGGATTGTATTGTCGGTTGTGGATCCCTGGTTCCCTTGAACCGACACTCACTTAAAGTGACAATTAAGACTTCAGTGAAATCTTAAAAATATTATTAAATTTTTTATTGCTTTATCTTAGAAATCAGATGTTACAGCAGGTTTTTGTAGAAACAGAATTTAAAACAACAAGATTTTAGGTCAGAATTCTTAACCTACAACAAAACAATCATAAATGAAATTATTCAATGTGGTTGCTTTTTAAATTTTAATTTCATAACAATAATATTAAATAAAAAATTCTTTCTTACCTGTATGCACTCTACAATGGTCCTTCATATGATGTCTCAATTTAAACGCCTTGCCACAGAATTCACATTTAAAAGGTCTATCACCCGTATGCACTGGTAAATGGGCTATTAAAGATGAAACATCAGGAAAACTCTTGCCACAAAACTTGCACAGCACTACGTTCCCCGGCTCTACGGGGCCAATGTCCAAGTCGATAGGAGACTCCTCTGGAGGCATCGACATGTACGGCGGCTCACTGAACTGCCCCATCATCGGCAAGCCAAGTGGTCTGCCTAATATGGCGTCACGGTACTTCAAAGTGTCGAGTGTATGCGTCGTCAGTATATGCCGCGTCAGTTTGCTCTGGTGCGGGAACGCGGCGCCGCAGTGTATGCAAGGGTAACCCCTCTCCCCCTCGTCTAATCGCCCCCTACCGGACCCTTCGTACTCCTGCAACCACAAAAAAGAACATCAACTTCTTTTCTCTTGTCTCATGTTTCCACGGTCCAAACTGTGCATTATCTCTACCACTACTTTCTAAATGGAGATGCAGTCTCAGTTAATTTTAGGTTTCCACTATCTAATTAAGAAGTTGACGCTCATTTTTGCCCAAAAAATGTGCAGGAGTGACCCGGGAGCCGGCTACGCGTAATGCCTTGTTGTTTAGCAACGCGCGCGCGTACTGAATCACAGATTCGTACTCTAGCGTATGCGTGTATGGCCAAAGATTAAACAAAACTGCCCAAAATATATATCAAACAAAATGAATGAATATAAAAAAATGATGGCCAACAAAATGAAGGTCAACTTCTTGACAGCAAGGCATAGTACTCGATGTTCAAAATAGCGCAGCACATTGAACAAGCATGCATTAAATACACATCGGACATAACTCAAAACACCAACGACTAAACTGCACATGAAACGTTTACAACAACACATATAAGCATCAATGTTAGTCAAATTCAAAATGGACGCAACTCAAGGTGTTATTTTGAATTTAAAATTTAAGTTAACACAAGTTATATAAAACATTAACGGTAACTTTAAATACAACTGATTGTCATGTAATTTATTTTTACTAATTTTATAATTAATTAAAAAAAAATAAGAATATTAGGGAAATATATAATTATTTTACTATATATTTTTTCATTAGTACATTTTGCGAACCATTAACATGCAACATATTAATCTTCACTCATTGCCACACCAAAGTTATTACATACAACATGCATTATTCAATATCTAGCTCATTCATGAATGTCAAATGCTTAAATTAAATGACAGCCATCAATGTTAACCACAATCCGCCTTCTTAAAAAATAATACATAGCTAATATAGTATATTGTACCCACATATACAGACAATATAAACAATACGAATATATCATAAAAAATAATTTGCATAATGATACTGTAACTAAGACTTTATTTCTTTATTGCCTTGGGAATCATATAGTATGTAGCTATTTATTTAAATATTGGATAAGTTGTGAGTCAAAACGTGCGAAATTCACTCTTTGACAATTGAATTATGGTGCATCTTTGTCTATCTTCATAATACAGAAAGAGAAGGTAGCATAAAGTAAATTATCAGTGTGAATTTTGCAGGTTTTGCAACACGACCTATTTTACCAATTCAAATACAACTTGGCAATAAAATTGGATACATGGTGAGCATACAAACAAGTTATATTTGACAGATAACGAGTAATAAATCTACAACATATAAACAAATATACAACATTTAATACTTACAGACTCATGCTGCAATCTGTAGTCTGAAGAAGATTCGCCGCCTTTCTCTTCATTGCTTCTGTCCCACTCTACTTCCTTTTTCAATGACTGAAAAAATATTCATTGCAGATGTCATTTTGTACAATTTGTGCTCTTCGAGAGACCTGTGAACAGGATTCTGCAAGGCCGGCAGCGTACCCGAATGTTCCATAGTGTTGCAGGTGTCCATGGGCGTCGGTGACCACTTACCATCATATGGCCCACCCACTCCTCTGTCTCTCTCTTCTATAAAAAAAAATATAGTCTAAAAAGATACATTGAAATATAGTTATTATGATTTGATTTTTTAAACTCTAGTGTGTCATGGTACTTTATGCCAGTTTGATTTTGGACCTCCATTCTAACAATTGTCACCAAAATAATTTGTACGCACCTAAATGTAGACTAGAGGCTTGTAAAGGAAGTTCCTTCTATATGGTAATCTCTATTTATAATAAGCTACCAAATTGTTTAAAACTTACCGAGAAATATTTTTAAGAGGAAACTGACACGCTGACCTCAAAATAATTGCTATATAATAAATGATTACATAAGAATTTAAACTTTTGTTATCTGGTTGAACTGACAATAAATAAATGATTACCTACGTTAGAAAAACAGACATAATAAGAATGATTAAATTAGTATTCAAATGTAAAATAAATTTTTGCACGTCCATTAAAGTAGAAAATAATTATGGGATATAAATATATCCCATATTTTATTACTTTTGTTGCAACCACCGAAAAGACATTTAAAACAAAGTGTCATGGAAGTTATGCAGTAAATATTCTGTTAAAAAGCTGAAAATCACGAACAAAGTCATGAGTACCAATTGCTGATCTTCTTGCCGAGTTCTCATTTATCATGTTGATAATAGAGACTGTGAGGTGCACAGGCTGCTACTTTCACTTGGCTTCCCAGAATTTATTTAATTACCTGAGTGAAGTGTCTTACACTAGCACCTTGCATTACAGTTATCATAAAAGCAGAGGCCAATCAAAATCTAATTATCATTTGTTACATTAATTGGGAAAACGGACATTGTTGTCGGGTTCTAGTTTATCAGATATAGAAACGTTAGTGAATTCTTTAAGAAAAAAAGTTACCTATGACTATAAAAAAAAATAGGTGTCACGAGCATGTCTGTCTATTTAACAGATTCTTAAAACAATGAAATTTTAAGTCAAATCTTAATCAAAGACAATAAGTTTGTACTGAAAATAATGTCTGTTTGCACAATGAATCCGCCAAGGTATCCGTGTCAGGAAATCCCAGTGGTCGGAGGCAAATAATATCACACTTTATATTGTTCTCATTTCCGATTAATTCATTAATTTATCGTTTTCGATTTGGACTATAAAAATATGCACAAAATATAATCTACATCATAGAATGCAACCGTCATGGAAATAATGAACATGGGCCAAATTTTGTAATTATTCGTTTTATAATTTTTCGAAAGATTTCGATATGTACTCTCATACGAGTTTTATTTTTTTTTGGACAATAGATAGGGTTGCCAACTTTCGACGGAGCAAACCCAGGAGATCTGAAGCAATTGGGGATAGCTTGAATGAAATTATTTTTTTACTTTTTAATTTACATATTTACATTGTTTTCGAGAAGCATCTAATATTTGTCAATTTTTAGCACATAACCATAAAAGCTTTTACAGGAAAACTAAAAATTTTATAGAATTTGTAACTCTGCTGTTACCAAAACTATGTTTATTCTATTTCTCTCCTTGCTCCATACATGCTCCATCAAGCTGAATACGCATTCGCAAGAAGCATTTGATATGGAGTGGATAGAACAAAAGAGACCAATTTCAATTAAGGACAGGAATTTCTGTCATAGATTTTGTGAAGAAGACAACCCAAATTAAATCAACTCTATGATCTTTATTAAGATGTGGTTGCATTTCACAGAGAATTCCAACTTTATTGTATATTTTTTCAGTATCTTAGTCAAGTTTTAAATATTCTTGCAGATCATTAATTCTCTACCACATAATAGGTTCTTTCAGAGATATAATTTTCATTGCTTGGTATTCCAGAACTTGAAAATCTGTAAATAATTCAAACAATGTGTGAAAAAACTACTGACTAATTTTCTTACTTCAGTATTCTAATTGTCCTTTTGTGTATGATGATCATCATCAGACTGATCAGTCTGCCTGTTTAGCTTGGTTTTCAATTCAAATTCAATCATTAATTTTGGTGCATGTTGCACTGATATCTCACTCGAGCGACTAGGGAGCAAAGGGGAACGTGGGCGGCCTACGCACCCAAATGCGATCGCAGGAACGCGGTGGAGAAGGCATGGCGCGGGCCAGGCGGAAGGAATTTACCTGTTTCTTATTTTATCAGTGAAAATTAATATTATTTTAGATAAACCAGAGAAAATGTAACAGCCCGGGAGCTAGGGAGTTTGAACACAATTCTTGGAGTACCCCGGGAAATCAGGGAGGGTTGGCAACCCTAACGATACCATGTTTTTTTTATAGAAAAAATGCGGCAGACGAGCATACAGTCCACTTGGTGGTAAAAGGATACTGTCGCCCATGGACAACCGCAGTACATGCCAACTTTAGTCCACAATGACATACCATGGCATGCCCATGGATGTTGCTTACCTTTGAAGATGGAGGAATGGATTTGGATTCGGAAATTGGAGAGGGATAGGACAGAGTGGGATG
Organism: Sesia apiformis; assembly: GCA_914767545.1. Classification (NCBI taxonomy): domain Eukaryota; kingdom Metazoa; phylum Arthropoda; class Insecta; order Lepidoptera; family Sesiidae; genus Sesia; species Sesia apiformis. The sequence goes on from OU611953.1 coordinate 10,019,825, forward strand.
GATGGGAATGGGCTTTGGCGAACTCACTCACTACCGAAACACGTACGGCTGTACAGTTACAGCTGTATGGCTACAGTTATGGCTGTATGGATTGAAACTTTTGTCATAATGTTTAAAAAAAATGACCATAATGACAAACTTTGGCACACCCCCAGATGCTGCCTAACTTTGAAGATTTAGGAAAAATTTGGAAAAATTTGGGTAAATGGGGAATAGAAAGTATAAAGGGTTGAGTATTTTAAGTGAGTATGATGTGATTAAATTCTTTATTCTTTCTTCATCCTATCCAACCCCCCCGAAGAAAAATGTGGAAAATTCTCATCTTGTTATACTTTCTATTTTGCATCCTTCATAATGCTTTGTAAAAGCAGTCAGGGATATGCCAACATTTATCATTCTTGACTTATATTGACATGTATTGTTGATGTCCGTGATGGTGTCCACTTACTAGCAGGTGCACATTTCTGACACCTTCATTATGAAAAAAAAATTTGGTGAATAACTACATAGTGCAAAAAAAATAATTAGTAATAAGGATGTTATGCTGTAACTAAACATTATTTATTTTTGTTGTATACTGACAATCAATAAGTATTATTTATACTATTTACGGTTCAAGTAGTTGCATACCCCCTGGTGTTGCAGATGTCCATGGGCGGCGGTAACACTTACCATCACGTGAGACCTCTTGCTCGTCCGCCCTCTTCTCTATAAAAAAAAAAGTAGGTAAATGAAATTTTTCTAGCAGTTACAAAAATTATATATACATATATATATATATGTATGTACAATAAATGACACTGACAATTGGGTAAAAATAAAACTAAAATATGTAATTCAATTCTGTAATCTTTAAATTTGAAAGGGTGCACAGCATTATTAAACTAGAGAGGATTTAAATCATGAAGGGAATAAATTTATTTACCAATGGTACTTGTTGAACAGGCGGTAACCCAGATGGACCAGCGATTGGTTCATTTCTAGGGCTCGGCATTGATGTGTGAGATGGGTGGGAGAGCCCTGGGTGGACTATAGTGTTCAACACACTTAACCTCTGCTCAACTGGTGAATATCGCGGACCAAGCATGCTGCTGCTACTGTGGCTGTTCACAATCATATTGATACCTGAAAATTAGAAGAAGTTTTCTTAAAGGCAACAAATAAAAAGGTATGTGTCTTAATTAGCTAATCCCCTAAATAACAGTGGTTTTAAGAGGTTAGGTTAGATTAAATGAGATTTAAATTTTAAAGATTTAAATGATTGATTATTTTAGAGATTTAAATGAGGTTAGGACTCCCTCCAGCTAAGTAGACTGATGACTGATGATAAGTTCAAAGAAGGTGGCTGAATGAGACGAGAGGAAAATCATGTGTGGTGGTGGATGAGCCTTGAGAGAGGCCTAGAGACGAGTGGAAAATCATGTGTGTTAGTGAGCCTTGAGAGAGATTTATATCCAGCAGTGAAGTGACACAGGCTAATGGTATGGTAGAGTGATAGTAGTTACTTTTAATACCTTTTACAGACAAACGAATGAAATATGAAAAAATCTTAGTTGAACATTACGGTTATTTGCCAGTTATTATATTTTATTAGATCTCTTTCTGTTTTCCCATCTCTTTCCGTGGCTGTCGTAAAAGGCGACTAAGGGATAATAAAGCCACTACCACAAGCGCTGAGGTACTACACAACCTCTAAAGGAAAGAACTTATCAACCCACTTGGTCACCATAGTGTTTTGAGGCCATACATCCCTTATCCACGAGACAATGTGCAAGAGGAGGCCCATGTGCTGCAGTGTATGTTAAAAGGCCTTCATAGAGCAATAATTATTCATTTTTATTATATGTTATCTGAACAAACGGACCTTGTTGTTGGTGTAGACATATTAAAATTTCATTGTGTCAAGATTATGTTTGAATAGAAATATGATCTAACATGTTAACATAAAGGAATAAAAACATGTCCCCTTTTCGGTAATGTCAGTAAGTAATACATTCAGATTTAGTTCAGTAATGAGTCCAGTAACATTTATAATTAGAATAAGTGCAACATGCATTAAAACATCAAAGAGGTACCTTTTCTTCAGGTTATTCGTTCAATGAAATAAGTAAACAGATACATTTTCTTCTTGACAAAATTATAGCCCTCACGATAATAAATAACAAAATAATGCCACGACACAAGCGCATAAAATATATGCAGACACTCAAAAGACATTTTTGCTATAATTCTATACTTTAATAAAATAGCAAAAATATAATTTATGACAGATCTACCAAATAAACATTGACATCACTTTTTTTCTGTTCATATATGGCAATAATGCAATTAGTACATTCCGCCAGTGTGAAGTTTTCTTTATAATAATAATCAATTTCAAAGTGTAAAGCGTATACTGTCAATGTCCAGTCCCATCGAAGTAAATCAGGAGTCACTTAGTAAAGCGATATAGTTTACTGAGGACAGAAGAGGACTTGTAAGCACACGAAAAACGCAATCCTACGCTTTTATTTGATTATCACAATCACCACGCATCAAAACACTTTGAAGTTTAATAAAATATATAGTAACTATTAAAACCACAAAACACCTAATACACAATTTTTACAATAATCAAACTAAAACTTAACTTCAAATCTCGAGTTCCCACCAAAAAGTACGATATCACTATATTGACACTTCTTATCTCATTCCGACTAGAGTTGGGTAATAGATCACGCGATCACAGTCCGTATTCCATAACGGTGATATAATCGCAGTGACCCGCAGTTCCGTTTATAAGTTGTGATATTATAGAAAAGTTACCTAATTTACGTTATTTTAAAATTTTATTTAAACTTGTAAGCTGTATTAAAATTATATTTTTATTTGTGCATCTAGGATATTGTACACTTATTGTAATTAAATAAACACAAAATTAGTTCTAAATAATTGTAGATAGTGATGTGCGTGACAAATAATTTCATTCTTTAACATTTGTTATAGTGTACCTAACATTTAAAAGTGACCTATGGACGGAAATGTCAGTAAATCAAAAATTGATGATTCCCGGCATTCTTGTCAATCATTTTGACAGTTAAGGCTAGTTTCTTTTCTTTTCTATATGGAAATGGTGTAATAAACACACTCTGCCAGTGCCAAATCTTATTCGTAGTCTAAAATGTATCCTTCAATGTCCAGTACCGTCGAAGTAAGTCAGGACTCAGGAGTCGCTCAGTAAAGTGATAGTAGATTTACTGGAGAACAGAAGAAAACTCCTTGGAAGCATACGAAAAACGCAATCGTATGCTTTTATTTGATTATTACATTACACACAAAAAACACTTCAAGTTTAATAAATTATCGCTATTAAACTAGAAAAATCCTAATAGATACCTACATATTTTTTACAACAATCAAACAAAAATTCAACGTTACTTCTTGAGTTCCCGCCAAAAGTTTCAAGGCTAGAGTTGCCAGATGATGTATTTAAATTTTAAGAAAAAGCCAGAGCCTATTCCCATCCCATCCTATCCCTGCCCATTTTCCCAATCCATTCCTTAATCTGCATAGGTAGGCAGAGCGCATCCGGGGGCGTGGCAACGTTTGTCATTCTGGTCTGATGTTGGCATGTATCGTGATGTCTATGGACGACAGTATCCACTTACCATCAGGTGGACTGTATGCTCGTCTGCTGCCTTTTTTCTATAAAAAAACAGTTTTTTATGCTTGATTAAAATGTTGGATTATTTGCATACACAACCTTGTACTATTTTAAAATTATTTAGATATCTACGCCTCCACTAATTTTTATAAAATTTTGATAAAATAAATTTACAATATTCCGTGAATAACTCTGAGTATTCCAAGTTATTTTATTCCTCAGATCACTTTGCTGCACTAATACGTATAAACAAGCAAAAGATATATAAGCAAGAACATAAATAAACATTTATAAACAAATAACTGTTGTGGAGTGGTATTACCTAATTGCTTAGAACAGGTAGAAGAAAGTCAAGATTTGGCTCTGACTTGAGCAGTTTCATCGATTATCTACCTTTTTAAGGACCTAGTAAGCTTTTCCAATAAACTCTTACTGAGTTTCAATGTAGAGCTTTTAATAGTAGGTATGTGTTTTGTGGCATTGTTATGTTATAAAGATAATTACGAGTATAATAGTTTGTGAGGTTTAATGACTCAACTTATGTCAATTCTCCATCAACAATTGATCCAGTAATATTTAAAGTATCCCGAAGACCGATCTTTTGACCGACACAACCTTCAATAATGAGGTTTCTTTTTTACCTCAACTTAAAGTATGTGGAAATAGAATAATCACACCTACCTATATTATCATTCTGCGCACCATTTGACCTTATTGAAACTGCATCGTCCTCAGGTGACGACGGTCGCATAGGCTCGTCAGGTGGTTCATCTTTGAGTAAAGGAGGGTGGGTAGGCGCTAGAGACTCCGGGGCTGTTTCGGATCTAAACCGCCGCACACATAACAGAGGAGATATTCTTGGAGGTGAGGCTTCTGACACTTCTCTGGATTCTCGGGTTTCGCGAGTATCCCGCACCTCACGCGGATCTCGGACTTCCCGTAAGTCACGTGGGTCCCGGATCTCTCTGGACTCGCGGGCTTCTCTGTGGTCCCGCAGTTCTCGGGACTCTCGAGGTTCCCGAGACTCTCGGACTTCTCTGAGATCACGAGGTTCTCTTAAGTCTCTATGTTCTCTATGTTCCCTATCTCTATGTTCTCTAGAGTCGCGCAGTTCCCTTGTATGACTCTCTCTTGTGTCACGAACATCTTTACACTCTCTTTCTCGGTTGGCTCGTGCCTCTTTTGCTTCGCGCCTTTCTTCTTTATCACGGTTTTCCCTACTGTCCAGTCTTTCGTGAAGTTCTGGACATTCCCTAGTGTCTTTGGATTGGCACTCTTCCATTGGTTCTGGAACATTTCTCGCATCAATGCCGGCTGCGCTTAGAGTCGTCATTTCAGCTAGCCCTTTAACCTGAAATTTTAAGCAAGACCATGAACGGACGAAAATCTTCTTTATTATTTGATGTTAAAAAACTAGTTGACTTGATCTGCATTAATGATTAGACTAATGGTCATTAATGATTAGACTAAAGGCTGAATTTTATGGAAGAGTAGGCAGATGGACAAGCAGCTCACCTTGTGACCGCCGCTCATGAACACCTACAACATCAGACGTGAACATTTAGGACGGATTTGAGCCTGTTTACAGCTCAGAATGCTGTTATTAGAATTCGTTACGCGTTGCTTAGTTGAACGAAAAATGGATTGTTGCAGCTGTTGCAGAACCTTGGATGTAGTTCGTTGCATAAACGTTTCAATTTGAGAGCATTAACAGTTCAGAGCATCAGGAGTTATACACATGGTAGAACACACACAAAGAGGCAATCAGCAGCCTCCTTGTTTTGTAGATTAATGGAAGCACGTATTAGCAACGCCATTTTGAGCAACGCCCACGGTTAACTGTAAACGAGTACAATCAACCATAGGTAACTACGCATATAAACTCGCGAGCCACCCATCTACATCGGATGAAACCCGTGCGATTTATCGGATAGCCTATTATTATATGTCATCAAATATCCACAATGATTTTACCTGGAGGCTCTCAGCTGTTTTGAGGAGGGCGGGAAGTTGACAGTACTGGACGTTGACTTCGCCCTTGTACATGAAGTCCACAAGCGTCCGCAGCTCTTCCAGGCCTACGTCCTTGAGAATCACAATGGGATGACGCGACGGATGGTCCACGAACAGTGAGCGGAAGTACGATGAACACGCAGACAGTACAACCTGAAGTACAGATATTACATTCTTGTTTATTTCTTGTATGGAGAAAAATGGTTGATTAAAAATTCAAAAATGATTAATAAGTTTAATAAAGTGTAAATTGACCAATCATGTATATCGTTTTGAATTTTAATTATTATCTTATGTACATATTAGTGGCCCTATTGGGTCAAGCCGCACTTGATTGGTCACATGTTACTGAAGTTTGAAGTTACTTTAGATATTGTAAAGTGCCTGACCCGGTAGCCGGGTAGTCGACGCCGACTATACGTTCTCATATTGAGCTGCTGCCGGGTAAATAACGCCGGATGAAAAATAAGTGTCAAAAATCTATACCTTTTTGTTTTTATAGATATACCTTTACAATTTTGAAATATAGTACAATATATAAGGGATGTAAGTAATATAAACTTATTCTTATTCTTTAATTAGTGTTCGAGAAATAAATATATTTGTCGTAATTTTTTGCATTTTTAGGTTTAATTGTTGCCATACACATCCAACTACCAGTATCCTCATCAATCAGTCTAACGGGTACAAAGGAAGTGATAACCAAATTTGCGTCTGAAATATGCTTGTACTCACTTTGACCGGATGTGCCGTAACTCCACTTGCTATATAAAATCGAATGTTATAATCCGGTCTTATAAACAGAATTAATTGTTAAATACTGCTTGTCGTCTGGTCTAACAAATCCTGTAAATACTTGCACTTGCATAAGTATTGGTTATTTCTATAGCTAAAGCAGGTGGGTAACATTGCTGTTTACTCTCTTGGACCTTGTAATAAGGTGGCAATAAGAAACAGTTTCTGTCGTTCGTAAGATTCCTCAGGTACAAATATTGTTTTAATCAAATCCAAATCAAGGTTTTTATTTGATCTGAGTGCTCTTGTTTTCAAAATTGATTTTATCAGTTTCATACTGTGCCGTACACTTCGCTGCTGGGAACGCGGTGCCGACTATCCGGCAACTAAGAAAGGGCACTAAGAAGTCCACACCACGCCATTTTTTGCGGCTTATACGTGTGTAGTGTTATCCATATTAGCATGATTAGTATATTAGCTTCACCAAACAATTTTCTATATACAAGTTTATTGAAAAGAGAAAAGATTACTAGATACATTTTTAACCCCCACAAAATATCAACTTCACTACATTCGCACATATCAAAATATGGCAGGTAGATCACGAGAGGTACACGTATTAATGACATCCAATAATAAAATATCTTGATAAAACTAAAAGATACATTAAAATATATCTGCACTTAGTTTTTTTCTTATAGAAAGAAGTTTGTAGATGAGCAGATAATGCACTTGGTGATAAATGGATACTGTCCCTCATGGCCGTCTGCAATACATGCCAATATCAGTTCAGAATGTCAAACGTTGGCACGCTACCGCATGTATTGGAGATTTAGAAATGAATTTGGAAAAATGGTTGGTAAAATCGGGAAGAGGAAGTATAGAAAAGTAGATGTAAGTATGTGTACCTACTTATGTACCTATGTAAGTATGTGGGGTGTAAGAGGCTCACCCACCATCTTTGGAGCCTAAGCCAACCTCACCTGCTAGTGGTGCACCCTGCTGTTAACTAACGAGGCAATGGCGTTCCCTTTTTGCGGTGGGAGGGTTACTCCGTCGGCATTGCTACCACCCTTCCGTCGGAGTCCGCCGCCATAATGGTGCCCTATTAGCCGCGAGGCCCGCATTGTGTTCCGGCGGTGAGCGGAAGAAGCCGTCCCGAGAGAGAGATTGTTGCGTGTGGAAAGGAGGACCAGCGATTGCGGAGAATTGCAGACGCGCATGGGCGTGGCTTGGTGGCGCGGGGATCATGGAGACCCGGTGAAACGGTTGTCCGCTGACCGCCCGCGGGTTGTTGGGGGCCCGAGCCCGGGGATCTTACTTTAATCTCCACCCCAGGAGGCTGCCCCGCCGCACGCGAAAAATCCCTTGGGGTAGCAGTTGTGCCGGAGGGGACCGGAGTGGAACCCGACTGCTATGTACCGACCGGGGTACGGAAGGGCCCCCGGTCCCCCCCCGGGGGCCCTTCCGTACCCCGTGCCAGCAAGTCACACAACCTTTGTGACCTGGTTTTTTCTCTGCTCCGTGCTTTGTCCTTTGATCCACATGCAACCATCTCTCTCTCCGTCCCCCCTTTTCTTATCTTCCCTATTCACACTCACTATGATGGCCAAGAAAAAGTATAACGTTCACTCAGCGGCCCATCCCGTAAGTTCCACACTACAAGTGGACTTTTGCAACATTAGAGGGATGCATAGTAACATCGATGCCGTCCACTACCAGCTTGAGACGGCAAAGCCGGCCTTACTTTTCTTGACGGAGACACAGATTTCCTGCCCGGCCGATACATCATATCTTCATTACCCCGGTTACTGCTGGGGTATGCATGTACGTCCGGGAGGATGTTTGTTGCCGCCGCCTCAGCCATTTTGAAGACGGGGACCTGTCGATTCTCTGGGCGCGTATTGACTACGGATGTTCCACTAAAGTCTACGCTTGCCTTTACAGGTTCAACAGCGGTGATACGGAGACTACTCGGTTTTTTGAACGTCTACAAGAGACGACTGATAGCGTGCTCGAGCAGTTCCCTTGCGCGGAAGTGGTGGTCCTCGGTGATTTCAACGCTCACCACGAAGAGTGGTTGGGATCCCGAACTACCGACCGCGCAGGGAGAGCAGCCTACAACTTTGCCCTGGCCTATGGTTTCTCGCAGTTGGTGTCCTCACCCACGAGGATACCTGATATCGAGAGCCATACTCCCTCCTTATTGGACCTCCTGCTGACTACGCGGCCGAATGATTACAATGTTGTTGTTGATGCTCCGTTAGGATCATCAGACCATTGTATCGTTCGAACTGCTGTGCCAGCTAAACAATCCGCGCCGACCTATTCTCAGGGAACGCGCAACGTCTGGCACTACAAGTCTGCAGATTGGGATGGGTTGCGCGAATTTTACGCTTCTTATCCCTGGGGGCAGCTCTGTTTCTCGTCGGGTGATCCGGATACCTGTGCAGACTCCGTTGCCGACGTGGTGTTGCAGGGCATGGAATGTTATATTCCTTGTTCCATGATACCCGTAGGCGGACGGAGCCAACCTTGGTTTAATCAGTCCTGTAGAGAGGCCCGCGGTAATAAGCTGGCTGCATACAGGGCCTCCGCAGAATTGGCGATCGACTAGCAAGCTATCCTTCTGGAAGTCGGGCTTTCTGGTCGCTCGCTAAGGCTGCCGAGGGTAACTTCTGTCAGTCGTCACTTCCACCATTGCGGATACTAGATGGCTCACTGGCCCATGAGGCGAAGGAGAAAGCCGATCTCCTGGGCAGTCTCTTCGCCTCAAACTCGACTCTGGACGATAGAGGTGCCTCACCACCGTCCACCTCGAGGTGCACAAGCTCCATGCCAGAAATCTGTTTCACCCAGCGTGAAGTCCGGCGAGCTCTAGCATCTCTTGATATCCGAAAGTCGAGTGGGCCAGATGGTATTCCTGCGGTCGTGCTCAAATTTTGCGCTCCCGAGTTGTCTCCGGTGCTTACGCGACTCTTTAGGCTCTCATATTCCACAAAAAGCTTCCCGTCAGCATGGAAGGTAGCTCATGTTCACCCTTTGCCTAAAAAGGGTGACCGCACCGACCCGGCCAACTACAAGCCAATAGCGATCACCTCCCTCCTCTCCTGTGATGGAGCGTGTTATAAACACACAGCTCCTTGGGTACCTAGAGGATCACCAGCTGATTAGCGACCGTCAATATGGATTTCGCCATAATCGCTCAGCTGCTGATCTTTTAGCGTATTTGACACATCGCTGGACTGACGCCATTGAGAGTAGAGGCGAGGCTCTGGCTGTAAGCCTAGACATTGCGAAAGCTTTTGACCGGGTATGGCACAAATCGCTGCTTTCCAAGTTACCATCTTTCGGTATACCCGAGGGACTATGCGAATGGGTTGCCAGTTTCCTGACTGGACGGAGCATCAGAGTCGTTATCGATGGTAGCTGCTCCGACATCATGTCACGCTGGCGTCCCGCAAGGCTCCGTGCTGTCTCCAACTCTGTTCCTTCTGCATATCAACGACCTGTTACAAATTGGTGACATACGTTGCTATGCGGATGTCAGCACTGGAGACGCCTTGTACAGGGGCCGCGCCAACATCCCTCGAGTCGGAGTGGAAGAGAGTCGCGCCAGCCTTGTGTCTGTAATCGAAGACTCCCTAAATCTAGTCTCGATTTGGGGTTCCCTGAACCTAGTGGATTTCAACCCCAGTAAGACGCAAGTCTGTGCATTCACCGCTAAAAAAAACCCTTTTGTCGTAGCCCCTCGCTTTCAGAGCATACCTCTTAAGATCTCGGAGAGTATTGGGATCCTTGGTGTCGACATTTCCAGCAAAGTCGAATTTAGGGGTCATCTGGAAAGTAAGGCCTAAATGAGATCCAAAAAGCTCGGTGTGCTAAACAGAGCGAAGCGGTACTTCACCCCTGGGCAACTGCTAATGCTTTACCAAGCTCAGGTGAGGCCCCATATGGAGTATTGCTCACATCTCTGGGCCGGCGCACCGAAATACCAATTGGACCCATTTGACTCCATCCAACGACGTGCTGTTCGTATTGTCAACGATCCCACTCTCACGGGCAGTTTAGAACCCCTCAGCGTTCGGAGGGACGTTGCGTCTCTCTGTGTGTTCTACCACCTGTACAATGGGGAATGCTCTGAAGAATTGTTCAATATAATTCCCACCTCGGGTTTCTACAACCGCACCTCCCGTCACAGAAGTGCGGTCCATCCGCATTTCCTAGATACGAAGGTGTCGCGTACTGTTCGGTCCAAAAATTATTTTATATCGCGAACCCGTAGGCTGTGGAACGAACTGCCTCAAGAGGTCTTCCCATTAAACTACGACATGGGGTTCAAGAGAGCTGTGAATGGGATTTTGCAAGGTCGGCGGCGCGCCCGCATACCCCCTGGTGTTGCAGGTGTCCATGGGCGGCGGTAACACTTACCATCACGTGAGACCGCTTGCTCATCCGCCCTCTTCTCTATAAAAAAAAAAAAAAAACTTGAATACCATGGGCCAGTTAAAAATGTATCAATTCCATTTGGGAGTTAAAGTGGGAGTTAAATCAAGAGTATAAACGAATAAGATGTTTTTTTTATTTCATTATACTCTATATTTTTATAGATAGAATCAAGAATATAAACGAATAAGATGTTTCTTTTATTTCATTATACTCTCTATATCAGGGTTTCATAACCTTTTTGTAGTCACGTACCACTTACAAAATTTCAAAAATCTGACGGACCCCTTCCAAACTTAATTGTAGGGAAAGAAAACAAGGCATTATGAAAAATAACTTTATTTATTACCACAGAGAAAGTAAACAGTACAGAGCGAGTGATCGGTACCTACCTACATTTTTAGATGGATCACGCGCAGTATTTATTGTCTTCATATCTGACATGGACCCCCAGCACTCATGCCATGGACCCCTCTGGGGTCCATGGACCCCAGGTTAAGAAACCCTGCTCTATATTTTTATAGGTTGGGATGGAAAATGGACTCTGACATAATTAAGGTTTCTGACCCGGGAATCCTCGATCTCGATTTCCCAGGAAATTGGCTAATTTGACCCCGAGAAAAAATAATTGAGAAAACGAGAAATTATTTTGTCACATTTAGATTTTTTAAATTAATGTTATATTGTTGCAATTGTCAAAAATATTAGGTACATAAGAGTCAAGCTAAGAGTAGAAGAATATTTGCGTTTTTAATTATTGACTTTTACTTTTATTAAGTAAAGATCTGGATGAATAATAAGTAAAGGATCTTAAGTAAAGTTATGAGATTGAATTTTAAATAATAGTACCTAAATATTACAATTTAAAAGACTATTGTGTTTGAGTTGATAATTTCAATTAAACTAATCGTTCTTTTATAAGATTTTCCATATTTCTTGATTACCCGAGAATTTCCGGGTACAGAATTATGAGAATTCTCGAGTCCCGAGAAATCAGAAACCCTAAACATAATAGACACTCACTACCGAAACACGTACGTAGGTAGGTACATTAGAGGGAATAGAATAGGGGAAGGGAAACGTAGAAGGTACATTTTACGGTAGTCTTCTGTGAGAGAGGGGTAACTTGCCCAGTTGAGTGCGTCCAGAAGCCGTGGAATTGCAGCGTGCACCCTTCCAACGAAAATTATGACTTAATAAAGATTTTAAAATTTCTATGTAAAAAGTGTAAAGACGTGTGTAAAGAAAACACGTGGAAATCACGTGTATAATGTTAAATTTGACATTGGATAACTTACTGATACGTAAATAATTACTTTAATACACGTGTAAATATTAAGAAAAATGGGTAAAACATTGTCTGTTGCTAAGACTTTGTAATAACAAAGTAAATAACAAATGCGAATTTCTTACACGTGCCACTGCGACCAGCCTTGTTGCGAGGAAATTATTTGTTAAACCAGGGTCAAAACATAAAGTGCCATTTATAAACCCACCGATAACGTTAGCGTATCTAATAATTTTTAATTCGTATTATTAAATGTCCAATTCTTAAAATATAGTTACATGTTTGAGTGACGCGCAACACTCGCGCATATGTTTAACGTTTACAGCGTATTTTTCAGTTCTTTTTAACCATTACTTTGGCATTTAATACTTTGGCAATTATGTTTAAATTAACAGTTTGTACAAATCGTGCATTGTAAGACATTACCCGTATGTTACATACTATTTTGTGTAATTTAAAGTTAAACAAGTTCATCTAAAGATCGTCTTTTCATTAAAAAAAATAAAATAAACATTCGTATTCTATGTTTTTGTATCTAGAGATTACTAAAAAGTCGATCTACTGTGGGTTGTACATATTAGTTAGTAGATAGGTCAAATCGATTCAGTAGTTCCAAAATTACGATTCTTTACATATTTAAAAACATAAATAAAGACAATAATAGGTATACTACATAGACGATAATATACTCGTACTAACGATATGTTCTTACATAGGACACTACAATTTTTACATTACGACAAAATTTTTGTCTCAACATTTTATTATAAAATTATACGAGGTTGTCTGGAAAGAGATTGCACAATTGCGATAAGACCACCAATTGTTTTCTATTGTTTTTTAGATATTAATAAAAACGAAGATATTTTTAAATTTCTTTTGTTTTGATTTACAATTATTATCGATATGTTAACCGGGACGAGCCGCATTCCTAGCGCCCACCACGAACGTAGTCCCCAAATGTACATATAGTGAATTTTTAATTTAAATGTTTCTGTTTTATCTATGACAATAAATCTCAATGATAGAAAAAAAATAACAAAAATTATTAGTTAAATACTAAAATGTTGATAATACACTGACCTTATGAGCCCTAATGGAGGCACCTTCGGAGCAGGCAAGCGTGACGTCCACCAGGCTCTCGTCGTGCAGCAACTGGCTGAATACTCCCAGCAGGTTGCTCTGATGATTGTTCCACCTTAGGCAATAGTGCTCACTTCCCATGTCTGAGCTAGCTCCCGCCGCTGTCAAACAATACAAACACAACCGTTAATTTCCAATCCATCACACACATTTAAATATGATTGAACAAAAATAATCATAACATACAATTTCATGGGGAACTTCTGTAATTCCAGACTTGTCATTCTGCTCACGTTCACCTTGCGATAACAACAAATATTGCATATTATCAACATTTTACACGCGAAACCTCTTTTACACAAATTATCTCACGCGTTATCATAGCAAGGCCTATACGTTTACCTATGTACTGTAACGTCTCTCAATTGATTGTCAGTTATCTATTCTACAATTCCATTAATGTGCGAAAAAATTACAACCACTTTTCTATCTTATATTATCAAATTGATTAGAGTCACACCACGTGTAAGATTAGGGAGGAGGGGGAAATAGGGGCCACTTGAGCAAACTTTAAATATTTTCATTAATTTTATTATTGTAATATATTTTTTTAAATAGTTACTGAGGCATACTGACTGACTTAAGTTACACCATTCATTATGAACTGACAATTACGATTCTTGTCTAGAAGGTATACTCAAAAACTGCCAGATCGATTTTGAAAATTATTTCCCATTGAAGAAGCTTCGAGAACGTTTGAGTTCCCTGAAAACCCGAACATAGCCTAACTCTAATAGTTATGCCATCTAAGCGAAACTACGGTCGCTAGTATCTACATAATAAAAATATTTAGCAAAATGTGTGATGCGCGCAGATTAGTTTTTAGTGAATAAACACCAATACCAAATAAGGATGTCACGTAGAGAAACCTTACTTTGTTGGTAATCAATAAGTGATTGATGGCATCATACAACATTTTCCCTTTTCGTGACATAAAAGCGGAACTTCATGGTTATTGAATAAATTTCAAAATCTTCGTCATCACTGTAGCCACTTTCTTTGAGAGTGGGGTAATGTAAGCAAACCAACTAAAGTGAAGAACACAATAACGATATTTTTTCCAATGAAAGTCCAATATATATCACAAAGGAAAGTTCAAACTTTATTCATACAATAAATAAAAATTATATACGAAATTAAGTTTATATATGTATGTTCTGTATAAATAATATGTATAAGTGTGTATACATATGTATTTGTATATGTATAAGAATGATGGATGACAATGATTTTCAAATACAAGTATAAATTATTATCTACACTTATGTTTTCGGTTAAAATTATGTAAACGCATCATAAACGCTCTTGGAAGGGAATAATCACTCCCGTGAGAGTATACTCGTAAGTGAGAGTAAGGTCTAAGCATTTTTACAGTTAAAAACGAGGTATTATGGGTGCTCAGCGCAACTGAACAAGGTTAGAAAAAATATTTGGTTCCTTCGATTCATATCACATTGGCTCTTATTATCTACTGGGTCTCTTTCGCCCCTTATCCCTTATGAGTATTATTCATACTCGTTTGTCACCTCCATTCCATAAAAAAAGTTATAATTTAATTAATAATATCACAATTTTATTCATATGAGTATTATTCATACTCGTTTGCCACCTCCATTCCATAAAAAAAGATATAATTTAATTAATAATATCACAATTTTATTCATATGGGCATTATTAATACCCGATTGCCACCATCTTTCCATAAAAGAAATATAATTTATTAATAATATCACAATTTTATTCATATGAGTATTATTCCTACTCGTTTGTCACCTTCATTCCACAAAAAAGTTATAATTTAATTAATAATATCGCAATTTTATTCATATGAGCATTATTAATACGTGATTGCCACCTTCTTTCCATAAAAAAATATATAATTTAATTAATAATATCACAATTTTATTCATATGAGTATTATTCCTACTCGTTTGCCACCTTCATTCCATAAAAAAGCTATAATTTAATTAATAATATCACAATTTTATTGGCTTTCCACCAAAACAGAATGCAGGGGTTTTAAAACAGAATCCGCTCTTAGCCCATGTAGGGGCGTAAGATTGACATCATAATGTCATTACTAGACCATATTTCATTACTACACGAAACTAAAATAAATAATACACTGACCTGATTTTTCGTATTGTCAGACTTATCACACCGATTAAACTATTACACGTTTATGATTATTTGGCGTCACTTGCATATACCACACGCAAGCTATTAATCAAAATAATCTATACTAATATTATAAAGAGAGAGTGCGAATTTTGTGAGTTGTGTGTATGTGGAGGGTAATCTCCGGAGCCACTGCACATATTTGAAAAATTCTTTAACCATTGGAAAGGTACATTATTCCAGATGGACATGGGCTATATATTATGTATATATATTATGTGCACAAAAATTGGCGGGCATGCAACGCATGCCGGGCACAGCTAGTTATTTAATAAATAGATAAACGACTTAAAAAGCAACAGATTTAGAAATAGGAGTATTTTTAAATTTAAAAATGTTTAGTTAGGAAAAACATGAAAGGAAGACTGAATAATGAAACGTTATTTTACAGGGTAATTGATATATCGATAGGAAAGACGTATTTATGATAGGAGACAACGTACTGCGCAGTATGGGACGTCCTCTGAACATATATATAAACCGATGATTTGAAGTTTGTCGGTAGAGATTGGATGAGAAGTGTTAAAAATCATGTGTGGTTGTCAGCCTTTTTGAGGACTATATCCAACAGTAGAGACAGACTGATGGTACGCTATGGTATTATACAAGGTTTGGGAAGCGGTTATTTTTTTTAATCCAGTGTCGTTTCAATTACATAGATCAATCTAAGTACATATTTATTATATATTTTTTTAAAGTTAACCTATTTACAGGTAAAAAATTTTAGTATTCAATAATTTTACTGGGATGTTCTGCACATCAACTACGTGATGCGATATCGTCTTCCCGACTGAAATAATTAATTGAAGTTTGTGAAAAGTTTACAAACGGTTTCGATCCGAACGGAAATCGTTTCCATGCCTTACTGAATTTTATAAGCTTCTTTCTGTTCGCCTTTTTAAATCCGCAGAAATAGATCTGGACATTTGAGAAATCTTTGTAACTTGCATACTTATGAGTTACCTAAATACAATAACGTTTACGGTACAGAAAATTGGGAGTACCTATATAATGCCTTAAATATTGAACGAATTGCGAACTGAACTCTATATACATGAAAACAAATAAAGGGGGCAAAATTAAGTAATTTTCAATAATCTAAATTTAATTACTTAAATTTATGTATCGTATCTATATAAATTAATGATAAAGAATGGTTCGCCATCTACACATAAACTATATTGGTTTCTGTAGATAGCTACATAATTTTTAAACTTTTGTTTTCGTGGTTGAGCATAATAATTGTTATTTAAACGGGTTACACATGATTTATAGTTTATTTATTATAGCCGATATTTGAGATATTCAGAGACATATTTGTCTGTCAATAGCAACAACACCTTCACCCGCCTCGACAGCCTCGCGGCGACTACGCTTCATGTAACTGGATCGAAATATCGGCAACAATAAATAAATAATAAGGCTACATAGTTTTTGTTACTCTTTCGAAAAAAAATAATTGAATAATTGAATATATTGAAAAAAATACCTATGTTTATATTTATCCAGTTCTAGGACGTCATGATTATTCACATGAACTTTATCTCGTCTAAGTTCTTGCTATTGCAGGATATATTCAGCATCCAACTCAAACCACTGTATAAATTTGCTATAATAAGCAATCAAGTAAGAAAGGTAGAAGGAACACTACTAGTGCCTAAATTTTGATGTACTGTGTCGTGGGATTCAAAGATGAGAATTGCACTACCAGCTTATATCATTTCCATAGCCAAATACTGGAGAGTTTACTTTGTTCGACAAAATAGCATAAACGCATTTGAACAGAACGGACTATCACAGACATAGTTTGATGAATAAGCAAAACATGGAAATAGTAATGCTACAGCAAAAGGAATGTTTGATGAGTTTGATGACGAAGAATATTTTTCTTCCATTTTCTTCTTGGTATTGTATCCATATGGGAATACTTAAAAGTAATATTATATATTTTGCTTTTGGACTTGGCAATCGTTACGGAAGACGAGTCCCTGAGCTGAGAGGTAATAGAAAGTGCAACTCGCGGAAAGACTAAAAGCTTCACTTGCGGCTATGAATCTCGAATTATATTCGTGAGTTCTTTAGTTTCTACGATTTTCCAATTTATCACTGGTTCGGCGGTGCACGAAAATAACGCGTCGAAACCCGCGTGCCTCGAAGATTGCAACAAAAAAATCCTAGGTATAAACAAGAAAATATGCGCTCCTCCTTCTTCTTCATCAGACTATATCCTATCCACTGCTGGACATAGGTCTGATTAGTCTTTCATATCCTGTCGCTTAGTCAAGTCATCAGTTCATCTGACCAGGGGTCGTTCTACACCGCGCTTACGTGTAACGAGTTTAGTTGTCGTTTCTACGATAGATGTGAACGGCTCATTATCGCTTCAAGGATTAGGTAGTAAACTTATTAAATCATTTAGTAATAAGGATGTGCTAAGCTGCAGTCTTCCTTTAGGATTAGAGACATGTCAATTCGTATTGGATCGCATGTTGGGTTATGGCCTGAAGCGTCGGGGTCTTAAGAGGCTAGCAATAGGACATTATAAATTGATATCGTATATTCAGGAATGATGATACGCTGATAAGGATACGCTATGATGATCGAATGATTAGATTAGTTGAGGGTTGGAAATAGATGTGTTATTACGATTTATAAAATGTGCGGTGAACCTGAAATAATGATTGTGTTGGTTTACGTACGTACATAAATCTCATTAAGTAATGTAAAACATTGCTATTCGCACCTGAAAAAAATATGTTCATAATAATAATTATCATTAACAGTCTAATCGACGAGCACGCTTTTGTCCGATTTCAGGTAAAATATACGTGTTTGAATAAATAATGTTTTACGTTTAAGGAGGCCGAATTTATAATTAGGTACATAGTGTTTAAAAGGCGTAACTTGATTAATTTGTTAATGAATATATAACACGAACTGTTCGCACCTCAAGATAAAATATACAACCAGTATAGTACGTACCGTACTTAATAAGTATGTGGTGTGCGCACACGCGTGCGTCCGCGACGCAGTCAAGATCAAGGGCGCGCGATTGCGCAAGAGTTGGCGGTCGCGCTGCAACTCAGTGTGATGTCATCGAGTCGTCTGCGCCCCGCTCCGCCCCCCCACACTCCGCGCATCATGCCCGTTTCAGAAAGGCCGCGAACGCGGAACGTTCTATTTTTAATTTTGGTTGACCGGCCGAATTGCGTGTGACCTACCTCTTCTCCCGCCCATAAGATTAACATTAAAAAAACGTAACTCAGTACTTGTGTCTTATGTTAAAGTTATAAATTTTAAATTGTAATATTTAATTTGAGGGCACCTACGCTAACGCAATTTTTTTGTATAAATAAATTTAATATTGATTGATATAAAAACGTTATCGACCGTCTCAGTAAATCTGTCACCTTTTTAACCTTGTCGTCGGGGAAGTACCTACTGATTTTTTGCATGAAAAATATTATAAGGTGGGAACTCTAATCAAATTGCGTTGATCTGCGTACCTACAATGTAACCATATTTATAGATAAGCTTATTTAGAGACACAAGGTGTTATAACAAGATACAGTGTCACGTAAAATGGAGTCAAGATTTTTGATAAGATAAAAGGAAGACTAAAGTCTAGGCAGGGTTGATAAAAATCATCATTTTTTATTTTAATCAGATTTTCTTATTTTTTTATATTAATCAAAAATTTGTTTTTTTTTTTTCCATAGTCTACATTTGAAAGCTTTAAAAGGGTCTAAAGGGTCTGCTTTAAAGGAGGTAAATTAAGCTGGGCGGCTGGTAACACTGAGTCGTGTTGCGTCAACTGTCACTCTCACCGAGTAAAATCTGTGTATTTTGTTGTCATTTTGTATTTTTGGTTGTTTACAAATACAATACAAATAGAAAATAGTTTTGGATGTGACAATGTCTACAGGACGAAAGAAAGACGAGATTTGGATCATATTTCGATATTACGTAGGTAAGAATAATTAAAATGTTTCGAAAAAAATCCGACAAGTAGTATATATATATAGTACTACTTATATAAGTAATATATAGTACTTATATTTCGAAATGCACTATGTACTTATATTTAATACTAACTGTGCCCGGCCACGCGTTGCTGTGGTTGCCCAACAGATGGCGCTTACCCTGTTCTTACCTGTTTTGGGGTCAACAGCATGTTTTTACCCTATAAAAACACGCGCGTATTGGAATGCAATGTTGTGTCAAAATTTCAAAGCAATCGGTGAAGAACTTTCGGAGATTTAAGATTTTGAACAAACGAACGTTTATATTTTTACTCATATAGATAGATATTCTCATCTTAAGAAAACATAAACATAAATCTACGTGTACCTGTTGGTAATTGGCAATATGTTAAACTTGTTACTATAGCCATGGACGACCTTCAATACACAATAGTCAAGCTAACACATATAAAGGAGTGGACATGCATACTATCAGATGAGCCAATAATATAACAGCGATTGCCATTGTCAATATAATAGTAAAACTTGGGTATAGTAGGTACACGTGCAAAAATATTTTTTCAATTATAAGGAACAATAGACGAATACTTTTTATAACATTAAATTTTATACATGAATATTTAACGACTATTTACACATTGTATTAAACCAAATTTATTACTGGAAAACTCACAATGAATATATTTTATTTATGTCATTCAGAAATTAAAATAAGTTGTTACGTGAAAGTTATATGAAATTATCAAAAATTAAACTACTTATTATGATGATATACCTCTACCACTCGGTACGGGTACTATGAATGTGAGTAGGTAACTGTCCAGTAACGAAAATAGAGTTCAAAGGACGTAAAATTTTGAAACAAAAATAAAATTATAAAACAATATTTTTATAAAGCCGATTATAATATATTACAAAGCTATTATATAGTTGATTTTATATTTACAGACGTAAAAAAATATTGTGCTTGGCACTGGCCGATTGATTACATTTATTTTTTCTTTTCCTTACATTTTCGTTTTTAAATATAACCATTTTAGCAGTTATTTCATAAATCAATTATACAGGTAATGACAAAACGAAGCCTAAATATTGTTATGAAACAAAACACAACTAATAAATTAACATCATGAATGCTTTCAACTTATATAAAATACTATTGTGGATGTGTATAAAAATATACCTACCCAATTTAAAATTTGGTTAAACATTTATAAAATTGTATTAATTATTATTGGTTATTGCCTCATGGTCAGCATGTAGGTACTGAGTACGCACTCACTATACGAGTAGGATCTACAGAAAACATTCATTCATATCTATATTGTTCGAATCGAATCGAATTCGAATCGCTGTCATTAATAATAATGTGGATAAGCAATGACAGTGTGTGTAGCGATTTAAAACGCGTTTCCTGTGACAAATGCAATGACATTTGAGAATTATTTAATAATTATTATAGAGAATTGACTAATAAAGATATGATTGTAAAATTGTAAGATTTGTAAAACTATTACCTAACACTGGTAGTAATAATCCACACTGAATCAGTTTAATATCATGGAATGAAAAATAAATAAGTATTTACAATTATAAGGTCTCCTAATAACACTAATTCCGTTTGATATGATGGTATTAGGACAAAAGTGCTTAAATTATGCGCACCATACCTTAATAGGTATGGCTTTGATAAAGCCATTAATTCGTATAATTAATTAGACATTTGAACAAGGTACCTACATTCCCCAATAATCTAAAATTATCAGTCGTAAAACCTCTATTTAAGAAAGACTAATACTAATAATGTCAAAGATATTAGAAAAAACAATGCTTAAAAGACTAAACGCATCTAACAAAACATAACATTTTAAAGAAAGAACAATATGGATTCCGCAAAAATTGTTCTACTTTGGTTTGTTTTAATTTAATTAAAAATATTACTTATGCTCTAAATGACAAGGCTAACGTGGCTGCATTATTTCTTGATATGAGTAAAGCTTTCGACTTTGTAAATCATGCTTCATGACATACTATTATCAAAATTAGAAAAATATGGTATTACGGGAAAAGCCTATAACTGGCTTAAGAATTATTTAAGTGGTACATTTGGGGGAGAGTGCACGCTGCATTCCCACAGCCGATGGGCGCACTCGACTGGCCACGTACCCCTCTGTCACAGAAGACTACCTTCAAATGTACTGCATTTCCTACTTTATCGTATTTCTCCAATGTACGTACGTGTTTCGGTAGTGAGTGAGATATGCCAGAGCCCATTTCCATTCCATTCTATCCCTCCCCATTTCCCCAACTCTTTCTCTCAATTCATTCCTTAATCTGCAAAGGTGGGCAGCGCATCCGGGGGCATGCCATTCTGCCATTCTGGGCATTCCATTTGACATTCTGGACTGATGTTGGCATATATCGCGGATGTCTATGGACGACAGTATCCACTTACCATCGGGTGGACTGTATGCTCGCCTACCGCCTTTTTTTCTATAAAAATAAAATAAAAAATTAGAAAGCCGAAGACAATGTACTGAAATTTCAAAGATATTAGACGGCAATCTAATAAAAAGTACATCCAATTGTAAGTGTAACAGATACGGTGTTCCACAAGGAAGTATTTTCGGGCCTATTTTTTGCTCCTTGTTATTATAATGATTTTCCTGTCACTACTGTTATTATAATAATGTCACTACTTGTGAATCAGATTTAAACAGAAATAAATTACAAGAAAAATAAAAAATACCTTAAAAGATGTTACTGAATGGTTAAGAATTATCAATTTACAAATAAATATAAATAAAACAAAAGTAATGCAAAAAATCTAATTTTCAAATTCACTATAACACTCATTGAGTAGGAACAGTAACTACATTAAAATATCTAAGCCTAACAATAGACGAAAACTGTAGTTGGAAACGTCAATCTGTGATAAACTCGATCGCTTTGTTTACGCAATAAAACGTTTAACCTTTAACTAGTCGCGTTGAAATAATTACACTATTAGTCGCGTGGGGTCCACAGAGACCCCATATTTGATTGGCAAAAATGAAACAGATATAATAAAGACAAATGTTTATAATTATTAGGAACTTAAAGTACAGCATCTTAACTTAACAAAAACATAAAACTTCTAGAAAATAACTGAACATAAACTTCTAAATCAGTGTCTCAAAAATACTTAGTAATTAACAAACACATAAATTGCAGACTTTGGTATGGTGCTCATTGCACATAAATTTGTTGCATTTACTGCACTTGCTTTTGGTTTTCCTGTCCTTAGATCTCGGACATAGGTGACAACGGCCTTTGGAAGCACTTGGTTCAGTTTCAGACGTCGAAGGCTCGGGGTTATCTATGAGTCGTCGTTGCAGAAAACGTGGCAATGTGGGAAATTCAGCTCTCTTGGTTTTGTAACTTTCTACGAGTTCCGCTGACAGTTTTTTCAGGAATTCTCTTCGAGTGATTTTCGTATTGTGTTTTTTTTTTTTAAGAGAAGAGGGCGGTCGAGCAAGCGGTCTCACGTGATGGCAAGTGTCACCGCCGCCCATGGACACCTGCAACACCAGGGGGCAAAATCCTATTCACAGCTCTCTTGAAGAACCCCATGGGGTTTAATTTAATGTAGTTAAATTTAATAAACTACATTAAATTAAAGTTAAGTCGTAGTTTAATGGGAAGACCTCTTGAGGTAGTTCGTTCCACAGCCTACGGGTTCGCGATATAAAATAATTTTTGAACCGAACAGTACGCGACACCTCCGTATCTAGGAAATGCGGATGGACCGCACTTCTGTGACGGGAGGTGTGGTTGTAGAAACCCGAGGTGGGAATTGAACAATTCTTCAGAGCATTCCCCATTGTACAGGCGGTAGAACACACAGAGAGACGCAACGTCCCTCCGAACGCTGAGGGGTTCTAAACTGCCCGTGAGAGTGGGATCGTTGACAATACGAACAGCACGTCGTTGGATGGAGTCAAATGGGTCCAATTGGTATTTCGGTGCGCCGGCCCAGAGATGTGAGCAATACTCCATATGGGGCCTCACCTGAGCTTTGTAAAGCATTAGGAGTTGCCCAGGGGTGAAGTACCGCTTCGCTCTGTTCAGCACACCGAGCTTTTTGGAGGCCATTATGGCCTTACTTTCCAGATGACTCCTAAATTCGACTTTGCTGGAAATGTCGACACCAAGGATCCCAATACTCTCCGAGATCTTAAGAGGTATGCTCTGAAAGCGAGGTGCTACGACATTATTCATATTATAGGTGTTATTCATGTTATAAATAACGCAAGCGTTTATTGTCGCCACATTGGAAATATGGAACAAAACTACCATAGGCCATCTCTTGGTACGACGAGCAACGTTATAAGTTTCACACAGTTTGTCGTTGGTAACAACGTGTAATCAACACTGTGTAATGTTTTTTGAAGGAATCACCAATCATATCACAAAATTCCCGAATAGGTGCCAATTTATCAAGCTGTAATCTATGTTCTCTAGACGGTGCATCATCGAATCACAGACAACTAAGAATAAAGAGAAAACGGCGAGAAGACATCACATTAGGAAAAAAATCTATTCCAGTTCCGTCTGTCGCCCATAGGTCAAAAAAGTTCAAATGTGAAGATCTAAGGACACCGGACATCATTAGTAAACCAAAAAATGCTTGTAATTCTTCAACGGTCAATTCTTTTGCGTCACGCTCTCTATGGAAACGTGCGCGTATATTTTGAATATATTGGTTTGTATATCTTAGAATCAAATCTATTATATTCTTATCAAAAAATAATTGAAAACAATCGGTCTTACTCTTAGCACTTCTAGCTTCTCCTTTTGGCCCAGGTAAATGTAAAACAATATTGTGAGCTCTTTGTCTTATTCTTCGGCTTGAGGCATTTTTGGACCATTTTGTATTCTTGTCCTTACCTAAATAGTATTCTGAAGCCAGTGGCACTGATTCATCTTCTAATTCTTCTCCACTCTGCTGAGTATCAGAATCATGATCTTCTTGGTCAATACACACTTCTTCCACGCCCAACGCGTCGTCACTTTCGTCGAAAGGATCCACTTCATCTTCGTTGAGAACAGAAATTATTTCCTCTTGAGTCAAGTGATGACGGCTACCCATTGTGATGTTTTACCTGTAAAAATCACTAAAAGTATAAGCAAAACGAAAATAATAAAGTAATTACGATAACAAAAAATTATGCTCACCAATAATTTACTACACACTATTAGTCGCGCGGGGTTTGTTGGACCCAAAGCACCTCCGAGTGACGCATGTGATTGAAGCCGCGACTAGCGGAGCACTGAGGAGGAAGGAGCGGGCGAGCTAGGAAGCTACTGAAAGATACAATCGCTTACGCCGAGTATTTGCCGAATTACGACAAAAACAAAGTTGCTTGGGGTCCAATGGACCCCACGCGACTAGCTAAAGGTTAAGAATGACTGTATCCAAAGAAGCTGCACTCAGTGCATAATAAGGTTATGTTTCATCGGTTCTGTTATTATGGGGCAACTCCGTTAACATATTACTAACATTAACGTTAACATAACATATATTATGGGGCAACTCCTTTAGAGTGCAGACAATGTGCATTAGGGCTATATGTGAAGCAGGACATTTCGAGAGTGTCCGACCACTATTTCAAAAAATAAAAATTCGTCCACTTCGTTACTAATATAATATAATTATGATAATTTATGTATATTAATGATGATTGCAACAGTTATTTTATAAATGTAAAATTAATTAATTTCTGGAAAACAATGAATTTTGGTGCAATTAATTTTTACACGGCTATTAAAGACAGATTACAACGAGATATCCCTATGTACAGAAACGCCATTTTTGTAACCTGTGTACTTGCAAAATAAATGATTATTCATAAGGCATTTATATTGGCATCAATGATATTTCCCAAATGTTATGTTATTCCTGTAAAACGCTAGCTAGCTAAGACTAAGCATGACTGAACTAAACACACGCATTTGTTATTAAGTATTCATACGTAATTTACGCTCTACATAGATACATGAAGTGAGGTCTTCACTAACCTGCACTAATATTTTCTTCTGTGGATACTGAATGAAAATATTCTTCCGGAGGATGGTGTAGCCACAGCTTAACTCTTCATAGATGCAGTTCGCATGCGCGTCCGTGCTAATATTACTAGTTACACGCGCAACTGCGCGCGCGCTGCGTGGAGATCAAGGTCGTGTGAACGCGTACGGCACTCATAATATGCTCGCGATATCTTTGAACAGTTGCCTACCGTTTGGCGTAACAACAGAACGTCGACTGGACATCCGGTACTGACCCACGGCTGGTATTTTATCAAGCTATCACTAACAAAAAAGAATGACAGAAATGCAGATAAATATGTTAATGACGCAGGTTCACGTAGGTGGAGCCTAACAAAAGGATCGTGAGAACAGATGATTGGTTATATTCTCAAAACTACTTGACTATTTCTAAAGGTACCTACAAACTATGAAGTCATTAGAAAACGAGGTGTCATTGGAAGAGCGATATCTCTTCTGTTCACATTATTCTTCTACTAATTTATTATATAGGTTACGTGTTCTGTTCTTCTGCAGGCTCGTCAACACGGTTTGGCGGCGCAAGATTTAACTCTCAGCGCCCATAGGTTTTGCATTCGGTTGAACACATCTCCTCTTGTATCTTTAATGTAGGTACACTAACTCAACAACTGACCTCTTACAGCATTGGTCAATCGTGCGATTGCACGATAAAATACTTTTTTGCGTTCGTAATCGAGTTGATTAGATGACTTTAATGTTTATATTCGTTGTTCCAACTGAAAAAACTGGTTTGTTCTACAAAGTTGTGTTTGCAGTTGGCACCACGTAGCCGCCCATCTAATAAGTTGATATTGATCTGTAAAGGAGTTTGTACTTGTATTTGTCCAAACGCTCTATTGGCCAGTACTGTAGAAATGGTGACGGCTTAGATGAGCTGAATAGAAGGTTCAGGCTATTTCGGCGTTGTCCCTTTCAAATAAGTTTATAAATCGAACTTTAATAATTTCAGGAGTTACATTCGTTTACATAGTCACTAGTCAGTGGTAGTTTGCATGAATCTCTATCAAGGTTCCTCCACGATTGATTTTGATTTTTTCTCATATTAAATCTTAGTCGGAATTACTACTGTAAGGAATCATTCTTTCAGAATAATAATAATAAATACACTTTATTGCATACAAATACTTATTACATGTGCACAAATAATAGATGACAGAATACAATAGACGACCTTATCGCTATGGCGATCTCTTCCAGGCAACCTTAGGATAGAGAAAAATAAAAGGGATATAGGTAGTGGCAAATGACCGAAATCCACAGAATGGATCATGTTCAGTATATACCTACCGATAATATCGATAATAAATATAGTATAATAAATACTTATAATAATAAATAACTTAATAATATATAAATATATACATACATATCTACATCTACATTGCACCGAATATCAATTCATAAATAAGAATCAAAGTTGACAAGGATAGAAAAATAAGAAGGAATTGAATGTAATAATCATTGGGACTCCTATCTCATTTAATTAAAAGTACACTGAACTAATTTTACCCGAAACCTACTCCTCTTATCCAAAATGCGCTAGAAGGCTTAAGTTTTATTTAGAATTTACAGTATTTTTTCCTATGTCAGTTCTTTCTACATTTTATTGACTATTGATCTTAAACAAATAATAAACTAGAAACCATTTAGAAAAATAAAATTAATGCATGAACGTCATAAGATGAGAACCAGTCTTATGTATCAAATTTTGAACAACAAATGCAGATAATATTTTAAATAATATGTTTAGCAATATAACTCTTATACAAGAGGATATTAATAGTGGAGATGCCAATTGCGAGGGCGAAACATATGTATTGCGCCTACGCATCATTTTTGTAGAAACCCTCGCCTATCATCCTCCGGCATCGTCGCTATAAATCCAGTATTATTGTTCGGGAAACCATGTCACAGGCTTGGGCGTGACAACTTGAAATGGCCGATTTATGTGCATTGTGTAAATTCAATAATAAGATAGATTACACGAGTCTCGAACTATAGTCTGTTTCGATATCACATGCAGGGCTTATCACTATTCTGGGCATTATCATGCTTTTAACCAATCGTAATAGATACCTACGTATATGCGGTAAATGTTTCCTCCTACAGTACATTATTCTCTTATCGTATTAAATGTCTATATTTAATACAAAAACTTTTTTAATTAGATGTTTTGGTAGACACAAGACCAAACAACTTAACCATGGCTAGTAGATAATTTTTACGACACTGGTAATTAGGAAATTTTCTTTCACTTCTCAATGTAAACATGCGCATCGACCAAATTATGTGTAAAAGGAACAAATAATATTTTTGAAAAATTCATAAACTCATATCGATTAATTGTTTATGTAAAAAATCACAACAGGTTTATGTGCAATTTGTTGTACATATGGAATATTAACGTGTTAAAAATATTATGGACACTTATTCAGCTCTAAAGCTCACGCATGAGGACTGAATCATGCACGTGCATTTTTAATATTTTTGACAGAAATAAATACTTAAATAAAATAATAAATATTGGTAAACTAATAACAGCACTTCCATAATCTTTATGTGGCTTTAGACCAAATCGAGTTCCAGTTTATGCTAATATAGGAATTAAAATTCAAATCTAGACTAGACTATGACTGTGAAAGTTCATCGAATGTCTGCATTCGTAGGTATGTTATTGCAGACAGCAGCGTAATAAAAAATTTAGATTTTGATACCCAACCTTGTCTGGGCGTTGTTTATGCGTTCACTAATTTAGAGTGTTTACTTCGATTTTATATCGATGTTTTATAAAAAACAAAATCATATAAAATAAATGTATCTAACGGTTAATTGTTCAACATTGATGCTAGGATCGCAAACAGTGGCTTTCCTCAATGGAACTTGAAGAGATAATTAAGATATTAAGTTTAATTGATAAACTTTACATTAATAATGAGTTTATTATCTCTCTATCTGCTGTAGTATTTCCGATAATATCTTATCAGGATTTCAATGTCGAATTCCTATTGGGGGTACTATACATTGACTCGGGTCGGTATAGATCAACAGTAACCGGCACGGGCGGGCAGCATCAGTCAGCGTAGTCTAATCGGTTGTACCGATCGAGTTTTATAATTTGGTACCGAAATATCAGATCACGTATCAAGTAGCAAAGGCTGATTGGTTTGTTTACTGTCGGGAAAATCGCTTTGTCTACCAACCAATTTTGTGTTTGACTACTAGTACTAATATTGAAGATAAAAATTGACTAAACTGAGATGAAGACAAACGTGACACAAAATTGTTCGATTATTGTCGTTATCGACGCGATGAATTTATTATTTGTAACGCGATTGAAACATTATGATAAAAAGTCGAATGACAGACGAATTATCCCGAACGTACGCGAACCCGCATGGCGCAACACCGCGCCCGAAATAAACGGCGGTTTGCCGCCCGATAAAGCCTATGTATATAGTGGTTTCTTCAGTTCGGTCTTGTTGAATGGTAAATAATGCCAAGCCGCATGAAATATGACTGTGTATACAACCACTTTAATGTTAATAATCTTAATAATAAGGGAAAGACTCATTTGTTTACTAATAGTTAATGGCCTACGACACTGAAGTAAAAAAAAAACCAAGATATGTGTTTTGTGCCTAAAATGTGTCATTTAAAAAATCCGTAAATAAAATTATATTGCTTCTGATGCCTGAAACGCAAAGAGATAGTTCGGTAAACAATTTTCAATTAAGAAAGAATGTTATTGTTGTAATATTACGGTCTACAATATAAATGTGAACTTATAACTTTCTCCTTATCCGTTGTATAGATACATTTTGTCAGACATTATTTTACTAGGAATTATGTGTCTAGGGTATTTTATATCAATGCTAAGAGGTGACTTCTTGACGGTTTATCATTTATAAGTTCTAACGTACATATTATACGCACGTAAATCTTTTACATTTCTACTTAAGAACGATTTTTTTAAATTATCACTAGCTCGGCGTTGAATAAAAACATCGTTAGATTAACTGATACTGAATTTAAAGTTTGACGAAAAAATGTAATATAAATATAACTTTAGTATAATCCTATAACTATTCCTATTTTCGTATCATTAGTATAGTTTTAATATTCCTAATCCTAACTAATATATAAAAAAATCAGTTTGTTTGTTTGAAATGCTCTCATGCATCGACTAATATACAAATTTCATGGACCTTCTTGGGGACCACGATGAGGACATAGGCTATAAAACTTGGCTCCCATGAGATAATGAGCACTCTGGCGAAAGTAGTCAAAAAATGTAATTATAAGAAAGTTATGGAATACGAAGAACACAAAAAGAAAAGTTAAAAGTATAAGAAGTGCACACGTATAGAGCGTGTGGCGCGTCTAGCCAAAAAACCTACGGACGTTTTGCGTTAAGTTTTTTTTTTATTTTAGTCTGGCATGTCAAACCTGTCTGCCTAGGCGGCGTATAGGTAATTAGATACCTGTATAGTTTCTAACATTTTGTATTAGTCCGTTAAACAAAGACTGCAGTGAAAGAGGCTATTTTTATTGAAATAAAAAATAATGGAATGATATAAATAAAATTAGAGCAATTTATTTTTGGAATTAGACTACGGGATAACAAAGCCGCTAGCTGCCGCAAGCCTTGAGGAACTACACCACCTCTAAAAGAGTGGACTCGCCAACCCGCTTGGGCGGCGTGGCGTTTTAAGGCCATACATCCCTCATGCACAAGACAAGGTGCATGCTCGTGCATCAGGAGGCCCATATCCAGTGGACAATAAAAGGCCTGATTACGGTTATTATTCCTAGAATTATTGAATATCTTAAAATTTCAATATTGTGATTTACAACAATAGACTTTCTATTTTAGATCTTTTACTATGAACCAAAAATCAAGGGTTTAACCTCTATTCAAAAATTAAATGAACGTTTTAAAACATCAATTATTTTTCTTTTATGTTTTTTACTTTATGTATAGGTAAAAGGCAATAAAGATGGGAAATTCAGGCGCTTAGAAAGCACTCAGGCGGACTTTCTGTAAGCCCCAGATATAGTGTTGTAATTTGTATTTAATAAAATAAATTTTCATATATTCTTGACACCGTCTTGGAATCGTCAGTCTCATAAATCTATTTGTAACAAAAATGTACTTTGAACTACTAGCTCTTATTATTTGTTGCGATAAAATTATAGAGCCTCACTGGGATTTCCAAAACGCTCGACACAAAAAATGACAATCGCAGAGCGTGAGGTCGATGTGCCCACCAGTTTCTTCCCTAAATGCGATTACGAGTTCAGATCTACACAAGATTTATGATTTTTATATTTTTGCTATAAAAATTGGCAAAAAACATAAATGAGTAAATATAAATATAATAATAAGTTGAATTTCCGTTCTGTACCTTGACTTTATTTTCAAAATTAATGTATTAATTTGGATACTGAGATTTCCGAAAATAAATCCTATATACAATGGTATAAACAACAAAAATTGAATCAGTAAATTGCGAGATAACTGTGAATAAGCAGAAAGAGTTAGTAAAAACCTAACTAACGACTCTACATTAGTCCCTTAGGATTTTAAAAAAACACGCCACAATTAATTATTATCTTTCTACGCTTGTTGTTGTTTTCACTTTTCACCTTTGTATAATACAAAGAACCTTCAGAAATGTTCTCGTTGTAATTTTAATAAAAGTTTTAGATGTTTAGAACAACAAACTTGTGGGGTCCAAACTAGAACAATACTTAGACTTAAGCATAAAAATGAGTTAAAATGTATAGATATAATTGTGATGTTTTGTATTTGAATCATCTAACTTCTTATTTATAGAAATCATCTATTTGAATGCGGGACGCCTTCCGGCCAGGTGACTTGGAGAAGTTCGCCGGTGCAGTGGGGTCATAGAAAAGGGTGGACCTAGCAGTGGAGAGACATGGGCATAGGTAACTTATTTCTTGCAAAAGAATTTCCCAAATTAATTCAAAATGATTACGATATGTTGATCATAAACAAACAATACCCGTACTTGTTGTACGTGAACTGCTCAGTACGCAACAATTTTTTAAACTCTTAATGATTATTTTTGTATTTATTGGCTTATAAATGAATAAAAAAAAAATGTTTTCGTTGCTTTGACAGTAATAGCATTGACGCCTGTATATTCTAGACTTCCTAGTAAACCGTGAAGCAAACGAATCACCATAGCCACTGGCTATAAACCTTCTCGGAAGGCTAAGAAGGATCGACTACGAGAAGGGTTCTTTTGGTTAGGCCGCGCTCACAACGTGTCGGTGTATGTATAGCGTTTATGCTATATACGCTGCATGGCTGCTCTGCTTTACGTATGAACGTATGAATGCAAGCTAAAATATGGTTAGGGTCAAAAGTGAAATTTACATATTTTTCTATTTTTACCAGACAAACAAATTGACTTGACCTATTATGTTACCCTTTAACAGAAACCCGTGAAATCGTTAACTATTTTTATACATAATTAGAGACCTTTTGATACAAATACCTTCAGCTTATATTAAAGGGTTGCAATACGAACGTACAAAAAAAAAACAATAGAACTCAAAATTGCAAATATAATCTTTTGATACTAACTTCCTTAGTTAGGCGGCCATTACACAATCAATCCAGATCACAATCCGTGGATCACGATCAACGATCGTGATCTAGATTGACCGTGTATTGTATGGAATCTAACATATTACACGGTCAATCTGGACTACGATCAACGATCGTGATCCACGTATCGGGATCTGAATTGATTGTGTAATGGCCGCCTTAGACTACTACAGGTTGACATATTTAATATAACGGTTTCATTTCAAACCCATAGACAGATATTTTACAGAGTGTAATAGTATAACATCAATTCGGTCGCAGCAATATTGGGTTATTAATTGTTATTTATAATTTTTATTCATCTACCCACCTTCGGTTACTTTTGAAAGTAATTTATTTACCGTTACACTTAGAAGTTATTTAGAAAAGGTATGTTTAGAAAAGGTAGTAGATAGAGCTGTAGATAATGTAAGTACTCGTATAATTCCCTATCTATAAAAATTATTTATGCATGTATAGGATTTATACAAACCCCGGCCTGTACCACCGAGTTTCTACTTAAGTACTGATTTTTAAATTGTCACTAACTCGGCGGTGAAGAAAAACATCGCAAGGAAACCTATATATATGTGTATTCACTAATCCGCACTGAAATTAAGTAGTTGATTATGATCTGAACCGCCTTGTGATTACTTACTAATGAAAGCCTATGCTCTATAGTGGGAAGTTATATACTGATAGGTATCTATGATTTATATAAAGAATGAAATCAAATATTCAACGATTCGACGACCCAATTCGTGTTATATATGTGATAAAACAATTAGGTATGCATGCGATCATGTTGTAACAATAAGCTACATTTATTTAATTTTTCATTTAAGTATATGAGAAATGTTAAAAATATACGTCAAATTACCACGTGTAATTAATTTTCTATCATATATTAATTCTGTGTTGTTGTATGGGATAATACAGGGACAATAAGAAACTATTGTTTCTATCACATTTAAATGTAGTAGTGATCAATAAAGAATTCAAATAAAATAAATACAAACTCATTAATGCAGCTCATTGTCTACTTTTTTATTAGGCGGCTAGATGGCGCCAACCGCCAATATAACGTTAAAAAACCTTTAGGTAGAACAGCGAAAATAATCGGGCCACCCTGCAATGCAATATCGATTTGAATGGCGATTACACAAAAAAAATATTTATTCTATTTAAAAAGAAACAGTATGCCACTAAAATAGTGGCAGCTCTGTCTTTATAATAATTTGAATCTAAATTGTAGAATTTGAGCTGAGTAGGGATCCGCCGTAAATCAATAGCATTTTTATTTTGAAAAACTGAGATGTAGGTATGTACTGTTAAACTACTGTTAAGGCGCGGATTCAACAAATTGTTACGCAGCGTGAATTAATTTGAATTATTTTTTTATTGTGTGCTGTATTGTGGTTTTTGGAACAAATTTGCGACTCGCATAATATAATAACTCGCTTGCCAATGGAAAGTTCCATTACTGATCCACACTAATATTACAAATTCAGAAATATGTTTGTATGTTCCTTATGTCTTCACAACAAAGCCATTCAACCGATTTCAATGAAAATTAGTAGGGAGGTAACCTTCGAAGATGAACATGGAATACTTTGTATTCCGGAAAATTGTTGTTTTTTTACATACTTTTAAAACAAAATCCATGCGTAGAAGCAAGAAAAAGTATGGATACTTTTCGGTATCGAGTATTTTTCTTGTTTGATACCGATACCTTTTAATTGGTTTTAATCATATGAGTACTATATGTAGGTATTGTATCGAAATTTGAAAATAAATCGATATAGAATTTGTTTTCGTAGTTTAGGAAGGAATCAATATCTTTGATACTTTGGGATGTGGAGCTGTCGACGACCTATTTTTCGCTATTAAGAAATTTGTAAAAAGAGACCCACGTAATTACGTACTGTAGAAAATACAGGAAACTGTCGATCGATAGCTTAGAATGAGTTGTCGACGTTTTTATCATGCCTAAAAGTATCGAACTTTGAGGTATCGATAATTTTCTTTCGACACTTTTTTTGCTATACTCATGAGTAAAGTATTGATATTTTTAATGTGATACCGTATCCATTTCCACACGGGCAAAGCCGCCGGCAAAACTAGTTTTAAATAAATAAGTAAAGCAGAACCGTTACAGCGAGCGTCCTATCGCAAAAAACAGGAAAATATTTTATCGGAATAGCGATGGACGAAATTATCTGCGAGTTAGTTTAATCGTACGCATATATGTGCATACAAAATCATATGTATAGGCGGCAACCGAGCAAATTGTTTTGTGTGCGTCTAAGACAAGAAAAATACAGACTCGTGACTCACGCACACACGCGAACTACGTAATGGTGTTATAGTGATGCGAATAGGCGACCGTGGAAATAACAGTCACAGTTTTTTATTATATACTCAGCCCCATTAAGTTGACTATTGAACTTGTTTCATTAAAAGGGGAAGTACATTATGGTCCGTTTTATTGAGTTGTCGGTTATGTAACTTTTTGCTTTGTTGTACTTTTTTAAATTCATCTATAATTTTCAATAATTATGCGCTGGATGCGCGCATTCCAAAACGAAACTAAATGGATACTAAATGCGCTAGAAGATGCATTTAAGATGCTGGACTGGAAAGGACGTGGAATCAATGTGAATGGTGAGTACATCTCGCATCTTCGTTTCGTCGATGACATAGTCATCACGGCAGAATCGCTGGAAGGTTTAAGTTGGATGCTAACGCAACGACCTTAACGCAACATCACGACGCGTCAGTCTCGGAATTAACTTACACAAAACAAAGATAATGTTCTATGAACATGTTCTTCCGGGACTGATAGACATTGAAGGCTTGGCACTCGAAGTTATTGACTATTATGTCTACCTTGGGCAAACAATTTAGCTAGGCAAGTCCAACTTCAGCAAGGAGCTCGATAGACGCATTCAACTTGGCTGGGCAGCATTTGGGAAAATGCATATAGACTCTTCTCGTCGCCTATACCACAATGCTTGAAGAAGAAAGTCTTCAATCATTGCGTCCTGCCAGTCCTGTCACATATGGTGCTGAAACGTGGCCTCTGCAGGTAGGCCTGATCCATAAGTTCAAAGTCACTCAGCGAGCTATGGAGAGAGCTATGCTCGGAGTTCCTTTGGGGAACAGGATTCGAAACGAAGACATACGCCATTTATAATAACAAATTTATGTGAGTTTCATAAAAAATATTAATGGAGTCACAAATTGTGGACCAAGGTCGATATTGATAATAAATAAACTTTACTTTGCACCTTTTTCTTTATAAACCTGACTTGAGTTTAATTGTTTATAAAGAAAGAATGAACACACAGTACAGTTATCGTAAGTGATACTGTAGACCATGCTATCACAGGAGTCTTCTTTCATGTTCTGTGACAGAGAGGTGAGTCGGCCAGTGGGGCACGCTCAGGCGATTATTTAAGATTAAGTAAAACTATAGTGAATAGTGACGCGAGCATTTAGTAATACCTCATTTAATTAGCAACAATAATGTCTGAACAATATTCTTCACTTTCAGCAAACATTCCCTGAGGCTTTTTTTAAAACTTGCGCCTTTCTATTACTGACGCGCAGCATCACCTTCCTCATAAAAGAAGTACACTTCAATAGCTTCTCATCAATAATCGGAATAGGTAGTGCAGTTTTAGGACAATGAACTCAAACGTAACTATTATTTTAATATGCACATGCCAACGAGACTTCGGAGTTATAAAGTTTCTTACTTTAACATGTATTTTTTATAGTTGCTGCAAAACGGTTAAATTTTAAGTAGGAACATCATATCATATCATATCATCGTATTGTCAACGATCCCACTCTCACGGGCAGTTTAGAACCCCTCAGCGTTCGGAGGGACGTTGCGTCTCTCTGTGTGTTCTACCGCCTGTACAATGGGGAATGCTCTGAAGAATTGTTCAATATAATTCCCACCTCGGGTTTCTACAACCGCACCTCCCGTCACAGAAGTGCGGTCCATCCGCATTTCCTAGATACGGAGGTGTCGCGTACTGTTCGGTCCAAAAATTATTTTATATCGCGAACCCGTAGGCTGTGGAACGAACTGCCTCAAGAGGTCTTCCCATTAAACTACGACATGGGGTTCTTCAAGAAAGCTGTGAATAGGATTTTGCAAGGTCGGCGGCGCGCCCGCATACCCCCTGGTGTTGCAGGTGTCCATGGGCGGCAGTAACACTTACCATCACGTGAGACCGCTAGCTCGTCCGCCCTCTTCTCTATAAAAAAAAAATATATATAAATGTTGAGTTAGTGAAATATAAATGAGGAAATCGCCAGGTCCCATTATTTTCTCCATTTCCTATTCATCTCAATTGTGGATATTCTTAAATTACACTGTATTCTGCATTCAACATATCTATTTTACTGAAACCTTGTTTCTGTAAAAAAAATGTTAAGAATGTCAAAATGAAAAGCCATCAATTGAAATTTTTGTACATGTTTGCCCACCGTTGTTTTCATGCTTCCAATAATATTGTTATTTTATCATGAGTCCTATTCATACTAAGATTTGTAGAGAAAGAAAGCGGCCGACCAGCACACCGTCCAGTCGGATAAGTGGTAAGTGGATACCGTCACCCATAGACGTCCGTGATACATGCGGACATCAATCAGTACAGAGTTATATATGGTACGTTGGCACGCCCCCAGATGCGCGGTCTACCTCTGGAGATTTTAGGAATGAATTCGGGGAACGGGTTGGGAAAATGAGAGGGATAACTTAATACGGATGAATTAACACATATTATTTAAATATATTAAATTTTCACTACCTTACTGCGGTCATTGCTTATCAATATCACTAGCTTAGCAATATGGTATCCGTGTCCGTTGGCAACATTATCATCTCACTTACGAATTGATAAACAACCAATTAGTCAAAATTGGGAAAGGTCATCTTGAAAAAGAAATATTCAACCTTAACTTATGTCATCATCATCATCATCATCTCAGCCTTTAGACGTCCACTGCTGGACATAGGCCTCCCCCATTGTCCGCCATTTAGACCTATCGGCAGCGACCTGCATCCAGCGGGTGCCCGCCACCTTTATGAGGTCGTCTGTCCATCTAGCAGATGGACGTCCTCGGCTTCGTCCGCCGGTACGTGGTCTCCATTCGAGAACCCTTCTGCCCCATCGGCCATCGGTTCTTCGAGCTATGTGCCCTGCCCACTGCCACTTCAGCTTGCTAACCCGAGAGGCTATGTCGGTGACTTTAGTTCGTCTACGGATCTCTTCATTCCTGATTCGATCACGTAGGGAAACCCCGAGCATAGCCCTCTCCATAGCTCGCTGTGCGACAGTGAGCTTATTTATGAGGCCCATAGTCAGAGACCACGTCTCGGTGCCGTAGGTCATCACTGGCAACACACACTGGTCGAAGACCTTCGTCTTCAAGCACTGAGGTATTTTGGACGAGAAGACGCTGCGTAGCTTCCCGAACGCTGCCCAGCCGAGTTGGATTCGTCGATTGACCTCTTTCTCGAAGTTGGACCTACCTAGTTGGACCGTTTGGCCTAGGTAGACGTACTCGTCAACAACTTCGAGAATCGAGCTCCCAACTGAAACTGGGGTGGGCACGACATGGACATTCGACATGATTTTCGTCTTGTCCATGTTCATTTTAAGGCCCACCTGTTGGGAAACTCGATTGAGGTCTCCGAGCATTGTGCTAAGATCCTCCAGCGATTCTGCCATGACCACGATATCGTCGGCAAATCGAAGGTGAGTGATGCATTCGCCATCAACGTTGATGCCGAGTCCTTTCCATTCCAGGAGCTTGAAAGCGTCTTCCATCGCAGTGGTGAAGAGCTTCGGAGAGATAACATCTCCTTGTCTCACACCCCTCTGCAATGGAATCGGCTCCGTGCTCCCTTCCTGTACTCGGACTGACATGGTGGCGTTGTTATACAAACACTTCAACACTTCGATATACCGATAGTCAATATGGCACCGCTGGAGGGACTGTAGCACTGCCCAAGTCTCGATCGAATCAAAGGCTTTCTCATAGTCCACAAACGCTAAGCATAATGGCAAGTTATACTCCTCGGTCTTCTGTATAACTTGCCGCAGCGTATGGATGTGGTCTATGGTACTATAGCCTTTTCGAAAACCGGCTTGTTCGGGAGGCTGGAAGTCATCAAACCTGCGCTCGAGACGATTCGTGATAACCCTCGAAAACAGCTTATAAACATGGCTCAGAAGCGAGATGGGCCTATAGTTCTTCAACAAGGTCTTGTCACCTTTCTTGAAGAAGAGCACCACCACGCTTCCCTTCCATGCCTCCGGCGTAATACCTTCGAGCAAGACGGAATTAAAGAGCTTCTGAAGGACTTTCAGTACCGGTGTTCCACCCGCTTTCAGAAGCTCTGAAGTGATTCCGTCCTCACCCGGCGCCTTGTTATTTCTAAGCTGTTTGAGGGCCATCCTAATCTCGTACAGGCTGATGTCCGGGATGTCTTCGGTATAGTGTCGGGTCAACTTGGCTCTTGGGTCTTTGGCCAAGTTGCCAACAGGTTTAGCGACCGAGGTATACAACTGTCCATAGAACTTCTCGATCTCCCTCAGTACCTCTTGTTTGTCGGAAGTGACACTGCCGTCCTCCCTCTTCAGCTTCGTCAACTGGCTCTGCCCAATAGATAAGTCTCTTGCGAACACTTTGGAGCCTTTATTCCGCTCTATCGTCTCCTTAATACGATTAGTATTAAAGAGACGGATGTCGTGTCGCAAGGACTGGTGAATCCGTCTATTGAGCTGCCGATATGCTTCCGCGTCATCAGGAGTCTGCAGTGTCATCGAACGTCGTTCCGCCAAGAGGTCGAGGGTGTGGTCGGTGAGCTTTTGGGGTCCATCTCTTCGACGATGTCTGAAGAATTTAGACCCCACCGTATGGACAGTTTCTACCAACCTGTTGTTGATATCGTCCACTGCAACGCAATCCTCTAGGCAATCGAAGCGATTTGACAGTTCAAGCTGAAAGCTTTCGGGATTCTGTATGTGGGCAGCAGTAGGTCGGAGCGTAGACTTCATCAGGCGGGACCTTTCTAACTTGACGTTTATATTCAATGTGCCTCTAACCATTCGGTGATCACTACCGGTTTTCACCCTGTGGATCACGGAGACATCATTGAATATTTGTCTCTTTGTGGCCATAATGAAGTCTATCTCATTTTTAACGGAACCGTCGGGGCTCATCCAGGTCCACTTCCTATGAGCCGGCTTCTTGAAGAAAGAGTTCATCATAAAGAGTCCCTCTTTCTCAAGAAAGTCGGCCAGCCTCTGGCCCCTCTGGTTCCGGTGCCCACATCCAAATTGCCCCACTCTCAACTCATCGTCGCCTCTTTTGCCCAGTTTCGCGTTGATACTATAGAATTGACTTATGTCACTATAGAAATAATACGGTTTATACAATAAATATACTTTAGATACTTACTATATGCCCGAAATGATAAATCGTAGGACTTTTATGGCCACTAATTAAGAATAGTTTTCAAAAATCAAGTTATATCTAAAGTATGCAAGCAAAAAGTGACACATTATGTTCCGTCATTACAATATAAAGATCTGTGAAATCTATGAAAATTTAAAAATTATTATTTATTACGGAAATAAACTGTAGTAAGTTGTCAAAATGACAACTTACAAATGACAAATTAATTTCCTAAAAAACGATGTAAATAACTTCTAAACTGTTTTATTCTAAAGTAAGGTTTTGACCTTGCACATAATTCTACGTAAGATATCAGACGAAATGAACGGCTAAATTCTTTCAAACAAATAAACTATACAACCGGGTCTCCAAAATCATAAGATGTCCTTTTGTGGGGTACTTTAAACTCGACAATTAAATAATTTATTCGTTGAAATGTTAGATACAAAAATTTTTACTTCTCCAACAAAAATGACATGATAGGCCAATTTGTATAAAGGGCGAGAGATATTATTTGAAACAATTTTTTTTTGGTAATTTATCGGTGCTGATGTTAAGAAACACCTAATTTACGACATAACATTTGTGTCTGAGTGGTTTACTTTTACTTTGTGCATCTTATATTAATTTATTTTGCTATCTGTATGAACACTAAGCCGGTTCGTTACTCAAATAATAAAATAAATAAATATGAGATTGAATGGGGGTGGTCTGGTCGTATTGACTCACCAGTAAATACGACAAATGTCTGTTTCTGATACTATTTTGCCTGAAAACTGTGCATACAGTTTCAAATTTAATAAAAAAAATCGTTCGATAGTTCGTGTTAACTGATGGGCAAAGGGACAAACCTTTGAATAGACATCAACGGGCGTACAGTTAATTGTAATTAAGTCGAGCCCTGCCGAGATGATATAACTATTGTCTATACCAGTGGTTCTCAAACTTTTTAAATGACGGAACCCTTTTGGGAAGCAAAATACTTGATGGAACCCTACAATAAAACAATTATTTTTATAAGTGTATTCTATATTAATCAGCATAATAAAAGTACAATGTATCAGTTACTAATTATTATTTACTTCACCACTTGGTAAGGACAATAATAGAAAACATTAAAAAAGAAAAAATCTAACTAGTGGGAGGTATGAAACTGTTTTTTATTTTTCATCAATTGCTTGATATCAGGTTTGATGGAAGAAAGTTGGAGTCTCATATCAGCTTCGGCGTCCAGTCTATTGCGATATTTTGTTTTCGTGGCTGCGTAGGTAGAGAATCCTGTTTCGCACAAATATGTAGTTGGGAACGGGAGAAGAATATCCAGAGCCATTTGGCCAAGCATTGCATATTCATCTTGGATTCTGCACCAAAAATCATTAAGAGGCGTCGTTTTGAACAATGACTCCATACTTGTGTCTGATGACATTTCTAAAAGAGATTCATATATCTCATTTGACATGTTTTCAGGCTTTTCCAAGTTGGGTAAAAAAGGATTATGAATCCAGGAGTTCACTTTAATTTTTGTATTGTGTTCTTCGGGAAAATACTTTTCAAAAGATGCGCGCATCGAACTGAGATATTGGACCAATTCTTCAAACACATTATCTTCAAACATTTCTGAGTCGTTTTCGCTAACAAACTCACTGAGTAACGTAAAACTTTCTATTTCTTTCTTACCAATGCAAATGATCCAAAAATCTAATTTTCTTTTAAAAGCAGTTATTTTATTATAGGCCTGAAACACTGTTGTCTGTTTACCTTGCAACGATAAATTTAATTCGTTAAGTTTTTGAAAGATATCCGCCATAAAAGACAATCGGAACAACCAAGTTTTATCATACAAACGGTCCTTCAAATTAAAAGAAGTATCTGCTGAAAGAAACATTTGTAACTCGGCTCTAAGTTCAAATAGCCTTGTTAAAGTTTTTCCCCGAGACAGCCATCGCACTTCTGTATGGAGCAGCAGTGTTTTATGTTTGCTGCCATAATCTTCACACAATAATGAGAACAATCGGGATTGTAGTGGTCGTGATTTGATAAAATTAATTATTTTTACCGCTTCATCCATAACTAATTTTAGATTAGACGGCATTTGCTTCATCGCAAGTGCTTGTCTATGCAGAATACAATGACTGGAACTACAATTAGGCGCTTTATTTTTCATTCGTGACACTGCTCCTGCTGTTTTACCTGTCATCGCCTTGGCCCCATCTGTACAAATGTCAATGCAATTGTTCCAACTGAGATTATGTTCTTCAAAAAATATATTTATTTTATTAAAAATTTCTTCCCCGGTAGTGTTTGTAAGCAGCGATGAACACATAAGCATGTCTTCTTCAAAAGAACTTTTATATGGATATCTCACAATAACCAGCAGGATAGCCAAACCAGCGACATCAGTCGACTCGTCCATTTGCAAAGCGAATCGTGTATTTTGTAGACGTGTAACTAGTTCTTGTTTGACGTAGCTTGCCAGATCATGGATTCGTCGTGAAACAGTATCGTTTGATAGCGGAACAGTAGAAAGATGCTTTGCAGATTTTTCATCAAGCATACATTTTGTTATGTCTAATACACATGGTTTTATTAATTTCTCAGCGATAGTGTGCGCTTCACCTGCTTGTGCAATGCGATAGCTAACTAAGTATGATGCCTCCGTGGCCTTTTCGTTGGTAGTTTGTGTTACATGCATCATATTTTTTTGACTTTCTAATAACTGATCTTTTTTGCGAACAAAAAATTCTTTATTCTTGTCTTTAGTCTCGGGGTGTACGGTTTCTAAATGTCGACGCAATTTGGCAGGTGCCATGGAACTATTAGGAAGCAGTTTACTACAGAGCATGCAGAGAGGTGAGCCGTTGGAATCAACAAATCCGAAACTGATATAAGATTCATCATACTTCCTTTTTTTCGTCTTTGAAACCGTCGAGCTTGACGTCGTGGCACTCGTGGCATCATCTTCTGGATCGGTGATTGCTAAATTCTCCGCGCGCATTGCTTTTGAACATTCAGCGTCATTAGAAGATGTTGTTGGAACACGTTTAACACCTTTAAGCCAACGTTCCATTCTTCTTTATTTATAATGTTACAAGTCAGGATAGTGGGGTTTAAATAATGCACAATCGTTACTGCGTATAAGAGACTAAATTTAGAACCTACAGGGAAGAAATGTATAAAACTGAGACAACAGAATACAGCAGGCAGTAAAACAATGAACACTAGTTTCTCGCTAGCGAGCTTGTAAGTAGGTAGTAACTTATCGCTCCGAACGCTAATCATCAACTGACGACGCCAACGCGCGATCGCCGCTTTTATACTTAGTCCTAGACTCGATCTCAAATATTCTCGAAAATACTCGAGTCGGCACCTTTGATAAACAAAAAGCAAAAATAAAAACAGAAATTTAAAAATAGCGTTGTAAACAATATCGACTTTATCCTTTGAAGTTAGAGACGAAAGTCGCTAGTTGACAACTATAGCGTCTAATTCAGAGGCGGCTTTTATCAAAGAGACTGAGCGCTTACAAGTATACTACCCGCTCGTTTTAAGTTTGCCGCTGGCGATAGGTATGAGTGTATGACGTTCGAAATTTTTTATTTAATTGTAACAATAAAAATTGTGTACGTTAGATATTTGGGTAAAACTATGACACATTATAAGTTTTGTTGTCACGTGGGGGAGGGTACGCGCATTCCACAGACCGGCAAACTTAGAGCGAACGCGTTGTACAAGTATAAAATTGTT
Organism: Sesia apiformis; assembly: GCA_914767545.1. Classification (NCBI taxonomy): domain Eukaryota; kingdom Metazoa; phylum Arthropoda; class Insecta; order Lepidoptera; family Sesiidae; genus Sesia; species Sesia apiformis. The sequence goes on from OU611953.1 coordinate 10,063,204, forward strand.
GAGACCAAACTTATGAGATATTGTACCAGCTAATGTAACACAAGCTTATACAAATACAAATAAATAAATAAATAACATTCATAGCGTTTTGTCTCCGCGCGGCCGCGGAGTCCGCACAGCCGCGGAGCGACCAGAGAGAGGTGTTTTGATTTTTTTATTTCTAAATTCTTGCGGAACCCCGACAGAGGTATCACGGAACCCTAGGGTTCCGCGGAACACACTTAGAGTATAGCTGGTCTATACCATTTGTTGGGGAATTGTAGAAAGTATCGAATATATGCGCTATTTACCTTCAATCATCTGACGATGGTGTTCTTTGAGGCACCCCTCTATCTGGTCTTGTATCCAAAAGTCACAAGGTTCTTGGAGATCTATAGGTATTGTGCACTATAACCAGGAACACTTGCACTCGAATTTGCTTAGGATCACGGCCAGCAAGTATAGTATTTTTTTTTTAATTTTAGGGAATCGCGCGCCACGTTTATGGAGATAGAGGATAACGATGGACAGTCTCGTCGGGATGAAGAGTAGTGCTTGTGGTGTTGTATGGATGTTCAGATTTTGTGACTTGTACATTTCAGTAATAATGAAGAGAACAACACATTTGACAATTAGGAATTTGGTAATTTGTACTGACATGGAAGGGAATAAAATGCGTACGTTAGAGTACGGCATACCATTGTTGCAACGAAGGCAGTCTGTTAATTGGTCTATAAGATATGTTGCACTACAGCACTATAACCTCCTATCTTCTAATTTAATAGCACCTTCAATGTAACAATGTATGAGGTTTCTTAGTTGGGAGTCTTGACTACAATTCTGATTGGATCAATTCAACAAGTTATTTTTGGCTGAATGGTAGCCAGAATACAAAAGAAGACAATAAAAGGCCAACGGCCCATGCTTGATAGGGGTAAAGATAAGATCAGCAGCACAATTCCATAATAAAGAAGATTTCGTTAATATAAATCATGATTGATCCAAATTTCCGTATTATGATCATAAAATAATGAACGCTTCTGAATCAATTTATATACTCGTACCTACATATAATATAATCGTAACAGAGCGGTATCTGTACATGACATATTTTATTGAAAAAAATGGTTGATCTTGCACTTGCAATGATCTTGCACTGATTTGTTTTGGTAGGAGGAGAGTGCATGCTGCATTCTCACAGCCGCTGGGCGCACGCGACTAAGACTTCGACTAAAAAATTCTAAGACGTTGCTACGCTAAGACACCATCTAAGAGCGTGCTTAGAATCGTCTATTTATCCAGACCTAATACTAACAGACGATGAAGCGCGCGCCACGAGCAGGAACCGACCCCGACCACTTTAGTGGACCCCTCATATTATTGAACCTTAATTACTGGTTGGTGGTCGACAAGTTCATACAAATCCCTTTACCGTCTAGTCTTCGCTAAACTTATGTCAATGACCGAAATTGTCCCTGCTTGTAGCGCACACTTTAGCAACAGACACTGATGTCGAAGAATTGAAAATCTCTTGCTTTAGAAATTATACTTGATTATGTTTCAACGGATTTGCGTTATAAACACTACGAGTATCGATATCTGACAAAAATAAATAAATTAATATTAAAATGTTTAATTATTACAATTATTAAAACCTAGCTTTTATAATTGAGTTTTTATTTAATAAACTACTATGGTGCTAAAATTTTAATATAAATTTAATTGATAATATAATAGAAGAAGGAAAAACAAAAAAAAATATTAAAAGCTAATTTATCTATAGGGATTAGATACTTCAAGATCTTTGGCATAACGAGAAAACTGTCACGGAATTGCGGAAGATGCTTAGCTTTCAGATGCAATAGCATTGCATTTGGACAACATTCGCTTAAATCGTGAGTTTTTTTCCAAGTCGTGGCGAGAAGGCACATATACCTACAACTTAAAATGACCTTGTACTATTACAATAAGACTGAAGGCACGTGTTTCAGCTGTACATGAAACGCAAATGAACCTTACGGAGCACACATCTATTATATATTACTACTATACGCATGTGTGTGTAACTATGTATCATTTACATTACATGCAAGTAAAGGGCAAACAAGTCATGCACAAATGTACGTGCAAAAAATAATGCGTTTTCAACCTCCCGGTCAACCGTATTATTATTAGAAACAGCCTAAGAAATACACGTGGAAATTTAATAACAGATCAATGGTCATGATCAATGATCAACCTTCCGCTACTTTGATGCAACTGATTTATATCAAGGCGAGTCAACCGACAATAAAGTATGTACGGAATACAGGGTGTGTTCGATAAATTTCCGAAACCTAAAACCTGATAAATTGTACTCATGATTCTGAGTTGATATAGTTTTTTCTCATGATATGAGAAAATTCTCATTCTCATTCTCATGATATAGTTTTTTTGGAAAAATATCACTTCGCTTTTAATTTTGAAAATTTGTATGAAATATTTATGCTAAAATTTGAATTTTCGCAATAATATACTCGCACTTTTTTTATATCAAGTTTAGAAGTTTATATAGTAGATAAACAAAAATGTAATATTGATTTACCATTGTCTCATTTGTTTTATAAATAAATAAATTTATTCATTACAATTCATTATTTCGTATATAGTTTGTAGGGGGAGAGTGGACGCTGCATGTATGCTGTACAGCCGCTGGGCGCACTCGACTGGCCACGTTACCCCTCTCTCACAGAATACCTTGAAATGTACTGCATTTCCAACTTTATCGTATTTCCCCAATATACGTACGTGTTTCGGTAGGGAGTGAGATATGAAAGAGCCCATTTCCATCCCATCCTATCCTATTCCTCCCCATTTTTCCAACCCTTACTCCCAATCCATTCCTTAATCTGCAAAGGTAGGCAGCGCATCCGGGAGTAATCCAATATTTGTTATTCTGAACTGATGTTGGCATGTATTTCGGATGTTCATAGACGACAATATCCACTTACCATCAGGTGACTCTAGGCTCGCGTGCCACCTTTTATCCAAAAAGAAAAATAAATATAATGTTAGATTACGAAAAAAAATGGAAAAAAGTCCAAAGTTGCTGGAATATATTAAAAACAAAGTATCAAATTACAAATTAAAATTTACAATAGACATTAAAATGAAAGAAGAGAAGAACGGTCAATAGTCACGGCAAATTGGGCACATAGTAAAATTGTGTTGGGCCTACTTGCATTTTGATGTCAATTGGTGTCCTTGTGACACCAAAATGCAACAAAACCAAACGCCTTATAATAATCTTATAATAATCCACGAATATTTTGTACGAGTATAATGAAAAAAACAATTGATGCAACGATTTAAATAAATATGTGGACTTCTTTCCGAGAGAAGCAGGTATGTGTCCAAGCCCGTAGCGTGCCTCTTATACTGGTATACCTACCTTCAAAAAATCTGTTTAACTTTTACCTACCTTTTTTTATTTCTTATGTACACTAAATCTAAGCTAACGTGCGCGGACCACAGGCTAGTGTTGTTACTCCTCCTAACATTTTCCAGTCGGTTAAAATCAATTTGTATACACCTATATAAAAATTGTTATTTTTAACCGTAGTTTCATAGTTTAACTAATTAACTTTTTAAACTTTCGCGTTTTGTACACATTTTATATTGTAAATTGGAACGCGTATAAATAAAATAAATCTTTAATTTCTACCTACTCGACGTTGCGGCACGGGTTGCACCAGCTATGGTCATGAGTTGACTGAAGGAGCGGGTAATCCAGAATGGGAGCTGCGAGCAGTTTTATCAACTACCCACATTTGATCTGCACATTGGGAAAGGATGCGACACACTATACTCGTACTAACCATTTCCACGGACGTATTCACGTATTTAATTTTACGCGTTCAGATTCGATTGACAATATAATATTTACCTATTTTCAAAACCAATACACGCTACTACTCTAGGCATATTATTGTATTATATGCAACAGTATATAATACAATTTAGCTATGAAATATGTATGTACCTATTCAATATGATAGTTACCTGGATGACGTTGCAATAATAATCTAAAAAAAATAAATTGAAAATTATCTGTGTGCAGTATTTTTTGTGAAAATGCCCGTCAGTATTTCAACAATAATTTATTACGTCTAACACGAATGTAGTGCGTAGGAGCACCACTGTATTCTATGTGCGTGTGTGTTTATTAACACACTCACACATCGATGTATCAAACAGGTATATAGCTGTGACAAAACGGAGGCATACCATTACAACTACGCACAAACATAAAAAGCGTCCTTGGTAGAACCAACTAGACTAGCGAGTCTAGGCTATAAAATCTATGGTGTAGTCTGCTATAAAATAAACAAATGATGCAAAATTAACAGAATAACATCACAGTTGGTTCGTTCAAGTAAAAATACAAAAGTGGCAAAATGGCGTGTATATAACCGGAAAATTCGACTACTCGCTACTTGTTCTTAGTTTTTTCTGATTGTTTGTATAACAAAGGAATTGCAGAATACGCCTGAATACTTAATTTTTAAGAGATTTGGAAAACTACCTCAAGGACAACTTCTGTCCGTCTGTTTGTCCGCGCAGACCCTGGAATCCATTGCTAGGATTTCACTGTTATGTAGCGTGTTTAATCCAACGCTACATAACACAATGTTTAAAGTTATTGAAGATTATTGAAGGTTCTTATGCTTCCGTAGTTTTAAATACAGTGGATAAGGCCATAATATCTAGATGATTATATAGGTCTAGATATCATAAAAAAACATAATGTATTGATGTCATCTGGATAGAGTTATCTAGGTACACTAACAAGTTATTAGATTCCGAGTTAAAGAGGAAACTGAAACTGTTAGGATAAGGGAAGAGCGCTGACAACTCTCACCGAGGGCCAAATTACGTTTCTTTCAAAGGAGTGAATGTAGACTTGGCCAGTCCATTGTGACCAGTCCCTAGGGGATGTAGCAAAGGTTAGTATCAGATAAAACGTCACACGTTAAATCAAGCTGAAATCACCATACTTCAAGACACGTCTAATGAGAAAGGACGCTTTCTTTTTCAATATTACTAACAGGACCAGTAGAATATTCAGTAGAAAATCTTGTGAAAATTCAGTTAACTCAATCGTAACCGGCCACGCCATCAGTTATAAGCGCAATTTAAAGTGACTAGTGCATTTAATTAAATTTAACAAAAGTAGGCTTATTACATCGTTTTTAAATCAATTGTAGATGTCTACTTATAGTTTCCATAAGGGACTAAGGAAATTAGTCTGTGTTTGTAATAGCTTATAGTTCATTTGTTTATAATCGTTATAAACCGGATCAACTAAATATAGAACTACGTTTTTACTGCAATTAAACATATTATTTATTTTTAAAGAAATGATACACCAGTTGCCCAAATCCCCTAGACAGGTTAATTAGGTTATCACATTTTTATCAATGCACCGATTCGTGTTGAATTATCTAGCGTTGCGTATGCGCTCAAGGGTAAAGTCTACGTCCGGACATATGCGCGTACGACTATTTCATGTGTTTATGTGTAGACGAGCTCACATAAATGCTATGTACCTATTCGCCTATTGTGAGGTGCATGTGTGCGTGAACGTATGCATGAGTGCGTGCCCGTCGGCGACGGCGGCTGACTTTTTCGATTGCAGATATAGTTGCCATGCCCGAAATACACGCGGATGAATTTTGCGTCAATGCCACGCGTCCTAGCAGCCGGCCGGCGGCGATCGGGCGGCGGTCGGGCGGCGAGCGACGCAACGCCCGCGCTCGCGCACCGCTCATTAGGAAAAACATTCTTCTAATACAAACGTCGAAGCCGATAAAAAATTACCCAATCCTTAAACACAATGATAGACAAATTAATGGCTACACACTTCAATACGAATTCTTTTTGAAACGTTCTCTTTTCAAACACGCTACATTCGCCGATCCTGACCTACGTTACCTCTACACGAAGTGTCTAGTGACAGCATTCAATGACAATACGATTAACGGCCGTACAGCCTACAATTTGCTGTTTTTACTATAACAAATATCCTTTAAGGTACACAGTTTTTATGCCTCCGTATCGCCTGTAGGTAGTGTGTTAATATTACGCAGTTCCCATATCATAGAGTATAATAATATAATAGTGGAGCCGGTGTTGTGTACAAAATAGGTGTTTCTACTAACAGAAGCGAGCATTATTCAGGCATGTTTGTTTTCGTTCGCACCTTTCCTGTCCCACGACATTTTGTAGTGATGTAATTGAAATATTAAAAGTACTTAATTATTATTTTTTAAGCTATGCTCACACATTTATGTTTTTTTATTATTTCTTACAGGATAGCAGCATAGGTAATTGCGAATAGGAGGTGAGAATTTGGCACAATACTGAATATTTTATTTTTAATACTCACTGAATTACTTGTAACTACATGAAATATACATTTTTATGTGAACATTAGGTCATCTCTAAATATTTTTTAATAAATGATCTTTTTGGAACGAAGTTCCTTTACGCGGTTTGCGGTAGGTGTGATTCGAGAGAAAATGTAACGTCACGTAAGATTTTTACCCCCTCCATACGCCTTTCTCTTTCTCTCTGTGTGTGTGTGTGTGCGTGCGAGTATTGAGAGCGAGACTCAAGCAGAATAACAGACTAGTGCGTGGCCGGTTGTATAACTTAAATTTATGATTTTTCATTTGATTCCTTATTTTAAATTATTTGCATTGAAAATATGATACAAAATTAAAAAAAAATACACGAACTATACAGATTTTATTTCGAATTACATTCGGAGTTTAGAAAAAATGTGAGAGGATCTTCGTTCCTGACGGTTCCTGACCGCACACGTTTTTGTTTTTTTATTGATTTTTACTACAACAAGCTTTATTGATATTTCAGATAAAGATACATATACAAAAATGGATAATGAAATGATATTTCTCTAATTGCTTATTATGAAGCTTTATTATTTCGAATAAAGTATTAGATATAAAAAAGGATAACGAGATGATATTAGACGAGAAAGTTCTCTGCCTACTTATAAAATTATATTATTATATTTATATTTATTACTTATTATATTTATCACAATTCGCATCGTGCTAGTTACTCCAGTCATAAAGTAACAGTTAGAAAACATGTTAAATTTTATACAAATAAAACGACACCTTTCGATAAAATAGAGCCGTTCTTATTTTTTATTATTATGAGCATTTTCTTTTTTGATTTTTAATAATGAACTTTAAATATGCACATTTATAGTTCAGCTTATGAGAACGTTATCAACTTGATTGTTATTACGTGATTTTTTAAAAATAATTTTGTATCTTGCGCTAAAATGTCGTTTAAAAATTTACAATAAACGACTTTCTGAAAATTAGCACATTTTAGATCGAACTTAGTTATTAAGGATAGGCAAAATAATAGAGATAACCCAGGTAACACTTAACAATGTACTAAGCAATTTTATCTGCTTTATATTATAAACACTTGAAAACCGCTTAGGGTCAGTAGAAAATTGAAAACAATGGTAACTAAGGGTTTGCTTTAATTTATAACGAAATATACGAATTATAAATATATCATATTAGTTATTATTAATGTTACCCCTGTTTCAAATTAATCTGATTGACTTTAATATTTATGTGTATAAAATGAATAATAAGGATGATTTTGTTAACAGCCCACGAGATTGTACTAAGCCTACCGTCTGAATAAATTACATAGTAAGTATTTACCAAAACTAGTGTCGCAAACATTCAAACAAGCGTTTCCAAAGAAAGTGGATAGATTTGTGTGTGACAATGTTTCGTTTGAATATTTTATTTACTTTGTTTGCAACTTTAACGTATAAAATGGCGTATGACTAATAAAACCTATCAACATGCCTCCTTTTACAAACAAAGATGGCAACTATCCATCATTTTGTTGACTGTAAGGTACATAGTAAGAAGACCTGTCTTGCATGTTGCAGTGCGTACAACATTGCAACACGTGTTTTTTTAACATAGATACATTTTTTTTCTCTTTTTCAGATGAATATTGGTATAGGTCTATTATTATCTTCATTTTATAAAATGGCACAGTGGCTCCTTAGGAAATGATGGCAAGGACGAGCTATTAGAAACTGGTGTCATTTTAAGGTTAAGTATACCTCAAAAACTTTAAATTTCTGAAACACAATATGCAAGAGTAGGTCCATATCCAGCAGTGGGTAGATAGATGATACAAGGGCTGGTCTGCGGACTATGTCCGTTTGTCGACAACACAACTTTGTATGAATAAATATCGTAAAGTTGGCGGTAACATTTTTAAACATGAACTCTGAAATATATAGAAAAGTTTGCTCTACAAATCTCTACGTAGATGAAACATATTGAGCCTGGCTGCGTAAGTGATAGAAAATGTAGTGAAGTCCATTGAATATCGAAAATTTGGTGTCATTCAGCTATTATATAGACACCTTCTTCTCAAAAAATGGTTTAAGTATTTACATAATAAAGCTATCAAGTTACAACGACATCAAACCATAAACTTCATATAAAGAAATGTTTAGATATATAATTACTTTAAGCAATTATTAAATAGTTTAGATTCAGTGACGGTGTACTTTCATAAAAACTCGAAAGACTTACCGAAAGACGAAAACGGCTTAAAAACCAAATCTCAAATCAATATTATTGAATAGTTTTTTTATTGTATATGAATTCATACTAATTTAGTTTATACTAATGCTAATGCCTACTATTTGTTTGTTTGCGCTTCATTTTCACGCTCTAATTTAAAAGCGGAATATGGCGAAAGGCATATTGCATGGTAGTATCAACATCTTATGTATCTTCCATGTTCAACAAATTAATAATTTGATTTGGTTTGAGATTTGTTGGTAAGCCAGGCTTTTCGGCCTCTCGCTAAGTACTTACATTGCTTAGATTTAATTCAAGGATTTATAAACCACAACCAAAGTTTAAATAACAGAATGATTTTTACTCGACAAACAAGAAGTGGGACGATATAATAAACAAAAATATTATTTATTTTTAATATCTGAAACTTTTAATGTCCCAATGGGACGAAATTTTGTTTCATGAGTTGTTAAATTAAGTAGGATTTCGTGTGTCTTACAGAGGCACACGGAATCCTAGACTTACAGAGAAAAAGACACCACCCAGACTCGAACAAACATTTGTATTTAAATGTATGTGCGACCGGGAATTGAACCAGAGATCTTTAACACAGCAGGCAGGAGGAGAACTACCAACTGGGCGAATCGGTCGTCTATATAAACTATAGTTCGTGCCATTTAGCATGGCAATAGCGAGCATTCACACTTCCCTATAATGTACTCGTGTTTACAATAGCGACAATTGCCAATGTTCCCCATTGACATCGAACATACTACGATACGGTGGCGATAGCTATTTTCGCTCATTACATTAGTACGGGTTGAAAGTTAAGACAATGACCGCTATTGCCATGATAAATGGCACGGAGTATAGTTCTATAATTCCCTTCGGCATTTTTGCGACCCCTTGTACAGAATTTCTCTTTATATTTATATTTTATATTCAGATATTCAAGGATAGTAATATCGTTGCATTGATGACCTAGTCTGTGTCTTTAACATAATACTCAATAACAAAAATATTTTTGGTATGAAATTTTCAATAATAGGTACGTTCATACACAGGCGGTTTATTTAAACAAATATCATGTAAAAAGTATTCTTAAAACAGTTGTTAAGACTTTCAAGACTTGTAAATTAATAAATGGTTAAATTTGAAAGTGAAGTAAAATGATACATGTATTATTGCTGAAATTCATTTTGGCATGTTTAATATTTCATGCTCATTTAAATTCGCCAGCCCAACTAATCATAGCATTGAGCTTGTAAAGTAACATTCAACCAATACCCATCGATATGGAAATAGACTAGATGACAGACACATCACACGTTCTTATCAAAGAAACCTGGTTAGTAACTTCTTTAGAGCAAAACAGGAATGGTTCATTAAAAAGTCAAAATTGAATATTTGGCACAATGCAATAAGAATGTTCCATTTTCAAAACACATATGAATTAAAGAATTCGAAGGCTACTGAACACTATTAGACTAACGTGCCTAACATCGGGAGGTTTTGAGAAAGGACCTTAAAGCAACTATTAACAATCTGATAGATAAATTATCTACCAATTGAATCTAGCTGATACTGACTTTTTGATAAAGTATAACTAATTGACTTTCTGATAGAGTATCAGGAGGTGATGAGAAAGGCCCTTAATATTGTATTTAATTTCAGAAGATGTTTTTTCAATAATATTTAGAATATTAAATATTTTTTTTTTTCAATAAATAATGTAATTTTATTTTTAGAATGAGAGAAATTTTCTTTTAATGCATAACAGTTGCTTTTTCTCTATTTAATTGACTGAATAGACATTTTAATTTTCTTAAAAATGAGTGAATTAATTTTCGTAACGGGACTCTTAGGCGGGAACTCGAGAAGTGATGGTTGAATTTTTGTTTGATTAATGTAAAATTTTGTATTGTAATTCCCTACACATGACATGTGGTAGGTACCTACATGGTTGTTTCTGTGGTTTTATCATACAGCAAGAAAATTGCATGCTGGATTTGGAGTTAACACGAGCTGATTTTATACACATTTTTTAGAATAAAGTTATTCCTTCTATCGAAGGAAAGAAAGAAAAGATAAAAAGAAACTTTGTAAACTGTAGCTGATATGCAATGCTGTCAAACCATTTTATCTTTTTTATCAATTCTAGCATGGGACAAAAGAGCCATGTGAAGTTCTAGTTGTAGTTGTAGCGACGCTCATCTCCTGAACATCATGGAATTGTAATAAATTGTTGTCTGCGAATAACATAGGTATTTATTAACGGACAATAACAAACATTATGCTACTAGCCGCCAGCGATATATACTGTTATCTTCTGCCAAATATTCCATGTGTACCTTTCTATCGAGAGGTGACGAGCAATTAACCTAGTTAGTGTACTCTTGCATGCTGTGAGAAAGTATTCACAGGTTCGATTCCGGGTTGGTTAGAAGCAGTCTCAACTGTAGTTATGTCACTAAAATAATAATAGTAATTAGAAAGAAACGTAAAACTATGATACTGTTAATGAGAGAACGAGACAATTTACTTTTTTATCTGGGATTTTTATCGGTTTTTGTTCGTTTGATTATTATTATTTTAGTGGCAAACAGTGCGAAAGCTGTTAAATAGCATTGTGTTTTATAAAAAAATGCATTTCTTTATAGAAAGAAGGCGGCAAACGAGCACAGTCCACCTAGTGGTAAGTAAGTAGATATTGTAGCCCATGGGCATCCTAGATGCGTACCAACATCAGTCCAGACTAACATCAATGACAAACGTTGGCACACTACTTTAAGATGTTATCGGTTTTATTCATCACGCTATATAATTTTTTAAACAAAGTTTATAAGCAATAGTAAGCAAAGGTATATTATGAAAGATTAATAAAAATAAAGGTTTACAAGGTCTATGTATGTAGAAAACTGTAATAAAATTATATTTATTCTAATAGGCATTGCTAAGTACTGTAAAAATAATAATTACATAATTATTTATGAAATTATTATTTTTACAGTACTTAGCAATGCCTATTCAGTATAATTAAGACTTCAATATTTCTGTGATAAGCATGTTATTTTTAATTGGGAAAATCGTCGTACAGTGCGACGTGCCCTTATGTGTATGTAAAATAATAATTTTGATAACATAGTTTTTGTTTAATTAGAAAAGATTTATACATTTTAAATGTACGGTTCGAGCGATTAAGTGTTTGTTATTGACGGAATCCACTAGTATAGATACAAAGTATACTATGCTTGCTGCCTCTTTGCGATAGAGCTTTTCTTTGGAATGACACAAAAATACTGATTGCCTTTATTGATTAAAAGTATCGGGCCTCGTTGCAACTGGGCTAAGAATTCGGGACAGGGCCGCAGTTAGGGGTGGAATAATTCCTTATTATTGCAGCCTCTATTTAGATGACTTCACAAAACGGAAGGGGAACATTTTGCGTAATAATCTAGGTAAGGGTGCTAATGTTTCTATTTACGCACCCCTTATGTTACAGATACGAACATTAGACTTGGGGGTCTCATCTGATTGGATGAATGGCTTTCTCGCCCTCATGCCCCGGGACACGGTAGATAAGGGTGCTAGCTATGAGCGCGGGCTTGCTCAGTTTTAAAATTGAATTACATCAACTAAAAAATGTTTTTCAAAACTTTTTTTAATAATATCTACATTATTATTTTCATTTCTTTTTATTTTGCTTTTCTCCTTCCCTGATTGCACCGCCGTTCCTTTCCTTTCCTGGAGGTTGGCTGGAAGACAATGCCATTGTGGCACTAAACCGGCTAATTGTACTTTGTGCAATAAAGTGTTGAATAAATAAATGCAAAAATAATAATTAGTTTGGTAACGAATAGCAAACGTCTGTAAATATAAGCAAATAAAAATAAGTTATGTAAATAAATAAGAGTATATTTTATTTAAATTTTGGAAAAAGTTAGTTATGGTTAAGTAACTTGTGTTTGTTACAATTTTCAGAGATACATATTATTTCCAGTGTACTATGTATATAAATGACTTAAACTTATTTATTGGTCGGCAGTAGCCGCCTATTGAGAATTTTTGTTTCCTTTGTTTATTTTTTTTTATTGTCAACCAAATAAACGCCGTTCTTCTTCATGGTCTAATTTTATTATCAAAAATTAAAAAATCCTTTCACTGAAATAAATAAGTGAAATAAGTTTTAATAAATCAAAAAATATTGCTTCAATCGTCTAAATATATTTAGTCACCCTCGAAATAAGCTCCATTTGATGCAATACACATTCCATTTCATTCGTCGAAACACTTCTTATAGGCACTTTCCGGTATGGTCTTTAGCTCTTTTAGCGAATTTTGTTTTATTACGTCAACGGACTCCAAACGTATGCCACGAAGTAGTAATTTTGAGTCTGGGGAAAAAGAAAAAGTCCCACGGGGCTATATCTGGCGAATATAGTGCTTGGTCGATGACATTCGTTGAATTTTTAGCTAAAAATTCCCGTACAATGATTGAGGTGTGAGACGGCGCATTGTCGTGGTGTGGAATGGTCCAGGAATGGTTGTTCCATAAATCTGGTCTTTTCCGACGAATATTCTCTCGTAATCGCATCATGAGGCCCAAATAATATTGTTTATTTATTGACTGTTTGACCCTCCGGAAGGAATTCTGAGTGGACAACACCATGATAATCAAGGAAAATAGTCAACATGACTTCGATTTTTGAGTGGCTTTGACGTGATTTTTTCGGTTTCGGTTCGCTATCGAAACGCCATTCTGAAGCTTGTTGGCTGGTTTGCATATCAAACTCACGTTTCGTCAACCGTTATGATGCGTTGCATGAATGTGTGGGATCTGCATTGGCTCGTTCGAGCATGTCTGTAGCAACCTGTTGGCGGGTATCTTTTTGAAGAAAATTCAGTTCCTTCGGAACAAGCCCAGCCGCGACGCGTTTCATGCTTAAAACATCAACCAAACAGCTTGAGTCTGAAATCGAACACGTTTTAGATCTAGTATCGATTTAGGGTTCTCTAAACCTAGTGGATTTCAACCCCAGTCTGTGCATTCGCCGCTAAGAAAGCCCCTTTTGTCGTAGCACCTCGCTTTCAGAGCATACCTCTTAAGATTTCGGAGAATATCGGGATCCTTGGTGTCGACATTTCCAGCAAAGTCGAATTTAGGAGTCATCTGGAAAATAAAGCCAAAATGGCCTCCAAATAAGCTCGGTGTGCTGAACAGAGCGAAGCGGTATTTCACCCCTGGGCAACTCCTAATGCTCTACAAAGCTCAGGTTAGGCTCCATATGGAGTACTGCTCACATCTCTAGGCCGGCGCACCGAAATATCAATTGGACCCATTTGATTCCATCCAATAACGTGCTGTTCGTATTGTCGACGATCCCACTCTCACGGGCGGTTTGGAACCCCTCAGCATTCGGAGAGACGTTGGGTCTCTCTGTGTGTTCTACCGCCTGTACAATGGGGAATGCTCTGAAGAATTGTTCAATATAATTCCCACCTCGGGTTTCTACAACGGCACCTCCCGTCACAGAAGTGCGGTGCATCTGCATTTCCTCGATACGGAGGTGTCGCGTACTGTTCCGTCCAAAAATCATTTTATACCGCGAACCCATACGCTGTGGAACGAACTACTTCAAGAGGTCTTTCCATTATGCTACAATATGGGGTTCTTCAAGAAAGCTGTGAATAGCATTTTGCAAGGTCGCTCGTTTGTTCGTCCGCCTACTTCACTATAAAAAAAAAATGATACGAACGGATTCGTGACACATGTCAACTTCCTGAGCTATCTCAAGAGAGCTTAAGAAAGCTAGCGCGATGATTTACCATCACCATATCCTTCACCTTGTTGATATTTTTTTCAGTAGAAGACGTTGTAGGTCGACCAGAACGAAGCAAGTCTTCAACCACTTCCCGGCCTTCTTTGAATGCTTTGTGCCACTCATATGCTCTTATTTTTGATAAAATCGACTCACCGCCTTCTCTAACATTTTCAATGATAAAGAAATATTGCTAGCAACACAAAATCTGAGGCAAATTCTTTGTTTGATATTTTTATCCATTGTAAAATTCGCAAAGTACACTCGAGGTCGTCTAACAAATATGAAAATTTTCAAACAACTATTTGACAGATCGCGCCAAAACTTTATATGAAAATTAGCTACAATAGTGCCAACCTAACAGCAATATATTTTTACGCAGGCATTTTACGCGGGAATTCTTTTTCAAAATTCCCGATACTTATTTGACCTATATTATGTACCTATATTAAATATTTTTAAATGTTATCGATACCAATCGCTACATATAAAATCATGTATTATAAAATAAAGTCCTTGAAATGCGTCTACACTCACATTAATGTACTAACACAAATAACTCGAACATTTATTATTTTGCATATGAGATCAAATTTAAGATTTTAATATGACTATATTTCTGCACTGTCACGAGAGAACCTGAACCTAACCTAACCTTTTTTGCTATTATAGATTTGCTGCTCATTCAGTATGTACAGTTGCTCGTTTAATTATTTGCTCATTGGTGGCTTTATCCGCCGCTCTACTATAATACTTAGATGTCCAGAGGTAAAAATTGAAACTTTATATATTATTTCAGAACCCTAAGAAAATTTCCTTAAATGTTGTCAGAAAGATAGCGAATTTATGCCGAAAGCAAATAGAAGTCATAAATAGAAATAATGCAGCTAAGTATATAAGTAAAAACTATACCTATATAAATTATGGTGATAAGTATTTGTTTTTCTTTTTGGATTATTCTACAGCTAACGGGATGCGTACCGGATACATTATTCGCTGTTATAAAGTTGCTGACTTGCTGACTAGACATTTTAATCGAGTGTAGTATTTTGTTAAATTATTTGTTGATGTGCGCTACCTTAAAAATTATAGGTATCCCGATGTCTATTAGTAGTTGTAAGAGGAAATAAAGTTCATATTGTGTCTGCGATCTGGACGCCGTACTAAATAGTGTTGTCGGCACTAGGAATGACTCCTTCATATACATTAGAGGTATATGAATATAGTATAGAATATAGTGCTGTTAGTACAAGAAAAGACTCATAGTAAGACCGCAATTGAGATGAAAGAACGATATTCAGACAGTGGCGGGCAGCAACTGGAGCCTAATTACACAAAATAGAAACAAGTGCAGAAAGTTAAAGGTGGCTTACACCAAGCAACTTATCAAAGAAGGCTAAAGAAGAAGGAGACCATCAATAGACGATTCTATTTATTAAGTTTCACCTGAAACATTTTCAAGTTATTGTATTTTCACCGCATTGTAAATTTGCCAAGTTTTCAGAAGTCAATACATTGATTGTATTTTAGAAGTCAATGCATTGGTTGTATTTTTGGCACAAGTTTAATTTATTAAATTTTAAATAATATTTTTGTGTTAATCCCCTACAGGTAATTACATGCCTACAAATCTACCTTATAAAATTAGCAGAAAATAGGTTTTAAAACAGTATTCTACTTTTCCTTTGGACAATACTTTTTAAACTTAGTGACAAAAAAAAATCCCATGATGAATTTACACATAAAAAACTGGGCTGTGGTGAATTTACGTGTGTTTCGTCTGTGGCAAATTTACAACTGTGATGAAAATAATACAGGAACACATTATAAGAATTTAAAAAAAAAATGTGCTATATTTTCGTAACTACGAGACTGATTTTGATAAAATTTACACAATGAGTTCTCGCAATAAGTACCCTACAATATGGTAACAAGTACACTGTCGCTGGAACAAAATCGATCTTGAATTTCCTGAGATTAGACCGAACAAACAGATAGATAGATTTTGCGAGTTATATGTAACCTTTATTCATACATATATAGATTAACTTTATTTGTATAGAAGTATCGATAATGATTATTACCTTTAACAACCCAATGCAGGACATAAGCCTCCAGCTCCTGCACAACTTGCAATTGCGAGGAGTTTTGGGGTCAAAATCCACCACGTGGATCCAGTGTAGATTGGTGAATATTGGGAGTATATGTAGAGGTATGATAAAATAATACATATTAATAGCAGAAAACAATACGTTATTCTACAATTATAGTTTTAAACAATCGGAATAATAAATGATGTTAAAGCCGGATCTGCAGCAGATAATGCATTGTTAATCATTAGTCGCTTTATATAAAAAATAAATTTATGTGAAATATGTAAATGTTTTATGTAAGTATTATACCGATTATGCAAACATTGACATTCCGGTAGCAGGATTTAAATTGTTACTAAAATAAACAAATGACTTTACGCCGTTTTAAAAATATACAATAAACTAAGATTTTATATAAAAGACTAAGATATAATATGGTACAGTATGGTTTATATAATGTAAATCCAGAATTGGCCATAAGCTTAATCATATTAAATTTATGTATAATTTTTATCCTGGGCGCTGTGCATTTTGTATATCAAATAAATAAATGACGCAGGTTATAACAATAATAACAAAGTAAGTATTTTTTAATTAGGATAATTAAACGCCGGCAAATAATGAATTTGATAAATACCCTATTAATTCCTATGTGATTTCAGATCTCTTTGAAAAATTGGCTCCACCGGGTACAATACATACTTTTTCACGAATTATCCTGATGAAATCTAGGGATTTAATTAATATAATTAATAGAGATTATCTAAGATTTATTTAGTATACCTAATATAAGCAATTACTTATCATTTGTTGAAACATTAATATGCATGTGTTTAGAGATTTTTATGATGTAGTTTTTATACTGTTTTTGCCGTTTCATGTAACATAAAATTTAAAAAAATATCCGGACTCACTTCAGGTGCTTTATTGTGTAAAAGAAAGCAAGCGGGTGATTTACTGAATTTCTATTTTAGATTAGTTTTAAATAAAATTCTGGAATCATTTAGAAATATGTATATAATAGAATATTTTTCAATTCCATTAATTGCCAGCGTTTAATTAAATCCCTAGGTATTTAATTAAAAAGTGGATTTTATTATTACCCTGCGACATAAAAATAATTTTCTTATAATAATAGAGACATCGATAATACATATTATTTATTTGAGCAAAGGTTAAGATATGGTTGATTATGGTTAAGATTTTCTAACTAAAATTTCGTTATAACTTTGAGATTTTCGCGTTTATTCACTTATATTTATCTATTAGTACGCCAATACCGCCGGCTATATATTATATTAAAAGTACATGATGATATGGATATGTGTTTTGTTGTTTTGAACGAATTGTTATGAAATAAGTAATACTTTTCTTGGAGAAAAAGTCCTGAATGCATGTAGCATTTTTTTTTCCAAAACTGTAATTTACATTCTGTAAATTAATTAATTAAAGGGGTCTTAAAACATTTCTTTATTTATTTTCAGGCATTTCGGATTACACTAACTCACTATAGTTCAGTCAGCTTGTGACCATGGTTGGTGCAATCCAGCCGAAACGTCAGAATAAATAAAAAAATAAAAAGTCTTTATTGGCACATCACTAATTGTCATAAACATTTAATTAAATCAATTATAGATTTAATATTTTTTGTGGAATGGTAAATGTAACTCTGATTCTCAAACTAGGTAGAACCTGTGTTTCGAGAGTCAGTGCCTTTCCTTTTTTGCTATTTGTAAATATGTATATGAAATTATGTACAAAATAAAGTAAACATGGGTATGCTTTTTTAAGCAATAAAAGCAATTATTAATTTTAAGATTTCACTGAGTCTCAGAATCCGGAAAACTTTAACCTACAATAAGGTCCCTTTTCTCAGATAATGTCACATATTTTCTCCTAAACACGCATAGATTGTAACTCTAACACTATGTTTCAAGAATTTACATATCTATCTACACTACCCGTGTTATAAGTATCTAATCATTTATTATTTGTATTTAAATCTTAATATCCGAAACTATATTATCTCTATATTATAGTAGCGACTTTATTATGCCTTAGTTGCCTGTGACAAAAGCTGCGGAAGGGGATGGGGAGGTGCTACTCTAAAGCTGGCCGACACCATAAGCCCTGAGGAACTACACCACCTATAAGAGAGTGGACTCTGCTTACGGTAAATTACATATGTTTTATTTACTGAAAACCTAAATATAATTTGAATAGAGTTAAATAAATATTGTAATGGAACAGAGCGTAGAGATCAACCTTTCTTTTTGTTCTATACGATTATTGTATTGATATCGATATATTATGCTATAAATGACGGTTTATTAATTATTGTAACAATACCAATGTACAATTTATATAACATATAAATAAACAAATTATTTAGTGTAACATACCAGCGGTCTACATGTATTGTACGTACAATTTGTACAGCACACTTATTAAAATAGCAAAGATTTCTAAATATCTTTGCTTATGTAGATAACAATAAAATGATACAGAGTGGAATTCTTATTAAATAGTTTATTAAAATATATGTCAATAAACAATATATTCCATGGATTGATAAATAATCAATAATAGAAGTATAATACTAATTGCTAAAAACAAATATAATGATAATTAAATCGTAGGAAGCATTTTGGACCTTACCAAATTTAAAATAAATTATTTACTTAGAAAATATACTTAAGAATACAAAGGAAAGTAACTATCTACACAATATCCATGGACCTTAGTAAGATTATAAATAAAATTGGTAATTAAAATTAGACGTTGTAACCATTCTATAAAGATTTCACTCCTGTAAAAGTTGTCGCGATTGTCGTCAGAACTTGAAAGCATAAGACATTGATCATCTATAATTTAGTTCTAAATCGATTGCCACTACGTGGCGGAAACCTCTCTCCATTTTACAACGAGCCTTCAAGTATTGTCAAGTATGGTATAATTTATTTATAATTATTACAATAAATAAAATAGGATCATAAAATGGGTGTAATCTACCTTTATAAAAGTTGGCATAATTCATTTGAAGTTTTTGATGGAAACATTGCTATTAGAATCAGATTGAACGCTCTGAAAAGTCTATGAAAACTTTTCATTAAATGCACCGTGCAGCGCACATTTAGCTAATTTAGCTTGATAAAGTAGGTAGGTATTACCGTTGTTTTATTAAAGCAGGTTATCTTAAAATTAAAAATTTATTTAAAAAAAATGGAATTTAAAATAGACTTACATATATATGTATATATTTATTTGATTGTTATAATGTTGCGAGCAGTTAAAAAACAATGAAAATTATTTATAAACTATTTAATTGTTTACGTAATACGTCAATTGTTTATATCCATAAAATAACATAAATCAAGTAATTAACTATGTATTTATAAGAAAAATATATTGTAAAATGGAACAGACGCAAAGTAGTGGATAAAGACTTATTATTGATTCATACTTACTAAACAAAAAATTAGAAAATAATCATGAAAAATACAAACAATTCAAAATTATTTGCATTTGTATCCTACTTTTGTTGTTGACTGTACGTGAAAGAGAAATTTTCAGCATTCTACATTAACAAAATACAACGATATACGTTGGTAACAAAATGTTATGTCAAAAATTAGTTTGCGTAACAAACCACGGAATTTCAAATGAGTCATTGGCGTCTTCCCTTTCACGTGTAGCGCACCTACCTATACAGTGTTGTGGTGCAGTGTCCGCGTACAGCTGAAGTAGAGGGGTGCGCTAGGGCGCGCTGGATCGGCGGCGGGCGGCGCACTAACACTCACTATCAAATATTCGTCTAACCTTGATGCGAATCGGCGCACTCCGGGTTCCATCCGACGACGGTCGTCGATACAGACGGGCTGAAGGGCTCGCTTCAGGTGTGTAAGTAAGTGTGACACTGGTAGCGAGATTGCAGTGCGTATTGCGTGCAAACGTGTTGCGGCGCGGGCGTCGGGCCGGACGGCAGGCGCATCGGCGCGCCGCCACCGGCGGTCGAGTCGCGGGGCTGCGGCGCGCGGCCGCGCTACATGTCACGGTGCGGCGAGGGCGCTTTTCGCGCCGTGGTCACCGACTCGCAGTCGCGTCGCCGTCCTACTGTCTGCCCGACGGCAGGGACGGCGGCGCGCGTTGCACCGCCCCGCTGCACTCCGCCTGCCCCCCTACCTCCCAGGCCCCCTCGCTCGCCCCCCTCCTCCCGCCGCTCTGCACCCGCCCCGCCCCGAAGAATTTTCCGCATCGGGCGGGAAAAATCGATTGTGCAGCTAGCTCCGAATAATTTCGGCAAGACGCACGGCGCCCTTGCGTCCCCTCCGGCAGCCGTCAGTGGCGGAGACCGAGACGGTCAAGCGCATCACGCCACCGCGCCTTTCACTCGCCATCGTCACCCGCCTTCCGACATCTGCACCATGCATCTTTATTATGCGATAGACGACGTTATTAATATAGTTCATTTACGTTAAGACATGCAATATAATTACTTAAGAACGATTTTTGTACCTGCCATTAAAGTGAATAAATTATTGATTCTCTATTTCCCATTTTCATTAACCCTATAATGACAATGTTGCGAGTACAAGTCTGACACTACAAATAACTACAGGCATGCCAATTATTTCTGGTCTTTGTCTAAGCGCCTACGGTTACACCAGCATAACGAGCCCAAAAAAATGCAGCCCTCGCCTACGTCGATTGTCTAATTTCGCTCGCAGCGAGTTTGCTAACAAGTGAAAGTCACACTAAAGTAACAAGTGTACAGTGAGCGTGGTCAAATTGATAAATCAATTAGGTACCAAAATATTACCGAAAAGCGTAAAAAGGTCAAGAGTAAAATCATTTTTTTTTTTCTAATCTTCCTTATTTTGCTACTATAATAACTTATTTTTAATAGATCTGCTGTTGTTTTATACTAATTACTTAACATTTCATTACAGTTTTGATTGGTAACAAAAATAAATATCGTGACAAAGTTTTGCACGAGTAAATAGTGAGTTATTTTGTTCCTGACTACATTTAAACAATAAGGAAAATTCGTAACAGAAAACCGTAGCTTAATGAAACCTTAAAACTCCCTCTTTTTTTAGTAATATTTTTTAGTAATCCAGCAATGAATATGAGAATAGTTATATGCTCGTACATTAACACTGTAGTTTAACAATTTACAGCCAATAGACGATTATTACCTACACAAACAATTACCAAATTATTAACTATTCGAAATTATTTGTACTATCAAAATTCTATGAAAATATTTTAAAAATTTAACGGTTTTAAAAAAACTGATAGTCATTAAAATTCAAATATCAACAAAATTAAAATAATGCTCTACCCATATGTTTTTACACATTTCGATTTATTGTTTCTTTCGTATATCTACATTTTTTATTTTGGCGCCGACATCGAGAAGTAATAAGTAATACACAAAGTAATAAAAGAGCATATTTTGAAAGGCTTGTATTTAAATATTATACTAAGAATGTCAGCCACCGAGAGTCGACGGAGTCCACTTTTGTTACCAGAGAATCTAAAACTAACCCATCGTTAAATTTGGTGCCAATTCATTTAATTGGTTTTCATTTTTAAATTGTAAAGGGATTTTGAAATTATTTAGTTTACTGTTTTTATAAAAGTTTATTCCTTTGGTATTTCACCAAACAACAATGTTTATCGGGTAAGTGTACGTTAGTCACAGTTGCAGATGAGAATATTCTCCGTCTACCTTTGTGATACTAAAGATCGGCAAACATACTCTACTCTAATACTCTGGAACTCGCTCCCTACTCACATAAGGAAATCCCCTAATAAGAACGAACAAGAATGCTTTGGGAACATTACCTCTACAGAGATAATGGTAGTTTTTTAATTCCTTCTGTATATATTAGATAAATTTATATTATTTTATTCATATTCTGTATGGCCTACATATTCAATAATGATTTTATTTACTATGTATATTTGTTGATTGTTATTTAATTATTATTAATTAAGCTCACTATTTAATTTCTACTGCGCCCGCTTTAACTCATTTTAGCCAAGGATCGACTAGTAGAAAATGTCTTTAAGGCATAAAGTCCGCCTCTCTACAATATATGTAGTTCAAAAAGAGTAAATAAATAAAACATCCATAATCTTCTTCTAGCTTCTAGCACTCGAGAGATGTGGGTGGCTGTAAGTCACTTGGATCCCTGTGAGTTTATATCTTCACCATTCACCAATTTTAGTAAATACTATAATTTTTTTGATTGTGACCAAAATCTAATAACCACTTCACTTCAAAACCAAAAAACGTAACCAATTTTGATGACGCTTTCCCTGTAATCTATGTTACGTTTGTAAGTTAAGCTACGCTTACATATACCCTACAAGTTTGAAACTTTCCCTTCGGAAGTTTACAGAAACTTCCGTTTACATAAAGTTTACATAGGTAATGTATATGTTAGTTTGTATTCGTATAATAATATATATTATTAGTATTAATCGTATTATAAAAGTAGTGTATTTAAGTACGCACTATGGCTGCCCATTTCATTGCTCACCGATCGCTCTCGCAGGTTTGCTGGTAGAAATCTCCTAAGAGGATAAGCACGCCTTCGTAATTATTTTTATCATTTGCGGGTACAATAAAGTATATAAATAAATAAAATAGAGGACGCATAAACAATACTTATTTTTAACAAAAATAAAAGGAAAGTAACAAATTTATAAACTTTTTTGAAGTCAGTTAATTAATCACAGTTTTACTTAGGGAACTTTATTTTTGTGTTGGAAAGAAATATTTCAGTATTAGTTTTCTTCTATTGACTGCACGGATGAAACTATGAAAATATTAAACTTTCTTTCTTCGGAAATTTAATAAGTACATACATATTTTTGTTAATGATTGAACTATTATCTAAAATTTATATTAATTTCAATTTAAGTGAATGATATTGATAACAACATTTATTTAAAAAAAAAATTAACGTGTTATGAAAGCTTTTGATCGTTTACTAGAAGAGTAAGCGATTTCAAGTTCTTAGAAAGTCACAACAGGTGTTTTATTTCCTACTTGAATACCATTTTATTGAAATTATGAATGAATGAATGTTTTATCGCGTCATTACATTACGCGCATTGTTTTATATAATTTCTATAATATAAATGGCAAAATTGGCTTGTTTGTTTGTTTGATACCTAAAACTTTAAATTTATTATATTAGTTAATGCATTCCACTTTAGTACATCTCAAAATAAAAAATGATTTTTTTGATAACCACACACACAAATCAGTGGGAGCCCCGTGGGAGAATTGTGAATACCAGTAAAACCCGTTTTAATTATTTGTATTGTAGAATATTTATACAAAGTTTCAAGTAAATAGGCTCATTTAATATTTTTTCTGTAGTAACTTTAAAACCCCATTTCACCCCTTAAAGGTCTTGAATTTCGAGAAATCCGTTCTCAGTGAGTGTTTACGTCGTAAATGGAAGTTACTACGAGTATCTAAATTTCCTGTGTCTAACTTCAGCGGTTTTGGCCCGGCGTTGATGAATCTGTCAGTCAGTTAGAATGTTTCTCTTTAAAAGTATGTATAAATTTTCAATAGGTTTTTAATTATTTAAACTTTAATGCACAAGAAACATATTACAAAAGGCGAACTTAATGCTCTGCCATTCTCATTCTCTGCACTCTCTGCCTGTCAACCTTTGGTTAAACAAAAATACATATAGGTTACACAGATACAGAGATACGATAAAGAATACAGAGACTTTTAGTGATTTATGAGTACCACGAGATATTCGTGATATTCGAGATCATATTCTTATCTCCATTAATACGAATGATTGTAATAGGTGTGTCTTAGCATAATTTGGAACTTAGCTTTGTAAATAAAATTTCATCAAAAAACATTTTTGACAAAATTGATTCACTGGGTTTTGATATGGAGCGGCTAAGCTCTCTAGTCGACTAGATGGCTAGTTGCCTCAGACTAAGACTAACTAAGAGGGTTAGTAACTAAGTCGCAAACTTTTTAATGGTGAAACGAAAACACTAATTACATATATGCAATATTCTTACATGTATATTAATGTATATGTAAAACATATTATGTATACTCGTATATTATGTATATTAAACGCGTGCACGGCAGGAATAAGTTAATAACTCCAGACATATAAAGCAATAAGTAAGAAGTTTTAACATGTTGTATCACTTTGGATTTACATTAAAAATAATTAAATCTCTTAATACTCGATGGCTTCAGAGAAATTGATTAAAGCATGGAAGTGATATCTGAATATTCAAAGCGAAAACACAAACATTAGAGTTTTAAACTGTAATCTTGAAAAATAGTTGATTTTGACTTATCAACTTATTCCCACCATGCACGGAAATAACACATAAGAGAACTTATCTCTTCTAACATTACATTAGAAGATAATAGGTAATTATGAGTCGACTGTCACCAATATTGCTTAGTTGAGACTACTCTAGATATTATAATAGTGTGCTACGCCTTCTCATGAGGCTTATCAAACAATTGAGATAATTTGTAATTATTTTATTATTTTATTATTATTATATGTTTATTATATTGGAAGTGCGTATCTAATAAGATTTTCAAGTTGAAGTGGGAATTGATGAATCTGCATCTAAATTTAGGTACAGCACAGTCGTTAAGGAGTTGATATACGAGTACATAAGACTACACGATTTTAGCCCTTACCCATTGGCGTTTCAAGGTGCCCATGGATACAGTTTGAACTGTTGCCGATTATATCTATTCGTTCAATTTTACCATCATCATCATTTGCAGCTAGGATTTCTTAGGACACATTCCTATGTATCTTCCAAATGTCTCCATTTTGAATGATGGTAGGTGTTTCCAATCCACTGTGACCAGTGCAGCGGTTATTATCCTTACGATCCTTAGACGTTTATCTATCAAAAATATATATCTAATATTTAATTGTTTGATCGATCTCAGCCTTATTAACATCCCATTTTAGATCACAGGCCTCCACTAGCACCAGTACGGCTTAGTATACACAAGTTGCACAAGTTTTTTAAGTTCTGGTATGAGTACATGCAGTACTATAGTGATATTTTTTTTTAAATCAGTATTTAAGTGGAAACTCTGTGATTTCTCTATGTGACTCTGTGATATAGAAAAAGACGGCAGATGGACGTACAGTCCACCTGATGGTAAGTGGATACTGTCTCCATTGACATCCGTGACTCATGCCAACATCAGTTCAGAGTGACAAACGTTAGCATTAAGGAATGGATTGGGTGAAAGGGTTGGGAAATTGAGAAGGGATAGGATGGGATGAGAATGGGCTATCTCACTCACTACCGAAACACGTACGTTTTAATATTATTCCTAGGCTGTCACCACTTTTTGATAGTTGAGCTTTTAATTCCTATTAGTATCTATACCACGCCCTGTCGCCCTGTATCGCTTCACTGCTGGATGGCTCTCCCAAATGAGATTTATGCTCTAATCAGTACACTGGGTAGGCTGGTCACCTGGATCGCTGACAGGTGACGCTGCTGCAGCCCGTGGTGAAGGGCCGGTCCGTGTCGAATATTTTAAACCTAGCAATGGACGATAAAATGGCTGGTTACGATATAAAATAAGTTCAAACGTGGTACGAGTTCAAAATATTAAATTTTGTGAGTAAATTTTGCACCCGCCTACTCTAGGGTCTATGTATGGTAAATCTGAATGATTTTCATAGACCGTTATGTCGATTACATTTTTTGTTTAGTCGATTGTCGATTTTGTGGAGGTAACTGGTCGGGGCTGGGCCCCCTTCAGTGGCTTCACCTCTGTCCGCAAATACGGACGGTTCCCGGGTTGGCCTTTTAGGCCGTGGTGGCGCTTCAGGGTTAATAGGTTGTTTTAACATCGCCATAATGTAAGGTTGTTGGACAGGAACCCTCCTCATGCACATTGTCTCGTGGCCTCAAAATGATACTCTGGCCAAGCGGGTTGGAGAGTCCACTCTTTTAGAGGTGGTGTAATTCCTCAAGGCTTGTATTAGCGGCTTTGTTATCTCTAAATATTTGTTATAGAATAAATGATAGAGGAGCGGCCGGGTCAGATGATGCTAAGTGGTCACCGCCGCCCATGGAAACCTGCAACACCACGGGGGATGCAGGTGTGTTACCGACCTTGCAGAATCCTCTTTTGAAGAGCACCAAGTCGTTTTTTACGAAAACTTTTATGTCATAAACGTAAATAGAATCAATACAGACAATGTCGGCAATAATTTTTACACAAGTACATCAAGTAGGAGTGATAGCGCTACACATTTTCGTAGCAGATTTTCGTAGCACTTGCATATTATGCAAGTAGCAGATTGAGATAACAAAATATGATATAAAACTACTTTCTCATTTCGAGTAGTTTTCATAATTGACAATCGATTCACGGCAATAACTGCTTCTGAATGCTGTGCAAAGGAAGTAGAGTTCGGTTCGCGGTTGGAGAAAAATTTCTTTAATGGAAGTGCAGAAGATAATTGTAAAAGAAGTGTTTGTTTGTATACTGAGTGGTTTGTGTTTCTTGTCGTCTTTGTGTATTGCCTTCGAGCCCACGACACAAGGTAGGGTGTCACTATGTTGTTTATATACTTGGAGTTTACCACGGACTTACAGCGATCTATCTAAATATATACAATGTTATCATCATGATCGTATATACATATACGTAAATTCGTAGTTCGTTGTATTTTTGATCAATTATGGCAATAAATATTTATTGCCATAATTTTGCCATAATTGATTAAAAATACAACGAACTACGAATTTATTCTACAATAAATATTTATTGCCATAATTGATTAAAAATACAACGAACTACGAATTTACGTATGTATATATATAACAATATCGGCCTTTAATATCCTGGGTACAGGACTCTCCTAGTAATCCTAGTTTTGGACTATAATCTGCCACGCGAGCTCTGTACGGATTCAATGATAATACAGTCTGGTGGATTATCTATTTACTACAAGTAAAAATCTAAATTATATAACGACACATTTTCATTTAACTAGAGCATACTAATAGAAACCTTTATGATTTTTCGTAGGTGCCTAGGTAGTCCGTAGCTTGTTTTTTTTTATTATCATGAAATCTCTGGAGTACCTAATCTTGAGATCTTGACCTACTAGCTAATATTGAACTAAAATACATTTTAAGTTGCATACAATTTTCACCGCTCTCGGTGTTTGTAAGTACAGAATGACATTTTTATTACTACAAAAAGAATTGCGCGTAGAATTGCCCTATTTACTGACGCCAGCCTGTCTGTCTTTTCTTTCTAAATTCATACACAACTAAGCACAAAGCTGTCTTCGCGGCAGTTTGACTATTTAAGTGTCATATTTAGTATCGGATTCGTTTCAATGAAATATTTATCAATGTACCGATGTGAACACTAAGGCAGAGCGGTGGGTGGTAATGCCGATCCGTGGTAACGATTCCCATTGGAATCGAGGACGTAGCACTAGCTCAGCTTCTAAGAATTGCCGACGTGAGACCCGTTGCCGGCCAACGATTTCGCTTAGTGCTGCCATATTATAGTTATTATTTTATTTCAATGTAAAAGGTAACGGTTGTTATCCTTATGTATTGTTTAGATGATTGCGCATTATTTAACCGTTTACAGTTCTTCTTTAAATTTTTGTAATTATTAATTTCTTGTTTAGTTTTTAAACTGATAAAATGAATTAGTGAAGTTAAATTTTACAAAATCACTTATTAACTATTTGAAAACTCACTCCTTGACCCGTTTGACCAAGTTCAACAGCGTGCTGTCCGAAATGTCGACAATCTCACTGTTACCAGGCCCGATGGCGGAAATGTTGGGGTCCGTAGTTCTATGGCTGGTGGTAGTGCATCTAAGTAGCAAGTAATAGTCTACTAAACATAGCTTAGCTTGCTATGTATATGGGTAGGTACATAATAAAGGAACAAAACATTTTTTAAATTGTTCCGCACGCGCCGTCCTAGCCTTACAGAGCAGCCAATAAAAACATTTCGTAACAAAAATCTATTATTAGTAATTATGTCTTATAACAAATGCGATTTTTATGGACTTATTTTATGGTAGACTATAGTCCAGTGGCCGGTACGGCTATACCCGTAATTACATCAGCCTATAACGTCCCATTGCAGGGCACAGGCCTCCCCTATTATATCATTGGGGAGTTTCGGGCCACCACGCGGTCACGGTGCGAGTTAGTGGACTATACATACTCCAGATTTTAAGCTGGACAGATAAGTGATAAGCCAGTGATAATTTTTAAAAATTCATACTTAAGTAAAAACTCAGTGGCACGGGCGCGGATTTGAACTCAAGATCTCACGAATGTGAGTCGAGTATAGGTACCCCTAGTGTATGACCACTCTTACCCGCGAAAGCATTATTTTCCCCTTATTGCAGAGATGTAACTTTTCTCTGCGTCTTCGGAACTTTAATTTCTTTAAATGTCTAATGGCAACTCTAGTTCGAATGACAGACGTTCGCACACCTCCGAATGCGTTTCCATGTTTCCTCACTTTGTAGATTTAAGAATGGATTTGGGACAATAGAGAATTGGAAGTATAATGGAACGACGAGTTTTTCTTCTCCCTTTACAGCTCTCATTCCTCCTTAGTAGGATGAGAACTCTAAAGAGTATAACAGGAAAAGGAAAATTACCTATATTATTATTCCATACTATCTACTCAGTGGAACAGGGAAGGATATCAGGAGGGATATGGACAGGAACGATGAGAGATATCTTTTATACCATTATACTCGTTAACGATGACGACTCAAGTTAGCAACTTATAATGTATTTGTAAATATCAATTTGATGCCCTGTTATTATTAAGAATTTGTGTATATGTATTTGTGTGTAGTATGTATTTTGTAAATAAAGATTACGACAGAAATTAAATGTGACCCCGAAGGAAGACGCGAGTTGTAAAACTCAAAATGTAAGCGTCAATCTTATTGTTGTTATCTTTCTCTAAAATAGTATGTCCTTATCGTGTGCTATCTCGCTCCCACGTGTGTATTAAATAAAGGCGAGGCGCCCCCAATCGGTCGATACATGAATCCTTTCGCTACAATAGAAGCTAGTTGAAACACCTAGATCCAAAATATAAGAAAGCCCGATTTGAATGCAATCATGGACATTTGACAAGACATTTGAAAATTGGATATTGAACATTGAACAGGCATCAGTAAATCACTGCAGCTCTCACTACTAGTAAAACCGCGCTTTCAAGAATACTGTCTCAACGCCTGCTTCTACACATCTTGATCGATTCTATACATATATTCTATACATCTTGATCAGAGGCATCCGAGTGTGTTCGTGTACCGTCAGTACGGGCAAGCTCCTCAGGCGTAGTTTTCATTGCGACCTGACTCGAGTTATCATTTCACCACCCGCCGCCCGTACACTCACCATCCTCGGTATACGCAACAATATTCCTCACTCGATAGGATGCAATGGGAAATGTGCTCTGACATATCTCACTCACTTTTGAAATGCGTATGTAGTAAAATTTACAGTCTCTTGTGAGATCGGGTAACTTGGCCACTTGGTCAGGCCCAGCGACTAAAGGATTGCAGCATACCCCTTGCCCCTGAAACTGGCTTAATGAAATGTATTATATAATGCACTTTTTATTCCTTTCGTATTTATTCTATCTTTTAATGTCCAAGATGAACACTTTTCTATCCAAGACACAACGATACACATTTCATAGTAACATAACTTAATACACAGTTCATAACTTAATTACGTACATCCCTTTAAAAAAAGAGTCTTTAAATGTTTACTTTATTTATTTTCCTTGACGTTTCGGTTGGATTGCAACAACCGTGGTCACGAGCAGTTGAGACCCGTTTAAATAGATAGATAAATATATAGTGTGAAAAACGCGAAAATCTCAAATGTTATGATGTTATTATATAATGTTATATTAATAATAGTTTCATACAAGTTCTTATCCTGCAAATAACTTCCCATATCTTAAAATTATAATGTAAGACGAAAAGGACACAATAAGAGGTTTCATTTCAAACTTCCTTTGAAACTGCTTCGTAACGTATGTTTGTGAAAATGATGGTGTAATATTTAGTAATACAAAAATAACTTTATATACAATTGCTTTTCTTTCCAATGTTTACATCTGCTATGTTAGGTGGTGATCACACTAAGCGCATAATAACCGACGTAGACATAGAGCTGCAACGTAAGCCCTACTCAGTACATACGTAGTAGGTAACTACATACATAGTTAGGTGTACGGCAGGTCTAAAAATAATACAAAATCGGAACGAAGGTAACGCATCACATTGCTGCGAATGAATGAAAATGCACTTGCTTATTTTAGATTGTCGATACAGTATTAGCGTTCGTAAGATATTTATTTGTTTTCAGTTTAAACCAATATTAATTGTAAATGTAAAATACTGCATTTATTGTTCACCATAAGAAATATATTTTGTAGGGGGAGAGTGCACGCTGCATTCCCACAGCCGCTGGGCGCACTCGACTGGCCACGTTACCCGTTTCTCACAGAAGACTACCTTGAAATCGATTGCATTTCCTACTTTATCGTATCGTTATCGTGGGTAATCCCAAATGTACGTACGTGTTTCGGTAGTGAGTGAGATATGCCAGAGCCCATTTCCATCGCATCCTATCCATCCCTATTATCCCAACCCTTTCTCCCAATTCATTCCTTAATCTGCAAAGGTGGGCAGCGTATTCGGAGGTGTGTCAACATGGCTTTCTTGACTGATGTTGGCATGTATCACGAATGTCTATGGACAACAGTAAGACAGACAACCATCAGGTGGACTGTATACTAGTCTGCCGTCTTTTTTTCTATAAAAAAAAATATATCCTATAGTGAATTATACCTATATACTATTTTTCTCCTAATGTTCAAACATCATTTTTAGCTTCGTGCGATCCTAATCAGATGAAATCAGAAGGCGCAGGCACCGCTAGTATACAATATAATAATCAATCGAAGTATTCACCCATCTTTTCCACCAATACTATGAATGTATTGTTGTCATTTTAGTGGCAATTATTTATTTAATGTCATAGCTGTAGGTGCGTTCTAGGCAGGAGTCATTGTATTTAATTATGGAAGAATTGACTTACAGAATATTTTCTTTATAAAGTTTGTCCAGGGATTGATCTCTATAATTCGTTGTCTCCCCGTTCCTATTGTTTGTTCACTGCAGTCTTTGTTGTATTAAAAGTGTACAAATTAAATAAAATAACAATACTATTGGGACAAGATCTGACGAGTACTGTGGGTGACGAAGTCTCCAGTTACAGGTCTTGTAATTTTAGGACTATCTGTTGTGCAATGTATAGTGGTAGTGCATTGTTGTGTAGAACCAGTAGGAAATAATAATCGATCACACTCTTTTTTCAATACTAAGCTTTTCCATCATCGTTTACAATTCTTGATAATGCACATCTGCAGTAGCTATTGTGCTGATTCAGCGCACTATTATTTTCGTTTTCAATTTAAACACGTTTCTACACATTATTCGCGCTGCCGTTCTTTCAGTTTGTACATTATCCATTATTTGTATCTCGTTCTTCAACCCATTATTTGTATTTTTTTATGTTGCTCCTATGATGCGAATCAGACAAAACTATTTTGACACTAACATCGCTTCGCTTCGAGTGAAGAGAGATTGAGTCAATCCAATTAACCGTAGTCTCCACCCCAATCACCAGCCCGCACGGTGGACTTTAAACCATTAGTGAATACAAATGGAGCCTTGTGTCCTTCAATAGGCTGTTATAGGCTGATAATAAACTCGTACAACTTCCGAACAAACACGGCACTAGTTTTTTTTTTCTTATATGAGAATAACGCAATTAGCACATTGTACCAGTATCAAGTTTTCTTCATAATTAATAATTTTAAAACTATTCAAAACACTTCTCGTTAATGTCTATTCCCGTCGAAGTAAGTTGAGAATCGCTCTGTAGTCATCGTAGGTTTACTGAGGACAGAACAGTTGGACTCCTTGGACCCACACGAAAAACGCTGTCTTATGCTTTTATTTGATTATTAAAAATATTACGCACAAACGTTACACACTTTGAAGTTTATTAAACTATCACTATCAAACCACAAAACCCACAATACACATTTTTTTAATAATCACATATACACTCTACTTTTACTTCGTGATTTCCTACAAAAAGTCCTCACTCATTTTTGAGGTTAAAATTTCCAAAATGGGAGGAGCAATTAAACCAATAACGTATAGAAGAAACTGCGGTTTGTGGCGTTAGGTCCGTACATGTCATTGATATATTGCGCTGTTTGGTCCGCGTAGGTAGGTAGGTACAACAAAATTCGAAATAACGCGAAATTTTCTATTCGCAATCATTAAATGTCTTCATGAAGACAATCCAAACAGAAACAAAATATAGAAAAATCAATGAATGACTGTCTATGAAAGTGGAATGACATAGCTAAGTCAAACCAAAAATTACAAATGATGAGAATGAAAATTTCCTATGTAAAGAATGATTATTATTATGCAAAGGCCTTGGACATCACGAAGAGCATATCTACATTTTTTTCACACAGTATCGCTATATTATCGGCTCCGAATACAGGATGCTCAATGATAACATATCTCTGCCTACTTACTGACAATTTAAGTAGAAAGGACTCAGCGCAAAGATTGCACACAATTGTACAGTTGCTCGGTGGCCTGAGTTTTTTCAATAATACGAATACAATATAAAATATTCGATAAAGGCAGATTTAAAGATGCACTAACATTTTATTTATTTATTTATATAAACTTTATTATACAACATGTAAAAGGGGGACATATAATAATATCTTAATAAAGCTGTGTTAATAAATATATTTTTTTAAAGTCGTTGCAGTGTACAAGTGATACAAAGCCCAAAACAAGTCTCTCTGTCCGCCTGTCTCTCTGTCTGTCTGAACGCTCATCACGCTAAAACCACTAAACGGATTTTAATGAAACTTGGCACAGGTATAACTCAGCACACCTACCTACTCTAACCTCGACGAGTACCTGTGATAATATCTTACCAGTTACGGCATTCTATACCAATTAACCACCAGATCATATAGAAAAAAGTACACAGGTGCTGTTTTAGTTTAAATGTACGAGTACATAGTAATATAAAATAATGACATACGTAATTCTAGCAAATTACGTATCACAAAAGAGAAAAAAGTAACGTAAAGAGTAACGTCATCCGTCCAATGTAGCATACATAACACAGTGTCAATTGGTCAACCGAGAAACGCTCCCTCTCGTAAATGGTCAATTACGTGAAATCACGTAACTGATAATGATGACATCATTTTTTTCTTAACTTGAACTGAGTATCGATCGTCCGTGGATCGACCGCATTGAATAAAAAGTAGATACTTACCCAAAATGTTAACCTGTCACATGGGCTATACCTATGCTAAGTTTCATTAAAACCCGTCCGGTAGTTTTTGCGTGATGCGCCTTTAGATAGACAGACAATAATTCCAAAAAAATATATTTGGGGCTCTATATCATTCGTACTTTATATTGCAATCACTTTTTCAAACAATATTTCGTTTGCTGCGCAGTCGTGCAATTGTGCACGATCTGTTTCCGTTGAAACGCTCCCGCTTCGCACTCGTACTGGTCGCCTAGGTTTGTGCCAAAGCTTTTTAACCATGTAACACAATGACGATAGCATGTCTCCTGATGCGCTGCCTATCTTTGCAGATTTAAGGAGATGGATTTCAGAAAAAAGATTAAATCATTCAACACTTTTAAATCGTAACGTTGAAGACAATCAGCACGCATTAGACAAGTCTGCTTAACAAGCATGTATTAAATTAATCCATAAATTAATCAGTGGTTGAAATTCTTTCGCAAAAAATATTGCTTTCATTCCACTATATCAAAAAAGATAGCTAGATCAACAAATACACTTTTTACACACCAAATCAAATAAAACAAATCCAAAAAAACTTCACAAAAAGCAATAAAGACGGTGTTATCGCTGTAAGCAATCTCTACCGGACAACCATTGGACAGGAAAGATATTAAAATGAATGAACTCTATTTAGAGAAACCGATTAAGATTAAATTTTGTCAATATACCTATTTATTACCGTCTTCTATCAATGAAGACTCGTTATGAATAAATGGGAATGGAATAATATTGAAATAATCTCCTCCTCACCCCGTGACCACGTCCACTGCAAAGTGTTCGAAACGTCGGGATATAAATAATGTTAAATATACGCGATTTAATCCGTTCAAAGTTGTTTAATTGCTATGTATAGTAATCGCGAAAACTTAAGAAAATATTATTGAAATAACCTATTGAAAAACTTCAGAAATAGTATGATTCTACTAAGTATGAAGTAAGAGCGACTATTCACGAACCAACAAAGTAAGTAGTGATCGAGAAACCATTATGCGCCACATATAGGCCTAATTATAATAACAACAAAAGCTAGTTGAAACTGCATCAAACCCGCCAACGTTACGGAATCATTTTTTGCCGCACGTCTACTTCTTGCCCCTTAAAAGCGTGTTAGACATCGTTTTTTTGCAAGCCAGTCGCTTCGTGACCTCGGCTGACTTTAAAAATAGTTATGCCTCGCGCACATGCTATTTTTTTATTATAACAAAATATATGATAACTCTAAATTAATTATATCACATGTGAGAATCGCACTTGCGAAGTAGGTACTGTTTAATTTGCCGCTAGGTTTTGATCAATGTGCCAATGACAGTCGGCGGGAGTTACAAGTAAGACTACGAACGAAGAAATAATGTTTTAATTTTTAAAATGTTACTAAACATTGCGAATTTATTTATGACGTTATCTAAAATAAAAGGAACCTTATTGTCGGATCTATTTAAAATGTCGTTTCAACATTTTGTTTAAATAGAAACATGCTGTGACATCCGATAAGATCAAGTCATAAAAATTGTTATTTTTTAAAGATTTCACTAAAACGTAGTATATATCTGGGAAACTAGAAACGGCAATAAAGTCCTTTTCACAGATAATGTAATTTTTTTGCAGCACATGTTGTATTTTGTTTTCATTAACAAGATTTTTTTTTAAATATGTTATTCTGACGAGTTATAGTCCTCTGTGTATTCAGTATTTTTCTAAGTACATATTCAGGTTCAGTATTGGGTCAATTGAGCGTCGGAATAATTAATACAATTGTTTTTGCAGCTCAATAACATTTAATATTATACATCCTTGGTGAACAAACTTGTTCTTTCAATTAGAGAAACGAATATGAATATTAAACAGTATCCACATTTGTAACATTTCACAGTTGCATATCACTGTACCGCATCCGCGATGTATTAATTTTTTTTTATTTATAGAATAAAGGCGGCAAACGAGCTTACAGTCAACATGATGGTAAGTGGATACTGTCGTCCATAGACATCCGCGATACATGCCAACATCAGTCCCCAATGACAAACTTTGGTACGCCCCCGGATGCGCTGCTCACCTTTGCAGATTAAGGAATGGATTGGGAAAAAGGGTTGGGAAAATAGGGAGGGATAGCATGGGCTCTGGCATATCTCACTCACTACCGAAACACGTAGGTAGATTGGGGAAATACGATAAAGTTGGAAATGCAGTATATTTCAAGGTAGTCTTCTGTAACGGTAGTCTCTGTAAGAGGGGTATCGTGGCCAGTCGAGTGCTCCCAGCTGCTGTGGGAATTCAGCGTGCACTCTCCCCCTACATGTACATATGGACTGTTTGCATTCACAGTTACGTAATACACCGCCGCCTAAAACAGATACGGATACGGGCCGATCTATCGCGAGTCAGGTTTTGCCTAGTTCTAAGGTGATACGTGTCCATCGTTGATCTAGTTGTGTTTCCGTACATTCATCTGGAATAGGCAAAATGCAGTGGGATACCGAGAAAGTGATCCTGTTTTTCGACACATATCGAGCCAAGGAAGGTCCATAAAATCTGGGTCACAAAAATTAATATAAGAAAAATCAGATGAACGAAGTATGAGAAGAAACTAACTGTAAATGGAATGCGAAGAGTCAATGAAATGGTGACGACATGACACGATGCTACACGATGCTGATACGGGTGTATTAGTGTGCGTTAATAACCATGATACGACTTTAAGATACACATCACAGAGGCAATACAGTGATACTCAGCGGTGAAATGATGCAAATATGGGATCAGGTTTTAAATTGAAAGTAATAATTCGTTCAAGAACGCAAAAAGAACAATTGTAAACGTACGCTTGGTTGGCCAATGCTTCAGGTACTTATCAGGTAGTTACTTATTTGGAGAATGACACATCAGCACATGAGTAAATATGGATATTTAAGATTTTAAACTTCTGTTATCGTGGTTGATCATAATAATTGTTATGTAAACGGGTTACTCACGATTTATTATTTATTTATTATAGCCGATATTTCAGTCGGTGAAATGAACCGTGGTCACTACGAGACGGCGAAGGCGGATGAAGTTGTTATTGCTATTGACAAACAAATCTGTCTACCCTCCATCGTATACGGTATTGATTCACCTGCCTACACTGAACTTGTTTTTGTTGATTAAGTTCCTTGCACACTATGCTAACAATATCACCACACACACGCGAGTTTGAAAACGTATCTACTTTTCTAGGCTTGCAAAGTTCAATCACTGGATGCCCATGTACTTAAGTGCCAATTTAGTATAGTGCAAGGAACAACTTATTAAAGAAATTCGTAAAAATTCTTTATTTTGGTATTTCTTTGGAAATAATCTTATTCATTTTATAAACTTTCTATACGTAATATAGATCTTGTAAAATAATATCCTGACTGCACTCTCGCACTTGTGACGATAATAGCTTGTGAATGAAGATGATGTTTTAATTTTTTATCACTATTCAACTGTGGCTTTGAATTTCAAAGACTGTCGCTTTCCTCATTTTCTACTGTAAAATTATATAAAAAGTTATGTGTCACTAACACGCAATTCATCGATTTAGCGTTAAATCGAAACGCATGATATATATGGTTTCCATACAACACACTTTCAAGGACTACAAACGTAATTTACACTCGAGAAATAAGCATTTACTGAAGCATGAAACAATTGTTCAACAATTTTACAAAGACTATTGACGAAAATTCCACTATTGCAAAATCAATCCATTAGTTGCATAAAATTTAAAATTTATCTTTTTAACCAATTGCTGAATCAGAAATAGTACATTACTGTCCCGGTCCGAAATAAAGCAATTGACGGCCGAGTAATATTGGAAGGACGAGGCGAATCCGAGTCCTTTTTAAATAAACGAGGCCATTAATTGCTATTTCGGCCGAGATTTGTATAGTAATTTTCTCTAATTTGCGAGGAAACAATAAACAAATTAATTCAAGAAACTGAAGTTTTCCGAGAAAGAATTCGCTTTTTTTTTCAGTTTTCCACTTGCTGAAATCTTCATATGCCTTTTCATATTTTTGTCTCGATTTCGGTGGTAACAGGTTTTCAGAAAATATCTTTGCCTCTTCAGCTATGTCTGGTGGCGTTAAATCTAATTCACCTTCCAACGAATTAGTACTCATTGTTTATTAGATAACTTAAAATTGTGATAAACTTATGAGAACATAACGTCCACAATACAGAGTAGGTATCTGATTTTCATTCCCGCCAATTCGACCGCGCGCGGTCTTTGTTCTTTTTTAAACTTTTGAAAAGAAATGCACATTCAGCCTTTATAATAATAAATATCGTGTACCTAGAAAAATCTAATTTATGTTAGTGTGCACTAAAAATAACCTCGCTACTGTCCAGCAATCTCTATTATTGTCGTGTTGGAAATTGCTGGCGTGCGTACAGAAAAGAGCCGATTGACGTATTCCATTTTTAAATTAATGAAGCCAGTTCCGAGCAAGTAGGAGAAAAGGAAATTATCTTTATTATATTTTTTGAAGCGTTTTTACGACGCGGAGTAGTATATTGATCAATCGAGCGCTGAAACAAATACAAACTCCTTTGAAGCTCATTATCAACTCATTAAATAGACAGCTAGATGGCGCCAACCGCAAACACAAAGCTGTAGAACACACCTGAACTTACAGTTAGAGCAATGAATATGGATGTTATAGCAAATATGTATGAAATATTAGCAAAAACTCAAAAGAATGGGATTTTGCCAAAAAATATACTTAAAATTGTCATGTCTTTTTTATAGAAACAAGGCGGCAGATAAGCAAACAGTCCACCTGGTGGTAAGTGGATACTGCCGCCCGTGGGCATTTCCGTCCAACATCAGTCCAGAATTTACAAACGTTGACACGCTGTCCTTCTGGACCCGCTGTCTTCTAGCTTTGGAGATTTAAAATTGCATTTGGAGAAAAGGTTAGGACAATGGGCTCTGGCACGTCTCACTTACTATCGAAACACGTAGATATGTACATTGGGAGAATAGGTTAATAAAGTAGGGAATATAGTTTATTTTACGGTAGTCTTCTGTGAGAGAGGGGTAACTTGGTCATTTTAGTAAGTCCAGCGGTTGTGGGATTACAGAGTGCACCCTCCCCCTCTCTCAATCTCATTTAACTCGAAATCCATGATTACAACTTCGGGAAATGATCGGTTTTACCTGGTAAAATAATAGAAGTAACCACTCTTATATCTATTAGACCAGTTACAATGTTTCCTCTCATCTGATATAATAGGTACATATTATGTGACAGAAGGGACCTTAGTATCGGTTTCCCAGATATTGAGTTTTAAGTGAAATCTA
The DNA here is from genome assembly GCA_914767545.1 of Sesia apiformis. Lineage (NCBI taxonomy): Eukaryota > Metazoa > Arthropoda > Insecta > Lepidoptera > Sesiidae > Sesia > Sesia apiformis. The sequence continues at coordinate 10,102,576 of OU611953.1, forward strand.
AAAAAAGTTAATCTTAAATCTGATTGCATTATATCATATGTTAATTTAAAAAATATATCACATATTTACATATATCTTGTTAAGTTTTATTAATATTTCATATTTAAATTTTAAGTATTAGAACTAATTTGTATATTTTGATAAAGAGAACCTTGAAGAAGTAAGAGGTGCACAAATTAGTTTATGGACGGTCAGGAGGAGGCTTCCCGCTGTCAATTCGATAAGTCAAACTAAAAGTTTTTAGAACTGGCTACTGTACAATACGACAGAAAAAAAAACAAATTCGAATTTTAAAAATATTGCTCTTTGCAAATGTTATTTCTGGCAGCAATTTAACAATTAAGTGTCTGCGGAAAAATGAATTTAACAAGAGAAGATTTTCGGTCAATGATTTTTTATAACTTTCTTTGCGGTCTAAACCAGAATCAAGTTATTAAAGACTTAAGTTAGCATTTAGTGAGGAAGCCCCATCCAGTGCCACCGTTTATAACTGGTTCAGTGAATTTAAACGTAGTCGTACCCACCTCAGTGACGATGTTAGAGAAGGGCATCCTGCGACGACGGTGACGGATGAAAATATCAAAACGGTGCAGCTTATAATTGAAGCAGACAAAGAATGACATATCAACAGATACGGGCATCATTAAGTATTGGTATGAGTCAAGTTCAAACTATTTTACACGATCATCTAAGGAAAATGAAGCTTTGTGTTAGATGGATTCCTCACAATTTGAACGAAGCTCAACAACACTGCCGCGTGGAATGTTGTCTACACATGCTTAAAAAATTTGGTAATGGTCAATCAAATGCTGTTTATTAAGAGGTGATGAAAGCTGGATCTACTGTTATGAGCCTAAATCTAAAAGACAATCTGCTCAGTGGGTCTTTTTTCGAATAGTTGCCAACGAAAGTGAAAAAAGTACGGAGTGCTGAAAAGAGATTATTGCTTCCGTCTTTGGCAGATCGGGCCACTGTGCTACTATAACTTTAGGAAAATAAAAGAACAGTAACAGCAGACTGGTATGTGAACAGCTGCTTGCTGTGAACAACTTCAATATTATAAACCGCCAAGTTCAATATTATGTAGTGACACGAGACCATTGCTGACCAAGTGATCACTCACTGCTGTATAATCTTTAAATAAAATCCGTGATAGATTCCAGAATAATTATCGAAAGGGAATACGTCCCGGTCGGACATTCATTTGTTTAAATCTCTCAGCAAAAATACTACGTTTAAACGTTGACAAGAAACCATATCATACCAACGGTTCATGTCTCTCCACTGCTGGATATAGGCCTCTCCCAAGGCTCGCCACCACACACGATATTCGGTTCTTTTCATCCAGCCACCACAGGTGAACTTCTTCGAGTTGTTGGTCGATCTGATCGGAGGCCGTTTCACATTGCACGTCCCGGTACCCGGTACAGGTTCGATGACAAGAAAACCGCACGAAAATCGATCTAAACTGGTTACAAATAAATACATAAACAAATATAACACATACAAACATATTTTATAATATCAAGATCTAATGAGGTTCTTGAACATTGATGATCGATAATGAAATCGAGCTGAGTAGGTATGAATATACACTCGGAATTGATAGTAGAAGATTATAATACAGCTTTTTTAATACGTATCGCCTGGTTTGCTTCGTTATGTGAGTATATTTTATACATGTGACTTAATGCACATGGAATTTAAGAGTGTCTTGATATACTCAGCAGTTAACAGGACGGCTGTGAAAATTAAGAAGTTAGTACATGCACTAAACCAAACTTTACAGAAAAGGAAACATACTAAAGTATCACGCCCCGACCAATTTCTTGTGTATCGTTATTTTGTTACATCCGCTTAATCGACAAATTAAAAAGTTCACCTTTATACAGTGTTGTCGAACTAATAAAAGGTTATTATGTAACTTGTTTTTCTCGTTATGGAAATAAAATTAATAACATCCTAGGTCCACCTCAACACTTAGGTATTGTCCCAGTGGTGGGTATTAATAGAGTGCATACCATAGAAATTAAAATAATAATTATTTAGATTTCTATGGTGCGTAGCAATCTGTGAATACGGCATAGCGTACTAGCCCGCTGTTGTCCGCTATACAGCTATATAATTAGCTATTACAGAAATTAGCTACTTGATAATCGAAATTTCGACCTAATTGTTCTATCCTCATTGTCACACAGTGATTATCGTGTCCTTTGAAAAACAGCTCTAACAACTTGGAACAAACTTTTATACAAAATCTAAATAATACATTTTAAATCTAGTACCTACGGCAATTTTTAATATAGTAAGTTAAGTGATACGAATTTATTAGACTACTAATTTGTCGAAGTTTTGATTTAGATTTTAATTTCAGTACTATGAAAGCGTGCACATACTAGATATTAAATTTAAAATAAACAGCCTTATATATAATTTTATAGAATAAATAGAATAATAAGCAGGTACTACCCTAGGTAGGGTAGGTACTTGTGAAGTGTTTTTTTGCTTTTACAGGATTGATTGTTTTCGTAATAAAATCATTTGTACTTATGGATTTAGTATTGATGCGGTGTAAATAAATATCTTGGTTTATATGTTGGATACTATGACTTGTACACTTCTTAAATGTGATTATTAACTATTTAACGCTCAATTTCATAGGTCATCGATGAAAGAGAAATGTGGACAATAATTTTAAAGAAATTTGTTGTTACGTACATTCCACTAACGAGTAGTATTTTATAGACACGGTCATAGACACAAGGCCAGACAGTCTGCAGTGGTCAATGACCTTTTGAGACGTGTCTGCAGGCAAGAGCTGCTTACAGGAAAAAAGGTCGAAATTCAGACTATAGCTCTGACTAATCTACCAGTAAATAAAGTGAAAGTAATGGAAATCTATTAAAAATATAAAACAACGGACTAAAACGTAATTAAATTGTGTACTGTTAGAGTTTGGGTTTTATCACAGATTATGTTAGTTCCAAAAATTGCAGCAGACATCCAACCGTAATTTAAATAATTATCTGAGTACCATGTCTGAGTCCTATTTATAGCAGAAGAACATATGTTTTAAATATGTACTATATTATTTGTTTGTTAGGTACATATTATAGAAGAATTATTATGTACCTATTATGTGATTATATTTATAGATGTATTAGATTAATATGAGTATTATATTTATAGTTATTTAATTAATTTGTCTTTTTGCTACATGTGCACAATAAGCGTCTATCTCTCTAATTTATACAATTTATAAAACAAAAATCTATCTTTAAGTAGTTTTAAAAATTGTTTTAGGGTTGATTAATTTTTTTAAACTGTTTATGCTAGCTAGATATTCGAAAAAAAAAAACAAGAAACTATGTTTTATTCAAGACAGCGTTAAAATTGGAAATCATAATGTTTTATGGAGGCTGACTGAAGTGCTAAATTACAGCTGGGAAGTAAGTGAAGCTGGTATGGATCTCATGTTTATTATGACCACACGTAGATGGGTTCGTAATTTTACTTCGGTATATTTTTAGAATGTACGACTAAACCTGCGAATGTCTTCAAGTAGGTCGCCAGACGCATTAGCGTGAATTCCAAAAAGCGACTAGACGTGTTCATACAATTATGGCTTCTTTTCTTGTTGCTAATTTTCGGGTATGGCGCGCTGCCCACCACTAAACCATCGTCGGTAATTCCCATTAAAGATGCATACAAAGAACCGTAAAAATTGTATAAATGCTAACTAAGTAATGCTATTTATTGTATTATCCACAATATTTATTATATTATCTAGCTTATTGTCGTTTTATTTGGTGATGATTTTTTTATAGGAAAGGAGGCGGTCGAGCAAGAAGCCCACGTGATGGTGAGTGGTTACTGTCGCCTATGGCCACCTGCATCACCACGACCTCTTGAGTCGAGTAGTAATTATCGCTCGCGGATCGCGAGTCGGGGATAAATCAGCCAGCCCAGCACAACCAGTTGAAAATGCAGTATCGCCCCAACCGTGGAGCACAAATCTTATTTGTCTTCAATTCTTATTATCATCAATACACACTCGTAAATTATAGTACATACCTTAGATACCTTTTTTATACATTCACCAAAATTACAATAGATGTATGCCTTGACGATTAAACGAACTCATCTGAAGTGTGTCCCCATAAGGTCAGTAACCGGAGTGATGACCCCAATGCGTTACTCTAAGTACCTTCTTCTTCTTCTTCTCAGCCCTTGGACGTCCACTGCTGGACATAGGCCTCCCCCATTGTCCGCCATTTAGACCTATCGGCAGCAACCTGCATCCAGCGGGTGCCCGCAACCTTTATGAGGTCGTCTGTCCATCTAGCAGAAGTACCTACGCATACTTATTTCAGGTGGTTTGGTACCGTTGTCCGCACTGATAGTCCCCACTGATGGGGACGACGGGTATTATAGGCAAAAATAAATCCAATTATTAACGTTCTCTATCTTTGTGTTTAAATTGAACAAATATATTAAATAAAACAGATTTATTAATAAAAATAAATGTGACTATACCCACATATGTATTTATTTTTTTATTCTTATATATGCCACCAATTATATATACCAATTATACATATTATGGTTGATATGTATTAAAATGGTATTATATGTATCATGGTATTAAAATTACATGAGTACTATATTTATTTGATTTTAATGTAAACTTGTTGTATCACTAGAGATGGAAGCCTCAACCCCATAGCCACAGGTTTAACCTAGTTTGGGATTCAAGATAACAAGTATTATAGTTAAAACCTTCTATAATCAAATGAAGAATGTATTAATGAATTATTTTTTTGCTGTCCTCAATATAGTTATTACGAAATATGAGTTGAGGTGAGGAGGATGACAAGAGATGAGAGAATGGGATGAGAAGATGGCGCGTGGTGGCAGTGAGCTTTGAATGAGACCTATATGCAGCAGTGAAGAGCTATAGGTGATGGTATAGTATGAAGTATAGTGGAAGTATCCATTCTTCCATGCTCATTTGGAAAAATAAAATTAAATAGCATGTTTATAATTTTCATTGAACTGAATGCTTCATACTTCTGTATAGTCTGTCAATGACCTCCCTAGGCACCCTGTGAAGCTTTTAGAGCGTGTTCCTCGTGATAACGTGACCGGCGGGTCGTGAAAATTTCATATCTAATATCAGTCCACAAAGGTAGGTTTGTGTGTAGGGTCGGTAATGATAATGTTTGTACAGCATTTTAATTAATTTTAAATAAATTATTTTTAATTTATTTGTATCATCTGTGAATGCCACAGCTAAGCGATATAGCCTTACGCTAATCCACGTGCAGATCCATAGGTTTTTGCTGATAAAAGAGCCAAAATAGAAAGCCTGGCCTCATATGCCGAGAATCGCTGTCTTCCGACCAAGCTTACGGTTGCCTTATGTTGTTCCCAGCCTGGTAGCGCTTCTTCTCGGCTTCTTCTTGACCTTTCACTTGGTTTAAGCGTCCTTCGGCACTAAGCATAGAAAGTATAAAAAGGTATAGAATAGAAATATAGAAGGTATTCGGTATAGAAAGGGCACAGCGTGTGCCAATTCTGGAGTCCAGGAGACCACCCAAATACGCGGGTTTCACAATCGACCGGCTACGGGAGGGGTCGATCGCTAGACTGTCGGGTACGCACAAGGTGCAGCGATATAAAAAGGATTGGTGGAAGTAATTATTCAAAAATGTGGGTAACAAAATATAATCTTACCCTACAAAATAAAAGCACCAATGTTATTGGCGCGAACATCATCAAAAGAACGATTGCATGACATTTTAAAGCCATACATGTGTAAGAGGAGGCCCGTCCAACAGTGAACGAAAACGGGTTGATTACGGTTGCGATGCAAAATACCTTGAAGAAGACTACCTTGATATGTACTGCATTTAAAATGTACTGCTGAAATGTACATAAATATGTAAAGTGGGATCACTTTATCATATTCCCCAATGTACGTACGTGTTTCGGTAGTGAGTGAGATATGCCAGAGCCCATCCCATTCCATCCTATCCTATCACTTCCCATTTTCCCAACCCTTTCTCCAAATTCATTCCTACATTAACAAAGGTAGAGAGCGCATCCAAGGGTGTATCATAGTTTGTCATTCAGGACTGATGTTGGTATGTACCGCGGGTATCCATGGGTGACAGTATCCACTTACCACCAGATGGACTGTATGCTAGTTTGCCACCACTTTCTATATAAAAAAATACGTAGTAACTCATTGGCGCAGGCCCGGGATGCTTTGATGCTTTGATTAAAAATGTGTCAATATGCGATAATTATATACAGAATTCATATTAAATTAGAAAAAATACCAAATCATTGTATTATTATATATTTAATCATATTTATGTACATGGACTATATTGCAATATCAATAGCAATATCAATTGCAATAGCCCTATACCAAAGATAATTGAAAAAATCTCATTTATCAGTTCATTCCACAATTATCGAGTTCGCGGTATCCAGTAGCTCAACTCTCTGTCAATAAGGTTCTAGAAGATGTCATTAGGATTCTGTCATGAACCGTAATTCGGTGATGAGAGTGCGATGATAAAAACCCGATGAGTATGAGAGTTGAATGGTGATTTAATATTGATGCATATAATATAAAAAAGAATGTAAAGTGGCTTCACTTTGAAAAAAGCATTTAAAGAAAAAAAGAAAAGTGATCAACATTATTTAAAAGGAGAATGAATATTAAATTAGGTACTTATGCGGATGTAAAAATGCGTACAAAAATACTAACGGATTCTAAAATAAGTGTTTATTTTTATATGATAACTAAAAGCTAAAATTTAAAAAAACACAGCACAATGTAAAATTTGATTTAAAAAAAATTGCTTTTACGCCTTAACTCTTTCTCCCCTTGGTCTATATCAAAATCCAACTCACCGTCAAATCCATGATATTCATGGATTGATATTTATCAATATTATATTTGCTAAGCTTATTTCTGAAATAAGTATCCTGTTTGGCCAGCGTGCTTCTGAAATCTATCAATGCGTTTTTTCCTACCTCTCCTATTTCTTTATATAAATTTCCAAACAACTTTTCTCAAATCACAATTTAACGAAAATGCTGTTTGGTTTATCTTTTCTTATTTTCTCTATTATCCTGAATTTAAACCAGCTCATTTTTTGATCTGTAGTGCCTTATCTTTCTATAAAGTTGCTATAAATTTTACATACCTAAATCACAATCATTGTTGTAGATTTAAAGTCCTTTCAATGTTTCCAAACTCATTATCACGAGGAAGAAAGCTGTGACCAGGTATTAAATATTATGTTTTATGTTTCAGTTCTGTCCACCACTAATCGACCATAAAATAAGATTATTGATATATGGCATCTTTTCATTATCTAAAATATACTTTATTCTCTTAAATAAGAAGCTACTTCTTGAATGACGTATTCAAGTCCTTCGATCCAATAGCAGAAAGTTTTGTTGGTATTTCCAAAGTAAATAGCTGAATCATCATTGATTAATTGAAATACCATTCCACTGTGGGGCACAGGCCTCACGCAATAAATCTCCAGGAGATTTTCGGTCCATCATTACGAATTGGTGGATACAGATGTTCAATGTTCATACATCACTTTATAATTGTCGAGCATGCGGGTTTAATCATGATGGTTTCCTTTACTGCCAAGGTAGCTATAATTTCAAAAATCTATATTTAAATAGAAACTCTGTGGTATGGAGCAAGCATTTGAAGTGACAAGTTCAAGAAGACAACTATAACTGTCTCCACGAATATAATCATAATTGTCACAAATAAAAGAAAAATGTGGGGAGGTGACGTACTTGTAAACGCAAAGTTCTCATGAATTACTTCAGAGTCTATGCACCACTTAGAAGACAGCGTATTTTAAATTTTTATTTAAAATACAGCACGTAATATCGAATGGAGTGGTTATGCGTATCTAGAACGCACAAATACGTAAATTTAAAAAGATTAAAATTGTTGGTACGCTCGCTTGTACCGAATTGAGTATCTAAAAAAAATAATTAAAGATTGCATGAATCTGCCTCATGGATTAATTCTGCTTATCAAGAAATTATATTTTCCTTACAAGGCGTTTGGACTACTACTGAAATATCCTCTAAAATAGAAGTAAGAATCCAATATTATTTTTAAGGCTCGTAGGTTACACTAAATTCAGACACATGACGCAAAAAAGAACAAAAAAAATCAAATTTGGCGCTTATACTATAATTGTATCCAATGAATAATTGTATTCAATTGATCGTTTACTTTCATTCGCAGGTGGCATTCCTTGAATTGGCTGAAGTGGCGTCTTATGAACGAACTCACGACGTCACATATGCAAATTGAAAATCGATACCATTGGAAAAGACCTAGGTTATTGAATAAGCTAGGAGATTATATAAATACCTATATAAGCTAGGCTAGGGGATTTAAATATTTAAATTAATTAATTAATTTAATTATAATAATAATTATTAATTTATATTTAAAAATATTTATATTACTATATAAATAAATAAGGTAAGATACTACAAATTAATCTTTAAAATCAAATTTAAAATATCTTGCAAAAGCTTTAAGTAGGTATACTCGTATATCAGCAATAGCGCCCCGTTCGTGCGTTATAGTCGACTTGGTATAAGGGATTCCTTGTTTATTCTGTAGACTTGCAGCTCTGTTCCAAGCAACTCTGAGTATAGTGATAGCTCACTTTAATTATACGAGATTCTTTTATGGTATACGGTATACATATAGAATCCGAATTGCAATTTTTCTTCTTTAGGTGAATATAACACAAAACGCATTATCACTCACTAAAATAGTTACCACGAGCGATAAGAGCCTCGTGACACCTGCGCTCACGAAATTATCTAAAGAACAAAGGCGCGCATCCATAATCATTTTTATCTTCATTATTTTTTTGAATACAATTGGATATCAATTACATTACTTACACCCTATAGAGAGAGAACGTTATTTATTACCTTGAGCTGAATACTATGACCAGTATCTAATAGTATTGGTAGTTTATGGCTGTATATCGTGTTACTGGCTGTAAAAAAAAGAATACAGATAATAATATCGGGTGGGAAATTAATAAAAAATTCCGCCATTATCGAGTGTCAAAAAATACAGTTAATCCCGGCTCATAGTAAACATGACATAGTAAACAGTTTACATGTGTACGTGTGTGGCCGAGCAAAAAATGTCTGATCTACATAGTTTCGCAGATATTCGCATTTTTTTTTAATTAGGTGGAAAAAGTTAGTATTACAAATATTTCTAGATTATGAATTTTTGGACACTTACCTACAATTATTATCTATAAATTAAGAGGTATTTTTTATTATATTAAAAATAAATAATTGGTGATTAATTTACTCGTATATGCATAACGCGTTACATAGTTCATACTTACTTACACGTACTTACTAACAGAAACGGGCGCGGCTTACTAACAGAAGGGGAAAGAGTGTGGATAGTTGTGTGTGATAGATGTGGATAGTGTGGACTATACACATACGAGTAAAATTATCAACAATTTTATTTAATTTTATTTTAATAAAAAAGTCATGAAGTACATATTAATTTTTAGTTAGATATAATAGTTTTAGTATACTGATTGATATGTTAAAATATTTTACACTATTATTGTGACACTTTTTATTTATTTATTTTTATGATTTAGAGATACAGTCATTTGCAATATAAATCTAGGTACAACGACAAATACAAATGTCATAACCTAACAAATGCTGTTAACAGCATTTAATTAATTAAATCTCCGCATTTGACTACTATATAAACATTTAGGCCTAATGAAATATAAAGATTATAAAAATATAAATAATTTATATACATAAAGCATAAAATTTTGAATATAAAACATAAATTAAACAATTACATGATTAGACAGTGCAATTAAATGTTTTCTGAGAAAAAGTTCCCTGCTAGGGCTTACTAATGCTGTGCTGGTGCAAAATAAGTCTATGTTACTGGGTTACTTATTGAAAATATTAATAGTCCTCGTAAAAAATGAGTTTTGTTCTCTGAAGTTCTGATAACGAAATCTAGTGCTTTTGTTGAATTTTTAAGGATATTATTTATATGTTCATTAAAAATTAAGTTAGAATCGTGAATAACCCCCAAGTCTCCAATCATAGTTCCTTTTAGTAGGTTACATCTTTCCACATTATAACAAGAATTGATTATGTTAATTTTTCGGGAAAACAAACGTTTAAATCTAATTTGTTGTTAGTATAGTATAATAGGTCTCAAACTGAATAAGATCGTTTTGAAGATCTTCCACAACATCAGTACTAAATTATTTTTAAAATTTTCATGTCATCCGGGAATAATAATATAATGAATAGTAATGGACTCAATAAGAATCCCTGCTGAACACCTGATGGGATGGGTGTCCAAGAGGAGTACCTATTATCAAGTCACGCAACTTGCTGCAACATATCAACATACTCGTAAGTAATTACAGCAATAGTTAAAATCCACGTCCCACATACCATCAGTTATAGAGTTAAATATTTAACTTTTACTCATGTTTGCTTAAGTAGTTAAGCTAGCGGTAATATTAAATAATCAAATGCCTAAAAGTGAAATGATTTTATTAAGTCACACAAAACCATTTTCACTGAATTTCTAAAAGTCGTTACACACAAATTATTATGTATGTGAATCTGAACAAGGGAATTTACATTTATATTTAGTTAATAAATTGCTTTATATTATTGGATGCTGGACTAAGATGCACAGCTATGTCACCTCGGCAGACGGCTCGCCCTGTCCTTGTGAGCGTCGTGCACCCGCTATCACGATGCGACGCATGGTGTCCGATACCTCCAAGGTTATCGCGTTATGTAACCGTTAGTACAATGCTCATCCTTCGCTACGTGAGAGAATAAGGAGAACTGGAATATATTCAGGAATATTTTTATGAAACTACAGTTTAGAAATAGTGGACAAATATTCATACTACTTTCCTGTCCTTGGGCGCGTCGTGTACCCGCTATCACGATACAACTCTTGGTGTCAGATAGCTCCAAGATTATATAACCTCTGGTACAGAATAATACCCTGTTTATCATTAATATATATATATATGTGTGTGTGTGTGTGTGTAATATAATATAATATATATATGCGTAACTGTTCGACGTAACAGTTACGGAATGTATGAGTAGGGCTGGTTCAATTGAATATACTTTTATGTTAAGGACTTTAATAAATTAGAATTTCTGCCTCTCAGGGGATTGGAAAACCCCCGGTAACCTTGAGATCCGCAGAGGTCAGATGAGAGCCTGCTCGAGCAGGTCCGCGTGGCGCACTAGTCACGACTGTATTGGAGTCGTCCTCTCCAGAAATAGGCAGGTGCTGAGCACTCCCTTGGGGAGTGTTCGTTGAAAACGTTGACTACCCTCAGTTTATGAAGCAAGGAATCAACACTCTCTCTTCGCTATGTGAAAGAGTTTGATTTGGCACGATTATATCATAATTATACGATGATTAACTTAGGTAATTGGGTCATTCTACTTTTGAATACAGATAAAGAATAAATAATTTATAGTTTCAAAAATTTTTGTCCTTGAATCGTTATATTTCCGTCGTCATAAGATTATATTTCATATAAAATGGCAATTTATAAATTGCGGCGCACTTTCCACTTTAATTATATTTTAATACTGGACTTTATAGACAAGAGCACAAAAAACTAACTATGTCACCACAAATTACAATGTTACAAGTCGGTCTTCCGATAAATTTTAATAAATATAATATATTAATTAAAAGCCTTTCTCTTTTGGACACATTCTAAATCACATTGTTTATATCAAACGAATTTAATTTATTTACCCCTCAAAACAACTGTCACTTGTTCGGGTTTAAGGAATAAAAGTTGAAATATTTCTTTTTAACATAGTGTTCTGAACCAACAAGTATTATTATCTAGTTGAAAAATAATTACTGTAAACAACTAAATTCATTTTATAATCGTAGGTTAATAGGATTATCCTATTACTCAAAGTTTGCTTCTAAAAATTATGGGACATTTAAATAACAGAATTGTAAGGCAATAGCAATGTTGTATTTTTAATAACAGGTTTTGAAATTATTACAAAAATTAAAAACTTATTAAAAAAATAATCATACTGAGATAAAGTATTTGGCTCTAACTAACATCAGTTACTATATTATATTATTCACAATAATCAATTTTAAACCTTAACTAGTGCCTATTTTTGGAAAGACTATTTTTATGGACCACGGCACCAGACGAGCATACAGTCCACCTGATGGTAAATGGTTACTGTCGCCCATAGACATTCGCGATAGTACATTAGTAACTCACAATCTGTTAGCTTGCAAAGTTAAATTGTTTGCAAATGAGCGGAAACCGTAAAATATCGAGGAAGCTCCAAGAGTGACAGCCTTGTGGTTACCGAAAACTGAACCTGGCCTTTGTTATTGTGTTTCCCATCAAAAATTATAGATGTTAATGTGGTTACATAATGCGGCCTTCATTGTATTGCTAAGATAAATTAGAATAAAACCATATTTAATCAATTCTCGTTGCAGCATTCGACGTGCAGGTTAACCGAACGTTCATAAATATAATATGTACTTATAAAAAGGAATATTTCATTCAGGCTGTAGATAAAAAGATGATGTGTTCAACGGCGGACTCCGCTGTTACACCCGTTCACGCTTCTTGCTTCCGTCTGAAAATCAGTGCTGTATGCCGTTTTTACGGCATAACAGCTTGTAACTGAGACGGATACCCCCTTTCACATGGGACTGCGCAGTTTTATCGCTTTATTTATATTTTATTTTTTTGCTTGCTTATAGGTATATGTTTTAATGACTTTTTAGCATAAGGAATGATCATGTTACGCAATCATTTGTATGTGTGAAATAAAAATCTATCTATCTATGTGTGTGAGTCACACTGTTCAAACACATCAAGGTTTCATTAAGATTTGGAGTGAAATATACCCGTACTACATAATATGTCAATACTCGTCTGTAGATACATTTTGCATTTAGAATTGACAAGAAAAATAAAATTCTGGTGGAATCTATTTAATAGTTTTTTTTACTTGTGTAAATAATGGCACTAGTTTTCAATTCGAGACATTGCTGTTGTCTTTTTTGTTAACTCTACATTTAGTTGTATTTTAGAGGAATTTTCCTTAAAATGTAACGTTATTCTTAGTGAAGTTTTTGGTATATTCAAAATTATTATAAAATTACCAGTCTACCTTCAACTGCCACGTAGGATATTTCAACACTTAGTCCATTTTTTACCTAATAACCTCCTACTAATGACTGTTTTCGCTTATTTGTAAGTGAACTTAAATTGTAATAAGTTGTAATAAATGACTAATCATTAAAAATACTTGTAATAACTAAATTGATAATAAATATGAAAATTACAACAACAACTATTACGGGTATTATAAATACTACCCGCCAAATAATAATAGTTGTATAAAAAAAATAAATTGACTTTTAAATAAAATAAATAAATAAAGTGTAATTTCAGTTACAAAAGAAATAAAACTATTTAAAATTTCACAAATTAATATATGCATGTAGGTACTAGTTGAGACGAGGAGGGTTTACTTCGCACGATGGAACCATTACATATGCAAAGCGCATTCAGAGCCGTTATCGCGCAATTAAGTAATAATTAGTAGGTAAGATGCATTCATAAATAGAAACAAATAATGAAAATAACAGACAATTTACCATTGATCGTGTGGTGTCGGCCGGTTTTCGAGTAACACCACCCCATCCCTTCCTGCGGGTGTCGTAAAAGGAGGCTAACTAAGGTATAACAAAACCGGTACCACAAAGAACTACACCACCTCTTGAAGAGTGGACTCGCCAACCCGTTTCGTCAGCGTTTCGTTTTAAGGCCATACATCCCTCATGCATAAGACAATTTTCATGAGGAAGTCTATGTGGATTAAGAAAGGGCTGTTTACGGCCACCATTATAATTGAAAAATATTATGAACTGAAGAACTGAAGATCCAAGAAAGTTCATCAAAAAACCTTATAAGTTACTAGAAACATGAATCCTCAAATACAAATTAAAGAAAGAATTAACAAAATGGATTTGAATACTTGTACAACAGATTATAACGTTTTGGGAGTTGATTGATAGCAGCTGTACCTAGTTTGATCACAATAACCGAATTATTCTGTCGTTCACTCAGACCGACAAAAAACTTCTGTCTGGGATCGTTCATTCAAAAAAGACATAAAACTTACCTATTATATACTTTTCCAAAGTGTACATTCTATATAATACCAAGCTAGATCACGACTCTAGATCACAAGTTAGAGTCAATACGAATCATACGCTTTGCATCAAAGAAATCAAAACTTTTTTCTATGTGTAATGGAAATTACACGTTCTGTTCAACATTCACTTCTAAACTAGTAAGAAGAAAACAGACCATTATTTCAAAGCCACGTATCATGAACCGTGTGACGTCACGAGTGAAAAAGCGGGAAACAAAATGCAAAGCTGCGAACATACTCGTATGAGCAGCTCGTATGAAAACGAAAGTTCCGCGGAGTTCATTCAGAAGTTGGCGTGGCTGCTGCAATGCACTTAATGCGAGAAGCAACTAAGTTAACTTGAATTTGCCCTCTTAAGAAATTAACTATTAAACTGTTTCTTAATAAATTAACTAACGGCTAATGTTAATGTTCAGAACTAACAGCTGATGATACTAAAATTAGCAGCTCTTGGTGGTACCAAGAGGTGCTATTAAACCATCTCCATCATAAAACTACGAACATTGTTGATTTGAAATTTTGGTGCACTCCGAAATTGAAATGGAGATCTTTACATGGTGCTTCATGTGGTCAGAAAAAAACTGTTATACGATACAATAGGAGCAGTTCAGATAGTTATATAAGTGTATTCACTTATATTGGACATGGCTATTCACTATAGCCATCCATTTGGGATATTAAATGAAACTATTTTCTTTAAAGTTATACTATAAGAATTTTCAAAATTTCTTATAGTAGAACATAATATACATTTACGTTTGAGGATCTTTTGTTATAAAAATCTAAATAAAATTATGAGAGCTAATTTCTTCCAAACACTGAATTTTAAAGGTAGATAGATAGATTACACTTTATTGTATAATAAAAACATACAGAGAAATACAAAGTACAAGTATTTAGAAGTACAACCGGCGGCTTTATCGCTAATGTTAAAAAATAATTAATGAAATGAATGAATGAAATTAAGAAAAAAAACCTAAACATATTCATAGTTCAACTAAGTGAAATTCAGTTTTCATTAATAGGTTAATGTTCAAATTGATATTAAATATGCAATAAAATTACTTGAATGCTTAAGAAATACATTATCTTTTATTTATTTATCAGAAATACATTAAATTGGTCAAAAATGAGACTGTTAATGCAATATAATGAAATACATTCATCTAATCAAGTCGAGCATATATTAATAATAACATTTAGTTTTAATTACACCAGTATATTATATTTCAATTTATGACGTTAGTATCTATTTAAATATCATAATACAAAATTTCTGTGATTTAGATTAAAAATAATGAAAAGTTCAAAAGTTTTAATTGATAACAACTTTTACTTCAGGAAGTCGTTTGTGAAAATTTCTCCTTATATTGACAAATTCAGCAATGTATATGAATCAAATATCATGTCTAGTTGCAAGTAGCATCTGTTTTTCGCTTCCATATCTTATAATATTCATATAATTATTACCAATATTAAATAACAATATCTCAGTGTGTCCCATAATCGCCACAGCCATATATCACAACAACGTGTACCACATACCACAATCCATACGTGTCCTTATAAATAAATAATTATTTATAGATTAATTCTGTAAAAAGCAAATAATAATACATAATATATTATTTAATTTTACAAAATTATTCGATAATCAGATTTAATAGTTGTGTAGGTACGTATTATTGTAATACTTACATACATATTATCTATTTTTAAAGTACCAGACAATTTCTTTAACAATATACGTGTTCTAATATTTTAAGTCGATAAATATATGTATTATTAAGGTATTATAAAGTATTATAAATTTATTATAAAGTATTATGATCGTAAATAGGACTAATTTATAAACAACTAGGTACAGTCAAAATAACAATCATATCATTTTAACACAATATTTGATTGTGTTACACTTTAAGAATAGAATTAGCAATCGTGTATATATTCTATTTTCTACCGTATGTCGATAAAAAACTGAAAAATATTTAGTTTAAAAATATTTGGTAGTTAACTATCACGTACATACACATACAACCAGACAGCGGCTCGTCCCTTACCACTGTTTCAATGTCACGAATTAGGGTCTATGCAAACTTTATGTACACATGTACGTAATATACATATGTGTACATAGACAAGCACATAGTACTATTTCTATGAGCGCACCCCACCGATTGTAATCTGGGCGAGGGACAAGCGGTTGAAGCGAGCGGACCAATCGCTGTGCTCCCGTGACCAGAAAAGGGGGAGGAGTTTCGCACCCCTAGTTTTCTAGGGGTTAGTGTGCTTCCGCGGCCAACCTAGTTTGCCGTTAGGCCCCCGCGCGTCTCACAACCCCCGCATCCACTAATTTAGGGTTGATCAATCGGCCGCGCCGCCGGCAGTTACGTAAGAGACCAGACGAATTTCAGGCAGAGCGGCGGCTGCGGGTCGCCGCCGCCGCCGCCGCCGCCGCCGCCGCCG
The DNA here is from genome assembly GCA_914767545.1 of Sesia apiformis. Classification (NCBI taxonomy): domain Eukaryota; kingdom Metazoa; phylum Arthropoda; class Insecta; order Lepidoptera; family Sesiidae; genus Sesia; species Sesia apiformis. The sequence goes on from OU611953.1 coordinate 10,119,391, forward strand.
CCGCCAGACGATGCTCCGAAACAAGTATCGTGCACGGCCAAAAATTATCATATTTCAAATACATAGTTTGTTTATAACACAAACACTTTTATTTTTTATTATGAAAGAAGTTATAGCAAAGATTTTTCCAACATGTAGGTACGTCACTGTGTACTTCAACACAATTCATGTACATATACACTCACGATGCAGAATATACGATAATTTTGCGAACATATTTTTTGTATAATACATAAATTATTTATTGCAAATTATTGATCATTACAATATTTATAACGTCATAAAAACTTTGATAAAAATAACATTTCTTGTTCCTACTTTATAACAGTACATGAACTAAAACCGACCATCATCTACATGCAAGCTATTATATACTTTAAACTAGCTGCAGAAAATTCACATTAGCTTGTATAATTTGGAAGTCTGTCTTGCATCAAATGTCGCTATGTGTACCGTTTAACATAAAATAAGTACCTCCTAGGCATGACAATTGATTTTTACGATACATTCATTCAAAAGAATTATAGAGCGTATAATCGGAGCGTACACTTTTTGTCGACTTTCTTGCCCAATGCCTTTCATTTTGAAGTGGGAATTTACGTCTTCTGCCTTAACACAATTTCCAACATTAGAACTTTCATTTTCTAGCGTTGAAAACCACTGAAGCTTGGCATATCTAGAGCGGTAGTAGGTATTTGAAACAGCTTATACTTCTCTATGTATTTAAACCTGTTATGAAATTTGCAACTAATATAAGTACAATAAAATAATAATCTTTAACCAGATATCAGAAATATTTCATCCAAATTAATATGGCTATTTTAGTAAGAAAAAAATTAAAGCTTCGAATTTTTACTCACCACAATACATGTTTTGATATTTTCTAAATTTCAACCCTCAAATACAGTCAATGAAATCAAATTAAAATAAATATACTTAAATCATAATCATAAGCTTTTGTTATCGTGATCAAACGTAATGAGTGTTATAATTCTTATAATATAAAGGGGTTAATCGTGGTATACGTTTATTTTATAGACAATATTAAATAATATAGGTATAATATAATAATGAATAAAACTCATTTACATAAGTGATGGAATTATTTTGAATAATAATTTAAAATATTTTAAAATTGTTATTCAGAATGATCTAGATATTTCACTGGACGAAACCTCACGTTACCACACATTACTATGGTTTTCCATTAACGTAACTAAGTGTAAGTAGGTTTGACAGTATCGAAGATTTAAATATGTAATTGAAAATGTATCACAACTACCTTTTTTACTGTTATTGAAAATCATTGAGCACATACTTTCTCTATATACGATATATCTACTCTCTGATTTGCTAATGCACATTACAATTGTACAGTCAATTTTACAATTGCACATACTTATTACTTGGACTTCTGTATAAAAATCGGAATAAAGAAAAATACTGAAATAAAAGACATCAAAATATTAATGTTCTCTTAGTAATAAATTATGGAATGCATAATTCTATGAAGATATAAAAATTGTTATGTTGTATCTGAAATATATTAATCTCTTAATGAATTTCTTTACCTCCGAGCTAGTGATAATTGAAAAATGCGTCTTTAAGTAGAAAATTAGTTATATAGGCTGAAGATCTAAACCCACATGAATGAGAGACGAGAACAAATACCTCCAGGTTATCACCGCTCTTCTCCGTAAATCATCGAATCACTTGTTATCTGTAAATGTTGAAGTGACAGCGTTATTTCGAGTTAAAAGACTGTAAATGTAGTTACGTGATCCTTGACGATGAGGATATGCAATATGCATCCTCATTGCGTTGTCTATGTGCCCCTACGATGTGAGTGAGCTTCTTTTCTGAGTGTAAGAAATAACTTCGACGCATCGGTAAACTTAGTCGGTGGACTTGACTTTACGTCATGAGCATGAGTTTCTAATTATATTATTAATAATCTATATATATAATATTACAGATATGGAGTTAGTTATTCGTCCACGCTTTGGTAGAGATGACACATAGCCTTCAAGGATGGATATAACTGTAAAATTTTAGAACTTATTATGGATTTTGAATCTACAACTTTTTACTTGTGATTAAACACAATTGATGCATTAATCTAAAATAAGTTTTAATTTTTAGATATTTTTTTTCAACAATAAAACATAAATAGGTTTATAAAATATTCTCCTTATGCTGATATTTTAATTTTTATACAATAATTTTATAGCCTAAAGAGAATATTCTTTATAAAGAAGAAATAAATGCCACTGGAATTTTCTGTATTAATTGGAACGCCACAAAGGAACGTAATAATTTCACATTTCTGAAGGTCTTTTGAAACTACTCGAAACAAATTGTATTAAGTTAGTTGAAACAATTGACACCGATATTTATATCAACATTACAATGTTGATATAAATATCCGTGTGCTGTCGGCCGTCTTTAGAATAGCACCAATCCTCGTGGGGCTACCACGTTACGTACCGGCTACCACAAGCCCGGAGGAACCTACACCACCTCTACAAGAGTGGACTCGCCAACTCTCTTGGCCACGGTGACGCTTTAAGGCCGTACACCCCCCTCATGCACAAGACAGCAGTCCAACAGTTATACAGGATACTGAAAGGGCCTGTTCCGGTTCCGGTTACTTAATTTACTATATAGAAACCGCAGATATCCATGGAATGGGTATACCTAATATTTTCTTAGGTTTTCGAGTCACCCCGTGACCACGTCCACTGCAAAGTGTTCGAAACGTCGGGATATAAATAATGTTAAATATACGCGATTTAAACCGTTCAAAGTTGTTTAATTGCTATGGGTATACCTAATTGATGATTGATTGATATTAATTATGATACCACGGTATACAGTCATAAGCAACCCGCATTCTTCTCCTGAAGATTTGACTTCATATTCCCTTCATCTCTCCCTCGGATTCAAGAAATGATCAACAGAGAGAGATGTTATTGTACAATAATTAAAAAGGAAAAAACTGTGATCGTTGCAGTGCCTAATGTAATACTGCGTTTATTTTTTTATCTGAATTGTCAGCAAGCAACGTCGCATAACGAATATTTGCGTGAATGTCACTTTATGAAAGCCGTACACGCGAACTAATCACACGTAATGTCAGAAAACTGAACATACTTCATAAACTTGACATTGATAGATTTACAAATATTGTTGTCTAAAATCGATCTAAAATTTAGATGCAATTCTACAGAACGTTCTGGACAATATTATAAAATTGAAAACAATATAGATGTTGCCTATAGGCTGTAGCTGGATGTGGATACAGTTTGATGCGGATGCGTTGGATGCGGAGGCATTCATTGCGGGTGCAACCGAATGCGGAGACGACCGCGATGGATGCGTGCGTTCATTACGACAGCTGCCAGATGAGTCGGGGCGGAGACCGGTGGCTCGCGCCGGAACTTGCGGGGTTGTCGACATAGTGACGAAGGCAAGTGGCACAGCGCCGATGTCGATGTGCCACATCGACCGAGGCAAAAATCACATTGGAATCACCAGTATAGGGTGTGGCTGGATGTGGGATGCAGATGCGGATGCGGCTAGATGTCGATGCAGTTTGATGTGGATGCGGATATGCATCTGCATCCAATATGGTTGCAGATATACCATACCATGATATATGGTTGCGGGTGCCACCAGATGCGGAGGCGAGCGCGATGGCCGTAACAGTGGCTCGCGCCGGGACTTGCGGAGCCGGGATCTTTACACACTTGGGTCGACATATGAGTAGTGGCGTAGAAAAGTGGCACTGCGCGGATGTCGATGCGTCACAGTCAATATAGGAGGTTATCTTTAACATTATATCCTCATTAGGAACTACAATAGACTTATTTTTTCTTTTAAACTTTCATATATTTCTAAAATACGGTCAACCAACTCCTTGCTTAGAATTAAATATGTTGATTCCAATCATAACTTGTTGACGTAAGTGTGCATCAAAATATAAGTTTATAAAGAATAGAAGCTTGAGGAAGATATTGGAGGAGGATAATTGTGGAAGGTATTTGAATAGTTCTTTAGACCAAGAAATTTCTGCAATTAATATTGATTTTAAACACATTTATCGGGTGACTCAATAATAATAACTGTTGTTCCAAAGCTCATAACTGATAGTATCGCGATCGAATAAAAATCACTCCCTTACTATAGAATACAAATATTATAATTTACGTCCTCTTACTGAAGACCGGTGTAAGAGTAACGGCATCTGTGCGTTACATGAGTCTCATTTCGTCGGTAGGAAATAGAACCAGGTCTCTTCATTCGTTTCATTTTTTCTCTCCTCTCTCATTCCATATCTTATTTCACGATTCATTCTTTATTTCCGCCATTGGTTTTCCCCAGTACTTACTGCATGAGATGATTCAAATTTAATAGAAAGTGACGTCCACTGTTACACTAACATCAGCCATTCTCGACAAGTGTTGACACATGATGTGGGTGTCCATCGATGCCAGTAGTCATCAGGCAAACAAACAACTTCGGCGGCTGTCTTCTTCCTATAAAAGAAAATATAGGAATCCTATAAACTGGACTGTTACTTATTAAAAAAAAACATGGAAATATTTTACTGCCGATATGAGTGCACTGATCTGTAGCCACTATTAATAATGGTCTCAAGAACTGACGTGGTCACACTTATAATCACCAATTTATTGCTAATAAATACCTCTCATAAATGAGTAATAAAAATCCAATCTAAGCCTTTGTCAACTAGTTTGGCACTGTGGTATTGGAAAAGAACAGTTTCTACCTCGTCTAACCAGTCTTCAAAGTCTAGACAACCGTCTAGACAAATTATGCAAAATCACCACATCCTAACGCTACGTTTCATTTCTTTATAACGATGAGTATGTTTTGAAATTTAGTTTGTTGTAACATATCAATAAAGGAATTATATTTAAAAGAGTGTTGTGAATCTGGTCTTGTCATGTCTCATTTAACTTATACAATCATATAAACTGCGCTACTGCAGAACAGAAATTTCCTTTTATAATCACAAATTCAGGCTAATTTTCAATTAAGTTTTCAATTCAAATGCGAATTGGTGGTTATTATAAATGCCTCTCAAATTTCTAACTGTAATACGCAGCATTTTTTTTCCTTTAAGACTGTTGGCTTAATAATTAGAAGAATTGTAATTCTGTGTAAACGTTGGGTTATTAACTTAATATTAAACGTAGCAAACATTCACTTCACACTTTTTTCTTCGGTATTAACAGACTCTTCACACAGACATTTCAAAATTTGACTGTGACACCAATAGGTGCATGACATTTAAATTTGAAGAAATTATTCCGAACCTTACCTGGTATCCTTCCCCGGATATAGGTCAGGCTAGGAATGACAATTTGTAACCCTGTTCCTAGTGTTACCCAGTGAGTCGTTCCTATTTTTTCCCCTAATAAGTTTTTTATATAAGTAATAAAAATTAAAAGCAACATGATAATTCAGCATTTAATTTTGCACTAATAGTTAATGATTATATTGATTAGAATATCACAGAATCAACAAACCACAATATTTTTCTTCATAATGACAAAGTAAGTTTAATAAGTTAATGGCAACTTTTTTCCTGTTTTTACTTTTCTAAATTTTTTGTCCGTAAAGGTAAGGATAGGAACCGCGCTCCGGCTAATGCTGGGAACAGGGTTACGTATGTTTGAAACCAAAATGAATAAAGCATTAAAAATGAAGAAATTAAATTAAATAATTATCGTGTAACGATTACAAATATTTCAAAATAAGGTCCTAAATAAACAATTTCAAGGATTATTAAAATATTATTCAAGCTGTAGTTTATCATCGCTCTCCATTTCTGGTAGCATCCATGATATACATACATATAAAATAATTTTAATACTGAAACTAAAACCTTCGTCCTGAAACACAAATGAATGTCTAAGGATCTGCCCTTTTTCATACATACTTATACCATCAACCCGTGTCTCTACACTGCTGGATACAGTCCTCTCCCAAATACTGCCACCACATAAGGTTTGCTCTGCTCATCCAGCCACTACCGGGGAATTCTTTAAGTTGGCAGTCCACCTGGCCCATGGGCATTTTTATTTTCTTTGTAGGGAAGTAGGCGTTTAAACGTTTTATTTAACGGTAAGTGGTCTCCATTTGAGGACGGTTATCAGTCCTGCGGCATATATGCTGCGCCAGCTGAAGTGACAGTGGGCAGGCCATATATGATGTAATGCATATTACTTGTGTAAGTGTGATAATCTGGAGCAAATAATGGAGATGACGCGATGCTTGACTTCGTTCGTCGCAGATCTCCTATACTTAAGCATTTGATTATTTTATGAATGCAGGGTTTTACTCTTTAAGAAATTATATTAATATTTCTTTTTAAGAAAAAATATTATCAAATGAGACAAAGCTATTTTCCATTTATTTACAGTACATATCAGGGATGAATTGGTATTCGTATTTACGAATACTCGCCAATTTTACAGTATTCGCATTCGCCATTTTCTAAACGAATACTGGAATAGTAAAAGTCATGCATAAGTAGTAGGTATAAGAGGTTTCATATAAAATTGTAAGTAAAATTGTAAGGGGCTCTGAGTAGGCGCATTGGTGGGAGCACTGTAAAGCCTACTCAGATAAATAAATGAATAAAATGAAAAAAATGCTACAAGAATCAACCTTTATTTCAAAAACATTTACGTACCTATCCAACTTTAAATTGAACTAGAAAGTTACTTACTAAAACTAAAAAATACTTACTAACTTTAAATTGAAGCAAAAACTTACTAATTTTACAAGTGCGTGAGTAGTGTGTGTTTATAGAAGGCGGCAGGCGAACATACAGTCCACCTGATGGTAAATGGATACTGTCGTCCAAAGACCGTGATACATGCCACATCGTGATACATCAGTTCTGAATGACAAAAGTCGACAGGCCCCGGGATGCGCTGCCTACCTGCCTACCTTTGCAGATTAAGGAATGGATTCGCGAATACTGAGGCAAATTATTCGTATTTGTATTCGAGAATATTGGCTATTCGAAACATGCCTAGAGTACATATGAATCTTTCGTTAAATGACCCACACCTGTGTGGGAGATTGCCGAATCGTTGTCAGACGTGTGACTCATCTGTTTACGCTTTTTAATAGGTGTATATTATAATCTGTGGTATTTTTATGAACGAAAACAAAATTATGCAGAGTTTGGTTGCTAACGTTCATTACTGTTTTGTACAAACAATGAAAAAAAGAAAAATGACGGTATATAGATACACAATATATGTAAGGGTAAATGGCCAGTTCTATTATAATTAAAACCATGAAAGTTCAACATAAAGGTACGTTGGTATACGAAATACGGTTAATGTGATGCCCTGCGGTTTTATTGTTTTATTTCTACTTTTGTTTTTAAATATTAATGAAGTATATTGACAATTTCCATAACGATATTAATTATAGGACATTATCCCAGAAAACCTTATTGCTGTTTCTCGTCTCCCAAACATTGAGACCATAATTTTTAATCTTATACTTTCATCTTAAAAAGTAACCGGAACCAGCCCTTTTATCGTCTACTACTGGGCATGGCACTTGTCATGCACATTGTCTCGTGCATGATGGTCCGTAATGGCCATGCTTCCGCGCTGGTCAGTGGTCAAGCCGGTTCGCGAGTTCACTCTTTTAGAAGTGGTGTAGTTCCTTAGAGTTTGTGGTAGTTGTTGTCCCTTAGTCGCCCTTTCCGACACCCACAGCAAGAGATGGAGTGCTGCTAATCTTAAATCGGCCGACACCACACGTTAGAGCACCATTTAAACATAATTATAAAATACGAAATTTTAAGGAAATGTCAAGTAAACCAAAGTCCATGTCGACAATATGGTCCCTTTGCACAGATAATGTCATATAATATAATTTAATGATTTTTGTTGTATTTCACTTTTAATCAAACTTTTTATTACGGAAATATGTATTTTTATTGTTAGTATGCCAACTACTTGACATTAATGGCTTACCGGCGCCCATGCTACTCAAACCCCTCTGAGATATGCAACCCAAGAGCGCCACGAAATGTCTACGCTGCAGACATATGATTGAGTTTGAGGTGTACGAACCAAAATATTGAAGTTTGGTGACGTAGTTAATTTGAGGAGCTCATTAAACCTTTCGAACGTACGGGAACAAAAAAGGGAACTTCGATAAAAAAAAGCTGTGGATCTCTCCACTCAACTCATGTCCACTCCATTTGGTAGGATGCTAATTTTCAAGGCCGCTTTTTTATTACAATGGCAAAGCTCGTGAATGTAACAACAACCAAAGACATTCATAAAATAAAAAGAAGCGAATAATTGTTTAACGTCACCATAAAGAAATCTTTGGACATTTTCCTCAACCGAGAACCGTTACCGCTTAAATCGGATACCTAACAAAAAATAGATGAGGCAGAACTACAATGACTTGTATAATCTTAAATAGAGTACCAAAGAAGTTTACCTTAGTGGATTTTAATGAAATTTCACACTGAGTTTTAATGGTGTTTACATCATTGGATGGGGTTTATTTAATGTTTTTGTGACATCACAGTAGGCGTCGAAACTAAACTTTTTTTCTTTTACTCTGAGAACCTTTTTACCGCCCTTTAAATAGTGAAAAAAAAAAACTTAAAGTTGCAAGGAGGCTAGTGACCAAGTTAATTTTTTGTTAGTTACTTAAGTGCGACCGCCCATTTTACCGCCGCTTTATATGAAGTATTCGAATAGGGGCTGTTATTCACCCCCTAAATAAATAATCTCTTGATAATGGAAGTCATTGTAGAGTCATTGTCTCTCCGATTCGCCTATTCATAATTTGTTTACCATTTCTAGAGCTTGTATACTTTATAAATTTACTTACCCGAATGCTTAACACAGAATCCTTATTGCATTGTATTTTAATAGTGACAAGAAACAGGTAAGTATGTTTCTTGTCACTGTTAAAATTAAATCTACTTCCCACTATAACTTCAGAATTTCGGACAAAACTACGTAAATGCATAAAAAACGTGAAGGTTCAATAAACGAAACCCTAACCCTGCTACATCAAGACAGTGGTTTTATTTGTCAAGGCGTTGGTTACGCACGGGTGAGTTAGGATTTCCCCCGGATCGTAAAGCTTAAGGTCACTGACTGTCTGATTCGATCACTTTAGCATTACCACTGCGTCATTTCTGTGAAATCAATCCGTGGCAGTCTATGGAGACTCCAGGAAGGTCCATGGAGGAAATACGGTTTCATTCAAACTTTATACAAAAGGAATTTTAATGGTAGAAGCGAGTACTGCTTTTGGGAAAAGTGCGTTTATTTTGCCTGGCGATGATGCACGTTGTAATCCCACAGCCGCTGGACGCACTCGACTGGCTAAGTTGCCCCTCTCTCACACAAGAGTAAAATGTGTTACACGTCCCATCCATGTCCTATTCTTTCCAATGATATCCGCTTATGTAAAGTATTTCAGTGGTGACTAAGATAAACCAGAGCTCATCCTATGCTATTCCATGCTATCCTATCCTCTCCTGTCCCATTGAATGGAAAATATAATGGAATAAAAGAAACTGCGCATTCCGTTGTACTCTTTACTCACCATCCTACCTCATTCCCTCAAATGAGGATTGGAAGGTGTAAAGGAAGTATGAAGAAAACTCCTCGTCCTGTTACACTTCCCATTCTCCATTTTTCCAACGATTTTTATAAATCCGTTCCTAAATCTCCAAAATTAGGTGGAGCACTCGGGGGCATGCTAACGTTTATTATTCTGAACTGATGTTGGCATGCTGGCAGGTGGACTTTGTGCCACCTTTGTTGTTTAAAACAATGTATAAAACAATATATAATTATTTTATAGTTACACCGTAACGTTACGTAACTAGCTGCAACATTTTGACGTTTATAATAATGTTGTTTAAATTGGTATTGGTATTGTTTAACTTAACTTTTCAAATTAAATCTGGTTTGAAAGCGTATAATAAAGGTATTTGTTTACCTTTTATTCCTGCTCGAAGTTTCGCCACGGGTTACACCAGCCGTGATCACCAGTTGACTGAAGAGGCGGGTAGTCCAGGATGGGAGCTGCGAGCAGTTTCATCAACTACCCACATTTGATCTTCACAATTCGGAAAGGCTGCAACACACTACACTAACGTCGAGACTAACACTACAGACTAACAGTACGTGCCGAAACGTCGGGTAGGAATAAAAGGTAAACAAATACCTTTATTATACGTGTCCAGACCCGATTTAGAATTTAAAATTGGTATTAACTTGTTCAGAATAACGTTCAATTATCAAGATGTTATCTTTGTTTGCGTCGTCTCCTACTCCACCGCCATCTAGTTACTACTCATACAGCTCCATCGACAACAGAACACCATTATCCGATAGGACATGGTTACCTCTACCATCATCTGTACAGCTTATTGTAAGTTTGCCAAAATATTAATATTCAAATGGTTTAGTTAAACTATTACCTACTATTATATCATATATTAGTTTCTATAATTCTCTACTCATGTAGGTACCTTTTATATAATCTGTTGATTATATTTAATTACTCTTTTAAACTATGAAATTTATTATTTATTTAAAATAATGTCAGTGTTTATTATAATTTGCATAACTCTGCCACATTCTTTGCGACAACATTAAAATAGCCAGCTTCTGTGTACACAGCCGACTCGAATTCGGGCATTGACCTAATCTACCCATAGTATCATTTTTTAACACAGTATACTTAAGCAATAAAAAGTGTTCTTACCATCTGAACTAAATATGAGCGGTGACTAGGTTAACAGGAAAAGAATTGTTAAAAACAATGTAGAAAATATAAGTAGATACTCCAAACTATAATAGATAGAGCGATAAACTTCAATTTGTTCCTATTTGTTTTTAATGTGTTTTTTTTTTCTAATAACACTTTCATTTTCTAATAACATGTTCTTTATAACAACACTTTCAATAGGAACAATAAGAAGATGGTAACTCAGCATAGCAAACAAGTATAGAATTCTTAAATACCATCGATGTGAGAATATAACGATGACAACGTCATAACGTATGATGCCGAAACTTAGACTACGGCGTTGTATACATGGCGTTAGTATACATCGCGGAGTCGAACGCACAGCGACACAGCTGACCGCGGCGACCAGTAACGGGGCAGGTCGTGTGCTCGTGCGGCAGGTCATGAGGTTGCGTTGCTGTTAGCTAAGACAGCCAGTAACACAACCTGCCGCAATCCATCGATAAAACCATAGAGAAGTCAGTCGAATTGTCATAAGTCCGGAAAACTCCAAACAAAATCTCTTGTAAAAAGATGCTTCGTGAAACTACCTCTCCATTTCTCATCGCTAGTGGTTCTATATACTAAGATAGGCAGCGCATCCAGTTCCAACGTTTGTGATTCTGGACTGATATTATCATGTATAGCGGATTTTCATGGGCAACAACTAGTCACTCAAATGTCACTTACAACTAGTCGGACTAGTTGTCTGCTCGTCTACTACCTTATTTCCACAAAAATACCTACCTAATACAATTTCACTATTTCATTAGGTCTGTTTTACTGTCTACCACAACATATCCTATCGTCAGTCTGTCTTTCTACTGTAGGTTTTAATGGCGTGATGCATCATGTATAACTTTTAACTTACTTTCCTTCGCAAAGTTTCAATTTCGTAAAGATATAATCATTGATGGATCATTTAGGGCTGAAAATATCATACACACCCATCTTCTCATTAATTACGTGACGTCAAGTTAACTTTTATCATTCTTCATAATTAACATTAACAGTGTATTAACAGTTAATTAAATGATTAAAATATACATTCACTTAAAACCTTACAAAACATTTGATATCACTTTTACACTGAAAAGAAATATGTGTAAACGATTTCGAATTTCCGAAAAATATACTACATTTCTGCAAATTGTGACCAGCAGACCTTTAATACAAATTATGTTTGGAATAAAAATTATTTGCATTTTATTAAAGTTTTTAAATGGGCTAAATTCGCTCTAAAATTGAATCGAAGCTTTTCCTTTTTTGTGGATGAAGACGGCAGACGAGCCTACAGTACCTGATGGTAAGTGGATACTGTCGCCCATATACATCCGCGATACATGCCAACATTAGTCCAAAATGACAAACTTTGGCACGTCCCCGGATGCGCTGCCTACCTTTGTTGATGTAAGAATGGATTTGGAGAAAGGGTTGGGGACGTGGGGATCTATAGGATGGGAATGGGCTCTAGCACATCTCACTCACTACCGAAACACGTGCGTGCATTAGAGAAATAAGATAAAGTGGGAAATGCAGTACATTTCAAAGTACCTAGTCTTCTGTGAGAGAGGGGTAACGTGGTCAATCGAGCGCGCCCAGCAGCTGTTGGTATGCAGCGTGCACTCTTCCCCTCAAATTGCTTTTCAAATAATCCCCAAAAATAATCCACAAATAGATAAAGCTCGCGAATCTCTAGTTTATAACTATTGTTATAAGTACATTTTTTTATTTATACTTTATTCTACGTCCTTCGAGTTTATAAAATGACTACTTTTGTGACTTTTTTTTAAAAAACATACATAATTATGGATTACGAGGGTGTAATCTTTTTTTTCTAGTTAAAATGGCAACCTTCTAATAAAATCATTACCGTCAAACTATTTACTTTACTCCAATAAGTTTACTGAAATATGACTCTCTCCTGAAGAACTATATTTTAAAATTATGTTATAAACCTGTAACTAGAGAACTAAATATAATATTAATGCGTTGAGACCCGTTCAAATAGATAAATATATATGTAGAATCATTACTGTTTAAATAAGATTTTCGTAAAAATAAGATAGCGATTGAATGAGTTGTTAGTCAGTAGATAACGTTAGATATGGGCCTATTCAAGAAAATTATGAAAACTAAAGAGCTCAGTTAGATCAGCGGAGCATTTGCATTCCCCTGCTATTGCAGATGTTCAGTAGTTGATGTTGAATAGAACAGAAGAATCAGACTAAGATGATGGCGATAATAAACTAACCATGCCAAACAAAACAGTTATATCAAGCAGTTAATATTAATTTATTCACTTTAGAAAATGTCTCTCACACCACCAGTAATTACTAATTACCCGCTTACTAAATTAATTATTAACTATCGAACAACTGAAATTTAACACACACATTTTTTCTAATCGCTAATTCAAAGTTATCTTCATCTTTGAATACCTCATCGCACACGCAACCGAACGTACAGTCTTCAGCATAATAAGCGTAACTTTTTGTTCTGTTGTCGCTATTGAACACATCAAGAATCGCTAGTTTGTACAGAGTCAACCTACGGTTTGTATGTTGTCAACTATACAAACATGAACCCAAGGATCGATCGGCACGGATTTATATATTTTTTTTCCAAATCACGACATGATTGTAGATTGAAACAATTGTGAAACAAAAAGAAATACGAATTAGTATTGGAGATATATCAAATCAATTTTAATCAAATAGCAGTGAAGTCACGACTATTAATGATTCAAATGCATTAAGTTATGCCGTAGCTACTGAGTGTTTAGCTACTGAGTAGGGCCTACTCAGTAGCTAAAGCAACTCTTTCAAGCAACTCATAGCCTACTCAGTAGACTATGAGTTGCTTGAAAGAAAGTTGACAGACGAGTACACAGTCCGCCTGATGGTAAGAAGACACTGTCGCCCATGCTGGATTCATTCAGTTTTATTTATCAGCCATCGTTCAGCCATCGTTCAGCCATCGTGGGAAGACATCGTGATGAAATCCATATACCCAAGTATTGATAAATTAAGTGCTAAGGTTCAAAGTTTTCATCTAGTAGAGATTTTGTAAATAAAATACTTATAGGGCTCTGCCGGATAAATCAATCTCTTTGGCAGCAAAGAAGCTTTTAGACGTAGTGCGAGAGTTTGAGACACTTCATGCAGACTACATGAAAGTCCCTAAAACACAACTTGGACTGAGTCTAAGTCTGATCGTCTATTTCACCGGCTAATAGATTAGTTAAATTTAAATTTTACCTCTAGTGTTGTAAAAATGAGTACTGAGGGCTTAAGCGCTTTGGCTCTAAGTCAGGCGCTACCTTGACCTAAACCGTTTCGGAGTCGTACTTTTAACCGTACAGGATTAAAAGCACTAAACGTTAAACATTTGAATTATAACGCTCACTAGAGTTTATTGTACCAGTCTCAAAGGTTTATTATTACTCGCTAAGCGCTCAGCGCTCATTTTTACAACATTTCTTTTAGAGTAAAAAAAAATATTAAATATTTCCACACACATAGTGGACCACGCTTGTGGCGCTTCTAGCTATAATCGTTAATTCTGTCTTGCTTATTAACAGACCACAATTAAAAACAAGATGTTTATCAAAATTAAACCATAATTTCCCCTTAACTCACACGCTCTTTCAAAGAGTTTCCAATGAAATTAACGTTAGCCAGGTAAATTTTATTATATTATACGTATGGATGGATTGCTTGGATTGTTGTTTGACAAACATACAATATAATGAGAGAATAGATTTCTGGTAAGTTTCTTTGAATTTTGGGCACTTAACATTGTAATTGATAACAATATTTTTTTTAAAACAAAAAGCAGAAATAAACATGGCCACCGGGGCCGAATGACATGTAACTAAGGTCGGAATGAACTGTGGAAGATATTAAAAAGTAGATACTCAGGCATACATACCCCCCTTTAAAAATATTAATGCAAATTCTAACTAAACGATAATCTATCTAGTTATATGAGCCTTGACGTTCAATCGTTCTCTTTTGTATTAATGCCATATTGAGAAAAGCCGCACTTCACTTGTCAATTTATTAAGCTATCGTACGTATAGGTGATTTACTCCGACAGCTTACCTGTGAATTTACAAATATTGAACGATGAGTTGGATTCTACATACATTGAACGATCGTAATACGACTAGTCGACTATACTAGCTTCCAATATCTTCAGCTATTAAAGTCATACATTTTACTTATGACACAATTAACCCATCACACAAGCAAATTAACTGATGACAAATAGTTAATTTTCTACAGGGGTTGTTTTTTCTGAAGTTATACACACATAAAGAGGAAGAAAATAAATTCAAGAGGTAGAAATTGCAATAAACATCTTCAGCAATTAATCTCCCGTGCATCGCAGTGCTGCCGTACTAATATTCTCCAGCACAGCATGATACTAAGTATTGGTAACATACATTTAGGGCCGATTTTGAGCTGTAACTCTAAATGAGACAGAGATAGTGTACCACCCAGAATTACTATGTTGTTGATAACCATGGGCGGCACACTGTCTCTGTATATATTAATGATTTTTTTATTTGTAAATAATCACACCTACGAGTAATATAACCCACTGATAGGTATATCTTATTACAATGGAAATGTTTTCTTAGTATGGCGGTGGGCATAGTTTATACCTAATCGCTTGCTACGTTTAAACAGACAAATTTTATAACTATAGCAGTTTAGCTATCAAAATCTGAGGCTACAGCAAGCACTAATATTTGTTGCCACTCGTGAGCTGTATTTAATAAAAGTAAATGAATCTTGGAAGATATTAATTTAATGTTAACCAATAGCATGAAAGAGGACAGGCAATTTTACCAATAATAGTGGGAATAGCAATATTTTTGTGTTTGCATCGTCGTCACACATATAAAAGGTCAATGACACGCGCCAGTTGAAGTAGAGTTTTATCTATTTCCTGTATGTTTAAAAAAAAAGCTTTGCCACCCATATCAACTATCTGTTTATACATATATTGGAGTTTAAACTGTTTGAGATTTTAGAAAACTTCAAACCATGGAGCTCTCTAGACCGCGGGGCCCGTCAAGCTCCCCTTAATCCAACCTTGAGTTTCTCCACAAATTTCGTCATATCACTAATTTAGAAGCCGCTTAACTCGTAGTCATTAGGTGTCCATTCTCAGCGAATGTTATTAACCAGCAGGTGGGGCGACTGTTTGTTTCACAACCATACACTACAGTAGAAGCAATCAAAACACACGCAAACAGTGAAACTCGTCCAGCTTACTCACCAATCTGTATTAGGTCAAAAGTCTAAACGGAGTGTGCGGTGGGGTTATGTTTAATACTATTATTATAGATTCTCAATATCGACATCAGGAGATAGTGAAGATCGTGACGCGGAGACTGCGACGCGTCTTATCGCCCCATCGGCTTCGTGGTCGTCGTAAATAATGTGCAACTTTTCCCGCCACGCCCCACCGTGGCTAGAACAGCGAATGACGCGCAGTTGTTTAAACCAATCTTACAGTTGAGTGACGCAAGCTACAATATTGGCTTGGACGCTGTAATATGACACTTGTTTGCAGTAACTAGTTATAGATACGTGACACATCCTATATTATACGGTTTCATTCACACAGCATTTAATAGGGTAATTGACCCTTTTTAAGTATCTAATAATTAAATAACTTCAATAGTTACCACACTACAAATCGATACGTGTAATCAAATGTAAATATCTGGAAAAAATCTTAAATTGAAAAGTTTTAAACGTAAACATCATCCACACGTGAGAAACAAAGATAACGATATCTCATCATTTCAAATATTCTCAAGCTACTTAAAGTGATGAATTTGAAACCTTCGTTTTAATATGAGTTTGTTTTCTTTTATAATTATATCAATATATAGAATCAAATATATCAACATATCAATATATAGTACCAACAGTTAATTATCGTATTTTAAGATATCGTGTAGAATCGAAAACAGACATAGAAACTGTAGTTCCCTAAATATTTTCATTAATGGTCATAGTAAAATACCTACGATAAGATTCCTATCTACTTGGATTAGAATTGTTGCGTACACTGTGGTTTCAACGCACTTATTATCGCAAACCCGGATGTTATGGAATGAACTACCAACTGAGATTTGCATAATCGACAGCTCACTCGTATTCTCCCTTGTGTGTGGTGCTGGTGATGGTGACTAATTGTCGAGCGGATGGTCACCCGTCGCCTGCTACCTCTTCTAAAAAAAAGTTAAGAATAGTCCGAATTATGCTAAAATTACAATAAAATTATTATTGTGGCAAAAGACCTACTAATTGTGTAATCATATTAAAATAAATGTTCTGCAAGATACCTAATAATATAATTTTGAATATAATTATTCTTGGTTTATTGCAGACAAATATTGTATGAAAGGCGGTCTTAAAGCCTTGTTCAATCTCTACCAATAAATTTTTGGGCAAACAGTGAAATAAAAAGGGATACAGTATTATAATAAATATTAGGGATATTGATATACCTATACATGAATTATAATAACAAGTTCAAAATATATGTATGTATCAAATAATATGTATGTACTCGTATATTAAATAAGTATATAAACTGTAATGTGTACTCATCTCGACGGTTTTCGTTGTGCGTGCACCCACCTAGACGGCGGTCGGCCAAACCGCGGTAACACTCTATCGCAGTCGTGGCCGTGGCGTTGTTTTTGACTGAAAACGGTGCACGCGCGCTTCATGCTTTACGTCGGGCCACGAAATGTACAAATACTATGCGTATTATATGATTTATTGAGATACTTATCAAAAAATAAGGTGATACTGATATAGAAGAGAGGGCGGTGATGGCCGTGGAGAAGAGGTCCTGAATTCCAATCCTCGGCTTATACCACTGTGCTCGAGAATAAAGAAATCTAGATCATCTGTATCCACCAATCCGCATTGAGCCCGCTTGGTGTATCATATTTCACTAGGAGGATTTTGGACTATAGTTTGAATCCTAACGACCATCCTAATGAGTTATCGGGAGAGATCTGCGCCCTACAGTGGGACATTAAATATTGATATCATAGGAGTGCAACAGACGTTAACATTAAATAAGGCCATAATATGAACTTACTGCCTAGGCCACACGCAACAATCTGTGTTGCCATCTCAAAGATTATTCACGATTCTAATATAAACTGAACAATCGAGCTGTCACCTTGCTGAAAACTTTGCTGCTTGGTAGCGAAATATAACGTGGTTATTTAGCTAATAAATGTATACAGCCAAATTTCAATAATTAAGAGTACTATATTGAAAACATATCTTTGTTTGGACTACCCGAACCGGTAGTGGGCTAACTCTCCTTTAAGTGACTTACCTATCACCCTTTATAGTTACTACGTGCAAGCCCCGCAAGCAGTACAATTGCCTCTGACCTTCAACTTAGTCCAATTGAAAACGTAACTTAATATCCTTATAAAGAATTCGATTAACGGTTGTTTTCCGCACGGTTTGGACATTCCACGATGTTATTCCTACGTCAAAAGTAAAAAAAAGCAAACTGCTAACTTATTTCTTATTAAATAGATCTTATTTCTTTAGCTTCCAATAAGCTCTTAGCAGGTATTATTAACTTAATAGAATAAACACCTTTAAGAATAACATCCATCAATTTTGCATCTAGATAAAACGTATGTGCTTTTAATATACAATATGAAAGGTGTAGGTACACGTTGTAACGGCAAGCGATCTAATCTAAGAATAGATATATGAACTCGTAACGGCAGCCTATAGGCAAATTGAAGTTTGAACGATTATTAATGTCTTGGACGAGACTGTAATATTAATAATAATTAACCACTGCACATTAAATTTGTGTTTTCAGAGCTCTCACACACGGCAAAGCTTATTTACTGGTCACTTGTGTGATCGGTATCAGTCGAATATTTTTCGTCCTAATATGTCCAATGTACCTCTTAAACAGCTAGTAGTAATAGCTAGGATCGAATGGATTTAATTTCAACAAAGTAACGTGTCATTAATGGCGCTGGCCTGTTTTAGAATCGCATCACCCCATATCTTCCCGTGGGTGGCGCAAAAGGCGACTAAGGAATAACAAAGCCGCAACTACAAGCCCTGAGAAACTACACCATCGCTAAAGATAGATACATAGATAAAAAATAGACAGATGTATTCAGAACGTAGTTACAGGACACTGCAGTTACAAACAAATGTTCAAGAAGTGAATAGAAAAAGAGAAGAAATGGAGTAGTCTTCTGTCCGGGTGTCCAGTGACTGCCTTGAATGGGCGTTCAGCTCAGCTTTAGCTGTGTGTCTGTGATGACACACAGAACTGATTTTCAGCTGGAACTCATGGTGAAATCGGAACGCGAGGGACCTATTCTTAATGATATATGTATATTAAAAGCATACATATTCATACCACACATATATGATACAAATATAATTAAATATATTTATTATTAAAATAATACTTAATTATATAGCTAATTATAACAGAATATTAATATTATAACTACACAATATACCTTTGCACACTATATTTATATAAATACGATAATATTCATAACTATAACACATTCTTTATTTTAAAATTTACTGCATGTGTAATTTCAAGAGATTGAAAACGCGTGTAAAGAATACTACACATACTACATATCCATACATTACATACAATAAAATTGATATAGGGCCGTGTCTGTAGGTACATGAAATATTTTTTAAAAAAAAAAAAACATTTTTTTTGCAATTTTTTGGAACTGTCTGAACGCACATCATGTGAAAACTATTTTTAATGAAACTCTTGGCCTAATTATATATAGTTCATGGGGTGGGTTAATATTTAGGATACCCCAGATCCAGATCCAGATCCATTATAAAGTTCCTACAGGAATTACTCTAAAGTTCACGCCAACGTTAACCTAGGCACTGCTAGTTATTCCTAGCAGTACATTTAATGTCACCCTTTAATGTTTCGTATTGCTTTTGCCTTTCAGTGAGAAATGTCTTGAGCGTATTTTTAAATCTGCGCAACCTGCGCAGATTTTTAATTGGAGAGGGAATGGTATTCCAACATTTGGTAGCAGTCCGATGACGTTGACTACACCGTGGATGCTATTATTGTGTTTATTTTGTGACAAATGTAAGTTACTGTACAGATATAAGGGATTATTTAGTTTGATAATATCACAATTCGCGAAATGTACCTTTCTCCTCGTTTTCCTTAATAAAGAGGAAACATTATATATTAAGGTACGTATATATACGTATAAGGTACGGGGTAAAATGGTTTCGTGGTGGAATATCAAAATAGAAACGAGTGCCTGCATTCTGCACGCGTTGAATAAATCGTTCCGTTTTGGAATACAACCGCAGGTCGTAAACAACATCAGAGTAGTTAAGTTTAGACAAAACGATTGACTCAAATAGGCTGATCCATAGTTCCTCGCTTAAGTCATTCCGAATTTTGTAAAGAACTTTTAAGCAATAGAAACATTGTTTTATAACCTTAGCAATATGTTTCCTAAAGCGTAGACCACAGTCCATATTAAGGGCCAAATTACTAGCCTCAAATACGCGTTCCATATGTTCAGTGTCAATTTTAACATTAATGGGTCGTGAAGAGATAGTTACTAATTTATTTTTTTAACCTATTAATAGGTATCTATTTAGATTTATTCGGATTTAAGACTAAAGAACAGACCAGTCAGCCATCCTATCCAGATCTGCATTAATTTTCTGCACCTAAAAAAGTGGACTCGCTAACGCCAACGTGCTCGACCAACGTGGCATTTTAAGGTCATACATCCCTCATACACAAGACGATGAAAAGGCTGGTGACGTGATGGTATATACTTTCAGAGTAATTAACAATTTATTAGTAATGTGCTATTATTATTAACAGCTGAGAAATATATTTTTTTCCATCTCACGTCGACTCAGACTGACTAAACTATTCGTATCTCTATTGTAATTAAAAGTATTGTAATTGTAATTCGTAATCTAAAAGTCTATTGGAGAAAAGTTTATCTATACGAGTCTATCTATAGCAGATCTTAGCGCTAAAAGAGTCTTAGCAAATACACTACAAGTGACTATTAATTTCCATAGCCTGTTTGTCATAGGTGCAATGTAATAAACTACCGTACTTGTAAACAGATAATCAGTATAAAGTAAGAGCTTACGGCATTTTTAAAGCGTTATGGCAATATTTAGTGACTGTCTATTTCATAAAAGCGACAAGCAGTTATGTGGATATTTCATATATTTGCAAGGTCGGCGGCGCGCCCGCATGCCCCCTGGTGTTGCAGGTGCCCATGGGCGGCGGTAACACTTACCATCACGTGGGACCGCTTGCTCGTCCGCCTCCTAGTCTATAAAAAAAAAAAAAAAAAGCCCTTGCTGATTATTTGGTTAGATACAATACTTAGCGGAATGTAAGTTCAACAAATTGACTGTGATCTTCGTTTTAATGTTAATTCCTTAATCTTGCGTTTCGTTCGTTCGATTCGGTTCGAGTGTGTTCGCCGAGAACACAAGGTGTTCTCCTTTAAAAGTCCTATGCGGGAAGTTTTTTTTTATAGAATAAAACAGCGTCACAATTGACTGATTAATATACAACTAGCTACTTGTATATTCATATACAACTAGAAAGTACCCACTTTCTTTATAATAATCATACGTATATGGTAATAAAAGCTTCTAAAGTAGGAACTTTGTTCGGTCACTGAAAAAGCAATATGACAGGTAAAATCATTACTATCAAATAATGATGTTAAATAAAGGCATTAATGATTATATTTATATCTTAATTAAATGTAGAAGTAAGTACGCTAACGGCTACAATTTTATGGGTTAATTATAGTCTAATTTCGCAAATAAAATTTGAACACAAATTCATACCAGTTAGGTAAATACCTAAAAAAACCTAAAATAACACCAATGTCTAAAAAAAATCTCTAAGAAGTCATTAGAGTTTTTTTTTATAGAAAATGGCTTACAGTCCACCTGATGGTAAGTGGAATACTGTCGTCCATAGACATCCGCGATACATGCCAACATCAGTCCAGAATGACAAACGTTGGCACGCCCCCAGATACGCTGCCCTTTTCAGATTAAGGAATGGATTGGGAGAGGTTTGGGAAATGGGGAAGGATAGAATAGGATGGGAATGGACTCTGGCATATCTCACTCACTGCCGAAACACAAATACGAGGAATGTATTTGGGGAAATACGATGAAGTAGGAAACACACTACATTTCAAGATAGTCTTCTGTGAGAGAGGGGTAACGTGGCCAATCACGTGCGCCCAGCGGCTGTTGGAATGCAGCGAGCACTTTCCCCCTACAAAGTAGATGATATTAATAGATTTTTGTTCATAGATTATTTTTTATAGGGAAGTAGGTGGACGGACGAGCAAGCGGTCCCACGTGATGGTCATGGACACCTGCAATACCTCCTGGTATGCGGGTATACCGACCTTAAAAAATGCTATTCTCAGCTTACTTGAAGAATATAGGAGCGTAATGGGAAGACCTCTGGAGGCAGTACGTTCCACAACCTACGGGTTCCCGGTATAAAATGGGCCCGAATAGTACCCGGCACTTCCATGAAGGGAGGTGCGGTTGGGACTCGAGATGGGAATTATGTAATAATTAGGAATATAACCTAATAATTGTGAATTATTAGATTATATAAAATAACAACAGAATTGATACAAAATCAATCAAAATAATTAAGTTATCAATTAAGCTACAAAACATCAAATTCAAGTACCATCTACTTACTCTATTTAATAATTAGAAAGTTCATAAAATGTCCGTTGTAGTGGCCCCACGCTAACCCTTACAAAGCTACCCACGAGCTTCGTTCGTAGTCCGCGACCGAACGCTCCGACAAAACGCGACTGACTATGTTTACACGAGATCCTGACCACTAGCCGGCGGCAACGAACAAAATCCTAAGCGGATATTAAATTTATATCGACCAACCACTACCTTATGTACCCCGATGCTATATAACTTTATCGTATCTCATGCTCCAACCATTAGGGCTATTACATCCGTGCTAAACGTAATAAAGTAAATTCCGAAATTAGATAGCATGGGTGTACCTAGATGAGTAGGTCGATTGAAACGTATGTACAACTATTAATACAACCTACAACATGAAAGGTTGAAGAATCGTTCTGTGTATCGTGTACTCCTGTCTGCCCCATTAAATCTGTCCCACCAGTGGGGAGAAACGGAAATGTAATGACAATTTATTAGTGGGCCAAATGCACTTTACGATACCTTTCCTCCCCACCGTGTACTATACACGCATATTAGACGTTACAGAATATTATTTTCACTCGGAATATTTTTTATCGAAAATCGTTGCTTTTAGAAATACAACTACACTCACTGTTTACATTCTAATATTAATAAATAATCACAATAAAAAGTCGGGAGATAACGTTATTATAAAACGCATTTTGTTGTGATTCATTGACTTTTGATATTTATAAATAACACCGATCTATCGCCCACACTAGGATTTCTTGTCTAGTGGGTGCGCCCATAGACCCACAAAGAGACAAACACACCCAAATTCAGATATAGATTTTAATGACTATATATCTATGGCTACACAAGAGGAAGATTCGCTTTAAAAGAAACACCATAGTTTCATGGACAATCAAATAAAAACTACATATATTCGAAAATTGTACTCGTATTACATATTTCGACTTCCTCGCATTGAATAAGGTTTATTAACATGTAGGTAGGTATTTTCAAATATTCTTTGAAACAATATTGAAAAGATACTTTAAGTTTATTAGTCTTTCAGTAGTCATAATGAGTTAATAGATCGAATATCATTAGCGCGTTTTTTTAATTAGTTCGTTGTGAAGAAGCTTAGTGTAAAAAAACAGAAAAAAGTAACAAAAACTGGCAAGAATATTTCATGCTCGTATGTTACGTCGATAGATATTCATGTGGTAGAATATTTGTTATGAGCAACTGCTCACCTATTAATACAACATACATATAAGCTCTACTCTAAGACTATTATTAGATTGTAGCAATTATAAACAATTTCTTATAAATACTTCAATTTTATAAAACGTAAAATAATGTTGCTCAGGGGTGTCCTTGAGCAGTGGTAACAGTGTCGAGCGAGTCTGACAGAAACGAGTAGATAATCTCTGTTCAAGGTAAGAAAATAAGTAATGTCATATCAGTCATGTGATTTTACCTATTCACCAATTACGAAAGGGAGCGTCCCTCATTGACCAATTAACGCTGTGTATTGATACGTTGGACGGATGAGGTTATTTTTTCTGAATGTGAATAGAGTATACTTTTCTTCGACTAGTTGACATTTTTAAAAGTCAATTATTCAGTTAATTCTATCTTTCATAAATAAAATCATACTTGCGCAAGTAGTTTATGACCATAAGTAGATATACATTTTTCACATTTGAATAATACTGTATAGTTTTCGAGCAGTACAACAAAGTAAGTAGGCAAGGATAACTGTTATCGAAATAATCGCAGTGGTGTTCCACGACCATTTCCCTTGCCTCGCGAGAAATGCAAGTGTGTTAAAAAATATTGTATTTGCCTTAATTGCTTACAGGAGAATGTAATTCAAAAAGCAGGTTTGACATTAAACAACAGGCAGGAAAAATGAAATAGTCATAGGTTTTTTATTTCTACTTTCTTAAACAGCAGATGCTATCAAAGGCCAACTGAACTAGCGACGATTAACGGTTATGCACGCTTTTGTTGGACGTTTCAATTATTACTGTGTACTGCACTTCCATATTTAGTCGATTGTAAACGTGGGATGTTTTATGACCGCAATATTAGTTTATATTTCATGAACTAATAACGATGTTAACTATAGATGAGTTGGAAATTGTGAGAAAATAATTAGGTTGTTTTATTACTGGTTTTTTGCTTGTCGGCTACTTGTAAAGTAAAAAAAAATGATTCAATACCTGTTATACCTGTCATTGTATTAACTTTTGTAATTATAATTATGACATTATATTACATTTTCATTAATTGTGTCCACATACTTCCATAAGCCGTTCAGTACAATCTGTTTGTACAGTTGATGTTTACATGAAGAAATAATTAATGTTGTAATTTTATTGGTTATCTTTACAGTCTAGACAATGTCCGGCAAAGTTATTGGTATGGGAATTAATGAAAATTTCCCAGCTCAAATTTATCATCTCCCGAGCTGTATTTGCAGATAATAATATAATTATGGATCAATAATTGCATTGCAACTACAATTTCGCATAAAAGGAGCCGAAGTTTAATATTTAAGTCATCCCCAGTCTATTGTTCGTTTGTGTATTGGTAAATAATTTGCAATTCTCAACGCGTTGTTATAAAGATGGACGTTAGGGTTGCAACAACACAACGGAAAACGAAATGATAAAAACGCTTATAGGCGGCATTCATTCACGCATGGTGCGGACGCACTATGTTCATTACTCAAACGCTAACACTCGATATACTTAAGGGATTATGGCTTTTATTATGCCATCTACAAGACACATGCTAGTGTTAGTGCAATGTCTAATTAAGTGCGCAAGCCAATAGTTACATAGTGGAATATGCGCTTGTTTATGCGTTCATTGATCCGTGAACTTCTCACGCACTATTGCGTACACAACGACGATTTGCTACGCATAACCGTTGGTATAAAAACCAATTTATGCTATATCCTATTAGTATTTAATTCGATCATTGTTAATATGAGCGTTATAGTGTTGCCACAAAGTCTCTTACACATCCGTGTATTGTTTGTGTGTCAGTAGATAGAAACGAATATTTATCTAATTCATCCATATATGGTAACATTTATGTACATGGATCGATATAATATAGAGCTAATGTTTTCGGAGAGAAAATGCAATGTATACGTTATAGGTATTCTGTATACAGTAGGTCTATTTAAATCATATTAGGCTGTGCTTTTTACTCGCTTCCGTTCCTCACTCACTCACTCATCTATCACTTTCTTTCTTAGCTTCTTCTTTTTTCTTTCCTTATATCTATTAGAAAACATTTAACACGTATAATTTTCGAAAACATTTAGCTTGACGACAAACACGCAAAGTTTACGCATAAAGCATACAGGGAATGAACTCGTATGTACACACAATTACCTTTAGAATGCTGTAATATTTCGTCTTTGTTCGTTTATCCAGTTTATTGTCCGCACCGAACATGCAGTTCAAAGTTTTGTTCAGATGCTGCCTGCGGTAACGTTAATGTCTAGGCGATATCCTACCGGATATTTTGTACGAGTACCGCGAGTCGCGCGAAATCGCCAGAGAGAGCGAATATCGGCTAGACACGCGTTTTACCCCTTGGGTAAGCGGTATGTACTGTTAACACTGGGCCCAGGCCGCTACACACGGTATATCGATACCCGAAGCGGTTCGCGAATATCGTCTCTGTTTGAACGAAAGAATTATTGCAAACCCACGCAGCGAATATCGTTTATATGTGAACAAGCCTTAACATAATTTCATTTGCACCCCGAGCCCACCATGTATACAGAGTACAAAGGCCGCACGACAGTCTCAAAGTGAACATCGCCTATTACCGGCCACCTCACGTCCGAAGCCCCACAACATACTCGTTACGTATGCGGAGTAACTGCGTAACGTCAAGCATCTTTCACTGCAATTAGGCACTGTCACTATATAGTTCCTTTATATTAATATCTAAATTTAAATTGGTAGGTCTAATGAGTTGGTGTTTCATATAAGACTGGTTGCCGAGCGCTGGCGGCCGGTTTTGTAATAGCACCACTCATCTCTCCTTGTGGGTGTCGTAAAAGGTGATGGGATCACTAAGCGGCTACCACAATCCCTGGGGAACTACACCACCTCTAAAAGAGTGGACTTTTATATTCCGGTTCCACCTTCTCGGTTACCCTGCCTGATGACGTGGATGGGCCCGTGGTAGGTGTAATTTTCGGTGTTTGCCTTTGTGTGTTTTTGGGGGATTTTAGCCTAGCCTCAATCTCTCCTACACTGCGCCTTACGCTGTCAAGCATAGGCATATTTCACTTTTTTGGAACTGAAATAGATGTTAATAGTTTTAATAAGTTATTTAGTAAAAACGGCAATTAAAGAGATCGGATTTTGCGATATCTGCTCAATAAAACATGCGATAAAACATGCGCATGCGATAAAACTGTAAAAGTCTAATTCTCTCGAGGCCAAAAGACGGCCCTCGTCTTCCTCTTTCCGATGAGCCCAAACTCAATATGTTTATGTCAATCCGTTCCGGAGATATAGATAGATATAAGTATCACTATCCTCGCGCCATCGATTAACGATTAACGGAAGATGAAGTCGATTAACGGAAGCTAAAGCCTGCTGCCTCACGAAAGCAAAAATATAGATAAACAATAGCCGGAATTTAAATAGTGAGATAAGATTAGAAGTGTTGGACTGTGTTGAAAGGCTTTATAACATGGTAAAAGAAGCTGAGGAAGAGAGGAAAGCCTACAAAATTGAGGAAAAGGAAAAAGGAAATGAGGAAACACAGGGAAAAGAAGCAAAGAATCAAAATATTGGAGGAACATGAAAGACTCGTACAAAATAATACGGAAACGATGGAGAGGCTGCAAAAAGCCTTAGAAAAACAGGAAGAGTCCTCGGTGAAGGCCACATACGTGGGTGTGGTGGCCCGGGGCACTGGACCTGTACATCCGGTGGGACCCGGGCTGCACTCCATTGTAGTCTCATCAAAGAATGAAATGGACACCGGGGAGGAGGTTCTAAACAAAATAAGAGGAGCAATAGAGGCAAAGGAAGGATGGATACACGTAGAAAGGGTAAGAAAGCCAAAGGACAGAAAGGTAATTATGGGATGTAGCACAAAGGAAGATAGAGAAAAGGTAAAGGAACGACTACAAAAAATGGGCGAACACCTCACCATCGAAGAAGTGATGAACCCGCTTCTGATTCTAAAAGACGTCTCGCAAGTAAACAGCGATGAAGACGTCTTCAAAGCGCTGAGGAATCAGAACCGGAGCCTTTTCTCGGGCATCGGAGAAGGAGAAGACAGAATGAAGATAAAATATAAGAAAAAAGCCAGGAACCCCCATACTAACCACATAGTTATTAGCACACCCCTGCTGTCTGGAGACGAGCGGTGGAAGCGGGGACACTGTATATCGACCTTCAGCGAATAAGGGTCAAAGACCAATCTCCGTTGGTACAGTGTTCCCGCTGTCTCGGATATGGTCATAGGTCGGATATGGATATGGTTTTGTATAGAAACAGTGGGCCCGCATCTAAGAACAGAGTGCACCAAATGGCTAGCGGGAGGGAAACCGTCGTGCCGGAATTGTGTGTAGGCAAAAATGGACCTTAGGGAACACAATGCCTTCAGCAACGAGTATCCGATACGAAGAAGGTGGGACGCGTTGGCCCGATAGACAGTGGCCTACACCTAGAGGTGCACACTGCGAGAGCCTCCCTCACCGAGCACGCCAATCGATCCAGACACTAAATAAAGAGGACATCCCGACCGTCGACAGTATCCGGGGAGGACAGCGGCGCAATGGCAGTGTCTATGCCACAATCCGTCCTATAGACAAACGGAACCTGGCAGAGAACTGTAGATTAGATGATACTACCACGAGCTCGAATCACAGCGATAAAACTCCTGACATAAATCCCATCAGGGAGTTAAATTGGATCCAGTTTCATGGGAAACTGGACCAATTTAAGGATGAACAAAACAACTACCAAGAAGGCAAATCGGATCCCGTTTCATATGAAACGAGACCAATTAAAGTTGGATAAAGGGACTAATAAAAAGAGAGCAACATCAAGACGCTCACAACGCTGCTATGACCCGTGGAAAAAACTCGTAAACCAGTAAATAAAAAAGAGAGGTTGCCGCCAGAAATCGCAGGGATGGGGATCCGCTGCCGGCCCGGTTTGCGACGGTCGTTGAGGAGTGTATGTAGGGGTTTGGAAACGTTAGAAATCTACGTGAGTTATACAAAGGGAAGTTGAAACAGACAGTAAAAGAAAAGGAAAAGCGCCGGAAAGCGGAGCGACCAGAAAACAAAGACGCATGCTTCTAAAACTCTACAATGTTGCAAAGAAGCAAAAGATGGAATAATAAAACAAAAAAAGCGAATAAACGGCTACGATAATATATTTAATTATACACAATCAGTAGCCGAACAAATGAGCAATGAGATATACAATAGTATACAAATATATACGAGATTAGTACAATATATAAACGTGATATAACAAGTTATTGGAAATAACGATTTAATAAGAAATGTAAGAGAACAAGAGATAGAAATGGAATAGAAAACAAAGAAACAACAAATATACGACAGTATACATGAACATACACACTATAGCACAATATACAAAACTGGATACAAAAGGTACTGAAAAAATGATATATATGAAAATAAATATAACACAAATCCGGTAATAAATTGAAACAAGCAAATAAAAGACATATGAAAACACAGGCTCTGACCCTTATATCAGAGGCATATGTCTTACGTGGAGTTTTGGCCGGTAAGAGTCCGGCATACCCCTCCGCCTGACACCTTTAGCGAAGGGTATCCATGAGGATTTCCCCACGTAGGATAATAAAAATTAAAAAAAAAAGAGTGGACTCGCCAACCCGCTTGGTCATTGAGGTATTTTGAGACCACCCCTCATGCACAAGACAATGTGCTTGAAGAGGCTCATGTCCAACAGTGGATACTAAAGGGCTGGTTACAGCACGGTATACCTACTGGTCGGACAATATCATTAATAGAAATTGTAGCATTTTCGTTTTCTATTGTTATTTCTTCTATAAATACATTCCGCCATGTAACACGCTTCACCTACCACAGGTACCTATACTAAAAAACTATTGAGACGCCTAAACTAAACTAGACAACTAAATTGTTCTATAGAGAATCTCTTACAGTAAATTAATCGAAATTGTTTTCGTTGAGACGTTACTATTGCAATGGGGATGGAGTATTTTTTTTAATGCTCCATTATTATTATTTTTATTGTTGGACTGTTTAATTATTTAAACTTCACTGTCACCTGTCATATAGCTGTATAACATAAACATAAACAAAAACAAAAACATAACCTGTATTTTTAGCAATAATCTCTTCGTTGTGAACTGACTGCGGTTTGTTTTCTTTCTGAGCTTGAATTTCTGACAATTAATGTTGCTGCTCCATATGTATGGGTAAATTCCACTAATTTGCCTAAAATTGATACAAGTATGATTGTAGAGAACAT
Organism: Sesia apiformis; assembly: GCA_914767545.1. Lineage (NCBI taxonomy): Eukaryota > Metazoa > Arthropoda > Insecta > Lepidoptera > Sesiidae > Sesia > Sesia apiformis. The sequence goes on from OU611953.1 coordinate 10,149,560, forward strand.
GAAGACCAGTGACAAATAAAATATTGCAGAAATCATAGGTTCTAAAGAATTGATGTACCTAAGTATTTTCTACCCGTATTGTTTTTTTATGTAGGTATTATTATTATATTGGAAAAATCGCTTTTTGTTTTCGTCTGTAAAATGTTTTCCTTGTTTTCTTTGGGAATTTGACATTTTTCTTTTTTTTGGGGGGGGGGCGAACGAGTCAATGCATGCAGCCGTTACTGTAACCTCACACTACTTTTAATAATTGAAGATTTTAAAATGTTATAAATGTTATTTTTCTAAACTATATAAAATACACAAAATCTAGGTGTTAGAAAAATTATCCCAACCCCATTTTAACATGTTCTTTGTACTTAACTTTTAGATGCCAAAAAAATATCTACAGTATTCATAATAAAAAAAAAATAACGATATTTTTATCCATTTTATTAAATTTAGATCAAACTAAGTAATATCATAACTTAATAATGTAAAATTAATAATTTTCTTGAATAGTGACCCTTATTTTGTATTCAATAGCATGTATACATAATCCGTTAGACATAAATCTCAATGATCGGAATCCGTCAATTCGGTATTGGCGAATTTTCGTTGGGGTTTAAGCCTTGAGAACCGTAACATATTATATTATTGAGAAAAATTAAGAAGAAACAAAAGTACAATGACTTCACAACCTACGTTTGAAGAGAGATATAGATACGGGTATGAAGATATGATCAATGTTGTCGCACTGCAGATTGTTATCGCTAGGGCACTACTACAATTCTACAATTACCTTACATTAATTAAATATTTACTTGATGTGTAAAATAAAATACATCCCTAACTATCGTATTTCTCAGTGTAAATAACTGCATGCAATGTCTTTTGATTTATTTTTGAAGTGATATTTTTATTCATTGCAAACTCCCCTTACCTGTTACAAAGAACATATTGTACTAGAATTCATTTAAAAACTATACTGTGACTAAACTTTTTTATATGCTATTATTATTTATTACCATTTCTGACAAAGTCGTTTATATGTCCTAGATCAAACTGACATAGAAATAAAAGTTAACGTTAATAACCTTAATGGGTTAAAAATAACTGTTGCAATCTAATGGTTTTTTCTACATTGTCGTGTTGCCGATTCTATAAACGATACGCATGCTGACTTACCTACAATATGTAATATTGTCGTGAAACCTTTAAGATTTTAGCTGTCAATCTGAAACAGTTTTAGGTCGAACGTTTTTTAAGGAAGTTTACGGCACTAAATTATTATCAAGTATCCTGTAAGTTGTCCCGTATAGTGTCGGCCGACTATAGAATAGCACTACCCTATCTCTTCGCGCGGGTATTGTAAAATAGAAGGGATAACAAAGCCGCTACCACAAGCGCTGAGGAACTACACCAACTGTGAAACAGTGGACTCGCCAAACCGCTTGACCGGCGCGGCGTGGCGTTTAAGGGTCATACATCCCTCAGGCACGACATAATGTGCATGAGGATGCCCATGTCCAGCAGTGGATACTGAAAGGGCTGGTTGCATTCCATCCTGTTAGTTTATACAAACTCCATTCTATTTTATTAAATAGTTCGTTTTTTCCTATTACATAACACATCTATGTATATTATGAGTTTTACATCTTTGTTCTTTATGTGTGTTGTTGCTTGCATGCCAGGCCAGGGTGGGCAGACACGCAGTACTGCGACTTGCGTGTACCTAATGTTTGCATTCAGGTTGCAACCGGGTCAAAGATGGATTTTATATGAGGTAATTGTTCCCTTTAAAGCCATTTACAGTAGGACAGTCGCATAATAACTCGTTACTAGTTACCAGTATAAAACCTATAAGCATAGTCTTAGTCTGTGTAAGGTTCATTTTTCAATTTCTTTAAATTTTATCAATTTTAGCATCATTTTAGGAATCGACTAGAAAACACGACTGTACGACGACGCAGTACAGTGGTGGGTGTTGCGCGGCGAGATACATTTTTTTTGCACATAATTTATTTGCATTGTTTTGCATGCGTAGAGTATTTATTGTTATTGTTATTAACATTATTAACGTATTGTTATTTATTGTAAATAAATCCTGCGCGTTGACCATACATTAGTAACCAATGCAGGAATGGGAGAACAACATAAGTGTTCCAACACAAAAAATAAATTTTCATTTTGGAAACACGGCTAACAAGTTCATTAAATGGAGTCAATTTAGTGCACTACTACACTGACATGAATACCATACTACTGAATACTATGAATATTATATGAACACATATGAATACTGGCCATAAATACCGTTACAATAAAAAAATAAATTTGGAATCTGTCATTCTCGCGTGAAAAATAAATGGTTTTTCTCATTTTGGCGCCAATCAATAAAGAAAACTATATTGACACAATTGGAATACACAAAGTTGATACTCTCACAAGCCATTTAGAATCCATTAGCACCCAGAGAGATATTACGTCTTTTCGCGTGTTCTACTAGATATACAATGCAATTGCTGTGCTTTTTGTGCTTTGCGGGTAGAAGCTAGTTTATAATATAAACCTACAACCACCATCAGCCTTTGTCTCTCAGCTGCTGGATATAGACCTCTTCCAAGGACCGCCACCACACACGGATATCCGTCCTGCGGTATATATGGTCTGCCCACTGCCATGTCGGCGACTTTAGTTCTTCGACGAATTTCTTCGTTACGCATTTTGTCCAGCAAAGAAACTAAAAGCATAGCCCTTTCCATCGCTGGCTGAGCGACTTTGAACTTAAAAACCTATATAACCTATATAAAGTATAAATACATATGTGACTGATTCTCACTTTAAGTGCCAGTGAACGGCCTATGGTTTGAATTCTTGTTTGAAATTGTCGTTGATCTTTGCGATTAACTAAAAATTGTAACCCTCATGTGTTTACAGCATTCGGCGCGTATAGTCGTGCATGTAGGTTTATCTCTCACGCATACCTGCAGTTTCTTTTTTGCTTGTTGTATTGCAGCCTTTTCCCATCTGGATAGAAACGAAAATTCCTGGATTGTTATTTAAATCTATTCATATAATAAAATAGTAACAAAACCGTGTTTGTACATTTAATATATTTAGAAAAAGTCGTTGCAGTATAAAGTACGAATGATGCAGCGTTCAAAACAACATTTTTCCGAATTATTATCTGTATGCCAGTCTGTTTGTTTGAATGCACATCACTCAACGGACGGATACTACCGGACTACCGGACGGATTTTAACGAAACGAAACTTGGCATAGTTACAGCTCACGTGGCGAGTTAACATTTAGGATTAACATTATAACATTAACATTATAAAGTTCGCACAAGAATCACATTATAATTCATATGAACTAAGTCGGGAGCACCAGCTTATTCCAAGATATATTGTTATAATTCACTCTGTAGTACTACATACATACGAACAACAAATAAAAAGTTGATAAGTACATCAATCCCATTTTCTGTCTAAATACCTCCATGTACACCCTTTCACGCCTGGCGTCATCCCCGATTCGCGGGATGGACATAGGTCTTCCGTACACGTCTGCAACCATTATGAATAAACTTACTTAGAAATGCTAAAACATAAAGACTGATTTAACTGTATCATCAACTAATTACTGAAAAATCACGTATAGAAGAGTAAATGATGCGGATAATTGCGTCGCGTCATCCCCAATTCGCTGTCTCGGTTCCCATGGCGCAGGTCTCCCGCGCACGTCCGCTGCCATTATCAATTAGGCGGCGCGCGCGCGTGCGGCCTGTCATTACTGCCAGCGCACGACCACGCACTGGGCGCGACTTTACAAAGCCTTATTCATGAGATGTCAAGCTTTACATTTAGCTAATATTTTGCTGAAACGAAAGTATGCACTTAAATAAATCAAAACTATTAATGAAATATATTTACTTAATAAATTAAATACATATATATTCCCTAATAAATTGAACATGTATGTTGCCGAATTAAATAAGCTGTATATGAGGACATTTGAATAAATTATATTGTATGTTAGGAAATTAATATTCCTTACACCCCATGAAGTGGAAATGGGATAGGGAATGCAATTCAATGAAAAAATATGGTCACCCCTTTAAACTCCGCATTCTCCATCCTTCCCAATCTCCTTCCAAATCCTGATTAGGAAGGGGTTGAGAACCTTTAGGGACATCCAGGACTTTGCCAGCGTTTGTCATTCTTGACATCGCGGATGTCAATAGGCGATAGTATTACGATCAACTGGACTGGAAATTTTTAATTGTCAATGTACGTAAATAATATTTTATTAACTTTATATTTTCGTTTTTCAAATTGCTATAATTTTTTTTGCTATGGTTTGTATATAAATCCATAGTCTGAAACATGGCAGTTATTTTTTATTTTTTTTATGAAATTATAGATTTTGACAAATGTATTGTTATATATATGCATTTTCCCGCCGCGATACACAATATATTTTCATTTCATTAAAACTTCCTGTTGGTAATTTCGCCTCGTCATTTTTATTTAGTTAAAAATCTTGTAGGTGATGAAAATGGTGTATCGGTCGACATTAGAATATCAGCACCCCATCTGTTCCCGTGGGTTTGGTTCCCGTGGCGACTAAGGGTTAGGAAAGCTGCTGCTACTACAAGGCCTGAGGAACTACACCAACCCGCTTAGTCAGTGTATTTTAGGGGTCATCCATAAATTACGTCACACGTTAAGGCGGAGGGAGGGGGTCAACAAAGTGTGACAGGGGGAGGAGGGAGTCATAAGCTTCGTGACGTCACATGTATAAATCTAAAGTATTAAAACTGAACTTCAACTCTAACGAAAATCTTTAAAATATTACCAACTCTATCAATATTATAATAAGGTTGTTTTAATTTAATAATCTCTAAATTTAAAACTGCAAAATAGGTGACGTCACACCAGAGGAGGGGGGGGGGTCACACAAATGTGACCACCTGTGACAAGGGCGGGGGGGACTCCAAAAATCATGAAATTCGTGTGACCTAATTTATGGATGGCCCGTGGCGTTTACAACCCTCGTGCATAAGACAATTTGCATGAGAACGCTCGTGTCCAGCAGTGGACGAAGTAAGAAGAGCTGGTTACGGAGAATAATTTAAAAATATTACCTACACTAAATTAATGTGAGATCACAAAGTGAATATTGGAGTGTAGCGGCCGGAACGCTGCGCTGGATGCAAATGGCAAGATCGCGAGATACGGTGCGACCCGCGCACTCCAACAGGAACGTGTGCGGTGGCCCTTACACATTACACGCCATCTGATATGATGGGCTGTATTTAAATTAAACCGTTTATACAGCTACTTAACTTCTATGACGATAACTTATGCCTAGTTTTATATATTATTATTAGTAGAAGTGTATCTATAAACGACAAAATTCATCCGATGACTGGATCAAATTTTTTGCAAGACAACTAGTGCTAAAAATTAAAAGCTTTTATCGAACCTCTTTTTTATATGAAAGCAGGCAGAGCTCAATTTTGACACTAGATTTGAGTACAGCATCCCAAAAAATACTGGAATTCTTTATCAAGCCGATTTGTGGCACATAAAAAAGAGAGTGTAAGCGGGTAGTTTTGAGAGGGTTATTTACTCCTTACCCCACTTGAATCGAAAAACTCATATTGTTCTTTGATGATATATATGATGCAAAAGTTATCATTTCCACAAAAAATACAAGTTGCCACCACGTCGTGGCCACCTAGTCGTCTTTTGACGGCGGTTGACTGCAGTACTATAACAGCTAATTAAACTGTTTTTAATTTAGAATTGTTAATTAAAATTTCATTTCAACAGTATTCTGGACCAAGCAAGGAATATATGAAAACGCACTAAATCGTCACCGATATAGTCCCCATCATACAGAATCCCAAAATCAATATGGGTCTAACAAACAACAAGGACGGTGATAGCCTTGAGGTGTCTTTATTTCTTTCAATTAAAAATAATCTAGAGCACGTGTGTCCACCAATCCGCACGAAGCCCTTATGGTGGATAATGGTCCGAAAGCCCCTAATAATTTACTAGGAAAAACCTATGTCTGCTTTTAACGTCTAGTAAGACATCACACAAATATCCCAATCTATACTTAAATTCGTTCGAGTTAGAATATTAAATACGTCATAGTTAAACATACACTTACAAACAGTGTGTACATAAATTGGCAAGAAAAGCAGCGCGGTCGTGTTGTGCGCGCGCTGCGTGGTCGTGGGAGCGCGCGAGATAAGTGCGAGGTCGCGAGACGTCACGACCGCAGGCTCCAACCCCCGGACGAGCGTACAGAGAAACACGTCCTAAGATACTGCGAACTACGCAATACACATAACAACAGTTTATAAATTATAATTACACAAATATATGCAAATATTATTTAAAAATTTATGCAGAGTTTATTCATTTATCTAAAAGCTTTCTTAAAGGTAGTTGCAAGTTTGTTTGCAAGTACTGTGGTAACATTAATATAATGCATATTTACAGTCTCTTAGGGCTCATTTACACAAGGAGAGTTTCTAGAACGTCTGCAGGTGATAAAATCGGTCCAAGCTAGTATAAACAACTTTTATCAACCCCGAAAATGTATTGGGGTACAATACACCAAACTACGCAATCAATGTAAGGTCATAGTTGCAATAGTCACTTAATAGTAAACTGAAATAGTAAAATAATAAGTTAATAAACATAATATTACTTATGCCTATCTATTTGTTGCCTTATTATTGAAGCCTTCTTAGACTCCTTAGCCTCTTAATGGTAAGTTTACATTGTTCTAGCGTATATTCGTATCCATTATTCTGGTCGTCCGATTCTAACACTCTCTGTACAGTAAAGTTGTTTATATGACTGTCAATATGAAGACAAAACTATATATATAAACTGTGGAAGATACATAAAACCATGGAATTGTTTACGTGTTAAAAAGAATAGAGATATTAACCTATGTGAGTTATCGTGATACTTAAATTGCGTAGGTACTTCTCCACTTCCCCACTGAGTATCGTAATAAATCGTTGAGCTTATCGTTATTAAAAATATTTAGGTTTAAAATTATTCTGCATTATTTATTAAGCAGCATGAATACGAAGATCAACATAATATGCAATGAGTACCTACTTATAATGAAAACACCTTCATTGTTTGATCTTACAAGACCTCGAATTTAACATCATCTATCAAACAATTTCTTTCAATATGCAATTCTGGAAAAGATTTTGAAGTGATTTTATAAACTTAACAACAGTTTTTGTTTTTTCTTTCGGACACTTTTATCGTATTCATTTATTTTATCGATGTGTAAATTGAGCATGTGCAAATGTAGGTAAGTAGTCTTGATTGCGCTTCCAATGAATGTTTAGTGGATACGTTGCGATTATTTAAAATAGAAAGTCTATGTCATATTAGCTCTATTGATGATTGGATTATTTTTGTTACGGGAATGGAAAGTAACTAAATAAGTTTACATTACTATAATTACTAGAATATTTATTGGAATAATACAGGTACTCGTATGTGCGAGGTCGCGACACATCTATGACCGCTGCGTGAAGATACGGCGATCTACGCAATTCGCACAATATTAATATGTTTTTATAACTGTTACATTAGGACTTATTATGTAAATATCGCTATTTATAGAAAAGCTTCATCATACTTAATATTATTTTTACAAAAAATCGTGTGTAGCGCTACACAAGAGTGTAGTGTGCAGAGCAAACTCTTCGTCAAGTGATTATTTTAATTTTGCAGTAAGCCTAGTTCTGGCTCCCTAGCTCTATTATTTGAGGTCTCTTCATATGTCTTCAAGAGTCAGGTATTGTAAGCTAGAGTGCAAGTCGGTTTGGTTAGGTTTTAAGCCTACTTCTGTAAGATTTTACGAGCGAATTATTATCTTCCCTCACTAACGTCATACTTACTCACAGTCATTAAGGAGATAGTGAATCTCATTGTTAGTAATGAATCCAGATAGATACATTCGGTACATTTTTCGATACTGATTTTTTTTTTAATTTTTACGTTAGATACACAAGGAATAAAATAAGTGCAAAGTTAAGCGCATGCGCGGCGCGCGACGCCTACTGTAACATTGTGTGTTCGTAATACGCAGCGATTCACTTTTATAAAATAGAAGTACCTAAATTATGTATGATATTGAATTTCTTTAGAATTGTATCCATTCAAAATGGTTAAGCCCGTTACGTCAAATTTTACGTCAAACGAGCAGGAACGTCTAGCTTAGGCCCGTGATATCAAAGAACAATACAAAATCTAAATGTTATAGTTATTTTACAAAAATGAGTCCCGCCGTCATTTTATGTCGTGGAGAAAAGAAACATTTATTTATTTAATGAAATTTATGGCACATTATCGTACAAAGGGCGAGCTCAATGCCTTAAGGCATACTGACCGGCTAACCTTTGGGTTAAACAGAAAGATACATCGGGGCATGCGATGAGAGGTAGAAATATATTATAACTTAAACGACAACACATATATTAATTAGCACTTCGCTAATTAGTACAAGTCCTAAAATAAGTAAAAATGAACAGTCCTACACCAGATGGAAAATATTACTCCAACCTCTGTTTTCAAACGTAGATTGCGGTTCGCCGACATAACCTCCCCCCCCCCCCCCGAACTAGATGTTGGGAAAGCAACACAATGAGCAATTAGGCGATTACTAATATAAAAACATCAGCTCATGTCTACTAACGTTTTTACCGACATTTTACAGAAATGTCTAAATTGGACGGTAATTTACTCGGAACTTGCCCCAAAGACAGTTCTGTAATTAAACCAGACTTGTTTATTTCCTACACGCCTTATGTCGAGTAAAACACGTGGTCCACATTTCCATTATTCAACAGGCGACGTCATGTCCTCCTTTTTTAGCAAGGTATCTGTGCAAATTATACAATATAGTAAGAATAGTAAAAATATTGGCCGCATTACCAGCAAATTATTATAATTATCATAATAAGTAACAAGTTGTAGATTTTTGCAAATAAAATGCACAAGGCAAACCCACAATCAAAACAGTATAATAATCCTTATTAAATTGAGGTCTTACTATTTTATTAGTAATTTAGTATTTATTAGCTATTACCGAGGTGCTTGACTTTTCTCGGCAGATGCTCAGGTAATTACCATTGCATTAATAAAACGGACTCTAAAAAGGTAAAAAAAAAACTAAACTTAAATCATCGTAAACCTACAATTCTGACTGATATAGAATATAGAAAAATACACCAGTGATTAGGATTTTCTTTCATAAAGTTTAAAAAGTTTGCCTTACGGCTGTAACAAACTAAACTTCTTTAGTGCAATTGAAATTAATAATGCAATTTGAAAGAACTAGACAACTTGTAATTTTAACCAGAACCGATTCTTCTTAATGTAATTAAAATCTGACTGCGAAATACAAGAATTTTAGTTAAGATTTCTCTCAGTGTCTTCTTGCTTAATACTCATGTTGTTACATAAAGACGGCGGGTCAACTTTTTTTTTAAATTCCAAAATATTTAAATAATATACAGAATGTTTCCGAGGCTTGATACCACGAATTCAGTTGATAATTATGGGTTAATAACGTAAAAAGCTACGTATTTTTTAATTATCAATTTTCTGTACTTCTTATTTAGCAAATAGTATGAAATGTTTGCCAAAAGCTAAAATAATTTAATGGTAATGAACTTAAAATTATAAATGGAATCTATGATTTCAGGCTTCGGGAAAGATTCGGTTATACTCTGTGTATATTGGCGCCAAAAATCTTTAAATTTATCTAAAATATTGAATATTGAAATATAAACATTTTAAATATAGCTCTTTAAATATTACCAAAATTCGTCATCGAAAATTCCAAAATTCCTCACTAATTTATTAGGTAGTTATTATTAATAACAGTAGGCCATTTGTTCCTCAAATTATTTTGTAATAGACTTAAGTAATACCTCGCGGAGGCTCTGGCGTAATTATAAGAAACATGTGTCCTGTAAAGGTTATGTTTTTTAAAGTTGATTCGCAATTATGTATGAGTTCCTCCTATACTGAAGCCAATTAAAAGACTTAGAGCCTATGTTATGTTAGTGTTTACGTGAAAGATTATGATAAGAAAATATAAATAAGTATTTTGTCCACTGTTTCCAACGAGTGAGTAAGCATTTATGTAAAAGTTATTAATGCAAGTTGTAACAAGGGGATTGTAATATTATCATGTACAAACATCATTGATCGATATCAGCTTATAACGTCCCAGTATAGGGCAAAGGCCTACTCTAGTGATTGACTGGCGGGTTTCAGGCCATAAATTCACCACGAGGGCATTGCGCGGATTGGATACACATGCTTTAATCGTTTTTTTAATTCTCGAGCACGCGGGTTTGTTCAATATTGAAACTAGGAAAAATGCCACATCTATATTATTTTAACTGACTCCAGTAATAAAGAAATCAATTACTCATAAGAAAATTACAGCATTTATATATAACTAGCAAAACCCGGCAGACGTTGTCCTGCCCGTGTATATTTATTTACCTCTGTAAATAAAATCACAAATTATTCTGTTTTGGGGTCGATATGATTTTTGCGATCGGTTGAACGGTATAGAAGTTGATGTGCTGCAGCGCCATCTAGTGGCGAGTTACAACAAAGTGGATAGCATAAAAACCTTCTCCATGAAAAAATACATATAAGTATGTGCCAACTTCCACGGTGATCGGTCAAACGGTGTCGAAGTCTATTAATTTCAGATATACCAACATTCATTTTTATATATATAGACTAGGTTTCGGCGGCGCCCCCCGGGCGCCGGCCTCCCCCTAATGGGGGGGGACGCTCCGGGCTTCGCCCTGCGCGGAGCTCGGCCTCCGGCCTCGCATAAATTACACACTGAGAGAGATCCAGATCGGACAACTTGAAACTTTGGTGGTGCAGTAGTCCGGTCGCTCCGGGCTTCGCCCTACGCGGATCTCGGCCTTCAGCCTCGTTAGACGCAGCTCGGCCTTCGGCCTCGCGTAAGTTACACAGAGTACGCGGATGGTGGTGCAGTAGTCCGGTTGCTCCGGGCTTCGCCCTACGCGGATCTCGGCCTGCGGCCTCGTTAGACGCAGCTCGGCCTACGGCCTCGCGTAAGTTACACATCGTGCGCGGCGGTTGGTGGTGCCGTAGTCCGGTCGCTCCGGGCTTCGCCCTACGCGGATCTCGGCCTGCGGCCTCGTTAGACGCAGCTCGGCCTTCGGCCTCGCGTAAGTTACACACCATGCGCGGCTGGTGGTGCCGTAGTCCGGACGCTCCGGGCTTCGCCCTACGCGGATCTCGGCCTTCGGCCTCGTTAGACGCAGCTCGGCCTTCGGCCTCGCGTAAGCTACACAGAGTACGCGGCTGGTGGTGCAGTAGTGCGGTCGCTCCGGGCTTCGCCCTACGCGGATCTCGGCCTGCGGCCTCGTTAGACGCAGCTCGGCCTACGGCCTCGCGTAAGTTACACATCGTGCGCGGCGGCTGGTGGTGCCGTAGTCCGGTCGCTCCGGGCTTCGCCCTACGCGGATCTCGGCCTGCGGCCTCGTTAGACGCAGCTCGGCCTTCGGCCTCGCGTAAGTTACACAGTGATCGAATTCACACGCTCCGGGCTTCGCCCTACGCGGAGCTCGGCCTACGGCCTCGCTGTATAGCCGCCATCTTCAAAAAGGGTTGAATATAAATAATAATTCCAAATCCTTAGTCAGGATCCCCTAAGCCCCCCAGATATCAATTTTTATCCGAATCGGATGAAGTTGGAAAAATGGCCGCCATCTTGGATTCGCCATCTTGAAAAAAAATTCCCCCTCAGTAGAAAGAAATCGTCATGATAAATGATATTAGTTTGAGCACCAATCCGATATCTCTAACCGTTTCGGAGCTGTCGCCCAAAGAATTTCGTATGGCGGCCATCTTGGAAAATATCGGCACCTACCCTAAATCCTCAATTTCTCTCGATTTTCCACCTCGAAACACATTCGCTCAGAAATTTTTAAATTTCCCATATTTTTTTTTAAATTTCTGCCATTTTGTGTCCGCCATCTTGGATTTTTTTTCCCGCCTAATTTCCCCATAGACCAGAGTTTCCAACGAGGAGGAATTCCACCCCGCGCCCCTTGCCCAATTCGAGCTACGGCCTCGGAAATGCCCTCGGACCCCAAAATCGAAATTTCCACTTTGTATGGCAGCCATCTTGAAAAATGGCGGAATTAAAAAAAAGTTTCAAAATCCTAAATCAGGGTCCCCTGAACTCCCCAGGTATTAAATTTCATCCCGATCGGAGGAATTTTAAAAATGGCCGCCATCTTGGATTCGCCATCTTGGAAAAAAAAAATCGTCCAGTGGAAGGACATCGACTTGCCCCACCACATTAGTTTGAACCCCGATCCGATATCTCCAACCGTTCGGGAGCGACGGTCAAAATAAATTTGTATGGCGGCCATCTTGAATCCGCCATTTTGAATTTTTATCGCGCTCTCGTCAGACTGCCTGCGGTTCTCTATGACATTCGGTCGAGCACCATGTGACTATCTCTCACCGTTCAGGCGGGCCGTCGACCGTCGAGCTGAAGGTCCACCGGATGAAGACGGGCCCGCTCCCGGTGCAAGTCCCGGGCGAGCTCGGCCTGCGGCCTCGTTCGCGCCGCTCGGCCTCCGGCCTCGCGGGAGTTATGGGCGATCGAAATTTGAAATTTCAATTGACGGCCGCCATCTTGGAAACGGCGGAATCGAAAAACCGACTCGAAATTCTCAATCAGGGCCCCCACGACCCCCCGGATGCCGATTTCCACCCCCCTCGGACAAACTTGAAAATCGGCCGCCATCTTGAATCGGCCATTTTGAAAAAATTTTTCATCCACGAGAAAGCTGACACCTTCCTGAATGACATTTGGTCGAGCACCCCCGACTTACCTCTTACCGTTTCCGAACTACGAGCGATTTCATTTTGTATGGAGACGATATGGAGACGACGCTGGACGTTCGAAATTCAAATTTTCGCGACGCCCGCTGGCATCTACCGGCAGTTCCCTATGACATTCGGTCGAGCACCCCCCGCGCATCTGTTACCGTTTGTGCTGGCCGTTGAAATTTTTCATCAGGTTTGGGCAACTCGAAGAAGTCGGATTTTTCTGGTGCTCACCGACCTCGAGGGTTTACTTTCTCATTCAAAGTTTCTCACCTGGATGGTGGGAACCGGGAGAACAATTATGTCAGTCAGTCAGTGAGTCAGTGGTAATCCAGCTTTATATAGATACGGAATATAGATATAGATACGGAATATAGATACGGAATATAGATACGGAATATAGATTATTTTTCTACTAAAATGTACAACGTACAACACATTGTATAGTTGTCCATTACAATTATCGTGATACGTTTCTTTCGATACACGCTTGCCGAATAACAAATTAAGTATTTATTATATTTATAACGTTAATAAGATAATAAAGACGAGTACACGCAGCACGAATGTTACACGACTTATCGTTGTTTATCTTATTGTAAAAATTAATATATTTACTGACGACATTTAAACATTAATCTTGATCGGATGTTGGTTGAGAGAAGGTAGGTAATCGAAGCGTTAGTCGTCCAATGGTAAGATAGGTCATAAATATTAAGTATATCGCAGATGAATGAGGACAGTACTGTCCTTCTACGGAGAAATGGCAAAAGTAACATTTTAACGTAACATTATATTTGGAAATTAAAAATAAACACGGGCTTTTGTTTTTGTTTTATCCAAAACTTCAAGTTTCTAGTTTGATTTTGAATTACTGAAAATTTTACCTAAATGTTTTGCATTTTTCTCGAATGTCATTAAAATGCACTTGTGCCTTTTTTCTAAGGAATATAGACTTCCACTACTACAATTATTTGATAAATTGCAGCAGTTGGTGCGATAAAACTGAAGTTCGATGAGCGATTAGCCCCCTGCCTGCTCTACAAATGGTCTCCAGGTCGATTCCCGGTCGGACGCTCATTTGTTTAAAGACAAATCTTAGTTCGGGTTTGGGTGTTATGTTCGCCTTTGTACGTGTCTCTGAACATATTAGAGGGAATTCTAGTGTGAGCCGTTAAGGGTAGGCTTAAACAAAAGATATTTTTTAGTATGAGCTCTGTGTCTTTAAAATCTTTCTTACTGACTGACGTATTACTAAAACCTGCTTAAGCAGATACTGACTTGTACGTATACTAGTAAGAAATTATAATTATGCATTATATAAAAACATAAAAACGTAGTAAAAGTAGTCTATGCAAAATTATGACCCAAAATGAGAAACAGCTATAAAACGATCATTTGTTCATGTAAATTGTAAAGTATTGGTAAGTTATGTTACGTACATAAAGGTCTTAAAAACGGACTCAATAATAAACAAGTAACCGGTTTGGTGTTAGGGTTTTAATAAAACAATGAACAGTCAACGAAGTCACAGGAACCTGCTTCAAAACTTCCTGCAATAAAAGTAATGCAGACGTCGATGGCTGCTTAAGTTTCTTAACAATACAATCGGAAGTCAATACAACACAAATCGAAACTTATGACGCATCTATTACTACTGAAAGCTTGTCATTCGATTCTATCAATTGTCATCATTCGTCACTAGCGTGCAACGCCATCTACTACTTACAATTTTTGAAGAGAGTACCTGCCCCAGAGGTAAATAAATTGTATATAGATCGCTGTGTAAGTATCACACTGTTCTGAAATTGCGAATATAAAAGCGTCGATGAATGTTATACTCAGGATTTGATTTTAAATGTGAATTCAATTTGCAGTGTCGCATACTATGCCGCATTGGTACCATGAATCGATTGTCCAGTGCAGTTATGGCCTCGACCACCTAGCGAGCACGCAATCGTCTTATTGCGATACGACTAATCACTAAAAAGGGCATTCTTCAAATTGAAAACTTGAATTTTTAAATGGACATTCTTTACTGTGAAAACAGTAACATGTCCCCTTGCAATTCATTCCTGAATAATTGCATTGATGAGTTTGCAATGAGTTCACAAAGAAAATCTTTGACATTTAAATGTGTCTTGTTTACAAGTTTCAAAACTGGTCGGGCTGGACTAGCTAAAACTAGTAGGTATATACATTGGTAAAACTTATATATGCATCTATTAATGGGGTTTTTGGCCTTTGATAATTTACACACTGGTGAAACTTTAAACAAAAGAAAACAATAAGGTCAGAAGTCAATGGTCTGAGGGGTTAACTAACAATAAAATGTACCTATTAGAAACCAATCTGTGAAATAAAATCATGAAAATAACAGAGACAGAGAATTAGAGGTAAGTATGCATAGATATACATCTATATACTTACATATATACATAATATACTATTACTATGAACCTTATATCTATGAAATCAAGTTACAAACAACTTGCTAAAATTATTATCATAAAAGCTAAAAAGTTTGTCACACAATCAACAGGCACATTTGCTCTGTGTTTAACCGGTTCACGCGCGTTATCCACACTGCATCTCATAATCTCAACTTTTTATCTCAAAATACTGGAATAATGATATCATAACATCATTACGCCAATGTAAAGTGAGGGTAAAATTTATATATTTCGCCTATAGGTGGTGAAGTTTACGCCTTCTTCGGCGTAAATCTGCATACAATACCTGATACTCGATTATGTTGTGTCTTGGGGCATAGCCTGCGCATTTTTGTCCTGGTTTATGTAAAGGACTAAATTCTCACGTGTTATCTGTAGGGATATAAAAATTGCCCAGAATATCAAAGTAAAATATAAAATGCTGAGAAGTTTTCCCAAAGTTTATTTTTTTTTTACATTTTTCCCATAATTAACAATGTTCCGCATTTCGTCGTAATTATTTCGTCCAGGCAAATCTACAAATTCAATTTCCCCAAATTGTTCTTTTTTTTATTCGGGAATGTATGAGTCACAATATACAACCTCCATCCTAGTCTTTACTATGTGAAACAAAACACTGCCTCTACTATTTTTCCGATTACAACCGTCTTTTGTTTTTGCTCTTCTATTACAACGCAAAATACAAAAACGTCAAGAGGGTACCGCAACGTATAAATTTAATAAATCTACGTTCAATTTCATAAGAATTATCAACTGACCGTGGTTCTAATAAGAAAATCGACTTAGGAGCTACGAATATCAGGACATCTTGAGGAACATCTCGAAGATCACAAGCAATCAGCAGAATTGAAGGTGAGCGGTCACACATTATATTCTTTATTTTGTCAATTTTCCTAGCAATCAGTTTTTTGGTACCTAACGAAAATAACACAAAGCTATCTAATATCGACCTGGTCCTTAATTCGATCGCTGCTTTTTAAACTAATATTTATTTAAATAGCCGCTTTTTTATTGTATAGCTTATTAAATGAATAAATCCATATGTTGCGACATCCTTCAATTTGAAAAACTCCTGGGTAATTTTACAAAGTGGTCCATAAATCACTATCTTTTGCTTACCACAGACAGTAAATGATATGTTTAAATTATTATGTCTAAAAATAGACCAATAGCGATGACCTATATAATCGAACTAAGTATGAGACGCTCTGTTGATGAAGGTTAAGGCAATGAAGTTTTTTGATACCAATTCATTAAACAATTGCCATTACCAGTTTGAAGTATTCTATTGATGTTTTTCAAAAACTAACTACAAAATATTTTTAGAAGTAAAAAGCTCTATTACAAGATATTAATTAGTAAATTTCTGTAACAATTAATTATAATTCTCGTCGTTAAAAACTATTCTCATGTAAGTTAAGTCATTGATTTATGCATAGTTCTGCATAATCACCAGCCTATTTAAATAATGTACAATAATAGGCCACAATGTACGTACGTGTTATGGTAGTGAGAATATGTTGGAGCCCATTCCCATCCTATCCTATCCCTCCCAATTTTGTCAACACTTTCTCCAAATCCATTCCTATATCTCCAAAGGCAGCGCATCGGGCGGCGTGCCAACGTTTGTCATTTTGGACTAATGTTGGCATGTATCGCGGATGTCCATAGGTTACAGTACCAACATACGATGGCTCTGGTACGATGGATGGTACAAATAGGTGGACTGTACATTCGACTGCCGGCCTAGTCCATAAAAAAAACATATTATTATAGTTAAAAAAAAAATAGTGGTCGCATTAAGGAGATCAGAATTAGATTATTTCAGTATTACTGAAACTTTTGAGTGAAACTAGGGTGGCCTACAGACGTCATCATCATTCACATGAACATGACTCACCCCGCACATGGTGCGGGCACGTTCACATAGGTACGAGCCGATTCTGGTTAACGAGATGATGACTCGATACATTCTCGTATCGATGCGGAGTCATGTATCCAAACACCTGCGCTTTGTTCGGGTGTTGCATAAGAACATTGCATGATTTTGCAAGGCGCCAGGGTCAACAGATAAAAGAAGTATTGGCTAATTAATATACACGCATGTTTTTTTTATTATTACATACTATTTATATTTAATGTTTAGTGCTAAATGTCATAATGCATTATGTTAAATGCACATCATTTGTGGGATCGAGCGAGACCTTTTTTACTAGGTCCATGAGATTTTTTTTTCGAAAAATGTGAAAAAATGTTTTATCGTATATATTTTTTTTTTTTTTTATAGATTTTATAGGACGAGCAAGCGGTCCCACGTGAAGGCGAAAAGGCCGAACAAAATAGGTGATTTTCCACTTTTGCTCGACATGTTCTTCCACTTGAGTTTCCGCCGCTTTGCATGTATTATAAGAACCGTATACTGTACTTACCTTCAAAATTTCAGCCATGCCCCGGGTCATTTACAATCCTTTAAAATTTTCCAACTTTCATCGCTTACCCACATTTTCATATTCCACTTTCCATTCCGCTCTGCTTTATTTACATTAATTATTTAACATAGGCAATACAACATTTTCCGAGAATAGTTGCCTTTGGACCTAGAAAATAAAGGGCGCTATCTCTTAGTCCATGTAGTTAAAGTTCTTTTCATACATATTCCTGATAGGCACTAAGGTCAACAGATTAAAGAAGTGTTCGCTAATTATAATACACATGTAATATGAATATTACATACTATTTATATCTTCTGCTTAA
This sequence comes from Sesia apiformis, assembly GCA_914767545.1. Taxonomy (NCBI): domain Eukaryota; kingdom Metazoa; phylum Arthropoda; class Insecta; order Lepidoptera; family Sesiidae; genus Sesia; species Sesia apiformis. Next base: position 10,167,708 of record OU611953.1, read on the forward strand.
TGCTAAATGTGGCATTGCATTATGTTAAATATACGTTAATTGTTGTTAAAGCTATTTTCATACGCATCAGATACGCTGGAAATTATAAAAATAAAAGTTCGTTTTCAATCCCTGGGGGTTGAATATGAACAGTATGTATTACTCTAACTACTATTATTACTCGGGGGTCGAAATTATAGAAATTGAATATGAACTAAACGGGGCAAACCACGAACGGTTTACGACAATGTAGGTCAATGTAGGTACAATCACTACACTCACATCTTACACTCAAAAATAACGTACACATTACAATGTATTGGCAATATCGTGTAACAAAGATGAATACACTAGCCATACTAGAAAAAATATTTCTCTTTCATTAAATCAATCTCCGATCGGAAATCGAACTCCGGAACTTTTGCACAGCAAGTAAGGCACAGCACTGCCAATTGCGTTTATCGATCGTCAACGATAAAACCGAGTTGATTTGATATTTCGTCACCCTAATTTACAAAGTTGAGATAAATTTGATTGATGAACGCTTTGTTTAGATCCAGATTCGATTCTGGTTAGTTTTTATTATAATACTCTTACTCGACCTGGCCGGTATAACTCATGCGTGTTGAAAGAGCACAGACTTACAACTTATTTTAATTATACAAATATTGAGAAATTGTCATATGCTGTCTAATTTGTGGCACAAATCACAATAAAAACTGATACACAAAAAACACAATAAATACATCGGCCCTTAATCATTATAGGATTACATTGAGCGGAAAATTTGTAATTACTATGCAAGATGAAAAACTTAATAACCACAATTTTCCAATTAACCATTACTAAGGAATATTTGCCTGCGTACTTGTATAAACGCTGGTGTTTGCTTGATAACACTTGATGATCAGTTAGCAACCTTTATCAGAGTTTATAATCTATCTCTAGTAACACCTTTGGCAATATTAACTAGTTATAAAGCTGATTGGCATTTTATGGTTTCGATACATTTCAGTGTTCAAAGGGTTTTAAAAATAAGAAGGGTTACATAAATATCTCCAAAGGTATACTTGCAAAAGTATGTAGATTTTTGTGCCCAATTCCACAAAACAAATCTTGTTTTACATTTCCAACAATTCAGCCGCATTGGTTTTTAAAAATTGTCCCTAGCTTGGCGGTGAGAGAAAACATCGTGAGGAAACCCACATGCTCCAGAAACAAAACAAAATCTGGAGTATGTGATCCATCAATCCGCACTGGGCCCACGTGGTGGATTATGGCCCAAAACCCCCAGTGATTTACTAGGGGAGGCCTGTGACCTGCAGTGGGACGTTATAGGCTGATACAAGAATAAAGTCATTAGTAATATTTTTAACGAAAGTATAAGTAAACATTATACCAATTCGGAAATTAAAAAATATAGAGAATAAACAACAGTTACTAGCTTGTCTTTAATTAATGGTGATTTTACTAAATTTTTTTCTCGAAGGTCATCAAATTGCACTTCCGCCTTTTTCTAAGGAAGGCAGAATGATTGGTCGATCAAAGCGAGCATTTTGTGTAAGCAAAACAAACCTAAAAATTCTCACCTGTGTGTTACGTAACACATTCCGAGTATTTATTGTTTTGAAACTAGATTCTGAGTCGACGATAACTGCAGAGAGCGTGCCCATCCAACTAGTCTTATCATAACCAAGCGGTCATTTTTTTATCTATTTAATAAAAAATACTACACCAACATAATTGCCTCTACATTTAAAATTCTCTTTTAATACTGTACACAGCCTGTTGATCCTACCATATTGGGGCACCGGTTCCTCTAACACTTCATAAATAATATCATACGATAAGCATCAGCGGCACTTACATGCTGGCACTAACAAAGTGCATTCCTATTGCAGTAGTTAACTTACACCAACACAAACTTTATTATTTTGCCATAAAAATAATTTTAAAACCAGTTTACTATGACTTTTTATCGCGTTTTGATCGTATACTGTGACCTTATAGTAATACGAATCAACACAAAATTGTCAGAGGACTCAGCCGGGAATGCTTTGGATTCTACAGATACGTTGTGTTAATGACATTAATAATAATGTATAGTGCGTGACCCTCGATCGTGTACACGATCCCCTTTCCATAAAGTTTTATTACGAGTAATAAAGAGATCATTATTATAAATAATGTAACGTGCCAGTCTTAAAAACATAGGAATGTACCATTTAATTCATCTCATCAATATTTCTCTAGTTCCATAAGTCTTTGATGTTATTTTTATAGAGCATATTTATTGGAGATAACTCAAACTTCCAAAAACATGGGATTTACTCTTCTGTTAAATAAAACTTTTCTCCACGAAAGAAGCACATTGATGTCTCTATTCTTTTTACTATTGCAAAAAAGCGCATTGGAAAGCGAAAATAATTGTACAAATTAAGAAAAATCTTTATGAATCAAACAGATAATGTTCTAAGGCTTCTTTCGCACACGCATAGCTTAGCGTACTGTACAAGTATTGCCTATGGAGTGTTTTCACTCCATGCATAGCTTACTGCATCGCTTCTGTTTATCCAAAGTGCTAAACGCATAAGCACCGGCGCTCTCTCCCTAAACATTATTAACAATTTAACACATTTATTGTTTTCAACTCGTAGCAATAAAATCTAATTAATTTGAATATGTATTAAGGCTTATTTACATGGTACGAAATTTAGGCAAAATTGAGAGTGGCCATCAACATTTACGAACATGTTTGTAAATACAAAAATAAAAGGAAACTGTCATTGAAATATCTTAATTTTCATTAGTCCTCAGATATGCTTATTTTTTATAATAAACTTTACAGTTGCAGTGGGTGGTAGAGCCACCTCATAGCAAACATCCAAAGGCAGCTGCTACACTGAGTTTATCACAAAACTAATATATTTAATATAATATAACACAACTATCACTTATTTTCGATGCATGTATACCTAAAAAACGTCGTAAGCAAATAGCATGTAGGCGATATCCTGTCTGGTTTACTAAAGATATTATCAATGATATGAGAATCAAATTAAAGTTGCATGCATCTTGGAAGCGAACTAAATGTAGCACCAAGTACAAACGGTTTTCTGATCTGAGAGCTAACCTTAAGTCTCGTATTGCTATCGCCTATGGGTCATATATAAAGCGTATTGAAAATAGTTTACATTCTGATCCTCGCCAGTTCTGGCGACATATTTCCAGCTAACGGACTAAGGGAGGTTTTAGACCTAATATTATGCACCGTGGCAAATCTTTTTCTGGGACGGAAGCAGCTGAGGCATTTGCGGATTATTTTGCAAGCACGTTCCTACCGGATGTACCCTTGCTTGATGCTGAGATGATAAACAGCTTCGATAATAGTTGCAATAGTAACTATATCAACATTCCCCGCTTCTCGCATAGTGACGTGATGTTGGGATTAAATAAACTAAAAGCCAGTTTCTCTCTGGGACCCGATGGGATACCTTCCATCCTTCTTAAACAAGTCAAGAGGCAATTATGTCGCCCTCTCTGTCACATTTTTAACCTTGCTTTGAACACTGGAAAATACCCACCTCAATGGAAAATCTCGAGAGTTACTCCGATTCCTAAGAGTTCTAATTCATTGGCGGTCGATGAACACCGGCCCATTGCCATACTATCTTCACCCGCTAAGGTGTTTGAGAAAACTATTCACAAATATGTATATGCACAAGTGAGCAAATATCTGTGCAACAAACAACATGGTTTCAGAAGTAAGAGATCTGTCGAAACTAACTTGCTCACTCTAGTGGAATTTGTTTCTTCTAAGCTGGAGGAAGGTTTCCAGGTTGATGTGCACTACTTCGATTTCCGGAGGGCGTTTGATAGGGTCAATAATGACGTACTGCTGGCAAAGCTCGCTGCAATAGGTTTTGCTCCAGCCCTTCTCCGTTTAATGTCAAACTATCTACGTGATCGCCAGCAGTATGTCAGGCTTGGTTTATACGAATCTGCCCCCTACCACACGCGTTCCGGTGTAAGTCAGGGCTCAATACTCGGCCCTCTTCTATTTTTATTGATTTATTTTTTCTATTTTATTCACGATGCCTACTGTACGCTGACGATCTGAAGGTCTTCAAAGAAGTGAGGTCAGAGGCGGATTGCATTGCTATCCAGATGGACATAGATGCGATTCACCAATGGAGTGTGGCCAACAAAATGGAATTCAATGCCACCAAGTGCTTCGCAATGAGTTTCGGACGAGTGAGGTTTCCAATAAACTATGATTATAATATTAATGGGACTAGTATAACACGAGCAACCATTATCAAAGATCTGGGAGTCTTATTCGATCGTAAGTTGACATTCCACGACCATATAATCTCTCTAGCAAGGGAGTCTTTTGGGCGGCTGGGTTTTATTTTGCGAAATTCTAAGGACTTCGGTAATCTAGATGTAGTAAGGTTAATTTTTGGGGCTTTAGTGCGCTCTAAACTAGAAAGTGCTGCATGTGTATGGAATCCGCACGAAACTACATACACTCTTCTCTTAGAAAAGGTCCAGAAAGCTTTTCTAAGATACTTATATAAGCGTGCATTTGGATATTATCCATACATGTACCCTACTAAATTTATCCTGGGTTGCCTTGGCTACAATTCCTTGGAGGTGCGGCGTAAAAAACAACAACTCACTGTCATGTTGGGGATCATCCGGGGAAAATTCGATGTGCCAGATTTGCATGAGAAACTGTGTCGATTGTTTACTCCTGACAATTACCGCCGTAATAGAAGGCACCAGCTGTTTGCCGTGCCAGCTTGTCGCACATCAGCACGTGCTAACTCGCCCATACCGCGCTCCCTCTGCGCACTCAACACCTGACCGCATATCCTGAAAGCGATCTGTTTGCGGATGGTTGGCTGGACATCATGTCAAAGTGTCTGAGCTTTTGTGAGCATGTGTGATTGTGGCTCTCATTTTTTCAGTTGATTTTATTTTAATTTAATTTTATTTTCTTTTGATGTGTTCTTCTTTATTTTATTTGTTTTGGTTATTTACTGCATTATTTGTTATTGTTTATTGTTGTATTTAATTGATGTAATTGGCTTCGGCCGTTTTAATTAAATTAAATTAAATAAATAAATAAATAAATAAATAAACTAACTTAATACTGATTTATTACTAACACATATTAAAAAATGGTGCTGCATATTACTAAAATGACATTTTTTTTAAGAAAATGGTAGTAAACACAATCTACATGATTGTAGTTTATTCCATTAGTTATTTAGAACCGTCATTTATTCCATTCACAGCACTAGTATACTAAAGACGTTCATGATCTGGCAAAGGTCGGACTTATTTGATATGACTACTGGTTTTTTCACTTCCAACCACGATGAAAAGAAAAGTGGTTAGACAACGAAAAGAGATGCCTATACCGCAATGTTTGTAGATGAAAGTCTTCAATTATTGTGTCCCGCCCGTTATGACTTATGGTGCCGAAACTTAATTTCTGACGGTAGGCCTGATTCACAAGTTCAATGTCGCTCAGCGAGCGATCGAAAGAGATAGCTTGGGGTCCCTGGTCAAAATTCGAAACGAAGAAATTCGACTAAGAACTAAACTTGCCGACGTAGTCCAAGGAATCCCGAAACTAAATGTGCAAGAACGATAATTGATGAGGTAGTCAAATCTTTGAAAGAGACCAAGTATAAGATAACGTAGGTCGCCGGAAGTTGCCGGATAAGAAGAGCAGAATATCGTGTGTAATTGCGATTGTTTGGAGAGGTCTACATCCAGCAGGAGACACAGACTGAGGTATAGTATTCTTCACTTCTATTCTTAAATAGAAATCGATATGAATAGATTTTTCCCATATATTGAGACCAATATATGGGAAACTAGAGTCTAGGCTAGGTCATTCGCCATTACGTTGTCCTATTTTATCGAACAGCTCGCCATTGTTTACAATTGAGTATTGAATGTTAGATATTGTAGGAAAGTGTACGCATCCTGTCACATGCAACGTACATACTTATTAATCTAAGACAAAAAACTGTTTATAGCACGCACTTATACACCTTTTGTATTAAGGACAAAATGCTCTGGCCATAAAAACTCAATATAATTTAATTTTAATCATTGGTTAATTACAATTATACTATACGCAATGATAGTAATGATTGATTACATGAAGCGCCGCCTGTTGGGCGGTGCGTGAGCATGCAACTACCTTAAACTAGCACGTTTTTTCTCCGCTTTGTATTAAGCGTTCCGAATAGGTTAGAAATGCGCACGTAATTAATGATGTACGTCGTTTAGCGTAACGTTTTTATTCGCTTCTTTATTCAGTTGTAGTTTCTAAGTACTTATTACAACTTATTATTTTAATGTGGTTATCCATTTAAGTCAGTTTTACCGGTAACACTGAATTTCGTCGTTAACTAAATGAGCACCAGTAGTACTCATAATTTGTTAAGTATCTCTGTTAAAGGTGTACGCCGATTTGGCGATCGGGTGTTAGCTCAGCAATCCGGCAAGAAGAACCAGATGTTAAAGTTGCACGCCGATGGCTATCGAAGGCCAATGTTGCAGGCCACACGTCTTAGCTCTAACGGGGGGGTGTAGGGATTCAGGCTCGCCGGTCTTGACGTTGGTGCAGGGATCTCGGCAGATCAGGTGTTGGGGTGAATACGGAAATAAAACGCTGCTCTAATTCACATTAAACCACAGGGGTGCGGAGGGAGCAGCAATGGGCAACAAGCTCACTTTTCTTCTTATGTTTCTTACTATTCAAGTGCTGAGGACGAACTGGCTTGCTGGCTGTTGGGCCTTTTCCTTTTTATAGGAGTTTGCTGCCCCAGCGATCCCCCCGTTCCCTGAGGAAGATTTATTGCTATTCGCTCTCCACTTTTGTACATAATATCTAGGTTACAAGTCTTATTTATCTGGGTCGGTCCTCTTATTGCACGGAGGATAAAGACTATTTTCGGTGGCGAAGTTTAGGTATTTTTCCTTTTAATTTCCTTTTTCTTATCTTCCCTTCCTCCCTCCTTGAGTAGCAAGAGGCATGGGAGGATCGAGGGTGTACGGCTTTTCAGTGGCGCCGATACCGGAACTACGCCACCTAGCCCGCAACTTTTTGTTCTAGAACTTACATCTAAATGAAACACACTGCGGGCGGTAGTCTTTATTTTAAACCTTATTCTAATGCCCTGACTTATAACCTAGGTATCCTAGCACATTTGGAGAGCGAGAATAAGACATACAATAAAACATAAGATAACATAATAAACATGAGACGTTGTAAATACGTAAAAAATAATAATATAACATCTTAAACTAACATTTCACATAATATTAATACTCTATTCATTATTACATATAATATGTTATCTTATGATAACGGTAATGTATGTGTTAACATCTTATGATTTCGGAGGAAGGGCACATGAATTTCACTCTTGACCAAAGTTCCGCCGTTTAAACTTTACTGTTTGCGGAACTCTCTCTAGACGGCCCTTTGTTTCCTCCGAAATGTGTGATGTCAGTACGTACATATTACGCGCACTGATTCTACGTATGTACACATAGGTATGTAGGCACCGCACTTTCACTATTCACTATTCTGTCGTGCACAATCTCTTAGTCACCTTTTGCAACAGCCACGGGAAGAGATGAAGTAGTGCTATTCTAAAACCGACTGACGTCACACGGCCGACAATAAACCGCTACACAAACAGGGTTAAAACGCCCTGAGGAACTACACCACCTCAAAAAGCGGACTCGTCAATCCATTTGGCTTGCGTGGCGTTTTAAGGTCATACAGCTCTCATACACAAGACAGAGTGCATGAGATGGTCTATGTCCAGCAGTGGACGATAAAAGGGCTGGTTATGATTTTTTATTTCTCATAATTATGACTATAATTCAAAAAAGTCTTTCTAATATAGTACAATATCTGAAAAATATGTATGGGCCATATATGTCGCAGGACCGACAACCGATGGGGGAGACGAGTCCTCGAATGGAGACCGCGCACCGGCGACTTTCTTTAAGTCCCACGTTACTTCTCCCGGTACATGGTCTCCATTAGAGAAATCGTCTCCCCTATCTGAAACGAGTATCTGAAAACGTTTATTTATTTATCCAACTTTCTTTTTTTTAATAGAAAAAAAGCGACAGACTAGCATACAGTCCACCTGGTGGTAAATGGACACTGTCGTCCATAGACATCCGCGATCCATGTCAACATCAGTCCAGAATGACAAACGTTGGCACGCCTCCGGATGCGTTGCCTACCTTTGCAGATTAAGGAGTAGATTGGGAAAATGGGGAGGGATATGATGGGATGGGAATGGGCTCTGGCACACTTTGTTAGAAGAGTTGCATGTGCCCCAGTCCACGTAACTGCTAAAGTTTAAAAGTTAAAACTACTGAAGTGCGTAAAAACTCGTACCATCAAACTAAGCTTCACTTATTCATATTACCAAATTTCTGTTCAAATGATAGGTATCTTTCAACCCATACACGACTAATTATTACTAAAACGTAATTTCTATTTACGTATACGGTGTAGCACGCGTCACGTGATCTGCGCTCACATACATTGCGTGTAATGGAAAAGGTTAAGCCTATTATACCTACTATCGCGGTTTTTGTGAACGAATTTGATAAAACCTATCTATATGACTTTCAAATGAGACGTTTACTTTATTAATTCTCAAGTGAATAGTAAATGTTGTTTTGATGTTCAACGTGGTGTTTGTTATTGGATCTTAAGGAAACAATTTAATTTACTTTTGGTTTCATCGTGTGTATACATAATGAAGATATAGGGTTAGGATCATGAATAAATACATCATATTTCTTTCGTACTACTTGTAGGTACATACTTCAGAAAAAAGTACAGAGTTAACACTATTTTGACAATTTCATATCTGTAATTATTCTTACAGTTATGATTACTAATGATGTACACTTCTTTTACAAATGCATTTTAGAAAATAAATAAATTAAAGAAAATAATTTAGAAAATAATAAATAAATTAAATCTACACCCTTCTTTAAATGCATTTTAGAATGTTCTGTATCAAATTTTAGAATATTTAAATATATTTTCTGCATTGAAAAGCTTACATACATCGAAAGAACACAAAAAGCATATGAACGATGGTCAGTTATATCTAAATAGACACAAATCATGCGTATAAAGAAAATTACTATTCTTTTTGACGGGAATTCATGAATATTTAATAAAAAATTATCAATGACAACAACAGTAACTGAACATATTATAAGTTCAATCGCCTGAGACAACCTGGGTTGCCTAAGTTACTAGTGGATGACTAATGGAAGGATTTAATTAAATCTTTCTCACAAATTGTGATCGTTTTTTCACTTATTATATTCACAATACTTTAACATTTGTAAAAAGCTGAACGAGCAGGAAAATTACTAAATGAGTAGCAAATCACGATCAAAGATCGAACCTATTTTTTAACAACTGAAGTAAATAATTTTAAATTAACTCTAAGAATGTCTACATCAACTCGACGGAGTACCGCTTCGAGACTTCTGTTTCTCTATTGTTACCAGAGAACCTAACCCACCTATAAATTTGCAACCATCAATTTGCTGCTCATTAATTCAGTATCAGTATTTCTCTGCGCATTCAGCATTTTTTGTAGCTCATTTAATTACTCTTTGCTATTCTCTATTTATTTCTTACTATACAAAAGCGTAAAAGTATTCGTAGTTGTAATTTTGCTCGTGCAAACCAATTCACATTCGGTAAAACCAAAAACATATTAGGTCTCTAAAGGAGGTACATATTTCGGCGTTAATTGTTTATTTGGTTGGCATATCGAATCGTTTTACTGCAACTCGTAGTTAATTCTGAATGGTACCTAGGCGCAGTCTGCCCACCTTGCCAAATTTAACCGATCCGTTAGCGAATCAATAAACAGACTCCACCGCTGACCCAATGGAAACTGGAACGATACTCTATAAATAAAACCGCCCGTTTCGTCTGCAAATTTTATACAAACGCCAATTTAAACTAGTTTTAATGCTGTTTGAACATAGGAAAGCTTTTATTGTAAATAGCTTCCCTTCATAAAAATATTGTCGTGTGGCAAAATGGTGTTATTGTACAGTTCACAGAAGCAATCAATTTCAGAGATGTTTTTATCAATACTGTTTTAAGTTAGTGGTAATTTAATTCGCAGCGTGTTATCACTAACGTGCTTCTAAATATACTATCGTAGGTTATCATCTGACTGTTTCTCTAAATTTATTCCTAAATATCCCTAGATAGGCGTCGCATCCTGGGGCGTGCCAACATTTGTCATTCTGAACTGATGTTGGCATGTACCGCGGATGTCCATACGCGACGGTATCCACTTACCACCAGCTCATCTGTCACCTGCTTTATTTAAAATAAAACAAATATTTAGATCTACTGACGACCGATTAGTCCAGTTTGTAGTGCCCTTGCTCGCTGTGAAAAAGGCCCCGGGTGCCATTTCTGGTTGGACATTAATTTATTTAAAGACAAAATATGTTTGTTTGGATCTGGGTAGTGTGTTGTGTATACTACACACACTACAGTGTGTGTATGTGTCTTTGGAGCCACGATAGGAAATTCTCGTACGGGCCATTGAACGTGGCGTCATTAAAAAAGCTATATACTATAGTTTAATCGGTATCGGATTATCTGGGATGTATGTACTCGTACACATAATATAGCGAAAGTAACATAATTTTAAAGTAATAATCAGTTGCTAAATAAATTATCAAGCCAATCTATTTACTAGTTGGCGACACATCCAGAATACATCGTTGCATATTCTTTATTAACACAAATCGTATCACACTAATCCAATTAGGTCACAAAGTGCTAAATCCCGACCTAGTTGTAAAGGGCTCTTTTGAACATCCCTCCAGCGCGGCTGGCGGCTACGTGTTTGTAAACTCGTTTGCCGCGTACATATGAAAGCGGCGATCGCTCTATGCATTATTAAACACATCAAAGGAGAAAAATCGAAATGTGCAACGGCTAGTGAAGCGGTTTTCCACCCGATTAACGACACGCGGATCTATCGATTATTATGTGCAATCGCACACACTAACATATTACCTAATATTAGGTATTAGTTATTAGTTTTCTATTAGGTATTAGTTACTATTAGGGATTAGGTATTAGTTTACCTTTGTTCGATCCAACAACGCGAATAATGAGTAATTGTTCATAATAATATGCGAGTTCGGTGAAAATTGTTTGACGGGACTAAAAAGTCAAACCGCCAAAAGGCGGATAACTCGAGAAGTGAAATCTAGTTTTTATTTACTTATTATAAAAAATGGGAATTGTGGGATTTGTGGTTCAATATTAATAGATTATTAAACTTCAAAGTGATTTTGTTCGTGATATTTGTGATAAAATCAAATAAAGGATTAAGACCGCTTTTTATTAAAATTTGTTTCCAAGGAGTTCAACTCCTCGTTCCTCAGAAAACCTTACACTTACACTTTATAAGACCGCCTTTATAAGACTATTACCGAAATTGACGACATACATTTGAATTGTTTTGACTTAAAATTGTTAATTTGGAAGAAAACTCTACACTGACACAATATGCTAATTGCGCTATTGTCATAGAAAAGAAGAAAAAAAAGTTTGGCGCAATATGTCTTTATGAATAATTACAAGCTTTTATTTAACTTCACCTGTTAGTATGTTTGGGACAAATCTTGCAAGCCAAATTTGAACCACTTCCTCTAAACTTACGACTTTGAAATTTTGCATGCTTGTTCAGTTCTGATGACAATACACTAAAATGATAGAAATAACCTGATGCTGCAGCCAGGATTGTCTCTTCACGAGAGCACTCCTCAACGGTTAGTAGCACGGATATGAAACTTTGCATATACGTTTAATTTTGATAGCTAAACATGATCTTCACCATGAATTAATGCTGCAGCCAGCATTGTCTCCTCATGAGAGCACTCCTCAACGATTAGCAGCAGAGATACGTAGCTTTGCATGTAGGTTTAATTTTGATAGCTAAACATGATTTACACCATGAACTGATGCTGCAGCCAGGATTGTCTCCTCATGAAAGCACTCTTCAATGGTTAGTAGCATGCACATTAAACTTTGCAAAACAAAATATGACTTTCTACCGTAATTATGCGTTACTTGAAATGGATAGATTGAGAAATATTTCTAACTAAAAAGGTGTAAATAAAATAATATAAAAAAACGTTTTTTATATTATTTTATTTTATTATTATTTACAAGTATTGATTTTATTAGTCCTAGATCACGTTCATGCGATAGTGAGTTCAAACCCCGATATGTCTGCTGGTCTAAATACGGACAGCTTATTCGAATGTGAAGAAAAACATAGTGAGGAAATTTGTATGCTCGAGAACCTAATACAAAACCTCGTCCATTATGTCCCAAAACCTCTTCTTGGTTACAAGGGGAGGCCGGCGCCCTACTGTGGATATTAACAGGTTGAAATCGAATACAATATTTGAAACTTTTAATTGTATCACATGAAATGTCAGCTCTGACCGTGCTCTGACAATAGTGTCTGACATATTACAATAGCACGGTCCGCCCACTAGTCTATAAAAAAAAATACCTTAAATAAACCAAATCTTTTACTTACTATTAAAAGATTTGGTTTATTGAAGATATTTTTTTTTTTGCGTTTTATTTGGTTTATTATACAGTATATGGTTTGTGTTCTTTTAATTTTATGTTGACACTACGTGAACGATTAGGTAAATTTTGAGATACAAAAAAAAACTTTTATTACTTCTCAAAGTACTCTCCATTAATACAGCGATTCATTCGTCTAAACTAAGATTTAAAGCACTGGCGATACTCTTCTTTAGGGAGGTCCTCGACAGCTGCCATGAAAGCATTTCGAGCATCCTCAGGGCTGTCGAAAAGAATGCCACGGTGTCCAAGCTTCACTTTTGAAAAGAGGGAAAAGTCGCGTGGAGCTAAATCAGGGCTTTAACGAACACTCCTCAATTCTTGGGTCTCTGTATTCTTCAAAAACTGTTGAGTAAGTTTTGCTTTGTGAGATGATGTATTGTCATGATGCAAGAAAAGCCCTCTTAAACCCGTTTTAGGACGTTTTTGATTTAACACATCGAATACAGTTGGTAAACACACTTCGCTGTACCATTGAACATTAACAGTTTTTTAAGCGTCTAAAGAAATTATCGTTTAATGGCCACCCGCAGAAAAGAATATTTCCACCATTTTTTTTGCCCACACTGCGCCCACGTTTTACCTTCCTGGGAGGTTCTTCGTCTGGAAACACCCAAACCGTTGATAGCCGCTTAGTTAGTGAGTTACACTGATAGATCCAACTCTTATCTCCAGTAATAATATTAAATATATTCCCCCCTCTCCATTTTCGAATTTTACGATCATTTCCCTGCACCTGCATCATTTACCTGCACTCGCGTGAGAGTTTGTTTTTGTACAACAATCAGGGAATGAGGAACCCAACGCGAACAAAGTATCTTGACTTGAAGTAGGTAGTTTTCGGGTCTTCATGCAATATCTTCTTTATCGTCTCGATGTTTTCACTGGATACAGAAGTCGCAAGACGACCACTTCTCTAATCATCTTTCAAGGAAAATTTTCCGTATTTAAATTGAGAAAACTATCTAAAAATTGTTGTACGGCATGGTGCGAGGTCCCCAAAAGTTGATACTAATCTATCTTTACACTCACTTTTATTTAAACGACCTTTAAAATCCTATAACATCATTGCACGAAAATCTTCTTGTCCGAATTCCATTGTTGCAAAGAAAAACGCGCGAAATGCAATAAAAATTTAATACATTTAGATTTTTTTCGTTTTGACGAAATTCGAATTTCAAATAAATGATGTTTTAAAAAGATACAGCTCAAATGAGTCCCTTTTCTGAAATTTGAGTATCTCAAAATTTACATAGTCACCCTATGTACCTCGTTCGGGTAATTTTAACCTAAATCATAAAAGCTTTTAAATCACATAAAAACATTAACATAATGTGGTATAATTGTAATGATAGTAATGACTTCTATGTTTATTTCCTCCATTTTAGTGCATATTAATTAAACCTTGTTTTTAAAAAGTTTTTTAATTTTATTTTATTTACTCATTTTTAGTGTTCTCAGTTGCAGAAACTTCTCAGCATATACATTTCCAGTAACGCATATAACACTAACAGTAACACTTCCTTTGATTTTGGAGTTTTCCTTCTCCTAGACAGGTTACAGACCAATGCCAACGACTCTCATCTCGCCGAACCAAATGGTCAAGCTCGTGTCACTAACCCATGCGAACCCATCAAAATGAGCCCAATCACGACATGTCTACTGTTCGCCGTTGAGGAGTTCCACAGTGTGCTGGCCTTCCGGAGTGGATTATCAGGTCAAGGTCATCAGACTATTGTATTGTCATCGGTTTTATATACATGTGTGTTAAAAATCGGCTCGCAAGATTTGACTTAAACAAACTAACAAACTAAGTACCTAACTAACTAACTAATAAATATGTGAAGTTAAATAAAAGCTTGTAATAAAATAACGCACCAGATAACATAGCTACAACCTACAGAAAATATTAATACAAACTCAATTAAAAATATAACCATAAAATTTCTTTACTTTTTCTGATCTTATAATGGAGTTGTTTTTACAATGGCCAATAGTGAATATCTACTAATTACCTACTTTCGGTCAATCGATTGTTGTGCTGATAAATCTAGTTATTTCCAAACAAATTTTTTGCCAATAAGCTTCCCTAGAGCAAAAAGGTGTCGCTATTTTTTTCTTTTACCAAATACGGAACAGTGTTTTAGAACAAGAGATGAAAAACAAAACCGAATAAAAAGAACAAAAGTTAGTATTGAATTTATAGGCAGATAAAGATGAATTGCATTTGTTACAAGTTTTTGTTTCAGCAATATTAAGAGGAAAGATTCCAGTATAATTCAGTGTAACAACAGTTTTATAAATTTTTCAATGAATAATTTAAACGGTTGTCGAATGAAGAGCCAATTCCAAAAAGAAAGTAATTTTAAAACTTTCCTGTTTCTATAGAGACGTTAAGCTGACTAACGTTTCACTTTATTGTTAAGTTCTTATTCTAGAGACACGTATATAAATCTCGCTGCTTCCTTTAAAGTAACAGCTTATCCTTTTCTGTTGAAGGACTGGCGGCATCTACGCGTCATAAAATCTAATAACAAATATAATATTACCCACTATTTTATTTACTACATTATTACTAACCCCTCAGATTTTTATCATATTATAATATTCAAAATTCCCCTTATGAAACGCATATGAGTTTTTGAGATGTTCGTCTGCATTTTTTTCACATTAGAAAATAAGAGCTAAAAGGAAAATGATAAAGTAGGTATTTACATAACACTAATTTATCAAGTAACACGATAAGCATGAATTGTCCAGTTCGATGACAGGGCTTTGCACCGGTCACGCCCCACTGACTTGCATGGCGCTAAAACATTTTTTACATGGTTACCGACAATAGAATAGTCACAAAAACATAAGCTTTATTTTTCCTTTTTTTCTATTGTATAGGTTACAGACGGACACAGGTTCACCTAATTGTAAATGGGTTATTGTCTTTACCATGCATAATTTCAGGGGGCTGTAAATCGCATGCCACCATGTATTAGTCCAATTGTCATTAGTCTCAGTGCAGGAGTCTAGATACATCTAGACATCTGCCCATCGAAAAACGGGGTAATGATGCTTTTAACATTGAATTTTACATTGCATTTTTTTGACAAAACTTACTAATGTAGGTAACGTTTCCTTCCCCTACACAGTGGGTCGTAGTAAATTGCATACAACTAAAGAATGTGGGTTTTTGCACTCACTCGCATAACAGGAGGGTTTTACATAAACACTACTTAATGTGTAACCGTCGTATGAGTTAAGACCGTGGAACGTCCAATAATGCAATAAAGTTGCATGTCCTTGTACTTATACTCGGGAATATTTTTTTATTGTACTGTTTTATAATCGCTCAAACCTAATCGTGCGTTTGTATCTGATGGACACACACTATTGAGTAAGGTTTTTTGAGGTGTTTTGACCTGTTCTATACAAAAAAAAGTTATTTTTTGTTTAGAAAGACGGCGGACGAGCAGACAGTTCACCTGATGATAAGTGGACACTGTCGCCCATGGGCATCCGCTATATATGCCAATATCTACAATGACAAACGTTGGCAGATGAACCTACATGAAGATGAAGCCTACATTTGGAGATTTAGGAATAAATTTGGAGAAAAGTTTAGGAAAATGGGGAGGGATATAATAGAATGGAATGGGAATGGAATTTAATCAAATACCATGACATTCTAGTTGTCGATCCTAGTTCTCCAGATATCGTCATTTTACTTAAATCTTAAGAAAATAACAATTTGCTTGCTCTTAAAAACCAAATGTTAGAAAATGTTAGATACGTCAGAATCTTGAAACAATGAAATTTTAAGTTAGAAAATCTCAACTCAATTCAATAAGTTCATACTGACAATAAAGTCCCTTTTGCTTAGATAATTCATCACGATATCAATCAATTATTCGTCCCATAACAGGCCACAAGCCTCCCCCTGTAATCATATGGTGATTTCGGACCCATAAGTGCGGATTGGTGGATATGTACCAGATTTTTTTTATTTCTCACGGGTTTACTCACGATGTTTTCCTTTACCACCGAGCTAGTGATAATTTAAAATTAAGCACTTAAATTGAAACTCAGTTCAGGTTTTGAATGTACGACCTGAAAAATGTGGGTTGAGTTCAGATACTCCTAGGCTACCAGCGTTCAATTCTACTTAGTTTTATACATATTTATAAGTTTTGAAGCTGGATGATAAGAACAGATAATTATACAACATTTCGGAAGAAATTATAAGTAAATTTGCCATCAGAGGTGATGACAAGTCTTGACAGGCTCTTAAGTATTATTCAGAAGTGAAGCAGGCTTACCGACAGGCAGTTTTTTAAACCTAAAGATTATGGAAATGATCATTAAGCTTACAAGTAATATTATTAACCTGTACTGTCCCATTGCTGAGCAAAGGCCTCCCCCATTTTCTCCACTGTTAAATTTAAATAGCGTTTATGAGTAAGGTGGCTAATGTTTAAAAAAAAACACTCCAGTTTTTAATATCTTTGAATTTCCTTTTATAAAGATATTAAATACTTATTTAAAATAGGCTCTTATTTATGTACCTTCACCTCTAATAAACAACTAGACATCCAAGACATACATTATTACGTAACTTGCTATATACCTTACAATTATTGTTGCCGTTTGGGTGTATATGTATGTGTGTGCGTTAGTGTGTGTGTCAGTTTGTGTGTGTGTATGTGTATAAGTGTATAAAAAATCTACAAAGCCTAACAATAAGAAGAATCGCACCAATGCTAACAGCTTTAGGCCCCACACTTGGATTCTTTGTGTTGTGAGACCCAATTTAAGCATTCATAGATAGATGAGGATTAGAATATGACATAGATATTAGTACAACACTAACACTTATCATTTTATAATTTACTCTAATATGTTAGTATTGGGTATGAGTATGTGTGAGATTGCCTTTTTGATTATTCTTTTGATAAAGCGTACTGAATTTGTTATCTTTGTTTCTGATAACCTGTTTGTAAATAGGTACATGAATGAGTGCAGTCACTGGTTTCCCAAAGTAGATCTAATGGTCTATCCGTAAAGAAGAAACCTAAAACTCTGTGATAGGCGAGGTTTTAACTTATTTTTTGTAAAATAAATTACACAAAAGAGTCGTAAATATTTTTTCTTATACATGTATTAGAGAATAGGCTCGAAATACAGAGGTATTTCGAGCCTATCAGTCCACTTCATACTGTTCTGAAGTACTAACAGAGGAATAGTGCTAGTAGTTAATAGATCGCGTGCGTCCAGGACGTGCGTGCGCAGCGTACAACGAGCACGCCTATTCAATTACAGAAAGGTCAGGCAGTTTGGTGAGCAGGCACAAGATTATCGGCTCACCTGTCCGTGTTAAAGCATTGGATTAATACTGGCGCTTGCATCGCGTCCTTAATATTCCAAGTTGGAAAAAAACATAATTTCCATACATTGCTATGCACCGCGTGTACGCAGGCGATGTCAATGCATTAGCCTTATATTCCCAGTTAAGTTTTATTGGTTTTCCACTTTTTTGCTTTAAATAGGAATAATTGTCACCTTGTAGCCGTATTTTGCTGGTTATAGGACCACACCATACTATGCAATAATAAACCGTTACACACGAGGAAGGCGTGAAAGCCGAAATCGAGAAAAGAGACTATCTCCATATGGTGGACCAGGTCACCGACATATGGGTCTACTGAAGTTATCGCATTCATTTTACCCGTAAACGGGTTAATCCCGACCAGGTTTGAATACAACCCGAGGCAACCCAATCGGGTTTCGGTGGCGGCTCGCTTCCGGCAAAAATGCATACCTAATACTCGATACCGCACGAATCGTTTGTCGGTTTATGTCCTTTTGGTGTTGAAGTCAGGCTGACTGTGCTTCCGCCGGCTTTTACCGGTGGTTGTCTCTCCCTACTTTTGGCTTACCAGGGGAGAGTAGAAATTTCAGGACTGTTTCCAGTATAATAAATAAATGATACCACATTCAATGGGTCAGGATTTCCTTTGTTACGAGACTAGAGATATACACAAAGATGAACTCAAATTATTTTTGTCTCTGAACACAAATACGGTCTCTAAACAAATATCCTAAGTTAATACTATTATTAATACCAAATTCGGATTCTTTATTTTTTGTTCCCTTGTTATCTAATAAATCAGTAAAAAATCGACGAATATGTACCATATACGTGTAGCTTGTGTCAAGGCAACGACTAGTTTTAAGGCAAATTAAAGATTGTTTTCAATTATCCCAATTAGCCTGATTGACCCTAAATAAGTTTCTATCTAAAAGCTTGTATAGAACATGTTACAAAAATGTATAAAAACTATTAGAAGGGTGCAACATCTAATAACTTGTATCGCCTTTATAACAACATCTAATAACCTTTATAACAACATCTAACCTTTTCAGTGCAACATCTTTCAATAATATGCCTGATTCTAAATAATATTAAAAACAGTTTACCATTTTACTCAAAGCGTTTCTCCAGAAATATAAATAAACCCATGGACTTAAATTCCTTGAAAACGGCATTTAATCAAGCTAGTATCTATTATCCAGATAAAATTTAAAGATAATGGCTTGTACCTAACCGCGTTTGTTGCTTGTAAACATATTTTATCTTGTATTTATAAAATAAATACCAATAGAAGTCCTAAAACTGATAATGACAACTGTTTTATGAATTTGTATCATAAAACTTAATCATCGTAATCTACTCTCGTAAAAATCATCTCAGTACGTCGAGGGAACTTAGTGTACTTACTTTAATCATATAGGCCACTGTTACAGATTTATTTTTAATACACATAAACTGTTTAATGGCCTTGTAGTAGTCAGAAAAGTCATTCATAAACCACTTTGAACATATGCCCAAAGTTCTTTTTCAAAATATTATAAAAACCTCTTTAATATTCCATACTTATAATATTATTTTTTTATATCCAGTGGTTATTTATTTAAACTAGACTTCCTTTCAATACTTAAATGCGTAAGCGTTAACTTCTTTAGAGTTTTCTAGAATATTTAGAACGGTATTTTTAGATAATCTTCTAACGATACACAACAAAATTTCTAAAACCTTTAATAACCTGCAACTTCCCAAAAACTACAAGACAAGCTTTATGTCAAGAAGTTGACTAGAAAGCATAAGATGTACAGGAGGTATATTTGCAAAGAGGGTCTATTTTGTATATTAGGTAGTAACTAATAATAAGTTGTATTTTACATGAATAAATTATGCTTTTACATAGGAGGTCGTGCAGCAATAGGCTTGTTTACCGATCGGGTAGACGAGTCCTTCAATGAAGGCCACGTACCAGAAAGCGCAGTGCGGGACGCCCTTCGAGCGGGTGGAACAACGGCTTGAAGAAGTTCGTCGGTGGTAGCTGAATAAGAAGAGTCGATGTTCATGTACAGTGAGAAGTCCTAGAAGAGACTTAGGATAGAGGAGGTATAATATTTAAGAAGGTATTTTACATACAGCGTATTGATACAGCGGGTTAACATTGACTAATTACATTTATTACAGAATACATTTTTATATAGTGAGTAACCTTCTTACATAATAATATAAACTTTACTTTCTCTACTCTACCACTTACGCCCTTACTGTACCACAAACTCTGGCTAGTTCTTATCAAATCGCTGCAACATAGTAAAAGTAAAACTTAATCTTAATTTAAAAATCTATTTGCACCTAGGTACTGGTTTTCTAACGTGCCACACGCTCGTTTTAACTTAAAAATCATTTAAGTTTACTCACTTAGCAGATTGAGGTTAAGTAGCTGGAGATGTCGTTATAGAAATCTTGTTTGATATATTCTTTAATATACCGATCTGCGTAATATTAAACAAAATAGTGTTTTTTGAGCGATGATTTTTCGTTTTGCGTCATTCTTACCCACGGCGGAAGGGAGATTGTATATACATTTGGGGTAAGAGAATGTGTGTCACGTACTCAAGGGAGATGTAGAGTAGAGTAACAACTATTTCCTCAAGAAGCTGGTTATATTATGCGCAGTTTGCTGCAGTTCTTGAGAAGACGTTGCAGGGCCCACCAGGGTGCCCTGCTGTGCCAACTTCTGTCTTATAAAGTTTTATTCCAATGTTTAGTTTGTAATTCATTATTTAGTTCGTCTGCTGTTTGAGCCGAAGGTGAGTATAGAAATCCCTTAAAAGACAGTAGAACCCAACGTGTTTAGTCTCATTTTCTGGACTTGAAATCAATGCTATTTCTTTATTACAATTTTAGAAATTTGCAAAATTTGGATTAGTTTTATTTTGTACTTGCATTAGCCTATAACGTCCAGGGCATAGGCCTCACCTAGTGTATCATTAGAAGCTTCGGACCATAATCCACCACGCGGGTCCAGTGTGGATTGGTGGACACATATACTCGAGACTTTTTTAATTTCTCAAGCACGCAGGTTCTCAAGATTGTTTCCTAACAAATAAAATCCAATAAAAGAGTTTAAGAACTACCTCATAAACGGATCTTCGATGATTTTGCTCCTCTTACATACGTTTATTGTACAGTCAGCGACACACTAAATTACCCAAAACAATTTAATTGTAACGCTTATTGCTAGCGTTTTAAGGTACTGATGGGTATAGGTTGACCTGTTCTGGGGTGGAGGTAAGTCTCTTAAAAAAACAATATCTCTCGAAAAACTTCTAAATTGATCCCCGCATCGTCCAAAGCGGCTCTCACAATAAACATCTCCTATTTCATTACGTCAAACATACCACTTCAATAATAGATATATATATTCGTTCATAACTTGGAATGAGCGACGATCTACAGATAGCCTAGAGATTCTTGACTCATATTCATGAAGTCGTGAATTCAAAACCTGGCCGTCGAAAGTTTCGTCGGATTAATCAATTATCACTAACTCCTCACTAAAAGAAAAGAAAACTTCGTGTAAAAATCTGTATGCTCATGAATGTATAGATAATATCTTACGATTAGCACAAGACTCACCAAACAGCTTCCAGTACCTCTATTAAACGTCCCTCTGAAGATGACGTCGCAATTTAACTTCAGGATCGCTCGAACATTCTACAATCTGGATATTGAGATAACAAACTGTCAGACAGCTGTCATAGAAACCTATTCTATGCAAATTTGGCAGATTTCATTAAATTCATTTCGAATTTCTGTTTTATTTTAGTGGAAAAAAGGTAGCAGACGAGCATACAATCCCCTTGATGGTAAGTGGATACTGTCGTCCATAGACATCCGTGATACATGCCAACATCAGTCCGGAATGATAAACGTTGGCACGCCCCCGGATCCGCTGCCTACCATTGCAGATTAAGGAGAAAGGATTGGGGAAAATGGGGAGGGATAGGATAGAATGGGATGGAAATGGGCTCTGGCATATCATTGGGGGAATACAATAAAGTAGGAAATGCGGTACATTTCAAGGTAGTCCTGCTGTGAGAGAGGAGTAACGTGGCCAGTCGAGTTCGCCCAGATATAGTGGAAATGCAGCGTGCGGAGACTACAGAGTGTAGTGTAGTGTAGTGAGTGTAGTGAGGCTAAGGTATATAATCAGAGGATATTTTTTTATTTACCTACCTCAACCTCGTTTTTGAGATGGTTTCGATCTCAAATGATGTCAGAAACAAACTTATTTTTCAAGATAAACAATTCGTGAAATGTATCCCAACTTTGGATTTCCGAAAAAACGATAAATGCACTTACTTGACATAACAAAGGTGTTGTGTCAAGGTGTTTCTAGTATTAACGGCCTTATGCTGCTGTAGCTAGTAATAAACGACCCTAGCCCGGTTAGCCACATATTGAGTCATCCGATATTACCCCATATCCTAATATATAATTCAATGTTTTAAAAACAATCCTTTTACAAAAACAAATTTTCAGCAATGAGATGCTAATGAATATTAATAAAAGATAACAAAACAAAAAAAAAATACAATAAAAATAAAATGGACGTAACGGAAAGTATACCTACCATGCTCTGCTGATTAAATTTTATAGCCCCAAAATTATTTTTAATATGAATTTAATGATAATTTAATGAATTTAATCAAGCCCTGTGTTATATATAAAATCAAGATGAAAATTCCATTTTGCAAGGCGATTCACGCTGCGTTCGCTGCTTGCGAGGTCGGGCTCGATGACCCGAAATAAGGCTCTAGAGGGTGGTATTGCAAACCTCATCCCGTCTGATGGAACTCCCTCCGCCTGCTCCCGACCGCTGGGCCCGTGCACCGACCTCTCCTTCATTACGCAATAAAAGTTTCTTCGCGTCATGTGCGAATTTACGTAAATGTAAGGTAGTTTATATATTTATATTAGATGATCACACGATGATATACTACTATTACTTAATATCCTTCATCCAGCTTACATATCTTACATAATAATATTCGATTTCATTCAATTTATTTTTTTTATGGACGAAGGCGGCAGACGAGCATACAGTCCACCTAATGGTAAGTAGATACTGTCGCCCATAGACATCTGCGATACATGCCATCATTAGTCCAAAATGACTAACGTTGGCACGACCTCGGATGCGCTGCCTATCTCTGGAGATGTAGGAATGAATTTGGAGAAAGGATTGGGAAAATGGGGAGGAATAGGATGAGTTGGGCTCTGGCAGATCTCACTCACTACCGAAACACGTACGTGCATTGGGGAAGTAAGATAAAGTGGGAAATGCAGTACATTTCAAGGTAGTCTTCTTTGAGAGAGGGGTAACGTAGCCAGTCGAGCGCGCCCA
This sequence comes from Sesia apiformis, assembly GCA_914767545.1. Taxonomy (NCBI): domain Eukaryota; kingdom Metazoa; phylum Arthropoda; class Insecta; order Lepidoptera; family Sesiidae; genus Sesia; species Sesia apiformis. Next base: position 10,191,171 of record OU611953.1, read on the forward strand.
GCGGCTGTTGGATTGCAGCGTGCAAGTTATTGTTATTTTCATTTATGCTTAACCTCTACACGTTAAACTTGAGTGGAATTTCGTTCGTAGGTATAATAATATTCTATTCACTAGTTAATCTCATTACAAAATCGATAATTTTAGTTAATGCCAAATTCTAATTCCACAAAATGTTATCTTTACTGAAAATGGAATAAGGGTCCCGTGTGTGTCACCTAGTGTCACGTCGTTGAACATTGCTTAAAATCCCTATATTTATCCCTGTAAAAGTAAGTAAATCCCTGATCCTATTATACTCCCCTTATCATCCCATCTCATCAAATGGGATTTGTAATAGAATAAATAAACATAATTAGTTTTTCACTATACCCACATTAATAATTATACATTAAACAACACATTATACCCAATTCCCAATTCTCCCTTTTTTTTAAATGTTTACTCTCTGAATCTGAATTGTTTTTTTTTGTTATCTAATAACTACAAAAAATCATAAAATTACCTTTTCATACTTGCAGTCTTGCAGAGAGCGGAATAACAAATAGCATAATTTTTAGTCCTAATTTTACACAGGCGAATCTCGAACAAGATATTTACCTCTTTGATTGATTAAGACTTTACCAATAATTAATTCAAATGGAATACATAATATAAACGTAATAACTTTAATTTCCTTAACTAGACCTAACTTTATTGGAATAAAAACGTTACGAAGAGTTGTTACCCCACTGTTTTTTTAAGTTCACCGCACCGCACCTCCCACCGTGCCTCTCTGTTCCACCCAAATATCGGCTGGTAGAGGATACTTCCGGGCATTAAGATCGCCTTTTGTACGATTAAGTTCAATAAAGTATTTTAAATAAATAAAATTAATAAAAGTAGTTTTCTAACAAGAGTTCGTTTAATTATTCACTCTACTTATTTTCGACTACCCAAAGCACCAGAACACCAGTTACATAATCTCAGTAAGTGTGTAATGGTGGTACGTCGCAGCGGAGTTTAACCCTAAACGGCGTGCAGGCTGTTCACCCGCACGCAACTTCGTCGGGTGAAAATAGTCATTCACCCCGCATGCAGGAATTTTGGATCTAACCCCCCCCGATGTCAACGCCTTTGTGATTCACGAACATCGCTCCAGTGGCAGACTGGCCAATGAACTTTAGTACTTAAACTGAATGCCTACGTTCAGTATCCTAATCATTACATCGACTAAACGCCTGGTCTCGACGTCTAGTCGAAAACAAGGAATGCACTCGTTTGACCTCTGTTATTAACAATTCCTTCCTGTATTTACTGTTTGAATTTTTAACCCTTGTACTGTTTAATCATTGTATATGTCAAACAACCGATCTCCTCTGCTGCAATGCTTTTTTTAGAATCGATTAGTTAATTATGTTTAGAAAATTACTAGAATTCTATTTACGAAATTAAAATCTAAATATATTGAAAATAGTTTCGAACACTTTGCAGTGGACGTGGTCACGGGTGACTAATTGATTTTATTTGTCACTTGAGTTATTAAGAAATTACTTGAACTACCGTCTGAAATTTTTTTTAATCATAATATTCCCTATGCACGCAGTATTCGCTCACGGTGTCCAGAGGTCTTGCAGTATTGCGTTGGCCTTGGGATTTAATTAATTTAATGACTGGATCCCAAGCCAGTCCTCGCTAAAGAGACCCGGTCCATGCCAAGAATGTTACGCTAGGCTATTGAAATCAAGAAACACCCAAATTTCAATAGAGAAGATGGTTGGTAAGTACCACCGGCTTGGGATCCAGTCAAGACTTGCAAGACCTCTGGACACCGTGAGCGAATACTGCGTGCATAGGGAATGTTATGATTAAAAAAAAATTCAGACGGTAGTTCAAATAATTTCTTAATAACTCAAGTGACAAATTACATCAATTAGTCACCCCGTGACCACGTCCACTGCAAAGTGTTCGAAACGTCGGGATAAAAATAATGTTAAATATACGCGATTTAAACCGTTCAAAGTTGTTTAATTGCTATGTATAGTAATCGCGAAAACCTAAGAAAATATTATATTGAAAATAGACTAAGATTTCATGTTAGTCCAGTGATTCTCAAAATGTACACCTCGGCACCCTAAGGATTCACGACTTCCTCACAGGGGCGAGGACTGCGGCGCGCGCCGCGTAATATTAATTACACAATCTTAATATTTTTATTTCCATTTTCAATTTAAAGTCATATAGAGCTCGATAATCTAGCGGAGGTAGTGCAAACCACTTAGTTATATATTATGTTTTATTTATTTTAACCGAACTCTAGCAAAAAATAAGATTGGGTTTTTCTCGAAGTAATGCTAGTCTTCGAGAATCTGAATTCAGCAGGTACGCCGGGAATCGAAAAAGTTTGGGAACTTAGTCTCTGTTCAGGATATTTAAATTTTTAAATCAGCGTTTTCGCCTAAATATCACACATTAAGAAAAAGACCGCAATACAACCACGCATGAGTGACAAAGACAAGAACAGTTCCCCACCATGTCTTATCTCCAATAATTTGGAAAATTGTTTTTATTATAGGTTCATTTTTATCTCTAATTTTTGGAATAAGCCATGAAACATATCAAAGGGAACAGTCAACAACCGTATTGTTAAGAATCTTCTAAAAATTACATTAGTTCTGGCATACCTCTAACCTTTTTAGTTTTAATCTTTATGGTTTATATGCGACCTCATTTCTTGCTTAACTATTTCTGAACAAAACATGTAACGTGTAATTTGATGTCGTGCACTGCATCGCCTGAAATCTTATCTCAAGTTTTAATAACAACCCTCAGTACAGATATAAAAATTCATGTAGGGGTAAGTAGAAGTCAGCTTACATGAAATGCAGATATAGGAATTAGCAAGACACGACAACATTTAATTTTTTATTTTAAATTTTGGCATTTATTCTAGTCTAGTGGTGTAAAAAAGAGCGCTGAACGCCGGACACTCAAGTGATGGAGTCAGCGCTAATAATCGATTAAGCGTTACACGCTCGTACACATTATAACGAATTCAAGTTTTTTACGTGTGAAAATTTCAAACCCTTGATGTTAAAAATTCGAGTCTAAAACGGGTAAGGTTTTAAGATTAAGACGGTCTAATGTCCTTAAGTGTTATTCATTAGCGCTGATTTAGCGCTTGAGCGCTCAGCGCTCAATTTTACATCACCAATTTATACTCTACCACTTAGATATCTACATAGAAGGTATCATTACAACGCGGGGAATATGAAATATCAGATAAGTTCTTACTCTTATTTCACACTCTATGATATTATTACACATCCTATTTGATTAATAGGATAATACTAAATCGTGGAATGGGATTAGATAAGGGATAAGAAATAGAATTACATAAGATGTGGTAGATGAGATGGCATGGCAATGGATGGGATGAGATTGGGTGAGTTGAGAATGGTTAGAAGTATGAGTGTGATTAACTAATCCCACATACTCTTAATTCACGAATACGCGGACACTGTTTGTTTAAAAATACGAGTAATTAACAATAATCTGTATTTTCATACTTACTTTTAATTCGTTACATACGGTATAGGAGCTTAATTAAATACATGTATTAATTAAATTAAATACATACATGAAACAACATCTGGAGTATCGTCGGCATTGTTAGGTCTACAATGAGAGCTAGTTAGAGCTGAGGGCTGCTCTGTTCGGATTGGGTGAGGTCGTGCGGTAAGGTCCGCGACCCTGCGCCCTCGCTCCCGATCCGGGTTATCAACATCATGCCCCCTCCGCCTCTGCACTCCTCAGTACCCCCCTCTTGAAATGCTGCAGGGATTTTCTAGAACATTACATGGAAGACGCCTCTCCAACGGTTTGCCTTTAGAGAGTGCGTTGACTTCGAAAAGCTCCACTTTAAAATGTTCTATTTTTCATTCGCTATATTAAAATTATGTTATCGGCAAGTATCTTTTCGATATACACTTAATCTAAATGTAAATGTTACTTATTAAGCATTGTTTAAAAACAAATATTTTTCTTTATTAATAGAATAATTACAATTATAAGCATAATAAAATGCATTCATTGAGATGTCATTCACCCCTGAAAATTATACCGCTTCATAAAACATTAACATTTCACTTACAATATGTAAGTAGGTACTTCTATTAAAATGTCACGCACAAATCCACATGTCCTTGCTCATTTTTTGACATTGCAGCATATCTAAGATTTTTTTTAGTGTTCTATTTGAATTTTTTAGACATTTGATATTTTCACTAGAATAATATTTTTGCCTTCTCTTTTTTGCAGCATCACATAAACAGATTATCAGACAAAATAAATAGTTCTAAAACCTGAGATCCTGCATCTGGGTAGAAGAGCTGAGGAAAATTATGTATTTTGTTTGAGATCAAGAAGTAATAAATTCTAGAAAAAATCTCTTTTAATAATAACATTTTTTTTTTAATTGTTTCTCTTAATATATAATAACTAGGTGCATATTTTACTTATTTAATGTATTCATTCACTATTTATAGGTACCTTGTATGTATTATATTTATTATTATATTTATTTTACCACACCATCTAAATTGGGTCGTTCATGCACCTCCTAATTGAGAATGCCTTAAGGCATTAAGTTCGCCTTTTGTACGATATTGTGCAATGAAGTGTAAAAATAAATAAATAAAAACAACGATTTATTTATCAATCATTTTGTAAAAATTACAAAAAGGCATTACCGCATTTTGTTTTAACGATGACAATTCAAATTATTTATGTGTATACCACAATTATCGTTTAATTAATTATGATAGTTCTTTGTTAGATGTGCAGTCATGCAAGCTGAAATTGCGATATTGCATGACAGGAGCCGGGGACACGCGTGACACCTTACCGTATGTCAGCTATACTCTAAGTGTGTTCCGCGGAACCCTAGGGTTCCGTGATACCTCTGTCGGGGTTCCGCAAGAATTTAGAAATAAAAAAATCAAAACACCTCTCTCTGGTCGCTCCGCGGCTGTGCGGACTCCGCGGCCGCGCGGAGACAAAACGCTATGAATGTTATTTATTTATTTATTTGTATTTGTATAAGCTTGTGTTACATTAGCTGGTACAATATCTCATAAGTTTGGTCTCAACAATTTTATACTTGTACAACGCGTTCGCTCTAAGTTTGCCGGTCTGTGGAATGCGCGTACCCTCCCCCACGTGACAACAAAACTTATAATGTGTCATAGTTTTACCCAAATATCTAACGTACACAATTTTTATTGTTACAATTAAATAAAAAATTTCGAACGTCATACACTCATACCTATCGCCAGCGGCAAACTTAAAACGAGCGGGTAGTATACTTGTAAGCGCTCAGTCTCTTTGATAAAAGCCGCCTCTGAATTAGACGCTATAGTTGTCAACTAGCGACTTTCGTCTCTAACTTCAAAGGATAAAGTCGATATTGTTTACAACGCTATTTTTAAATTTCTGTTTTTATTTTTGCTTTTTGTTTATCAAAGGTGCCGACTCGAGTATTTTCGAGAATATTTGAGATCGAGTCTAGGACTAAGTATAAAAGCGGCGATCGCGCGTTGGCGTCGTCAGTTGATGATTAGCGTTCGGAGCGATAAGTTACTACCTACTTACAAGCTCGCTAGCGAGAAACTAGTGTTCATTGTTTTACTGCCTGCTGTATTCTGTTGTCTCAGTTTTATACATTTCTTCCCTGTAGGTTCTAAATTTAGTCTCTTATACGCAGTAACGATTGTGCATTATTTAAACCCCACTATCCTGACTTGTAACATTATAAATAAAGAAGAATGGAACGTTGGCTTAAAGGTGTTAAACGTGTTCCAACAACATCTTCTAATGACGCTGAATGTTCAAAAGCAATGCGCGCGGAGAATTTAGCAATCACCGATCCAGAAGATGATGCCACGAGTGCCACGACGTCAAGCTCGACGGTTTCAAAGACGAAAAAAAGGAAGTATGATGAATCTTATATCAGTTTCGGATTTGTTGATTCCAACGGCTCACCTCTCTGCATGCTCTGTAGTAAACTGCTTCCTAATAGTTCCATGGCACCTGCCAAATTGCGTCGACATTTAGAAACCGTACACCCCGAGACTAAAGACAAGAATAAAGAATTTTTTGTTCGCAAAAAAGATCAGTTATTAGAAAGTCAAAAAAATATGATGCATGTAACACAAACTACCAACGAAAAGGCCACGGAGGCATCATACTTAGTTAGCTATCGCATTGCACAAGCAGGTGAAGCGCACACTATCGCTGAGAAATTAATAAAACCATGTGTATTAGACATAACAAAATGTATGCTTGATGAAAAATCTGCAAAGCATCTTTCTACTGTTCCGCTATCAAACGATACTGTTTCACGACGAATCCATGATCTGGCAAGCTACGTCAAACAAGAACTAGTTACACGTCTACAAAATACACGATTCGCTTTGCAAATGGACGAGTCGACTGATGTCGCTGGTTTGGCTATCCTGCTGGTTATTGTGAGATATCCATATAAAAGTTCTTTTGAAGAAGACATGCTTATGTGTTCATCGCTGCTTACAAACACTACCGGGGAAGAAATTTTTAATAAAATAAATATATTTTTTGAAGAACATAATCTCAGTTGGAACAATTGCATTGACATTTGTACAGATGGGGCCAAGGCGATGACAGGTAAAACAGCAGGAGCAGTGTCACGAATGAAAAATAAAGCGCCTAATTGTAGTTCCAGTCATTGTATTCTGCATAGACAAGCACTTGCGATGAAGCAAATGCCGTCTAATCTAAAATTAGTTATGGATGAAGCGGTAAAAATAATTAATTTTATCAAATCACGACCACTACAATCCCGATTGTTCTCATTATTGTGTGAAGATTATGGCAGCAAACATAAAACACTGCTGCTCCATACAGAAGTGCGATGGCTGTCTCGGGGAAAAACTTTAACAAGGCTATTTGAACTTAGAGCCGAGTTACAAATGTTTCTTTCAGCAGATACTTCTTTTAATTTGAAGGACCGTTTGTATGATAAAACTTGGTTGTTCCGATTGTCTTTTATGGCGGATATCTTTCAAAAACTTAACGAATTAAATTTATCGTTGCAAGGTAAACAGACAACAGTGTTTCAGGCCTATAATAAAATAACTGCTTTTAAAAGAAAATTAGATTTTTGGATCATTTGCATTGGTAAGAAAGAAATAGAAAGTTTTACGTTACTCAGTGAGTTTGTTAGCGAAAACGACTCAGAAATGTTTGAAGATAATGTGTTTGAAGAATTGGTCCAATATCTCAGTTCGATGCGCGCATCTTTTGAAAAGTATTTTCCCGAAGAACACAATACAAAAATTAAAGTGAACTCCTGGATTCATAATCCTTTTTTACCCAACTTGGAAAAGCCTGAAAACATGTCAAATGAGATATATGAATCTCTTTTAGAAATGTCATCAGACACAAGTATGGAGTCATTGTTCAAAACGACGCCTCTTAATGATTTTTGGTGCAGAATCCAAGATGAATATGCAATGCTTGGCCAAATGGCTCTGGATATTCTTCTCCCGTTCCCAACTACATATTTGTGCGAAACAGGATTCTCTACCTACGCAGCCACGAAAACAAAATATCGCAATAGACTGGACGCCGAAGCTGATATGAGACTCCAACTTTCTTCCATCAAACCTGATATCAAGCAATTGATGAAAAATAAAAAACAGTTTCATACCTCCCACTAGTTAGATTTTTTCTTTTTTAATGTTTTCTATTATTGTCCTTACCAAGTGGTGAAGTAAATAATAATTAGTAACTGATACATTGTACTTTTATTATGCTGATTAATATAGAATACACTTATAAAAATAATTGTTTTATTGTAGGGTTCCATCAAGTATTTTGCTTCCCAAAAGGGTTCCGTCATTTAAAAAGTTTGAGAACCACTGCCGTATGTTATTAGAACGCACTGAGCGCCATTTGCAACTGTGAATGAATTCTAAAAGAAAAGGATTCATGTGAAAATAATGTGGTAACGAGGTTGCTTGTGAGGAATATACAGGTTGTATCAAAAACATTTCCTAAGACTAAAACCACGAAGATTCTGCTTGTGTTTCTGACTTAATTAATTATTAAGATAACTAATATTAATTTTATGTTAATATTTAACCAGTCAAGACGAATAAAATGAGAAATAAATCATATTATTATGATAAATATTTGCTACATATAATATATAGGTTATAAAATGCGTGAGAAAACGCTAGGTAGGTACTTGATATTCCTCATGGAGTTGTGGATGTAAATTTAATTACCTATTCGACGTATCACGTCGCCTGCACGGGCTGCACGCAATGGTGGTTTTAGCAACTACTAAATGTAGTAGTTGCTAAAACCGTAAGGCAAATGTGCAGAATACATATACAATAATATATCTATCTTACACTGAAGTCTGTTATACCTATTACCTATTCGACGTATTAAGTTGCCTGTACGGGTTGCACGCCATTTAGTAGTTGTTAAAACCATAAGTCAAGTGTGCAGAATACATATACAATAATACATCTATCTTACACTGAAGTCTGTTATACCTTTTTAACTTAGATCAGGAACGACTAAGCAAATTATCAATATTGGATAATTCATTGACAATTCAGGATAATTCAGCGCACCTTGGTTAATATCTTGATAATTCAGGCGACTAATACTAGATGACAATTATTAAAGATCAAAGGTTGATACTAGCTTGATAGGCATGGATAGGCTTTACCGGGGAACTATCATTTGTATACCTACAATAAAAATAGATGCAATTTAATAGTTCCTGATCCTATTTTAGGCATGTTAGTTATGTCACATTGTGTCAAGACGAAATACTACTTACTACAAATATTCGTATTGAACATTAGAAATTGGACGAATACGCCGCGCTTTCCTTTAAAGGATCAAACTTCAAAGTGTATATAGGTATATATAAATGAGATTCTCTCCAAGCAAAACAAAAGTAGACCTTACTATAACACGTACATACTTCAAGCAGAGCTTTACGTACTTTAAGTAAAGCGTCAGTTTCTTATCATCGTAAGCTTGTCATTATGATTATCTTTATTTAGCATTATAATCAGCATTGTCAATGTAATTGTCAGCAGAATATTTGCAGCAATCAGAACTTACATATTTTTGACGACAGTGGCGGCATTAAACGTAAAGTCCAGTCAAAATAAAATTAAAAAAGTACGAACCTAGGAATAATTCTAATTGAGCTAATTAATGGTGTGAGAGTTCATACTATCCTTCTGAATGAAATGTCTAAAGTGAAACCCATATGTTGCTAAAAATTATACAGCTTGTCAAAAGTAAAAAAACGTTTTTTTGCGAATATCTCTTAAATGGTTAGTCTTATGGTAAAAATGTTTATTACTAAATGTATAGATCATACATTGGTAGGTACTAATGTATAGGTCATAGAATTTCCCATAAAAAAAATCCTTATATTTTTTGCATAGGAATCACCACTAGTGAGATATGGCGATGTTAAGAAGTGTAATTCATATATTTTTCAAAATGCATCCTTTTCCACACCACCTTCGAAATTAAGTAGGTACTTGGTGCGTTTTTTATATTCATTTATTCTGTTCAATAAGAAAGTAATCTTGTTTAGATTCCATGTCTCAAACTAATAAATAATCTTGAAAAAAAAATGAACCATATCGAAAATAATTTTGTTATTGGTGGTAGCGACTACGTAAGGATAGCTGATCTTGTTATCCGGTTGCGCAATGCAGTGTAAAGATATTCAAGCGACCCGTTGCAACTCCTTTCTAGGAGTCGCAGGTCCCAGGTCCTCGTAAGTATATCTATAACTAATATATCTTATAACTTCTATAGCCTATAATTTAGAGAAACTCTTAAAAACCACACATTATACAATCAAACTGTCTTTCTATTTTTGGATCTATATCCAAAAGTAGAAATGTCAAAATTCCAAAAGTAGAGACTATCTCTTCTAAGTCTACCTACCACTCAGAACTCTGTCAATGTCTCTAACAATAATTGATTATTTAGATATTAATCCCATAACATCGACAAGCAATTTAAAGATCATTATAATCATTATAACAAGCAATCATTATAACATATCGATAGGTAGCAATCTAAATAAACATAACTGACAATAATGACACATTTGAAAATTCTGAAAGCAATATGTCACCGATGTCACGCGATTACACTTCCGTGACGCAGTATGCAATGACTGCGTGACTCATATACCATACTTACCCACTTGATGTACACGGAAACTTGGAGCTTTTACCCACGCTCTGCTAACGAGGATATTGTTTAACAGTCGATAATTAAACCATAAATTGCTACATAATTTTGATCATCAAGCCCTGCTTTTAAATCGCCACCTTCAAGAAATAGCTTGCCTCATTTTTTTAACATTTTAAAATAAATCAAATGTTAATTTAATGCAGTGTTTACACTTACTTTCAGTGGCTCTACAAACCAGGATCGGTTTTGACATCCTTCTCATTTTTTTTCCATTTGTATTTATTCGCTGCAACATGAGTTCAATCTTTAGATATTCTCATTCCCTTCAAGATCTGTAGCTATGCCGTCTTTGAATAAATTAATTCCCCATTAGTCTTTTTAGTACTTAAATTAGACTTACCAACTAAACTACATAAACTTACATAAACATTATACTGACATATTTGTTACGTATGCGTCTAAATTATAGGTATGCACATTTTTCACATAGTATATAAACTAATTCCAGTGCAGTGGAGGGATCCAGAATTCAACCCAAACTAATAATTATTAGATTGGGTTGAATTAATTAATTCAATTAATCTAATTAGATAGCTACCTACTTTGAAAGAAAAATACTACAAGCTGTAAATATATTTATTTATCTAAATAATCCACAGTATCCACGACTATTTACACGATATCACTTATTCAGTTCGCAAACTTCAGAAGATGATATCAATCGTAACAAACATGATCTACTACTAAATTTAACTCCTTTTAATCCAAATTCATGAATATATACACTATACTACACTATATATCTTTATATATATACTCCTTTTATTCTCCCTTTCTAATGTGGGTAATTTGCTGAGCCTGCGGTACGAGTAAATTTTTACGAGCTCACGATTGTATAATGTGATCATTAAAATTTACTTTATTGTAATTACCCATAGTCATAACGGTAATTATTAACTATAGACCAATTGTATTTACAATCTTGTTCCTTTTATCTATACAGATATACAGTCAGCACTAATATATTAGAACAATATCATTCTTTATTATCCGAAGGTAAATAAAAATTATTATATTAGGCAGTCGGATATGTTTGTGGCCTTTTTATAGTGAAAATAATAAAGTATTTTTTTGTATTACATAAATATTTATTGAATGGAATATTGTACATTTAATCGAATATCTTTCGCCATTTTTCTGGAAGAGCCATTTATCCCATCGCTATAAAAATTTTAGGGATTCTGAGCGAAAAACTGATTTAAATGGTTTATACAGGCCTCTCTTGAATGTAATTATACTCTATTTAGAGAAATTTGTAAAGAGCGAAATAAATGATTATCTGTAGGTGCTATGTCTGGACTGTATGGAGGATGCATTAAAACCTAGCCAAAGTCCATCTATTTTTGTTTAGTCATCAAAGATGTTTGCGGTCGAGCATTGTCGTAATGGAAAACTACACCTTTTCTATTCATTAACTCTGGGCGTTTTTCTTCAAGTGCTTGCTTCAATTTTACTAATTGTTGACAGTGACATCAGAATTAATCGTTTAACCATGTGGCAGAAGCCCTTAATTCACAATGCCTTTCCAGTCCCATCATATACATAACATGACATAAGATTTCAGAGTGACGCCTGGCTCTGAGACTATTTGTCACTGGCTCACCTTGCTTAGACCAAGATCGTATTCGAACATTGTTATCGTAGATGATCCACTATTTATCGTCTGTTACCAATCTCTTCAGAAATGGAGCGATTTCATTTCGGTTTAGCAACATCTCGCTTATGAAAATTCTATTCACCAAGTTTCTGTCATTTAAGTCATGCGGGACCCAAACATCTAGTTTTATTTACAAATTCAGTTTATGCAGGTGATCCAAAACTATTGACTGGTGAATACTAAGTTCTTCCTCAATTTGATGACTGCTTATATGTCAACCTGCTTCAATTTTTTCCATGATAACATCAACATTTACCTTAATGGAATCACCACAGCAAGGAACATACTGTCCCGGAATGAGCTAATTGCGCGCGCGGTGTGAGGTGTGGGGACACGAGCACCCTCCCCCCCCAGCCGTCTCGCCGCACTTGTGCCGGCTAGTTAAGTGATGCGCTTGCTCGCTTTCTATTGTTTCTGTTGCGTCATCGATATAACACGTGTTGGGTAGTTTTTTACTATACTTACTTGTTAAAATGAGCGACCAAGCCTGATTCTGACTTAACATTATTTATATCCCGACGTTTCGAACACTTTGCAGTGGACGTGGTCACAGGGTGACTGATTCTGACTTGTCTGCATCAGGTGTTACAACTTACAAGTGATGATTGTAGTGACTAATATTCATTCAAAACAATATGATAGTCTTTTGTGTCTTTCAGTACTTTTAAGTTATTTTTTATTATTATTAATAATGTAATACGTAGTAGATTTTTGTTGTTGTAATATTGTTTTTTTTTATATTTCTCTCAATTAGTAATTTTTGTACTTTTTTTTTGTTTTTTAGTAACTTTATTTTTCAAAACAAATTATTAAATACCTATTTAAAACTAAAAATTATGTATATCTACTTACTATATTATCTAATGTGTGATAAATAATAAATAAATAAATAATGAAAGTAAATAAAAATAGTAAAAAATAAGTGATGTTTTTTATAATTACATAGTCGTGTGTTATTTTTACCGCTATATTTAAATTAAAAATATCGACTTTTACCAATATCGATATACCTATCTTTCATTAAGATCATTGTAGTACAACACTAAAACAAGTGACATAAAACGGTCACATTCCTTCCACGCGCATTCAACTCGTTCCGGGACTATACATCATTCGCATTAAAATTACCAGACCTGAATCGTATGAATCATTTTTACAGTAGTTTTAGATAAAGCATCTTCTCTGAAAACAACACAAATCTCTTTTCGAGCACTAGAAGCATTCATACACTTGTCGAAAAAAAAATTTAAAATATATCTAATTTTCTCCTAATTAACTTCCATTTTGAAATTGTTAAAAAATATGAAAGATAAAACTTTTAACTTGTAATTACAACTTGCCGCCATTACAAAAAGACAGCTGTCAAACGGTATATCACTTTCCCGCCAGTAGTCAGTGTTGCCAGTAATATAGCACACTAAAGTCATATGTTCAAAAAGGCAGCGAACTTTTCCGACTACCTGTTATTTACGTAACTATATTTATTATACTTCCACGAAGTTATGTCTAATTATTACTACTTGTTTTAATTTAAAAATAGTAATTTCTCATTGAAGCGAAAGAATAAATTATTAAGTATTCATTACAAATTATTAACTAGAATTAAAACGTATTTCTATCTTTATCTAAATTCAAAATCTACACAATCTTTAACAGTACGTTAATACAAGCGGTAATTGTAGAAGAAATTTTATAATTAATCACTACATAAACGTACTCGTTACAAGTGCATATTGTGCTGTGCACACAGGGTTGCTTCATATGAACATCCGGAGCAACAAAACATCCTACTCAGTGATTCAGATAATAGGGTGAACTATAATACTCGTCATTAGGATATATTTTTTTAACTCAGGTGACTATTCTCAAAGCTATCAAATTTGTAATACAGTGTTAATCGATATTTTTTCGGGAAGTCAGACAGATGGTCTGAGTTCGCTGTGATTTATTGAAGATAAGTGTTGCAGACATCCACTAAAAGAGTTCACCATAAATAAAAAATCGGTAATAATATGTAGTCGGTAATAATACTTCAGATTTTTCGCAGCCTTTTTGAACGTATGGCTTTAGCGTGCTATATTTCTGGCAACGCTGATCACTAGCGGGAAAGTGATATACCGTTTGACAGCTGACTTATTTGTAATGGCGGAAAATTGAAATTACAAGTTAAAAGTTTTATTTTTTCATATTTGTAAACAATTTTTAAATGGAAGTCCTTTACAAAGAAGAATATTAGACATGTTTATCATTTTTTTTCGACAAGGGTATGAATGCTTCTAGTGCTCGAAAAGAGATTTGTGGTGTTTACGAAGAAGATGTTTTATCTAAAACTACTGCAAAAAATGGTTCAATCGATTTAGGTCTGATAATTTTGATGTGAATGATGTTCCTCGCTGTGGTCGTCCTATTAAGGTAAATGTTGATGTTATTATTGGAAAAATTGTAGCAAATCGACACACTAACAGTCATCAAATTGCGGAAGGGCTTAGCATTCACCACTCAATAGTTTTGCATCACCTGCATAAACAGAATTTTGTAAAAAAGCTAAATGTTTTGGGTGACGCATGATTTAAATGACAGAAACTTGGTGAATAGAATTTTCATAAGCGAGATGTTGCTAAAACGAAATGAAATCGATCCATTTCTGAAGAGATTGGTAACAGGCGATGAGAAGTGGATCACCTACGATAACAATGTTCGAAAACGATGTTGGTCTAAGCGAGGTGAGCCATCACAAATAATATTAGAACTTAGTATAATCTAACATTGCATTTTAAGGTTCTTTGTAAGATTCTACGAGTAATTATATACTTTCTAAGTATGTACTTATTTTCCTCGTGGATTATTTGGCTTTTAAATTAATTTTAGTTTCCACAAATATTGTACGGAATTCCTTTAAAAACGTACTATAAAATAACGGATAACCCTAATTGTGTGGGAGGCTTGTTGCACGCTATGATTGCTGTATAGCATGTCGCATTGGCGACACCCATATAGTGCGCCTGTCGCATCAATACAAAACCAAGTGAAAATATACTGAAGTAATTCTAAACGGGCAAAAGTATAACATTTGAGATTTTTACTTTTTTCACACATATTTATTTATTTTTAATCATAATTTTAATCATTTTAAATAATTTATCTATATTTATCACATATTTATATATATTTAAGACTCGTTTAAATAGATAAATACGAGCAAAAGTAGTTTGTCCCGAATTTGCCCGGGTATCAGCGTTGTACAACACAGTCTGTTCTACGGATTAAAAAAAAAATCGATTTTAATGTTAATCGATTATATTTTCAAATAATCGAAATCGAATAAAATAAAAAAATTAATCGATTTTTGTATACAGCGCCATCTATGCGCCGGATGAAAGAAATTGTTCACTTAACGGGAACAAATTGATCGAACGGCGCTATCTGTATGTATACCATATGTTTCAAATAGGTAGGGCTAGGGGTAGGTACCATCGGTAAGCGGACTAGCCAATTACTAAAGTAATTATTTTCGAACATTTTCATGTATATGGTAGATCATTACGAAATATCATGTTTCGAGTTCACAAATCATAATTTTTCAAAAGTTATCTCCTAATTTCTCTACCTGTCGACGCCATTGTGACGTCATCTTTAGGGCTCACACAGGCAGGGTAACTAAAGGTACTCCGTTTTCGCTATACATGAAAATGTTCGTAAATAATTATTTTACTCACTTTTCTACATTCACGGGTACACAGCACTCGGAATAAATTAAAAATACAACATCTTTTTACTACGTGTTAGTATCAAAGTTAGAGTATGTCGTATTTTGTTACAAAAATATTAAAATCTACGTAACTGATTCTTTTCGTACTTGTTTATATACTTTTTAAAATAAGTATTTTCACTTGTAGTTATCTATTTGTTGTCCAAGCTAGGGACAAAAATAAAAAATAAAGCGACCAAAATAAACACTGTGAGCTCGAAAACACAATAATTTTCATTAATATAAATAATTCACACAGTTAATATCAAACAGCTGGTGTTTGAACGGTATTTTTATTTTTGAGAAGAGAAGTTTTTTTTCTGTTTATTTCGTTTTCGTTTATTTTTATTTTAATAAAGTATTAATATAATTTCTATGTCGTCTATTCCTTAAAACTAACGTTTATAAAACATGACGGCTGAGGCCGATGGTAATTATTTCCCAGTAACCCGTGAGTACCTACTTCTTTGTCCTGGGAAAAAGCTATCATAGATAGATATCCAACCCAACCCAATTATTGATACCCATATTCCTTCGTCTTAAGACCTTAAGCTTGGTTTTATTATTATATAGTATTTAAAAAAAAAAAACGATTTTTCCGAAAAATTAAGTAGCGAAGCAAAATCGATTATTAATTAATCGATTTTTTTCATTCAATGTCACATCCCTAAGTCTGTTCCATGGGGAAGTCATTAATTTTTCTCATGTTCAAGGCATTTGCATATACCATCGATTTAGTAGTTCTAGAATTTAACTCATACAGTCGCTAATACCAATATAATTAAATATAAACATTAATATAATCAAATACATTACAATTTAGATCGTTGAATTTTACATATGTACCTAACTATGAATATAAAGTTGACCCGTTGAGGAATTTTAGCTAATTTCAATACTACTTACTTGTTTATTAATTATCATTATATATACGGCCGAGCGGGCCGACACCGCTCATTAGGATAGTGTCAGTGGCTTTTAAAATAGCACTACCCCATCTCTTCCCGTGGATGTTGTAGAAGGCCTGAGGAACTACGCCACCTTTAAAGAGTGGACTCGAAAACTCTCTTGGCCAGCGTGACGTTTTGAGATCATCCTTCCCTCGTGAACAAGACAATGTCCACTAGGAGGCCCCTATGCAGCAGTTGACATAAAAGGGCTGGTTACGGTTACTGTTTTACGAGTATCTACTTCAGCTCTACGTAGATATGTTCTTTACGTAGCTGGGTTCTCTAAGCACATAACGCATAATGTACTAATTTGATAGCTTATAACCGTACCCTTTATCGTACACTGCTGGTCATGGAAGGGCCTCCTCATATGTACATTTCTTGTGCATGAGGGATGTATGACGTTAAAACGCCACGCGGCCCCTGGCCAAGCCAGTAGGCTAATAAACTCTTTGAGGTTGTTGTGTTTCTCGGGGCTTTGTTAGCAACTTTGTTTTCGTTATTTTTTATTACTATTCAGTAATCTGAAAAGTAAATTTAACATAAAAAAGTAACTTTTCTTTATCTAGAATTATCGCGTAGTCTGCTGATGCTTACTTATAGTAAAATTAAATTAAGAAGCTGTTGAAAGAATGCAACTGGCAATATGTACGAGTTATTTTTTCTTTATCTATGGCAATGGTGCAATTAGCACATTCTGCCTGTGTCAAGTTTTCTTCGTAATAAACAATTTCAAAGTCTAAAACGTCTCCTGTCAATGTCCAGTCCCGTCGAAGTAAGTCAGGAGTCGCTCAGTAAAGTGATAGTAGGTTTACTGAGGACAGAAGAGGACTCCTTGGAAGCACACGAAAAATGCAGTCTCGCGCTTTTCTTTGATTATCACAAACACCACGCATGAAAAACACTTTGAACTTTGATAAACTGTCACTATTAAACCGCAAAACGCTTATACAAAATTTTTACAATAATCAAACAAAAGCTCAACTTCACTTCTCGAGTTCCCGCCAAAAAGCCTCGTACGAGTTCATTATAATCTTCTTTTAAACTTATGTCACGTAGTTCTTTTTATTGTTGTGTCAATTGAAATATCTTATACTCTTGTCAAGTCAAACTGTGTTTTCTCTCATTAAAATTTTATTAGAAGCCAGTAGAGATATTATATAGACTAGTTAAATAACACCGTAGTGTTGCGAATGTCGATGGATTTCTTAGTTACTTTTTCTTATTTATTTACAAAAAACATTCCCTGTACTTGTATATATAGTAGTATGTATATTGAAAATCATAAGAAAGAAAAATGCTCCTACAAATCGTAAAACGCTTTCTACTTTAATCAGTACAATTTATACGTTTTACAGAGTCTGTAATTTGTTTGTTTAAATTAATTTAGTTAAGCATCCATTTAGACGTCTAGATGACGCGAACGGTACTACGTAGAACGTGTTCTTTAGTGTAAGCTACGGTCCATCAACGGCGTACCCCGTTGATATTTTGTGATATAAATATACCGAAGGTATATTTTGTGAGGGAACATTTTCATCTCTTAAAACTCTTTTGTATTTTTTTACTTTAACATAGATTTTATTTCTAAGTAGGTACATCAAGAATTCTGTAATTTCGGAAATTGTACCTGAACGTGAAATCTGGTAATATAAATAGATATAAGTACTCGTGGATAAAGGTACGTGTTGTTAAAATGAGCTGAACGCTCGACGCTCGAAGCCGAAGTGAGGCGCTGTTGAACCTTTCAGACTGGAGCGTTAAACGCTCGTGAGCGTTGAAGTCCAAGTTTTTAACATTTGATGGTCATGAAACCCTTGATGTTAAAATTAAAATCTTGAGCTTAAAACAGTTAAAGTTAAGATTCTAAAGGTTCGTTAGCGCTCGAGAACTCATTTTTACAATAATATATAATTAATAATATTAATTTGAAATAATAAATACCAGAGCAAAAATACAACCTGTAAAAAACAAGTGTTTCTCTTCACGTGTGCATATTCTATCAAGAAAATTCAAAAAGCCAAAATGTTGAATTTTACATAATTGCTGTTGGTTCCTGTCTATAGGAAGATATCTGTCAAAGCAAGCATAGTACTCGCAAAGGCATAGTATGACAATTTCAAATTATACCAAAAATATATTACCTCCGACGGAATTAGCAATTTGCATGTAGTCGATGGTCAATTAGTCTCCACTCCACTTGCCTCCGCCCCCTTCCACTTTCTTCGCGTCCAAATTATGGTGCTCAGGGTGAGCACAAACACCCTAGAATAATTATAGAAACATAGAAAACATAGAATAAATTAATCGCCAAATTGCTGTCAATTTTTCGAGTAGATAAAGAAGTTTTATACGACTGCGTTATAAGGGCTATCCATCTGTAATGTAAAATAGCCACGCGTCGGTCATAAAGGTAAATTTTGATATTTTCCATACGTACCTATTAGATGAAAAATGTTTTGATGAAAGTTGTACAGCTTGATGAGCCCTATCCAACAACATATCATTTGTATATATTAAATTTTTTTGAGAATTTTTGAGTACACATTTTTGTTTTGAGTTATTGCTGTTTTATATTCATCTAATATCTGATCAGTATTAAGGCTCATTTATACAAGGAGAGCTTCTTGAACGCGTACGGGACAGAAAATCGATTTAGTATCAACAACTGTTATCATCATGTGATCACTGTTATTATCGAGTTTTTATCATCATATGAATAATTTCAAGCGAGAATGGTATGAAGTTTGATCGCATACGACAATCGTATACAATATTCTCGCCCTAACCGTTCGAGAAATTCTGTTTTAGTAATTATGCCTTTGCTAGTGAAATTATACCACAATTCGAAACCCTAAACTGACATACAAAGGGATAACGATCACAACAAAAGGATGAAGGGACAACAAAGCGACCAGTACCACAAGCCCTAACAAACACCGCCTCTAAGACAGTGGACTCGCCATCCCGCTTTATCAGCGACAGCGTGACGTTTTAAGTTCATATATCCCTCAACACAATGTGCATGAGGAGGTCCATGTCCAGCAGTGTATAAAAGGGCTGCTACGGTGACGATGAATTCCTGAAATTGGTTGATAATTTTCCAAATTCCCTAAACTTGTAGTGTTCAAGTGTGAACAGAGCAAAAACCATGGGGTTTTGCGAGCACTTACGAGTACCTACTGACTACATTCATCTTCCGTTAAGTAGAGAAATAGGAAGGATAATGCCCAAAAGCCCCACAGTTTGTGGATTAAACGTTACATAATGAATGGCAATTCTCGGGAATACGACTTGATTAGTAGCGTGTGAGCGATTCTGCTGCTAATAGCATACTTATTTAAACATTTATATTCGATATCATCCTATAACGTATTACTACAGCGTATCAGCCTCCACTAGTAAATAGCTAGGGGTTTTGGGCAATAATCCACCAGGCGGCCGGGTCCAGTGCGAATATATGCTTCAGATTTTTTTTTTCAATTCTCTAGCACGATGTTTTCTTTCATCGTCAAATATTTTACGAATAAACGTCGAGAATAAATACAAATACAGTCTATCACCACTCTTAGTTGCAATTATTATAGATTGAAATCATAATTAAAATACATGATTTTTTAAACTTTCTTTTGATGTAGGTACTTATAAATAAGAGTATTACTGTCAGAAATCTGTAATTGTCTATACTCTATACGATCATTATTATTAAATCGAATTGTTACTTTTAAAAAGTTGTAGATTTCTATGTAAATAAATAATGCAAAAATTGAAATTAACGAACTAATTAATATAGAAATCATTTTTATTCTCAACTACTATTTTTTTTTATTAACAAGAAATAACAAAGTGACAATATTCATGAGTATTCCAGTTTTGTGTGTACAACATACGCGTACATATAAGTACAGTTTCACAGCAAAAAACGTCATTCCGTAAAATATTCAGCTTATAAAAGAATGTGTCCTGACGGTACATAACGCAGGGAGGGACTTATTTCAAAAACCCCTTCTTGATGGACAAAAGAACGCTATTCCTCTGGCACCTGTAGGCACATTGAGAGGAGCTTCATTTAACCATTGTAAAGTAATGATATGCAATTTATTTTTAAATATAGCTATTGCTTTGGAGCCATTTCATTCCTATATTATGCCTTACTGTGACCCAAAATATAGACGCACCAATAGGGTAGTAAATAATGAAAGTTGAGACTGACAAAAAGTGGCCATTTAAAAAAAATGGGTTTGTGATAAAATAGTTGGAAAAATAACTTCAATTCAATACTGGGCTAATTTTATGACATGAATAAACGTCACTATGACAAATGTTTAAATCTTTGTTCCGTCATCGGGTGCATTTAAATAAGTATTTTTAACGAATCCTAAGACGGTCTGACAGATTTCACGGTTAAGGGGCTCCATTAGTTCTAGAAATACTACGTATTATTACTAGGTACAATTGCGTAGTGACAAACCTTGTATCTCTAAAGAAGGTAATTCGTTACTGACTTCTTAGTAACCCAAAGGCTAAGCTGGAAGTTGGAACCATGAAGTTGGAAATATTCTCCATATTATTATTATTATTTTTGGAGATTTCTTTCAATCTAAATTTAAGGTAAGTAATACTCATAATATATTTTATTTTTATAATCACCTATACAAACCTAAAATATACTCCTCAACAAAGGCTCTGAAAACACGGGAGTTTTTTCTATAGAAAAAAATGCGGCAAACGAGCATATAGTTCACCTGGTGGTAAGTGGATACTGTCGTCCATAGACATCCGCGTACATGCCAACATCAGTCCAGAATGACAAACGTTGACTTTGCAGATTAAGTAATGGACTGGGAAAATAGGGAGGTATAGGATGGGATGGGAATGGCCTCTGGCACATCTCACTCACTACCGAAACACGTACGTACATTGAGGATATACGATAAAGTTCCTACTTTATCGTATATACCCAATGTACGTATGTAATGTACGAATGACGTCATTACATACGTACATTGGGGATATACGTATGTAATGTACATTCCTAATGTACTAATGTTCCTAATGTACTCCCCATTCCTAATGTAGTACATTTTAAGGTAGTCTTCTGTGAGAGAGGGGTAACGTGGCCAGTCCAGTGCGCCCAGTGGCTGTGGGAATGCAGAATGCACTCCCCCCCCCCCCCCCCCAAGTATGTTTTACAACATGAAACTACTTTGCGAATACGATCTGAAAATGAAATAGGTACGGAGTAATTCAAAGCAACACATTTCAAATCAGACCCACTTAATGAGCTACCAACTGATAGTATAATATGTGCTAATAGTTGCAGTTTCTTTTAGTCTCCTCCCGGTGTATCCACGGCTGTTTATCGTCGGAAGTTGGGCACTGACGTAAAAAGCGCGCCGCGTGCCGAGGTGCTCAGTGGCGCCATCTAGACGTCTACATTGGCGCCCGCACACGCCACCAGCTAAATTAATCTCACGATAACACCCAAAGAATATTGCACCCGAAACATGTTCTCATCACGAGAAAAATCATTTTGTTATAGCTGAGGTATCTAAAATGACAATGTTAATCCTTTTAAAGGGTGATAGTATGTTTATAGTAATCATATGGTTCTAAAAATCAAGTTTCAACCGTTAAATAAGGTAGGATACCAGACTATATTTTTTAAAAGATTTTTCACAAATTAATGATAATTTACTATCAAAATAACTTTCTCGCTGAACTAAATTTCTATTCAAAAGTCAGAGAGAAAGAAGAACGCTGAATCTATTTATTTGTGACATTGCCTAAGAAGAGGAACGTTATTGTCTGTTTCGTTTCGCACCTATTGATATTTTAGTCAAATCTAATTTAACATATTTTTATTGCTTTATCTTAAAACGCAGATTTTAGGGCATGTCTCATTGAAACAGAATCTTAAGACTACGAAATTTTAGTTTATTTGGTTCACCAACATACAGTAATTAAGTATATGAAATAACATAAGGTCAGACATACGACATTTGAACAAACACAAAAATTAGACACAAAACGGAAAAAAAAACTAAATATATAAGAAAAAAAGAATGAAAAATTAGACAAAGTTTACTACTTTGAAACATTCTAATGTAGGATTTTTTATTTGAGTAAGGGATATGGCATGGAGAACTGTCAAACAGAGTGAAATCTAGTTCTACATGTCATATTCCTAACTCGAATCAGAAATCCGACTTTATTGTTGTCATAGAAAATATCGATATCGCTGTCTATTGTGCACAGAGAATTGTAGCTCTTGAGCATTCGAGGTATCAAAGAATGCATGTGCAGGTTGGTACGACTTGAGGGCACAATGAAAAAGGTCTTTGCAATTATTACGGGAAACAGGCCGAGCAACTTTTAAATAAGTTTAAACATCTTAAGCAAAATCAAATAAATACCGACAATAACTTACAATAATACCGCCCTTTGTTCAGATAACGTCACAACTTCTTATTATGAGAAACTTGTATTATAATAAGAAATAGACTTATTTATGCCTGTTCAGCTATGTAATTTAAAAAAGACGTATATTTTTCTACTATTTATTGCAAGTAATTCACAATTTGTATAGAGTTACGTCATTTTCTTATTACTTTACACGTGTTTTCAATAAAGTTTTATGTTCACGCCTCTCTTGGACGATAATTCTAAAAAGATATAGGCGATTCTTAGGAAAACGTGCGTGAACACCGTGACAAAGTGTTATGTAACGTATTATGTCATCGATGCACTTCCAGTATGGCACTGCTATCATAATATACGAGTAGTACTCGTATCATAATATATCATAACCTAAAGTTCGTTTTTTAGTTCCGGAGATTAAATTGACGGGTACAAATATCAAATTTGAAAATAATGTTGCTAATTAATTTGCATAGTGTGGTCCTTATGGTGCCGGTTATTTGAATCGTAAAATTATAAATGTGTTTTTTTCAGTATATTGTGTGTATTGAGGGCATTAATTAATTTATTACATTCAATATATTCGAAGATAAACTATTGTCATTATTTATCATACTTACGATATTTTCACCATATTAATATTTCGAATTCACTCTTTTGCCACATGATTATTTTTAATTGTAATAAATTATTCTATCAATTCCCACATATTTGATTCAGAACCACGCGATTTTGCAGACAAACCTTTTATAAACAATATCGAATATGGTTTTACGATTAGTTGAAATTGCTGGACATCACTATTTTAGAAATTCCAAAAACTAGCAACACACAAAATGTCACTTTAGTCTCCAGCATTAAAAAACAAACATACCTTTAAACATTTTACCGTAGATAGTGAAATAAATAGATTGGTTCAACTGAATGATTGATTCACTGAAAGTTGAGCCTCCAGGTCCAGTTCTTGAAGTTTTAAAACTGTCATATGAGAAGTGTGAGAAGTTGTGTTGCCAGCTTTACACATCTGCATCAAGTTTCTTCCTTAGTGGCTCTTTAGTGTTTCTTCCTCGAGCCCCTTCCTGATCGGCGTAGTGGCGTAGTGTAGTGGCATAGTGGTGTAATGTAGTGATGTAGTGTAGTGATGTAGTGTAGTGGTGTAGTGTAGTGGTGTAGTGTAGTGGTGTAGTGTAGTGGCGTAGTGTAGTGTTGCAGTGTAGTGTTGCAGTGTAGTGGTGTAGTGTAGTGGTGTAGTGTAGTGGTGTAGTGTAGTAGCGTAGTGGCCCTATAAAAGCGTGACCCACTCCGGTGACAAAAAGTTCCAACAATATCATACTTAATATCATATCGCATTATATTTTTTCACAACAAAATTCATGCGCTCCTTTGATCTCTACCGGTCTATATGTGAATGAAAAATATGTTTTATTCAGCTTCTTGTGTTATTCCTTCGTGAATTTGTCATATATATATTAGTTGTGTAAGTTACATGAAGTAAGAAATATTTCTTAGAACCCTCATTTATTTCTCGTAATGAATGTAAGTCGTATATCTGACTGGATTTCAGTAAAAACATGGTGGGTGAGGCCAGATGCATCCGCCCAAGGGGCACTGCAACGCTCCAATATCAATAAGACTAATGTTGTTTGTAGAACCGTCATTTATTCCTTAGCTCCAGTTTAACGGTTGCAGGACAAAAGGCTTACGCTTACGCTTATATGCTCAGAAGCGTATTCTTGTACACTTTTAATATATACAATAATATTATATATTGTTATAATAAAATTGAATGCTCTGACTGATCAATGTTTTATCCAAGTTTTGATAACGAAAATGATTGATTGATCCGCGATGTGTGATCAGCCGACAAAGCGAATACGTTCAGCTCTTATTTTTATCATGAACTTCTCTAAAATTAAACGATTAACAAAAAAATGCAATCTTAGTGCTTAAACTACTTTTGATAGATATACTTTGAACTGCACATAATGCTTTTTAATCAGTTTTGTAATTAATTGTGCAATATAAAAATATGTTAGACAAGGATTGAACAATGCCGTTTGATCAGATTTTTGGATTAAATATATATGAAAACTTTGCTAATTCTCACTCTTTTATGTTTTATGCAAAAATTAAATAAAGGTGCGATTATAATTAAATGTAACATTCATAACAACATTCATTTTCAGATCACAATAACAACATTCATAAAACTAAGGGTTAGTACTTTATTAGACTGTTCGTGGTGTAAGCTCCACCCACGTCTTCTTAACGTCGCACAAACGCTAATTGTGTTTCCTCAAATCGATGACCCATGCCAAGAAATATTTGAGATAGTTTTAATAACCAGTCAAAGTGAATTACATCTAGTCTGTTACATGCGTATGATCAATAAACACAATCATTAAATTGTATGCAGATTAGATATTCGAATAATCAATGCAGTTTATTCACTTGCTATAAGTTTCATTAAATCTATTAAGTCGTAATAAAGCGTCTATAAATTTTGTTAACAGAATATTTTTAATACTGGTAAAATATTTATAGTCAATAAAATATTTATTAAACTGATTATCTTATCACTTAACTTATCAAATAAATTAAATCTGGTCAAATAATTTTTCCTTTTATAATAATAACCAATATTCTAAGGTTATCTGTTCTACTCAAAGGTTGGCTGGTTAAGAATGCCTCCAGGCATTAAACTCGCCTTTTGTACGATTGAGTGCAATAAAGATTTTTAAATAAAAATAATAATGCCTGTATCGACATCTTAAATTTATATTAAAGGTGTCTAAGTAAACATTACTTATACATGGTATAAACGAAGTTTTACGAACCAGGAACCCCATGAATCTGCTTACAATTCCAAGTCAATTGAAATTTTACGTATTTTTTCTACGTATTCTACTGTATTTTTTATAAAAATATCAAATTTTGAGCTTTGTATTTAAACTTTGGTAAAACTAAAAAATAAAATGTTTCTTGAGGACATCCCAAGAGCTGCAGGGGGCTAACAGGAAATATAAAATATACCCCAAATTTGCAGTCAAGATTCCACTGCATACGTTATGTGTACAATGCTTTCATGGCAATGGTAATTAATTGTAAACTCTGAACTTATAAATTTACTTACGGAACGATATTACTCCAGAGCCACCTGGGTATGCCATTGGTATGTCAATGGCTCATCTTTCACTTAAGTACAGGAATTTGCACCTGTTAATGATCTTGCTCGTTAATATGCAACGTATTGAAACTCATTGAATACTTTGTTTTAAGTATTCTGGTTAGTGCATCTAATGTAACTTTTTATTTAATTTAAATGTAACTTAATATGCATTAGGTTTTTAATTTATTAATTATAATATAAACATAAATTAATGATATTAATTAATTATAATATACCTATGTCAATATTGACATGAATATGTAATATAAATTATAAGTATATGGCCATAATTATGTTTAATTTAATTATACACTTACAATTATCATTTACATGCACGATAACTGTAGTCATAAATATTGGCTTTTATGAAGACCTATTATAGGAATTGTTTTATAAACTCAGATGTTCATAAAATGTTATATTACATTACAAAGGGGCATCCTTTTACATATTATACTTACTTCGTTATACTTGTATCTCGACCACTCGGTTGTTCCTTGGTATACGCATGGGTGATATGAATTATTCAAAGAAATTCACATAAGTTTATGCTTAGTTATAGATAATTGAAAATATTTTCCTTTTGCGTCTGCCGAAACTGCTCAGGTACCTCCAATATGCACAAATACCTGTACGATGCTTAAGTATATATTATCTATACTCATATAATAAAGAGGTAAAATTGTATGTTTGTTTGTGTGTATGTTGGGGGTAATCTCTGGAACTACTGAAGCGATTTCAAAAATTCTTTCACAAATAGGAAGTTACATTATTCGTGTCTAATATACTCTATATCTTATTTTTAAATTTTTAAAAATAAATTGAAAAAAAAACTTATAAGGCGAAGTGAACCGAGGGCGGGTTGCTAGTAAATAAAGTATAAGTTTGCTATAAGTAAATTTTCCGGCACGCGTCAGTTGCATACATTTAGTGAAAGTCAGAACACAATATTACAATATACACAATATAAAAAAATCAGATGAAGTCGGAATATGTACTCATAAATCATTATTAAGTTTCTACCTTGAAAATTACCAAGAATCTGCAGAAAATCTTTCCAACATTTCATTTCCCCCTTTGGGTTTTTCAGGTCATAATCCTCCTCCCTCTGTCCTACAGTTCGGCTGACATTGATTGATGCAGGTGCTGCAAGAAACCTGCCTTCACTTCCAAGGCATTACTCTCCAAGTAAATGACTAACTTAAGAACCGTTCATGTGGAATAAACTATGTAATCACATTATTTTCAAAAATATATTTAAATATTATTGTGATATTAAAAGTTTCGAATGAAAGACTCGAATTTAAGAAGCGACCTTTTGAATATTATACCAGCCTATGAGCACAAATCTCTGGTACTTTTAAATCCACTTCAATTTGTGGTGCATTCAAACGGTGCAGGTCTCGACGTATTATTAGCCTCCTGATATTTTTTTTGAGTTGGTGCTCCTACGCCCCAGTTAGCTCGAACCCCTGACGTCTCTGTTCCATGAGATCCAGAATTTCGCTCAAGAGTTTAGACTTTTTATCTTTACGCTGCTGCTTAAAGTGCTTGCAGCCTTATACATCCTTGATAACCTTTCCCAGGTGGTCGGCAATCTCGTCCATGCTATTCGAAGTTTCTAATGTGGCGAATCGATGTTGGAGGTCTAGCTGAAACTGGTTGGTGAACATGGTTTGAGCTGGTGTGGGATCGAAACTGGCCTTCATCAGAACAGACCTTTCTAGCTTATAATCGATATTTATAGTGCCCCGTACAAGACGGTGATCACTTCCGGTCTAGAGCCTATTGATCACTGTGATATCCCTAAATATGCGCTTCCTGTCTGTCAATACAAAGTCAATCTCGTTTCGTGTTCTACTTTGCCAAGTCCACTTCCTTTGCAGTTTCTTCTTGAAAAAAGAGTTCCTTCAAATAGTCCCCTCATCTCGAGGAAGTTGACCAGCGTTTGCCAACAGTGATTTCTGCCTCCTCAACCGTGCGGCCCAATTTTCGATTCACCATCTTCCTGTATTCCCACTTTAACGTCAAAGTCCCCGATAACAACGGTATAGTCGGTCGTATTAAGGTCTAGGGCTCTCGACAAATGGTCGTAGAACGCTTCGACTTACATCATCCGTGTGCGTCGACGTAGGTGCATATACCTACACAACCTTTAAGAGATGCTTCTTATTCAGTCTAAGTACAAGGTACGCGAGCCGCGCGGACACATTCCTAATGTCCACAACGCTGTTAACGAGAACCCTTCTGACAAGAAAACCGATACCACATTGTGAAGGCTGATTGTTTTTCCTGTAAGAAAAGAGGTCTCCAGATTCTAGGGTTATCTTATCCTCTCCCTCTCTTCGGACTTCCGACAACCCTAAAATATCCCACTCAATATTAACCAGCTCAGCTTCCAGCTCCACTAAGTTTTCGTTCCATAGTAAAAACTACAAATGCCTAGTATGTATTTTCCATGCTATATTTTGTGTTTAAATAGGTACCTATATATTTATTAACATATATATTTGTATTCGTAAGAAAGGGGCCTCTGGAAAGCAATCCTCAAATATTATACCTATTTCTTTTATAAATCTTTATACTGAAAACGATAAATTTAGATACATATTTTTCTACTTTATGGCTAAAAATATATATTTGTGCCCGCTATTCCGTTCGCGTCTACTTTATAATGATTCCTCCGCGAACTTTGTAGCAGACCTGGACAAAAAGTAATCTATGTCCATATCAAAAGTTTAATATTCCAGCATTTCAGTCTGATTGAGTAGTTTGTCTGTTACGTGATTGAGTAACATACAAACGGACGGAATTTCCGATTTAGGTATATATCTGTATGAAGTATGTTATAATTACGAGACTACATTGTAAAATTCCAAAAC
This sequence comes from Sesia apiformis, assembly GCA_914767545.1. Taxonomy (NCBI): domain Eukaryota; kingdom Metazoa; phylum Arthropoda; class Insecta; order Lepidoptera; family Sesiidae; genus Sesia; species Sesia apiformis. The sequence continues at coordinate 10,220,320 of OU611953.1, forward strand.
AATAGAATTTTTCCTATAGTTTATTAACTCTATTATCATTCCATCAAATTAACGTATTAATTATCACGTACGAACATACTCGCAGGTATTTATTATTGTACGGATTTATTTAATATATAACGTTGTGTATAGCATAAATATTCCTAGAAAACCTCTACAAAAATGTGTGCGTGATTTATACCTGAGGACAATTCTCAAAGCATTCATAAAGTAGGATAATTATTATTAATAAGTAGGATATAATCCAGTAGGAAGTGTATTTGTAGTGTTCTGACCGTTTAAACATTCGTAAGGACTTTCTTTCATTACAGGATGGCTAGCCTTATTAAACAAATTAATTAATTTTATTTTTCTTAATATTTACCAGATTATTAGATTCTTGGTGTCGTTTCTAACGTATGTATAATGAAGGATCTTCTGATGAGCTGTTGATTCTAATGCCATATTCGGGTTTTTAACACAGTAACTCTCGTCACCGAACCGTGCACTTCCTTGACAAGGAGCTGTTGCGTACAGTGTGGTCTTCGAAATATAAAGTTGCGCCAATCATAAAGTTGCGCAATAAATGCCTTCTGAGGCTTTTCCGTTGAGCTACGACATGGGGCTATTCAAGACAGCTGTGAATTTTGCAAATTCGGTAGTACACCTCCATTCCTCCTGGTGTTGCAAATGTCCATGGGCGATAGTGATCACGTACCATCTGGTGGAGCGCTCCTTCTGTGATCTACTCTTCTATAAAAAAATATAAAAATAAAAACATAAAAAACATCAAGTAAAATAAATACATCATATACGAGTAAAATACACAATATTTGATGTCGGTAACTACTAATATTTTACCCTATACTAACTAAATTGAGTAATTATGTAAAATTTAATGGTCTGTGTAAATGCAATAGTTTTTTTGTGTTGCCGATATAAAAATGAACTAAAAACTATATTATAATATCAATTTCCTTAAATTAAATTATAAATATCAGTGCATTTATTCCATCGAATAAGTTGTATAATTCCTTGATAAAATTATTTTCCGCTAATGAATCGCTAATATTTAAAAATAACATAGACATATTACTATTAAGACACTAATAAAATAGGAAGTAATAATAAATACATTAATAAATAGTTTTCTATGCAACTTTTGGTCTAATTAATAAATAGCTAGGTAATTGTTCACAATTAATACATTTTGCATAAATAGTAAGTTTACTATCGCTACATGTACATTAGTTATGCACCCCATCCACTGGGAGCTAAGCCATCTGCTTAAACCGTCTAGTGTACATAAAGGCGCGGCCAAACCGGACACCCCGTGAGAAATCGTTTTAATACTCAAAATCCGCTTGCAGTTTCAGCGTTTAATGAATTACGTCGGGTGCAGCCTCCGGCGCAAGACGTGCATCGATCAACGTCGCACCCCCGTTCCTGGGGCACCCACTTTGCCCCCTTTTGTCCCCCCCGAGCGGAGGATAGGCGCAGGGAGGCTGCGACGTCCCTGCAATGCCCAAATAAAATATTCGTGCGGCGTCTCTGCTCACTTGTTCAGATATGACACGGCTGCAAAGAGAAAATTTAAGACACGTCCACTTATTATCCCATTGTCTTCCCAAGCATGTCAAACCAAGACGTTATTTTTACTTATTTATGTCTAGTCTAGACTCCATTTCTAACACGATTGGTGCTGCGTACCTAATTAATAATGATTGGAGTAGATTGGAGCTATATTGGGTAAACCAACTCTGGTATATTTATTAAATTGAACATGTCACTGGGATCCCAGGATTAAAAAAATATGAATTAAATATAATTGTATTATTTATAACTTATCTGCTGAAAATGGATAGATACATAAGATTTTGACTGAGATAATTTTAATTCAGCATTTGATTTTTAAAGATGTCAGTCCGGTTAGATTTCTCAAGTAATTCTTAAAGTAATTTAACTTTTTTATATCAAGACAATATGTAATGATATTTCACATATTTGCTACCATTCGATTAAAGTATGAATTAAGTGTATTTTTACATAGTAATATTCTTAGTGTGGAAAGACAATTTCAATTTCAAAGGTTTATTTTTCTAGTTCATAGGTCCAATAATATTTTATAGAGAATTTAAACAAACTTACAACTTTTTTTAGGTCACGTTATGTCCATATTAAGATCAGTACTAAAATGTCATTTCATTACGCTATCAATGCTCAATGCTTGTACCAGATTACTCCTTTGTATTGAACAGAAATTGAGTAAAAACTATGGAATATTTGAAACATTAATTAAATATAAATATCTGAAATTAAAATCATGTTTTAAAGAAACAAAAGAAAACGTTATAGATTTTAAAAAAAGTTCGCCTTCTATTCAATCCAATTTTCTTATCTCGCTTTATGGGCTGGGGTGTGAGATAAAAAGAGGTAACTGCAAATTCGCTTGCGTTCTTGTGTAGCTGCTCTCGCCCCTGAGGCTAGGTACGGACTACGTGGACGCCTCTGAATTATAAGAAAATGCATTTACGGTGGTATGCCGGCAAGCGTTTCGTGCCTAGCACTATGTGGAATTCCACAATATGGATTAGTTCAATTACTCGCTATTTTGGGACTAAAGTAATAAGGATTTGAGTAACAATTTCCGTGCCTTGCCACTACATTTTGTAACTGGGAACATCTAAGATTTTAAAGAAATATGTATTAGTATATGTATAAAAATACTTTCCACAAAATGTCCTTTGTTAAGTAATACGAGAGTAACGAATAAGTACAAATAAATATTAATAATTACAAATAAAAGAAAAAAAATGGTTTGACCAGACATGTCAGCAAATCACAAAAAGTACATCGTACTTTTACAAAAAAGTACTTTTACTTACTTTACCACTTCGTTTTCAATAACGAAACAATGACGGTAACTATTAAATCCTCTAATAAGAAATATACTAATGAAACTTAGACAAAATATGTAACGACCCTTAACCTAGAAAGCAATAAACATTATAAACAAAAAATAGTAAAAACCGATAAAATTATTCTTGAGAAAACTTAAGCAAGAAATGTATGCAGCTTAGTTGCATCCGAGCTTATCGCATCTATCAACGTCCGAAGGCTTTCACGGAAGGCTTTGTACGTACGGAGCAGCGTGGGCGCCGACCGCCCCGCCCGCCCTGGCGTTACAAACAACTTCACCTAACTCTGACAGCCGCCCAACTGTCTTTTGTATGTTGATGGCCTTTCGATGTTTCCCTCGTTTGTTGTCTTTTCTCGTTTGTTTGTCTTCACAAATGGATGGTAATTATAATATAAATAATTAATTAAAATAATTGCGTGAATCATTAGGATGCAGAAACTTGGATGGTCTGGTTAAAGAAGCAATTATAAGTAATAAGCAAGCTTCGCATAGTTAAATATATACATAGTTAAGCATTCATCCGCTGCGCTGACGAGAGGTGCGATGTTAAAACAGTTTATTTAAATATTAATAGTATTTTCACAGCTTTTGTAGCTAAGTTGTATAAACAAAAACCACATTCATTTTGTTACAGGTCTAAAGTCTATAAGTGTTATAATAAAAGACTGATATTGTAGCAGCCATCATGCATTGTATATATGTCTGTACAAATATAAATATTTTTACGTTTACCAATCACGGCATACTTAACAAAGAAAACTTATATTTGGGTAAAATAATATTCCCAGGACATCGCGTGCAAGGTGCAGCTGAACGCTGGGCTGCATCGATCAACGTCGCCCGCCGACCGATACTAATGGCTCCACCGAACCAGCCACAAACACCGCCCAGACGGTTTTATAATTCCTCCTGACTGATGCCGAGTCACGGGATTAATGTGTCCTTAATGAATTTGGATTAATAACCCACTAAGATATAGTACATTGGCCGTGTGGTATGGGCCCGCTTTAGACTAGCACCAGCCCATCTCTTTCCGTGGATGTTATCAAAGGTGACTAAAGGATAACAAAGTCGTTTCCACAAGCCCTGAGGACCTACACCATCTTTAAAAGAGTGGACTCGCCAACTCGCAGCAGTGGACGATATAAGGGCTGGTTAGGGTATATAGCACAGGGTAACATATTATAGAACGAGAACTGAAATGAACGGCCAGTTGAGGGTTTTCCACTAAGTTATATGACATGAGTTTATTCAACAAAACTGTGAATAAGATTCTGCAAAATCGGCGTACATGCAACCCCCTGGTATAACAGGTATCCATGGGCGGTGACCAATTACCAATAACTGGGCTGACTGAGAGGAGGCAGATTGGCAAGCAACCCACACAATGGTAAGTGGCAAACGCCGCCCATGGACACCAGCAATACCAGGAGAATGGATAATCCTATTCACAGCTTTCTCAACCCGCATATCTATTATATATAAGTATTTAATTTATGTCGCAGAATTCTTCAGAAGGCAATAACAAAGCATGAAGGAGTAAATGGCAACAAATTACAGATCTGCTGCTAATTACATTATACAAATTCTTAATTCATCAAACATCCCCGCGATGAACATGGACAGCAGATATCCCTCTGACGGTAACAACTAAGTTTTCTACATTTAAGTGTACAAAGTATACTTACGTATTACCTAACTGTAAGTATATTGAAGCAGTGGACCTTATCGCCGTGGATCGATCCGATGAGAAACGGTAAGAATTCAGTCAGGTGGAATATCCCTTATCAAAAAATAACAACATATATTTTCAATTATCAGAATGAAGTCTCAGTTTAATGAGGTTCGCTTTGCTCGCACGTGTCTGCACCGGAGTGAGCGGTGAGCGGCATCGATCAGCCGCGATACGATCACCGCTCACCGCCCGCCGGACGCCGCACACGTTAGCCCTTCAACCAAATTACCTGACGATACCTCAGGTTTTTGGTAATTTTACTAGTTAGTCCCAAACTTGTACCTTCAGACTACCTTCATTTTGGTATCTACTTAATATACCTTATAAAAATATAAAGTTTTACCCTTTTAATTAACCAATATGGATACTCCAGTGGGTTCAGTAAATACTCGTATGATGGCAGTCATAATTATGAGTATGTGCTCTCAGACTGTTGGCTTATTTTGATATATAACATATCAAGACAACGATACTACAGCAATTCAAGAAATTATATTGATATTTTTTTCCATTTAAGTACATTTTTCTATAAAGACTATACGAGGGCCACACTGAGTTTCCGGAATGAATAAGAAAAAATTACAATGAATGGCCAAAAATCAATTTATTGTTTCTCTAAATATTCTCCACGAGCGTCAATACACTTTTTCATACGAATAAACTAATTTCCATAACATTTATTCCTCTCCTCCGTGACCTAGGAAACATGTTTTTCATACTCTTCGCCAGCCTCTTCTGGCGATAAAATCGTTGACCGCGTAATTGGTTTTTAATTTTTGGAAACAAGAAGATGTCACAAGGTGCCAAGTCGGAACTGTATGGAGGATGGCTCTTGAGTTCTACGTTTTTCGCCTTCAGAAATGTATCTGTCTGTTTGGCCGTGTGACAGCTGCCATAGTCATGGTGCAAGATTATGCGACGTTTACGGTTGTTTTTACGGAGTTCGTCAATTACTTCCGGCAAGCAAATGGTCGTGTACCAATCAGCATTCACCATACGACGATTCTCTAAAGCAACAGTAGCCATATGTCTAATTTTTCTAAAAAAAAGAAGTGATCATCTGCTTCGCGGCACTTTGCACACTTTGCCACTTTGGTGGCGTTCGGCTCATCTAGAAAGGCCTAAGTGGTCGATTGCTGCTTTGTTTCGGAGTCGTAGCTGTAAATCCATGTTTCGTCGCCTGTTACTATGTTCCACACCAAATTTGACGTTAAATCCATCGTAATGCAGATACGCAATTTTTAAAATGACGCCACAATGAATAAAGATTAGATGAAACAAACTTTATTCTACAGCCAAAGAGTTCCATTTCTAAATATTGTAATTACTTTTAAATATTGATTATGTATGGTAAGTGGCCAGTTCCGGAAATTTTCAGTGTAATTATGTATTCCGTTTACAAACTTTTCTATTGGGAAAATTGACAACATGAAAGAAGGAAGGAAGGAACATACACAGCTGCAGGAAAGTAATGAAGGAAATCAAGACCCACAAAATTTTGTAGCACTGAAAATGTAGTACTGCACTGAAAATGAAATTTTGTAGCACTGTAGCACTGTTTGTAGAATTGAAGGGAGAGCTTGGGGGGGGGGGGGAGTGCACGCTGCATTCCCACAGCCGCTGGACGCACTGAACGTTACCTCTCTCTCACAGAAGACTACCTTGAAATGTACTGCATTTCCTACTTTATCGTATTTCCCCAATGTACGTGTTGCGGGGTAGTAAGTGAGATATGCCAGAGACTATTCTCATCGCATCCTATCCCTCCCCATTTACCCAATCCATTCCTTAATCTGCAAAGGTAGGCGACGCATCCGGGGGCGTGCCGACGTTTGTCATTTGGACTGATGTTGGCATGTCTATGGACGACAGTATCCACTTACCATCAGATGGACTGTATGCTCGTCTGTCGCCTTTTTCTATATAATTAAAGAAACGTAGTTAAATTACATTTTCTTTTAATAATGATTTGATATGCTAAACTCTAAAAGCCAGCGTCCACTAATTGAAGTTTCTGCTAATCAATTTTAATGAGATCTAACGATTAATGTTTCAATTAAAAGTTATTTTTATTCGTCATTTATTTCCCTAATGAAACTCACATTCATTCCACTAACATGTCATTCATGAAAACTTAATGAAAGGTCGCGTAAAGAGAAGAGAACTGAACGTATAGTTTAATAGCACTGGCATTACTAAGCAGGAGTGGAGTTGAAGCGGCGATAAGAATATAGACGAATCGAGTGCACTTCGTCAAAGGGATCACCCGTTCGAGCCAAACGTTTCATCCTTCTATGTCGAACGTTTAATATCCGAACTGTTGCGGCCTTCTTTTTACAGAATGAGCGAAAAATAATTGATCGATTTTACCCGAGGGGCTTAACGGCAGGATGACGTGGAAGAAATGTGGCTGGAGTCTCATTCAGGAATGGATGTTGTTGATATTGTTTTTCCCCCGTACATTTCAAAACGGAACAGAGAAATGATTTCGTCGTTAGCCAACGATATTTCGTCTTGACCGGACTGAGAATATCTAATTTTGAGAGTTCCTTTACATTTCTGCAATAACTGTACCACGTTTTACATAATATAAGTGTTCAATTTCTGCATTCAGCGTTCGTGCGAACTGCAGTGCCTGTCACAACCTCCTTCAGATCGTAGTCAAAAATTCGCAGTAGAGCCAACTGCCAAGTGCTGTTACCCAACCACGTATTGCATGATTGCATGACGACGGATTTTACGTGTACCTTTTTATTTTTTTTCAGACTGCAGCAAGGCACGTAGTGCAGCACGTACCTACTGTTGCATGATGCTTCGTGAATAAGGTATCAACCACTATCAATTAAAGTGAACTTGTGCGTACAAGCACAATATCTGTTTTCTCAGAAACTAAACATTATGTTGTGTATTCTTTGAGCTGTAGAGGTTTATTGAATCAATATCGATCGCAGCATTTTCAAGCGAAAATGCAGCGCCAGGTAAGCACCTGGCGCCGGGAATATCACCCGCTGTAATTAATTTTACTTAGTTATTGGAAAAGATTAAATTTTGTTAAACCCATAAAGTTTTAGCAACTTGATTTTTGTGACTCCATTAATAATCACTACACCTCTTAGATAAAGTTACTTAGAAAATTTAACAATAAAATATATGTATCATCTGAGATTTTCGCGTTTTTCACACATACATATTTAACTATTTAAATGGGTCTCAACACGTATGTTTACTTTATTTATTTTACTCGCCGTTTTGGTTGGGTTGTACCGGCCGAAACGTCATAAATAATTTTAATTACTAAAATAATTAACCATCGACTTGATTCGACTAAGATCATTACTTTATAACTCTAAGGAATTCAAGGATTATATTTTTACCAATCGTCTAGATTACTAACACCTTAGCTAAAGCTTCAATCTTGTGAACAATGCTTCAATACGGTGTAGTAAGCAAGCTGCCGAGGCCCAGGTCGGGAGCTCGTGGCCTTTTGAGAGATACGGGCATTGTGGGCCCATTGTCAGAGAAACAATGGTCGTTTCAACACCTCACAATAGCTAAAGTTAGCGCAGTGAAAAATTAACGCGCGCGCAACCTGCGTACGATGAAGGCTCGAAACTAGCTTCTGTCGATTTAGATTGACGGTAATTGAGCTATTATTACTTCGTTTGGCTTTTTACAGCAACTTTCCGAGGATTGTTTATTTCTATATAATCAAAGAGAATGTGCAAAGGTTTTCGAATATTAAATAATTTTCTTAACGTATCGATATGTGCTATAAAATCCCATTGCCATCGATCAACCAAACTACAATTATGGTCTTAAAACTGAAGCGTTGTCGATACAATCTGTTATTTGGCGGCAAAAACTACCAAGAACATATTATTGATAGTTTTCCTTTTTTTACAATAGCTGCTAATTTTACAATAATTTTAATGTGTCAATCTAGAAAAAAATATAAGGAGCATAGAAATAATTTCAAAAAAATCTCTGATTAAACCGAAATAATTTTAAGAATGTAATATTTCGGGGAAAATGTGTTTGCGTATTATAATAGATTTTATGTAAATAAACAAGGTCACAAGGAATTGTCCGTCTATGTATTTTGGTTGATCAATTCCCACTGCATGGCACAGGCCTCCCCTTTTGATCACAATGGATTTTAAACACCTTTGCGGACGAATAATTTTTCTTAATTATTTACCCAGCGAGATAATGCCTCCAGTACGTTGGGTACCTTACCACAAGGATCAAATTTATACAATTTGCTATATATAGGAACAGATTATTATACGTTTTACTTTTGTTTATATAGTAGCTGTGTGTTACGATTTTAAATCACTCTTTAATTTGTCATTATAAATTAAAAGCTTCGGTTTCCAAATGTTTTAAATTATAATTTTGCTTTGCAATTCCAATTGTAAATATCATCGAAATAAAAAATGTAGTTAAGCATAGATGATTAGATAAGCATAGTTGGTTGCAGGTCGTTGAGGGAAGATTTTACCTCATAAACGTACGGCACATTGGTGCGATAGCTCGCCGCGGTCTCAATACAAGCCCAATTAGTCTGCGCAAACTTCCGCACGTTTTTGCTGGGCCACTAATGGGCAAGCTCTGACTGAAGGAACATTTACAATGCTTGTGTAAAAACGTCTAATTTACTATTTCGTGCTGAATTGTTGATATATTATAATAATATTAATGGTACTAATAATATTCATTCATTTATATGTATGTCTCCAGACCGGGGAAGCCTAGTGTGAGCCATTGAGTGTGGCGTTATTTATATTTATATTCGATCACCATTTATTTACAATTGGATCACTGCACTGAAACCTGCTTATACTTTGTTCCTTGTGAGGAATACTCAATTGTACCTATTTAGTGTTATGTTTGATTATGTTTGTCAGTATCCTTCTTCTTTAGTAAATAAAAAAAAATAATAGGCCCTTACATTGTTTTTAACTTAGTCCACCTTCCAACAAAAGTTAGAGACTAAACAGTATTTCAAGAGACATCTAATGAATCTGATTGGCCACGCACCTTTTAGAGCAGCGTTAAATACTGCCTTAGGTATCTTTTATGGTAAGAAGGTATATTTTTCCCGTCCTGAGTACTTTAGTTTACTTTGGTAAACATATGTATACTTTATTAGCTTTTACCCCGTGACTTCATTTGCGTGGTCTACATAAATAGCTGCCTATGTGTTAATTCGGATTACAATCTACCCATTTGCCTAGTTTCAACGAAATTTGTTCAGCCGTCCCGAAGTGGCCATGTTACAAACATTCAAACTTTAGCATTTATAATATTAGTGGAACTTAAACTTTATTTTGAAAAATACGCTTTAATCTGTTTCTTTCCTATTTATTTCATTTAATTTTACCCCGTTTTACTTCGCATGTTGAACATAACAACATATATTAATATTCAACGTAAAAAAACAAAACACTTTTCAGATCTTGTTTGTATGAACTAAAGTTCCCATTTGTTGCATTTTATGTGGTTGGAAGACGCCTTTAGTTGAGTGTTCTTATGATTTATAGCACGCGGTTATATTTCTTCCGGACAAAATAACAGTCATAACATAACCCATTGCATAGGCTTTTCAAAGTTACTAAACATAGTAAATATTGTGTTTCCCGGCAGAATATGACTACATAATACTTTTATCTTTTATGATGCTCAATACTTCGTCAGATGCCACTGACCAGTAGAAAACGGAATTATACTCAAATATCTTCGTTATCTATTTACAATAAGAAAAAATAGTACAGCATCATTTTTAATTTTTAATGTGAATATTACAGCAGCGCGTTATCAAATCGTGCATTATAAAGCACCTTTTAAGCAAGTAAGGGATTATAGGCTCGACTCGGCACACAATTACGCAGGTCAAGCGTGCTTCACTCGATGCTGCCACAAAGCTGACGCTGAGCGGTTTTATTTTAAAACAAACAATAATGCAATTTTCATTTGCTTTTAATTAAAATTCTACAGACAGCTGGGTATAGAAAATTCAGATATGACATATAACTTGACAAGTTATTGACAAGTTATAAAAGATATTGACTGTAAAAGTATTAAATTATTTTATCCTTATTCTGATCAATTAATATTATTTATAACCATTCCTACAAGGTACCATAGAAGCATTATTACAGACAGTAAGTGCTTCTAAAAAGTTCTTAAAATTTTCGAACCAGATATGATGTAAATTAAGCTTTATTATCTTTATTTTACGAACACGTCATTAGTGTTAGTAATTCAAGTATCATTTCAGTAAAAAAAAATGTTTTGTTCTTTTTCTTTTTTCTTTCTTTCTTTCTCCCTTCTTTTTCTTATTTGTTTCTTTCTTTAATTTTCCATAGAAGAAAAAGACCGAACCCGTGTGATCTTGTTTCAACTTTCAAATATGTATTTACGAGTACATCATTATGCATAATTGATAGAGAAGGGCGATTTTGCATCTTATAAGCTACTAGACGTATCCGACTGGCCACACTCTCGCAGAAAACTGCCTTGAAATATCCTAGCAAGTTTCGGAAATGAGTGAATGAGTGAGTGAAATATTCGGAATGAGTTATCACTCCATCCAGTTCTATCCCATCCGATACGATCTTATCACGTTTTTCTCATTTGATGAAATAACAGAAGTAAGATAGGATCTTTTAGATTGTATCTCATACCGTCCCGTTTTCGTATTCATCATCTAATTTTATATCCCATGTCCGTCCCGCATATCCCATGCGAGATAAGAAAGTATGAAACGAATCTGTTTCCATGTCATTCTGTCCCCTTTGTATAATGGCAGCGAGGAGGCGGCGTAAGATCATATAGAATTGGATAATGATATTTCTACAACCCTAAACCCTAAATGTGGGTAATGTATCTGCAGTGGTACATTACCTACTGTATGTATCTGTGTGGTGTCGGCTGCCTTTAGAATAGCACCACTTCATGTCCCCCCGTGGGTGTCGTAAAAGACGACTAAAGTATAACAAAGCCTCTACCACATGTCCTGAGGAACTAAAAGAGTGGACTTGTCGACCCGTTTCTCGTCAACTTGACGTTAATCTGTCAAGAGTGACCAACTTGGCGTTTTAAGGCCATTCATTCTGTACATGGACCTCCTTATGCACGAGGAGATCCATGTCCGGCAGTGGACGATAAAACGGTTGATCCACTTACCATCAGGCGAACTGCTCGTCTACTATTCTGTCCATAAATAATACCATTCGCGTTCCACATTACCATTCCACACTCCTTTCTATAACATCAAACCTCTTTATTTTAATAATGCTTGGTTAGTCAACGATAATGAGTTTCGGGGAACATGAAAAACGTAACGTGGGAAAGCTGAGCAGTTAGTGCCGTTAACGTCATAAGCGCCGATCCATTTCACTTAACTGTAGTGCACGCATTTAGCTTGCATTCTTGAAATATGCAAAGCGCACTCACGACCGGGACCCAGCGTAGGTAATAGCGCGTGAGATGCTTAGAGCTATGGACCACAGTAAAGGAAGGAATAATAACAGTGTGCATGTTTCTATCGTTTGCAAACTTATTTATTTATTAAAGGTCACCAACAGAGCATACATCATAGAAATGTTAGAGTTACATTCAAGACTGTTAATTACATAAATGTATCTGTACTTAAGGCTACGACAACATAGCTTAAAAGTAAACACGGCCAAAAACAAAAATTAAAATTGTGTGTAAAAAATTATTTACACATAGGCTAGCATTCATAAACAGAAGTATACAGTAATAAGAACGAAGAAAAACAATATAAACAAAATTTGCCTACTCTGACAGTAGAAAGAAATTAAAAAGTTAAAATTTAATAAACTTTGCTATCGCGTTCGAGTACGTTATTTTTTTCTGGATGAAAATGTTAAATTTCTCAATACGACCGCTAGAAGTGAATCTGAGAAGCGAAGAGAAGGGAGAGACACGAAGCTACATTCCACAATCGACTGTACACGTTCAATTGACGATTTACATCACAAAACCTTACAACCCAAACAACTTACAAAACGCTGCCGTGTGGCGTACCGACATGTTCCAAGAGTGATTGAGGATATTCCATCTCATAATACAGGTCCCCGTTTCTTTCGTACAGTGCGATAGGATGAGATTGTACGGGATGCGTTCCGTCTATTATCATTAAATCTCGTTACTTTTATATTTCGATAGATGGAAGAAGTGGAATTTAGTGGTATGGCATTGGATAAATATACCCCCCTCAATAATATTTTTTTCTATACAGATCAAAGGTTGCTTGAGAAGAAAGCGCTTTAACGGTAAGGCCGTCGGTTGTACTTCTCATTACTTGTACTCTGTATGTTTTTGACAGCAAATCATGATCAGCAAAACAAACTATTTTTGAATATTTACAGTAAATAATTTTAAATTACTAAGAATGACATCACCATACCGAATTAGTCCCGCTACTCGGAACTTCTGTATCTATATTATCATCACAGAACTTAAACTGTTTGAAACCTAACCCACCTTTAAATGTGCTGCTTTAAATTTGCTGTTCATTCAGTATTTTTCTGCTGTCCGTTTAATTATTTCCCTTTAAATAATGAGGAGATAATTGTTTACAAAGCCATTAATTTGATTCATCGAGATTACAAGTTTGCCTAGATTTAAAATTAAATGTTGAAATATTTCATTAATTTGAGTTTTGTTTGCCCAAAATGGAATTGTATTGGACTTTTATATGTGAACATGCTAATGTTCATCATTTCGTCACATTATGGCAGGTATCGCACATGTTCATTCGGCTTATCGGTAGATTATCTGTCTGTTTGCCACCTTCTTTTTTATATAAAAGATTCTATATCTATAACATTAATACAAATTTTAGGTCCACCTTGATAATAATAGCGTGGTACTTTTTCAAAGAATAATGTCATTACGTATATGTATGTACTATTCAATACCTGCAATGTTTTCAAATGTTTATCTGTGCGTCTAGCTACATAATAGTCCTCTGCTAATGCAGAATTTCCCATTCCCTGTACAAAATACCACATGAGCAATGTTTGCTCCTCACACAGCAAGCTCTCCCTACACTGTGATTTAGAATATGCAAATACAATACAAGTATAAAGCTTCTGTGTGTATGAAGCGAAGTTTGCTTTTGTATAAGAGGACATCGACCACACTGTACATCAACTGTGTTGTGTTACGAACTGGAGTCCGGGACTCTCATCGCGTTAGCCGCCTATACATTAGGGCCTATTCAACGATGCACTTTGCAAGCTGAATTGCGTAGTGTCTTTAATACTCTTAACGTGGCTTTACACCATATATAAAGTTTTGGGATACATTTTCTTTATATGTATATGAAAGGTGGCACACAGGCAGAGGGCCCACCCGGTTTTAAGTGGTTACCGTCGCCTGTGAGCGCCTGCAATACCAGGAGGATTACAGACGCGCTGCCTACCCTGCAAATGTCTATTTACAGCTCTCTTGAGGAACCCCATATCGTAATGCAGCTGAAATACCTCACGAGGTATGTCGTTCTATTAATTCTCGATTTCGCGGTATAAAATGTCTAGTCGCTCGAACAGTACGCGACCGCCCTCTATCAAGAAAGTGCGGATGTTCCGCGTTTCGATGACGGGTTCGATATAACCGTACCGGTAATAAAAACCCGAGGTAGGTATTATATTAAATAATTCCTCAGAGCTTTCCCCGTTGTATAGCCAATATAGAGCAACGTCTCTCCGGGCGCTAAGAGGTTGTAGATGGTTTGATCGTCGACTATCAGTACAGCACGTCGTTAAACGTGCTAACGTGTCGTTAAACGGTTAAGAAGATCAAGTTGATATCTTGGTGCACCAGCCCAGAGATGTGAACAGTACTCCAGGTGAAGTCTTACCTGAGCTTTGTAAGCAACAGACGTTGCCGAGAAGTGAAGTTCTGTTTAGCGCTGTTAAGAATTCTGAACTTTCTCGAAGTCAGTCTGAAATTTTATGTATATTACTGAAATTAGTGTATAATTAAAATTATTATACTGCCCGGTAGCGAAACGGCTGTTTTGGCAGGTATATAATTAAAACTGCTGAAGATTTTGGTGCAACGTACCTAAACATTTTCTCCACCCGTAAAATATCATTTAAAAACAGAGTAAAATTATTGCGTGTTAACTACAAATATAAATATTAACAGAATGCACTTTATATAGAGAACTAAATGAATGTCAATCTCATTAATTAGGTCTTATATAATAGACGTTAAACTATTTTCAAAGGGTTGAAGCTGTATTACATAGCGATAAGATTCCCACGAGTCTCACCCCTTTACCACCGCAACACAGCTCTAATCTATTGTTTAACTATTACTCTAATAGATATTGCATTACAATTATAATGTTTTCAATTTGTTTATCTGTTTCTGTTGAATTTTTTTTTTTTTATAGAGAAGAGGGCGGACGAGCAAGCGGTCTCACGTGATGGTAAGTGTTACCGCCGCCCATGGACACCTGCAACTCCAGGGGGTATGCGGGCGCGCCGCCGACCTTGCAAAATCCTATTCACAGCTCTCTTGAAGAACCCCATGTCGTAGTTTAATGGGAAGACCTCTTGAGGCAGTTCGTTCCACAGCCTACGGGTTCGCGATTTTAAAATAATTTTTGGACCGAACAGTACGCGACACCTCCGTATCTAGGAAATGCGGATGGACCGCACTTCTGTGACGGGAAGTGCGGTTGTAGAAACCCGAGGTGGGAATTATATTGAACAATTCTTCAGAGCATTCCCCATTGTACAGGCGGTAGAACACACAGAGAGACGCAACGTCCCTCCGAACGCTGAGGGGCTCTAAACTGCCCGTGAGAGTGGGATCGTTGACAATACGAACAGCACGTCGTTGGATGGAGTCACATGGGTCCAATTGGTATTTTGGTGCGCCGGCCCAGAGATGTGAGCAATACTCCATATGGGGCCTCACCTGAGCTTTGTAAAGCATTAGGAGTTGCCCAGGGGTGAAGTACCGCTTCGCTCTGTTCAGCACACCGAGCTTTTTGGAGGCCATTTTGGCCTTACTTTCCAGATGACCCCTAAATTAGACTTTGCTGGAAATGTCGACACCAAGGATCCCAATACTCTCCGAGATCTTAAGAGATATGCTCTGAAAGCGAGGTGCTACGACAAAAGGTTTTTTTTAGCGGTGAATGCACAGACTTGCGTCTTACTGGGGTTGAAATCCACTAGGTTCAGGGAACCCCAAATCGAGACTAGATTTAGAGAGTCTTCGATTTCAGACACAAGCCTGGCGCGACTTTCTTCGCTCCGACTCGAGGGATGTTGGCGCGGCCCCTGTACAAGGCGTCTCCAGTGCTGTCATCCGCATAGCAACGTATGTCACCAATTGAATGAAGATAGGAACAACGAGGAAACCGAAGAGTATAGAGATAATTGAATGTTGTATCATGTATCTGTAAGTCCAAATGGATAGTAGTTACTGAAGATATGAGACATTATATCGTGTCCATTAAAGACGTCACTCATAGAGCGAAGTGGAAAAGAAAAACGAAAAACCATTCAGACGGTATATGTTGCGATGATGATCTAGAGACTCTAGATCTTCGCAAGATTTACTTCTGTACTGATCCAACTCTAGAAGAAAGTCCTTAAATTTTCAAAGTAGAACTTTCTCGAGAGCATCACATACACCCTACTTTCCGTAACTTCGCTCAATGACTCGCCTGTATCAAAGATTGCTATTCCTATTACAGATTACTGCTTCTTTAGCTTATTCCATATAATTTTTAATACATTATTATTTTTAGCTTTCTTACTTAGTGCATAGCACAGAAGGACTTTCTTACTGTTACTAATAAAGTTAAGGAAGGCTTTTTAATTTACACAATTAAACAAACAAACATGAGAAGTAAAATAAAAGCTTGTAATAATGGGTTAGGATAAATACTAAAAACCACACTTTAAGACTTATTATCTCTATCTGATTCATAAACTGACATTCCCAGTTAGATAAAAGGTCAAATATAATTAGACTCTATAGTGAGACCTGAAGCTTGTATTAAGAAGTGGCTTAATTTATGGAACACTCAACATACTACATGACGCACAATGGCAAATTTGATGTCGCACAAAAAATCTCCTATACATACTACACGACGCACAATGGCAAATTTGATGTCGCACAAAAAATCTCCTATACATACTACACGACGCACAATGGCAAATTTGATGTGGCACAAAAAATCTCTTATGTGAGTGTTCCATAAATTAAGTCACTTCTTAATACACGCTCCGGGTCTCACTGACTAATTAAAAATATGTAGCATTTCAGACGCTTTCTCGCTTAAGGTCCACATGTGTTGGTTTAAATTCTCGCTCCCACGCCATACATATTAATCTTTACATTTAACAAAAAACATCTTACATCTATTATATTACTATATTGGGCCAGAGCCCCAGGATTCGCTTTTAGAACTTCTGTAAGCGATTCATTAAACACAGAACTCCAAGCGAACCCATTGCCCCTAAGAGAATCCAAATATTATGAGTTAAATCAATAAAGTGAGTACGCATGAATCAACAAGTGAGTTCGTGCGACGCGTGGTGCGGCGTGGGTGCGGCTCGGGCGATACCTCTCGGATACAAAACGAATGTGGAGAGGCTCCGCACTGCGTGACGGGTGACAGGCCCGCACAACCTGCTCGTGCGCCTTACACCGCACACGAGTGAGGAGAATAGACGAGCCTGTAGTCCAGAGGTGTCGCAAAACTAGTGGAAATAAAGGAGGCTTGTTATTTTACTATTGTATAACTAAAAAGCAAGCACTTTTCATTTTTGCGCAAATAGACCAGCTGCCACTTGGCAGGGGTAGGATACACGCTGCAATCCCAAAGTCGTTGGGAGTCTCAACTTACAAAATTACCCTGACCCCAAAGAGGATTACCGTAAGATGCACTGCATTTACGGTAATCCTCTGCATGTACGTGTTAGGCAATGAGTGAGATATGCTAGCGCACATTCCCATTTCATTCAAGGTAGGCAACGCATCCAGGAACGTGCCAACGTTTATCATTCTTAATTGATGTTAGCGCATATCGCGGATGGCATGTACCGGTATCCACTTATCACCAAGTGGACAGTCTGTTGGACTGCCACCTTATTTCTATAAAAAATATCCCAATGCCTTAAAGCTACGTATGAGAATCATGAACATTTCCAGGACTGAGTTTATTGACTTGAGTAAAAATAATATTTTGGCGGACCTGCAGATACCTCAGGACTGAACTGTCGATTAGTAAACACATTATATTAGGGGTTAAAGTATGAAATTGCCGATTTGTACTGAAAAATTAAAACTTGTTTTTATCTAAAATGTAACATATTTATTTAATCAAAATATTTACCCTCATTATCTATACATTATTGCCATCTAATCGGAAGTTCATTTATGCCTTTGCGATAGAACTCTGGGGATGTAGACTCGACAAACTGTGTGAAAGCATTTTGTACTGCCTCTTGGGAAGAAAATTTTTTACAACGTAGAAAATTGTCCAAATCACGAAAAAAATGGTAGTCCGTTAGAGCAAGGTCTGGCGAGTACGGAGGATGACGTATAGTTTCTAACTGCAGCTCCTGTAGAGTTACAACGGTTTCTCGTGCAGTGTGAGGTCTTGCGTTATCATGGAGCAATAATGGTGAAGATCCATTCACGAGTCGGGGCTGTTTCACTGCTAGTTTCGCCATCATTGTTCTAAGTTCGGCACAGTAAACATGTGCTGTTATTGCTTGACCAGTCCTGAGAAAGCTATAGTGAATAACACCATGAATAGACCACCAAACAGTTACCATTACCTTTTTATTGGTAAGCTTTGCCTTAGGGCACTGTTGCGGCGTTGGACCTGGGGTCAGCCATTGCATTTTTCGCTTTCGGTTATCGTAAAGAATCCACTTTTCGTCACATGTCACAATTCGATCCAATATTCCTTCATTTCTGTACCGATTCAACAAGGCAACGCAAGTTTCAACACGCGTTTCTTTCTGCAGATCAGTCAAATCATGAGGCACCCATTTTTCATATCTTTTTATATTATTGATTTGATGCAAATGAGTCAATATTGTAGGTAAGGTAACGTTAAACTATGCCGCTAATTCCTGGATAGTTTGACTCGGATCGGCTTTCACCATCTCCTTCAATTCAGCGTTATACACCTGTGTGGGCGGTCTTCCACGTGGTTCGTTCTTCAAGTCGAAGTTTCCATTACGAAAGCGTTTAAACCAAAAACGCACGGTTCGTTCATTAGCAGTCTCCTCTCCGAACTCAGCATTGATATTGCGAGCCGTTTCTGCCGCGTTAGTTCCGCGTCGGAACTCGTATTCAAAGATTACTCGGATTTTCGAAGTATCCATCTTTCCCGTCTAAGCTGAATAAAAAAAACAATTGAAAGTCGAAAATCGAATGTTGCACATTTTTCAAAAACAAGAACCTTATAGGTATCATGTGAAAAAAGTTTCACTCGAAAATCTCACACCATGAACGTTTTATGTCAATTCAGAGTATCTATTACTATAAAACGGCAATTTCATACTTTAACCCCTATTACCTATATAAAATTGTAAATTAGACGTCGAACTACGATACTCTTCTTCGCTTCAAAAATAAAACGAGAGGCTTGTCTATACATTCTAGACGAATAGAGACTGCGCTGCATTTCAAGTACTACTGCCGTAGTAGGTATATTTCTTCCACACTACCAATACTGTCCTATTTCAAATCTCATTTCAAGTAACTATTTAGCTTATTACTGTGTATATAAATAATAATTGTATAAGATTAAATATTTTTATGTATTATTGTACCCGTATTGTTATGTTTATATATATGTTACATTTATATATTTTCTATTTCTTACGAATATAATACAATACCTTTCTATGGACCTCTCTTGATTCTCTATTTCGCCAAAGGTTGACTGGTAGAGAATGCCATAATGCATTAAGGCATCCCTTTGCACTTTTGCATTTAGTCTATGCAAAAAGTTTAAATATATAAATTAAATTATATACTTATATATAAGTTTATATATTTATTTATTATTAATTAATAATCAGGACGATGATGTTACCCATGATTAGTTATTATAATCTCATAAAAATAATTATAACGATAATACACATAGTTAATTCCAATTTGAATGTACAAACAATAAAGTTTTATTGCATAACGATTAGCAGTCAACGATAGTATTGAATGAAATAAATTAATAAGCTACACTCGGTAGTTACGCCTTATCTGCAGTAATGGTGCAGCCTGCTTCTGCACTCGAAATTACGAGCTGCACACCGGGCCCCGGGCCAATATTAAATTATATTTAATTTACTTAGTTATGATTGGCTTTTCTTATATATAGATAGATAGATAGACAAAGGTTTTTACTGCACACCAAAACAATCAAGACAGTAACAGACATTATAATTTATATAACACATGAAACGCATAAATAGCGATCGCTGCTATACAATCTTTATACTCTAATCACATGGTGTACAGTATACATAATTACACATAAACATAAACACAATATACGTAGGTATTTATTAGGTATATTTAGTTATTCTTATATTAATCATTGACAGCAAAAATTTCTTTTTAACTGTCAAAGGCTATAAAAAAATATTTTTATGTAAATAATTTTACACACAATTATATAAGACCCCTGAAAAAAAACTCAACTTAAATATATGTTTATTTGGAATCATCTCAACGAACGGGTATGATTTTGACCTTTTTCTAATGACAATTAAACATACATATATACGTACCTACTATCTATATGTGGATACTGGTGTTATTTATTACAATTTACTGAACTGTCAAAGTAAAAAGAAATGATCAAAAGTAACGATTCTCTAAGTAAAACTGGTAATTACCGGGTGAGTTAATAATAATGAAATGAATTTTGCTTTTGTAAGATAAAAAGGGTGATGGGGATTTAACGCAAGTAAATTTCATAGCATAACTTGCCGCAAATTACAAGACCATAACACAAGGTGACAATTTGGGTATGGTAGCCGTCATGTAGCTAACCGCCTTGGTGAATAAGTAATTAATAATAATTGTAAAGGTCAAGTTAGATTAGGTTTTTATGTGGTAGTAATTAGTATTTTATTAGTGTTGTTAGGAGCGCAGTTGCGCGTGAGTGTCGATGGTCGATAGCGCGGGGCGGAGCCTCGCCCTCGGCCCACACACTGCCCACATACAATGCGCTCGCGACTGCAAACATAAATATTATTAGGAACAACAAACACATCATCTAATAAATTTCATATTATTTTCCTTTAAGCAGAACTATTTTCTTACTGATTAGTTTTCTCACTAAAAGAGTAATTGATTGTTTTTATGGTACCTACACCATAAAAACAATCAATTACTCTTTTGTTCTATGACTTATTTGAAATTCGCGGCAAATCAATTAACCATACCAAAGATATAGAAAATTATGTTATGAACGATGAATTTCATACATGATAGAATATTCGAGTATTTGTTTAAAGCAGAATTTATTATGTTTTGATTTAGAGATGCTGAAAATATTCCCGTAATAAAAATCATTTATTCTTTTATTTCCTTTTTTTGGACTTTTGCCTTAAAAAGATATATATACCAATCACGTTGTAGATTAAAAAAGATTGTATTCCACTAGTGCAGATATGCATTGGGTAACTTGTTGTCGTTCGGCAAACTTCACATAAAGTTACGGAAAAGTTCGTAATAATATGCACCAATTTCGCTACGGGCACGGAACAAAGGTCCTGTTATATGACGACATTTTTTTAGTGAAGATAAATTTGAAGAAAAACAAGATAAAAATATTAATCAGCCCTTTTCTCATTCATCGTGGTCATGGGCCTCCTGCATGCACATAGTCTTGTGCACGCAAGAGGTATAAAACGCCACACTGACCAAACGGGTTGGCGAGTCCACTTTTTTAGATCTGGTTAAACTTGGGGAACTCGAGAAGTAAAATTGAGTCTTTTTTTTATAGCCGAGTAGGCGGACGAGCAAGCGGTCCCACGTGATGGTAAGTGTTACCGCCGCCCATGGACACCTGCAACACCAGGGGGTATGAGGGCGCGCCGCCGACCTTGCAAGATCCTATTCACAGCCGTTTTTGTTTGATTATTGTAAACATTGTGTATTGTGGGATTGTGTCTACTAGAAGATATTTTTATAAACAAGTCAAATCATACTATCACTATCTATTACATTTGCACGCCACCGCAACTGCAGCTTTTACGAGCTTTTAGCCCATTTTGGAACAATTAGTCGGTCCAGAGCTTTAACTAATGTCCATTTAAACTTCTATTTAATCCCCGATTTGTTTTAAATATGTATACTCTTAATGTTAACATGAGGTATATTAATCGTAAGATTAGGGGGTGTAAGTCTTTGACTCTATTCGAGAGTTGCATTAAAATTATTATATTTTAAAAGGTGTCTCCGAGCGGAGTGCGGCGGTGTGCGGGGCGGCACGGCGCGAGCGACACGCGTAAATTAAAAGATATACTAGAAAAATAAAGATCAAAAAAGGTTATTGTAAAAATTAGTGGAATCGATTGTTCTCTCAACACTGAACTCATTTCATCTTTTGCTCTATTTCAGTGGCACTTTGTATATATAGCCTTTGTCCCCGCACTGCCCCGCGTTGATCGGGATAAAATATGCCTACAAATATTTTATCCTATATGCCTTGGACTACAAATATGCCTTCAATAGCCATTAATTAACTTTTTGCAGAGTAAGTAGTTATACTTGTAATATTAGTTAGTAAATTTGAATTGGGATAAGATTACAATTATGTACCATTTAGAATTCATGTGAAATTGTCAGTCCATCTGATCGGACAATATCCCATGCTACATTTCCCGATATGTAGGTAGTCTTGATTTAAGGACTAGTCTACCCTATCCACTATTACGTACGAGTATACCTTATCTCCTCGTTTATCGCAATTTCTCATCTCCTCGTTTATGTGAAGACCTGAAAACTGCAATGAAGCAAACTGCTCTCTAGCTTTAAACCTGAATCCTTTCTTGCTTTGAGTCTTCTAGGGCTACCCTTTTGAGTTTCTTCATTCCATACCAATTTAGACTTAAAACTGCTTTCAAACGCTCTTTATAATCTTGAAAGCTTTATGCTTGCACAAGAAGTGTTCGCAATGCTGGAAGAGTGTGCTTTACAAAGTCTTAACAACAGCTTTATATTAAATTTCTAACAAATTATTGTTAGCTTAATGATCTATTTCCTTTTAACCAAATATTTATTATTAGATACATTCTTTCTTTTTTATAATCTTTTACTTACGGCTCTGTATCATTCGTAGTGTAACTCTGTAACGACTTTTTTCAAAAAGTAGTCCGTGTACAGACGCGGCTCTGTTGCGATTTTATTGTATAGATGAAACTCCAAGTTATAGGCAATCTATATATAGCTGTATATCTGTATATAATTTAATACAGTATCAATTGAAGAAGAAATTATAACCTTGCTATAACCACGTAGCACAGGATATTTACAAAAGACAATAAGTTCTTTCCGTAAAAGTCGTTATTGTTCGTACTCAACGTCCCACCTGCATCGTTACTGCTATTTAGACCATTATACAACAATTAGTTGATCCTCCATTTAGTTTATTGTTCTGCTTTATTTCATTGTAGTTAACTCCATAGCTTAGTTAGTAGATTCTGTTCGTTATTTGGTAGCTTCTTTGATAATAACTGATCTGGCAGTAGAGGAGAGTAACAACATTAATTGACTTGGTAACTTGGATCACTATGGTAATACCGTAACCCTAATCAGCCCTCTTAATATCCACTGCTGGATATTAAACACTGGCCTTCTCATGCACATTGTTTTGTGCATAGCCGCAAGACGCCACGCTGGCCAAGCGGGTTGGCGAGTCCACTCTTATCTTAGGTGGCGTAGTTCCTCAGCGCCTGTGATAGCAGCTTTATCCCTTAGTCACCTTCAACGACACCTACGGAGGAGATGGGGTAGTGCTATTCTAAAGTCAGCCACATGGCTAATAACACGAATTACTTTGGTTAATTAATTATTACTGAATTAAAAAAATAAGCATTTTGGAAGGGCCAGAGACTTAGCTTAACTTACCCTTTCACATATAAAATCTGCCAAACTCGAGTCAATCCAAGCATAACGTGATAAAACAACCTGTTCTTTCAGATAGAAATGATGGTACTAAGTAATTAGTCTTATATTAAAGAGCATTAACGATGCACTGGAGTGGCGTCCTCTAGTGTTTGTGATTAGCATATCTAATACAGATACTTAGTCATCATGAGATCGTCAGTTAAACCGTCTTTTTGAAAAAAGTAAAATGAAACTAAGTTACTAAAGAGATTTTAGTAATAAACACTATATAGAAAGACCTAGAAAGGAGCTATCATTTCCCTTGCGTTATCGGTGTCTGTAATGATCGATATCGATTGTAAAGATAGAGCATTCTACAAGAGAAATTACGCCAGACCGTTAAGCCAGAGATTCATAACCCTTACAAATACTTAACATTATTTTATGCAGTGCCGAGAGATGTATGTATTATAGCGAATTTAAAAAAAACTGTAGACATTGTGTCCACTAATAAATTTCAAATTAAATGTAAAGTCTTATCGATAATCGTTGCAGATATATTTTCTAAAGATAATAACAAAATGTTATGAACCTCTGTGACTCAAGAAGATTCTATAAGATTGCTGTCATCAGAAAGCCGTCCGTTGTTCGTCATTCGACCATCCGGGTCGCCATCGTCGTTGAAGTTTATTCCCAATGGGTTAAAATTTAGGAGAACAACAAAAGTACTATTGCTAGAAAAAAAAACAATAAAGTTAAATTTGCATGATATTTTCTCAAGAATTGTTTTACTGGTTAAAAAGTTTTAAAAAAGTATTGTTAAATACAATACTAAAGTAGTTAAAGTGTTAAAGTAGTGTTAAAAAGTATAATAGCTAATAGATGAAAATAAATACTGGGTAGGCAATGCGAGCTTTAACGTGAACCGTGTCTTTTTAGGATTCACAATCCACAGTACTGACTACATTTTAAAAAAATGTTTAGACAAATATTGTAGAACTTGATAATTCTTAACAAACAACCTACCGTTTGTATATCGATATCAGTCGATATCACCGTCTCACAGTACTGGGAGGTTTCGGATAATAATCCACCATGCCGGTCTAGTGCGCATGCTCTAGATTTCTTTTAATTCTCGAACATGCAATTGTCCCTGCATTATGTCTCTTCATCGTCGAGCTAGTGATTATTTAAAAATGACGGAGGATTTGAACTTACGTCTTCACGAATGAGAGTTGAGAAGGCGAATAAAGGCTCACAAGAAACATAGGAAGAGTTTCTCGAACGCGTGTAGGAGAGAAAATCGGTCAAGAATAATAGGTCGGGGAGAAAGTCTTTTCGTATTTTGTATATATGAAATTGTGATCTAATATCTTTGATTGAACTGTTTGTACCTGGCTGGTTATGATACCATTAAAAAGGTAACATTTAAAAAAAAAAAAAAACTGTTTCCCGCCTTTTTTCAATTGTTTTTCTGTCCAAGAAAATGAGTGAATCTAACGAATAAATTCGATACATTTTAAAGTTTTATTACAAAAAAGGGAAAAATGTTACACAAGCCGCGAAAAAATCTAAGTTAACAATCGAAAGTTAACAAGATCTGTTACCTCAGAGCGAGCACCATCTTAGTGTTTACACAGGCTTGGTTCACACACACACACACACCCATTCGCGTACGCGCTCTCATCCTGTCTCTCACCCTCTCTCTCATGCACCCTCTCTCTCTCGTTCACATGCACACACATAATAACTTAAAAGTACATAAATAAACTGTATATAAATAATTCAAATATAATCTAATGTATAATCTAATATTTAATATATATCTTGATTTAATGTAGGTACCTATAGTTTAGTTATGTGTAGTGTTTAACCTGTATTGGCGCCTTGAATTAATTACTGCAGTAAATTATAAGTTACATTTATAAGTACCCTGGTACTTATAAATGTATCCAAACCGCCACACTAACTCTGTATCTTCACATGTAATGATCCCCAAGATACAGGGTCTTGCCTAGTTTGAGGACCGTTCATAATTATTAATTATGTAATGCTAATTGTAAGGAATTAATAATTCTATCAATAAATTGTAATTGTACCAATAAGTGTAAGAATAAATTGTAATTTTACCAATAAATACTAATACCAATAATATTCTCGTCCGAACCGTTTGAGCAAGTCCAATGTAAATGAGATTTAACATGACTTAGGTAAATAACACGACATAATCCGTATAGCCATAAAATAATCGATCAGTGTTTATTGTCGAAACAAATGCATGTTTGTATTTTCTCCATAGACTTAAAAACTTAAACAATGCTCATTTGTATAAAGCAGAAATAGCCCTCGATCGTGCTAAAACAAACTCGGCCTGGAGCTGGGGGCGTGGACCCTGCGATGGTAAGGCACGCGCCGGTCGCAGATTATTGCGTTATACCCATCTAGTGTAAATACACCTTTACCAAAGTTGAACTTGATAATTGGTAAATGAAATTATAGCGAACATTTTAAAGTCGTAAAACATTCTAAATACTCACAATTAGATGGCTTTAAAATAGATATTAAAATATACCATTTTAACAAAGGTGCAAGTAGGTAATAAAATGAAAAGGTCACAATAATGACTAATGAAATCAAACGAGTGTTTTGGTTGGCGTAAGTACACATAGTTTTACAGGTGTCCCATAGCCATAAGCGCAATAGTAACGTATTAATAGTAAACTTATTAATAAAAATATGTAAGACTCAATAATTCATTTCACTGAACGTAAAAAAAGATGTTAGATTAATTACGTAAATTGGATCTGAATGTTTCATAAAAAGATTAACAATAAAGGCAATATGTTAACATTTCGAATAACAACTTGTTGACTTGTTTACAAGGCGACAATAAATATTAATAACGCGTGTAAACGCCTTTATAATTATTTCACGATTATTAAAAAGTGCTCAAAATAAATACGACATGCGCGATACGAATCAGTTAAAAGATGGAAGGTACGTGTGAAATTTAATGCATTGTCATTTAATTAATTTGTAAAGTCATATTTACCATACGAGTGAGTATGTATAATCCCATATGTCAAGTTGGAAAAGTTAAGTGCAATCACTAATCAAGATGCAGGTGTTTGCCACCTGCGTTTCTAAGACTCATTTAGTTGAGTGCTCCCTAGTTTAAATAGCGTTTCACCAGACGCAAACTGAATTAGCGTTTCAGTAGGTCGGCACGCGTGTAATTAAGTATTAAGTTAGAATAATAGTTCGCATTAAAACAAGACAACGCAGCTCATCGAATGTAATGCCCACCGTGTACATACCTACTAAGCCAGGACATATTTTTATTTACTTTATCTCTTTTACAAAATATTACATAAGTGTGGACTGAATATCTTTACAGCATGATTAATAGAGTTGCAGTATTATTAATAACTTTGCAATATTATTAATAGCTTTGCAGCTTTATTTCCCAATCAAACTTTGGACTATGCATGACGTGAAATGATAAGGGAAGTAAACAAATGTAACAAATAAAATATAGAAGAGAAGATAAGAAATTAATATAGGTGCACAAATATGAAAATAAATATCTAATTTATTTATTACAGTAATTAAATATACATAAGTAGTTATTAATCAAATGAAAAAA
Source organism: Sesia apiformis (assembly GCA_914767545.1). NCBI lineage: Eukaryota > Metazoa > Arthropoda > Insecta > Lepidoptera > Sesiidae > Sesia > Sesia apiformis. Next base: position 10,247,746 of record OU611953.1, read on the forward strand.
TAACCAAAGGATAGATATATTTTTTTTAATTTTCAGGCATCGATTATTAAAAATAGAGTGTACTTTAAGTACACTAATACATATGTATGATTGTAAATTACCAGTCTGCGTATTTTGAAGATGGGTATCAAGACCAATCAAGACTAGTACTGCAAAAAACTTCACTTGAAAGTTACCCCAAGAAAGGAAAAATGAAGACATTCCATATATCAGTCTGGAGTCATGCGCAAATCAAATTAAATCAGTCGCTGGCTGAAAAGAATTGTTACTTAGCACGAATGAATAACAATGCCTGTTATTAAAAAAAGAGTGGTGATAAAGAACATGTAATTTGTTCTGTAATTAATGCGGGAGTGTGTGACGGGCGTGAGTAAAGCCTTCAATTCCGCATACAGAAAACTGTATTTAAACCGATACACCGGTTCCGAACTTCGGAAAGGAGCATTGATAACGAGACGATAAAGATGCAAAACATCTTTGTAATTAATTGTGACTAATTGAGCTTTTACATATTAGTGCACTTAATGTGTAATTCCGTTATCTTTATTGGTCGCATTAAGCTATAACGTATTATTTAATATTTCGTTAATTTGGACGCGGTTTTTTAATGTAAAACATGTGTACATTTCAACTGAAGAACACAGGCCTTCCTTGTAATCACGAAATAGTTTTGTACGTCAATCGGTACCTATTACACAATGTGTAGATATATATTTCTGAAGTCCTGGAACATTTGGGATTCCTTGGAATGTTTTCCTTCACCGCTCAGCTAACATTCGATCGATATTCGCCCTCAATGTCCCACGATGTCCCCACAGAAGATTACCTTCAAATGTTCTGCTAATTTATCGTATTTCCACAATGTACGTATGTGTTTCGGTAGTGAGTGAAGTATGCCAGAGCCCATTCCCATCCCATCCTATCCTATTCATTTTCCCAATCCATTCCTTAATCTACATATCAACATCTGCAGGTCCTAATGTGAATTCGTGGATATTTTTTTTAATTATGGGCATGGGAGTTTCTTAACGATGTTTAACTTCACAGTTGCGTTAGTCATAATTGAAAAATCTGAATAAACTCAATGCTACGGACTTGGATTCGAACCAAAAGTTCACGAATATGAATCGAAAGTTCTCAGCCCTTCTAACACGCAGTTATCATAATGAGGATTCAAAATAAAACCTCAGTGAAACGAGTTGAAAATTCGTATTCTTGCGTAGAGTTGATGTTAAACTTAAAGACCTTTGTAGGTTATTAGGATTCTCAATGAATGCCATGTTACATGTGTAATTAAAAGTGTATCGATCCACAGTGAAGAGGAGCATGTTGCTGAGAGTATCATCCCATACGTGGCCGCAACACGACATTTGAATTGACAGGCATTTTATTGCGTTGTCACGAGTCTCTGTTCGCTCGCGGCCGACCGATTTTACTCGTACCCTAGATAAATGTAATGAACTACGTCTACAATATGATTATTGCATTAAGTTCACTTTGCAGATGTTATTATGTGTGACTTTATATGAGAAAGGGGACCTAATTATATTTTAAAAAATAATCTTACTTCGAAGAGTTGTATGGATACGGCTAATCGATAAAATCATAGGGCCACGGCGTTCGCCCTGTCTCGCGACTTGGCGGCTGGTCGCGCAACCGAGCGGCCGCAAATATATACACGGTCTTTATACAAACGGGAGCATTCTTTAATTATTGACGTATAACGTATGACGTTACAACTGACTCCTCTGTGATTATATCGATCAATTGCGGTAAGTCCTGTTGTCGCGTATCTTAGCGACCACTGCGATCTGCGACACCATGTGTACGACGCCTAAGAGTAGAAATCTGTATTTAAGTAAAAATTAAAAATACGTGTACCTTTGAGAGATTGAGACCTTGATTACGAGAGATTTGAACTCGCAACTACTTAATGCAAATATACTAAAAAACTGCGTGTAGAACGTGCATTAGATGAGGTTTTGAAGAGATCTTCATATAATCGAAAATATCTTTGAAATACCAATACGAGTATAATGCGGTGCGTGTCTGATGGGCAAATTGACTTGACCGAATTTTTAATACTTTTCAGTAATATCTGTAATTCAAACAGGTCTTTCTTGTATAATAGACCTGGGCTACTGGCCTGCATTAAACTATGTATCAATGTATCAAGTGAAGGTTACGCACAATCATCAGTTAGCAACTCGGACAACATGTGGCATTAGTTACTTCGAGTGACGTCGCAATAGCCAACACCGTTTGAGGCTCGCCGACGAGAGCAATCGAGAAGCGGCCCCACTTTTGTGTTTACATGTTTTATGAATGAACTGTTACGAATTACTAATGGTGAAACCACTAAATTAATTGGCTATTACACTCTTTAGATAGTTGCATGAGTAATTAAATAATTTAAGACACCACAAATCAATCAGTGAAGTCGTATCAAATTATGTTTAACAACAACTGAGCTTAAAGGTCACAAATTAAAAAAAGACCACCGCGTAGGTACTGTATTAATAAGTCACTAACACAGTAGTAGGTAGGTACTATTACAACTACGCGTAACTGACAGAGATAGAGATAGTTCTTCTACCACACCACAAATACCCACCACAAATATTCTTAAATTCGTATCTTCCTAAATTTCGATTGAAAATAAAATAATAGGTATATTTTGAATATGAATTTGTTTCCTTCTTTAGTTATCCACTAAATCATAATAACACACACAAATATCAAGTACAGTCCAATATCCTTTGATATTAATTGCTGCATTTCACTATGAAATTGTAGAAATTCTAAGGAAGAAAGATTTATTATTTGCGTCTGTATATTAACAGTTTTATTTGAGATTTTCATATTGAAATACAATATTACAATAGTAAAAACTTAATGCTTAGTAAAATATAAGTAACACATTCAACATAACCAAATACTTATCCAATATGATAAAAATACAAAAAAATTATTGCATTAAATAAAAAAGTTTTTTTTGACCATTTACCACTCACAGAAATCATAAAGTACCTAACTGTTCAGTAAACTATTCAATAATACGCGCAGATACAACTAGTCATTGTTCCTAACCTTGCTGATACAGAATCATTGATTTACATTGAGAGGGAAGTCTCTTTACGTTGTTTCTAGCTCAAATCTGGAATAACTTTGCATAGCATGAATTACAAGAAGGCTCCGTATAGGATGCATGGCCAGGCAGCAGCGTCCTGATTTAATAAAATAGCAACCCATAGATACGGGGACGCAGGGGCCCTACTATAGTATATTTCCGTTTAGAATTTAAAAAATGCCATTTAGTGACATTCTTCTTTACATTAATTATTAAAAATAAACGTTCTAGGTTTCGTAATGACGCACTTTGAGATCTAATTAAATTAAAGCTCATTAGCGCAAGTTGTCCGTTCTCAATAATGGTAAAGAGTGGAAGATAGAAAGACGTGGTTACGAGCAGTGCTTGGGAGAGGCCCAAATCTAACAGCGAAGGCAACAGCTAACAGTATAATATTACAAGGTAAAATCTATTAAATAAGTATATAAAAATGAAACACTGTTTAATTTTTAAATGAAATGTTTGTATGAAATGCTTCAACGGATAAACAACAAATCGAACTGAAAATTTACATGGACCTTCTGGAATGTCGGTAATTGCATTAATTCATAATATACCTACTATATTCATGTCAGGATATTATGTATGGTATGTACCTATACTACCTATATTATATATGGAAAATACTTAATAAAACTCTTGGTCCAACAATTATTTTTAATTATCGCATCTCGTAACCCGCCTCGTATTATATTGGAGACCACGAAAAGGATATAGGCTACAGAACTAAGGTTCCCGTTGGATAATGATAACGTGAGCGAAAACGCGGGCTAGATCTAATAGTAATTAAATTTGTCTTTTTCTGTATCATTAAAGAGATCCATATGTCCTTGCCTTCCAACTCCCATCCAGTCACCTCACACCACACAAGAAGAATATCATCCCTTCTGTGGTGTAATTTTTAATTTAGTTCACTCCAAGCTTCACCGTTGTTATAATTATGTTGTCTCTTACTTAAATAAATTTTAAAATATTTAATTTAAGCAATTAAATAGATTTAATTTAATTTAATCTTAAATTACATTTTGTATAAATACAACAAGACGCGAGCCAATAAGTAAGAATCTATTTGAAACCTAACAAAATATAGTCTCCACTTCTGTTTTAATTCTCGTTTACCCTTTGATATACCTAATTAATATCCCGTTAAGATTCCAGTAGAAATGTGCAGATATATAAACAAACTGGCCAACAATTTCCAGTGTGGTAGTAGGGGTGGAGGTCGCGCGTGCGGCCCGCTGGTCGTTTTGCCGCGCATGCGTCGTGACCGCTCGCGCGCGCTCGTCACGCCGAGATCTGCGCCCGCGCCGCCGCACTATTTTATCGCATTAATTATTTGGAAAAGGATTCCCGTAGAGCCAACATTCTTAGGCGAGCTTGTCAGTTGTGGGAACATCGTGGGTGAGGCTAATACATAGCTGTGTTAGTTCGCTGCCAGGCATAATTTTAATGTTCATTGTCACTATAATTTATAGCTGCTTTCTTACTTGCATTAGATGTATTCTTAGAAAAGTCGAACTCTTAAGCAATTAATACATTTTATTAATTGAATCTTCCGGGCTACTTGGCCGAGGTCTCCTGGAATCTCTTCTCTTTCTTCCAAACGTTTTGTCAACAACTGCGGTTGACATCTTCAGTGGCGACTGCGTTCACAGTTCAATCAGTTAAACAGTAATATCAAGAAAATTCAATTAATATGGACACCGGCCGAGAAAGCCTACACTCCACTATAATTAATACATTACCCATCCACAATTAATCGAAATTATTGTACTTAAAATCTAATGAAGTTACTCGCGATGTTATCTATCCTAAATATTAACAGTAGGTAGAAATAATTTTATCTTTTTCATTAGATATTTTCCTAACGCACACCACACATCCAACTCCCAACAATTATTTTATATTAGGTATATACCACCGAGTTGATTAATATCTCAAATCATATTATTATCTGCCTACTCGCGATAAACTAACGTGTTACCTATCTGATTATATGTTCACTTTATGTAAGCATATTATAATAAGTTCTTCATAATCGGAAATACGATCATCTTCGTATTTCTGACCGTGACCGAACGCTGAGAGATGTATATAAGTAACCCAAAGTGGTTACAACGTAACGTAATGAACTTGAAAGTGTGTTTGGATGTTTTTTTTTGCTATTCATTTTGTTCAAAATTCGAAGATGACCGACCGGTAATATTTGATTAGTAGCATTGTAGGTTGTCGTTGTCGTTACCAATCATAATTTGATATCAATAAATTTTCACAGATATTTTAAGAATATTTCCACTAATGTCACAGGACACAAAAAATCACCAAGTCGCCGGCATAGTTGAAATCGACGCGACATTCTTCTCGTCACTATAATAAACTACGCACATTATTACAAGTATAGAGTATAGGGTGTACGGGGTCCCGATCATCATCTCCACCTGCAAGTTTCACATCCTGCTGAATAACGGACGGAGCTCTGACGACCCACCAATGGCGGCATAACCATTCGATTCGCTAGATCTCAAATACCAAAGACCAGTGACGGGTAGCCGCATCACCGGTGCGAGAGTCTTCAATCAATGCGTCCTGCTCATTATGACGTACGGTGCCGAAACGTGGTCTCTGACGGCAAGCCTGATTCACAAATTGAAAGTCGCTCAGTAAGCGATGGAGAGACACAGGCTGATGGTATTGATATGGTACAGTGTTAGTAGTCGTTGCATACGAACATTTGTATAAAAAATACGAAAGAATAAAAGTATAAAAATGCGTCACCTCTTCTCGTCGCTAATACCACAATGTTTAAGATCTGTGCGACCTGCCCATTATGACGTATGGTGCCGAAAAGTGGTCTCTGACGGTAAGCCTATAAATTTAAAGTCGCTCAGTAAGCAATAACAAATGCGTACTTTCTTTCCTTGACAAAATCTGTAACGAAGAAATTCGATGAAGAACTACAGTTGCCGACATATCTCAAAGGTGAAAGCTGAAATGGAGGTGAGCAAGCTTTTTTTTTATGGACGAAGGCGGCAGACGAGCATACAGTCCACCTGATGATAAGTGGATACTGTCGCCCATAGACATCGGCGACACATGTCAACATTAGTCCAAAATGACAAACGTTGGCACGACCCCGAATGTGCCGCCTATCTTTGCAAATTAAGGAATGGATTGGGAAAATGGGGAGGGATAAAATGCGATGAGAATAGTCTTTTGGATCTTTTGGAGAAAGGGTTGGGAAAATGGGGAAGGAGAGAATGGGAATGGGCTCTGGCACATCTCACTCACTAGCGAAAACACGTACGCGTTCCACCGAAATGTACGTAATATTAGGGAAATAAGATAAAGTAGGAAATGCAATACATTTCAAGGTAGTCTTCTGTGAGAGAGGGGTAACGTGACTAGTCGAGCGCGCCCAATGGATTGCAGCGTGCACTCTTCCCCTTCCAAAGTTATGACGCAGCGCGCAGGTCCGATAGCCGATGGGGGAGACGACTCCTTAAGTGCAGACCACGTACCGGGAAACGTAGAGTGAGACACACTCCAGCCAGGTAGACTGACAATTAAATAAAAAGTCGCCGGTAGTGGCTGGATGAGAAGAGCAAATGAAGAGGCCTATACCCAGCAATGAAAAGACACAGACTGATGGTATGGTAAAAGTATAATTTACAAACTTTAAAAATAGATCCGCCAGGAGTTCCTTCGACTACACGCACCCGCCCCGCACTGCTCCACTCAATCTAACATACACATGCAAGACGCTGAGTGCTTCTACAACACACAAACTACTTTGTCCCTTCTGTTTATTTGTATTATTTGGTGCTTCAGTTTCTCTTTGATTGTTCTTCATTAATATTCAATCGATTAATTTTGTATTAAGTTGTTACGTGTATTTGTTATATATGAATTTACTTCAATACTAATATTAAAAACGTTATCTATAACTACTAATTAAAAAATAGAGTTCAATTACAAATAAATTAAATTTAAATTTCTATTGCTAACGTTACTGTTGTGTTTATCACGGCTACGCGATAAAAAACGTAACAGAGTACGTATACCTTGGGAAAACCCTGATGCCAAATTAAGATAGACAGGAAAAAGAGATTAGCCGACGAATATAGCTAAGTTAGGCCGCATTTAGAAAACTGTCCAACGTGCTCAGGGGAAAGATTTCAGTAAGTTGGAAACGCTAAATACATAGATGTGTAATGCGTACTACCGACTATGACCTACGGAACAGAAACTTCGACCCTGACGAGGAAAACTGCACAGCTCCTGCTAGTAGCACATCGAGCGATGAAGAGGGCAATGTTGGATATTTCTCTAAGAGATCGTGTGTTTAATAATTAAATCAAGTGGCGAACGGAAATGACTGACATTGTCCGGAAGATCGTTAAGCTTAAGTGGAGTGAGCTGGTCACGTAAGTCGAAGAGAAAACGAGCATTGGAGCCGTAAAGTGCTGGAATGGCGACCGTGGATCGGGGGAAAAGTGGGTAGATGGCCCTTTGGCATGACGATGTTGTCAGAGCGGTAGGAACAAAGTAGATGCAGGAAACGATCAGCAGAGAAAGATGGAATGCACAGGAAGAGGCCCTTGTTCAGCAGTAGACTGCAGTGGGTTGACGATGATGATAATTATGATGACTGTTTCTGTTGTTCTTTGTTCTTTAGATTTGGTAGGTGGTAGTAATCTAATTAGACCAAAATCTACTGGCCCTCCTTATAATTTTCATTCTTAGTGCGTCTTCGCTAGTCGAAAAAAATGTCGCGGACGTAGTCGTATGATATATGATTACGTTTCCATTTAAGGTTAGTTTCACCGACGTAAAATCCAAACGTACAAATCAAGACGCTCAGTAGAGACCATATATTCCTCACTATGCTCACGCTCAAGACAGTTGTGGGGGAGGGGGTGCATGCTGCAATCCAACAGCCGCTGGGCGCACTCGACTGGCCTCGTTACCCCTCTCTCACAGAAGACTACCTTGAAATGCACTACGTTTCCAACTCTAGCCCATTTCTCCAATATACGTACGTGTTTCAGTAGGGAAATATGCCAGACCCCATTCCCATCCTATCCCTCCCCATTTCCCTAACCCTTTCTTCAGATCGACTGCTACATCTCCGAAGGTAGGCAGCGCATCCGTGACTTGCCAACGTTTGTCATTCTGGACTGATGTTCATGGGCGATAGCTTCCACTTAACACCAGGTGGATTGTATGCTCATCAGCAGCGTTTTTACCATAAAAAAAATATAAGTCTTATAACTAAAGCCACCTGCACTAGTCTTATTCAACTGGAGGTGCCAGAAAGTCTCATTCTCATCATCAGAGACTTCCTTACCGATCGCACTTTTCTCTACAGAGTCGAAGGCACTCTGTCCAGCCCCCACCCAATCAGAGCTGGAGTCCCACAGGGCTCCGTTCTAGGACCAACGCTCCATTCCCTCTACACTAATGACATCCCCCTCACCCCAGGAATAGAGCTCGCCCTCTTCGCGGATGACACCGCCCTCTACGCCTCAGATGGGAACCTACGCATGGTCTCTCTACGCCTCCAGCGCGCAGTCACCGCCCTAGGCGAGTGGTTTGCGAGGTGGAGGATAGAGATAAACCCGGCGAAAAGTGCAGCCATGTGCTTCCCTTTTCCCAGAGCTGACTGTTGTAAGCCTAAGCTCTCTCCTCACTCGATAACCCTTTTCGGTCAAACAATTCCTCTCGTCAGGAAGACTAAATATCTCGGAGTCACTCTAGACCATAGACTGACTTTCCGAGAACACATTAAAACTATCCGAAACCGAGCCGCCTTTGTGCTCGGTCGCCTCAACCCCCTCATAGGCGGGAGAAGTAAAATGTCGCTTAGAAATAAGTTGACATTATACACAACTTTCGTCCGACCCATTATGACCTATGCTAGCGTTGTGTTCGCACACGCAGCTCCCTCCAACATTAAAATTCTTCAAAAACTCCAAAACAGATTCGTGTGCAAGGCCGTGGCTTCACCATGGTACTTGCGTAACGTCGACTTCCACAAGGACTTGGAACTTCCCTCCATCGTCAAATACATAAAAGACACCGCCCGACGCTACTATGACGCTATCCCACACCATCCCAACCCTCTGATTGTCTCCTCCCTCACCTACACACCGGACAGTAGTGCCCCTCCCCGCAATCGTCGCCCGCGGCACATCCTGGACGATCCCGACGACCCGATCACCGTTGCCAATGCGGTTCTCACACTGCACTCAAACACAGCACACAGACACCGTCCCCGCCGGCGGAGACGAGAACGTCCCCCTCGTTACACCGTTAACATACACCGACCCTCAGCCAACATTTTTTACCAGGTACCGGCACGTGCCCGGGCGCTTCTCGCCGACTCGCGATCCCGCGGTATTCCCCCATTGCAACGCCCTAAGTCGAGGTCCGTTCCTTCCGCCGGTTTAATGGCGGGGGAGCCCTTAGGCTCATTGCAACACACATTTTGTTCCTGGCTGAGCGCCTTCTGCGCTAGCCCTAAATCAAACACGACCGGTGACTCTTGAAAGGCCATTAGGGCCACAATAATTTAGACATTCCGAAATAAAAACTAGTCTCACTGCAACTACCATTGGATGAATTGTAATGTAATGTAGGATGTAATGTATTATATTAAATATTCATATTATATCTATTATGTGTTTGTCTACCTACAGATTTTACTACAATCAAGGAAGTATTTCAAGGGGCGTTTGTTACACATTTTTTCATGGGCACAACTATTGTAGCAGATAATAATTCCGGGTTTTTAAACAAGATATAACTAAAAGCTAAAAACAAATATCTGAAGAGCGGGCGTGTAGAGCTTATATTATTCATGTTGCAAAGAATTGATAAGGGCCTATTCACAATAGATTGTAAAACAATAACGAACTAATAATAATGTTAGGTAGTCGGATAAGTTCGCGGCCTTTTTATAGTGAAAATATCAAAGACCTTTTTTGTATTACATAAATATTTATGAAAGAGAATATTGTACATTTAATTCGAGTATGTTTTGCCATTTTTCTGGCAGAGCCATTATCCCATCGCTATAAAAATTTTAGGGTTTCTCAGCGAAAAACAGATTTAAATGGTTTATACAGGCTTCTCTTGAATGTAATTTTACTCCATTTAGAGAATTTTGTAAAGAGCGGAATAAATGATAATCCAAAGGTGCTATGTCCGGACTGTATGGAGGATGCATTAAAACTTCCCAGACAAGGTCCATTAATTTTTGTTTAGTCATCAAAGACTTATGCGGTCGAGTACTGTCGTGATGGAAAACTACACCATTTCTATTAATTAATTCTGGGCGTTTTCTTCAAGTGTTTGTTTCAATTTTACTAATTGCTAACAGTAGACATCAGAATTAATCGTTTGACCATGTAATACAGAATGCCTTTCCAGTCCCACCATACACATACACATGACTTTGTTCGGAGCGAGGCCTGGCTTTGGGACTATTTGTGATGGCTCATCTTGCTTAGACCAAGATCGTTTTCGAACATTCTTATCGTAGGTGATCCACTTCTCTCGCCTGTTACCAATCTCTTCAGAAATGGATCGATTTCATTTCGGTTTAGCAGCATCTCGCTTATGAAAATTCTTTTTACAAAAATCAGTTTATGCGGGTGATTCAAAACTATTGAGTGGTGCTAAGCTGCTAATGCTAAGCTCTTCCGCAATTTGATGACTGCTTATGTATCAATCTGTTTATTATTTTACAATGATAACATCAACATTTACCTTAATAGGATGACCATAGCGAGGAACATCATTCACATCAAAATTACCACACCTGAATCGACTGAACTATTTTTTTGCAGTAGTTTTAGATAAAGCATCTTCTCCGTAAACACCACACATCTCTTTTCGAGCACTAGAAGAATTCATATCCTTGTCGAAAAAATATTGTAAAACATATCTAATTTTCTTCTTATTAACTTCCATTTTAAAATTGTTAAAAATATGAATAGATAAAACTTTTAATTTGTAATTTCAATTTGCCGCCATTACAATAAAGCCAGCTGTCAAACGGTATATCACTTTCCCGCAAGTGATCAATGTTGCCAGAAATATAGCACGCTTAAGTAATAGGTACGTTCAAAAAGCCCCCAACTTTTTCAACTAGGTACCTACCTATTATAAAAACTAGTTTCATCTTAACGGAATGTGGCCATGAAACATACCTCTTATTTTTATTTTAAAAAGGAACACATTTTATTTTATTGAATGCTTAAAACACGCATTACATCTAATTCACGTTGTTATGCGTATAATGTAGTTTGAATGAACATAACGCAGTATTATTCTAGATACGGCAATTACTGATATGACAAATTATTAATATAAAGAGTATAAGCGCAGTGTTATTCTAGATACGGCAAATTATTAATATACAGGGTATAGATGAACCTTTCAATTAAGTTGACAATTCAATACAAAGTAGCCTACTCTACAAAAACATATTCGTTTTGTAACTCATCAACTATTAATTAGACACGATATTATTCTTTTCACTTCTCTCAACGCACCAGCTGCCAATAATTAATTGTTATTCTGGTACCTATTATTTTTATACAAAAATACGTATCATTATACCTATGTCAATTAACTCAGAACCTTCAGCAGAATCCATGGTTTCAGACTTGGAACCAGAAAGGTTCGGAAACATCCTGTAAAGCCCTATATGGTAATTTTGTGATAATATTTACAACGCAGTATTTGATATCAAATCACATTCTTATATCGTTTTCCTAAATACGCCAATCAATCACAGAAGTACCCAATAGACGAACAACACTAACATACTCGTAGCATATCACAACTATATGCTAGATCGGTAGTATTATAAATTTTGAGTACTTGTAAATTAATGACCAAAATACGAATATCAATAGTGGTCAGTATGAAACGTTCCTAATGAATGATTACTCGAAGCACATGCAAAAAGGAACAACTTTCTTTGCTAGTAAAGCGGCCGTAAAGTGGGAGCTTTACACACAATGCACAATGTTTAGAGCGGTACATGGTTATCATTATTACACTTTTAGGATGTTATTGTCGGTAAGACATTCAAACATGTCAATAAACTCATCTTAACCGTAAACCGAAAACAGCCCTCCTATCCTCGTCTACTGCTGCACACGGGCCTCCCCATGCACATTGTCTTATGCATGACGGATATGCCGTGCTGGCCAAGTGGGTTGGCGAATCCACTCTTTTAGAGGTGGGATATTTTCTTAAGGGTTGTGCGAGCGGCTTCGTTATCCCTTAGTCGCGATACCCGCGATTTACGATACTCGAGGGAAGAACTAGAATGTTTATTCTAAAGCCATACAAGCTCGACATAAACAAAGTTATAATCGCATCATGATGAACAGGATACCACACCATCAACACTGTCGTGATATTATCGATACGGCGATAACAAATTGGAAATATATGTGTTTACTTTCTTCAGCTAAAATATAGACAGCAGCCACAATTTTAAACTTCCGCCTTCATTTACTTCCCACCAAGCGTAGACCAAAATTAAAAGGAGCTTCAAGAAAGTATCATAAGTAGCGAGACGTGACGGGAAGGTGCAAAGACGTTCTTCACCGAAAAATAACCGTCTTTTAGTTGGCGTGCGGTGGGGCCGTATCTAGACAAAAAGAGAATAGAGCGACACTTCTCGTTATCTACCGACGACGGTCGCCAGCCCCAAGCCAGGGCATAGGAATGTACAGTAGCGAATCGTGGTAATAAATCCCAAATTGATAGTCCCTATAGACGCAAACTACCCCGACAAGGAGAAATGTTCAATATGATTTGCAAGGCGAGGTGTAAATTTCTTTAGACGTTATATCTCTGTGTGTGCGTAAGATCCTTATTAAAATAATTGTATAAAGTCACCATGCTGTTTTCTACCATTTACATTAGTGTACGAGCGAAAAACGGTGCGCCGCAAAAACCTGTAAAAAGGTTACCTGTTTTACTATACAAACAAATTGAAGTGACACCTAGAAACGCTTTTAGGCACGGGATACTTTGCGATATCAATATAACTAAATATGCACACTACAAAGCTTTTTTAAAATTGTTTTACGAAACTTTTTACGACTTTTTTTAAGTAACGTTTTCCTCTTCTTCTTTTCTCATTGTTAAGTTTTCTTTGCATTTATTTGTCACAATTGTCTAAAAACAGAAGCTTTCAGCTGTTTCAAGCTAGGCTGTTTTTTATTCATAGGTACTAATTTTAATGAGCAATAATTAAATGAACAGCATCAAATCGATATCAGCAAGTTTAAAGGTTTCTGGTAACATTCTTAGTAATTTACAATTATTTACTCTATTTATTCAAAAATAATAGGTTTGTTTTGTTGATTGTGATTTGCGCTCTCCATTAACTATTTTTTGATTCTCATTAAAATAGAATCCAATTTTAATGACCAGTGTATCTATTACCAAGCCGAGTAAGAAACGTACTATTCATTCATTATCTCTTACTTTAGAGATATTTTAAGAAATTACCCATACATCTTCTTTTATATGTTTTCTCCTTGTTTTTGTATTTCCGCATTCGTAAAACATACAAAAGTATATTAAGATACGTATTGGTAAACAATTTCTCAAAAGCGTTGACGTAATGACGAACAATGATTAATGCAATAACAATATATCACTTCCCATGGTCATATCTGTTTCCTCCTATACTCCTAAAATAAACAGGCCGTAACTCCATATTTAATTACGCTAACGTGCTTTGTCTAAGTCTTTGTGTGGGTGCCTGTTGAATTTCAATAGGTCGCTACACATCTGCATACCATTTCTAGGAATTTGTTACAAAAAACTTACTAAAAACAGTCTCTATAACCAAAATCGGCGCTATATCCAAAGTTGCTGTATGCGAGCGAATTTCCTATGAAATTGTATTCTAAATTCAAAGGACACAAGTGTTACGTCACTATTACCGGAAAGACTTTATAAACGAAGGCGTTATAACCAAAATCCACTGTAGTTAAAATTAATCAGTCGCGACTCTTCTCCGACACTAAGATATTGTATACTGGAGTATTAATTATTATCGAACTGATTGATTCTTTTTTTATGATCTTTTAATTCACAAAATAACAATTTGCAATTAGAAACATTATCAATTACAATCAATTGTTTGATTGGCATTTTGCACTATAGGTAAGTTAAATACCACTTTTAAAGAGTAGGTAGTAAATCAAAACTTGTTCTGTGTTGTGAACTCTCGCATTACAGATGGAAAAGAAGAGAAATATGTTCTGTATATTAAAGTTATTATTATATTTTATACGCAAAATCCTCGAAACTATTAGTCTTCCAAACAACCAACCGAGCAGCGGTGTCATAAACTTGGGACACGCGAATAGTTTTATGAAGCATCTAAACCTTTGTTCTCAAACCAAAATATAGAATCCCATAACGGTAAAAATATGGGTTATATAGCGCGAACGGTTATCTCGTTGAACAATTGAGTATTTTCTATTTTTATTATAATCTTATCCGTGCTTGTTAAATCTCAGCATAATGTTTTGGTAATACTCGTACTGTCACCGACACGGTTGGTTTTTATAGAAGACGAAGACTTACCTGATAGAATGTGTTTCACCGTTTTTTAATATGCTTTCAAAAGATGTCATTCAATCGATACTGCCAACAAAGATAAGAAAGTAGAAAGTACTCCCAAGATCTCGTGGGATTATATTAGTTTTATAACAAAATAATGATATACGTAACAATAAAACTCTCGTCATTCCGAATAATCTAACACTTATGGAAATTGTTATTCAATAATAGTATTCAATAAGTATAGACTTATGTAGTAAAATTTCTCCGAATTAATTTCTTATAATCAATAATTAATAATCGTCAAAAGTTATTAAAACTTATTAATTATTTAAGTCCTATTTGAACTAATTACCTGTAATACGTGATCTACGTCGTAGCTGCGTAGCCCGTAGGTCTACGCCCGGCCGTTGACCCCGGGCTGCCGCCGCCGAATTCACATGCACCCGTCTGAACTTAGGACTCCCCCTCCTCCTTCCGAGGGCAAAGAGTAACGTACCTGTGTAACCTGAGTCGTAATCCCTCGTAAGACATCTTTACTTGAAACCGAGTTAAATTAGATTTAGGACCAATCTCTCCTACAATTGATAAGGCTTTCATGTAAGCAATGTACTGTTGAGTAACTAAGACGATATGTAATGTATTCGTAGTGTTGGATAACTCTGCCCGCTAAGAAGAAAAGGCATTAGTAACATTTTTAACGAAGCATTATTGGTAACATTATATTTGGAAATTAGAAATAAACAATGGTTATTCTTTAAGTTTTATCCAAAACTCCAAGTTTCTAACTAGATAAAAATTTTACCAATTTTTTTGCATTTCTATCGAATGTCATCATAATGGACCGTGCCTTTTTCTTAAAGAAGGCAGAATTATTCTGGAGGTTTTGAGTATACTTTTTGCTAAAATAATCTTAAAATTATCAAATTAAAGGGAATAAAAATAATGTTTCCTGACGCAATCGTGCTTTAATACTTTAATTTATTTAACACAAAAGCTTTAATAAAACTAAGAAATATTTATGTTTATAGATATCAGGTGTGAAGCGTAACCCTTCATGCTTATACCTGTTTTAACCGTAAACCATGTCACAAGGGTCTTGAAGTAAAGATTAACGTCTTTCATATGCAAATAGAGTGTTATGCATTAGTTAATCAGATAAAAGTCAAATTGGCTTTTGCTTCGCCTTGTTCTTTCTTATCGTCTATAAAGTAACTTGTCTAAAAAATGTCTAAAGTGGTGTTAATACTAAGTGTTAGTACCTATATAAATTTCTATCGTGCTGGAATCACCGATTTTGAATGCGGTCTAATCGTTCATTTTTATCGAACCAGGCTTTGGGTGTGATAGATTATCCTTTAGCTTCCTTTTTCCTTTTAGAGAGCGTCGACCGTCGGCTACGAGCGCGCCCAAAGGAGGGGGTTTTCAGCTGGGGGGTTGCACGAACCGCTGCGCAGAACCGCCGACGTCATTGCCCTGTCAACTGAATAATACTGAGCAGACGTTACGTATACCACCAGTACAAAATAGGTGCTGTAAGGAGGCGTCACTGAACTTGACGCACTTGTTTTGTAATTTAAACTTATTCGTATATACCTTATATTCTTTCTTACATATGTACGTGCACTTCTTACTTACCTTGGGATACAAAATTGAAACTATTGCACTAAACACCTATTGTCCATTTCATAGTGCTAATAGCCTTTTATACACATTTATTCTTAGTGGCTCAAAATTGTTAAAGTAATTTATGCATTGTTTTATGCATTTATGCATGCATTTTATTTAAAAGTCAACCCAAAATTATAACGACTAATGTATGATCAATATTCTATTTTTTTCGTATATAAATATTTCAAACCTAACGCCCACAGTTTAGAGTAATCCTAGTGTAGGGCCCAATAGCGATTTGTGTACATAGCTTCTAGATACATATAAGCTGTGTTGCGTTCCTATTTTGTAAGATTTTTTGATAAATAGTTTATGTTTACGGAAAGAAGACGGTAAACGAGTAGACGGTCCGGTCCACCTGGTGGTAAGTGGACATTGTCGCCCATAGACATCCACGAGACACTGGACTGACACGAGATATCAGTCCAAAATGATAAACGTTGGCACGCCCCCGGATCCTCTGTCTACCTTTAGAGATTTAAAGGAATGAATCTGGAGGAAGGATTGGGAAAATATGGAGGGATAGTATAAGGTTTGATGGAAATGGAATCTAGCATATCTCGCTCACTATTGATTTTTGTATAAATTTTATATATGTACTCATATTTACGTACTTTGTATCCGCCACTATTTATTTGAAATCTATTTAATGACACGTTGTACAAAACATGGGTAGAAAGTATATACTAGAAAAAATAGGTCTTAGGTTTTAGGTGCAAGATTCTCCGCTTTCACATAAGTACCTGTACGAGTTTTTCCTCACAATCAACAACATAATATATGTTTAATTTGATTTTGACAGGGTCGGTAACAGTAAGGCACCTGCACCTTTCTTGGTATTGAAAATGTTCTTAAATAACCATAGGCTGTACTATCTACTCAAAGATACAAAAATGTCCCTAAACATAAAAAATACTTTTTTTATAAAAAAAATATCTTCTGAAAGGCGGGGCAACCGTTGCCGGCGTCCATAGTTACCTCTCAACAGTCTACACGTGTCCCCAGAGTGGTACTCGTACTACTAGTAAGTGGCCGAATAGCGCGCGGTCGAACAAGTCGAAATAACCCCAAGGAAAGTTATGAAATGAAATGAAATGAAAAATAATTAAGAAATGTTTGTCTAGTCTTTCTAGAAGGAAAGATATACTAAAAAACTTTCTGCAGAATCAAGAACGAGAAATTGAATAATTAATAGATAATTCCAAGCACCCTTTTAACGAGGTCAACTACAACAAGGTAGGTAATCGGTGTAAGAATCTACCATAGAAACATTATCGGATCACCTCATTGTTTTACGGAATTTTTTCCATCTTGAATCGTTTTCAAACTCTTCATTTATCGATCAAACGCGATGCGACGCCTATCATCATCAAAACTTTCTCTTTTAATGACCCACAAAAGAAACCCATGAAGCTATAGATCAAAGGGAATGCAGTACAAACTCAATTAAGTATACATATTCTGATGAGCAATTAATTATAGCTAATGTTAATGTACATAACAGGTGCGGGGTGCAATGAGGCGGCGAGCGCTCATTATATAATGTCTAGACTGCGTCACCCTCCCGTTCTCACGCAACCACCTTATGACTAAGTACCTTGAAAACAACCGCACTTTACATTCTTTATGCAGTTGGAGTAAAAATTAAATTAATTACTACACTAAGTACTGCCTTCATTTCACAGCTATGTATTTGAGAATTTTAGGACAGTCTCTTTTATTAGCGTTCTACCTACGCGTATTTAATATAATATATTGTTTTTATACAAGAAACAGATGAACAGACTGTTCTTTCAGTTCTAGAAAATAACTATCTACCGATGATAAGAACGACGTCTACAAGAGACATAATGTGTAATACCGACCTTGACAATGGGTACATAAATATTTATCTGCTTCTAGTTTACATTCCCAAACTGAATCACACCCAGGGTATCTATTCTGTTTCCCATTACAAAACTAGACTACAATTGTAAATATGTATTTATTTACTATTTATGCAGGTTCTTCTTTCTTCTAGGTTAGAGATTTATTTCTCTTTTTTTACCTATATAACACAATAATTGCAAGTGCATCATTACATATTTTATAAAATTATAATTTAGGTATCGTTTTCAAATTTATAAAGAGAACAATATCTTCTAAAATAGGCGATAGTTCCCTAGAAATAGGTAGGTACAGCCCACTGTTTCCATTCGTTTGCTAAATCTAGAATCTCTATTGTATTTTAACCAAAGCAAGTAGACAAAATCCAGTGCGTCATAACAAATTTCTGAAGCTCTAGCTTACTTCGTGCAAACCCACGAGACCAATGGAAGGGGGGTGGGTGCCTCCCCGTCACCCCCTATTTCCCACGCAACGACCTTTGTGCCTCGACGATGCACTTTGACAGAGTTTACTAATTCAATAGATGGACGCTGCGCGGTTTGAATAGAATTGATTAAATACATAAGTAGGTCAAATGTTAATAGTTACCTATAAATAATAATAAAATGTACTAAGTCGTATAAGTTCCAAAAGTTTTCCAATGCCTTTTCGAGCCTTGCTTTATTATATTTTATTCATAAAATACGTATTCGTTTAAAGATTGGCTTGTTATAGATAATTAGATTTCCCTCGAGATTGTGTGTACCGTGTGTACCGTGTGTATCGTGTGTACCGTGTGTACCGTGTGTCGTGTGTACCGTGTGTAACGTGTGTACCGTGTGTAACGTGTGTACCGTGTGTAACGTGTGTACCGTGTGTACCGTGTGTAACGTGTGTATCGTGTGTACCGTGTGTAACGTGGTTTCCCGTATGGTGTCCGTCGAATTTAGAATAGCACAACCCCATTATCATAATATGTTACGATATCCCGTGAGTATCGTGAAAGACTAAGGGATAACAAAGGGCCACAAGCCCTGTGGAACTACAGAACATCTAAAAGAGTGGATTCGCCAAACCGCTTAGCCAGTGTGACGTTTGAAAGCCATACATCCCTCATATACAACCCTGTTCAATACGTTTCTATATGCAGTTATTATTATATACCTAAACAGAGGACTGTTTAACAATTCATCTAGCAAGAATTCACTTTACTCAAGAATGGTATGCTCAAATTTAGTATACGAGTACGTTACCCAAATTGAAGTATGAAACAACATTCTGCTACATGGTAGGTTCTGTATGACAGCAAACATCACGGTAGCAAATGGAGGTATTTATATTAAATAATATCTTGGAACTCCAAATATCCTCATTATGGGATCGCTGCATTCACTGTTTATACAAACAAATTGCTGTGCGCTACATCGGCGTCGGATAATACCAGCGCAAGACACAACCTTATTAGTGTCTTGCGACGTGCACAGCTTTCCACTTACATCGGACCAATTAGGAAATATAATCGTATGATGACTTAATTAAAGTAAATATATACGACTACGTAACAAGTTAGGTAGTTGTTTTACGACTACTTTAACCTTTATAAATATGTTGAAATAGTTGTACCCTGTGGAGAACAACTAATCCAACTGCTGTTGTGGCAGAGAAAATAAACAAATACGAGCATATTGTATTTGCCCATAATATACGAAGATACCTTTCCACGTCTTATAATTTTCCACATCTCTGATCCCGACATTAATGAGGTTTTAAAACCTATTTCCTTTGTAAAATTGATCTCCTGAAAATAATCGTAAAGCTGTTTCGTAACATACTTTCTGTTAAGAACTCCATTTAGTAGGTACCTATATTTTATTTTAGGACAGGTTATTAGGTATGGACCTAATTTCGATTCTTGCGCTTAAACAATTAACTTTATTAATTAACAATACTGAAATTTACACATGCAAATATGTATTTCGAATTGCATGCTAGAATTCCAAATAGGCACATCAAATATTAAATTTATTTATTTTATATTTATTAAGGAATTTTAATGTACAATAGAATGTACCTACTTATAAAAGTATTCCGAGTTAATGACAATGATTTTCTTATGAAAATCGGAAAAAAAATAAAAAAAATAAAAATATACAAGAGCAAACGTGAATCTCTGAACATGTAGATAAAATTTAAAAGATTTATTTTCCACACCTGATTTCCAAATACTTAACAAAAATAGACAATCGTAGTTAAATGACTATAGATTTGAAAGAACTGCATGAAGGCTTTGCGGTAAGGTAACGGCAGGGGGCGGCTGGGGGTGGCTTACTTGTTTTGGTCTGTTTGGCCCTAGGACGGCACCACAAAGACGACCGATCCTCACACTAATTCACCGGAGATCGATAGTGCACCCGACCTGCGCCCTTTCACATCCACTTTAACGCCAGGCCGTAATTAAAATGTTCCTAATGAATATTTGAATTTTTCGTTGGCTAGTCTGATATTGGGCTATTTATTAGCAAAACTTTTTAAGATAGATGACTCTTATTCTTATCAATGAGTAAATAGGTACTTACTAATACAGTAGGTAGACACTATGAAACGTCCATAAATAGGTATTTATGATTATTTACGAAGAAAACACTTTATGAATGACTAGCAGTTTGTTTGCGTGAACTGTAGTGATTCCCGTGGGAACTGTATAATAGATCTGAATAAAAAATACACTAAATGTGCCTAGTGGTTTTTCCGTGATGCACGTTCAGACAGACGGACATAAAATACTAATAATTGTTGTTTTGGATTCAGTGTCATTTCAGTAAATTTCAAAAAATATATTTCATGAACAGTCATTGTGGCGATTTTATTATATGTATAACTAGCTGTGCCGGGCATGCGTTGCATGCCCGGCAATTTTTTTGCACATAATATATATACATAATATACGTCCATCTGGAATAATGTACCTTTCAAATGGTGAAAGATTTTATCAAATAGTGGTTCCGGAGATTACCCTCCACATACACACAAATTCACAAAATTCGCATTCTCTCTTTATTATAGTATAGTATAGATTAGCATAGATACAGTATACCATTTTTTTTTTATTTTTGGTTTACGGTGTTATTAATTAATCACACCGTCTGATCTATACTGAATATGATGTAAACGCTCATTGCACATATCTTTAATTAGACTCTAAAGCATCGAAATAAAACCACTAGTAGTGAAAATTGAAATAACTTTCTTAAAATATCAAATTCTAAACGAAATAGCAAATGAAAGTGTTTCGTTGCAAGAGATTCATTTCTTCAGAGAAGTTTTGTACGACCTTCGGGCGGGTACCAGTTATGGAGGCCACCACCCACCCGTCATGGAGAATTTGCATGATTACACGCGCCGCGAGATGCACAAAGGAAAAGATGTAGGTGTAATGTAAAGAATGAGAGGAACTTGAAAACTTTTCAAGAACTTCACATTGCTTTCTTCTTTGTTTCAGTAATATGAATAAGTGAGTAGTATGTTAATTATGCCGTAACTTGTTAAAAAATGTGTCAAAAACTTTGCCTAATGAATACATTTTTTAATACAGGCGCAGGTTAGGAGTTACAACGTATATTATTTGCCTACTAATTACTAAGACTATCTGCTTTTAAATTTGTTAATGAAGTCTTTACCGAATGGAACGAAAAGATTCCATTACTTCCCATTTATCTATTCCAGGCACAATCTCGGCAAAAACACAATAGTAAACCTATACCCACAGCTTAACAACAGCATGCCCAATATTACGTTCCGAAATTGGAATCCACAACAAAGGGACGTCAAAGAAACTAGCAAGTGCACGCGTGCAAGCCGCCATAAAGAGCGACGGTACACGGCCGAGGAGCCTCGTGCGTCCATTACCCCCCTTGCTATGGGGGGCAGGGAGCTGCCGAAAGTGCGGGGGTGGCAAGCGTCTCACTCACACCCGAAGATGCATCGAGGTTCTGGACGAAACCGCACTGCCGCTTGTACGTAATGGTACCCAATGAATTACGGCTCTCATCCAGTTATTGATTATATCCGCTGGTATCTACATTTTCAGGTTCGTGAGGTTTGCTTTTATCAGTTTTAAAACTATATTTGATGAAATGTATTTGTACGCAGATAATTCTGCCTGGGATTAGCCGAAAGAATGATACTATAACGTACTCAAAATATACTGTAGGTACTCATCGACTTATCAAACTCGACCACACGATTAACCTCGGTGTAGAACGGTTATCGCTTAAAGTTCTCGACTCATATTAATGAGTTAAATCCAAGGGCTACTTCTACATAAGTACAGATTTTTTCAATTATGACTAGCTCGACGATGAATTGTGAAGAAACTCGGATGAATTTTAAAAAATCGGGAACATTTGTAATACCCATCGAATTGCCCGACCTGTGCCATCACACGATCCGGGAATTTCGGACCATAATCCATCGACTATGGGCTGAAATCCTTTCGGGTTAAAAGGGGAGACCTGGCCTGAGAGGCTACAAATATTGGCAGTCGCAACTTCGGCTTTTCCAACCAAATGATGCCTATTATTGTAGACAGGTACCGCCCATATCATAATATAAAAAAAACCTTTACGTAGTATTCGTATCAGTACCTAATTGTGCAAATAAATAAGTCCTATAACGATTTTTATCTAGATATATACCTGGATGACAATACTTACAATTACAAAGGCATCCAAGATGTATTTGTTCGAAGTGCCTTCCTACAGTCACGACATGCCCCTGCACCGATAAATCGCATTATGGCCCACGTGCATGGAATATATTTTAATCTTGTTTCCTTTAGGTACCTATCTATATCGGACTTAGAAAAGCTACAGTCCGGCAGGAAGGTCATATCCGTACCGTAAAATTCTCGCTCCCACTAAAATTCAAATCTTAGTTGCGATAATTAAATCAACAGAAACTTTGAAGGTCCTTTAATTAGTTTTAACAGAGAACATAAAACTTTTTACAACCACACAACAGATACATTGTCTAGAAGAGCACGAATAATATTTCCAATCCAAAATAGTTACCTATACTTTCTTTTTTGACTGATTTTCTTGGCGTACTTGATACTTAGCTATTATGCTATTTAGACAACACTTCACTTGTCATTCATTACTAAGCGTCCTACTACTCACTCGGAAACGACGATATTCCCTAAAATTATCATATTGAATTAGTTCTATACTACCTATAACCAGTTGCTTCGCCTGCATGGAATTAAGATTAAAAATTATCCTACGTGTTAAACACGTCCAACGAATTACAAGTATGTCTTTGGTAGCGATTCGTTGATTTGTTGCAGATTATAAGATAATACAAAAATAATTCAACCAATTTTTACATTTTACTTTAAGGAAGCCTTTGCCATAGATGTGATAAACAAAGCAACACGAACACGGCATCAACTTGCAACCACGCCGCTCCCAAAAACGAATGCGACATCGCCGCAAACGTTAATAACGCTCACGTTGCCTTCCACGACTCCTTTCATACGACACGAACGAGCAGGCTATGTCAAAGCACGTAATTAGTATTTAGGAAGGTGGTAAGAAAGGAGAGGTCGTGGGCCAGACGTCGGGTATCGATCCGACCTGCCCCACGCTCTGCCCCCCCCCCACGGGTGGGAAGCAGGGGGCCACGCACATCGAGCCAGCAATTGACACACTTAAGGTAATACTTGGCTCTTGCAAGTTGCCTTCGCTTGGTCAACGAAGGTAATCTTTGTTCAGGTCTCCTAGGACAATGAGACAGCAGTCCATCCTCACAATAAAGCTACAACTTAAGTACATACATGTTAAATCGAAGTAATACCCAAAACGGCAAACAGAAGAACAATGCTCTTAGTAGAGTATGAATTCTGTACCTATCTAGTTATTTAATAAACACGTTGTATAGGTAGGTGCAAAATTATAGAGTGGCTGAAGTTGCTGAAAGTTATAGAGCTCGACCCAGTTGGCTGCGAGCCCACATGAGGGTCGTAACATCACGTGACACAAACTTTAACATAAATATCATAGCAAGTCACATTTAACCTTGAATTAATGGAACAAAGAAAATTTGCAATTTTATTCCATGTTATAAAAAAACAGCGATCCGTCTTGGCTTCACTTGGCTCGTGGCTCGTTAACACTAAACCAAAAATCGATTACCTCAAACAAAAACTCTTTGCAATAACAATATAGATATGGACCCGATTCTACAGAGACCTTAAAAGAAAACTCTGGATAAAATATTAAACCGATAAACCTAATATTTAGACACCTATCTATTCACTTTTTTATTTCATGGATATACGAGTATGTACTTAAGTACAATTATAACTAAATATTCTATTTAATTTAGTGAACACTTCTATTCTAGATAAATTATATTTATAATTTCAAACGCAATTCCATAATGGAATTCCATAGTAATAAAACAGGTACAACTTTGGATTTTTTTCAACACAAGGTAATTAAGATTAGAAATTGAAACTAATTAACAAATTCTACCTATAGGTACATACTGCAGCTATTTCCTTACTATCCCATGACGGCGCCCCTTTGAAAACTAAATTCTCTTTCTATATAAAGGCAATTTCCGGGCAAAGGAATTACGGGTGAAAATAAGCAGAGCACGCAGATTGTCCGGAGCGACGTCGCGTCGGCGTTGCACTTTGGGGAGCTCCAGGGTGGGAGTTAGACATCGGTGGGTGGGTCGTGGGGATGTAAAATCACCCGCAATAATTTTTAACCGAACTGGGTGAGGAATAACCGTTCCTAACTTTCCAACGTTCACATTGGCCCAAAATAACTACTACTTCCGTCATTAAGCCATATGGAGGGAGTTCCAGAATGTGCTAGAAATCCGACATGTCTTATGAATTGAGAGGAAATAAATAGAAATCGTAAAAATTTAAAATGTACGTAATTTTCAGACACACTAGTATAAGACTACTTAGTCTTGCTAGTCTTCTAGGTACCTACCTAGAAGGGTTTTCTAAATGTGCATCAGCATCTGATAACACGAAATATCAATGTCCAATCACAACATTGATTTCTTTTGGTGAACTACATATTCTACGTCGTTTCTTTAGGAGTACAAATTACAACTACAAGATACATGTCTTATTATAACGCTCTGCACATAATTCATACATATACAATAGGTAGGTGGAAGGCGACACGAGGCCACGTGGTGAGATGCGACGCAGCTATTTGTGTCAGGAGCTGCATCCGTGACCCACTTTACGAACGCCCCTTCCCGGACCCCCCGTCCACACTATCGTATATTTTGGCTTAAAATGTAGCGCTAACAATATCGTTGATAGGTATAATTTAGCAACCTCTGTTAAATCTTATTAAAGTTAAGATCTTCGCGTGTGCGATTTTATAACCGTTCATACTTACATTTTAATCTTCCAGTCAATGAAATTGTAAGAAACTGATAGGTTTCCCCTCGAAAAGCCATTAGGTGGTGATTTTTTCTGAGATTAGCGAATACGCCGACGGTAGCAGCTTGAATTAGTATGTGTAATGATCGGTTCGCGGCGGTGCGGCGGTGTCACGATCGTCTCTAATTGCAATGTCTAATTAAACGGAATATCATAACTGCACGCGGCTCACTCTGCAATCCGCCGGCAAATTAGACGCATTTGCTCGTTGTCTGTATAATGGATTTAATGAGAACACCTGAACGTATTGCTCCCGTGTGCGCGCGGTGTAGCAATTTAAAGATGAATACGAAATGATCCAAAAGCAAGTTATTGCGAACGCCATAATCAATAAAGATAATATTTATAAGAGATCTATATAAATAAAAATTAAATTCTGTTCGTTGGTAAGCGCATCACTTGAGAACAGCTGGACCGATTTGGCTAATTTTATTTAAAAAATGTTCGTAATAGTCCAAATAAGGTTTATAGGGAAAGAAAAATTGGAAAATTTGTCCGGAAAATTGGAAAATTCGGGAAAAACTGAAAGTGTTTTTTTCTATGAACTCAAGACCATAACTCATGATTCGAACTATGGATATGTGTAATTCTTTTTTGTTTTGTTCGTTATGGTCCTGGAAAAGTTTTCAGGAAAAAAAAATATTGATATTTGATATTATGGAATTTTTTTATTGAAATTTGGACAGAACAAACTGTCGGGTCAGAGAGTAAGTAATAAATAATAAGGTACAACATGAATGATGCGCAATATAAACATGCACCAATATAACTGTAAGGAAAACACGATATTCCGAGAAATAAAAACTAGTAATTGGAGTATTCCCAATCTCTATACAGGTGCTTCGGGCGCCAATGACGAGAATAATACCAATATCGCGTAGGACTTCGCTACGACAAGTCGAGAATAATACGGAAATAGTGTCATATCAATAAACCCTACCATCAAGCGGTCCCTACACTCCACAAACGGTCTTCCCCCGTTCTCATCCAGCCACTAGTGACAAACTCAGTCGATCCATTTAGGCGGAGGATACCTCTGCAACCATGTCAAGTTGTCTAATTTTTCAACAAGATTTTTATACAAAATTTTAAATGTCGATCCCATAATTTAGCAGTAGACTTCATTTTTTGTTGTGATTGTAGAGTAGACCGCCTGCCTAGTCTTGATTGTGACTTTAGATTATAAAGTTTCGATTAATCACTGCCCAAAGGAACAAAGTTCATTCATCTATACTAATATTATAAAGAGGTAAAGTTTGGATGTAGGAGGTAATCTCCGAAACTACTAATTTGATTCCAAAAATTCTTTCCCCATTTGAAAGGTACATTATTCCAGATGGACATAGGCTATACAGAATGTTTTTTTTAACTGGGACAGTATGGGGAAATCTGAAACCATAAGAGATACAGGGAAACTGTCTTAGGAACCATTAAGTCTTTTTTTGTGAAAACAATTTTGGCGTAGTAATTTTTTTGGTCAAGCGTGAGTTGTCAATAAAAACGAAAAAAAATGACTAATTTTTTTTTTAATGCTGATCGACTCAGTTTCTTATAAGGATCATTTCATTGTATTGGAAGAAAAAAATCGGGACAGCAGAAGTTGGTCAAATTTTATAAAATGGTTTTTCATGCAATAGGAGAATACAATGTACTAAATCATAGTCGAAGTATTTACTTGTGCACAAATCATTTAAAAAGTGTTCCATAATTGAATTTCATGTCGATACGTGCTACACGAAACTGAAATATGGAACGCTTTTATGGCATTCAAATATTTTTCACAGATTTAACGAACTCCATGCTATTACGAACTTTTTGAACTAAATTCAAAACAAATTCAAATTTAGAATCAACATTGTTCTAACTGTCTAAATCTATAACAAATGAGGGTTCATTTGTTATTATCGGTTGATGCTTGTGATTCATCATGGCGTTATCTAATACGCATAAAGTTGATTTAATTGAAGCGTATTTTCTTAATTATCGAAGCCCAGATAATGCATTAAAGTGGTATAGGGAACACTATCCTGACCGCGAGCTACCTAATCGCAAGATATTTGATAGATTAATTAAAAATTTAAGACAAGAAGGTCGTTTTAAACCCAAACGTGAGAGGCCAACAACAGTCGTAAATGAATTTATTACCATCGCCGTATTAGGACTCTTTGAAGCTTATCCAAAAGCTTCATTGCGGGAAGCGGCTGAAAATATCGGTGTGCATAAATCCACTCTACGAAAAATACTAAAGACATACCAGTACAAATGTTACAAAGAAGGTCGACTTGTGCAAGCATTACTTCCTGGCGATAAAGATCGCAGGTTATCATTTTGTCATTGGTTTGTAGCACGGACTGTTAGAAGTTGTTATTTTCCAAATCAGATCATTTGGACGGATGAATGCAATTTCTCTAACAACAGGTTTCTCTAACATGTACAACAGGAGAAATAACCATTACTGGTCACGTACTAATCCATTTAGAACTACAGAGACGCATAATCAAGTCC
Organism: Sesia apiformis; assembly: GCA_914767545.1. Lineage (NCBI taxonomy): Eukaryota > Metazoa > Arthropoda > Insecta > Lepidoptera > Sesiidae > Sesia > Sesia apiformis. The sequence goes on from OU611953.1 coordinate 10,275,996, forward strand.
GTTTTTCCTTTAATTGTTGGTGTGCGATTTTACATAATAAAATCTTCGCTATTAAAATTTACCACGGAACGTTGAATAGTGAAAAATATCAAGAAATATTGAATATGGTCGTGGATTTAGTGGATGATACTATTACCTTAAGCAATGTAAATAATGTTATCTATCAACAAGATGGTGCTCCTCCTCACAATAGTAGAGTGAGTAAACGCTTTTTAGATGAACATTTTCCGGGCCGTTGGATGGGCACATATGGTCCTATAAAATGGCCACCACGTTCACCCGATATGACGCCGATGGATTTTTTCATATGGGGTTACCTTAAGGGTCGAGTTTATGAATCCCAATACAACACCATACAGGAGTTAAAAGACGCCGTTTATTATCATTTAAACACCATTCACCACACGTCTTTGTCTAAAGCCACTAGAGGTGTTGTGAAACGCGCCCGTACCTGCAGACAGCAAGATGGAGGTCATATTGAACATTTATTGAAGCATTAGTTCTGTTAAGGTAACAAATTGTATGAAAAAACATTTTATTAAATTTGACCAACTTCTGCTGTCCCGATTTTTTCTTCCAATACAATGAAATGATCCTTATAAGAAACTGAGTCGATCGGCATTAAAAAAAAAATTAGTCAATTTTATTCGTTTTTATGGACAACTCACGCTTGACCAAAAAAATTACTACGCCAAAATTGTTTTCACAAAAAAAGACTTAATGGTTCCTAAGACAGTTTCCCTGTATCTCTTATGGTTTCAGATTTCCCCATACTGTCCCAGTTAAAAAAAAACACTGTATATGTAGGGTTTATTGACATGACACTTTTTATTTCCGTATTATTCTCGACTTGTCGTAGCGAAGTCCTACTCGATATTGGTATTATTCTCGTCATTTGCGCCCGAAGCACCTGTATAGAGATTCCAGAGACGTATAGACATCCAAATTTACAAACTTTACCTCTTTATATTACTATAGATGTGCAAAACAAAATTGACGGGCATGCAACGCATGCCGGGCACAGCTAGTATTAAATAAAAACATGTGTTTGTTATAAAATATGTTTATTTACATTTTTTTTGTGGCTAGCACAACTTATGATGCAAAATTTGAAACAAAATTAAAAAGTCTATAGAATCGACTTAATCGGTACATGTGTCTTACACAATTAACTTACATTATGTAACTTACCTTACTAAGAAATCAAAAAAATATAACTTATCGACATGAACCACATTTGGCATCAGACAAATACTTCATCATTAACCATAGATAACTATTTGTTAAAATGTTCAGACATTAGGTTATCAGTTCTAATACAACTCTAATACAACATCCCAAAACTGTTTAAAACATATTATATAGGTACTAAACGGGTCTTGCCCATAGATTGAAATAAACATGTCTATAGTCTTCATCAACGTCTCAGCCAGGTTATATCAGCTAGTCATGACACAATCTAAAAATCCTTACAGTCGGCCAACGGAGACGTCTAGACAGGGCAATCGTGTGGGACGTGAGGGTAGAGACGCGGGTGGGGCGAGCCCGAGCTGCCGTATTAGTAGCTCGGGACTCATCTTTCAGGGTTAACACGTGTTTGTTTTAATTTGTACACAATTAAAATGGTGCATACCACATGTGCTGTGTGATTGCAAGTCGTCATCTCGCATAAATAAAGAACTAAAATGTCATCAATTTCCACACACGGCAGAAAGGTAAACATTGTTATTGTTAAGGAGCTACATTGAGAAAAAGTAACTTTTTATTTTCGTTGATATGTCAGTTGTAGATGATACATAGATCTAATTTTTATGTATATTTATTACCATATAATCTAGATTCTGGTAGAACAAAAACACTTTCCTCGATAGATTTATTTTCCAAGTCTGTTTTTGGAAAATTTTGCTTGGCATGTGGCAATCGCAATAGTTTTATCTATTTTTTTTTTCAAATTGGATACATCTTGTAAATTACTAAATTCTGGTAGAATAAAATTTTATTTAATGTTTATTCGACGAGAAATGTGCAAAAATACATAAAAAATGTAAAACAGTGCGATTCCGCTCTGTCCTCATACGCGCGTTTCGCCGTTTGTTAGAAAGGGACAGCTCCAAAAACAATTGAGGCTCTTAATATTATTTAGCTAGAAATTTTACAACTTTAGCTAGAAATAAAAAATTTATTCGCGGCACTTACACATCCCAAAGTATTCTCACACCTTTTTGTTACACTATATTTTCGCAACTACAACTATAAGACCATACACGAGGCACATACTTATTTTAACTGTTTAAAAATTACAGATGTAAATTTTGAGTGAAAGCTTGTAGAAGACCTGATTTAGTTGAAAGAACTGGTGGTAGTCTAAAGAATACATACATTTGCAGTTTGCATTTTTAAACGCGTATGAACGGGAAGAAATCACTGAAGAAAACAGCTACACCAACGTTACTTTTACCAACTAAAGACTCGATTCAAATACGGACCGAACCTAAAATCAAAATTTTAAAACATGTAATATTGGATCTCCCCGATAAACGCCGTATTTTAAAATCAAAAATCGTTCGTGAACGCCACGAAATAGCAAGTCCTTCATCACAAATTGCTGAAGACACTGATATTAAAAAATGTGTAGGTATGGATCATAGTTCTCAGACACCAGCAAGATTGACTGACCATACTCCCATCTCTCAGAAATCTCAGAAAACAATTGTCCAAAACACGTAAAAAGTTAAAATTGACTAATGAAAAATGTTAAGATGTTACCGAGAAAACTGCGAAACAATATTGATGTCGATCTTTACTTCTTTTACTGGAAACAACATCGGATTCAAACTGTTTCAGTATTTAAGCACAATAAAATTCTACACCAAATCGTGCGCATGCTTCCTAATAGATTTTGTGTTAAAATTATTTATCAGGATGAGGATTTTTTATATAATTATGTTTAACAACAGAAATTTCAAATCCATTAAATCTAAAAACCGGACGGACATATTTGTCGGTCGCTCATTTATAATAGCAGATTTGGAAATTGATACTTTATAATATCCATATAGTTTTATATAAAACATTATAAAGCATTTGTAATATACATTGTAAAAAAAGTATTAAAACATTAAATAATATAATTGTATTTTATTTAAATTATAAAGAACCTTGACAACCCTAGGTGCTGTGACCGGTGTCTTGCGATGTCGGCTTTTACGCAAACATCAAAGGCGTTGGCCCACTGTGTACACTGTGGTCATGAGTAGACGAGTAAAATAACGTGTAAAATAGATAAATACGTATACATATTTTATTTCAAGTACAAAATAGATAAATATACGCGTTCAAAACCCGTTCAGTACATAAATCTTCTTCTTCTTCTCAGCCCTTGGACGTCCACTGCTGGACATAGGCCTCCCCCATACATAAATATCGTTAGGTAAAGTTACTTGTCCAATTTTGACGAAACAAAGATATCCAAAAGCTTAAATTATTTATCGCTTCATAATTTAATTTTCATAAGATATTGTTTGTGGTGAGATAAGTGGCGCGACGCATTAGTCAAAATTCACTGCTCATTTATATACTGCAAAGCGCCTACTGTTTTTGCATCGATAAAGCGAATATAGGCTACGTGATGTAAACTTAAAAATGTTGAAAATCGCTTAGCTGCGAGCAATAAAAATAGGCCCTCATTTTTAAAATGCTAAAACACAAAAAAAATCACTAATCGTCATGAATCTTAGACAGATCGTTGTAGACAAAAATAACAAAACTGTGATAACTCAATCTCTACAAAAGTGGCGTGACTACCCTGAAATTTGCTGCATTTCCTACTTTATCGTATTTCCCCACTGTACGTACGTGTTTCGGTAGTGAGTGGGATATGCCAGAGCCCATTCCCATCCCATCCCTCCCCATTTTCTCAACCCTTTCTCCCAATCCATTCCTTAATCTGCAAAGGTAGGCAGCGCATCCAGGAGCGTGCCAACGTTTGTCATTCTGGACTAATGTTGGCATGTATCGCAGATGTCTATGGACAACAGTATCATCAGGTGGACTGTATGCTTCTCTGCCGCTTATTCTATAAAAAAAAATGAGCGTAAAATGAATGCCTATATTTACCTTTTTTAAGTAACAAAAAATACATAAATGGACACGTTTAAGACTAAAACGTAAGTAAAAAAAAAAGTAAAATACAGGTTTAGATGAAACATACCATCAACCACTTAACAATGACTGTTGTTCGTAAAAACTAACAACTTTTTTGTTCTACTTTTTAAAATTCTTCACTTTTTTCACACAACTCAAGTCGCATCGCGTAGATATACTCGTACTGATTTACACCAAAGTTTGACAACTGAATGTTCATACGATTACAAACTTTTTTTTATTAACAACTAGCTGTGCCGGGCCATGCGTTGCTGTAGTTGCCCAACAGATGACGCTTACCCTGTTTTTACCTGTTTTCGGGTAAAAAGCATGTTTTTACCCTGTGATAGGTATATAAAAACACGCGCGTATTCGAATGCAACGTTGTGTGAAAATTTCAAAGCAATCTGTAAAGAACTTTCGGAGATTTAAGATTTTGAACAAACGAACGTTTACATTTTTATTTATATAGATTTCATTGTTCTAACTGCATGCATGTGTTTATTCTACAACGTTATATTTAAGAATCGCGACACCTAAACGCTTATTGAATAAGCTGATAATGAGCTGCAAAGAAGGTATTTGTGCGAACGCTCGATTGGTCGATAGTTTTACACGAAGATATCTAATAGTAGCGGTTGAATTAGTAGCTGTTTAGGAATGAAACAACGTTGCCACCAGTAGCAGCGTGTAGTAGTTGTTTCTTTAATATAGTCAGGGACTTAATTTAGAAAAAGTTTGCGGGCGGAAATATCAAATTTAGAAAAAGGTAAAACAAAAGTTGTTACTTCTAGTGATATAAATTCAGTGTTGCGGATGCTGGTACTTTTCATTTAACACTGAACGCACTTTTAAATAAGGCGGATAATTCACTGCTTTAAAAATAAATTCCTAACAATTGCTAAAAATAAATGTACACATATATAGGTTATAATGAAAATTTCCGGAATTGGCCACTTACATAAACAATGTTTAAAAAGTAATTACAATATTTGAAAATCGAACTCTTTGGCTGTACAATAAAGTTTGTTTCATCTAACAGTCATTTGTTTTTCCATTGTGGGGCCATTTTAAAAATTGCGTGTATGCATTACGATGGATTTAACTGGTGAAAATGTTCGCTGTATGATTTTCTACGATTGTAAGTGTAATTTGACAGTTCAGCAGAGCCTCGCTCGGCTTCAAACTGCTTTTGGCGATGAAGCACCAAGCAAAACGACAATTTATAGCTGGTTTGCAGAATTGAAGCGGGGTCGTGTCAATCTCTGTGACGAATTTCGTGAAGGTCGCCCGTCCACGGCTATCAACAACAAAAAAATCGATGCTGCGCGCCATATGATCGAAACAGACAGGCATGTGACCTACCATGAGATTCAGGCATCCTAAGGCATAGGTATGAGTCAGATACAATCAATCTTACACAAACATTTGGCTGTGCGAAAGCTGTGCTCGCGGTGGATCCAACACAATTTGACCGAGGCTCCAACAACGGAACGCGTCACTTGGTGCAATGCCATGCTTACCAGATTCAACGAAGGGGACGCTAAATTTGGTGTGGAACATAGTAATAGGTGACGAAAGATGGATTTACAGCTATGACTCCAAAACAAAACAGCAATCGACCATTTGGGTCTTTCTAGATGAGCCGAACGCCACCAAAGTGGGGCGTGTGCAAAGTGTATGCCATTTGCTTGCCGGAAGTTATTGACGTACTCCGTAAAAACAACCGTAAACGCCGCATAATCGTGTGAGAGCTGGCATTGTCATGCAATACCAGCTCTCACACGGCCAAACAGACAAACGACTTTTTGAAGGCGAAAAACATACAACATTTGAGCCATCCTCCATACAGTCCCCACTTGGCACCCTGTGACTTCTTCTTGTTTCCAAAAATTAAGGAACAATTACGCGGTCAACGATTTTCATCGTCAAAAGAGGCTGCCGAAGAGTATGAAAAACATGTATCCGAGGTCACCACGGAGGAGTGGAATAAATGTTATGGAAATTGCTTTATTCGTATGAAAAAGTGTATTGACGCTCACGGAGAATATTTTGACACAATAATTTTGGCCATTCTTTGTAATTTTTTCCCATTCATTTCAGTTCAGTGTGAATTTTCACACTGAGCAAACTTTCAGTGTGGCACTCGTACTCCAACGTAAAAAATATTTTTAAAATCTCGAAAGTTTATTTATTTAATTTATGCACGATTGAGATCCTAAGCCAAAGTATGCAAAGGAAAGGCTAGTTATGGATTTTTTGTATAAGTAATTAATATCGTATATATCAAGGATGGCCAACAAGCCGTTCGCGATCGACTGGTCGATTGCCAAAGATGGCGAAGAAAATTTTTTTTTTATTCGGTATCAAAATTTCAAGGTTATCAAATTATACCTACTTCTGATTTCGTTAATTTAACTTAAGAAACGGAAGCACAAACGTTTTGTTTGTTTTGTTACTAATTCTAGCTATTGATAAATAATATAAAAAAATATTTAACGATTGTTTTATTCATCGCACTAATCATACAATTAAGTCGATCGCAAGAAGTCTGATTTTTTAAAGTAGAACCCTGTTCTAAATTATTTGGCCACCTGTGGCATATATGAAGCAAATTTTGTTATACACTTCGCCGTAGAGAGGTCTCATGCGTATGAGACCCTTATTGAATGGAACATGAAGACTAATTAATATACGCATGATTTGTCATATTATCCTTCGTATATCTGTACAAAATGTATCTGATCATGACCTTATGTTCATCTTGTCTAAGAGAACTTCAAGGTATAGGTCTCGCAAGAAGGGTTCAGGCGAACACAGTACTGACACAGACGCATTCTAGGATCCAGAATGTTTCAAAGTTACCGTGTGATATTTTTATTATAAACACTCATGGACATTTTTTTGGAATAAGTCAATCTTATAATAAATAACTAAGTGCATATATAAATTAGTAAACTGTAACAATAAAACTGTAAAAATACAGTTTTATTCGGTGATATTTAAACTTTGACCATCTTTTTAATGTTGAGTGAAATAATTAAACACTAAATACAATTTCGTGACTCTGTACATGTAATGTTTCGCCTCGCCCCGTCTTAGCGGATGATGCCATGAGTCCGTGAATTTTATGTGGAGCAAGTGCAAAACAAAATAAAAATATTGCACTGTAATTATAACTAAATATACACCTATAACACCTTTAAAAATGATATTAAAAATCACTCATATAATTAACATGTGATCACGTCACGGCAATACGTCAGATAACCTTTTAAGTCGACATGACAAATCGAATTAAAAACACGCTGTACAAAATCCAAACCAAACAATGCAAACACTAACTTTCCTTTCCTTTATAAAACCTTCTTCACTTTATAAAACGAGAGCGCGCAAGCGAGACGGGAAGAGATTCTCAGTTACGTTACACAATAAAGTTGCCGCTGCGGGCGTGTACAGATACACCAATGCACATTAACCTACGCATGTGTTGCTCGCCTCAACTCTCGTTGCAAGACCTATAACAACATCTACGGCCCATGTAATTTACTAAGTACAGATTCTATGTCAATGTTCTGAATGTTCGCAGAATTTAGTAAGTACTGCGCTTCGGGTCTCGTTCTCTTATTATCGCTTAACGATTCATCCGACGTAGATCCACTTTGTACCCTTTTCCTTTTCTTAGATTCCGCTTTCTCCTTTATCTCTAATCTCTCTTCAATTTTTTCTACCTCTAACACAACCTCTGTAATCGCAGCATCTTGTACTCTTCTCCTGGGACTACTAACTTTCAAAGGCGTGTCTAAACTTGTCAACGTAGAATCAAATATTTCATAGTACTGAGCTCTAACAGATTCCTTCATGGGTGTGTATAAGTTATCAAAATTAGATATTGAATTGACAGCTTGCTCTGTCTCTACAACATCTTGGGGTTTTTGATCTAATATCAAAGTAAAAGGCGTGGCCCTTAATCTGATAGCTACTCCCTCTTCTATACAGATTTCCATAGAGAACTTGTCTTTTAATTTCACTGGTTCCTTATGTAATGTGTCTTTAGTATCATCATGATGACATGTGATAAAATTATTAATGTCTTCATTGCATTCGTGTACAGATAATTCAATATCATCAGTAAATTCATCATCGTCATCTAAATTCACTGGTGTAATATCTGGTTCAACAGATTTCTCCACAGATGACATAAATTCCTTCGCCTTAGTAAGTTCATCACATAGAGTTTTATTAATCCCTGGGTGAGGCGGTGTATCAAGCAAATCTCTCTCAATTATTTTCGCAGTTTCAACATCAAATCCTCTTTTTATTAGGTCAATATGTAAACTTCCTTCGGCATCATTAACACATAAGCTCTGTGTAGTAGTTTCAATATATTCTTGTATTTTCTTTATATCATCGCCCTCGTTAACTGCTGAGCTTGCTTGAGTTTCTTTATGTTTTACCTCCTGGGATCCATCATCAGACCAGTGAAGATGTAATTGTTCTGAATCAGAATCCACAGTGCAAGGTGTATTGGAACTTTGAGTAACATTTTGTTTAGCTTTAGATAAATTTTCTGAAGTATTATATGCAGAACTTACAGAAGTTTTGCTACAATTAAGTTTTCTCGGAGTCGACGATTTTCTACGAGATTTTGTGGGTGCTGGAGTGACCACAGTTTCTGTAGTGGTACTTTTTTCCTTGCTAGTAGTTCGCTTTCTTATTTGGTTAACTAAAGACATTTGTGAGGGTTCAGATTTCTTTCTACCTATACTAACATTCTTTTTAGGCGTCGTGCGTATTGGTTTTATTTTCATAAACGATTTTGAAGTATCCTTCTTAAATGGAGATTTTGTTTTAAGTGATGATCGTGAAGAAACTCTCTTCTTTTTGTCTGGTTTTACTTTTTGTGATTTACTACTGTTAGAGTCTCCTTCTTTTGCTACCTTTTGAGTACTAATTTTCTCAAGTTTATTTTCACTTGTCATACTTATTGTTTCACTACAGGATGATACTGCATCTATAGTGTCATCTTTCTTTGTTCTAGAATTCAGAGGACTGTTATACGAGTATGATACGTTTTTAGTACATTGTCTTACTGGTCGAGATTTGACTCCATCCTTGTTTTCTTTTTCTTTAGAGGCATTGGTTTTTTTTATAGAAGTTTCTTCAGAGTTAGGTTCATTTGTTTCCCTTTCTTGTGTCTTCAATGATGTAATTGAACATGTTAGATCTTCTAAAATAGGAATGTGGTCATGTTCATCAGGCTTATAGTAAGAGCCACCGCTAGAATAATCAGTTGGGCGGGAACAATATGACGATGGCGTTGACTGTAATGGTTTTGGAGTCACAGCAGAATTGGGAGACACCAAAAATTTAGGTGTAGGTATATTCATAATTTTAATATCCGAAAAAGGCTCATCTGGTAGGTCAGGTCCTAAAAATCTGGGAGTTTCCATCTGTATATCGTAGAGAGCTTGCTTGTAAGGTGTCTCTAATAAGTCCGAAATGTTAAGTTTAGCGCCGATTGCATTTTGCAAAGAAAGTCGTTCATTTTCAGGAGTATCGACGAGGTCGTCACTATTATTTTTATTCTGATTTTTTTCGCTTTCTTGTACATTACAGGGGTTTTTGTCAATACCGGAGATAATGTTTATTGTAGGTTTGATAGGAAAATCCACAGGTTTTTCTACAACTTTTTCAGATTCCTCATCGACATCGATAGTTTTGCGTCTTCTCTTTTTAGCACCGTTTGTTTTCGGAGTTGCAGTGTCGGATATAGTAGTATCTGATTTTTTATCTTCCGTATCGACTTCCTTTTTCTTTTTCTTAGATTTCGTTTTAGATTTTCGTTTTGACGAAGATACTGTATTGTCACTTTCATTTACACCTACAAGAGCGCGTAAATCGGCATCCCAATTGTATTTGGTTTTACTTTCTTGTGTTGGATATTTGTTATCAGCAACACTATTGCTGATTTCTGATGTGTTTGAAGTAACGTTGATTTCTTTGCTGACAGTCTCTGTTTTAGTTGAATCTGTTAAAAGTAAAGGAGGGTTAACACTTTTGTGTTGAGGACTCATGACATTTTCATTTTGTTCGTTGATAGTCTCGTGTAAGATTCTTCTAGGCGTAGTAAAATTTAAAACTCTGACATGTGATGTGCGACGCGGAGTAGACGACGACTTTCTAAGTGGAGGAACCACTTGAGGGGTACTTGTTTCAGTTAAACTGGTTATTGTATTATCTTTTGGTAAAGATGCATTCTTTATTTCTACAGGTTTTGCGACTTTAGTCTCACTTAATAGCTTTGGCATACTAAATGAGGATATGCCTGTTGTGTTTTTATTTGTATCATCTTTTGGATCAGGACTATCTGAAATATCTATAGTGAGGGGTTCTAGTGACTGTACTGTTGAAACCTTAGATGTTATTGGATTTTTATTTTGAAATACTATCGGTTTCGTCCTCACATTTGCCGGCAATTGCGACGCAACTGAAAAAAATTTTTATTAAATAAACACTAATTTGCCTTTCGTAGTTAGTATTTTATGTGCCAATAAACAAATTCACATACCTGTAGTTGGAACAAGAATAAGCGTAGGCATTGCCATTATCTCTTCTTTAGTGTACTTGGTTTCCATACCTTTTGATTTATATGCAGGGATTCCATTGATAAAAATCGATCGCATTTGCATTATTGGTGTTGACGTAGCATTTTTCAGAACTGGAGGCATTTGCATGTGGCTTCTATTAATAATCTCATGGTTATTAAAAGAGTTTTCGACTCTTACATCTGACAGAATTGTAATCTTACTATCATCCACATTAGATTTTAGTTTACAAGTCCTTATAGGTAATGAATCATTATTTATGGCAATCATGTTGATCTTGTCACTGTTAACTTCAGTTTTAGTCGGAGCAATAGTTCGTAACAATTGTTTCTTTGTAGTTTTTACTGATTGCTCATTTAAAAAATTATTGATGCTAAAGCTTGGTATACTACTATTTTCCTTATTAACGAGTATTCTGAAAAGAAGAGGATAATAAATAAAAGTTTCATCGAAAGCTGATTTTGATAAAGGATGTTAACTGTTCAAGTGAAGAATACATACTGTACATTCGAATTTTCTGAAGTGCTTGAATCAGGTACATTAACAATTTTATTATCACCACCTGAAATTAATAATTGATGAAGAATATAATATAATTAAAAGAGAAAGTCGATATATTATCGTAAAAGAGAATATATATTACAAATATTGTTGAATACTCTACGTAAAACAAGTAAAGATAAAATTAATATAATTATCCTTAAATGCAAACAAAAAAATATTCCATTGCTAAACGTTGAATCAGAGAGTCACGCTGTAGAGTAGAAACGAGTCACACAGCTATAACCGGTTTGGACATAGGTTCATTTGTCACTTTTACTTCTTTATTATTTTTTACAAAAAAAGCGACAGAGTAGCATACAGTCCACGTGATAGTAAGTGGATACTGTCGTCCATAGACATCCGCGACACATGACAACATCAGTCCAGAATGGCAAACGAAATTGATAAGCGAAAACGCTTGTAAGCGGATTGTCAAATGTAAGCACAAAAATAATAGAATATAATTACTACAAACAAATATGCACCATTATTAATATCAGAAGCTAAATTTTGAAATGTCCCAGGAGCAGATATTCTCTTGTCGCCAACATTTTGTGAACAAGATTGTATGTGACTCCCACTGCTTGTACTATTATTACAGACTGTATTCAGTATAACGTTAAAGTCTTTCATCTTTGGCGACGACTCTTCCATTGTTTTTGTCTGAAACACAAAACCAATCAATACTGATTTTGTTAAAAAATATGTATGTACAGTACTAATTAAATAATGTTAGTTGGTCATCTTTTTATTCCCGTAACCGAATACTGAGAGACTGTATATAATATAGGGCGGTTACAATGTAACGTAATAAAGCTGAAAGTGTGTATGGATGTCTCTTTTTTTTACTCATCATCCCCTCTTTATATTTGTTCGGAATACGTAGATGGTCCACCAGCATTATTAGTACCTACTGTAATTAGACATTTCTCCCGAACTAAGCCTATGGTTAGCCAACCTTATGTTCATGGTTGGCTTCATGGCTTCATAGTCATGAATTGAGGTACTTCAAAATAATAATAATAAAACTTTAATAACAAGAATCTTATTTTTTATCAGTCTTTAGTTGGTGTTGTAACTGCATTTTCAGTTTTGATGGCCTGAAACTTCAAAAATGTTTAATCGATCAAAAAGTTTTTATGCAGTTTTGAAGCTGGCATACTAACCGGCATTTCAGTATGCCATTGTTCCAAATTTGAATTAACAGTACTGAAAAAAATTAATTTAAGTGTAACAAGTCGTGTGTCCGACTTTCTCACGAGGAAGACTCGTATTGGATTTTTTAAGAAAACAATGGCTTACCTAAAAAAATTGTTTATTCAGTAACTTGTATTGCCTCCAAGAGCCTTTATGAAGGTCGGCATGCGGTTTGGCATGGCAACGTCACCAATCAACGTCACTATGACGTGTTGTGGAATGTTCTCCCATTCTTCGTCGATGGTAGTTTACAGCTCCTGCAAGGTCTGCGGAGCTGGATGGTAAGCTCAAACACGCCTCTATCTCATCCCATAAATGCTCTATGGGATTCATATCTGGGCTTCTTGCAGGCCATTCTATGACTGTTCTTCTATGCCAATCATACTGACGTTATGAAGGTATTCCCTGACGATTCCTGCAGTGTACGCTCTTGCTCTATCATGCATAAAAATGAAATATTGGCCAACAAACTCAGCATATGGCATCACATGAGTCTCTAGGCATTGACGAATGTAACGGTTCCCAATTAGTGATGACAGACGTGGTCCAGTCACCCTCCTCCTTCCATTATTACCATACAGCATAATCTGGAATTCATCAGTGAAGGATACCCGACTACTTTGACGGTGAGTTCAATGCAAATGTTCGTGCGCAAACTGAAGGTATGCCATTTGGTGAACTCATATCAGTTTGGGCCCATTGGCTGGCTTATGTGGTTTTATATTACGTTCTTAGAGTCTCCTTCTACTAGTCTGAGCGCTAACAGCCACTCCAGGAAAGTCTGGAAGCTCTTCTTGGATCTGTGCTGAGGTCTGGTGACGATTTCGTAAGCTAATCGTGAAGATAAACCGATCTTGTCCTTCCGTCGTCATTCGGAATCGTGGTCCTCCTGGACGGCAAACGAAGCCGCCAGTCTCTAGTATCGATAGTATATTCTTTGAACAACAGAACGGCTTAAAAGAAGTTGTGCACTCACATTTCGCTGACTAAGCCCAGAATGAAGAAGTGCCACAGCTTTCGCGACTACTTCAGCCTCAGTATCCATAATTTTAAGGTCAAAATTGGTTCAAATCTCAGGAAAAACAATTTAACGAAACTTTTATTGAAAAATAACACCATTAAATCAAAAAAAGTACTCCAATTCAAACTTTCTGCTTCGTTGTTATCAAAACAATGAACTGACTCGGCTTTGCTTCTGTGGTTCAAATTCGTAAATTCAAACTTGGAACAATAGCACACAACCACATAAAAACTTTTTCTTTGACCTAACATTATTTTTATGTTTCGGGCCTTTTATATTTACATAAAAATGCAGGGTGGCTCGATTCACGTTTCCGGGAGTGTATATACGGCACACATTTTATTAATTTGTATTGAAAAATTCATTACTGTCACCTTCTGCATCAATAAAATATTAGGACATTAAGTAATAATCACTTAGTATTGTTATATAAATAACCTCCACTGATTATTTCCTAAATACATAAAATCCTAAATACATTGATCCTGCGATCCATAAGTTAGTACGTATTACGTACGTACGTATTAAGTACGTACGCACTAACGTGCAAGCCCAAAATTAGCCCAGGTAAAGCCAATGTTTTTTTGGCAAATATCAACTAAGCGTTTGCATGATTAGAATTTTTTTTGGAATCGAATAACTGTTGACTAACATTGCTCTAAATTATGTGTAACTGTGTAATACTAATAAATAAGTGAATTTTTTTCTGGTTTATATTCAATTAAACTCATTTTTTTAATTCGAGGCATTAAATTACAATTAGAACTGTCACTAAAGTGCAATTGGGTGGCCCGCTAAAATAGTGATATTCCACAATCCACGATCGACTTACAATCATAATCTTAATGTTTCAATTTTTGAGATAAGCTAAAAATTATTGAGATAAAAATAATTATTATTTTACTTTTACTAGTATGTATTATTCCATATTTTATTATGAACACAACTGTTGTGGAATAGAGAAATGACTGACAAGGGCAGAGATGCCTACATACACAAGAAATCTTCAACAAGAGGTAGCTATGAAATAAAACAACATTATATTTAGGTATACAGATTTATTCTAAATCAGATGAACTATACTCTGAATCAGAAACGGTTACATTTCTTATAATCGAATCGACAACACCGTCAATTAAGTGGTCGAGTTGGCACATAACTTAGAACTTTTAACTTCAACTTACATAACATGCTTAATACAATCCTTCCATCGCTGAGGTGTCGCTTCTTTCAAGCCTTCTTTGAATAACTTTTTCACTTCATTTATTTTAAAGCTTTTATTATTCCTGGTAACATACCCTTTTACTTGAGCCCAAACTAACTCAATTGGATTGAGCTCACAGTGGTAGGGGGGCAGCCGCAGGATGGTGACATGGTATTGAGCAGCCAACTCGTCCACAGCAAAATTTGATTTGTAAATTATTCATATGATGATTTGTGACATTTAACACGTTAAACGCCATAACGAAAATATGAAAATTTTCAAAAAATGTTTTTTTTTCCGCAATCGACGTATTTTAATATGATATGTATCCAAAACATTTTTTATTTAAATCTGACGTTGGGTTCCGCAGTTATAACAGAAAAACCGTTCGAGGTCACCGGTGACCTCCATGGCGCTATGTAGTAGAAATTTTATTTACCGTTACGGCAGCGCCATGCCGGACACCCCGCCGCCCATTTTACTTCAGTATTGTGTTAGCACTTGCAAGGTGAAGTCTTGTCACTTTTACGTTTCTTTTGAAATTTGATACGTGTCCTAAAGTACATTATTGTGTTCTTGTGTCTTTCGCAAAGTATTTTAGATAATAATGGAATCTTTAAACAGTTCAGATTTTCAAACAATATATGAGGCCTTCGACGAATTTGTGTTTAAGCAAGACGATTTGCGCGAAATTACATTACTTGAGGCTAGTTTTCTTCGTGAGGAACGGTCTGCCGTGTGTTCTGATAAACGTGCTCATGATTCAGATAACCTTTCGGATTCTGATAAAGAGAATTTGCACATTACAAGAAAACGGAGACGATTTATCATCACAAGTGACACAGAGAGTGAAACAGATTCGGTTCAAAATTATGTAATAGCCAATATTTCCAATACAGATCGCACTTCCAAAAAATGGTCACGGCCAAAGCACCAACAACAATCTGTTATAACTTTTACCGAGGTGTCAGGTATGAATAGAAAATTTGCTAACTCATTTAGAAAAGCAAATCCAGGAGAGTTTTATAGTCTTTTAGTTCCTGACGTAGTTTTTCAAATGATTGCAGAACAGACTAACTTATTTGCCTCACATTGTACTGCTTCCAGAAACGAAAAACCGTCGTCAAGGTCTCATGCTTGGAAGCCAACTGACAAACATGAAATGAAACGTTTATTCGGTCTTATTCAATACATGGGCCTTGTCAGATTACCAAAGATATCGTACTATTGGAGCAGGGATAAAATTTTAGGACAAAACTTTCCACGTACAATTATGAGCAGAAATAGATTCGAGATACTTTTGCAGTATCTGCATTTTAGTAATTAATGAAACTGCGGATAAAGCGGATCGCATCGCTACGATAAGACCTATTATAGATATGGTAAACGAGACTTTCCAAAAATATTATTCACCCAAAGAAGACATATGTGTGGATGAAAGCCAAGTGCCGTTCACAGGACGTATTGTGTTTCGGCAATATAATAAAAGTAAACGGCATAAATATGGCTTAAAGCTATTTAAGTTCTGCACTGTTCCGGGCTATACTTGTAAATTCGCTTTATATAGCGGCAAAAACATAGACACAGTACACAACTCGACTACGAAGGTAGTAATGTCTCTTTGTAGGTAAATACTAAATAAAGGTCATACTTTGGCAACGGATAATTGGTATACAAGTTTAGAATTAGCTTACAATTTGCTGGAAAATAATACTCACTTGGGAAAAACAAAAAAGGTTTACCTAAAAGTGTAGTAGAAGCGAAACTTCAAAGAGGTGATTTAATGGCAGTGGAAAATGAGGATAACCGTTATGAAGTGGAAGGACAAACGAGATGTCTTAATGTTGTCTACAAAGCACTCAAATAAATTATGTAAAATCGTGAAGAAAGGAAAAGAGGTTACTAAACCGAAAATTATTTTGGTTTATAACAAATCAAAGGGGTCTGTTGATATGAGTGACCAAATGTGTTCATATTCCTCACCATTACGAAAGACAGTCAAATGGTATAGAAAGTTAGGCATTGAACTTTTATTGAATACTGCCGTAGAAAATACATGGGTAATGTTTACCG
Organism: Sesia apiformis; assembly: GCA_914767545.1. NCBI lineage: Eukaryota > Metazoa > Arthropoda > Insecta > Lepidoptera > Sesiidae > Sesia > Sesia apiformis. The sequence continues at coordinate 10,292,785 of OU611953.1, forward strand.
AAACTACCAACAGCAAAATATCCATGGTTGAATTCAGAAAGTTGTTAGTAGAGTATCTAACGAGTTCACCAGGTCCCCAACACATTGAACCGGTAGCATGGAATCCAAGACCAAAAAGATTAAAGCACGAGTTAAAAACTAAATCGGGAAAAGTCAGAAATACCAGACGTTTTTGCGTACAATGCTATAAAGATATAGCGCAACAATTTGGACGAAAGTTAGCGAAAAACAAAGCTGAGAAAGTTAATACTTACTGCGCTCAATGTGATGGAGAACCACATATATGTTTATCTTGTTTTAATAAGTATCACCGCTATGTATAATTTTTAGCTTTTAGTCAACTGATTTGTTTTTCATTAGGATATTATTAGAATATAGATTTAGGTTTTGTAATTCAGTGAATGTCATTATGAGAATTTTTCCTTTGATTTCGATGAAAATTTCTGTTCCAAAAGAAGACTTGGTTACTCGTTTTGCATTCCTTTGTTTTGTGTTTTGTATTTTTTTTAAATAATTCTAAAAATTGTGAATAAAAACATATTTTATATGAACTATAGTTTTTTTACTGTATTATTACCAACTTTTTAAAATGTAGTACATATTTTCTAAAATTAACTAGACAGGTGTGTCCCACTGCAAAGTATCACTGTGGAGCGCCACGCCGGTCACTCTATTATGCAAAATGAACGAGAAGCGTAACCGGCGGCGCAGAAAAGCATTTTGAATATAGCTCTTGTATGAGGTCACCGGTGTCCCCCATGGCGCAATAAAACAAGCTAGATGTCACCGGTGACCCCATGGCGTTTAACGTGTTAACAATGTCTAGTAATTGTGCTTTAATCATAGTAGGTTCATATTGAATATTTTTTTCAACCAACCACTTCTGAAGATTGGCCTTCCGCCAGTTTAAAGTGGGGATTCGCTCGACTTTGCGGGAATGGTGACGGGAATGGAATCAATGACTAATACTGAATTTTGTCGCAGTTTTGGTAAAACACCTCTTAGCCACTCTTCAAAATGTTCTGACTTAATTTCTTCATGATAGTCATTACTACGCTTTTTAGACTCGAATATGAGCAGACCGTCTTCGACAAAACCTTCATCACTGCCAATGTAATTAGGTGCCTTCCTTTTCCCGTAGGACCTTTCTGACCTGTATTTAGGCCTTCCAGGAAAGCTTGCCTTAAAGATTCTACTTGAGTGTCCAACCAAGTTTTGTTTGTTGTATGACCTGCAATAATAACCTACGTAAATATCTACTCATTATTTTCAAAGTTAAAAGAACAATGCGTCATGGTTGTTTCATACCAGGGTATGTATTAAAAAGTATTGTAAGAATGTAAATAGTGAAAGTGTAAAAGTAGTATTGTCCATTCAACAACCTAAATACGTCCCACTATTGACCACAGGTCTCCCCTCACAATATAGGGAGGGGGATGGGGTCATAGACCACCACGCGGGCCCAGTGCGGATTGGCGGACATAAATAGGTACTTAAATAAATACACAAACACCCATGACTCAGAAATCTATGCTAATCATCATCACACAAATGCTAGCACCTAGGATTCGAACAGAAAAAGTAGTATAAAAAGGTATATTACCCTCATTAATCCAGGTCTCATTTTGAAAATAAATGAATTTCTCTTGTCTGCGATATTCTTTGATGGCAATCAAGTATCGTTTTCGCCACAATATTATATCCTGACGGTCGATCAAGCAACGGCGACGTTTACGGGTTACATATTTAAAATTAAATGCTTCAGTACTAATTGTATGGTACTCATCGACATACTTGGTAGGTCAGGATCGTCATTTACAACTTGTAAAACCTGAAAATATAACTAATATTTATAAATTTGTAATGTGTGTAAAATTTAACTAATGGATGCCGCTGCGGGACTTCGTTCCCGTCATCGTTATTTAAAGAAAAAATCTTCGAGTATAATAATGTAATTTACCTTGGCAATAGTTGGAGCGTCATTCGCATGAAAGAATTGGTGGACTTTGCGACGTATTACTGCAAAAACAAACTCGTCAAATTTATCTAACTGCGTTTGGGCCCAGGTTTTTTCGGACTTGTCAACTCCACGTTCTCCTTTGACTCTTTCAATATCCGATAAACAGATCTGGCTGATATTCCCAAAATTTCTGCAGTTGTATTCACACATTCCTCTTTGTTCGGAACATCAATTGGTGATACGGATTTTTGTTTGCATACATATGTGTATGCATTCATAATCAGCATAGCACATTTCATGAGTAGCAAGTGAAAAATCATATGAAATTATTTTTCATACGTCAGTCACACCTGCTAGTATCATTAACATGCTCTGCTGAAAATAATTGCAATGAAATCGTAGATCGTTCGGATTTCATCGCAAGACATCGGCGCGTGTAGAACCGATAGTAGTAGAATCGACTAAGGCGTGCCAGAAAGCGCAGAACATATTTTGCCGAGGCGACATCAAGGAAACAGTGCCCACTTGTCTCGCGACTCGAGCTTTACCTTGATTACTTTTCGAGTATAATAAACAGAATCTTAAGATAAAGAACACAAAACCGTTATTTCCTTATAATTATTTGTAGCAGACACAGGTAGTAGGTCATGAAATCACTCACTACATTTGTTAACGTTTGTATAGAATAAAATAATTTCACTCGTCAACTTCCAGTTCATTATAAAATTGTCGCTGCATTTGCAAGTATTTCTCGATTTTCATGTAAATAACACCTTGTAATCTAGTGTAAGCTAATTGTTGTGAGTTTTTAGTATTAAATGTAAATACAATATTATACAAATCCTCTCCACCGAAAGTCACTATTATCCCAGGATTGTACGTGAAGCGATTGAAATTAAGAAATATAAAAATTTCAATCGGGATGTTAGATATAAACTGTTGTCGACGTGGAATCCAGTGATTAACAAATTTAAACCTTGGGATTTACCGTCGAATACGTCCGCGGACATTGTTAGTCTAAGCATATATGGAGGTGCAGGCCGTGCAGCACAGCGCAGAGTAGGGCAGCACAGATAGAACTGTGTGACACAACAAATGTTTGAACTGCGTATACGAACTGCGAAATCTCGCATAACCCGAACGCGTTTCGTTTTCATTCCAGAGCAGGTAGCAGACGAAGCAACATGAGTTCTTCCTCTGAATCAGATTTCGAAATAGAAAGTATACTCTTATTGTATAGTATTAATAAAAATAGAAGTACATATACTACGTATAGTATTTTTTGCCATAAGGAAGTCCGTTAAAGATTTCTTCATATACTCTCGATGACTTGTATTATAGAATACTGGCTGTTCTCGTACTTTTTCAATGAGTTCCTTCATAATTAAGTAAAGTTAACAACAAAAATAAACACAAAGTGATGCGCACGTGTTAGCTGCGCGCAGGAAACTGTATTTCGACTACAACGCAGCGCAGGTCTGCGCAGGTACGTGCCTGCGTCACTCGCGGCTGTGTTGCTGTATACGCTCCTACACGATAATGCATTGCATACAAAAAACTACGCTGTGCTGAACTGTGTTGCTTGCGCGGTCTGCGCCTCCGTATACGCTTAGGTTTAGTGTAGTGTGTTGCAGCCTTTCCGAATGTGAAGATCAAATGTGGGTAGTTGATGAAACTGCTCGCAGCTCCCAATCCTAGACTATCCGCCTCTTCCGTCAACTCGTGACCACGGCTGGTGTAACCCGTACCGAAACGTCGAGTAGGAACAAAAGGTAAACAAATACCATTATTAAACGCATTCAGATCCGTTTTAGATATAAAACTTAATGTTTGTAATCTTTTTTTTTAATTTAATTAAGTAAAATAATTTTACATTGTTAGTCCCAAGCCTGCTGAAGTATGCGGGAAAGTTCATTGAAAAATACTGAGAATATTATTTAAATTAACCTAAATCCGACCCCTTTGCCATTCCATGACTCAGCCAGGACTATTGGTCGAAAAAAGGTGCGCGCGGGAGCCACTCTACTGATTGAATGCTGCTTGCTTATTTTATGTGTATTAATTGAACAGTACATATTACATAATAATAATTTCAAATAGATGCAAAAATTGTTTTTGTGTAAATATCGTGTTTTTTTACATAACCGTGATTTCTTGCAACGAGAATTATACATTGAGATGTAGCAGATAGCATGGTAGCATGCGTTTATCGTAGATGGAAATCATTGACTGCTTAGATCGTAGATGGAATCATGGAAATCATTGATTGATTTCACAGGTGCAATCACAGTGAAAAATAATAATAATTTCATCAAATACAAATGAATTAAAAGTAGCAATCATTTCCATCGCTAATTCATAATCATTTGCTTTTCCGACACTTAAAACGAAAGATGTTGTCGTTTTCTCTTGGGAGAAAGCGAATCGTCTCTTGAGGTGGAGGATGGTTGGGGATCCATCTCAAATAACAACGTAACAAAAACTTAAAACAAGAAGTAATTGCAGAAATGCAAAGCAAGGAACACTAAAACACTCCCAGAGGTTAGGAAGCCGAGTGACCATTGACAGCGAGCGAATGACAATGAAAACAAAATAGCGACTCATGTTTTTAGTGTCAGGGTTCACAGCCCTAGGGCTGTGAGACTAGAATTTGAGCCTATGTTGACAGCTCGTGACACAGAAAGATGAACGTCTAACTTTATTGTTATAAATAAACATGTGTAGGTACTTATAATTATTATACAACATTATATGTCCGTGTATATTATATAAAAATATAATATCTCTTTATTTAAACAGTCATTATTATATCCAGGGGCCTCAGACCCATCATAAAGGAAATTTACAACGCAAACGATAATAAAATATCGATTGTATAACATTACTATTTATAGGTGACAAAAAACTAGTAACATTGCGAATGTCATTTTAGTGACACGAATTAAAATTTTTACTATAGTTGAAAATTGTATTAACCTAATTATTCAAATGGAACTGCGTCTTCCTCAAATAAATAAATTAAATAAACTTTATCTATACTTACAGATAAATTGCTTGTATTCGACGGGTTTTTAATTGGTGAACTATTGTTACTTGAGAAGTCATGTTCAATTACATAAGGTGGGTTACATTCATTGTTCTGTTCACAGCTTGAAGTCGACTCCAGCACCTTAATGTGTTTCTTTTTGACGGTGTTGTTGTGTCCTGTAAAATAATTTGGAAAGTATTTATCACCACTTTTCATATCATTATTGACATTGCAATAAACAAAGTCATTATTGACATTGTAATAAACAAAATTTTAAGCTTTTGAATAGAGCTTAGTCGCAATTGCTACATTCATTTAATCAGATTACTATTGGTTCCGAAAATGCAAATGCCTTTATTAAAAGTTTTAAAGGAATAATATAACAAGTATACAAACCTGGCAAGTCTTCCAAAGATGTTGTTTCAACAGAGCAATTAAGAATTGATTCTGTCTGTCCTTTAGACAAGACATTGTCATGAGAACTTTTTTGTTTAAATTTGCAAATACATGATGATAGTGTTAAACTACATACTTCACAATCACTTGATTTTGATGCAGATGTAGCATTTTGCGAATCAAATCTATGAACAAAATAAGTTATTGAGGAATATAATGATATAACAGAAATCTTCATTCCATTATTATTTCTTACTCCCTATCCCATCTCATCTTTCTACCCCATTGAGTAAATAGTAAAATGGGATAGAGAAATTCTATTGTCCCATTATGAAATATTTCCTCCCATCTCATCATATTCCTTACTCCCTATCCCATCTCAATGCCTCTCTGTGCCATTGAATAGAGAAATTTCCATATTCCATTGTCCATCTTTTCTCCCATCCCATATCCCCAGAGGAATTTGATGTGTAATGGCTTGAAGTAAATCCCATTATACTTCGTATTCCCAACGAATTCGTATTCGTCTTTATCAACCCCTCTTCCAATTCTACTCCTAGGTCTAGGGGAGTATTTGCCATTCTGGAATGATGATGGCATGTATATGTTATTATAATCTATTCCATATACGAAGTCCCGGCTGACATATCCATAGAACGTAACCCCGTAAGTTCAATGTAAATTGGCAACATGATACAATCAGTTTTCGGTTTCAAATTACTCTTTAAAAAATATAATACAATAAAACATTATAAAATTATTTTATAAACAAAATCAATTTATTGTTTTCACTAATACGTTTTAAAAAAAACAACATAAAACATTATTTTAACGAATTGCACCGTTACGCACTAGGTCCATTTTTTAATCTTTATTCATAGTGAGGTGACACAAAGAATCGTGTAAAATTGGTAAGCGGTAGGTCGATCGATATAGCGAGTGAGTGAGCAAGCAACACAAACGACGCGCAAATAACGGGATTAGTTATATAGTTAAATTGTAATTGTTGGTTGTTATTGTATTTGGTTTTCGTTTTGTTATTTTTTTATCGTTACAATGGTCGATACCACTAAAAGGGCTGTGCTGCATAATCAAGCGCGTAAGTTCGTTGTGCGTCTACAGGACTATTTCGAACGTGAATCCCTGAATAACGGACCGTTGTTGCCACTTTCCCAAGTGTGTGGACGAGTAGAGTCTGTTTAATGAAACGTGTCAATCGGATTTTTTAAAAAAAATAGTATGATAACATTAGAACGACCACGCCCATTGAGTGTGTCAGACTTGGGCAGTTAAAATAATCGAATTTTATATAGTAAAAAACGGATTACACTACGGAATTTACTTCATGAATTAAAGGAAGCCATTGATTTCAGAGGTTGTCTTGAAATTTTAAGACAAATTTTACTGAAAAGCGGGTTTGAATTTAAAAATAATCAAAATGAAAGGTCTATACTTGTAGAAAATTATGAGATATCCGCTTGGAGACATAAATATCTACGAACGATCAATGAAAAACGACAAGAAGGAAAACAAATAATATACCTTGATGAAACATATGTGCACCAAACCTACCAGGTGAAAAAATCATGGCAAGGACCATCAACAAGCGGTGTCACAACGAAAATATCTACTGGCAAAAGGCATATTATTATAAATGCGGGATCTGATGAAGGTTTTGTGCCTGACGCATTATTGATTTATAACACTAAATCAAAATCGGCAGATTATCATGATGACATGAACTCAGCTAACTTCATGAAATGGCTTAAGAAAAACCTTCTACCAAATATAACTAGACCTAGTGTAATTGTCATGGATAATGCCAGTTACCATGTGAAACAATTGAACAAACCTCCTACGATGTCTAATACCAAAGCTGATATCCGAAAATGGCTCAGAGAAAATAACATTAACTTTGAAGAGTATCATACGAAAGCAGAATTAATTTGCTTTGTTAAAGACAACAAAAGTGCACTAGTTTTCGAAGCACACGAGATTATTAAAGATCATAATCACGAGGTTCTAATGCTCCCCCCCTGTCATTGTGATATAAACCCTATTGAGTTAGTATGGAGCCAAGCTAAACTTAATAGAAGAATGTTTTAATTCTGTTACTGCAAATGACTGAAAAATGTATGTAAAAATGTATGTTGACCATGTTATTAAATGTTGAAAACAAATACAAAGAAAAAGATGCTATTCTTGAAAATACACAAGAAAGATTTATAATTAATATTGGGGAAGACAGCAGTGAAGAATGTGACGATTCTGAATCCATTATATCTGGCTCTGAGAGACTCGTACAAATAAAAACCTGAATGTAATACAAAGATATAATACCTACATACAATATGATTTGTTTGATATATATGTATAAAGATATATAGAAAGTGATTTGTTTGATTTATTTATTTTGTTTCCTCTAAAAATATGAGTTAAACAAACCAATATTCACTAAGCGAACACACAGACAGACAGAAATAGCGACTTTGTTTTATACTATTTAGAGAAGAAGCAAATTGCTAAAAAGGTATGCTTAAAAAATTAAATAATGAAAGTATCAAATTGGTATTTCGAAGTATTTTCAGTGTTTACAGCTACATATTACAGCTATTTTTAAATTTGCCGCGGTTTTGAATTGACACGTTTCATTAGACAGACTTTATGTGCTGCTCTTGGTATCAGCCGAAAACGGTCTCCCGCATCACTAAGGAAAAATTTGGAAAATATACCACAGAGAAAAATAAATTAAAAGGGCCATCGAAGAAAGGGGTCAAAAGGGTAATCGTAACTCAAGTGGACGATTTCGCTGTCGATGCCATTAGAAACCATATTTATGGTTACTACAACAGGAATGAACTACCAACTCTCGACAAATTAATGCACACATTACCAGAAGCCGGATTATTTCATGGCAGCAAAACTTCCTTATAGAGATTATTAAGAAAATATGGCTTATCCGATTAAAAAAAGCGATAAACGGAAGATTTTAATGGAACATAGAGACATAGCATTAGCTAGATGCAATTTTCTTCGCGCAGCAAAGTCCATCGATGATTGGGGTAATGTCATATTTTTGGACGAGACCTGGCTAAATGCAAACCACACTATTGGCCAAATCGTCTGTCCAACGACACCCCACACTGCAAACTCCCAGTGGCAAAGGGGAAAGGCTGATTAATTATTATCTGTCACGCGGGCTCGATGAAGGGATTTGTTCCCAATTGCCTTCTTGCTTTTAAGTCCAAGAAAATCGTGGAATACCACGAAAAGATGAACTTCGAAAAGTTTAAGGAGTGGTTTTGTACTTTATTAGATAATTTAATGGAACCTTCGACAATAATCATGGGCAATGCACCATATCATTCTGTTCAACTAAATAAGCCACCAACCTCCGCTAATAATGAAACAGAACTAGTGACATGGCTCAATGATAATAATATCCCAGCAGATATGCCGATGCTGAAAGCAGAAATGCTGCATTTGGTTGGCATTAACAAGCCAGCCCAACCTACGTATTGGACGAAATGGCTAAAGAAGCGGGATATAGAGTTATACGTCTTCCACCCCACCGTTATTAGTATAACGCAATAGAGTTGATTTGGGCTCAAATTAAAGGTAAATAATATTTCCTATTACTTACAAACATGTTCACATTTCTCAACTTTATAAACCTTTCAAGGGAAAAGTATGCATGACACGAGCGGCAAGTAAAAATTTAAATGTTATCAAAAAGTTACCACTTGCTATTCAGCTACCTCTTCAAGTCGTCGGTCCACGTGGCCGAAGGGCATCCCACAGTGAGCTTTACGGTACGTGCCCTCCACTCGAGAACTTGTTTACTCCATCGGTTATCGGTATATTTACCAGTAATGTCCTTTTAATGTAGTGTACGTAAAGCCTTTTAAACTAAGTGAAATACAGTCTCCGAGATTATTCGATTTTCAGAGATATGTCGAGATATCTTGGAGCTCAGAACCATGAGTGTCTTGTATATAGTACAAAAACGTGTAATGGGACCGTATCACTCTTCGGAGCTAAATGGGCGACCCCTGTAGTTAAGAAGACCGGGAGCGTCCCGTCCTCAAGGGCCCGCTAAAACTGTTGTGCGAGGGTAGCATGGCTTCACCAGAACCCCTTAAGCCAATAATGCTGCTGCCCGTTCGGTGTGGAACTTTTCCAGTTCGGAGCCTTACGGACCGCAGCAGTTACGTCCTCTTCGGATATGTTTATGGGGTTCATCGGCGCGATCTCGGTACATGTTTTCTCAACAGCTACAGGCAACGACATGATCCTGCGTCAGTCACGAGCCTGGCACTTCCGGAACACTCCAAGTTCTTATAGAACTTCCTTTGGTCACTCATGAAAAGGCGATTCTGTTGGTACCTCTTTACCCTTTCTGAGTATCGCCGTATTGGTTTCCTGCAAGCAACGATCTTCTGCTTCAGGTCGTCATAGCGCTCCGTCAGTTTCCGGGTAAAATCCGGGTCGGATATGTTAATGTTCTCCCCAGAGAAAACTTCTCTTACAAAGCGCATGTCTCTGGGACTCGTGTTAGCCGATCTGAAGGTAGTCAGTTTGCCGATGAGGAAGAGGAAAGCCAGGGGGCTTTGGTGATACGGCGTTCGATCCTCATTTGCCAGGCTGGTACAGATACATTACGTCTTAAGCTCTTACAATTTTACAGATACTTGTACGGGAAAGACCAGTTGCATCACAAACTCTTTGTTGTATCTTGTTAAAATACTTTTACTCGGACGTATTTTGTTCGTTCATTTAAAAAATAAAGATATTTATGGTATGGATTTTCCTGGTCTTGAATTCTTCGGCATCTTTATGAAAGCGATTCTTAAGTGTTGACTATATACTGTGGCTTTTTAAGGCGTTAATGAAGGATTATAACATCCATCAGAACATCATTACAACAGGATACCTTTTTGATAATTAAATATAAAAAGGTAATTAAAATGAGGTTGGTAACAGTTGACGAAATCAAATATATATGTATATTTATTATCAATTGACAAAAATATTTTAAGGGCTGGCTTGTCTATATATCTCTATATATGTATATATATTTATGATATACGTAGCTCTATATATTTATGAATTCGATGTTTACCGAAGATACCCGATTATTCTCGATGTCCAGATCCCGGCATTCGAACGCCGACTGTTAGGCATACCGCCACGGCGGCGCCAAATAGAACTAATCCGTATCCCACAAGCCAGTGTTGCCCTCCAAGAACGGCGCCAGCGTGTTTTTAACGGCCTCAACGACATCTCGAACCTTCATACTAAGAGGCACTCTGGGTGGCGTGGTCTCATAGAGCCACTTCACGATACTCAAGAATTACCCCTTCCAATACGCTCCTCGTATGCTCCAATTGCTGGGCGACCGTTCCCATTGCACCTTCTTCCGCTACACCAGGTCTGATATGTGCGGTCTCCTCATCGCCATTTGGCTGAGAAGAGACCACATGCGCAAGTGGCGCGTCATCCGGCGGAGGAAGTCTCGCGTCTCAGTCGTTCGAGTTCGGTCGCGCGGAAGATTCCCCAGCGTTGTGTGTACCGAACTCGAAACCGAAACTTGTAATATACGCGCATGGCGTTCAAATTAGATTCTCGTGACCACGACATGCGTCGCATAGGTCCACCAGCGGTGGATCCCGAATGCTGGACCGTAGACGACCCTGCCGTTACGAAGCTAACTGGTAGAGACGATGGACGTGAGAGTGACCCCGGTGGTCGGCCCACACGGCGGTTCGTCGAGGATTACGATTAGCTCACCCCCTGTCACGCCTAGCTCCAGCTCTGGACGTGCCCTGGGAAACCCCAGGCAGCGACCCCATAAGCTCATCACTCATGTCCATCATCATTTTGCTGTTGGGCTGCATACAACGGGGACACCTATTTGCCCGAGGGAACTGTTGGTCTGGATATCCATGCAAAGGACATCCACCGACGTGAGAACAGGAATGCTCCATATCCCACGCCAACACAGCCCCAGCTCAATCTCAATTTAATTGAGCCAAGAACAGGCCAGGAAGCATAAAGGGTCCCCCGCCCCAACACCAACAAATGTATTTCGCGTCGAGTCCGTCGGAAGGTCGCCTGCAGGTGCGACACCAAACACCGGCAGGTTGAATACTCCCTAAGCCCATGGGAAGAGAGGGGAGACTAATTGCGTGATGAGACAGCCATACCACGCGAGTGTCTCAACAAGGGCGATAGGATCGTCAATTCCCTACGCCAAATTATATATTACACCATATGATCTTAGAAATCTCCCTTCCGAGTGGTGTGTGGTGTCTACGTTTGACCCTTTAAATAGATTTCGAAGAAATATATTTATTGCAAACATCACCACTTTGTAATTTGGGAGTCAGAGTCCTAAACACCAATTGTTTCAGTAATCAGTAATGAATATTTGTAGACCAACTGCAGGGTGCAGTTTCTAACAGATTTAAATTAAATTTAAATTAAATTAAAAATAGTATGGGTCTATAACTTGGTAAAGTTCGAACATGAGCCAAATTCATTCAGCAATTCCACTTCAAAAAATGACTTCAAAAATCCCAAAAAAATCTGTTAGTATATGGGTTATTAATATGTCCTTGGACGGGGCAGGTAAAGCTCAATTTTTGCCTAAAGGCTTTTTATAAACTTACGGAAAATAGCAGAAGCTATCTTTTCTAATTGCAACCAGCCATCTGCATTTTTAGTAAACATTTATAGTAATTACCTGACTCTTTCATCTTCAGCATCCTGGATTTTATTGAGGTCAATACTGTGCACCAACACTTTCACAATTTCCAACAAATTAGAACATTGGAACAATCTCTTTCTCAGGGAAAAAGGTTTACAGGACTCGACTGAAAACAACATAACAAGTAATTGTGACAAATATTGAGACCAGTAATATCTTAAAGAAATCTAAAAATTCAAAAGTTCGAGCATGTTTCTATTTTAAACAGATTCTTGAAACTATGAAACTTTTAAGTTCAAATCTCTTATCTCTTAACGAAATTCAAGTAAGTTCATAATAACAATAAGATTAATATCAAAATGATGTCAAAATTAAGACCATAAGTGAAGAAAGGAATTAGTAATATGTAGTACACGAGTGCAATTAAGTTTTTACCTTAGAACTCAGTTATACTGAATGGATTTATATAATATATTTTTGTTGTATTTCTACAAGGTCATAAGGTCAATTACTAAAAAATGTACCCTTTAAACCATTACTGCTAATGTTTTTTATTTTTACTCAAGTTGTTCACTAAGTTTTATCCTGTATTCATATACTACTTATTAATATACAAATTAATGGTGTAGATTTACGCTACGTAGATAATACTAAGTATTTAAGTGTATGGCTAGATAAATCTTTGTTTTGAAGGAATCATATAAATAAAATCTGTGAAAAAACTCAAAAATATCGTCTATTACTTAAAGTATTAGCAGGATCTTTTCGGGGTACCCATTCTAAACATTTGCACAGATTATACATCAAATTTATGTAGAATGGATTATGACAGATTTTCATATGATAGTGCAATTTCTCATGTGGCCAAACTAGAGAAAATACAGTTTGGCGGTTTCATTAAACTACCCCTATACGTGTAATGGAAAGAGAGACTTGTTTGCCTCCGTTACATATACATAGGTCACATTGAAAATTTGTTTTTATTTTTTCATTATGGCGTCATTTTAAAAATTGCGTGTCTGTATTACGATAGATTTAACTCGTAAAAATTTTCGCTGTATGATTTTCTATGACTTTAAGTGTAATTTGACAGATCAGCAGAGCCTCGCTCGGATTCAAACTGCTTTTGGCGATGAAGCACCAAGCAAGACGACAATTTATAGCTGATTTGCAGAATTCAAGCGCGGCCGTGTCAATTTCAGTAACGAATTTCATGCAACAACCAAAACATTTATGTTGTGCGCCATATGATCGAAACAGACAGGCATGTGACCTACCATGAGATTCAGGCATCCTTAGGCATAGGCATGAGTCAGATACAATCAATCTTACACAAACATTTGGCTGTGCGAAAGCTGTGCTCGCGGTGGATCCCACACAATTTGACTGAGGCTCCAACAACGGAACGCGTCATTTAGTGCAATGCCATGCTTACCAGATTCAACGAAGGGGCGTCGAATTTGGTGTGGAACATAGTAATAGGTGACGAAACATGGATTTACAGCTACGACCCCGAAACAAAGCAGCAATCGACCATTTGGGTCTTTCACGATGAGCCGTACCGCACCAAAGTGGGGCGTGTGCAAAGTGCCGCGATGCAGATGATCACTTCTTTTTTTATAAAAACTGGACACATGGCTACTGTTGCTTTACAGAATGCTCGTACCGTGAATGCCGATTGGTAAACGACCATTTGCTTGCCGGAAGTTATTGACGTACTCCGTAAAAACAACTGTAAACGCCGCATAATCTTGCACCATGACAATGCCAGTTCTCACACGGCCAAACAGACAAACGACTTTTTGAAGACGAAAAACGTACAACATATGAGCCATCCTCCATACAGTCCCGACATGGCACCTTGTGACTTTTTCTTGTTTCCAAAAATTAAGAACCAATTACGCAGTCAACGATTTTCATCGACAGAAGAGGCTGTCGAAGAGTATGAAAAACATGTTAACCGAGGTCACCACGGAGGGATGGAATAAATGTTATGGAAATTGCTTTATTCGTATGAAAAAGTGTATTGACGTTCAAGGAGAATATTTTGAGAAACAATAAAATGATTTTTGGACATTCATTGTAATTTTTTCTTATTTATCACGGAAACTTTCAGTGTGGCCCTCATACATAGAATTTTTTTATCTTACAAATATATTTTGAAGAATTGAAAAATTATTCAGATAATATAGTTATATTGGATAAATAAAAAAAAAACCTTTACTGTTAAGTGTTTGTGAAGAGACTAAAGAATAAAATGTACACTCTACCAATCCATTACAAATGTTTAGCTTGGACACATGGGGTTGGTAATATTAGAATTAATTCAGAAAGTATTCAAAATGCGAAAGATCGTAAAAAGTAAATAGCTTGAAAGTAAATGTATTAAAAGAATTGAGTAACAATTATTATGGATGGTACCCATTGTACATTGACACATCCAAATGTTCCAAATGTTGGATGTATGAAAATTATGTCCAAAATTTCTATTATGACAGCAGGGTAGATAGCAATAGGGTAGATAGCAATTTCAAAAGCATTATCTTATTCAATGAACATTGGGTGCAGAAAAGTGGTAGTATACACAGATAGTAAAAGTGCTCTGCTGCATATAGCTCGATGCACCTCTGGCTTCAGAGGTGTATCAGTAGCTCATACTATACTTAAACAGATTTATGATATCTCTAAATGTAATATGTTACTAAGATTACAATGGGTACCATCGTATGTCGGTTTGCGAGGTAATGAGGAGGCTGACTGTTTAGCCAGATCATGTGTACAAAACAGTACAAATTTTTCAATTATACCGAGTGGAAGACACAATTTCATGAAAGATACAAAACCAGAGTAATCTGGTATAAAACAATACAAAGTGAGCCTCCTCATATCTTGGTTTGTAGCTGCTAAAATGTGCAGAGCTGATATCATAACTGCTCATAGGTTGCGATCTGGTCACATTCCATCAAACAAATTTTCTTTTTTAATGGCAAAAGTCTCAAGTCCAAATTGTGAAACTAGTGGAAAATTAGATGACATTTATCATCGGCTAATGGAATGTGAACAGAACAGAGATACAATATTACTTTTTATATCTAAACTTAAAATTAATATATGGGATGTGGGTGCTGCGCTGTGCAGCATCTTAATGGACCAATCTTCAGATGCAGCTAAGATAATGAACCAAACCAAACAACCATACAGTTTACCAAAATATGAACTAATGTAGTCTAAATAGTGTTGTTATCATGGAGCTGACATGTCCGAATATGGATAAAAGTTCCAAAAAATATATATATACATATATACTAGTTTAGTCTTCAAAATGTCCTCCTTGTCAAATAACTTTCTTTATGCTTTCTGAGCAGAAGACAATCACAAGCTAATGGTGTACTGGAACCTGTCTGCCTCTATTGTTTAAAAAGTTACAAAATCGACAGCCAAACTCGAGAGTCATCGCCGCCATCGAGAGGCGCCGCCAGGTCAAAGAGCTGCAGCTACCACGGACTGTTTGACGATGACCAGAATCAAAGTTCAAAGTGATGACGTTTTGTTTCCTTATGTTGGTTTGATAAATGTGCTTAAAGGGCCACAAATTAGCAACGAGAGCAATTGACAGGAACGTTTGAGGAAGAACGTTCCAATGAACTGCCAATGAAAAATGGGAAAGTTGAATTAAAGAGTGATTTGACCTTATAGGGAAATGTATTATTTGACAAGGATGGTACTTTAAAAAAAACAAAGTAGGCTGTTCAATAAGTTTTATTGAAAACTTATTGAACAACAGAGTAAAAAAATAGTGATAATTTTTAAGGGTAAACTTTATGACTGGACCTTAGAAATACAACAAAACAAAATTATACATATCCACTCAGAATAACTGGGTTTCGAGGTTTTATGTCTAATTGCACTCTAATATACTATACAGTTAAAGCTCCTTATTCATGGTTCCGTTATTCGCATTTTTAGTATTTGCAGATTTAAAAAAATGTGAAGATTTCCTGCTGAAAATTTCTTTATTCACGGATCAAAAACTAAGGACACATATAGTATTTTTAGAATATGTATTTATTTACCAGTTACCTTTCAAAACATACAGGTATACCCTGTGTCTTATTGCCCCTGGCTGAAAGTTGTTTGACGCAAGCAACCGCCGGTTACAAGGCCCCTATGGCCTTTGATAAAAAGCGGCTTTTGCGCGATCAGTGCCGAATCTTTTGTTTTATTGCCGCAACTTGTCATTCGTCGTAATAATTTTGAGTGAATAGCAGGTGTCTCTTCTGCTTTGTTCGCGATTTATAATGTCGAGTAAAAGCAAAGAAAAGTTAGTTCCTACACGGAAAATAATCGTTTTTTGCCACTTAAGATACTAATAGAAATATTTGACCACTTACGCCTTGGCCAGTTGTTTGCATCCATATCACGTTCTTTTAATATCAATGAATCAACTATACGATCCATCAAGAAATCAGTATCAGCAAAAATTGTTTGTAATCCAGCAATTGAAAAAATAGAAGCTGCATTAACATTATGGATTGAAGGCCTAATGATGAACATACGGATGGATAATTTCAAGCATCAGAAGGTTGGTTCAATAAGTTCAAGATGCGACAATCACTGCATAGTATCAAAATTGTTGGAGAAGCTGCATCTGCAGACATTTCAGCAGAAGCAACATATCCAGAAGAATTTTCAAAGGTACTTGCTGATGGTAGATACAAACCTGAACAAATGTGTAATGCAGACGAAATTGTCCTATTTTGGAAAAGAATGCCAAACAAAACTTTCATATCCATAAGTGAAAAGTCTGCCATGATTTTAAGGCAGCAAAGACAGAGTTACACTGTATCAGGAGATTGTTTAGTTAAGCCATTTATGCTCTACAGATCGCTAAATCCTTGTGCTTTGAGAAATCAAAACAAGCACAACCTACCAGTGTTTTGGCGTGCAAACAAGAAAGTTACAAGTATCATTTTCTGTGACTGGTTTCGGAATTGTTATGTTCCTAAACTTGAAACTTATTTAAAGAAAAATAATTTAGACTTCAAGTTCTGTTTTGTACAGTGCTCCAGGTCACCCTCGTGAGCTTGAAGTTATGCAATTAAGTATAAAGGTGATATTTTTGCATCCTAACACTAAGGCCTTCCTCCAACCTATGAACCAAGGAATAACCCAGGCCTTGCTGTATTACATTAGACAAACCTTTAAAATCATACTGGATACCATGGAATGTGATCCTGATATGAACATTATACAGTGCTGGAAAAATTCTGACATAGCAAAGTGCATTATTACATTAAAGAATCATTGCAAGAGCTGAAGCCATACACATTGAAAGCATGCTGGAAAAAACTGTGGCCTGATCTAACTGTGGGTAATGATTAACAATCTGTGCAAATTCAAACATTAACTGAAAACATTGCTTAAGTTATGAATGGCACAGGACGAGATGGTTTTGAACAGATAGAATTGAGTGACATTCAAGAGTTGCTTGAATTGCAAGATGAAGATTTGACTGAAACCGACTTACAGAAAATGCTTTCCATTGGAAAGGAAGCCCCAACCAGCACTGAAAAGGTGACATTAAACTTAAGAAACCTGTGTGAAGGTTTACGAATGGGTAATGAGCTATGTGATTTCTTCATAAAAAAATGATCTATGTGTGGAAAGAAGTCTTGTTTTTAAAAGGCAAATTGTTGTTAAACGGAAACTGTAGCAGCTGAATATAATCCGAGTTAACAAACCTTTTAAAAGCGGCAAAATTACTAAATTCTTTAAACCATTGTATAAACCTGATAATAATTATTAATATTGTTAAAAAAATCTCAATAAAACTACTTATATTATATATTATTTCTTTTTATTTTGTAAACTTGGAACATATTACCCCCTATAATCCCATACAAATTACCATTCCGTATTTGCAGCATATTTACAGAATGTATCCCCTGCAAATAAGGAGCTTTGACTGTAATTACCTGAGTCCGCTTAAGTCACAAACATTATTACCCATCTTATTGCATCAAGAATAAAAATCTTAATCCTTTATATGAATCTTAATTAGTATGAATTTGAATAGTAGTTTGAACATAGGATTCTCTTTAAAATCACAAACTGATCACCAACCTAATTGATACCCACCCAAATTTGAAACATATTTTCAGATATTGATTTCAAATGAAAGCTTGCAAATTAACTTTCCAGTTACATTACAACTAAATGTAATTCAAGATTATATTAATTATTATATATAACGGTAAAATGTAAGAAGACTCATGAAAGGACTATTCTACCATTATTGCCAGTTTGTGGAGAATTCTTTTTTTACAAATATTTTAGGACAAACCTAAAAAGATATTATACGAACCATATATTTTTACTGCCATGTATTCAGCAAGTATATTCCTGAGTGACTTCATAAATATCCTGTCATATTCATTTCTGAAAGCATCCAAGTAGGGGCTCGCCTGAAGGAATTCGTCATAAACCGTCATTAACTGCTCCTCAGCAAGGTACCCTAAAATAAATCGCGTAAAGGAACATGACAACCAGGCTATTGCGATGGAATTCCCGCCAACAGACCAGGAACGATAACTTACCAAGGACCAGTTTAGCCAATTCCTGTGATGGAAACGGTGGGATCGTCATTCTGGATTTCATCTGAGATTAAGAGAAGACACACCCGTAAAAATAATGTAGATATTGTTTAAAAAATACGCACATTTGTAAGAAAAATACTAACTATAGCAAGGAAAAACACAACACATACCGTAGACAAAACGAATTTGACATTTATATTTCTTCAACAACTGTCATTTGAAGTAGGGATGGACGATATACATCGATGTATTAAAAACACTGGATGTATAGTACTAATGTATCGAATTCAACCGATGTATTTTTAACGCTTTGTAAGTATTTGATATATCGATGTTTTTTATACGATATATCGAATGGGTGAACCAAATTTCACTTTGTTATTAGTTTTGTTTGTTTATTTAAATTTTTAGATTTTTTAACGTTTACAGTTTTCTACAGTTCTTTTAAGCTTATATGTGGTTTTTCTCTAGGACTGGGTTGCCAACTCTGGATGGCAGATTGACAACTGAATGATACCTTTTATTTGGAGTGAAGTTTTATTTTATTACTAGGTTATTGTTTACTTTGTACTAAAGTTGAATTTTAATCTGATTTTAAAAGTTCATGTGCCAGTACTGATGTTAAGAGAAAGGGTGTAGTTAGAACACCAATCGTTTAAATAATTTAATGGTATGTGCCCGCGAATCCATACGCGTGGATTTTTTTTTTTGTTTAATTCTGTATTTTGATTGATATTAAAGGTTTTGAACTTACTTTCATTTTCAGGCATGGCACCTTAATCATATTAAATTCTAAAAACAATCGATATAGTGCAAATAATCGATGTATTTTTCAATATATCATTCTAATATCGATGTCACTATGCGATATATTACATCGAAAAAAACATCGATGTTTTTTTTTAATGTACATCCCTAATTTGAAGCATAGGTCTGGGTAGTAAAGTCCTGGGACAACAGAAATTGGAATAATGATCCGTTTATCACTTATTAGAAAGAGCTTCGACAGTCTTAATTCATGTTTGTCTTTGATTCTCAATCATCTTGTTGTCCGAGAAACTACAGACCGCCGCGCCGCTTGCTTGTGTGATTGGTACTGATAGTATTAGAACGGCCCAACTTGAGTGAATATTGTCTGTTTTTCTAAATCTGAACCCCTCGAATTATATTTCGAAGAGTAGAAATCGATCCTTTATAATCGATGTCTAAAATCGAAATCCTAGTAATATATCATTTGACGTATTACACTATAATCGAAATCATCTAACTTCAAACGATATTTAATTTTCTTGCTTGGGGTTCCTTGAGTTTTTGTTTTTCCCGGCTCGTCAATACACTTTTCGTCATTTTCTGTTAAACATTCTCAATAAACTTTTTTTTGTAAACCCCGTTGCTTCAGCAATGCTTCATGTTACCTTCTGATAATAATTATTTTCTGTTTTTTTTAAATAAAGCAGCCTCTACAAAAGTATACAAGTTAATACAATTTCATGAGACTGTGCAGCAAGCGGTTTACCGCTTTTTATTTATATTGGATTTAGTTGAAGCCATGCTAATATAAGTATTGTTATTCTTTTTATTTATTATACAATTATGTAGACCGCCGTCGGAGGAGCGAAAAAAAACCAATTTACTAATACTAAATTAAATTATAAGGACAATATTACTAACTACATTCTAACTACAATATTCTAACTACATGCTAACGTACGACCCTAATCGAGGTTGGATTATGAGTGCCGGAATTTTCCATGCTTCGGTGCGATGAAGTCTTTCCACGGTTACACGTGCCGCACCGTAAGCAATGTCCCCGTTTCCTAGTCCATTTGGTAGCACGCGGTAGGTATTGAGGCGTTAGCGGTTTTCCTAATGTGAGCGCGCGAAACAATACAACAGAACGATGTTAGTTTCCCGTCATTCGTCTTTATTGAGAAAAACGAAGTCCTCTTCAATTTTATCATATTATATACAACAGGAAAATGAAGTAAAATGGTTAAAAAACTGCAGCACTGATAAAGAAAGAGCTAGGATGAGGTCGATAAGGAAATCTATTATCAAATGCATTTTATTAATAC
The DNA here is from genome assembly GCA_914767545.1 of Sesia apiformis. Classification (NCBI taxonomy): domain Eukaryota; kingdom Metazoa; phylum Arthropoda; class Insecta; order Lepidoptera; family Sesiidae; genus Sesia; species Sesia apiformis. The sequence goes on from OU611953.1 coordinate 10,313,549, forward strand.
AAAATTGATAAACGATAACTACAAAACAGTCAACAAGACAAGACATGTCAACAAACATTATTCTATTTTTAAGTAATTATCTTTTTATTACTGTGATGCTTTGATTTAATGCAAAGAGATTGAACATTATTTTCCTGCCACATTCAACACGCAAAATTTGACCACGTCACATAATATGTAAAATTGCATCTTCATACAAGGAAGTCTAGCAATTTTAATAACTCTATGTGTAAAAACGAGCTTTGTCGACTAAAATCGAAATATGCCGATGGGACTTCTTTAGATAATTGTAGTGTAATGCCCCTGCCTGCTGGGCTCGGGGTCCCGAGTTCGATTCCCGGTCTGGTCAAGCTTTTATTTAAGTGACAGATGATGTGTGTTCTCGTGTCTTGAATGTTTATGATGTGTAATGTGTTCACACCTCCCGCAATACAGGGAATCCTAGTGCGGGGTGTTAGTTTGACCTATCGTATAAGTGCGTCCTAAGTGAGTGGCTATGTAGGGTATATAATAAATATTTTATGTAAATAGATATCACCTACCTACTGTCCCGGAATAAGCTAAATGCTCGCGTGGTGTCAGGTGTGGGGACACGAGCACACCCCCCTCCCAGCCGTCTCGCCGCACTTGTGCCGGCTAGTTAAGTGATGCGCTTGCTCGCTTTCTATTGTTTCTCTTGCGTCATCGATATAACACGTGTTGGGTAGTTTTTTACTATACTTACTTGTTAAATGAGCGATCAAACCTGATTGTGACTTGTCTGCATCAGGTGTTACAAGTGATGATTGTAGTGACTAATATTCATTCAACACAGTATGTTAGTCTTTTATGTCTTTTATTACTTTCAAGTTATTTTGTTATTATTATTAATAATGTAATGCGTAGTAGATTTTTGTTGTTATAATATTGCTTTTTTTATATTTCTCTCAATTAGTGTTTTTTGTATTTTTTTCTTTTTGTTTTTTAGTAACTTTATTTTTCAAAACTAAATATTAAATACCTATTTAAAACTAAAAATTATGTATAGCTACTTACTATATTATCTAATGTGTGATAAATAATAAATACATAAATAAATAATGAAAGTAAATAAAAATAGTAAAAAATAAGTGATGTTTTTTATAATTACATAGTCGTGTGTTATTTTTGAGCGCGATATTTAAATTAAAAATATCGACTTTTACCAATATCGATATACCTATCTTTCACTAAGATCATTGTAGTACAACACTAAAAACAAGTGACACAAAACGGTCATATTCCTTCCGGGCGCATTCAACTCGTTCCGGGATTATATGATTTAAAGTAAATAAATATTGATTCTACAAAAACAAAAAAATCGGTGATCTAAGAATATACCTGACTCTTTAACGATGTGCAATCGAGCAACAAAATAGAAATTTCCTATTTTAACTTTGTTCAAATGCAATTTTGGGGCTTTATTTTTAGTCCCAGTATGGTATCATTTTAACACCTAATTGATACTAAAGGAGTATGCGCTGTAGTTGCATGAGATAATAGGGCCTGGGGTCGCCTGTACAGCCTGCACTGTCGATTTTTGAGAAGTTTCGTTTCATTCACACATTCCATTCCCATTCCACACACCATCACCCTGAAATGGAATCAGATCTCAAAATATTAGGAATTCGACAATCGAATTGTTCGATTATACTCGATTATATTGTATTGTAAGCTCTAGGGACATCTGACAGCGCTGACGTCATGTCTTGACTGCTGACGCCATAATAGTGGCCACGATACGTCGCCATCTTTCATTTATTAAGATTTTCGCGTCACAAATATAATTTCTACTTTGATTTATTACTTGTGTTTACGTTAAAGTCATTTGTTAGTACGTGTTTAACTTTCTGAAAAATGAGTGCTACTACATCCACACCGCTTTTCGCTTGTTCTCGTTGCTTTTCAAGACATCCTTTCGAGGAGCTGTCTCCAGGTGAACAACTTTGCAAGGTAGGTTGCTGTTATAATTTTGAATTATTATATGTGAGTATACTACCTGGTTTTTACGCCGTACAGTATTGTTTACGTTGTATAAAGTAACATAAATATAATGTGCGCATTAACATGCTTTGACGTCAATAATGACGCTTATTGTTTGGTGGTATTCCAGGAATGTCGCGGATCGTTTCCTGTCGTCAAGTGTACCTACTGTCGCTCCGAGTTCCAACAAACAAGGTCAGTGTCAAATACTAAGCTTGTTTACTAATTCTAAATATTACAAAATTTCTTTAATGCCTAAATTTGAATAACAGTCATTCATTAATTAACCATAGATATTATTCCATGAATGACTACACAAGTAGGTATGGTTGGATTATTTATTGGAGTCAGGTAGGACATGTAGAACTGTCAATAAAGTGTCATCTCCCTTCAAATTTCACTCTGTTTGACAGTTCTATATGTTATATTATATGCCTGACTAAATATTTGGATTACTTATTTGTCAACACATAACTTAAACAAAATATAATATTGAAATCGGATAAATTTTCCAATATGGACCATCGATTTAAATGCCCATATTTTTTTGTAGATAGTACTCACTAAAAGAAAACGTTTTGCAAAGTTTTAGGTTGCGGAAACTTACGGTTCATGAGATACATTTTTTTTACTTTTCATACAAATTGGCAAATAACACGCAATTACAAAATAAATTTGACAAATAATTGATGTCAAACGTCAATCACTTCACGTGAAACATTCCGAAAGTGTATTTACTTAATGAAATGATCTTGAGATCACGGCCGCCCCATCAACACGCTTAAATTAAAAAATAGGTTTTGGTTATTATTTTTTTAGACAATATATTTAAACTCAGAGCGAAACAAAACCGCTGAAATTTAAAAAATAGGTTTTGGTTATTTTTTTTTAGACAATATATTTAAACTCAGAGCGAAACAAAACCGCTGAAATTTAAAAAATAGGTTTTGGTTTTTTTTTTTATACAGATTTACTCGAGCTCAGAGCGAAACGAACACGCTTATATGTAATTAGGCTAAATTTTTTTTTTTTTTTAAATAGGTTTTGGTTATTTTTTTTTATACAGATTTACTCGAGCTCAGAGCGAAACGAACACGCTTAAAAATTGGAAAAAAAAAAAATCCTCCCCCATATCCCCCCCCACCCTCCATTTCATCAGACATACGGAAACGAGAATAATAATAAATAATATAATAAAGTAAAACGAGATAATGGTAAGGAAAGAAAATATCAGATTAAAATCATTCTATTAACTAAATAGCGCTATTCTAACCTTAAAACTAACCATGAATATCTCCATAACCATGGGGTTCCGCAGGGTGGGGATGGCACAGGGGGGTAGCCCCCCCCCCCCCCCCCCCTCCGCCGCCTGCCACCCGTAAAACCTCATATATCGATGGTCCATATTGGAAAGTTTAACCTTGAAATCTTTACTTTATTTTGTTTAAGCGTTTATTGTGTTATTGCAAATGTTATATTGTGGTTGTCACAATAGAAGCCAGTTAGATTAAACTTCAGTTGAAATTTTTACTTATATTGTTTCTCATAATTATTACAGCAAATCAAATACATCTTCAATTTGCAAGAAATGTGAAGCTAATGTTAAGGCATATGGGAAGCCAACAGCATGTGAATACTGTAACATCATTGCTGCTTTTATCGGTGAGACTTTTCTGCATCCTTATGAATATAAGAAACTATACTATGAATAACTATAATATAGGAACATTATTTGAAATTATGAATATATAAACTTATGTATATAAATTGTAAACAAATATAAAATATAAATGTGCTAAATATAATGTACAGTTGTGGACTATGTTTGTGGTGGGCGCAAGGAATATACCTAGTGTGCCACATTCCTGCATGATGATTAATGATTATGTCATGACTTATGATTAAAGAAGGTTAATTTAACTAGTAATGTAATTAATTGTCAATTAAAGTTAATTAACTCTCAAAACTGCCATAATAGAATAGTTATGGTTACATTGTCTTATTGATAATACCAGCAACATCAATACAGTTTCATAAATGAAATAACAAGACTTCTAATTTATTTGTAGGTAACAAGTGTCAACGCTGTGCTAACTCGGAACGCAAGTATGGTTCTGCTGTAACTTGCGAGCAATGCAAACAACGGTGCGCCTTTGACCGCCACGATGACAGCAAAAAAGTAAGAGAATAAGGATAATTAATTTAAACTTCCTCTAAGAGTAATAATTAAAAAAGGCTTGTATTTAAACCAGCACAAAAAAACCTTATGGGCCATAATTCATGATCAACAAAACAAACTATTTTTGAATAACTGAAATAGACTGAAATGTTTATTATCATGGAAAAACTTAAACTTAATCCGTCTTTTAATGTGCTGCCATCGATTTTCAGTATTTCTGCTGCTCATTGAATTATTTCCCATTAAAAAGTATGCATTTAAAGGGCCTTTTAATAAACTGTAAAAATATTAAGCATTTTTTACTTAATTAATTTTGGAATAGTGATAAATGAGATGTATTTTTAGAAGAAATATTTAGATGGTACCAATGCAATTTTGGAATCCACATAGTTCCACTATTACATTAATAAAGAACATATTAAAGGGTTCTGTATTTTTTGCAGATGTTTAAACACGCAAGTACAAAGAGAAATTCGTTGAATTATTTTATTTAAAAAAGTGACTTCATTATGAAACTCATTGTCATGGTAGGTGGACGGCAAGCTTCTCTGTTGGCTATGCACCCAATCCTTGAAACGTGCACTGGCCCGCACGAAGCAACACCTTTCATCTGTGGACAAACACAAGCACAGAGTACACAAGTAAGTACCATTTTCTTATCTGTACAACATATCTAGCCATAGGTTTACATAATAAGTAATTAGCGTAAGTAGCATGTATGTTACAAAAGGTGCTAGTTGGTGTCGAGCAGGAGGAACCAGTGGCATGCATTAGTCTTCAAATTAGGTAAGCAGTAATTCCCTGCTAAGAAAAAAACGCACAACGGCATTTTGATGACATTTGAGAAAAAATGCAGAATATTTTGGTATAATTTAAAATCTAGCTAGAAACTTGGAGTTTTGAATGGAACAAAAAGAATAACCATTGTATATTCTTTTTGCTTTGTCTGGTTTCCGAATATAATGTTAATTATGCTTTCGTTAAAATTTTTACTAAATCCTTTTCTTAAGAGGGCACAGTCGTGTGGCAGCATACAGGTTAAGTGTTAGTAACTCCAGATGCAAGGAACAAATAGAATAAATACAGCATGTGCAGTCGATAATATTAACGTCAACATCCAAATCTTATCCAATGTAATAAATGGGAATTCCTCTATTTGGATGCAAACTAGTATGAACCTGTAACAAAAGTGTGTCTGCACATTGAGTACTAGCGGTGCCAGTGACTTCGTTCGTGTAGACTTTTAATTCCCTTGGGAAGTCTATAATGAGTCTGGATAAAAAGTAGCCTAAATATTAACCTGGCATATAAACAATAAATAACTAACTATGCCTAGTTGTATTAAAATCCATCCAGTAGTCTTTGCGTGAGCACATTCAGACAGACAAAAATTCTAAAAATGTCTATTTTGGTTTTGTATTGTTTGTAGAGTGATGGGTAACTGCGGAGTTAATGAATCGAAAGAGTTGAATCCACGAGCGGAGCAGAATCCTTTAATTGTTCCATCAAATTGTTATTCATTCCGATTCCGATTCAGGCGCCAATCATGATCGCGCATTGGCACTTTTACATAAATTTACTTTTACTTTTTAAATAAATATTTAAAAAACAATTATTCAATTTGTTGTTATAAAAATAATATCTTTTATTATCGAATTACAAATATGTAATTGTTTAAATACGAGCAATTATTCATTATCTGATTCATCAGAACTTGCAACATTGAAAGAATAGTTCCATCAGAGAATAGTTTGTCTTTTTCTATTACACAGAGAAATGAGCATGCGCACTCTCTCCTCGGCGACCGCTTTACGTGCAGCTTACTGCAGCTGCACGTGAGGCGGTCGCCAAAGAGAGAGTAGTGTTCTCTGTCGCGCCCCACTCTCGTACTCAATTTATAAAACTTTAAATCGTGAATACTACTAGTCTTGCCACGTTTTGCAATGTCTGTCAGGTACTATTGGATTCGCAATAAAATTACCTACATTTTCATGTTTGATTGACTAGGAAAAACGATGGTGGCGAATAACTAATACAAGTTTACTTGTCTATCAGGTGTAAACACACCTGATAGACAAGTTTACACCTCATTGCCAAGAAATAGGTTGTCAATCGCACGTTGGCATTTTATACATGTCTTTTACTTTCGATTAGTCCTAAATTTATTAATAAAAAGACTAACCGTAATTATGAAAAATAAATTAATTAAATATTTTTTTATAAAAAATAGCCTTGCCAGGTTATGAGGTGTCAACCACCCCAGGTTTTGTTAATTCATACATTTTTTGTTGTATAAAACATATATTTAATCAGGAAAAAGATGAGCGGTCCCCGATCTAAGTCGGGATCTTGTACTATATGACATTGTTTCGAGTACACGTGAATAGGGATGCAAATCATTATATATATCGATATTTTTATCGATCGATCTCACAAATATCGATTGTCAAAAGCCGATATTATCGATATAAGATATCGATTGTCATAAAAAATGGGAAAAAGAGTAAATAAAAAGGTAAATACTGATGTAACTTCAATTACATAAGAGAATTACAAAAACCAATACTCCCGATCCGCGGAATTTAATAGTAAGTTACTTAATCTTTTACCCAGCAATCGACTCCCCGTTTGGGTAATAGTTGTACCAACTTTTGAAAGAAGCTGTTCAGCAGGTACTATTTGTAGGTAGCAGGATGTAGCAACTATTTGTAGATGACTCAAAGCAATTTTGTAAGCGAGCCTTGCATATCTTGCCATGTCCCAATCGGTTTCGATTTTAGGGTGCTTACTGGCCGTCGCAAGATATAATGTCAGTTCATCACCGTTAGTTTTTGTTTCGTTTCATCTGCGTGTGCGCTAATGATTTATGGTACTTCCAGAAATAATTATTTTTATCTTCTTCATCTTCTGATGATGTAGACACGATGATGATGCCACCTGCTTGTTCTCTGTTATCAATCCACGTACTTTTTGTCATTGCTTTGATATACGCATCTGGTTTAAATAAATTAAATTCTTAAATCACGGGTTCAACAAGGTTGACACAGCTAATGGTGTTGAATACTCAATCTGCCCAAAACGCTACTCGTATTTCGAGTAAAATATTCGCTTTAAAGTTTCCCTCAATACTAGAGGTAACTCTTAAGTTCACATCATTGTATTGGTCGATTGTGCAACTTACCATTGGCACCACTTGTGATACAGTAATATATTGCTCACCAGAAGCTTCTATAATCATAGCCTGAAGTGGCCGCAAAACATTTGTCACATCTTTGACGGAGCAAGCTCTACTGCTGTCAGCATTGTTGGTGCTTAGATTTGGAGAATATGATTTCGCTTATGTAGGGTGCAAGCTCAATAAATCTGGTCAACATAAAATACTTTGAATTCCAGCGAGTTTTCACAATGTATTTTTACTTTTAATGCTTTCCCTTCTGGAACGTTATTTTCGATTTGCTTTTTACGTAAATCAGTTTTTTCTTTATGTATTCCACAATATCTCTTACGTGCTCAATCAGATTGCTCAAGTCTGTAGGTTACTTTATCGCATCTTCAGCAATTAAATTTATTAAATGAGCAAAACAATATACATGTTTACCAGCTCCAAATGTATATCTGATGGCTTTTACCATATTGGCGCACCAGAATCCATTACGCAAGCCATAATTTTCTCAGACTCAATACCCCAATTTGTTAAGATTTATGACAAATGCGTGCCATTATACTCGGCAGTATGGCTTTCATTCAGTTCGAATGCACTGCACCTATCGTAATTGACAGCAATTGGCTGTGCATTAAAAAATGAATCGTAATACATGAAAACGGGTGTTAACATTGTTTCAGTCCATATATCAATATTAACGCAAAAATGCTTTTCATCTAAGTTTCTTCACTATAATTTTGGAATCTGGTCATACTTTTTATCTATTTGAGCCTTTATAGTTTCACGAGATGGCACTTTATATAAAGGTGACACTTGTTTCATTAGATGTTTAAAGCCTTTACCCTCAACCAGGTTAAAAGGCCCGTTATCGACACATAAAATATGCAATTGTATATGTTACACGGTCATATTTTGAGCCCCCCCTGAGAATACTGACATGTTTTGAAAAGTTTTATCTATTTTTGGTAAACTAGTAGGAGCATTATCGGACGGTCCCACATCCAGTAGCGATATTTCTTTCGATGTGTTTGTAGAACTGGTACTTGCAATTGCAATGTCTTGTTTATCAGATGTCGAAGGTAAGCTTGTTATGTTATATCTGGAATGTGAAATGACGCGGTGTATTTACTAAAAAAAACAAAAAGTTTTATTTTTTAGTACCTATCGATATCGATTAGTCCAATGCGTTACATCACTAAACTTGCCCACTAATTTATATTTAGTGTACCTAGGTATTATGTGTATTGTATTACATGTACTGTTAGTAGTCATTTTAATGATTGCACTATGCACCGCCTTTCGTATTTTGTTTAGCGAAAGGTTGACTGGCAGAGAAAGCCACTAATCATTAAGTCCGCCTTTTGTACAACGTTCCTTTGTGCACTAAAGTTTAAATAAATAAAAAAATAATAAAAAACTGCCAAGTTTAATTAAAATCCGTTCAGTCAGTGGCTTTCACGTGATGCGCGTTCAGATAGACAATACAAAAATTGTTGATTTGTGCTCTGTATTATTCGTAGTGTACCTGCAATGATTTATTTTTCTAAAAATATTTCATGTACAGATACGGCTTTGTTACAATTTTATCATAATATATGATAAAAATCGTAACAAAACCGTATACAATATGTCGGAACAGGAGGCCGAGAATTTTCATTGTTTTAATATTGGGATTTTAAACATAAACTCAGGAATACAATCACTAAATTATGTTTTAATTGTCATACACAATAGTTCTTAACACTTATGTTCACAATTAATGTGTAAAATTATATTAACTTATCATCACTCCACAATTATCGCTATATCGAGTTTAAAGTTTGTGAGCGTTATAAAACGGGAGACAGTTCTTCGGGACGCGCATCTCACGGGCTCTCTCTCAACTTTAACTGTGCTCTATTACCCATGCACGGCTGCACCGAGACTGCTACAAAGCGTCACTCCTGCGTCGCTTACGTTTTGAAGCACCCATGTGATGATGGCCATATTCCGACATATATATATTTCATTACAACATAAATTGACATATCTATACATAATTACATATCTATAAATACATATAATTAAATCATCATTAAGGTCATAAGTACAACATATGACGTCACATAAAAACCACTCGATGAATTTTTATGAAATTTAGTAGAATGTAATATTTTTTGAAAAAAGGTGTTCTAGTGTTAAAGTACGTACGAGAGATACAGAGCCCAAAACAACACGGGCATTTTTGTCTGTCTGTTCGTCCGTTTGTTTGTCAGAACGTGCATCACGCAAAAATCACAGTCCAGCTAATTTTGAATTACGCTTACGAATTTGCGGGCACTGCTAGTTTTAAATAGTCTTCGAAACGATTGTTTCGATAATCTATTTGTCGGATTTTGTCCTAGTTAAGTGTAGTTTATTTATCCCGAAAGTTTTTACTGTTTTTATCAAAATCTTCAAGTATTAGGTTTGACAATGAGAGAGGTTTTATGAAATAAGGCAACCAACCATATTCGTATTTTATGTTTTTTCGAATGCAATTATCTTCCAAGCGGACGAAGTTGCGGGCAAAATTAATATAAATAAATTATCGTAACCGCAAGCTTAAGTAGTACCTATTTTATATTATCTTCACTATAATACAGAGTAATGACAACGACTATGACTAATCAGTTTATTAACCTTTGCATTGACGGTTGAGGTCATGAATCAACATTGGTAAATATTTATTTAACAACTTTAAATAAATATTGCCTTATCCTACATAATTTTCTACACATGTATAGTCATACATATCAACTCAATCAATTCAAATTGCACATTGGTACACACGGCAAAATAGATAAGTTTGCAATAGACTTTGTTCACAGACTACGCGCTCAACCAATGGAGCTACAGGAGCTTTTTTTTTCGGAATGGCTAAATTCTTGTGGCCCTAATGGCCTTTCAAGAGTCACCGGACATGAATAGTTTAGGGCGAGCGCAGAAGGCTCTTAGCCAGGAGCAAAGTGTGTGCAGCAACGAGCCTAAGGGTTGCCCCGCCGGTAGACCAGCGGAAGGAACGGACCTCGCCGTAGGGCGTTGCTTTGGGAGAGTACCGCGGGATCGCGAGTCTGTGAGAATGCTGCAAAAGCTATGAGAGCAGTCTGTAAAAAAAATTACACCTTCAGTAAATCAGTTACGGTCGTATCTCTCAGTGCTTGCCTGAAAACTTGCGCATTTTGCCGTGTGTATATTGAATAGGAAACCAAGAGACTTGATGTATTCATCATATTTATGTCCATCATTGTTTATCGTAGGAATGGTTGGATGTAATACATTAGAACTTCGGCGTAACTTTTCTATTATAATATTTTAAATTAAACTTTGCAAGGCAAGTTGTCTTTGCCGTCGTTGTTGACTGGTGTGTCGATTTTTGTCCCGGATCGGTATATCAGCGCGCGTACTGATTGATCACTTACTGGAGGATGTTTCATCTCGTACTAACCTTCAGCATAATGCATACAAGAATGTATGCATTGGTTTTTATAAACTGTAATGTACCTTCCGTTATGTTTAAATAAATAAATATTAAGTACTTACCTATTGCCGTTTTATAAAGAAATTTTCATATATATTTTTTCTATGTAAATTATATATTTAATTAATCGAAGTATTCTCTATTATTATCAATTCACTTTTGCAATTTTAATGGAAGTTGATTGATGCCTCTGCTATAGAACTCTTCGCGACCCAAGGCTGAAGGCGTTTTCACTGCCTCATCGGAGTTAGTTTTTTCCCTGTAAAAAAAATACCCAAATTCCGAAAAAAATGGTTGATAGAGAGTTTTCAAACGAAGCTCCTGCAACCTTGAGACTGTCGTACTGTGTGGGCGACCGTTATGGAGAAGTAGTGCACTGGAGCGATTGACCAGACTCGTTTGTTTGATAGCGAGCTTGTCCATCGTCGTTTGCAGTTCTTCACACTACACAAATGCATTAATTGTTATGCCAGATCTCAAGAAGCTGTAGTGGATAATACTGGCATAGGACCACTATGAGCTTCTTTTGATTTAGTTTACGTTTAGGACATTGTTTGGCTGTGTCTCCTGTCTCCTGTGTTCAACCATTGTGACGAACGTTTACGATTATCATACAGGATCCACTTCTCATCACAAGTGACAGTACGATTCAGAATTCCTTCATTTTTGTGCCGGTTCAGCAAAGTAAAGCAAGCTTCGACGTGTGTTTGCAGCTGACTTTCATTTAGCTCATACAGTATGAACAAACTCCTTCACTATCCCGATTTGACTCAAATGAATCAATATCATTTTGTCACTTAAGCTGACGGTTGCTGCTAACTCAGACGTGGTTTCCACAATAAATCCACTTCCAGTATTGCTTTCAATTCGGCATTATTGACTTGAGTCCCCGGTCGTCCACGGGGCTTGTTCTTTAGGTCGAAATTTCCAGAAAGGAAACGACCAAAAAGGCACCGTGCGTTCGTTTGCGATGTTTGGTCTGTACACATTTTTGATATGGTGTGCCGTCTATGCTGCGTTGCTGCCACGATGGAACTCATATTCGAAAATAACGCGAATTTTTAATTTTTTATAGTTGCAACTACAACAACCAAACAAAATACAGAGATGTAACATTGCGCTCCTAAAAAGATGTCATTCAAATGGCGTACTTAAATGGCGGTCAAATTGACCTCCTTTTATTTCAGTCTGTCACTTGACGTCTAAAGATGATGTACAATTTGAGCAGTTTTTTCTGCTGCAATTGAACTGCTAAAATGCCTTCTTGCGTACTACAAACGTAAAATTTCATAAAAAAAGTAAAATGTTGATGGTAGAACATACCATCAGTTAGTATTGTAATAACAGCCTATAATAGAAAATTTTAAATAATATTTTTCCTGTCAAACTTATAGGGACTTATATTCAGTATTACCATACTACTGAACCCGATTACTCTTTTTTTTATATGAAACTACTGCCGGATATTCTGAAGTATATGGATATAATATTCGGGAAGTAAGAGTAGAAAATATAGTTAGGGGAACATAAAAGATCCCATTGGGTCGAAGTGATTGGCAATCCAAGTGGATGACCACTCCATATAAGATAAGATAAATCTCTCACCTTCGACTGCAGACAACAATATCAGCGAAGCTGCTTGAGAATTCAAGCTGGGTGCTTACTACCCAGTTTTAATTTTAATTTTCTTACGGAGAATTCTGAAGACAAAAAGAGGTGGACACGCTGCAATAAAAAAAATAACAATACTTGTGTCTTTATATGCTTACATTCCTCGCGGGAGGGGATGGGGTGGAATGGATATCAAAGACTTTAATGGAATTCATTCCACTCTTATTATTTATTGTCCTTTAGAAATAATAGGAGGAAATAGGAAGGGATGGAATGGAATGTGAATGATCTTTGGCATATCTCACTCACCTCACTACCGAAACATTACGCACATTTAAATCATTAACGAAAACTGCGAGTTTGACGCATATCGGCTATCGTGCCGTGATTAAATTCCTCACCAAACAAGGAAAGAAAACCCCCTAAACCATAATGAGTGAGGTGGGAGCAACTTATAGGGATCAATGTCCTGGTAAAACCACGATATATAAGTGGCATGACCTTTTCAAACATGGCAAGTTTAAGGTGTCAGAATGTAAGCGTCAGTAAGTGTTGATGGCTAAGAAAGGAGTTCAGAGAAAATAATTTAAAGATGACGAAGAGGTGGAGGCGATTTTGGCTCATTTTGAAGGCAAATATTTTTTTGATGGTTTACAGAAATTAATTCCGAGATTATTGAGAAATGTATTGAGCTTAAGGGGAATTGTATTGAAATGGAAAACTAGTTTCTTGATTTAATTTCATTTATAAGCCCCTCATTCCACTGATTTTTGGACCTCCCCTCGTATAATAAACAAATATACATTATAGAATGTGCACATTTTCAATAAATCATTAAGCCAAGTCATAAACACTTTGCATAGATAAAAATATACATATTTATGCTAAATCATATAACTTCAAATTATTGAAATATTATAATTATGTATTTAATTTCTAGTAATTAATCACATTTGATACGATATATTAAAATGTACTATTGTTTATTTTGCATTCGATACGCTTAATAGCTGGACCTGGTAATTAAATTCCGATATTTTTACATAATTATGTACATAGTTAATATTGTCATCCTACATTATCTATCATACATCACTATAATTTTGAATACATATTTATTTAGATCTACACTATAGAAATTATAATGATTTTCCTTCACTGTTACTTGCGAGTAGAAATAAATTAAAATTGTTTAACTTAACGAGGGTGAATCACAAAGTTCTTAGAAACGCATGTTAATGAAACCTTTTTGAGGGTAATAATTGTTATGTAAAGGGGTTACTCACGATTTATTATTTATTTATTATACCCGATATTTCGGTCCAGTTACATGAACCGTGGTCGCGGCGAGACTTTTTGAAGGTAGTTTGTTTTTTATTTTTAAGAGTCACTATCACACAATATTTATGTCAAGTGTCACCTGATCGTGCTACTCTTTAGCAATTAATTATATTGTGTAACGAATTGTTAAAAACATCCAATTATGGAAAAAACCGAGTTACGTGCTATACGTCCGTACTCTGACAAATTACGTCTCTGAAGTAAATGTCCATGAAGGATATTTTTTTGGACATCCAGCAGATATTAGGGGCCGATGCTTTACCCTATTCCACGGCCACTTACTGGGTTCCTGAATTTAAAAGGGGCAGAGCGAGATTTTTTTTTTGGTAGTGTGATACCGCCGCCCATGGACACCTGCAACTGTGAATATAATCCCCGTTCTGGCCTTCCACTTCCGTCACGGAAGAAAGCGTCAGAAAAGTGGAGAAGTTGCTTTTAGAAGACAGAAGAATCACGACAAAATATTTAGCAGAGACTAAAAATTTTTTTTGGCAGTGTTCAATCCATTTTAACGGATTCTTTAGGATTTAAAAAGTATCGGTAAGATGGGTTCCGCGAAAACAAAAACCGACGTTTGGAAGTTTCAAAGTGAAATATCGAAACCTTTTAGCACCACCCAGATAAATTTTGTAATCGTTTTGTAACCACCATTTGGTCCACCATTTTGATCCTAAAACGAAGAAACAAAGCATGTCTTGGAAAGGGCCATCTTCTCCACTCATGAAAAATCAAGTTGCTCCTACTCCAGGCAAAGGTTATGGCTTCTGTGTTTTGAGATTTTGAAGGAATCCTTTTTATTGACTACATGCCGAAAGGAAATTCGATAATAGGTCCCTATTATGCAGATTTGATCCCAAAATTGTGTGAAGCGATTAAAGAGAAACGTCGAGGAAATTTTTCCTTGGGCGTGTTGTTTCACAACGATAATGCTCCATCTCATATCGTCAATCCATATTGCATATTGCACCGGTATTGCATAGTGCTCATATTACACTCACGTGGATTGACGTGAGTGTAATTTGAACATTATGCAACTAAGCACTATGCCAAGCTGACTTTGAAATTCTTAATCACCCACCATATTCACTAGACTCAGGTCCTAGTGCTTTTCAGTTCTTTCCAAAATTAAAAGAGCATATCCGTGGAACAAAATTTGACGATGATGACGCGGTTATGGCTGCCGTGGAGGAGATTTTTGAGATTCAAGAAAATATTTTTTTTTCGGAAATTAGAAAAACGTTATTCTAAATGTTTCGAGTTACAAGGACGGTCCGTCGAGAAAAAAAATGTTTTTATTTGAATTTCTTTGTATTTTAATGACGATTCTAAGAACTTTCTGATTCACCCTCGTATGTTAAGAATACTTATTGTGAATGTTTCATGCTTGCTTGTATGACTAAGGCAACAAGAATAATCATTACATGTTTTTGCCCTCGGCGCAGAATGTCACTATGTCGCTAAACGTCCCGTTCGCAAAATGTCACGTTCCGTCAGGGTTATCAACTTATCCCTCATGTTTAGGTAATAAAAATTAAATAGTAATGAATATGAAATCTGTTAACGACGGCATGTAAATAGGGCTAGGGTACTTGTATTATATAGTTGTATAGTTTCTCAATTAGTGTTAAGTTTGAAATATGTATGCGTAAAAATATGTGTTTGTACCTTTGTTATTAAAATATTCCCTAGTGTGTCTTTTACTTCCCTATTAGGATAAATGTTGGTGTATAACGTAAGTAAGGCATACTAGGGATAAATTGCATAATGCAAATAGACGCTATGACGCCCGAAGAACAACTAATGGCCCGCCGCCTGGCGGGAAAATATTTATACTCCTGAAGCGGGGGACGGGGTAACGTAAATATGTCGCGAAGCCGCGCGCCCTGTCCACTCGAATCCGAACGTTATAGCATCAGAAGCTTATTAGATCCACCTATAGTTTCTAATTAGATTTAAGGAGATAATGTAAATATTTTAATAAGAAAACATGTATGGCAATAAACGATCCCCCGCGGGTAGCGGGAGGGGTACACACGTAACCAAATGATATAAAAGACGGACCATTTTGGGCTTTCCGGCATTCCATCCAGCGGCTTCAATCAGAACACATCTAAGAAGAGAAGTACCTCTGCGCTACCCCGGCTCTATGTGAAGAACAACAAAGGCGTTTTAATCAAGATAAACCTATTATACAGTCCACACCCCCGGCGATCCATGTTGATTGGGGAAACCATCCTCAATAAAATCGATACTCAAAGAGTAATTTAATAGTATACAAATAGTGACAGTGACACATTGTAATAATACATCAACAATAAAATGATAAAATTAATTTGAAGTGCTCGGTGATGCCACAGAATCAATAATAGTATGTACTACGTACAGAAGTTGCACTCCTTTCATGCGCGAATGTTAAGTTGTTACTACTTTGTGTTTTTTATCTCTTTTCTTTTTCAGAGGCGTTTTGCTACTGTGACAATTTGCGAGTGTGACAAATATGCAAATTTGTTATATGTATATTGCGAACGTAACACTATGCGCCGAGAGGGTTTTTGCTCGTTATGTTCAGTACAGATCTAAATTTAGTACCTGTATCTAGTCTTTAATCTAAATAATTGTAAATAATAAAGTCGTATATGATCATTAGGGTGTCCCTTATATGGGTGAAAAAAATTTTTTCGGATATCGAAATGCATACCCCCTAATTCTTTTTAAACTACCCAGACTTACTCAAATACAAAATTTTATCTTCCTACGTCAACATTAACCCGTGCCGACAGGGCTCTGAAGATTTTGAAAATTGCTCTTTTTAACCCTTTCCGTTATATAGCTAAATCAATTGAAATATTTATATTTAATAAAAATAATCAAAAAGAAAGTTAGTAAATAGGTACTTATTTATTAAAAGAAGATAAAATTACAGATTAGCCAGGATATTTTCTTTTGAGGGTCTCTTTTTTACAGTCTGGATACAGATTTCTATGCTCTTGCACACAGCGTAGCAAAAATTGCTTTTCTTCTTCGTTTGCAGTGATCAAACCATGAAAATCTTGCATAAGTTTTACAGCTGTTTCAGCTGTATCATTAACTGCCCTTAAAGAAATAACCTTTCTTTTTGCCTCTAAATAGGCAACATCTTCCCACGTAGAAACGGGTTTCTGGAGGAAGTTCTCATCAATTTTTAATCGAGAAAATAAATTTGTGCTCTTGACAGACACAAAATCGCTTAATAATTTTCCTGCAACAATATATAAGGCAGTATTATTATCAGTTTAGTGAAAACAGTGTAAGAAATAATACTATGTATTCCCACTTACCATACAAATAATCGATGGAATGTATCTCTTCCCAGAATCATACAAACTCTCTCTTTGTAAGTTCATTACAATGTTTCCCTTGGTTTGTTCATCAAAGAGTGATAAAACGGCAATTTCTTCTGACAAGTACCAAAGATGTTGACTAAACTTGCTCAGGGCTGCTTTGGAGATCAATTTGTCAACAGTTTCATATTCCTTAAGAATCCTTTAAAAAGCACAAATCTTGATTTGGTGCCTTCACCGCCAGACTACATCCAAGCCATGGTTTCACATATATAACCGCAATGAATAAACAAACGTCTTGAAGTGCTCGTTTATCCTTGTCGCTAATTTTGAGCTGGGATTGCAACAAACATATTTTTAAAGAGGCTCTAGCCATCCACCTTGCTTGATGCATCGCTCCAGGAGGTCTGATTTTAATTTTTTTCTCATTATCTCCTAAGAAAATAATAGATAGTTCAATCAGTTCCCGATAATCGTTACGTACAATGGATTTTTGCAGTTCTTGATTATAAAATGTCAACAATTCTTCTATTGTTGTATTACAAAAATGTTGTGTGACGATATCGGTGTATGTTTCAATAGCAGCAGGATTAATAGTTTTCCAGTTGTCTCTAAACTTTTTGAACATCGGGATATCAGGGCTACTTGTGATTTGGTGGATTTTTGTTTCGAACACACATTTTAAAACCAGTTCGTAAACGTGATGGCGGCAAGCAAAGAGTACTAATTCCCTGTCTAATTTTTGTTCCAAAAGTACACAAGCTCCTTTCAATCGCCCTTTATTAGACGCAGTTGTATCACAGTACATTATTTGTACTTTTGTCATCAAGGTTCTAGTCATAAAGTGCGTTTAACATAGCTTTAGCTTGATCTTGACCAGAAGAGCTCTCCAGTTTGGGCACAGCCAGAAGTTGTTCCTTTTCTCCAAATGAAATAAGAATTGGCAGGCGTTCTTTTTTAGAACTTCTCACGTCCAGTCCAGGTAATAATTTCCCATCCCAGTGAACGGTCACCATTTCAGGCATATTATTCTGATAATCTGATTTTATAGATTCCGCTCTATCTTTTCTACTCTGTGTACGAATGCGTTGAATGGACGATTTGTTTATCGGGAAATCATCACAGCTAAGATCTAGTGCTTCTACTACAGCCTGAAGTATATAGACAGAATCCCTTATGCTTAAATTGACATCTATCTAAAGCTGCAACTAACTTAGGCGTGATAAAGTCTTTCCTTCCTCTTTTTGTAGTAGTTCCAGAACTTACCGTTTGAGATGTCGATGGCAAGGGTTCCTCAAGGCTTTCATCAGAGCTGGTAGGTTGATCGTGATGTCCTTGCGTTTGTATAAAATCTTGTGTAGTAAGAGATGACGATAAACTCTGGGAACACATTTGCTGATGTCTTTTTTTCCTCTTCTTTTAATTTTCTCTGTCTTGCCCTTTCTTCTTTCTCGGCTAACTTTTTGTCTACACCCGCTAAACATCCTGGACGCCCTGGTTCTCTTTGTTTTTGTAAAAAGATTTTATCTTCCTCTATTTTCATCCGTTCCAAAGCATCGGCGTGTGCTATATCGAATAAATTATCTAAATTGTTTTGAAAGTCCTCCTCACGGCGCTCGTCATCTTGTGTTTTTTTGGAATTTTTTTGCTACTCTCTCCAAACATGGTGAAGATCCACAAGTTTTTTTACACAGTTAGGTATAGCTCTAGTAGGGATACCAGCTTTTTCCCAAAATATAATACACTCTCGAATGACGAGATTTGCGCTTTCACTAACAGTCATTTTAACTTCGCGAATGTTAAAAAAAAATACTGCAAGAACTTGACGTTTAGACGGTAACTTTGCGCCTGTTATTTGATAATTTACCTCACCAACTAAGAAAATACTTTTTTATTGCTTCTTAATTCCACTGCCATCTTCTAAATGTAAAACAATGCGTGTTAATCACGAGAATAACTGAGAACAAATGACAAATACTGCGAGTACGCGCTGCTACTTCCGCGCAACTTGTATGAACATGATTCGATGCAAGTCGGCACGGGTTATCGTACTCCAAATAAGGTTAAAATTTATTTCCGAGTGTTTTAAGAGCAAATGAACAAAACTAAGGCCTATGCGTTAGAAAATAAAAGCTGAAAAATAAGGGACTCCCTAATGATCATGTACCTCCTTATTCGTGTTTGTTTTTAGTCATTATATATGACATTATCTAAGAAAATGAACCTTGTTGTCGGTTCTATTTTCTCAAATATTGAGACTAGTGGAACTGTAAAAAAATATTACTTTATCCTAAAAATCAAATGTTTAGTGCATGATTCTATTTAAACGGAATCTTGAAACTGAATTATATTATTTTTAAATAACTTTAAATTAGATCTAACTAGTTTTAAATTTATATTTTTTTTACAAGCTCTATGAGTCTAATGACAATGTCCCTTTGCTTAGAAAACTTCACTTATAAAATTCCTTATTAGTTTAAAATTCTAATTGCTAGAGAAGGACAAATTATTTTTATAAATATTGAGGGCTGGAGGTAAAATAAAATTAAGTAACAATATTTTTTGCATTGAAAAAGCTAACAAAAATTAAATTAAGTAGTGCATGTAAATAAAATTCTACACTAGACGAAAAATCGAACTTATAAGACCCTGTCTGTATTCTTTAATTATATTTAAATAAGATTGGTCTCATTGTCAAAGTCAGCAGTTCAGCACCCGTAGTGAGCTCTCTCTTCCATCCATTTTTGCCTGATTTCCAAACGTGCCGATAATATTGTGCATTCTTTTTTTATCTTTATAACGCAAAAAAAGAGACTTATCCTGACTTTAATTGTCAAAGAGCGGCTATCGCACGTATTAGTAATTGTATACATGACACTTGTATACAAACAATGATTATTATGCACGGGTATGCCAGCTGCAGCTGCGGATCCGTAATACAATGAAACCAGTCTTAGATTATCTGCAAAGCGAATGTAAAATCGCGGCTTATTTTGTACCTAATATTTTTTTGTCAAACTCAGGTCGAAAAGCAGTCACAAGGAAAAACGTAAGTCAGACATGGTGAAATCCATCAGCTCTGGTGACTCTTCCCTCAGCGACTCACAACCACTGGAAAAAAAATCGAAACTTCACCCGTTGCAAGGTAACTTGAAAAGCTTGTGTAATCACGCGAAGTTAGTTATCTACCAAAATGCAGACATTACACTGTATTATTTGTCTTCAATTTTACTAAATATGATTTTTATTTAAACATTTATATTGCAAATAAAATATCCGTAAATAGTTGAATTGATATTTTTCAATTATTATAGAACCTTAAGAAAGTTTTTTCTTCAAAAATGCATTATAATTTGAGTATAGCATCTCCAGAGTCACCTCACTCTTGAACGGTTAATAAAGGCAATATTAAATACTTTCTTACTATACTTACTAACTATGTTAGTTCACAGCTACGTAACTGTCGAAATCGAATTACTAGTTCGATCAAAAAGTTTCCAGTATCGGTATGAAATAAACAAGAATAATTAAAAATTATAATTTATTTTTCTACGTAATCTCCTAAATCAACATACTTAGCGTAACATTTTTCAAGACTCCTTATTCCATTTGAAAAATATCATGGTTGAGGGCTTCAAAAAAGCGTCTACCGTAAACTTAAATCCCCTCGTTGTTGTCAAATTTAATGCCAAACACATGTTATTTTAAAACGGAAAAGGGATAAAAATCGCTCCTAAGTACAATAAGTAGGGGGGTAAGTACCGGTGAATATGGAGGATGTTCCATCAGCCTGCCTGCCAGCTAACCTAACCCTACCTGTTTGATGGCAGCGAGCGCAACTTCAGACTATAGTCGGAATTATAATTCGATTCCACATTTGACATTAGCTACTGTCATTTTGTAAAATAATGATACCACATATAATAGTGTAGTGATGAACACAAAAATCGATAAACAATCGCGATTTATGTTTATGTAATCATAATATTGGTGTGCCAATTAAAGACTAAATTATTGATTTTTATTTAAATAAATACATAATTATCCATAACAATTATTTATTAATTAGTAACCGCTGCTTTATTTTATAAAAAGTTAATATTTTTGTTTTTTTTTATATTAAAAACAAAACTTATAATAAAAGAGCCTAGATAGTTTTCTGTATTGGCAACCCGTGCGCGCTCGTGCAGCTATCGCCATTTTGTTTATCTTGTCATTCGGCTTCATTCTCCTAGTCTGACTGCACGAATATCTCGTTTCATTGCGAATCGATATTTTGTTATTTTGTTGGGTTTTTGTTAAAGTTTTGTTACGTTGTGTTTGTTGTTACGTTTATAGTTTTTTGTGAACTTTGAGTGAATCTATTTGTTTTGGTTTTCCATCAAAATGGATCCTCCGCCAAGTACATCACAAAAAGACGTGGATGTTTTCTTGTCTCCAAGAAAAAAACGTCCACGAAAAGCTTTCACTGTTACTGAAAAAGTAATGATCCGCAACGCATATAAGTACGTGAAAAATGAAACTTCTGCGCAATTGGAGGCCTTTGAAGTTGTGGAAGAAAATGAATGTATGAACAAAGTTGCTCACATATTGGGAATAACCTCACGCTCTGTTTGTAACGTTTTGAAGGAAGTAAATAAAGGTGCGCCGCCAACTCCCCCTAAAAAAACTGGACCAAAGCGAAGTTTCAAAGATAAAATTGATGAATTTACATTCTCCGCAATACGACGAATAGTTCATCAGTTCTTTTACCGAAATGAACCTCCAACCATTGCAAAGGTTAGTCAATCAGTCAGACAGTATTATTTTATACCTACATCTTTTATATATAAGTAATGATTCCAAACTATTATAAAATTTACTATTTCAGATTTTACAAGTGATGAACGATGATCCAGAAATGCCCAAGGTTTCCAAAGACACCCTCAGAAAAATTTTGAAGCATCTTAATTTTAAATTTGTTGCACGGTCACGCAAGAGCACACTTATTGATCGAAATGATATAATAACATGGCGCCAGCGTTACTTGCGATCTATATGTCAGTTTCGACGAGAAGGGAGACATATATATTATCAAGATGAAACTTGGGTTAACGCAGGTAAGGCTAACATTTTGAATTAATATACATTTACATTAAATTTAATAGTAATATTGAATGTTCATGTACTATATGTGATTTAAGGTCATACTGTAAAAAAAACTTGGGTGGACAAGCAAGTCACATCATCTCGGCAAGCGTTTTTGGAGGGACTGACCACTGGATTAAAAAACCCATCTGGAAAAGGCAAACGTCTCATAATTAGCCATATAGGTAGTGAAGAAGGCTTCCTGGAAGAGGGGCTCATGATTTTTGAAGCAAAGAAAAATTGTGAAGATTACCATGATGAGATGAATGCAGTTTGTTTTGAGAAGTGGTTCGCTGGAGTCTTACCAAAATTAAGACCAAACTCAATTGTGGTGATGGATAATGCACCTTACCACTCCCGAAAATTGGAAACGGCACCAAAAATGAGCTGGAAAAAAGCTGCCATTCAAGACTGGCTTTTAAATAAAAATATTCATTACGAACCAGATATGGTTAAAGCTACGCTTTTAGAACTGATTCCACATAACGAGTCTTTTAATAAGTACGCTGTAGACGAAATGGCAGCACAACATGGGATCACGGTTTTAAGACTGCCCCCTTACCATTGCGAGCTGAACCCTATCGAATTGATATGGGCTCAGGTAAAGGGGCATGTAGCTCAAAATAATAAAACCTTCAAATTGACAGACGTGAGAAATTTATTTGAGGAAGGCATTCAAAAAATTACGGCCACCGAATGGTCTAAATGCGTATCCCATGTTGTCAAAGAAGAGGAAAAAATGAGTAGGCTAGATATTATGTTAATTGACAATATCACAGACACATTTATAATAAATGTTACAGAAAGTGACAGCGATAGCGATAGCGATGACGGCGACGATTTATAAAATAAAATATTACCATAATACATCTATTTGTTTTATTTCTCATGTTCCTTCATGATCACATTTATTTATTTATTTCACACACAATTATTAAAGAAAACTCTCAGATCCGTAATAAAATTAATCGTCATAACTAAATTATCCGTTCACAAATATTTAATTTCCTGATATACTTAGTTTACGAGAATAAAATTATAAACGAGAAGAATCGATCCGGAAATATTCCATTTCCGTATCGAATAATTTCGCAACGTTACTATTTAGTACTTGTCATAACGTTGCAACACTGAAATTGTCAAATCTGGAATCGAATTAAAATTCCGACTATAGTGCGCGAGAGCGTTGTCTTGATGAAAAGTCACACGCGCACTCAATTTTACCCGTCATTTTTATTTCGTCGTGTAGTTTTTGTATCAATGAGGCATAATATGAACCGGTAATTGCCTATCCTTAGGACAGAAGTCTTTGCCAGTCGACGCAGAAAGAGGTTTTTTTTCAGTGTTGGTGAAGAGGGCCTTTTCTATCTCATGCATTGTTTTTTTCTTTCTGGGACAAAATTGTTCACCCGAGTTACGTCCAAAGTTACAAATCGTCTTAAAAAAAATCATATGAGTTTGCAGTACGGTCAGTTTTTTCATTGAAACTTGACACGTATTTCTTTCATTTTGTCCGTTAAAATTCTAGGGAGCCAACGTGTGGAAACCTTTTTGAAATGTAATTTGTCCGATAAAATTAATTAAACACTACCAAACGAAATCTTTAGACTCTCAACTATAAAACCAATGGCCACACGTTTATCAGTAACTACAATGTCTTTAACTTTTTAAACGTTTTCATCACTAGTAGACGAGGAGGGACTCCCGGAGCGGTCTTTATCTTTGCAGATAGTTCTTCGACGTTTAAATTCCGAACACGAAAATGCAACCATAGAATATGATGGAGCATCAACTCTTAAAGTGGCCAGTGGCTCTTGAAATATTTCTCTAGTAAGATACTTTTTTCACAATGAATTATTTAATTACGGCACTAACTTCAGTTTTATTCATTTTTCTCTCATCGTATCGACACATAAACTTGAATAAATGTGTACATAAAAGGTACAATAATTCACATCGATATATACCAATGAGTTTGAAGTTAAAATAAAAATAAAACTATTCCATATATCATAACTAGAAATATCCGATTCTGGAAACTTTTTGATCGACCCTTATACATTCCGTCCCAATCCGATTTGTCCAAAATGTAAACAAACACGGCGGCCCGAGATAACTGACAGTCTTTAATTAAATAGTGAGATGGTGATTGCTTACATATCCATAATTTGATTTACCGAAAGTGCATAGTGCCGAGAGTGAGTTTGCCGTAGATTTAAAACTAATTGGTTAAGATTTTTTTTTTAATTGAATGCCCTGCCAGTTACTTTAGGCTGCCATGTTTACTTTTGGACAAATTGGTTTGAAACGAATTACACTAATATTATAACAGAGACTGATTTTTTGTTTGTTTATTTTTTATGGAAGTGGTACACTCGAAAAACAACTAGAGCCATTTTGAAAATTATTTAACTTTTAGGAAGCTACACTAATGCAGATGGGCATAGGTTTATGCTTATCTAGAAGTATTGTTCTGAAGCAAACTGAGTAACATTCATAAAATTATCAACATCATTTATCGACTACCGATAAAGAACTAGTCGCATTCCTTAAGATTGCAAGGAATTCGCGCGCGAATGATACTTAGGACGAACTAGGATTCTTTTATGACTATACCTTTTATAACTTTATAATAGTGGGTATTGTTAATATATTTTTTTAATTTAATGAAAAATCTAGTGATTGTTTATGTGGTACAGGTGAACTGGACCCTAACAGCTCAGACCATGTAGTGGCCATGACACAACTCAAGGAAACCATCGCCAGTTTACAGAAGAAGGTGCAGCAGAAAGACAGTGAGCTACTCACCAAAGATAAATTGGTGAGAATTTTTATATTACTATTTAGGAAAACTATATTAGTACCTAATAACTTTCCAATTTTAATTGTGATATTATATTTTTTTGGATTTTTTTAATATCTGGGACAGTTTATTAAAAAAAATTTGGTCTATAAAGCACTCTTCAAACTTGTGCGACTGCGTAGCGGGACGCGGTATGCTAATTCGTTCGCATAATTTTAGTGATGAACCCTTGCAAACTGACGCGATTTCCCGCTATACTTAAACTCTTTGAATAGTGATTTATTTATATTTAATTTTTCCTCGATTCATAGACATACTATTTGATTAGACGTACCTACCATTTACATTACTTTTTATTAGGTGCAAAGACAACGGGAATTCTCTCAATTTTGATGCTCCAATTAGTAGTGTCAGGTTTTTGTAAAGGGGATTATTTCAATCATATAGAATTAATAACTTTTCCTATTAACAATCCTACCGAAAACGTCACTTTGTAGCGGCCCGTAATAAAAACGCAGTTGTCTGGTTCGTGTCGCACACGACTAGTCACATCAGTGTCAACGGGTTAATATATTATAATTAATATATCGAGTCATATATGTATATTATCTGGTTCATGTAAATTCAATTTGTAAATTTAATATTTAATTTGTTATTTTGTATTTGTAAATTTCAATTGGCGTAAGGGTCATTTTTCGAAAATACCTTTTATATACAATTCTACTCCATTTTTCTCTTCTATCTTTCTGTATATTTAAAATTTCGATACCGTTTAATATAAGTCGCTTACCCCGAAAATAGTGGTTTATACAACAAATTATAGCTTAAGAGACCGTTGTTTTAGTGTTTAATGTCCTACTTTGTCCCCTACGTCAGTTGAGATTTACACCGTCGATATGCTCGCTTGCAGAGCTCGTGCGAACGAATAGTCTCATCAGTTATAAGAGTTACCATATGTTATGTTACCTTACAGATAACTGAGCTAAAAGCCCAACACCATAACAACACTACCGACCTACGGAACGTGATGAAAAACAAAGAGCGTCTAAACGAGACAAAGTTCAACTTGATGAATACAAAAATACAGAATCTGTTAAAAGAGGTGGCGACCCTTAGCAAAACTGCTAGAAAGAACAATAAAAACGCAAAAATGGCTTTATCGAACACTGAGAACAGTGGAAGTGGCACAGATAGCCCTAGCACTAATTAGGACAATTTGTCGCTTATTTATTATTAGTTCATGGTGTATTCATTGTAGGAAAGACAAGTTATCTTTATAGAGACGCACGAATCACGATTTCCTTGTGAATTTTCCATACACGCAGCAACTACAGAGAGCCAATAAAAAGATTAGAAAAAATAAGTTGTCTCATGCCATTGTTCACTCATATGATATTGTCCAACCGAGTGATTGCATTATTACTATAGCATACCACCATTCCATGTCTCGCCACTGCTGGAAATAGGTCTCTCCCAAAGCTCGACACTACAGTCTTCCGTTCTCCTAATTCAACTAATATCTTAAATAATGGGGTCACGTTTCCAGTGTCTCATATTGCACTTCCCGATACGTGGCCACCATTTGTCCTATCGGATGTCGGTGTTACTAGTTGTGTCGGTTACTATCGTTCTTTGGCTAATCTCTTCTTTTCAAATCTTATCCCGCAAAGAAACTCCAACCATAACTCTTTCCATAGCTTCCTGAGCAACAAACATATGGAGGCAATGTTGCGCCGCCGTACGTCATAATTGGCAGGTCGCATTGATTGAAGACTCAACATCAAGATTAATGGTATAAGGCGATGAGAAGAGCATTTTCCCATTTTTCCAAACGCGGTCCAACCGAAAAGAATGCGTCTATCGACCCCCGTGCTGAAATTGGACTTCTGTATCATATGCCCATGATAGATATATAATGGTCAACAACTTCGTGTGTCACGACGTTTACCGATTCCAGGAGAACATGTTCTATGAACATTTTATTTGTCTTGTCTAAATTCATTCCGAGACCGACGCCTCGTGATGTTGCGTTAAGGTCACTCACCATCCAGTTCAAATCTAGCGATTCTACCATAACATATCATCGGCGAAACAATTCCATGTCCTTTCCAACGTGATTGTGAACAGTTTCGGGGATATTACATCAACCTGTAGCATCCCTCGACACAGCTGTACTGGATGTCTGTTGGTTTATTTTCGGAATGTCATGCTCGCAGTGTTGTATAGACATCTCTGCACCTTGATATATCTTGCTTAGAATCGCTGTGAACATTCCAGAACAGCCCAGGCTTCGGTAGTGTCGAAGGCTTTCCATGGTTCAAAAGGCCTGATTATAACTTTGGTGTGTGGTGATGTAACCTTTTCGAAATTCAAGCCTCGTAGGCTGGAACTCGTCTAATCTCTGGGAGAGAAGATTCGTCATTACCATCGAGAACAGCTTTTATATACGTA
Source organism: Sesia apiformis (assembly GCA_914767545.1). Lineage (NCBI taxonomy): Eukaryota > Metazoa > Arthropoda > Insecta > Lepidoptera > Sesiidae > Sesia > Sesia apiformis. The sequence goes on from OU611953.1 coordinate 10,341,044, forward strand.
ACTCAGGAATTATTATAGTAACTTGAAAAAAAATATTATTCGTTCCTCTGATTTGTTCTACATCCTTGTATTTGCGGTTGGTGCCATCTAAACATCTATTGAAGTTTAGCCATTTGTGATGTAATTTTTATGACAAACATGTAGAACTTTTGTTCATTTTTTTCTTATTATTACCATGTTTTAGCAAATAAATTATGATTTATGAATAGGTTGATAATGAGCTGCTGCAAGGGACTTCGTGTGGAAATTCACACTCCTTTACAACTCGTTACCAGCTTATTCAATAGGCGGCTAAGTGGTGCCAACTGCAAATATAACTCTGTAGAACAAACGTGTTCATTCAGCTAGAACAACAAATATTATCTTTAAAGTCACTGTTACAACTCGTTGACGAACGTAAAATAAGTTTGCAATCGTGCGAACGCTCGATTAGTTAATGTTTTGATAACTTTGTCTTTTTTACTATGCTGTAGTTATATTACAGACGTGGAAAGTATTTCCTCTTATTTTTTTACTCTACAAATGGTTTTATTTGTAGACTTTTTAAACTTAAGCATAAGTTTAAGTAGGATTCAATTAATGACATTAGTATTTAATTTTTAATGCAACAATAATTGGAGTGTTTACGATTTACAGGGATATATCAATGGTTGAGAAAAGGAAAAGGTTAATTTAATACAAATATAAATACTTTGGGAGTAAATAAATGCAGCTCTTTTCAAGGCAACAAAAAAGCAATGCCATCCAGCGGTTTTAGTTGTATCTAGCGATTATGCATTAAGTCAGAACCTGCTAATAAGTAAAGATAACTATTAATAACGGAGAAATCTTTTCGCTTGCAACTAATTTTAAGTCGGAGTTGTATCTATTTATTCATAGAATGTAACATACACATTTGGTTTATGTACAACAATAAATTTTGATGCAGATATGGAAACATTCTTTTGAAATATGCGAACGTTAAACGATGACGTCATTACATTTTGTTTTTATTTATTGTTTGATTATCTATCTAAATCAATATACATTTCTGTTGAATTCTGATTTAAATAAATCATATATTTTTCAAAGTATTAAAATTATCACGATCATGTTCTTAACAAAAAGTACAATAAAAATAACTTTTTCTATAAATCAAATGTTTAAAATCGTTAAATAATATTTTTACATTTATTTTCGTAAGTGAAAAAATTAAAAATTCCGGTTAATATTGGCTTAGAATCGATGCTAATTTCGGAACGCAACAAATTTTTGAACATTTCACAAACCTCAACCGGTTTTATTCCAGAAGAAAACGTCCATTCTTCGTGTTCAGATCGAACTGTCCGACTTCCAAAGTAATACCGAAACCGCCTTCCTCGTGGTTAGCCGCGTGGAAGGCGGTTTCGGTATTACTTTGGCAAAATAACTAGTATTTTAAAAAGTTGAAACGGTTGGCTGCCCCATATCAAAACGTAGCAAGGAGTAGCGATGTACGATTACTAATGAAGACAATGGAATTATCCGATTATTTATTAAAGTTATTGGAATTCATTATTCGAATATATGACACGAGTCCATTACTATAGGCGGGTGGATTAATTAAAACTGATCGATTGATTGAAGCGGGTCAGTTGATCGAGACGAATCGAATAATTTCGGATCGCGATTTTGATATTGGGCAGCCTCGGTGTATACCGGTGAATGAACGTTAAGAATTGAGAACTGTTCATGAACAAAAACGGTAAAATAAAAGAGAAATGGAAGCAAAATATTCTTATTTACTTGAGGTGCGTATATAAAGAAAGCAGGTTGTGCATAAAGAAAGCGTGCGCCGATTGACGAACGTAAAGTACTCGTATTTACGTGCTTACCTATGAAATATCTAAATATTTACACACTTTTGCCACCTTACGGGCAGTTGATAGATGCCACTCCTGTAAAAGTCTCGTGGACAATGAATTCTTCAAAAGGCATAATCACAGCTACTTCATAATCCAATTTTTTCCTTACAAAAACTAGTCCAAATTTCGAAAGAAATGGAAATTTGTCTGGGCACGATCCGGTGAGTATGGTGGGTGAGGGAGTCTCCAGGTCCAGCTCTTAAAGTTTTAAAACTGTCGTAAGAGAAGTGTGAAGGCGGGCATTGTCATGAAAAAGTGGAGATGAGCGATTGATCAAACTTGGTTGCTTTGTTGCCAGTTTTTCCATCATCGTCTGCAGCTCCTTACAGTACACATCTGCATTAATCTTTTGACCGGCTCGCAAGAAACTGTAGTGGACAATACCGCCACAGGACCACTAAACTGAGCTTTTTCTGAGTTATCTTGCGCTTTGGACATTGTTGGGCTGCAACTCCTGGATCCAGCCACTGATACGAACCTTTGCGGTTATCGTACAGGATCCATTTCTCATCAAGTCACGATGCGATTCAAATTTCCTTTGTTTTTGTGACGGTTCTTGTGCTTCCACTATAATTTATCGTTATTAACCTTGGTCGTAGGTCGTCCGTAGAGCTCATCATTAAGATCGAAATTTCCAGAACGAAAGCGTTCAAACCATCGAGGCACGGTGCGATCATTTGTGATGTTTGGCCATACATTGCCATCATTTGCTATACACACTATTGATATTGTGAGCTGTCTGACTTGCGTTAATGTCGCGACGAAATTCATATTCAAAAATAGCACGAATTTTCAGTTTATCTATTTTATTTTCAAGACAATCACATGTACAAAATTTTACTGATTTTGAAATAAGAACATCGTAGCTATTGGTGCATTTTGTTTGATTTTGAAATTCGAATTAGAACAGAAGATATCGAAACCAGTGGCCAGTAATAAAGTCGGGTCATTTCATAGGTAAGCACCTAATATTTTACTGATTACCAAATTATTACTAATACTGATTATTATTGATTGCTAAATAAGTAAATATAAGATGAAAATATAATAATGTAAAGATGGATAATTTTCTGACAGCCCAAAACACAGGTATGTGTACCATTTTGGTACTGCTTGATTTTTCAAGAGCTTTTGACTGTATAAATGTTACATTATTACTATCGAAGTTAGCTTTTAATGGTTTTGACAATTCAGCAATTCGTTGGTTCGCTAGTTATCTCAGTGGCACAGTGTGTTGAATTGACACCATACGATGGATTTAAAATAACGTCCTCACAAAAAAAACAATTACCAGAGAAGTGCCGGAAGGATCAAAGAAAGATTGAAAATCAATATTAAGTGTTATTTTTATTGAATAAATACAAATAATTAATCAGAAATTATTGTTTTATTAACCAATTAACTCATACATGCACACCTTAGACTGACTTGTCAAATGACAAATTCATTGTTTGAGTTTCTACTTTTGAGTGGCTGGTTTAGTCTCTCCTAGGATTAACCAAAAATTAAAACTCGTCTCATCAGTCGATGGTCGAAATATAAAAATGTTGACTAAAAGACGTCAATTTTCAGGATTGATCAGTCAACCTAGGAGCGACCATGCATCAGTCTTTGACTATAACCACGTGAAGTCAAATTCGGCGTGTGAGAATAACTATATCTCATTGTACATTCTCATATTCTCATCCAAACATTACGCTTTAAAGCTTATATGAGTATAAGTGTGTTTTTTTCGTAATATCTTTAATTCTTGTAACCCCAGTGTCCTTTCTGAACCACGGACATGTAAGCGTGTACTAAGCGTATTCTTTATGTACACATCTGGTTAATGATACTGTTAATGGTCGAAACTGGCTTATGATACTGTCATAGTAGTAAATTGGTACAAGGCGGTTTTGGGATTTGTTGGTCCCATCTTATTCTAATTATAATATACAATGTTCATATCAGTGTTAAGTGGTGTACGTACTGTTTTTGGAGACCTTTTTTATGGCGTCACTTAACAGATGTAATAACATTTGACAGAACTACGATACTACTTTCAACTCTTCAGTTACAGAAATATATTTACAGAAACTTCTGATGAATATTGTTTTTTATCGACTTATGTAAAGTACGAGTAACATCGGTTTTAAATAATGTTACTATGGCTGTTACAATATTGTGTAATATACAGTATTGTGGTTATAAGTGATTTTACAGTAATGTTTAAGAGAACCCACATAGATTACTTAAGTAATGATCGTACCAAATATTATTTTGAATTTGAAAATATAATTAATTTTTTGATGTTAAAATAAGTAGTTGAAAACCAGGAACAAAGTACCTACTATAACATCTTGTTATATTTTCTATAGAATTTTCAGTTAAATATTAGATGTCTCTTTTGTTTATGCTGCGGAAAAATATTCCAATAATGACTTGTCAAATGTTAATTTAAGTTTTAAGAGAAAATGTAAATCAAAATAAACAAGGAAATAAATAAATTTTTGTTTTTATTTTAATTGTAGCAGTATTAATTTCTAATGTCTCCCGAGTATTACTGTTATTCAAAATTGGCCAAATATTTTATTCACTTATGTCCTTTGACATTTTATTGTATTTTTCATTAGTAGAGAGCTGTAATGATTACCATATTAAACTCCTTTCATAAGATAATTTACATTTAAAATGCTTTGAAAAATCAGCTATAAATAGGTTTTTTCCATGCCGGTTTAGTCCCCCTATGATAAACAAAAACATGTTTTGTATAATGAACACAAAGATATCTTCACAGCTTCAAGAGCACGTTTGAAACATCATCGATTTCACACACCGTCTGTCTTTGATACACGTTGTCCGTCATGTATATTGTAATGTCGTTTACAATATCTCGTTACGATAGTGTTGACGCACACTTCACTGTTTTTACCAGGGCTACTTGCAAATTTCAGCGTTTGTTTAATTTGTGAAGATAACACGAGAAACATAAGAAGGTGCTTTTTAATTTTAATCAGGTGCTGTTTCAGACTATCGTTACTATGTGTACTTATCTACGAGTATTTAAACAAAATGATGATACACCGGATATTCCTACATGCTTGTCGGTAAGTGGCTAGTTGGCTACAAATAAACAGCGAACTGTCTGTTTCTTATAGTATTGTAGTTGATCAATCTGTACACGATTGATATCCACGAAGATGCGACTATAGAACCTACAGCAGAAAGTTGATAGTAGGTATAACATGTTCCTTAAAACATTTGCTTTGAGGAATATTCTATATATAGCTTATAAAAACACTAATTTTAGTCACAACCTAACAACCTATGTTCCAACGTCCACCACCACACGATATTCCTCTTTTATCCAGCTACTGCCAGCCAATGTGGGACGCCCATCAGCCTGAATGAAAACGTCAAGGTAACGTGACTAAATCGGCCTAACATGAAAACTTAAAGATAATTTGATTAAAATCAGTTTGGTATAGGTAATATATTTTATTTTAATGATTTGCTACAGGAAACAGAATTTTATTCTTTTTTTTTATCAACCTTAATCATCCAATGCTAAATGTTGTTCAGACATAGTAATAATATTTTATTGTAATACTAATGAGTAAGAGGATGTGATTTTTTTAAACTGAAAATGGTATTAGTCAGTATAGTATGTTTCCTACTTATAACAATTGAAAAATAGTCCTATGTTGATACTTTTACATACATTTACTTATAAATTGCGGTTATGGATAGGGTTGTATACTAATTGTGGTTATAGTTTTTTGTATACTATATATTGTATACTGACAAAAAGGAAATCCTCAGCTAGTTCCAGTCGCTTACTATGGCCAGCCGTATCTACCTACTGTTGGTTCAAAATATGTTGGTAATTCTTCGTTTCAGCTGAAAACGTACAAAATAATTTGAAATCAATTGGAATTTTGGATGAACTAGCATTTGTCCGCGGTTTCGCCTATTTGTATTCCAATTGGGAAGTTGTACTTTTTTGATTCAAGAAATGATTTTAAACACCTTAAAGAATGTGCTATATTTTCAAAAATACTGATTTAACTTTAATAAAAAAGTGTACAAAACCTTTTGGTATTACTAAGCTACACAAAGATGAGAACCGCAAAAGGAATTCGGGTCATTGGATTTCTGTAAATACAATTTGTTATAATTCCAATATGCAATGTTCCAATTTCCATTTCCAATGTGACAACCCTAACGTAACTTTTTATTACGTTGGTACTTTAGTCATAGCCGCAGCGTATTCACTACACTCACTGTTTGCTCTAGATATAAATGTTTTGCTTAACCAACTTACTTCAGTTTCAATTTCACTGTAACACCAGTCGTAATTTACAGCAAAATGGATATGCGTGTCACAGTTTTCTTTTTAGTTATGTTTGGCGTGTGCCGTTGTAAACGTTGGTTTCCTTTTCTTATTTTATAGTATCATCTACTCTCATAATCATGACATTAATTAACATTTATCATATTTCAGTAATAAAGTTATCATGCAATCAAATCCGTGCGTTCGTTGACGGCCATAATTCGCGACGACTTCAATTAGTCAAGGGAGAAATATCTGGTCAACCACCTGCTTCTGATATGAAGTACATGGTACGTTTGTTTCTACATCTTTGTGTTCTATTATTTCGTCAGCAGCTCTCGTATTGTCCACTGCTGGACATGGATTTCCTCGTGCACATTGTCTTGTGACATGATTTATGACCTTAAAACGTCACGCTGGCCAAGCGGGTTAGCGAGTCCATTCTTTTAGAGGTGGTACACCACCACCAGTGTGTCCCTCAGGGCTTGTGGTTTGTTCGCGTTAATCTTGGGATTTACACTGATTTCATTTCATATCTTGAATTTCTTTCACTATTAAAGTAGGTATTTATACGCGAATATTTTAAGTGTATTGTTTACCGAAAGAGGATAGACCAAAAATCGTTAGCCTTTAAGGTAGCAGTTCGTAATACCTCGCTACCTCGGATAAAAATATATATAATATATTTGCTATCGATAATGTAGTACATTGATAGGTACAATCTGGTAATCTTTTTGGATTATTTTGTTAAATATTTGTTTCTAGATCTGGGACAAAGAGCTTGCAGCAAAAGCAGCTAAGTGGGCATCTAAACACGTTTTCCAGCATAATCCTGACAAAAAAGTTGGTAAGTGATCATAAAGTGAAGTGAAGTTTAATCTCCCTTCTTATGTTGCTCTTTATTCTTTTTAATTTGATTTTCCTGTTCTGCGCTGTTCAAAAGTAAAAAAAGAAAACACTTGCCAAAATCCATGCTCTATTTGCCCAGATTTATTATTCGCACCTTAGTGAAATTATTATCTATTATATATAAAATCTTGTATATAGTTACTTGATAATATGTGAGAAATCGACATTCGCTCCATTAATTTTAGGGTCCGGCAGATTCGAAACGGGCGAAAATCTATACTGGTATGGCACCACAGATCTAGATCAAAAATTAAACCCAGATAGCGCTCTACGGGATTGGTTCGACGAGTACAAACAATTCACTTATCAAGCTTTGAAATCAAGCGATTTTAACCGCAAAGATGAAATTGGACATTACACACAGGTTGGTGAAGTGCACTTATTACTTTCGAAATCATCCCTTTTTGCCAGGACATTTTAAACACCTTGCACTACCGACTATTTCAATAACTATGGGTCCAATAATTAAAATTAAACCTGTAGTTATTATGATAAATATATCTGAATCTTTCGTATTTTTCCTATCACAATGGTGAAAATAATTATTATCAATGAAGCTTACCAGGTGCAAGATTAATTGTAGCAGACGATATCCGTCCCGCGGCCCGCCCCCCACTTTTACCCTTTTAGTGTGCTATTTTATAGAAATATTCATTATATTTAAAAATATATATACAGTAAAACTACAGTAGATCTTCATACAAATGGTCGAAAGTTCTCATGTATACGCACCGCACTACATAGAATCTCACTGAACATTCACAATGCGCGCCATACACCTCAGTCAGTAGGTTTAAATATCAGTAATTTTATATCTCATCTGGCGAAAAAACAAAGTGAGATGGATGTTCGTATAATTTTGGCAGATACGATATTTTAGAAACGTCACAAAAGTGGCTACCGATGTTGCAAGATATTTGAAGTCAAAAATTATTCAAATAGAACAGAAATAGAAAATCTACAAAAAGATATGAATCGATTACCCATTTTCGTGATATAAATAGCAGATATCTTAAAAAATATAGAACAATGCATTCGTCGTCACACCAGCTTCTAGGTAGACGCAGAATTTATTCAAGAGACATTCTCCTTACTTGATATTCCCGATAGGCCTAATCCATTCCATATTACCATTCGTGTTATTTCGTTCTGAATATTCTGGAAATAATGAAATTCTCTATCGCCTTGACTCGTTTGCATCTACAGTAATTAATGTGCTTATTTTTTTTTCAGATGGCGTGGTCGAGTTCTGTTTACGTTGGTTGCGCCATATCTAAGAAAGTGAAGAATAACTGGAACAGTTTTATCGTTGTTTGCAACTACGGCCCTACGTAATAATTGCATATTTTAAATTGCATTTAATTTTATTGTTTTGTACAACCACAATTTTGTATTCAGTGGACACGTTGTATATTAGTGGCATGAAGGCAGGTGCCCCACCTAATAGTACAGTGCGACAGAAATTTTAACGAACATGACGAAAAAATCAGCTGCTCAATATTTTTGGCCAGACCAGTTAATATTTTGTGTTTTTCATATTTTTACGTGATATAAACACGCCATGTTATGCAATGATCTAATATACATATGTACTTAGGAATGCAACAATTTCAAAGCTATAGTTCTATATTTTTCGAATACTTTATTTAATTTATGTCCTTCAAATTTATTATACATTCCACTTCGAAATTGTTCGTATTTTTATATGACAACAGTTAGGCGAATGCGTATAGCAATTATATACAATATTTCTATAATATATATATTATACTACTACTTATATAAATGTCGTCGGTTCACCTGACCGGAGGGCGTCCCGCACTCCACTCAAGGACTCGATTACCTCATCGGTTATCGGTCCTGCGGCAAATATGACCTGCCCATTGTCACTAGCAAGTTGTTCGTCGGTGGTGGTTGGATGAAAAGAGCCGAAGATCGTGTGTGGTGGCGAGCCTTAGAAGAGGCCTATATCCAGCAGTGGCGAGACATAGGCTGATGGTAGATATAAAAGTAAATAAAATATAGGTTCAATAACGGCAATTGATAAGATAACATGCTTTAATCTTTCGTAGACACATTGTACCATAAATAAAGGTAATATTCTCAAACACTCCTGTTCTCAATGACCCTGACTGTCCATATATATAATAACTTGTAATACTCTTTACATTTTCAGAGGCAACTACATAGGCCAGAAACCGTATCAAACAGACGGCAACACGAGAGAGGAATTGCAGTGTAGTATCGATGACTGCAGCCGTCCATATGGTGAGAGGTGTTGAGTTGAATTTCTACCCAACATTCAAATAAATCTGCTGAATTTGCTTTAACCGAGCCCATCAGTTTTCTTCATTTTCTTTTATCGACACTTGATTACGCAGCTTCACCCAACGTTATAATAATGGAGGCTTGGGACCGGCATAAAAATAAAGTTTCTGCAAATAACTATATTATCCACGAAGTTTTTAATTTTATTACTTATTGAATTTTGTAAACACTAATAAAATTATAATATTATGACATCAAACATTTTGTTATTTTACATATACGAGGGTAGCTCCAAACGTTTCGGTTTGACAAAGAAAAAGGACACTCAAGTTCCTAAAACTATTTTTATTCTTCAATATAGTGTCCGTCTACTTTGAACATACTATTCGGATCGTTTAATTAGCATTCCCATCCCAGTATAAAAATAGTCAGAAGTTTTGTCTTAAAAATGGATGAAAACCGCAACGGTCACTTCATCATCAGTGGAAAATCTTTTACCTGTTAAGTCCGCCTTGAGTTTTGAGAACAAATAGTGATCACTTGGAGCCAAGTCACGACTATAGGAGCGGTGGCGAATTTCCGTGAAGCTACACTTTGAAACAGCAGCATTCGCAACTGCGGCGGCGTGGACCGTTGCATTGTCATGGAATAGCCACACACCGTTGCTTAGTTTTCCAAGACGTTTCTGCTTGATTGCTTCTCATAATTGCTCTATAAGGTTAGCATAATAGCTTCCAATCATCGTAGTGTTGCGTTCTTTTATGTCTGCAATATTACTTGATAATCCCAGAATATCGAAGCCATAATCTTTTCGGTGGACTGAGTCACCCTTGCCTTTCTAGGCGGTGCTTCAGCAGAACGACGCCAATCCATCGACTCCCTTTTGAAAAGGGGATCATAGTAAAGAACCATAGTTTCATCCCCAGTAACATATGATTCCAAAAAATCGTTTCCGTTTCTCTGAAAGACCTCCAAAAGTTCCTGAGAGCACGCTACTCGTTCACTTCGCTGCACACTTCAAAGAAGTTTTGGCACCCGCCTCGCACTAACTTTATTCGTATGAAGATGTTCACGAAGAATCCTAAAGACAGTAGTTTTTGAAAACCCTGGCCTTGCTGCTATTTCTTTCGTCTTTAACCATCGGTCGCTCAGAACTTTTCCACTAATTTGATGTTGTTTGGAGTGAATGCCTTAACTGGTCGACCGGAGCGATGTTCGTTGTCGATGTCTCTAGTCCTAAACGAAATTGCTTACACTAATCTTTGACGATGGAAAATGCTGGAGAAGACCCCCCGCCCGCACACATTATCCAACCTTTGTTTGATATCCATCGAGCTAATACCTTCCTTTATATGGAACTTATTCCAGTTTAAACATTTTAAAGATATTGAGACTTCCTGTTGTTCTAAGAGTCGAGGATGCAAAACTAACGAGGGTTAAAGACTAAAAATTATAAACGAATTAGTGGGATAAACATTACAATTACAATGACGTATAATTTGTCTTTTTTAGACGTCTATAAATATGTCAGGCCAGAAACTTTTGGACCTCACATAAGGAGTATATGTAAGGATATCCTTAAATTCCTCGATTTAAGAATACATAGTAAATATGTTATACAAGCATTAGAGGGCGCCATTTTTTACGTGGGGAAATCCTCATGGAAACCTCTCCGCCCCGGTCAGAGGCGGAGGGGTTATGCCAGTTTCTTACCGGCTAAAACCACCACCTTGTGTACCGCCTTTTGCTGGGGTTACGGGAGCGCTATTCGCATTCGTCCGCGAACCCAGCGGTGGCGGCCGAGTAGATTTATCAAAAAACGATAAGAAACCTTTTTTGTAGAGCGTTGAATTTCCTACAAAAGTATGTATAGATAGATCTTTCCGGTACGTTGACTTTAGGACGAGGTATAAAATTCCAGTTAAAAAAAAATTCTATGTTATTTAAACGGGAAATAGAAATTCGCCATGAGCGATCTCTAAATATTAATATTAAGGGCTCCGATTTTAACAGGCACTTTTTTTCACCTCCCTGAAAGTATTTAACAGGGGATTTCAAAAAGAAAATAGTACATTTTTTGAACCAGTCTAATGTACTCCTTTATTTAGTGTGTGGCCTCGCGATCACACGATCCTCGCTCTTCTCATCCAACCACCACCGGCGAATTTCTTTAAGTCGTCGATCCATCTAACCTGAGGGCGTCCCACACTGCGCTTCTCGGTTTGACCTCCACTCGAAAACTCGTCTACTCCATCGGTTATCGGTCCTGCGGCAAATATGCCCTGCCCATTGCCACTTCAACATGCCAATTCTACGACTTTAGTTTAGTTCAATTCAATACGTTATTGCACTCATGTTAACATACAGATTTTAAAAATATAAGTATTAAATATTCGTCCAGCATGAACGCTGTTAGGGCGCCGCAATTTTAGACAAATAGACATATTCATTTTAGGTTCTTTGGCGAATGTCTTTGTTTCGGATTGTATCCCGCAAAGAAATTCCGAGCATAGCACTCTCCATAGTCTCTCCGGTCAACTTAAGAATAACCGAGAGGACTTGTTTGAACTAAGGATTTTTATGTATATTACTCATCAACATTATAGATTTTGTTTCATAAATAGTATGTAGTATTCGGTTAGTAAGTATATGTTTATGTACCTCCTTTATCTAGCTATTTTCTGATCAATCATTATCTAATTCCTATTGATAAGATGGCCTTATTACATTATCTACGGTTTATAGAATATTACATTATCTACGGTTTATAGAATTTGTAAAGATAATTTAAATATTAATCAATGAGCGACACATCTCGCACGGTACTTAGTGACTTTGTTTTAGCACAATAATTTGTTTTAATAATTAAAATGGTAAGCGTTTCCTCTTTAATCATATGAAAAATGACAAAAATAAAATTATAAAATTGTACAAAATTACATGACCATTAGTGGTAGGTAATCTTTACCTCATAAACATACGTAAAGTTTATTTACTTTTACTTCACTTACGTAAGATGAATTCTGACTTTTTAATACAAAGAAAGTGGCACGAGTAAGTCCACTTGGAAGTAATTGGATATTTATTGTCCACGGACATCCAACATTCGCCATTTTTGACTGATGTTCATACATACATAGCAATATCAGTCAAAAATGGCGTGATATTGGTACCTACTGTAGGAACTATGGGATTGGACGTGTAATGAATGTGAATGTGTTTAAAATAAATGTTGTCCCCTTAAAAAATCTAGAAACCAGGCATTCTGATAACAAGCCTGTAAACAACTTTGTCCGTAGGTACATGGACGAAATTGAATTGTTACAATCAAACGTGCACATATTTTTTGTGTTATTATAAAATGTACCCACCTGTGTTTTCACTTTATATAAGGAAATAATTTATATCAGAACGAAAATATTTCTTACTACTTATGTAGGTACAGAAGGTACTAAATGAAAAGGCAATTTTTTACTCATATTTGCTTTTATATCGACGCAACAAGATTTAATAATATGCCGTTTATTATGGTATCTTCTATAAGTACTTACGAGTATATTGACAAATTGAATTTAGCCCATTAAAGTTAGAAATGAATAAATTATAGGTACCTAAGCGGTACAAAATTATAGGTACAAAGTAACTTACACTTGTTGAAATCTGTAGTAGTATACAAGTACTACCTTATATATAGATATAGGTACTCGTACATTGTACCTACATACGAAGGGATTGTGCTTAATTTTAACTGTCAATACGTACCTACCTATACTCCATTCACATTAAGAAAAAGGTGACGTCATCGGTCCAATATAGCATAATACAGCTTTACTTGGTCAATCGATGAATGCTCCCTCTTTTAATTGGTCAATAGGTGAAATTACGTGCGCTTTCTTTGATAGGCAAAGAACATCCCATATATACGAAATTGTTCATACAAGCGACCTTTAGTAACCGACCTAAGTAATAGTAATTGCCTGGGCAATGATTTCAGATTATTTTACCTTTTCTGATATGTCTAATGTCGTGGTCGTGGGCGGACCCTCGGATAGTGGAACCACCCCTTCGCATGGATTTTCAACCACCTGAAGAGTTCCGTACGGCAACTAGAAACGTATTCCAGACGTGGATGACAATGCCCGTGGATCATTTTGATCCACAAAACTCGGATACTTTTCTAATGGTAGGTACAAAGATATTTCCAAGCGCTTCCAATACCACACTCGATAACCCACACTGGGGTTGTGTAATGGTACAAAAATTATTACTTACACACATTACCGGACCAGGCATTTGCCTTTATACAAATGTTTTCCCAATCAAAATCGAACTTAAGATACTTTATAAAACGGAGAGATACATTATACCGGTTAAATTAAACAGGCCTATTTAATTCAACGCATTTAAGAACTTTTTACCTAAGTTCCATAATGTTTGCGAGCACAGCTTAGAACGGTAGAACTTGGTGTTCAGACGTTCTTTGGATATCGGGCCCGATCGGATATCGAACTCAGGACTTTTCACAAAACAGGATGTACTGACACTAAACGGCACGCACCTATTTACTTCGGCCCGTTTATGAATTTTTAGCATAATTATTTTTGTGATCTCAGCTTGGAAGTCCTATCGCGATCTTCGTGATGTTATAGGCGTCGTTCGATGAGTAGTGATAACCACCTATCAACTCTTGGTACAACTTAGAGGCCACTAAAAAGTTCCATTGATATCACAAAAAAAAAATCCAAGTTTAAAAAATATCGTTTGTTGCCAGTGACGTCACTAACAACATCATCAGTGGTGTTGTTTGGGAATTGTTTTCTACTCACGACACCAATGAACTACACCAGTGATGGTGTCGTTGGGAATTGTTTTCTACCAACGACATCACTGAACCACATCACTGGTGTGGTTGTTAGAAATTTGCTTACACAACGACACCACTATAAGTGTGCAGCGGTGTGCTTTCCCAACGACGCCACTGACTAGTGTTGTCGCTTTGGTAACAAACGAAAACTAACACATTCAGTTGACAACTAACACATTCAAAATGATGCTGAACTAAAGTTTAACATTATTTTGTAGTATTAGCAGAATTATAGCATTTTTATATTTTTCAGCGTTACATGTTCAATGAAGAATTCTTTACCGGTGAAGGTGATCCTATCTTCATAATGGTGGGTGGGGAATGGGACATCCAACCTGGCTGGCTAGTAACCGGAAATATGTACCAGATGGCTCAGGAAAACAGAGGTTTCCAGATTTATACAGAACATCGTTATTATGGTGAAACTCTGCCATACACGTTAGTATCTTTTTCTTCATCGGTTAAGTGGGGTAAGTAAGAGCTTGCCTTCCAACCAATTCAAAATCACTCCTTGTAATAATGTTTACTAACTTATGCTGACGCCTAGTTAGGTATATTGTTTGTATAAATTTTAAAATATCGTTAATGCCACCACACAATCTTCCACTCTACTCATGTAATCACGGTCGCCATACTCGCGCTCATGTATCTAATGTGTATGTATCTTCCTTATCCTTCCATACCTGCCCGTTATGACGTATGGTGCCGAAACGTGGTCTGACGGTAGGGCTGATTCACAAACTCAATGTCGATCAGAGGGCGATGGAAAGAGCTATGCTCGGAGTATCTTTAATGGACAAAATCCATAACGAAGAAATTCGAACTAATGTTTAGAACTAATAAGTAAATAAGAACTAAAATTGCCGACATAGCTCCAAGGATCAGCAACCTAAAGTGGCAGTGAGTAGACCATATATGGTATGCCGCAGGACTAATAATAACCGATGGAGGAGACGTATCCTCGACTCCCCCATCGCCCCCGTCAGGTGGACCAACGACTTGAAGAAAGTCGCCAGTAGTTGCTAAATGAGAAGAGCAGAAGACCGTGTTTGTTGGCGGCCCTTAGGAGAGGATACAGCAGTGGAAAGACACAGGCTGATGGTATAGATAGTATATCTGTTTCAAAAACCGAATTACCAACCAGCTTCAAATTATGTTTTCTTTTATTACAGCGAATTTACGACAGATAACCTACGATTTCTAAACGTTGACCAGGCATTGGCTGACCTCGCGTATTTCATTCGGAACATAAAAAAGATCCCAAATTTTGCGAAGAGTAAAGTAATTTTATACGGGTGCTCGTACGCTTCCAACATGGTGATATGGTTCAAGCAGAGGTACCCGCATATGGTTGAGGGTGTCGTTGGATCGTGTGGACCTATTTTGGGGAAGGTCGACTTCACTGGTAAATAATTGTACAAAACAACTAACCCAACTAACGTTTTCTGAAGGTGTAGGTTCTGGCAGTGGTCTTTTAGTCTGATAAAGGTTTTATATTGGTTATCGTATTGAGGTAATATTTAAGCAATATAAATTTCCAACAGGTACTAAAACCTGTATGTTTTTATATAATCTTATAAGACTTTGATAAGGAGTCATAAAAACGTTGTGCTTGCTTCATATCTTGCCTGACAAAGGTTTTGAGGCCTTTAGGTTTTTAAGAGATTATATCGCAGCCATTTCTTGGCATTGAAAATGCTAAAATAGGATTACTATATCATACAGCCAGCCAGACCTTACCTCTTCAGAACCATTTGAACATGAAATATATTAGCATTTTTGATGACTATAATATAACCATTTGCCACTATTTGTGTCCCATTCTAGCTCATTTAGTTTGTATTAAAATCTTAAGGGCATAATAAAAGCCACATGGAATAACCACAGAACAGTGAATAGAGTAGAAATAGCATGATGACTTATTTTGTATGTAAACCAGTGTAACCAAAGTAACACATTCACATTAACACACGCTAAGAACAAGAAATTATAATTGGTCAAAGGGACAATTGAGAAAGAACTTATAACACAAAATTTATCAATCGAAATCCAACCTTACTACATTTAAACACGATCCAACAAATCATTTAATCTGAAAACGCCATCTCATGTACTACTTGAAAACGAAAAAAAGTACTAAACCTTATTCGTTCGCAAGTAGTACTGCTATCGCACACAAGGTGGCACAAGATTAGAGCTGGGGCACTACACATTTCAAGTATCGATATTTTTATTATCGATCGTAATATTTTTATTGTAGCGTACCGTTTGAAGATTGTCATTGACCTTGAAAGAGCACATATTTATTTAAAAGTTATCGTTTTGAAAGTTTCACGTTGATTTTCAGTAAATGATGTATTCGTATATTAATGCAGCGTTCCGTGATAGCTTTTATTAAATCAGTTACATGATTGGATGCAGGATGTTTTTCAACTTGATGAAAACTAATATCATCAAAAAAATTTTCACCAATAAACTGTTCTAATATTTTCTACGTTACCATTTTTTTCATACATTTCTTTCATTCACACCTAGGCCATAAATTAGATAATACCAGACTAAACGTTCGAATACTACTAGTTATTTTTCAATTATAAAAGTTTTATTCTTTTATACTTATCTTATACTTTATACTTATTATTTTATAAAAGTTATTTGTTCATTAATATAAACATATTTCCTTGAGAATTTGAATGTTCGTAATTACAGTACGTTGTTTTATAACATTTACCAGTACTTACCTACTAAACCACCGTTAAATATTCAAAAAGATAATATGATAAATTGAAGAAAAAAAGGATATAATATATCAAATATTATATATAATATATATACAGGTTGGAAAATACGAACGGGACATGAAGGAAAAGTACATTAAATGTTGAAGATATCAAATTTCACTCAAAGGAAACATTCTTTTATTTTTTTAAATAAGAATAACCGCGTTAAAACATTTTTTAAAAAGCTTACCTGAGCCGGGAATCGAACCAATTAAAAATCCAAAAAATAGACAGGCACTATTTTATTGAACCAATCGATGGGGTCTATGATAAGGATAAAATCTCTCGAAGAAACATTGTATGTTACAATTAAAGAAGACCTTGAAATCTAACAATTGGTACCTATCGAATTAACCTGAAGGACACGTAATTTCAACGTCTGAATAGGTACAAACGGTCCATTAAATGGCCTGCAATTGGCCGCTGGATTTTTTTTGTGGGACCATGTAAAAAAAATAATTACAAAAAATCCTACAAGTCTTCGGAAGAGTTAAGAGTTGAGGTTCAAGATTTTGTCACGAACATTCATCACAACCCATTGCAGAAAGTTACACGAAATGAATTTCTGAAAAGACTCAATCTCTGCATTCAAGAAAATAGTTCGCATTTCGAACAACTTATCAGTTAATTTATAAAAAAATGTATCGAAATTATAATTTTAATCAATATCTAATATAGGTAACAATTTACAATAGTCTACTTCAGGTAATAATTTGCATATTCAATGGTTAATGTACCTATTTATTAGGTTACCTATGTTTAGTTAACTTTTGTATTAGTCGATATAATTTCTCTAGCACTCTTTTTTAAGAATTCTTCAGTATCAAACGATTGTCTGGAAGAGATCGTTACTTAGCGATAAGACCGCCGATTGTACCTTTTCAGATTGTAATATTATTTGTAAGCATTTGTTCTAATTATGTCCAATAAAGAGTTATCTATCTATCTATCTAGGTACGTGTCCTTCAGGTTAATTCGATAGGTACGAATTGTTAGATTTCAAGATCTTTAATTGTATCATACAATACCTTATCGATTGGTTCAATAAAATAGTGACTGTCTATTTTTTGCATTTTTAGTTGGTTCGATTCCCGGCTCAGGTAAGCTTTTTAAAAAATGTTTGATAGCGGTTATTCTTGCCACTAGCTAACACTAGAACTAGACATTACTAGAAAAGGTTCTTGGACTTATTTATGACTTTTTCAGAACTTAAATTGATAATTGGGAAGTAACTATTTTTAAGTAGTTTATAATTATAACCTAGCGACCCGCCCTCGCTTCGCTTTATAAGTTTTTTTTCAAAATTTCAAAATAAAATCTAGCCTATATTAGACACGGATAATGTAGCTTCTCATTTGTGAAAGAATTTTGAAAATCGGTTCAGTAGTTCCAGAGATTACCCCCAACATACAGACACACAATTTCACCTCTTTATTATATGGTATAGGTAGGGAACTGTGGATATGCGGTAGATATTATATTCTAAAATAGAGTAAGTACCTACCTATTGCTGCTTAAAGAGCAATACTGATCTGATAGTATCTGATGTCTTGATAATTTTAATAGTTACTTGAGAATAGTGAAATGACCTATATCTATACACAAAGGACAGCGACTGTCTGTCTGTTTCGTTTCAAGGTCTACTGGGTCGTTTTGTAGCGGTTTTTACTCAATATATAAATTTATACAGTGTACTTATAACGGTTATAGGGTACTTTTATGAAAATCGTTTGAAAATCGCACAGAGGCTATTAGTACCAGATGCAACGATATCTTGTTAACATAATATAACAAAGTCATCTAGATATACATTATCTACGCACACTGTAAAACTGATTCCGCAAATCGTGCTAATGGCAGTATGTACCTAATTTAATTAGCTAAAATGAATATGCGATAGATCGCGACGCGGCACATTACAGCAATACCTGACTTAGTCTGCGAGAAACAAATTCATCTTTGTAATATTAGATAACATAATACTTTCTATTTTCTTCAGGTTACTTGGAAGTAGTTCACAACGCGTTATTGTCTGAAGGCGGCGACCTGTGCTTAGCGCTCGTAAATCAAGGCATAGCAGACACTATCACGGCGATGGAGACTGAGGCCGGACGAAGACAGTTGGAATCTACCTACAGGTATGTTTAATTGGCGTTGTTTGTTTTATTAAACGGCACAATTAAGTCTACAGTAATAATAATAATCCTCATATGACGACATAACAAGCTTGCTTAGATTATCACCATCTGCTTACTAATTCGCTGTTTCCACTGAAATAGTGCGATATTCAGCGTCATAGGTATATCCTGGACCAGATGGCCCCTTATTTGAGATAAAGGAAATTTCGGAAATTCTATTTTTTTCAGTACTGAAACACTAATCTTAATCTGTAATCATAAAATTATTGTAAAAGTGTCTTGTAACTTTGGAACTGACTGTTAACTGGAATTCAAAGCTCAAAATAATAAATAATCATAATGTTTAATTAAATAAATAAATTGAATCGAACTTAAAATTATATACTATGTGAACCGCATTTATGTGACGTACTGTGCGTTCGCATTTCCTTAATACGGAGGTGTCGCGCACTGTACGATTTAAAAATCGTTCTTGCCGAGAACCCGGAGGCTGTGGAACGAACTGCCCTTATGCTACGACGTGGGGTTCTTCAAGAAAGCTGTGAATAGGATTCTGGCTGCGGTGGTTGCCATTTACCATCATGTGGGCTGCTTGCCCGTCTGCATCCATTAATATAAAAAAATGTGAATTTAAAAACTAGTATATACAGGGTTACTGGTGGTAATTCGACCTATTCCCGTTAAGGGCTTATAGAGGAAGTCGTTTGCCATTAATTTAACCCTATAATGCCTTATGCCAAAGTAAACCATTTTCGAGATAATTAGATTTTTTTTTAAATAAAAAGTAAAATAAATTTAATTAAAAATAACTAATGCATATATACAGGGTGTTAGTGACATGCTATCGAAAATTAAAATCAGGAGTTCAGTACATGATACTGAGTCCCCTGGCGTTGGAATTTTTCGTCGGTCCTTTCATGATTTTCACGATTTTTTTTTGTGCATTTTATTACTAATCACGTATTACTAATACAGCATGGTATCACTTATGTAGTCGTCTCAATTCGAATTAAAAGAAAAAAGAAACAAATGACGATATTTAACATAAATCAGTAATGTAATTCAAATCTCAATACACACGCGATTTGACGCGATCACCTATTTGTGGCCGAGTTCAAAAACAGGTCAACAAACTCAGTCTAATAATACATACGTTACAAGCCGCTTGAACACGCACACCGCTGCAGCGTGTCGATATTGCCTCACTCCCACATAAACATGGGGGCGCGCGTGCACTGGTGCTAGAGTGACGTAGCACACAGTAGGTACGTATTACGGCACGTGTCTACAAGTACTTATTAGAATTTCATTAATAAATAATAGGAATGTTATTTTCTTTACATCCATCGCATTCCAAAAAAAATATTATAATTATACTACCAAACGTTTTAAATAAAAATTGTTTACAATTTACAAGTAAAGTATGATATCTTTTTTATTTTCAAGTCTTCCTTAGTAAGTATTTTTGCAATATTTTTATTCACTCTACTTACAGGAAAAACTGTTATCGTACCTAGATTTAATTGAAAAACACCAACGATATTTATTTGGTGGAATTTAGTCCGTATTACTTTAAACATGTCACATCTACATTTTCTAGTTTTTGACAATTTCTTAGTCCTTTGATATTTGCCGCTTCGAGCGCAATTGAGTCAATTTCTTAATTTTGATTTTTAGTAGACTTGCGCAAAACAGTGCTTTTAAAAGTAATGCCATATGACAGTACATTTCGTACCGAGTAATATTACATCTCATCATGACACTAAACATCACACATCACCTGAGCTGTCCGTGCCCCGCGCACTCGCCATTACTCCTAGCATCGTTGCACGATTTCGTTTCGAATGACATGCAATGCTCGCGTGTAATGACACTGTTAGTTAAATGAAATGAGAGATGAGAACATATGTTGTAAATAATGATCATTCGTTTACTATTATATATTAACTCAGCAAAGAAAATTTTTGTTACATCAAAGATCGAAAGGTTTTTAATTAAGTACCAATAAAAACAGCTTTTATTTTCAATTAAATAAGTACGAATTTATTATTAGAATAATTATTTACGTACTACTAAAAAACTAATTAAAGAAAAAATACTGTTTACATGTTTTCATGTAAAAAAGGAGACTTGAAACTTTGTTCGTTAATTTGATAATAATTAAAACGCGCGAAAACTATGTTGGTCCAAATGCATTCTATCTCATTCTCATTCGCACAACCCTTATTTTCGCATTGCGTCTCTCGCTCTAACTTTTAATGTCTACACTTAGTTCTTCATGTAACGTCACACGTGACAATGAATGAGAGAGACGCAAGATATGAGGCGCTTGTTTAAAAAAGAGAGACAACAAATCGAGCATTTTCGAGAAGATGATCGTAAGCGCCAAAAATGGAAAATTAATATTTTAATTTTAACACCATATTGATAATATTTAAATTTAAATATTCCATTTTTGCGCGACGCACGCGTCATGTTAGTGTATTGTGAGTGATGTTTAATTTGGTCGAGTAATGCGTACTGCTACAGTACGCGTTCGAGTGATATCACGCGTGATGTATCAATGGCATTACTTACACATGTCTAATTTTTAGTTCTCGTTTGTCAGTTGGCAAATTCAAACGTTTACTAAAAACAGAGTGCTCGAGTGTTATTAGGTAGTGAAATTGAGTGTAAAATGTCTCGTAGTGGAAATGGATTAAATTTTAGTGCTCGTGAATTTTTAGATATGATTATGATTATTATCTTACAAATGATTATGTGTTGTGGCGAAGCACGTGGTAACGCACAACGAGCCCTCCGCCTTTACAAGAGCATTTTCCTACTGCTCCACCCAGCAGACAGTCATTTAATAACCAGTGCATACCAACGTATCCGTTGGACTATTTTCTTTGGGATTATGTGAAAGACAGAGTGTTTGTGAGTGAGTGCCATTCTGTACCTGTACGTACGTACCTATGTTGATAGTGGAGCCGCGTTGTCTGCACATCGTTCGCAATACATTGCGCGCTCTAAAATGACATCGGTAACCTATCAGTGTCGACATCAGAGGTACGTGTGATTTAATAATAGATATTATTTGTAAACTTTTCACAAAGTTATCGATAGTATGTCCCTTACACCCTGTATAATATATAATGAAATATTTTCATTAATTTTACGTAGTGAACATTCCAATATTTAATTATCAACAATAAAATGAGAATAAATCTAAAAACATTTTGAAATATGGCTTCGAAACATTACCAGTTTTATAAATTTTTATTTATGAAGTAATTCCACAAAAATGCAAGTTTTCTGAAAAAAATCACTAATCAATTTATTTATCTATTTATTCCCTGTGATAAAAAGGTAAAAAGACGTTAGACGTAAAATGGTAGTCTGTAATTGCCGTAAATAATAACGTAACGTATAATAAAATTACAATTATTAAATTTATAGCAAAATATGGAAATTAATCATTATTTTAAAATTACTATTTTATATGACATAATGTGCAAGATTACAGAAAAACCATAATTACAAAAGGAATGCACAAACATTGCAGCAGAATCGCAGAATTGCAACTATTTACTAAAAGGTTATTTACTAATTTAAGGAAATGAATTATTTCAGTGCTTATATAGCGCTTTTTACAGCTCGTACTCAAAGTGGCCGCCTCTGTTTCCTACGCATCTAGTGGTCAGGTATGGGCGGGCGTTAGCAGGCCTGTATATTTCGATATTCAATGAAAATGACAAAGAATATTCGAAAATGTCATTGAGTAGACCCCCCCTTGTACACACACACTAAATATGAGGACGTATGTAACTGGCAAAAGTAGTGACTTGTATGTGAAAGACTTGGAGGTTTAATCCTAACGTGTCCCAATCCCAGCAGCCCATCCGCGGCGACGGTGCCCAACGCCCTAGAGCATGCAAAATTATATACAAGTTTTTTCTTGTTATATAGGTATTAAGTCGTTGGACAGTCACCGAGCAGGTTGGGATTAAACCCTTCTTGAACTTTGATAAGTAACTAATAATAAATTAACCCCCTAACAATAAAATCGATACTCAAAAATACCTTGTCAGTTTTGTTTACCAAAGGTAGATAAAGTTCTCCCCAACCACTAGAAAAATGGATGGCTTCTAGAGGAACCACTTCACTGTATGTCTATTTTCTATGCCTCTATTTTCTTAAGTAGGTATCTACAAAAACTGTACTTAGGTACATTTCGTTATAGATTATGTTCTCCATTGGACTACGACAACCCGTACGATTTGGGATACTTCTCGGGGCTGATCAGCTGGTCCTTCTCTAGTTCAGCACAGACTGCGTCCCCCGGCAATCTCATCAACATTTGTAGAAACTTCACTGACACAACGTTTTACGGTAAAGTTGGCAGGCCGCATCTCTTAAAGGCTCTTAAAGTAAAGTAGCAAATAGGAAGCAATTTTCAGGTTACACTTCAATGCCAAATTACACAGGCAAGGAACCGCCTTAACGCGGACAAAATGTCATATCTATCGCTGTAAGTTGTAAGATTCAGCTGATACTTTTTAGGTTTAAAAAGTAGTTTACTTGATTACATAACTAAATAGTAGTCATATAAATATTAAGTAGTTAAATAACAGTTAACTGATTAGATTACAGTCGGCTGACAGTAATCACAATAATAGTAGAGGTCTACTACAAGAAGCAAAATATCTGCTGTCGTCTTATTAGAATCGAAAACTCGAAAACAGCATCTGAAAAACTGGTTCTAAAAGACAAGAAATCATTTTTTTGCGTAGTCAATGAGACATAGTAACAGCCTATTGTTCAACCATACAATTTACAAAACGATGAATTTATTATTAGGTACTTACATATGAAATTGCCGTTTGGTATGGAAAAACTCATTTTTTTTTTGTATGAAACATATCGATATTTAATTAATGGAAGTAAGAATATTATCCATTATTTTGCCATTTGTTAATTGATGCCTCTGTTATATAACTCTTGGGGACGGGATTCGATGAATTCTCTGAAGGCGTTTTTCACTGCCTCATCGGAGTTGATTTTTTTCTCCTGTAAAAAGTTATCCAAATTCCAATAAAATGGAAATCGATAGGGGCAAAGCCTGACGAGTACGGTGGGTGACGGAGAGCTTCCACTCGAAGCTCCTGTAACTTTGAGACAATCTGTCCTGCAGTGTGTGGGCGAGCGTTATCATGGAGAAGCAATGGACTAGAGCGATTGATCAGACTCGGTTGTTTGATAGCGGCCTGGTCCATCATCGTTTGCAGTTCTTCACAGTACACATCTGCATTAACTGTTGTGCCAGATCTCAAAAAAGCTGTAGTGGATGAACTTCCTTGACTCAGTTTACATTTGTTACATTGTTTAGCTGTGTCTCATGTTTAACCATTGTGACGAACATTTACGATAATCATACAGGATCCACTTCTTATCAAAAGTGACAGTATTATTCAGAATCCCTTCATTTTTGTGCCGATTTAGCATAATAAGGCAAGCTTCGACGCGTGTTTGCAGCTGACTTTCATTAAGCTCATACGGTTCCCACTTTCCAAGCTTCTTCACATTCCCGATTTGACGCAAATAAATCAATATCGTTTTGTCACTTACACCGAAGGCCGCTGCTAATTCAAATGTGGTTTGAGATGACTCCGCTTCCACTGTTGCTTTTAATTCATCTTTATCGACTTTAGTCTCCGATCGTCCACGGGACTCGTTCTTGAGGTCGAAATTTCCAGAAAGGAAACGATCAAATCAAAAACGCACCGAGCGTTCGTTTGCGGTGTTTAGTTGATATGGCGTGCCGTCTATGCTGCGTTGCTGCCACGACGGATACGATTTTTTTTAATGTTTCCGTGGTCGCAAATACCACGTTATCTAAACTTGTTTGACGGAAAAACAAATGAATAACTGATTTTGAAAAAGAATGTCATAGCTTTAAATTAAAATTAATTAGAATTTGGAATTCCAAGCCAATCGCAAGATAACTAAATTCAAAGTGGCCACTATAGTGTACAAACGGCAATTTCATAGGTTTCATATGCCTTCATATTTTTAATTTGAATTTGTCTACTTAAGAATTCAGCTGCATACTAGTTAATGGATCGATCTCATTATAATTGAAGCTTTATAAGTACCGTTTATAAGTAATATTTTCTTAGGTTTTCGTGATTACTATACATAGCAATTAAACAACTTTGAACGGTTATAAATCGCGTATATTTAACATTATTTATATCCCGACGTTTCAAACACTTTGCAATGGACGTGGTCTTCGCGGTCAAACTAGTGCGCATGTCAAGGACTGTTACCAATTTGTCAGCCAAATCAAACATCTACAATTGACTAATGATGAAATAATGGTCAGCTTTGATGTACAATCGTTATTTACATGCTTACCTGTACATGATTGCATTGAAATTGTCAAGAAAAAACTAACTGAGCACGACCTACCCATAGAATATGCAGAACTACTAGAACACTGCCTAACATCTGGCTACCTATTCTGGGATAATAAATTCTACATACAGATCGATGGTGTAGCAATGGGCTCCAGTGTCCCCTGTTGTCGCCGATATTTTCATGGAAGACTTCGAGGAGAAGGCTCTCACCAGAGCTGTGGCTATGCCGAAGATATACAAACGGTACGTAGACGATACTTTTGCCGTCCCCACCAAAATAAAGTTTCTGCATTCCTAAATCATTTAAACTCTTTACACTATAAAATCCAATTTACTATGGAGTCTGAGGTCAATAAATCTTTAGCTTTCCTTGACATTCTAGTCATCAGAAATCCTGCCAACTCTCTTGGTCATACTGTGTATAGGAAACCCACCCATACAGATAAATATCTCAATGGTAACTCCCATCACCATCCATGTCAGTTGGCTACCGTAGGCAAATCTTTGTTACAGAGAGCACACGGCATCTGTGACACTGACCACCTCGAGGAAGAGCTTCTGCATGTGAAACAAGTACTGCGAAGCAACAATCACAAACTCCCACGAATGCGTCACAAAAGCCGCCCCAAGCCTCCCACAGTTGAGCGACAACCTGCCATCTTACCATACATCAAGGGCATCACTGACAAAATTGGCAATATCTTAAGACGAGTTTCAATTAAAACTTACTTCAAGCCGCACAAGAAGATCAGCCAATTTTTAAGACCTGTCTAGAGCAATATCCCTACAAGATGCAGGTGTTTACAAGCTTGATTGTGAATGCGGGTTATCATACATTGGGCAAACAAAGAGGAGCATCGGTATCCGGATAAAAGAACACGTAGCTGACATGAAGAACAGACGCTCGACCAAGTCTGCAGTTTGTGAACATGCTCTGGACAAACCCAACCATTACATTCGATTCGATAATCCACAAATCCTCGCTAGAGAGACCCGGTTTATGCCAATAATGTTACGCGAGGTTATTGAAATCAAGAAACACCCAAATTTCAATAGAGAAGATGGTTGGCAAGTACCACCAGCTTGGGATCCAGTCATTAAATTAATTAAATCCCAAGGCCAACGCAATACTGCAAGACCTCTGGACACCGTGAGCGAATACTGCGTGCATAGGGAATGTTATGATTAAAAAAAAATTCAGACGGTAGTTCAAAGAATTTCTTAATAACTCAAGTGAGAAATAAAATCAATTAATCACCCCGTGACCACGTCCACTACAAAGTGTTCGAAACGTCGGGATATAAATAATGTTAAATATACGCGATTTATAACCGTTCAATGTTGTTTAATTGCTACCGTTTATAAGTGTTAAGATTGAGAGGCAAATGTCAATAATGATTTTTTAAAGGCGTGACCCCCATGGAGAAGGTTGCTGGTTACGTCAATTTTGTCCAGAATCTCATTGATTGCTGGCCAATTAGCTACGAGGCCTTCGTCGACAACTACAGACCGAACAGTAATTGTAAGTTTTACACTATCATATTATCAGTATATAAGAATACGGTAGTAAATTTACCTACAAGAGTGCAATTATTTTTTTATTAGTTTATTTAGTGTCGGTATCGATGTCGGAAGCCATCCACAGCAGGTGGACGACGAGGAAAATAAATTCCTTGTCCACCTTGACCATGAGGTCGAGTTGGACCATGAGAAACGACAGACATTTTTGTATATTTTTTTTCATTTGATTCTATACATTGATTCCCAATGTTTGACCAGAACATCTTTGAAACAATGGCTATTGTTTTTGATAAAACTTACCTATTGGATGTAAAACTGTTACTGAAAGTTAAAAGATAGGATGTCTTGGAATAGAACGGTGGGCGTAGCGAATGCGAGTCAAGACGCTATCTATAACCGCGGCGATTTAAAAGCGACCCGCTACCATTCGCATTTTGTGTGCCAAAGCCTTTACCTAATCTTACTAACACTCATATGCTGGTAAATTGTTTATCGTTTCACATTTATTTATTTAAATGGTTTGTATTTAAACGAGCAGCAAAAAATTATAATTGAGTAGCAAATCATGATCAACAAAACCATCTCTTTTGAATAACTGCAGATAATTTTAAATTAGGTACCAACTAGGAATGTCATCACCAACTCCACGGAGTCCGCCTTCACGGGCCTTATTTCTTTATTGTCACCAGAGAATCGAAACCTAACCCACCTTTAAAGGGCAATGAATAATTTTGTATGGAGTTTGGCGTCGTTTATTTTTGCGCGGCCACTGATTAAAGTTATTGTCGTTCATAGGCCTTGCGTAAACGTGTAATAATACGCAAAAAGTAGAGCTCTAAACTGTAACAAATAAGAGTTATTCAACTTTGAAAATATGACTAAAAAAATATATAAATACGACGCCTGACTGTACTCAATAGCAATCGATAATTTGAAAGCGTGCTTTAATGTTTTGTCTTTTTTAGTGTCGAGTTAGGTGAAATATGTAATAAAAATGGTTTTTGGAACTTAGGACCTTATTAGGACAAAGACATATCGTGAAATTGAAGAAGAACATAACCTAAAGTAGAGTCAATTTAAAAGGTCACTTTTGACAAGTGTCAAACTGGTTGTCATAGTGAGGTAATCTAACAGAAATTATCGATTAAAGACAAAAATCGATTTATAAGTCGTAATATTAGTGAATCGATTTTAGTGTTCATAAAAAATAATTCTCCAGTAATATTTTTAGAGTATACACAGCATTAGAAACCTTCTACACATTCCACATGACCTCAAAGTTAAGTAATTATGGGAAATATAATGAAACCAGTTTATATATGTAATCAATTATTATTTATTAGTTGGAACTATCAGATTCGTTGAAACTGCTATCGTTGCTATTATTATCAATTCTTAAATCACATTAAAAATCTTCCATTATATTTTTTTTGTTTTATCTACTACTTTCTTCCAATCATCTTTGGAAACATTTGTACACGCAGTTTTTATTAAAAATGATATTCCACCAGAAAATAAGCCTGCTTTTTTTAATGAACATAAATGTTTTTTTCTAGACTATCCGTCTTTTCACAAACATAAATGTGGTTGCGAATTGCATCGGCATTAAAACTATCGACATAGACAACTGGCATAATTCTTTTTCTTTTCTTCCTTTGTCTTTTTAATTTCAGATATAGTTTTAATATATTAAATGACGTATAGGATATATAATTTAATTACATATATATTTTTAATGTATTTACTAATTAATAATTGTATTTATTTAAATTATGTCAATTATTTAATAATTTTATTGTTCTCTTAATTTGTTTATTTATCGTAAGGGTAATTTTCTTCGATATTCCTTTCTCTCTACAAGTTACTTCGATTATAAAGATCACATCCCTATTATTAAAAAAGAAAAAATGTATACAGGCGTAACCTTGTCGTGGGGTTCGAATTTCTTGAAATATAAATTGGTAATGATGTTTAGCAACCAAATTAACCTTCGAACTTATTAAATTTGATATAAAAAGACAAGTTTATATTTTTTTATTAAAAATGTTACATATTTTTAGTGTTCAGTAATGCATTTATAAACTTAAATTGATTTATGGGACCGATGCAAAGTTATATCGTCACAAAGTCAATGAAATGTCAAAAGTGGCCTATTAAATTGACTCTACTGTAGTATGAAATATTCACAATAGAATATCTCGTTTTCGTTACACTTTAGAGCTATACTTCATATGACATTTATTGTTAGTTTTAATGAGACCTTTCAAAAAAACTAAGACTCATTAATGTCCGCGAAAAATTAAAACGACGCCACTTTTACTCAAACCTCAGTATTTTATGATACCTCAGTTAATTATTTCTCTATTACCATACCCTTGGACCGCCACCACACACGGTCTTCAGCTCTTCTCACCCAGTCAATACCGGCGACTTTCTTCAAGTCGTCAGTCCACCTGGCCGGAGGGCGGGGCGTCCCACGCTACGTTTCCCGGTACGTGGTCTCCATTCGAGACCTCGCCTCTCCCATCGGTTATCGGTCCTGCGGCATATATGGCCTGCACACTGCTACTCCAGCTTACTGATTCTTTGAGCCATGTTGGCAACTTTAGTGCTTCGTTCGTTCTTCGCATTCAGCTCGGCTGGGCAGCATTCAGCAAAATGAGTCACCTCTTCTCGTCGTCTATACCACAATGTTTGAAGACGAAAGTCTTCAATCAATGCGCCCTGCCTGTTTGGAATTGGCGCGAGCATCTTTGCATACCCGCATACCTTGATTATTTGAAGCAACATTTTTTTGTCCCCGCTATATTGAAGGCGGTTTGAGAATTTGATATTTTTTTTGAGTAGTAACGCGCTCGGCGGCGAGCAGAGTTAAATTGAGATAAATTCACACCGCGGCCTCGGACAGTTGGTTTTGGGATTCGCGCCTAGTAATAGGTCTTGTTCGCGAATATCCTGTGCCACGCGAGTGTTTTGGTTGGATTTGCTGTGATTGTGCTTGTATTGGAAGTGATATCTCGAGGTGATTTTGCTGCCGGGTGTGAGTTGCCGAACGATAGCGGCCACCGGCTCACCACGGAACGAGACTTGGATTACTACACAAGTATCTATTGTGAATGTATGTATTTATTCAATCACACTAAGATAGGTCACGTCTAGTAGGGACTAGCGTAGGTACACTTTCCAGATTTGTGTGTGGGCAAAACCACCTGGGGTAAGTGAGACCTCTAAATTGTTTAAATTGTTATTATTGTGCTTACCCACCATCTTGGTGGAGATAAATTGAGTAAGTTTACTACATTTGGGCCCGAGTGCACATTCCTCGGGCTGCTTTCGCGTAACGCGAGGCAGGTGCGCGCCTAGTGTGCGCATCGTAAACACTGCCTGTAATGACTTGTGGTGCCGAAACGTGGTCTGTGACGGTAGGCCTGGTTCACAAGTTCAAAGTCGCTCAGCGGGCGATGGAAACAGCTATGCTCGGAGTTTCTTTGCTGGACAAAATCCGTAACGAAGAAATTCGACGACTTCTCTATTGAAGTTACCAATATAAGTCATTGTCATTAATGATCATGTACCAAATTTCTTTCAGCTCGCGCGTGGTACTACCAAACTTGTACAGAATATGGATATTACCAAACGGCTCCATCATCGGGCACAGTATTCGATCAGCTAAAATGGTTGTCTGTGGACTTTTACGTCAATCTTTGCGAGAGAGCATTTGATGAGAGGTAACTATTACTAGATGAGAGGTAGAGGTAATTGCTTACGGATTTGAAGCGGAGAGTCATTACTACTTCGAACTAGTTTTTAAATTATGTAGAAATTTATAATTACAATGTAAATCACTAAAAACAGTCTAGAAAGTAAAATGTAGTCTTGTCTGTTAGACAAGCAGAACGACGCTTTCATGACTGGATTACATCGTTTTCCTTCTTTCTCTATTGACACTTCTTTATCTACTCTTGTAACTACAAGCAGTTTAACAATCTCCGCGACGGTAAAATTGTGAACTTATTTGTTGTAGTTATTAGTGTGTTATTTGTAAATCGTATAAGCCTACGATTATCAGCCTAAACTGCCAATATCATTAAAGATCCTTTCTCCAAAACTACATGAAATTCCAGTGCATGGTACAGGCCGAAGTTTGCAAATATTATCAGATAATTTGAAAGACAGTGTGGAGGTTCTCATTTATGTTCTTGGTCCTTGTTTGTAGGTTATGGTGTATGGTTATGGTCCTCCACACTGTTATATTAAATGAACACAAGATTTAACTAAAAGTACAGATCTGGCTGGCGTCGAGACTACTGGCGAGTACAATGACGACAATCGTATACATACTACAAATTATATACATACAAATTACTACAAATTGCTGACATTCGTAAAAGACCGTGCGCGTTCTGCGTGCACTGTCTCCCTACAAACAGATATAAGTTTTCCAAAACTGGCCTGTCTAGATACAAATATATGTTTCAGGTTCAACGAGACGTTCGTGAGAGATGCAGTGGACCGCGTGAATTTGATATTCGGCGGACTGTATCCGGTACCGAATAATACTGTCAATATTCATGGCGCCAACGACCCTTGGCACGCGCTCGGCGTTCACGATCGGGATATAAAGGAGGGCTCGCCTACCTTCACTATTCCTAGGTAGTTATAGAAAATTGTAATTCTAATCCGAAAGCTAACACATAAACGCTAAATATAGAAATCCTAAGACCCTAAGTACACCCTAAGGCATCTATTTTAAATGCACTGATATATGTACCGTCTATTTTAAATGTTCTCTTTGTTCACATAGCGCAGTTTTGGCGAATAACGACAAATTTAAATTAAGGGCTTTTTGGTGGGAATTCGAGAAGTAAAGTTGAGTTTTTGTTTGATTTATTATAAAATTGTGTATCTGTACGTTTTGTGGTTAATAGTGATAGATTATTAAACTTCAAACTGTTTTTTGTGCGTAATGTTTGTGTTAATGAAATAAAAACATAATCGGACTGCGTTTTTCGTGTGCTTCCAAGAAGTCCTCTTCTGTACTCTGTAAACCTACTATCACTTTACTGGATGACTCCTGACTTACTCCGACGGGACTGGACATTGACAGAATACGTTTTAGACTGAAATTGTTTATTGCGAAGAGAACTTGACACTGGCAGAATGTGCTAATTGCACCATTGCCATATATAAAAAGAAAAAAAATGTTCTGTCAAATTTTCAGGACTGGTACGTTCTAAAACTAGGTTTAGTGACATGTTCTAAAACTAGGGTCTGTAAATGAGCAGGTATCTCAAGTACCTAGCCAACGCATACGTGCTCGCGGGAATTTTGTAGCCGATTTCAGGTAGTAATCTAATCTAAAATAGTAATCTAAATAGTTTTAGATCTGTGCAATCACTGTGTAATTTCTGTAGGCAACATCAAATATCTGTATCAAACATGACAGTTCACGGCAAAATTAAGAATAAAAGATAGTGGTTCAACGATTAAATCTTGCATCTGTACGCTTCGATACACCACTTCTTATCGCGTCATGTACACACCGCAAGAGGACAAAACCCCTTTGTTTTATCACAAGCAAGTGTTGTTAATTTTTCAATTGTAACTTTCTTTTTGGTTGTATTTTGTTTCTAAAGTTAATCAGGTCTATTATCGTTATAACTTAATGAAACTATTTTGATCAAATGTGGGATTCGTGTAGTTGGATTTTATTAACAGTTATTTTTCATTTCTAGGGCATCACATTGCTTCGACATGCAAAATTGGCTACCGACGGACACTGCCCGCATGACGCGCACGAAACAAGAAATACGTCGTATCGTCGCGCGGTGGCTCGCTGATTAATTACAACACACCCATTTAATTACAAATAAATTAAGTGGAAAAGATCTAATGCAAATTTTTATTTAAACTATCAAACTAAACAGCCCGTCGTTTTGTAGTCACCGGTGATAAAATAACAAAATAAAACAATGAAAGGTTAATTGTCTGATCTTTGACCTTCAATTGTTCTCTTTTGTATAATGGCTCTGCTGTTTTGTATTATTATTATTAATAATAAAGAATTTATTGCAGGCATCGCCCACGATACCTATACATAAAAATACATACAAACAAGAAAAAAATAAAAATACAAATCGTTAAGAAATAAATTCATGTAAAGAGACACCAAACAACTTCACTGATATTTACCCCTGTATATATATATCCTGATATTTGCCTCAGTATAAGGCAGTCTACCCTTTCCGCCAATGTCGACAGGATACCATTGGCGCTGTCTCGTACGCGACGCATCATCGAGGCCATTCTAGCACGTAGGGTGGAGTCTCATCCACGGTGTGTCTCAGCAAACATCTGGGACGCGTTACAGAAACGCAGCAGCCCCCACAGCACCCTGAACGCATACGTCGTTGGGGCAGGTCGCGCGATTGGACAGACTTGGTATTTATGTTGCTTAAATCAAGAAATTCGCCGGTAGTGGTTGGATGAGGGACCGAAGACTGTGTTGGCGAGCCTTAGAAAATACATTCAGCAATTGAGAGATAGTTTGATGATAGGGTAATGTTGCTTACGTCTTAAGAGTAATACCTACTCGTAACTGGGATTTAAGCTATATTGAGCTGCCCGCAATGGCGATTCAAAGCAGGAGTTACCGGTGTATACCGGTAAAGAATTTGAGAACTCGTTAATTATACCGGTAAAATGTTCCCACGGTATTTTATTCTGTGTACACACAGTACTATACCTACATAGTACAAAGCCTGTTTCCAAGCCTTGGTTAGGGTATGTCGTTACAAAACCATAAACAAAATTAATTATATTCTGAAATTTGAAAATCATATCCATACAAATATAAGACTGATTTCCATTTCCTATTTAAAGCGGTTCGAACCTTTGTGGCATAGTCTCGACCCGCCGTATTGATTTTATTTTCAAAACTGGCGCACGAGATGGGACCTAGATCGGTACCCATATATCGTATATCGATTCTACATATAATATATCGGTACTCTGGACACGTAGACAAACACAATTTTATGTGGTAATATGCGTTGGTAAAAATTAAATGTAGCCATCTCCAAGATAAGTAGTTTAAATGCCCGAAATACCGATTACCTATTATATATTATATTTGGGGTGTAAGAGGCTCACCTACCATCTTTGGAGCCTAAGCCAACCTCACCTGCTAGTGGTGCACCCTGCTGTTAACTGACGAGGCAATGGCGTTCCCTATTTTGCGGTGGGAGGATTACTCCGTCGGCAATGCTACCACCCTTCCGTCGGAGTCCGCCGCCATAATGGTGCCTTATAAGCCGCGAGGCCCGCATCGTGTTCCGGCGGTGAGCGGAAGAAGCCGTCCCGAGGGAGAGATTGTTGCGTGGGGAAATGAGGACCGGCGGTTGCGGGGAATTACAGACGCGCATGGGCGTGACATGGTGGCGCGGGGATCAGGGAGACCCGGTGAAACGGTTGTCCGCTGACCGCCCGCGGGTTGTTGGGGGCCCGAACCCGGGGATCTTACTTCAATCTCCACCCCAGGAGGCTGCCCCGCCGCACGCGAAAAATCCCTTGGGGTAGCAGTTGTGCCGGAGGAGACCGGAGTGGAACCCGACTGCTGCCCCCGGGGGGGGACCGGGGGCCCTTCCGTACCCCGCGCCAGCAAGTCACACAACCTTTGTGACCTGATTTTTTCTCCGCCCCGTGCTTTGTCCTTTGATCCACATGCAGCCATCTCTCTCTCCGTCCCCCCTTTTCTTATCTTCCCTATTCACACGCACTATGATGGCCAAGAAAAAGTATAATGTTCACTCAGCGGCCCATCCCGTAAGTTCCACACTACAAGTGGACTTTTGCAACATTAGAGGGATGCATAGTAACATCGACGCCGTCCACTACCACCTTGAGACGGCAAAGCCGGCCTTACTTTTCTTGACGGAGACACAGATTTCCTGCCCGGCCGATACATCATATCTTCATTACCCCGGTTACAAACTGGAGCACTGTTTTGTGCGACGTGCCGGGGTATGAATGTACGTCCGGGAGGATGTTTGTTGTCGCCGCCTCAGCCATTTTGAAGACGGGGACCTGTCGATTATCTGGGCGCGTATTGACTACGGAGGTTCCACTAAAGTCTACGCTTGCTTTTACAGGTCCCACAGCGGTGATACGGAGACGACTCGTTTTTTTGAGCGTCTACAAGAAACGACTGCCAGAGTGCTCGAGCAGTTCCCTTGCGCGGAAGTGGTGATCCTTGGTGATTTCAACGCTCACCACGAAGAGTGGTTGGGATCCCGAACTACCGACCGCGCAGGGAGAGCAGCCTATAACTTTGCCCTGGCCTATGGTTTCTCGCAGTTGGTGTCCTCACCTACGAGGATACCTGATATCGAGAGCCATACTCCCTCCTTACTGGACCTCCTGCTGACTACGCGGCCGAATGACTACAATGTTGTTGTTGATGCCCCGTTAGGATCATCCGACCATTGTATCATTCGAACTGCTGTGCCAGCCAAGCAATCCGTGCGGACCCATTCACAGGGAACGCGCAAAGTCTGGCACTACAAGTCAGCAGATTGGGATAGGTTGCGCGAATTTTACGCCTCTTATCCCTGGGGGCAGCTTTGTTTCTCGTCGGGAGATCCGGATACCTGTGCAGACTCCGTTACCGACGTGGTGTTGCAGGGCATGGAATGTTATATTCCTAGCACCGCGATACCGGTAGGCGGACGGAGCCAACCATGGTTCAATCAGTCCTGCAGAGAGGCCCGTCGTAATAAACGGGCCGCATACAGGGCCTGGGCCAGAGCACAGGTGTCCGAAGATCCGAATACCTTCGACTTGAGGAAGAAATTTAACGCTACCTCGAGGTGCAGTAAGAAGATCATTGTCAGAGCAAAGAATGAGCACATCCGCAGAATTGGCGACCGATTAGCTAGCTATCCTTCTGGAAGCCGGGCTTTCTGGTCGCTCGCTAAGGCTGCTGAAGGTAACTTCTGTCAGTCGTCACTCCCTCCACTGCGGAAACTCGATGAGTCACTGGCCCATGGGGCGAAGGAGAAAGCCGATCTCTTGGGCTATCTCTTTGCCTCAAACTCGACACTGGACGATAGAGGTGCCTCACCACAGTCTATCTCAAGGTGCACAAGCTGCATGCCGAAAATCTGTTTCACACAGCGTGAAGTCCGGCGAACTCTAGCATCTTTTGATGTCCGAAAATCGAGTGGGCCAGATGGTATTCCTGCAGTGGTGCTTAAATTTTGCGCTCCCGAGTTGTCCCCGGTGCTTACGCGACTCTTTAGGCTCTCATACTCTACAAAAAGCTTCCCGTCAACATGGAAGGTAGCTCATGTTCACCCTTTGCCTAAAAAGGGTGACCGCACAGACCCGGCCAACTACAGGCCAATAGCGATCACCTCCCTCCTCTCCAAGGTGATGGAGCGTGTCATAAACACACAGCTCCTTGGGTACCTAGAGGATCACCAGCTGATTAGCGACCGTCAATATGGATTTCGCCATAATCGCTCCGCTGGTGATCTTTTAGCGTATTTAACACACCGCTGGGCTGACGCCATTGAGAGTAGAGGCGAGGCTCTGGCTGTAGGCCTAGACATTGCGAAAGCTTTTGACCGGGTATGGCACAAATCGCTGCTTTCCAAGTTTCGGGATACCCGAGGGATTATGCGAATGGGTTGCCAGTTTCCTGACTGGACGGAGCATCAGAGTCGTTATCGATGGTAGCTGCTCCGACACCATGTCTATTAACGCTGGCGTCCCGCAAGGCTCCGTGCTGTCTCCAACTCTGTTCCTTCTGCATATCAACGACCTGTTGCAAATTGGTGACATACGTTGCTATGCAGATGACAGTACTGGAGACGCCTTGTACAGGGGCCGCGCCAACATCCCTCGGGTCGAAGTGGAAGAGAGTCGCACCAGGCTTGTGTCTGAAATCGAAGACTCTTTAGATCTAGTCTCGATTTAGGGTTCTCTGAACTTAGTGGATTTCAACCCCAGTAAGACGCAAGTCTGTGCATTCACCGCTAAAAAAAACCCCTTTTGTTGTAGCACCTCGCTTTCAGAGCATACCTCTTAAGATCTTGGAGAGTATCGGGATCCTTGGTATCGACATCTCCAGCAAAGTCGAATTTAGGGGTCATCTGGAAAATAAGGCCAAAATGGCCTCCAAAAAGCTCGGTGTGCTGAACAGAGCGAAGCGGTACTTCAAACCTGGGCAACTCCTTATGCTATACAAAGCTCAGGTGAGGCCCCATATGGAGTACTGCTCTCATCTCTGGGCCGGCGCACCGAAATACCAATTGGACCCATTTGACTCCATCCAACGACGTGCTGTTCGTATTGTCGACGATCCCACTCTCACGGGCGGTTTAGAATCCCTCAGCATTCAGAGAGACGTTGCGTCTCTCTGTGTGTTCTACCGCCTGTACAATGGGGAATGCTCTGAAGAATTGTTTAATATAATTCCCATCTCGGGTTTCTACAACCTCACCTCCCGTCACAGAAGTGCGGTCCATCCGCATTTCCTCGACACGGAGGTGTTGCGCACTGTTCGGTCCAAAAATTATTTTATACCGCGAACCCGTAGGCTGTGGAACGAACTGTCTCAAGAGGTCTTTCCATTGAGCTACGATATGGGGTTCTTCAAGAGAGCTGTGAATAGGATTTTGTAAGGTCGGCGGCGCGCCCGCATACCCCCTGGTGTTGCAGGTGCCCATGGGCGGCGGTAACACTTACCATCACTTGGGACCGCTTGCTCGTCTGCCCTCTAATCTATAAAAAAAAAAAAAAATTAAGATTGTTAAAGTGAATGGCTTTTTTATGTTTTTTTAATGTGTTTTGATATATTTAAGCAATTATTGCACATGTAAGGATACTTTGTTAAATTTAAGTTTATGAATGTTTTATTTTTGGAGATGGCTTTCAATGGATGGATGGAGAGGGTTTTCAAACCAGGCTTGTCAAATAAATAAAAGATTTAAAGTCAAGAAAGTTTAAAAAGATATAGGTAGGTTTAAGAAGAATTTGTTCCATATCTTTCATATACTGTTCTTCTGTTTGATATGGTATAATATTATTAGTGGTGTTTAACACCGATTTAGTCGTGACCACAATGTGTGACATTTTGCGTCAGATAATTTTGCTGTTTTTATTCTAACTTCAGGGTTTATTCCGATGTACCTTTTTGACTGTTTTTAAAATACTTTTTGTTGTGTTCAAATTATTGTTAAGTACTTATATGATATTTGCCACTTACTAAGATTCTATTAACGTATCTTGTAAGAACTACACGCTTGCACTTGCTTATTTGGAAATGCTAATTTTGGGTCAGTTTCAAAGTTTCTTTCCAATCCAGCACTGATATGTCACTTATAAATCTGCACAGTAGCATGCTCTAAAATTATTCAGTAGGCATATTTTGCAGGACGTATAATTATTTCTCGACGCCTGATTTGTTTTTCAGTGAGTGCAAAACTCTATCCGGGGGTGTAAATCAGTTTCCAGTTACAGGCTATTTTTTGTCAATATCTTACAATGTTATCTTACCAACCAGCTCATAGCCATTCCTATGACCATCATGTTCTTATTTTGACCTCCGCAATCATCTGCCACCAACCTTATTATTTTCTTACCACACAAATCTACGTTATTATTCAGACAGTGAATCACGCTGCGGCGTACAGTGGTGTATTTACCCTAGGGCCATGGCCCAGGGCGGCAGGTCAGCTTTGGGCGCCTTTTTTTTTATTATAGTTAAGAGGGCGGACGAGCAAGCGGTCCCACGTGATAGTAAGTGTTACCGCCTCTCATAGACACCTGCAACACCAGGGGGCATGCGGGCGCGCTGCCTGTCTTGCAAAATCCTATTCACAGCTTTCTTGAAGAACCCCATGTCGTAACTTAATGGGAAGACCTCTTGAGACGGTTGCGTTCTACAGCCTACGGGTTCGCGATATAAAATAATTTTTGGACCGAACAGTACGCGACACCTCCGTATCGAGGAAATGCGGATGGACCGCACTTCTGTGACGGGAGGTGCGGTTGTAGAAACCCGAAGTGGGAATTATATTGAACAATTCTTCAGAGCATTCCACTTTGTACAGGCGGTAGAACACACAGAGAGATGCAACGTCTCTCCGAATGCTGAGGGCTTCTAAACCGCCCGTGAGAGTGGAATCGTCGACAATACGAACAACACGTCGTAATACTCCATATGGGGCCTCACCTTATTCAATTAACAATTCACCTTAACAATTCAGTTTTGTAAAGATTTGGAGTTGCCCAGGGGTGAAGTACCGCTTCGCTCTGTTCAGCACATCGAGCTTTTTAGAGGCCATTTTGGCCTAATTTTCCAGATGACCCCTAAATTCGACTTTGCTGGAAATGTCGACACTAAGAATCCCAATACTCTCCGAGATCTTAAGAGGTATGCTCTGAAAGCGAGGTGCTACGATAAAGGGTTTGAATGCACAGACTTACGTCTTACTGGGGTTGAAATCTACTAGGTTCAGAGAACCCCAAATCGAGACTAGATTTTTATAGTCTTCGATTTCAGACACAATTGAATTATTTCATTTGAACCCCTTGCAGACTGTTTGTCAGTTCACATTCAAATTTTAAGATGTTTTCTCAATCTCAAAACTAAGTAACGGAGTTTGACAATTACGCGCGGTATAATTTTTTGCTGCAGAAAAACCAGAGAACAAGATAATGATGTATGTGAGCATGTTGCTCTATTGACTAAAGCATTTTATCCAATTACCCAACAACACCTAAAAAACTGGTATGGCTTTGCGGTTGCGTGTCAGGACTTGTGTTATTTTTACCATATACTTATTATTTATGTTAAAATTAGCA
Source organism: Sesia apiformis (assembly GCA_914767545.1). Lineage (NCBI taxonomy): Eukaryota > Metazoa > Arthropoda > Insecta > Lepidoptera > Sesiidae > Sesia > Sesia apiformis. Next base: position 10,380,990 of record OU611953.1, read on the forward strand.
ATACCATTATTGTCGACCTCGGGGTGCCTTTGCACATGTCACAGGCACGGTATTATCATACAGGTCTTATAATTTCGCGTTTTGCCAAGTTTTGCTCGTAATATTTTTTATTTTTAGATTTCCATAATTTCGACAATTATAGCTTGTGGCCAAATAAATTCTCTTTTTAATAATACTAATTTTGTTTTTTGTGTATCAAACGTGTATTAAATCATAGGCATATTTCCGTAAGGGCTCACTAAGATCCAGCTCTCCCCTAAACATGTTACCACAAGTAAATACTTTACAAGCTAATGATGGACTTAATGAAACTGATGACTATATTTCATTAGAAGGCATGACTATTCGAGACCACTTCCAGAAATATTTCAACTCTGAACAAGGATCTATGGACCTGGTAAAATGAAATAATCAACCGGTGTTAATGTATATACATATATATGTCAGATAATATACATACATATATATATCATATAGTACAATAGGTACAAATACGTACTCGTACTTATAAATATAAAAATATACATAAACACATAGATATACCTATACAACACATACATACATAATGCATACACATACACACTTACACTCATGTAGGTACCTATACTACCTAAATAAAAACAAAATATCTTTTACATATTTTATTCATTTCTACCCCTATTTTACGTGAAGCGTTGTTTTTCATTTGATGATTTGCATAAATGCTAAGCAATACCGCAGTGGCATGCTTAAAGCGCGGACTCCACCGGCGGTTATCCCTGCCTGTCATCTCCGCACGTGTGACGGCGCATCGCGCGTCGTTATGTTAGTACTGTTGTTTGTGTTTCACGACTCGCACACAGCGGTTTAACGTCTTTGCCATGGAAGAATTTATCGAGTGTGTTTGAAGAGTTCCTTGTTTATGGAACACAGAAGTAAAAGATTATCGTGCTACGGTAAAAAAAGAGACAATATGGAGGCCAATTGTGAACGAATTAAATGACTCAGATATTCCAGATAGTATCTAAAGTATATTTTTTAATTATTAAATAATCACAAAAAGTCCCTTACTTTCAGAATCTGTGCCATATTATTTCATTTATTTTATTTTAGATTATTATTTCAACGTTTAAAAATGATGATCCACCAGACAAGTTTTTCGGACTGTTTAACAAACACGCGTTTGACTCTTTTTCCTGGACTTACACTTAAGTTCTATATACCATTCGAAATTCAGAACTATTCTAAGGTTCAGAAACCAATTATACTTTTTGTTTAGTCACTTATAGAACATATTTCATATTGACGTATTTGAACATGGTCGAATTTTACCGAACGTTCAACTTCCGTGAAGGGTTTCGTTGTTATCGCTGATTGCCGATGTTAAGATAAAAACTTAAAATCATAGAATAATCATTTAAAAACAAGGGCAAGGCAAAATTTTTTACTATTTTTTTGCAATAGTGGTCGAAATTGTACATTTTGAGCATGCTGGAAAGAATATTGAAAATTCCAGTGTTATCCTAACGTTTTATTACATTATAATTCACTATATTTATTGCATATTACAAGAAAAATACCGCTTATTATTTATTAATATTAACAATGCATTAAGTGGCATAAAGCTGATGCGTATAAAGTAATGAGCATAAAGCTGATTTAAAACAAGTGCAGTGATGATATCACTGCACTTGTTTTAGATAGTTATTTAATAGACAAGATAAGGCCCTGGCGTATATGTGAATTTGTGTTTTGCGGCTAACACTAGGTAGACATTTTATTTTGATAGGAAACATTGTTGGTTTTCGATATCTCAGTTTTAGTGGTTACCTGTTACGATGGGAACTCTGGCTTCCGCTCTGGCGCGCAGCGTGTGCTAAAATACTGCACTCTTAGTTTTAGAATTTGGGGTGTAAGGGGTCCCAACCTACATCTCTGGGACCCAAGCCAACCTCACCGGCTCGTGGTGCACCCTGCCGACCAACGAACGAGGCTCTGACGACCCGCCACCACGCACTGGACCAGCGCGGCGGGTTACGGTCCACCCCCCCCCCCCCCCCCCCTATGGCAGAAAAAGTAAAACGGCCCCAAGTTCCCGGCGGCTCCAGTCGCAACACCGGCGTGGACGACGGGCGCTGGTCGAGCGCTGGAACCAGGGGTGCTAAGAATCTCCGGGCGGGATTCCACCGTCGAACGACCAGGGCTTTGAAAACGGATTACCGACGTAGGTTGTCACTGGTGACTTACAACACGCGCACTTTGAGGACAGACGAGAAGATCGCTGAGCTGGAAGAGGAGATAGGCAAGTTGCACTGGGATATATTGGGGTTATCAGAAATCCGAAGAGAGGGGAAGGACACGATAACCCTGAAGTCCGGCAACTTGTTCTATTACCGGGAGGGCGACCAGCAGTCCCAAGGTGGTGTCGGGTTTATCGTCCACAAGTCCCTCGTAAATAATGTTGTAGCCATCACGAGTGTGTCGAGCAGGGTCGCGTACCTTATACTCAGAATATCCAAGAGATATTCGTTGAAGGTCATACAGGTCTACGCACCGACCTCGGCACACCCGGATAACGAAGTGGAAGCAATGTATGAGGACATTAGTAGAGCCATACATGCTTCGAAAACACACTACAATATTGTTATGGGGGATTTCAACGCGAAACTGGGCAAAAGAGGCGATGATGAGTTGAGAGTGGGGCAATTTGGATGTGGGCACCGGAACCAGAGGGGCCAGAGGCTGGCCGACTTTCTTGAGAAAGAGGGACTCTTTATGATGAACTCTTTCTTCAAGAAGCCGCCTCATAGGAAGTGGACCTGGATGAGCCCCGACGGTTCCGTTAAAAATGAGATAGACTTCATTATGGCCACAAAGAGACAAATATTCAATGATGTCTCCGTGATCCACAGGGTGAAAACCGGTAGTGATCACCGAATGGTTAGAGGCACATTGAATATAAACGTCAAGTTGGAAAGGTCCCGCCTGATGAAGTCTACGCTCCGACCTACTGCTGCCCACATACAAAACCCCGAAAGCTTTCAGCTTGAATTGTCAAATCGCTTCGATTGCCTAGAGGATTGCGTTGCAGTGGACGATATCAACAACAGGTTGGTAGAAACTGTCCATACGGTGGGGTCTAAATTCTTCAGACACCGTCGAAGAGATGGACCCCAAAAGCTCACCGACCACACCCTCGACCTCTTGGCGGAACGACGTTCGATGGCACTGCAGACTCCTGATGACGCGGAAGCATATCGGCTGCTCAATAGACGGATTCACCAGTCCTTGCGACACGACATCCGTCTCTTTAATACTAATCGTATTAAGGAGACGATAGAGCGGAATAAAGGCTCCAAAGTGTTCGCAAGAGACTTATCTATTGGGCAGAGCCAGTTGACGAAGCTGAAGAGGGAGGACGGCAGTGTCACTTCCGACAAACAAGAGGTACTGAGGGAGATCGAGGAGTTCTATGGACAGCTGTATACCTCGGTCGCTAAACCTGTTGGCAACTTGGCCAAAGACCCAAGAGCCAAGTTGACCCGACACTATACCGAAGATATCCCGGACATCAGCCTGTACGAGATTAGGATGGCCCTCAAACAGCTTAGAAACAACAAGGCGCCGGGCGAAGACGGAATCACTTCAGAGCTTCTGAAAGCGGGTGGAACACCGGTACTGAAAGTCCTTCAGAAGCTCTTTAATTCCGTCTTGCTCGAAGGTATTACGCCGGAGGCATGGAACAGAAGCGTGGTGGTGCTCTTCTTCAAGAAAGGCGACAAGACCTTGTTGAAGAACTATAGGCCCATCTCGCTTCTGAGCCATGTTTATAAGCTGTTTTCGAGGGTTATCACGAATCGTCTCGAGCGCAGGTTTGATGACTTCCAGCCTCCCGAACAAGCCGGTTTCCGAAAAGGCTATAGTACCATAGACCACATCCATACGCTGCGGCAAGTTATACAGAAGACCGAGGAGTATAACTTGCCATTATGCTTAGCGTTTGTGGACTATGAGAAAGCCTTTGATTCGATCGAGACTTGGGCAGTGCTACAGTCCCTCCAGCGGTGCCATATTGACTATCGGTATATCGAAGTGTTGAAGTGTTTGTATAACAACGCCACCATGTCAGTCCGAGTACAGGAAGGGAGCACGGAGCCGATTCCATTGCAGAGGGGTGTGAGACAAGGAGATGTCATCTCTCCGAAGCTCTTCACCAATGCGATGGAAGACGCTTTCAAGCTCCTGGAATGGAAAGGACTCGGCATCAACGTTGATGGCGAATACATCACTCACCTTCGATTTGCCGACGATATCGTGGTCATGGCAGAATCGCTGGAGGATCTTAGCACAATGCTCGGAGACCTCAATCGAGTTTCCCAACAGGTGGGCCTTAAAATGAACATGGACAAGACGAAAATCATGTCAAATGTCCATGTCGTGCCCACCCCAGTTTCAGTTGGGAGCTCGATTCTCGAAGTTGTTGACGAGTACGTCTACCTAGGCCAAACGGTCCAACTAGGTAGGTCCAACTTCGAGAAAGAGGTCAATCGACGAATCCAACTCGGCTGGGCAGCATTCGGGAAGCTACGCAGCGTCTTCTCGTCCAAAATACATCAGTGCTTGAAGACGAAGGTCTTCGACCAGTGTGTGTTGCCGGTGATGACCTACGGCACCGAGACGTGGTCTCTGACTATGGGCCTCATAAATAAGCTCACTGTCGCACAGCGAGCTATGGAGAGGGCTATGCTCGGGGTTTCCCTACGTGATCGAATCAGGAATGAGGAGATCCGTAGACGAACTAAAGTCACCGACATAGCCTCTCGGGTTAGCAAGCTGAAGTGGCAGTGGGCAGGGCACATAGCTCGAAGAACCGATGGCCGATGGGGCAGAAGGGTTCTCGAATGGAGACCACGTACCGGCGGACGAAGCCGAGGACGTCCATCTGCTAGATGGACAGACGACCTCATAAAGGTTGCGGGCACCCGCTGGATGCAGGTCGCTGCCGATAGGTCTAAATGGCGGACAATGGGGGAGGCCTATGTCCAGCAGTGGACGTCCAAGGGCTGAGAAGAAGAAGAAGAAGAAGTTTTAGAATTACTATATAAGTAAATGCTCATACTGGGTACAATAATAAGTAAAAATTAAATAGTTGCCTGTAACTTGTCACACAGCCTACGTTCTCAGAAAAACATGAGCGAGTTGTGTTCTAGATTTGTATTGTGTTCGGTTTTAATTGACCGTGAGAATATAATTTATCATCTATTATAGATTTTCTCTGTGAGAATTTTAATATTTCTGAAGATGACTTTTCGGCTGTGACATCGAGTATTTAAAGAAACTTATTGTCACAATTCAGAACGAGATGGAATAGGGCTGGAAGGATAAAGGCAAAGTTTTTCAAAGATAACTCGTCTTGGCTAGACGGAGAATTTATGTCTTTGATAGAACTCAGCAACCTTCGTCTTCAACTGGTAAACGTGGGAGACCATGCAAAGTTTACGAAGAATCATCTGCATGGGCAGCAACTACAAATGAACATAAAGAGATGACAGCAAATAAAAAGAAATATGTACAAGATCGCTTCCCCAACGAATTGGGTCTGATAATAGGCAAACCTCGTCAAGTGAGCGGTAATAGTAACGATGGTAATACTGCTCATCGAATTTTTTTAACACTAGTTGTACAGCTGATATAACAGGGGTTGATGAAGAATTAATTCAGAGATTCTATACTATCCTCCAAGTTCTGTCATCAGTCAGGAAAATTAATCCAGCCAAGTTTGGCACTTATGCTATTGAAACTGCAATGCAAGATATGGTATCAAAGTATAACACTGGTCTACAATGGAAAAGTATTCGAAATAATTTTAACTAATTTCTACTTATCTACCCATGCTGAATACAAGTTGACAAGTAAAAGTCATTTATTAGTTTAAGTTTTTGCGATACTTGACATTTTCCGAATTTAATGATTCTACCCTCATTGAACTTGATAATGTTGATATATATTAACTTAGTTGGCATCGAATGTTAAAAATATTGTGTGTTAGTGTTCTGTTCTCTATTACTAAGTGATAAAAGTGAAAAAATAATTATATTTTATAGCAAAATGTCTCGAAAATGTGTGAATAATCCCGACAATTTATGTTGCATTTGTGGTGAAGTGATATTTAGTAAGCAAAGGTGTTCTATATCGCCTACAATAAGAAAAGCCTATTCTTACTACACTCGCCCGCAAAAATAAAGGGTCACCTTTGAAAACAGCAATATCTTCAAGAAATGATCAAGATAACTTCTTTTGCTTATGAAATTAAACCAAAAGAGGATATGCGGACTGTATGCAACCCTTCATTTAACCTTTTTACTGTAATGGCGTAAAAAATGCTTTATAAGTAAAAACGACCTGTTTTCAAATTGTGATTCATTTTTCAATTTCGACTTCTTTATGTTTGTTTTTCGATTTTGTATAAATATGGGACTTGAAATTGATTTTCCTTATTCAATTCAAGTAATTTGTACAAAATCATGCCTTTGACTTTGGAAGAATGCACCAGAATTATCACCATGTTAGAGTTTGGGTTTAGCCAGCGCAGAGTGGCCAGAAGTAGAGGTGTGACGCTTTCCACGGTCCAAAGAGTGCTGAAAAGATATGAAGAAACTGGACATCTGAGAAGACCAGGCAACGGCCGTCCAAGATGTACAACAGCCAGAGAAGATCGGTTTATTGTCACGACTTCGCTTCGCAATCGACATTTATCAGCAGTTGCGATCCAACACCATCTTCTACACACCAGGATAGATTACATTAGTGATGATACAGTAAGAAGACGCCTTGTAGAAGCTAACCTGACCAGTTCAGGGCCCAAAACTCGAACGTCATCATAGAATTTCAAGATTGCGTTTTGCGACGGAACACGCTGCTTGGGGTGAAGAAGATTGGGCACGTGTATTGTTTACGGACGAGTCAAGATTTGCACTATATGTCAACGATAGAAGGGACAGGGTGCATCGACGACTTGGAGAACGTTTTGCTCAGGCAGGTTTTAAAGAAACTGTTTCTTATGGCGGCGGGTCCCTCCACGTATGGGCCGGCATTTGTTCAGAAGGACGAACAGACCTGGTTTTCATTGAAAATGGGAACCTGAATGCGGAAAGGTACATAATGGAAATCCTTAATGAACATGCAGGTCCTTTCCTATTAAACATGGGCGAGGATTCAATACTTATGCACGACAATGCTCGCCCTCACACTGCATTATCTGAGAGACGATACATTGAATAAGTCGGTATCGATCTCATGGTCTGGCCAGCGAGGAGTCCTAACATGAACCTTATCGAGCATGCATGGGACGAGCTTGGAAGGTTAGTCAGGAAACGAATTCCACCACCCTTGACACTTCCTGCCTTAAAACAGGCCCTTATTGAAGAATGGGAGAATTTACCTCAACACCGCTTGAGAAACTTAGTTTTTAGTATGCCTGATCGCGTACAAACCTTGAGAAGAACCCATGGAGGCAACACAAGGTACTAAAGTATGAGGTGGCCAAGAAACTGCCACGAGGTCTTTTCATACGAAACTGACAAGAAATTAATTATTTTATTTTGACGATGTTTGTCAATTTACGTTTTCTTTTCATTTTCAAATTAATAAATGGTTATTTTGAATCATACTGTAGTTTATTTTATGCGTAATTAAATTTTCTTTCAGATACTTTTTAATTTAAAGAGCTAGCTTATATGGTTTCAAAGTTATTTGGAGTTAACTAGGTGACCCTTTATTTTTGCGGGCGAGTGTATTTTAACGAAAACATAAAAACACCAGGATAAAAGCTGGGTTCCACATTTCTGTTGCAATCCGTATTCTACAGGTTTGAGAAATTGGCTGAGTGGCAAAAAAACATCATTTCGTTTTGCAGTGCCAATACAGTGGCGAGAATCGACAAATCATGCAACTGATTGTTATTTCTGCCGGACAACTCATGTATTTGGAAAAGGCAAGATAATTTCTAAAAAATAAGAATGCCATAGTGTATCCAAATCTACCATCGGCTACTCGTCCTCTGCCGCACAGAAATCTTCACCCGATTCCGAAACGTCCTAACATTGACGAAGATGAAATCACACTTACTTCACCATCAATTTCTTCAATGTCAGAATACGAAGTACCTAGTACATCATCACAGCCACACAGGATAACACAAGCTGAATTAAATGATCTTGTAAGGGACTTAGAATTGCCCAAGAACAAAGCAGAACTTCAAGGCTCGAGACTGCAACAATGGAACCTTTTAGAAAGTGGTGTGACTATTACATCTTTCCGTACTAGACAAAAAGAGTTGACGCAATATTTTGAAATGGCTGAAAGTTTATTTTTTTGTAAAGATGTCAGTGGTTTGATGGGAGCCCTTAACATTACGTATAAATAGAACGAAGGGCGACTTTACATAGATAGCTCTAAGTTAAGCTTAAAAACTGTTTTGTTACGTAACCGAAATATTTTACCTTCGATTCCTATTGGTTACGCAGTCCGTATGAAAGAGTCTTATGAACATATGAAAACCCTTCTGCTGCGGATTAAGTATGATGAACACCAATGGCAAATCTGCGGGGATTTGAAAGTCGTAGCTCTGCTGCTTGGACTACAATTAGGCTACACGAAATTTTGTTGCTTTATTTGCGAATGGGATAGTCGTGATAGAAAAGAGCATTATGAAAAAAAGTTGTGGCCTCATCGTCAGACACTTCAACCTAGGCAAAAAATGACCCTTTAACCCACTAAATTGACCCACAAAAAGTGTTACTTCCACCATTGCATATAAAACTAGGACTGATGAAAAATTTCGTAAAAGCAATGAACAAAAATGGAGCTGCTTTTCAATACCTTCGCCAGAAATTTTTCAAGATTAAGTGAAGCTAAGGTCAAGGAAGGTATATTCGCCGGTCCTCAAATAAGAAATATATTTAAATATGATAACTTTGACTCGGTTCTAGAAGGTAAAGAAAAAAAGCCTGGGACCATTTTCGCCTTGTCGCAAAAACTTCTTGGGAAATAAGAGGAGTGACAACTATGATGAACTTATCGAAAATATGTTATCATCATTCCAAAAACTGGGTTGCAACATGTCCTTGAAAATCCACTTTTTACATTCTCATTTGGACTTCTTTCCGGATAATTTTGGGGCTTTTAGCGATGAACATGGGGAGCGCTTCCATCAGGACATCGCAAACATGAAAAAACAGTATCAAGGCCATTGGAACGTTTCAATGTTGGCGCATTATTGCTGGATCGTTTGTCGAGATGTTACAGAAGCAGAATACAAGAGGGCAGTGAAAAAACCACGTCGCAATTCTACTAATGATTAAAAAAACTGTATAATTTCTGTTATTTTTTGCAAAAATTGTTTAATTTTTTTTTTCTAAAAAAGGAAAACTAAGTACTCAGTATTCACGTATTCAGTACGTGAAAATAAATAAAAAAAAGCTACTTTACATGAAGAATACTTTTTTAAAGTCAAAATTTGTAGACCAGTGTAATTGGTATTATATGCCGGCATCCGTACACAAGGTACTAATTTATGGGGGAAAAGTCATTACATTACACACTATGTGATGTTACCTCTGGGTTAATTATCAGAAGAGGCGCAAGAGTCACGAAATAAAGATTATAAGCTATTTCGCCGACACCATGCAAGAAAATGTTCAAGAATAACTAACAACAAATGAAGACGTCCTACATACTTTATTATAGACGTCCGACCCTTATATTAAAGTATTCGGAAGGAACTTCCAAGAAATCAACCAAGAATTAGAAGAGGCTCTCCAACTAATAAACGACTATAACTAACAAAATTGTAGGATTTTATTTAATATTAATAATTATCGACATTAATTAATTCTATAAATTTTACATTTTTGTAGTTAACCTTTTTATCTTATCGTTGAATATTATATTTTTAACATCATTTATACTAAATTACACCTTAAAATATTTATGTATTTATTTTTAAGTAATAATAAATAGAAAGTAATACTTATTCTTCATCATTTGAAAGAGTATATCTCTGACTACGTGTATTCCAAATTTCAACCATATATCTAAAGAAACTAAAAACTTATAGATTTAGGACATCAAACCGACCGAATTTTCCCGTAGTGCGGCGGCGAGCGGTGTCGCAGTTCTCTACTTCTCTCTACAGATACAAATCCAAAGGAGACTACAACGACGTGTAATTTAATGTACATGACTAAACACCCCTACGAGTATATTACCATTTCGTTCCAACCTTGTTAAATGAAATTGCAGTTTAGCTCTTCTTGAACTATTAAATGGCTACTAGGTACTAGCTCTCAATTTGACCGCGCCCTTAAGTATAAGTGCGAACGTTGATTTGTTTGTTACCTAATAAAGTGACAACTCGACAAAGGCACAGCTTGTGGGATGGATTTAACGCATGAGATCGTTGCGTAGCCACGAACAGCTTGTTATCCATACGTAGAAGGGATCAGTGAAATAAAACTCTCATTTATTCCCGATATTGTGCCGGGAAAACACATTTTATTAATTAGTTTAAAATTTCATAACCTTAACCTGGCAAATCGATAAATCCACAGTGATTCAATTAGAAATATTAACAGATCGACAATTATTATTCGCCATTATTCTATCCGGCTACGAAATAGTTAAAACTCTAAGATAATTAATTCCTAATGTTGAACAGTTATGATGACCGTTGCACTTAATATTACCTACCGGCGGAATATAACACGAGTTAGGCTTTGCACCGGTTATTGCATTGAAATTGTCATTTCTCTCAATTTTTACATACCAGAATGTGAGCCACTGACTCTCAAACTAGATCTATATCTCGAATGTCAGTGCCTCCCCCTTTACACAGGTTTAAAGTAAGAAAAATAGACATTTAAAATTTATTACAAACAAATATAGTAATAATAATTGCCGCAGAAAAACCTGCAAAAACAGAGAGCAAATAAAATCGATTGCTAAAATAGACTAAAAAATTCGCGAAAAAGCCGTATTATTTTCAATTTTTTTTTTTCGCTTCAATTCAATTTCGGTATAAAATACCTCATCTAAATCTCGGTGATACCAACCAGCGTTTCCAATCTCCGGAAATAAGAAACCGGTTTTATTTTAATATTCCCCGGTGCAAAACCGTATCGCTGGTGCAGTAAATGCAGTGCACCGCGCCCCTTGAGTCGGTGTGTTTTCAAAATGGCTCTTTTCCACTTTAATCCTTTTCAGAAACACAACACAAATGGTGCTGAGTAAGACGACGATAAATAACCAATCTATATTATATATTACAATATTAAGACTTATTATTACAATTACAGTATTTTTAATCCCTTTAGCCGTCAAGTTATACCGAAGGGGCTTAAAGTAGTGCTTACCATATGAAGTAATGAAGGTATGGTAAGCACTACTTTAAGCCCTATACGGGGTTAAACATTAAGGGACAAAAAATTAAAAACCCAACTTGTGGGCTTGTATTAGTGGGCAGTCTGCATACAGGTAGTTTCGACCTACTTACTCCATCTAAATAATAATAATAATTTGGCTATAAATAATGCAGCAAATCTTAATGAAAATAAACAGCAATCGTCTCTTTTCGCAGCACAGTATTTGCAGTGAAGCGGGAAAGAGATTGAGACACAAAAATCTCCCTCTCACTCGCTTCACTGTGACGAACCGGGACACGGTTTACTCTACGGATAAATCATACGGTTTGGTACTGGCGGAGACAACGGGAATTATGGAAAAAAAATATTACCATTGTTCCCATCGATATGAGTGGGGGACAACGGTAATAAGTTTTGTGTTCGAATTTCCTTTGACCCCACTGTAGTGTTACAAAATAATATCCTAATAATAAAAAAAAACAAATGAGCGTAAAAGAATATCAGATGCTATTTAATAAAATTATTAGACCAAATTTGTTTTTTTTTTATTCTGACCTTACTGGGTATTTCGTAACAACTATAATGGGGACATCGAAAATTCAAACATAAAATTCTTTGTCCCCACTGATGTCAATGGGGACAACAAATTTCGTCTGTAATTGCCGTCGGCTCCAACAAATTTCGTCTGTAATTCCCGTTGTCTCCCACCAGCGGGGGATTGTCAATGGAGATAACGGTACCAAACCAAATCATAGCACTTACATCACAAACGCTCACAAATCCCCGGGTAGAACTTTATGGCAGTCCATCGTTTAAGTCAAAATAAATAAAATACAACATTTTAAAACACTGGAACAGTTCATGTACGAATAAAATATAAAAATAGATCACAAATTCATCGGGAAAGTGGACTTAAACAATACGACTGCTTCATACTTACCTTTGAACTAACTCAAATTCAGAAATGACGGCACCTTTTTAAACCTTTGGGTCTAGACTAAGGAATACTTACAATTATCAAAATCAAGCGAATACAACCGTTTGTATGATTTTGGAAAATGAAACGTGATACTTAAATCGATTTGTTTAAAACTTGTAAGATTTTGTGAATCCTAAATTGAGTTTATAGTAAATCATAATCATATTTACAGATATTTCTTATATTTATATCTGATTGTTTTACAACTAATTAAATGCGGGTTGGCCATGAGCGTTCAGTTATGATCGAAAATACCGAGCATGAGCGAACGCTCCATATAAAATAGAATGGTTGGTTACAACGCAATATGTGTTTGAAAGTGAATTGAAAGTTTGATTTTTTTACTCATGGTCTCTTCGTTTTCAGAATACGAAGTTGACCGACCAGCATTATCTAGTAGTACTATACCAGTTTCAAAACAAGTATCAAAATCATAAAGACGTTCATTTATCAGATTATATTCAGAATAGGAAGATGTCCGCCCGGCAGTAGTTAGTACTACTATACCAGTTTCAAAACAAGTATGAAAACCATTTATTCCGATTATAAAAGCTATTTTCTAGTTCTTTCTTTATTATCTTTCTATGTCGCACTTTTCTAGTTTAATTTATCATTCGATATACGAAGATGAGCGACCAGCATTAATTAGTACTACTAGTATACCAGTTTTAAAATAAGTATCAAGACCATTTATTCCGAATAAAATTAGTAGGTACCAAAAAGCTAAGATTTTTCGCTCTCACGTTTCATTTGTCAGATTATCTTGTATACGGTTGTATTAACGTGATTCGTGTTCATTAATGGTCTATAGAGAGACATCGATTGTTCGCGCCCTCACTACACAGCACACTTAAATAAACAGTTTATTTTAATATACAGGTCAAGTATTAACGTTCTAGATTTCAGGTCTCAAGTCAATCTACGACGAGGGGCTTCGGGTTCTCCCACGGGAACCCTTCCCGCCCAAAGTGCCCATAAGTACTCGTTCTCTGGTAGATAGGAGCTCTGAGGTTCAAGTCTCTGTGAAAATAATAAGATTTAAAACAATAACTTAATAGTATTTTTGAGTTTTACAGATATCATAAACTTTAGCATTTATCTATTTATATATCGAGCCTGGAATTTTCAATTAGCGTAAGGGACAAATCATAACTTTTAAGGAAGGGTAGACAACAATTTTTTATATAAAATTTTCTCCATAAGGGCAGAAAACAATATTTTATATACACATCGACGGTGGAATGGAGTAATGGGATAAGTGACACACTACTTTCAAAAATAAACCATAAGTCTTATGTATTGTGGTCTACATTTTAAAGTAAATTATATGTCGCTTAAATAATTTTGTATATAAAATATATACATATTATTTTTATATAATACAGTGAGATATATATGCCAGAGTCTATTACCATCCCATTCCATCCTATCTCTCCTAGAGATTCCTGAATCTCTTAAGGTAGACAACGCATACGGGAACGTGCCAACGTTTTAGGCCAGTCAATAGAGTTTTACTATATACTTAAGAAAAAGGTCCTCTGTCGGTAAACTCTGAAAATCTTTTTGTATTTATATCATATAGGTATCATATTTATATCAGTATTTATTTTATACTATGAAGGTAAAAAAGTTTACCGCCGCACACATTAAGGTTAATTATTTATTTAACAAATTAGGTTGCATAATACAATCTTTTGTGAATAACTATTTTGGGTTGATTTTTTTCCAAAACCTGACTACGCCAATGGAAAATTTTATGTAAGACTACATATCGACGAAAGAAAGCAATCTTGCTGTATCTCGAAAAATGGAACTTTACAGGGAGTCAAAAAAATATTTAAAATTTTAATAATTCTTAAACTAAAAGTAGAACCGTAGTTTTTGGGCACCGTCAGTTTTAAAATAAAATTCATAATTTAAATTATTGAATTCGTTCGTTTAATTAGGAATGATATGTAAAAGTTATATTGGTATTTTTTCGAGATACAGCAAAACTGCTTTCCAGCGTCGTTATAAGCTTTTATTATTTTTTTAAAGCAAACGTACTTTTGAATTTTTTTTAATACAACTCTCAATATGTACTCAGTGGCGTTTTCCGTTCACGCGCACTGCTGTCCGAGCGTCCGCGCACAATAGTAAATTTACCACAAATTTTAATCTAAGAAGGCAATTTGAAAAGATCAAAATGCGCATTAAAGGTGAATGGTTTATGCAACACAATAAAGCATAATTGATTGGGAAAAATAAGTAGATTTAAATCTCGAGAAGCCTTTACTGCGTTAATAGTTCATTGAAAAAATTAGATGTTCATATTTCTAGTTTCAGAGAGTTACGGCTCAGCGTCGATGAGTTTGTTAGTCAATCAGTCAGTCAGGACTTTTCCCTTTATATATATAGAAATATATTTGCAATCGTCTAACACCCGCTACCTTAACAATCTGGCCTCGAACATATTATCATTGCAAAGCAGACCGTCAGAAGAAACTGTAGCCTTTTGAAATCAATTGAATACTTACGACTGTAGTCTAGTATAACATTTTATATTTTCGCGTTTTTCACACAATCAAAAAGCATAGAAATTTCCATCGAGAAGATGGATACAAATTGTCATCGACATGGAATTGAGTGATTAATAATTATAATTCGATTTATCATCGATTGTAAGTGTTGTGTGCCGCAACTTTCCGGACTATGAAGACAAAATGCGGGTTGGTGTGGCTATGTGGCTGGTGTGGGTATGCCATTTGTCTGTCTCTATTCTCGGCAGCCACCCGGGGTTCGCTTGTTCGTTTTTTATGGGAAATGGGATTACGGGTAGATATCAATACACGTTGCAAATCAATAGAAATAATCAATCTGATGATGTACCTGTTCCCTGTCTGCGTATCGGCTGGGCACCGTTGTCAGTTCCAGTTGTGCCTCTCGCCAGCCTGATTTGCTTGCACGCTATGGTGGCGCGCTGGGGAAGTGATACTGTTTCCAGGATGCGCTTGGGATCCGTGATCACTTCACCAACAACTATTCGTAGCCAGGTATTTTCGGAGGCACTCCCGACAACGCCCAGAACCGGCGGAAACAACAGGTTTCCGGCTAATTTATATAATTGAACGGCGCGTGCGGGCGGTCAAAACGTCACTGTTAGAACACGGCTTCTCAGGGTTCTCGAGTTGCGCGTGCGAGCTAGAGGTCCGATATGGACAGACCCACGCAAATATTCAAATAGAAGCAAACCACCAAACAAAAATAACTAATGATTTGCAACACTTGACGCGGTTTGAAGGAAGGGATTAAAAATGAGGATTATTTACAATGGAATAAATAAATATTTCCTATTAGTGTAACCACGGGTAGTTGATGAAAGTGGTCGCAACTCTCGACGTGGACTACTCGCCTCTTCAGTTAGCTCGCGATCATGGTTGGCGTAACGGAAATGAAATGTCGAGTAAAATAAATAAGGTAAACATTAACGTGAAGGCCCATTTAAATAGATAAATATGTAGCCTTAGTACCTGTTAGTGTTACACACACAGATTCCCCTTCAGTAGAACAGTTAATAAGTAATTTCGATTGTAAGTGGGCGCAGAGAACGATGCTGTATCCCATAGGCGTCGAGGCCTGTCCTAATGCATATGGACACGTTTCGAGAGGGTGTGAGTTACCACAGCCCGTTACGCTCTCCTTCCTTCTCATACCATGCCAATGTACCTGCTCCCTGTATTATTGTTTCGTTCCATATTCTACTGGATATTATATCTTCCTGGAGGTATCCAATTGCATATAATCTTACCCCGTTCCATCATCTGTTTGTATAGGGAAATAAGTGTGTTATTGGATAATGATGCTATCCAATTCCACCCTATTCTCCATCTTTCTAGTCCTTATTACCAATCCCTCAAAGGTATGCTGCGCATTTATGGAAGTACTAATATTCGTAATATTTGACTGATCTTAGCATGATGTAGTGTATTATATAATTATTATTCATTTATCCAAAGTTTAATTACAAATGTTCAAGTCCCTTACAAGTTTTGAATCACCGATTTTGCATAAAAAATTACCCCTTTCCTTTATTGCCCCCTTCTAAGTCAAATAACAAAAAATGTCTTTATTTCATGTCTCTTATTTAAAATGTCTTTGAGATACAGGCTGCATATTAAATCACCCCCTCCACTGTTGCCCCCTTCGACGTTAAATATCAAATAACGCCGAAACACATGTTTAATTATTTTAAAGGAATCGTTTATGGTATATACCAAAATTCAAGGCCCTCAACTTAAAAAGTTTTTGAGATAGGATTTTGCGTGGAAAACCGCTCCTCGCTTTTATGTTCCCCTCCTAACTGAAAATAAAATAAACGGGGATATACGTGTTTAATTATTTTAAATGAGAAGTTTATTATATGCTAAGTTTCATGTCTCTAACTGAAATAGTTCTTAAGATATGCGTGTATTGCACAAAAAATTTCTTTCTTCCCAGTAAAATTTCTAAAATTCCTTCCTTACTGGATATGTGGATAGTGGATATTTTATGACATCATAAAATTCATCTACTGTGCAAATTTCATGTTTTTAGCTTCAGCGGTTTCGGCTGGGCAATTAAGAAACAGTCAATCAGTCAGTTAGGACATCTCTTTTTATATATATGTATTTATTTCTTATTGGTTGTACAATGCATCGCCCTTTGTAATTATGTTTAACCAAAGGTTGACTGGCAGAAAATGCCAATAGGCATTAAGGGTTGGCGCAGACCAGGCGAAGTGCAGTGCAGAGCATGCTCGCGCAGGGTCCTAGTGGCGGCGCACACTAGGCGAATCAGGTCGGGCTAATTTTTACATGAGAATGCGCGAGATTTCTTGCGAGTATTACATTCGCCACGCGGCGGCGACCAAGAGCGCAACCCGCCGAAGTAGCGCACGCTTGTGCAGTTGCACTACAGCACTGCGCCTACGTACGCTTTAAGTACGTAGGCGTACGTACGTACGCTTTTTTACGTATGCGCTCAACGAGACTGGTAGGTGTGTTGATGATTTTTTTCCAATGTCGACAGTTGATTGTTGTTTGTTGTTGTGGCGCAAAAAAGCGATGGGCGCAAAAGGCAGTGAGCAGCATGTATTTACGAGGTATCACACAAATTGTGTGCATGCGGCAAGCCATGCGGCAGGCCGCAGGGGCGGTTAGCCGCAAATGCGTATGTAGCTTTAGTCCGCCTTTTGTACAATGTTTCTGCATTAAAGTTTAAATAAATAATACTAGTAATATAATACTGACTTGACAATCTTCCCGGGGCGCAGGTCGAAGTTTTTCTTCACGATGGCGAGCAGCTGCTGCTGTGTCTTGTGTGACGTGCCGTAATCAAACACCGTTATAGACAGTGGCTCGGCCACGCCGATCGCATATGCCACCTGAAACATGCCATCTGTCAATATAAAAGTAAGAGTGTTGTGTTGTAGGGCGTATTTATTATATTTACAAATAAAAGGCACTGATTACTATAATACGGATTATTTGAAGATAATAAAATTAATGAGTACAATGCAATGGTTGGCGCTGTCCGTTCCTTAAGCGAATGGTCGGCCGCGCCCGATGTTTCGCGAAGGCGAAATTGAAGCTCACCGATGGTATCCGAAGATACCGTAAAAAATAATCTTCCGTAAGGTAAAGCATCAATCTGCAAATTGTCGCTGCGCTTGTAATCATGTCGAATCATTTCGAGTCTTCTTATGAGGTCGGATATATCTGCAAAATCCGTTTTTTGATATTAGGAATATCAAAAATGGATTTTGCAAATATATCCGAAATCAAAAATTGTAGGATTTTGCAGGAGCAGCGACGAAATATGCTCCTCAAAGCATGCGGAGACCACTTACTACGTTGTGCATTTAGTTTTTATACAACATGTCATTGAGATAAGGGAAAAGCTGAAAATAGTTCGGTTCAGTATTGAGAGTACAATAGATTCTACTAGTTTATATGTATAATAATAGGTTCTTTTTCAGAATACAATTCTATAGGGTGTCTGGGTGTCTCAGATTGAGCGGCGTTTCGTTTACAGATGTCACATATGGCAGTTTCAATTAGTCAACATGGAACGCTATCACGAAAGAGCAACGCAGTGTGAATTTTAGAACAGTATGAAATGGACCATCATTTTGGCGAAAAAATCATCTTTAGTGACGAGGGCCATTTCCACCTTGACGGATACGTCAGTAAACAAAATTGTCGTATCTGCATATTCAGAGTTACAGTTTGGTGCCGCTTTTGGTACGACGGGATCATAGGGCTATTTTTTTTAGGTATCGGTATTTAGGTAGGCATAGAGAGGTATCGGAACATGCTACAAGAGTTTTATTGGCACTAATTACAAGGTACGGATCTCAATCAACTGTAGTTCCTATAGAACGGTGCCACATGTCACACAGCCGGAGAAACACTGACTTTATTTTTTTCTAAATTAAATCCGGCGCTTAATCTGGGACAGCCTTTAGTATATCATTTATTCTACGCGCGTCGCCCGAGCCGTGTGGCGCACGCCGCCTAGACGCCCGGTCTGAATAACGAGTACTACGAACGTTTTAGACAGGACCACAAAACCTTACAGGTTTGTAACTTTTAAATTATTCCTTAAAACAATTTCATTTTTCGTTAGAATTTTAAAATACACTCCCGGACGACACCTGATACGAGCCTCCCTGTATTTTTATGTATAAAGACTGAAGCAAAAATAATGTGAGGTAAAATAAAAAGTATTTATGCAGTTTTGAAGCTGGCATTTTGGTGTGCTATTGTTGAAATCACGAATTTGAATTGTTGAAATGTGCTATTATTGAATTTGAACCACAGAAAAAAGAAGTCAGTTCATTGTTTTGAAAAAAATAAGGAAGCAGAAAGTTTGGATTGAGCAGTTTTTTCGATTTCACAGCGATTATTTATATTTTTTGACCTAAAAAATATAAATAATGCGCCTGTAGTAGCCGATGCGTAAGTTGTGGCACTTCTTCACTCTGAGCTTAGTCGGCGAAATGTGAGTGCACAACTTCATTTAAGCCATTCTGCTGTTCAAAGAGTGTACCATGGATACCTAGAGACTGGTGGCTTCGTTCGCCGTCCACGAGGACCATGATTCAGAGTGACAACGAAAAGACAAGATCGATTTATCTTCACGACCAGCTTACGAAATCGTCACCTGAACTCAGTACAAATCCAAGAACAGCTTCGAGACTCTTTTTTTAAGCGTCAGGTTTTCAGAACTGAAAATGCAGAGTGGCTCGATTCAGGTGTCCGGGAGTGTAATTGACATGTTTAACCTTGCATCCTCACGGCGTCGATTCGATCGCCCTTGGTAAATATTCCTTCACAAAATCATACTTTGGCATCGTAAGTACTTCCCACCTCAGATAGCTTGTGATAGGTTCATTACGGACACAAATACACTATTTCAATTTCTTTCCTACACGCCCCGTAACGCACAGGGCACAGGCAAGAAATCGCTGCTTCAATAGCTTTGTGTGTGGTCGCTCATTATAATTATGTACATACTTATTGTACAAAAAATTACGAAACTTTTACGACTCTTGGAAGAAAAGGAGACTTTTTTTATGTACGAAGGCGGCAGACGAGCATACAGTTCACCTGATGGTAAGTGGACACTGTCGCCCATAGACATCCGCGATACATGCCAACATTAATCCAAAATGACAAACATTGGCACGCCCCTGGATGCGCTGACTAGGTACCTTTGGAGATATAGAAATGGATTTGGAGAAAGGGTTGGAAAAATGGGGAAGGATAGGATGGGAATGGGCTCTGGTACATCTCACTCACTACCGAAACTCGTACGTACATTAGGTAAATAAGATAAAGTGGGAAATGCAGTACATTTCAAGGTAGTCTTCTATGAGAGAGGGTTAACGTAGCCAGTCGAGCGCGCCCAGCGGCTGTTGGATTGCAGCGTGCACTCTCCCCCGCAAAAATGCTTACTGAGATGAGACTACAAAAATACAAAATGCTACAAAAAACGAGATGGTGGATGCTTAATAAACCTACACAATAATAGAACTGTGTAAGTATTTAAAAAATGTACATTTTTATAAAAAGACGTATTTTCTAAGTACGTAAAGAAATCAAGTACTTATAGATTTTTATTAAATTAATTTAAATATTAAAATGAAGTAGGTGCTTAAGGTGGTTATTTTAATTTTGTTTAATTTTTATTTTAATTACACGATATTCGTATGTGAAGTATTTTATGAGCTACTTTGCAAACCATCGAAATAATTTTAAAATTTTACCCGCTTCGGATTTCATACTGTAATCTCACTCTGAACATTAAAGTACGCGAGCGTGTAGAGGGGGCGCTCGCGCTCGCCAGCAATCGCCTTCACTCGCCTAGCGTGAAGTGCGACCATTAGGGATGATGAAATAGCGCGAATACTTTTTGAAGAAGACAGACTTCAGATCACCTATTAGATGTGGGACTGAAGAAATTGAATCTGTCAATAAAGCAAGCAGCTCAGATGAATTTGGCGTACCCCTCTCAGTTAGAGGAACATTTTTAGCGGGACGTGATAAAATGACAAAGTGGCGAAAATCTAATTACGTGAGAGGCCAATCACAAAATATTCTTACAGAATAGTCTGGCGTTCGTAGAAACGGCGTAGGGATAACTACTTTTATACAAGCCTTATATTCATATGCGATGATATTATCGAAAAAGTGGTCAAACATACCAACGAATTTATAGAGAAAAGACTACATCATACGGCAGAGCTCGCAATTGCAAAATAACAGATATTGTCGAGATCGGGGCACTTTTCGGATTAATGCTGGAACCTCGCGAATGTCACATGTGAATTAGAGAATTGTACCGATGTCACTGGTGTCACTACAATTTCAATGTCACTGAAAAGAACAAAATTTCTTCTACTCATTACGATTTGATGATGCAACTACACGAACCTCTGGGCGTGTTCAATACAAAGCAGCGCCAATAAGACAAGTTTTGAGCTGATTATCTCTGTATTGTGTTAAATACGGAAATAAATAACCTGATAAACACGGAATCAAACTTTATCCGCTAGTGGATTCAACAACTTTTATATCTTGAATATTGAATTATATGCTAGTAAACAACCAGAAGGGCCGTACCAGTTAAGTAATGCTGCAGGAGACGTCGTAGAGAGATTGATTGCACCAATTTCTGGCACAGGACGGATTTTGACCATTGGCAATTGGTATACTAGTATTTCGTTGGTAGAAGACTTAGCCAAAGATCATAAAATATCTGTTGTGGGTACTTTGCTCAAAAACAAAAAGAAATTCCACCATGTTTTATTGAAAAAGGCAGACCTGAATTGTCAAGTCAATTCAGGTTTTCAAATGTTGCTATACTTGTGTCGTACGTGCTCAAAAAGAATCGATATATTGTCGTAGTATCATCCCTTTGCAGAGCAGCTGAAATTGATGAACACACTGACGAAAATCACAAGCCAAGTATTATAACTTTCTATAACTGGACGAGTTGATGAAGTTGACAAAAAGTAAAAAAGTATTTGATATCAAGAAAAATTGTAGATGACCGTTGACACTCTTGTTTCGTTTTCTGGATATTGCTGGAATAAATTGCCAGGGTAATCTTGAGGGAAAATAGAGTAGTTATCGAAAAAAGGCCCAAATATTTGAGTGAATTGAGAATAGAACTGACGAAAGAATACTTACAAAGAAGAGCTACAGTATCGTCAACTTGCCCAGAAAACTCATAAGGAACATAAGATGAGGAACCGAGTAATGAAGTATGCACATCGTCCAGCACCTGCAGAGGGAGCTGCAAACTGTGTCCAGTTAAAAAGAGAAGACAGTCTAAGACACAGTGTAAATCTTGTCTAAGGAATATTTTTGCCGGGACCACACTGCATTTCATTGTAGTGAATGTTATATAGTTATAATATAGCATTATAATATAGTATATATAATGCCGAGGAAACTGATCATGAAGAAGAATAAATCTGAAATTAAGAAAGTGAAGATTTGTTTTGAGACGAATTTTTTTATATAACTTATTTGACCTCAACAAACAGGCACTGATTTCCAAATTTTGAGTTTATGATTTTATGTTTTAAAAAATATTTATTTAAGTTTAATGAAAATGACCCCCAGGCGGTCCTAGTTGACGGAGGCAGAGTGTGTGTGTGTGTTTGTGTGTATCCGTGTGTGTGTGTGTGCGTGCGTGTGTTTGCGTCTGTGTGCGTGTATTACCTGCACCATGCACCGCCTGCAGAGCCCCGCGCGCACGAGCGACTTGGCGACCCAGCGCGCGGCGTAAGCGGCCGAGCGGTCCACTTTGGTGAAGTCTTTACCCGAGAAGGCACCGCCGCCGTGCGCACCCCATCCGCCGTACGAGTCGACGATAATCTTGCGACCGGTTAGACCGGCGTCAGACTGTACACAACACAATACGAATAAGTACACCAAAGAATAGGTACAGTGAGTGATACAAAAGTTTATATATAGGTATTCAAAAGGTGGGCCTTATCGCTGAACTGATGTATTACTTGCAAGCAACCCCTAGGCGGGAGATAATATTAGATAGGTACACACATATTATAATTCTTAGAAACAGAAATTTAATAAATATATTTACATACATAATATACAACATGTCACTGAAAATAACGCAAATACGTAAGTTGTTCAATGCCCAGAGTAGATCTTTAGCATGGACGCACAGTTACACAAAACAAATACGCTCATTGCAACTAACGGGCAAGGCACGCAGTGCTGCTTACTCGGTCACTATCCTGTACAGATTAATGAGCGCTACAGACGGTTTAGATAGAACGACAAAATTTACATGTTTGTAATTTTCGATTTATTTCCTAAAATAATTTCATTTTTCACTAGAACGGTTTCATATATTTGAAATTAGGTGTTACAGGTTTTATTTCAGTGACACTTTGTATATAATATTAATAAACCTAGAAATTAATTCTAAATAATAATAATATATAATAAATTGCATACTGTATAATACTGTTATACTCAGTAATTCAAGAAGGTGCAATAAAGACAATACAAATTAAACACAAGAGTAGTTATGTCCCACGCAAATTATAGCCACGTCGCCCCGAACTGCAAAACTACAACAACGCACATTATGAGATGCACCAGATATAGCTCAATGCAATAATTCAAGTCAGTTAGGTGCTAACATTGTTTGGGTCTATATTGATGTAATGGATAGTTCAGACGAAGAACTGTATTTGTTTTAAATTGTTTCATGAAGAGATAAGAATGAAAAGGAAAAGAGCGACATGAAAAATATTGTAAACTGCTTCAATTTTGCACATAAACAAGCAACATTTCGTAAACTTGTTAGTCTAGAACACTTAGCAGTTTCAATTTCTCACGTCGCACAACAAATAACCTTGAACACAGCAAATAGCACAGAAGACTATCTTGAAATGTACTGCATTTCCTATTTTATCGTATTTCTCCAATCTACGTGTTTCGGTAGTGAGTGAGATATGTCAGAGCCCATTCCCATCCCATCCTCTCCCTCCCCATTTTCGAAGCTATTCGAAGCGATCGAAATCGAAGCTGCCATTCATGAGATAAAAGCCCAAACCATCGAAAATGTGCTGAAAAATTGGGTTGATAGAATGGGGTACTGTAAAGCCAGCCGTGGAATTCATTTGAATGATGTTGTGTTCCATGCTTAATGGCAATGTTTACTATTTCTAAAAAAGCCATACTTTTGAAAAAATATCCATTAGTTTTTTTTTTTTTCAGCCAAATTAAATTCCAACTTTTAAATGGCCCATTATACAATATTTACAAAGTTTGTTTTTTATGTAATAAGAAACATCATATATAAATGTTTTTATATGAGAAAGATATAATTCAATTCCTGCAAAACGAGAAACGTTTTTATTTAACCAGTACGGCGGCGGTGGGATTTCTGCATCCCACAAACAATAAAAGATCAAAGGTGATTGCTTGACCGGCCACCGTTGTAAAATAATATTTGTGATAATGAGTATAATAATTTCAAACAAGATTCGTAAATGCTACTTTAAAGTGGAAGTCATGAGTCTTTAGAATACACATGTATCTCATACACACACACCTGAGATAAAAAGGAGAATTTTAGTTATTTCAATGTGTAAATTTATTCATTTTCCTTTATTACAATTTTACTAGAATTATAAATAACGCGGCTAATGAATAATTATTTATTATATAAGGCAATTTGTTGACATATATCATAGACTTAATAGAGTGGGATGGGACTGGCTCCTTACAATACAGGTGTCCCTAGTTTGGGAGTCAGAGCATTGATGTATTTATTTATACCCTGTGTTGTGTCAATAAAGATTTTGAAAATGATTTTTTTTGATTATTGGTCTTGAATTAATCAATAATTTATTTGATGATACATATGACAGTTTTCTTTGGAGAATGGCTGAAATGTCCAAATTAAATATGTTCCCGAAACTGGGTTAAACCTGAATTACATTACTTTTTATTGGAATCCATCAAGGGAAACATTTTTTTTTAGTTACAAAGTGAAAAATAAGAAGATAATTTGACTTACCTGTGGTCCACCAATAATGAACAGGCCACAGGGATTAATGTGAATGACTGTTCTCTCATCAAGGTATTGACTTGGAATCACTTCTTTAATAACCTTCTCTTTGATTTCCTCACGAAGAGTCTCCAGTGTGATCTGTAAAACAAAGGTAAACAACAAAACATGATTGTTAAGGACTAGCGTGACTAGTGTTCTATTTATGATGTAGTTTTATCTAGACATGTCTAGACATTTAAGAAAAAGAAGATTGTTTAGAAAATAATCAACTCGAGAAAATTCTATAGCGGTAGTATTACTCAACTTTAATAACTAATATTATAATGGTTAAATGAGCTATAATGGTGGTGAACATGGACATTTATAAATACCACCAATGGTATTATGTATGTTCAATAGCATCGATAATATGAATACAACATAATACTGGGGATTCATACACATAGCCTCATAAACATGAATAGTTATTTAACTCATAAAATGTTCTTCTCATAAAAAGAAGAATTTTAGTTATTTCAATGAGTAAATTTATTAATTTAAGAGAAAATATTTATCTGAGACAGTGAACATTATTGTTGGTTCTAGTTTCTCAGACTTTGTACTAAAATCGTTTAAAACAGCATTTAAGATGGGGGGGGGGGGTGCACGCTGCAATCCAACAGCCGCGCACTCGACTGTTTGTTATTTTGGACTAATGTTGGCATGTATCGCGAATGTCTATGGGCGACAATATCCACTTACCACCAGGTGGACTGTATGCTCGTTTGCCGCCTTCTTTCTATATAAAAAAAAATATATATTTGGCAATGCAATCAGCTCTTTCAGTATTCACTGCTGGACATGGGCCTCCTCATGCACATTATGTCGTGCCTGAGGGATGTATGGACATTTGTTTTATTTGTTTTAAAAATCAGTTTTGAAATGTCTGTCTGTATTTAAACAGAATCTAGAAATAACCAGTTTTAAGTTAGAAAATCTTAACCAAAGCCAAGAAGTTCATACTGACAATGACGTCCCTTTGTTCATGTAACATCACAAATTGTTCGTCAATACCACTATATAATGAGTCAGTACTACCACTATATATTTATATCTTTACTAGTTTTATTTCATATAGTTTTACACAATTTTTAAGTGTATATTATAAAAGGGAAACTTATTGAAAAAAGTTTTGTCAATATATGTTATGTTACCTTTTCAGAGTGCTGCAGTGAAACAACAACTGTGTGAACTCTTCGAGGGACGGTTGCGCCACCCTCGAATAAGTACTCGCATGTCACCTGTAATTAATTACATTTTTTTTATAGAAAGGTGTTAAGGATTCTTGGGGATGGGGTAGGACGGGGAGTTTAAAAGTATAAGGTTATATAAATACATGTATATGTATATACACAACATATACATAGAAACATATACCAAGTCAATATTTTAGTCATAATGTGTTGGAACTGTGAACTATTATATAGATAATGGCGATTTCATGGAAGATTAGTTGCAGTTTCATGTAATATTTTGCGAAGACTCAAGTAAATATTATTTATGGACATTGCTACGATGACAATAAAGGTTATTCACAAATTGAGAAAACATCCATCAATTTGTATCGCATAAAATTATTTTATGACGTAATATCTCGCAACACAAAGAAATATTTCGTTATTTAATCGATTCTTGTCATACTTTTTAAATGCATAATAAAATGTTGCTATACTTCAAACGATAAGCAGCTAAAATATAGCCCCAGAATATTAACTATCACAGTACAGAACTATCACGTTGCATTGGCGTGTTTGTATAAAACTGTATACAATGAGTTTGCAATTTCATCACAGTTGGATGTGGACATTCCATAGCTAAAGTACACTTAGTAAACTTAGCTCGAGATCAAAACTAGGAGTCTACGAAAGTTTGAAAGAACACCATCAAGGCAATACTTAGAAATAGGCACCTTGGGAGACATAATTAGAATTTAGATCTCGCTGTGAACTTTATAACGACTATAATAACGCTGCGCTGTAAGTACAATACTATATTATTAAACATACAGTAATGTATGGTTGGTGTAACCACGTGTAACGATACGTTAATTGTCCAATTTCAAGTGCCTGCGTACTTGGTGTCAATTTATGTTTATAGTAATTGGTAAGCAGACGACGCGTTGTCATTTAAACTCTTGACAACCAAATAAATGCGCCTCGTTTTTACAACGGAAATCCGACGGACCAACCACTAACATTTTGAAATTAGAGAAATTATTTTTTTAAGTAATAATAATAAATCAAAAGGTATAGAAATGTAAGGTTTTGTTGTGCGGTCTAAAACGATCGTAGCGCTCAGTACTCACACCGGGCGTCCAAGCTGGGAGCGCGATGCGGCACGAGCGACGCGCGTATAATATAGGATATACTAGAATTGTACTATAAATCATGAAAAAAAAAAACCCTGTTTTAAAAAGTGGTAGAAATGGGTAGAATCGATTTTACTCTCGACACTGTACAGCCCTGCAAACCTTTCCAGCTTTTGCGTTATCTCAGTGATACATTGTATATAGATGTAACTCGCAAAAAAAGACTTATAATTTTAAATGTCGTTACTGCCTAAAAACATGACTTTGTAACTTGTTTCCTTATGTTGAAAAAATTTACTCATTTAATATCGCGGATAAACATAAATAAGCACTTTAATATTTCCAAGTAACAACCTATTTTTGTAAAATTTCCTTGAAGAAAATATGAAGTTTCTTAAATTTACTGCATATTTATTATAAGTATGCAACTATTTGTAAAAAATAGTTTCCTGAGGAGTTTTATAAATTAATAGTGTACAAAAAATTTGAAATATATTCTTCACTCAATGGTTTTCCATAAGAACACTATGCCATCATGACCGGATTTAGTAGATATTGAATTGGAATTTTGAAATACATTCATATTTTGGCACTGAAATTTTGAAAAGAAAGATGCAAAAACAGGTGGTGCACAATTTAAATTCAAATCTACTAACATACAAAAATTAAATAATAAACCAAAATAGATTAAATCTGAGAATATGACATTTTAAATTCGCGTGACGTGCGTGACGTGGGACATTTTGCGCCCAATCTAAAATAAGGTATCAACCAGTGCAAAATGGTTCAAATATTTTGCAAAGTTTGAGCTTATTTCTTATTGTACAAGTGAAATAACATTTTAAAATCATTTCACAATTTAATATGTATCCCATCCCTAAATACACATGACGGCAAAGAGCACAAACACTAAAATATGCGATTTTTGTATCGTGCAGACATTTGACACTGCGTCTACAGATATGTCTGATATTATGACACGGGTTATATTGATTGTGGTCGCGAGTTGATTGAGATTATTAATACACATTAAGCACCAGATCGATCTGACGAGCAAACAGTTATATAAACCTACTTTCGTCAGGTCAATCTTTCTTTAACCATCCGATTTTTGCCCAAATTAATCTTAAGTCCACAATGTGAATTGATTCATAAGATATGTGGATATTTTGATGAATTTATTAAAACCCTATTAATATTAAGGTTTGGGGGTTATCAGTGTAGACAACGGTAGCAAATCATTATTAGCTAAGTTTAAAAATTATTCTCACCTGAGTTTTGGAGTCAGGGCAGGCCCACCAGAACTCTCCGCTTCGCCTCAGCTCTGCGATTTTCTGGTTGAGTTTGTGCGCCAGTACCACTGTCAATGGCATGCATTCCTCCGTTTCGTCTGTCGCATAGCCGAACATTAACCCCTGGACAATATAAAAACATTGTGTTTAACTAGGCCCATGGCTAGAAGTGATATGGAACTTCAAACAGTGGAATATAATATGATAGTTGGCTATACTTGATGTTTTTATGATTTATTCAACATGTAGAGAACAAAATAAACTTATATTAAAAAGATTTCTTTTAAACTTGTTAGAAAATTAGGTAGAGTTTTTGTGAACATTTGAAGTAGGAAATTATCATTGTCACTCATGCCTTGTAATGACACTGTTATGTTAGTGACATCATTAACACAGTATTGCGGTCTTTTTCTAACTTCGATTTCTAAGCTTAAACCCAGTCACTTTTCAGATATTTTAATTTCACAAATCAATTTCTAGTATTTTCAGCTATTTAATTATTATATGGTTATTTAAAAGTTAAATACCTTCTATTATTATGAAACATATATTATAAAAACAGATAAAGTGTGCCAAATGGTAACACCACATGCAATGGCCCACTAGGACTACCCGTGATGTGGATTAAGAGCCACACTATGGATGAACAAAAACCCTGTCTAAAACTAATGTTTACATTTAAACCAATGTTTATCTGAATGGCAATCAAATCTGGGAGCTTTCGCAAAGCAGACCATTACCAACTAGGTAATTGCTGTTTCCGTAAAACTAAAACATTGTCAGAATCCTAATTTAATGTGTATTTTAAAAAATATATCCATTTTATAAGAATTAAGAAGTAATCCTGAGGTAAGGGCCAGTAACCATATTTGTCAGTGAAAAGCATTGACAATAAAACATGATTCGAGTAAGGAGGAAAACCAGACTTTTCATTTATCACTTTTAAAGTACCCCAAATTGGTTTATCAACATTATAATGTATTAAATAATGATATAATTAAGGCAGTAATTGTGTTACATTCCTTTCATTAGCATGCTGAAGTAACAAAATACTTACATATTCTTCTTTATTATGTAAATATATAAGGCAAATTACTGAACCATTTTGATGAAACATCTAAGATAAATCTTTTAACAGGAAAAGTCTACAAAAATCTGACTGTACTCATAAAACACACAAATGTCCAAATCAACTATATTAGATACTAGCTGTGCCCAGCATGCGTTGCATGCCTGGCATTTTTTTTGCACATAATATATATACATAGTGTATACTAATATATAGCCTATGTCCATCTGGAATAATGTACCTTTCAAATGGTGAAAGAATTTTTCAAATAGGTTCCGGAGATTATCCTCCACATACACACAAACTCACAAAATTCGCACTCTCTCTTTATTATATTAGTATAGATTTAAGAGGATATCAGTCATTGCACAGCAGTTATTTATCATCAATGAAACACCAAGGCAGAATGTTTTTTTTGGTAAAGTTAATACAAGAGATAAGGTTTGTTGTCATGAGTCACACAGTAATAAATTGGTATTCTAACTTTTGATTATGAATCATAGCACTCCTTAATGTCGCACCACATGAGGTAATGAATCTTAGGGGTAGATAAATAAATAATTCCTAGAATTAAAATCAGTCATGGCATTTTGCTGTCTGCATATGTTAATTTTCAACCACCAAGAACCACTGTCTAAGCCAAGACTGGTCTTAGTAGAATCTGCTATTTATCCAACACCCTTATTTTTGCTTATATTTGTGCATTGAATTGAAGGGTATATAAAATTATATTTGTTAGTTTTACAAATTATTGTTTGTTTGCATTGCAATTTGTATGACATGTGAATAAAATATTTAGTCATTTAAAAAATCGACATCTAGAAACTATTGTTGACAGAAACAAACTTTTATCTTTATGTGTCTTTATATCTTTATAATTATAATTGACCTCACAACCTCAGCAGGATCTGGCTTGGCATCTGGTGATACCTACTAATGAAATAAAAATACTATGGTATATTTCTGCTTACTTCTGCACAAAAAAGTATTTTCAAGAAAACAAATAAAAAATATATCAAGTTTACCCATTTTTACATTAACTGTAGTGGAAAAACTAATTTGGCTACATAACAATAAGGAATAATGTTGATTTTATTTAGCAACACATTCAAAATGAAAATATAAACATTAAAAAATAAATAGATAAATGTTGAATATTTTATGAATTTTTCACCCTTTAAAGTACAAACAGGATATTATTATCACTTTTATGATTAGAAAACTAAAAAGAGAAAAATCAAGATCTTAATTTTTTTATTAATGAAGCAGTCATACCTGATCACCAGCGCCTACTTCATCCTCATTCCTGTTTTCATGCACTCCGGCAGCAATGTTTGGAGACTGTTGTGCCAGGACCAGCATCACACTGCACGTCTTGTAATCAAACCCTGGCCCCAACGTGCACATTAGTTTCAGAACCATTAATACTGTTATGACAGTGACTGTGCGTGCTACAGCACATTTTTTCTTTTTATCATACAAGACATTGAGAAACCTGTTGTATGGAACAATTAGCCTCTGTACATTGTCAATCATAATTCTGCAGAATGATTAAATGGTCTTGCAAGAAAAATGTTGAATTTTATATTATGAACATGCAAAATGGAATACCCATATGGTTAATTCAGTCATTTTGTCAATAAAACTAGTTTTTAAACCCAATTCTGTTTCGTGCATCAGGCCACAGCAAAATTAATACCTGATCTCCTGCCCCTATTTCAAGTTCCTCTCGATATCTATGGACCCCTCTTGCTATGTTTGGGCTCTGCTCTTCAATAGCCAATAATACATTTAGAGTACGCCAATCAAGACCTATTGTGCACGAAACAATAATTCGTTTAAATAAACAAACATAATTTTGTGTAACCAAAGAGTGTCTCCTGGCTGAAAGCCAATGCATCTTTTCACAACTATCAACAGACACTTGTGTCAAGGATGTTTACATACCTTTAGAGGAGTCATCATAACCAATGTGTTTCACTGTGTCTCTGACAACTTTCTGGTAGTCAATATTGGCTTTTGAGGTAATCTCGCCGCACAAGAGGATCATGCCCGTTTTTGTGACAGTCTCTGTTGACCACAACACAATATGTTAGAAAACATTTGGCAGAATAGCGAATATCTCATTGATGACTAATTACCGCACTCACCACATGCTACTTTTGCGTCAGGATCTTGTCTTAAATGTGCGTCAAGAATAGCGTCACTGATTTGGTCGCACATTTTGTCTGAAAACAAACATATAGCATCATGACATCATTAGATACGTCAACACAGGACAACACATCCCATTTTACCTAAATTTCATTATTGTTTGGGATAAGACCACGTGCTGAGAGACATTCTCCAAATATAATCTGTAGCGGATTAATGATGTAACAATAATACATGTGACAGATATGGTTCCACACACAACACAGCAATACACACCAGGTAAACACACGCAACACCACCACCACACAGCGTATTTGTATACCATTTACGCACGTTTCAGGCGGCCATCTTTCGAATGGTAACATGATTCCTGCAGCAAATATTGGAAATATTACTAACCTGGGTGGCCTTCGCCGACAGATTCTGACGTGAATAAAAACATTGACCCATCTTCCATATCATAGCTGTGTCCATTTGTTTTAGCGTATCCATTCATTTTTGAAGTCTCCGGCATTCTGAATAAGAGTTAGCTCACAAAAATAGGCCGACAAAATCGCCCCTCAAATAACACTGTGGAAAAGAGGTTTGTAGCTCGTTCGCGCTGATATTTATAAGATCGGAGAGGCGCTACAACAGTGCTAATATCAGCCAATCACAAGTAGCTTCCGCGTATCGGCTTGTTTTCAATGGACTGTTTCTAAAAATCCTATTTGTTGAAATAATTAATTTTCATTTCTCTAAACCTGAAAAGGATTATTTTAATTAGTGGTCATTTTTTTTAATAATCATTACATTTTTGTTCAAGCAACAATCTTATTATCTCAATAATGTAATTTTCTAATTAATTTATAAATAATTTGACAACAAAGTTCCCACTGAGGTTTAAATAATATACTTGATCTGTGAATTTACTGCACCGTAGAAAACAAACTAGGTATTCACTAATTTTGTAATGGAAAACAGTAAAAGAAAATATAAGGAAAATCGAAACACGATGGAAACCTACTGATAGTACTGATTAAAAATATAAAAAATCTTAGATTTGTAATATACCTAGTACCTAAATGATCGTAGATATTTTGTGTAAATGTAAGCTCTTTTTAAATTGAAATACAATAAAGTACCTACTCGAGAACACAAAAAAGCCATCGTATATATCATCGTCTACTTTCGTTTCTTAGTCCCTTTTCCGCAATTACATGAATCGCTTGCCTTTGAGACAGTTTAGGTCACGTTCAATTACGAATATATAAATAGAGCAGTTATAACATAAATTACAAAATAATTATGGCACCAGCTGAATTGAAAAGAGGGAAAATATTTCATTCAGAAAGACAAGTTGGCAAGTTATTTAATTGAAGTCTTTTCTTCAAATTAAAAAATAGGTATATATTATTTTTAATAAAGAAGAGTTTCAAAAATGGGCAGAAAAATATCGATTTTTCATTTGAGTAAATTTTCACTGAAACTTGTAGGGTTAATTTTCCATGAACGTGAGTAGTTTTGAAGAAAGTTTTAGAAAAAAACTTCTGTGAATTTTTTGCCTAGAGCCCCTGAAATTTAGTGGAAAAATTAGACTTGCAATATTTTTTTTTTTTTTTTATTTGGAAAATGCAGTCACGACTCAAAGCGATATTGTGTTACGTAAGGCCCACTATTGAACTCCTCTTACAAAAAAATCACGATTGTAGGTAGGCCTAATAAATAGTTCAGCTGCAGTTACGAAGTTTAGTCAGAAATCTGATTTTACCAAAATTTTACAAATAACGAAATAACTTTTGAGCCAATGAATATTGCGAAACATACTCGTATATGGGGGTTAAATCGATAGGTTTTGTGGTATCCGATCGTTGAGGTTTTGAGGTGTAGCCCAGCCCTGCTTCCGATGATCCACCCTCGTTTGTTACACCGTGTGAATTTAGGACTTTGTTTTACAAAGACATTGTGCTCGCGTTGCAGTTGCATCGAAATAACTACTTTTTCTAATTAGGTAGATAAGTAGGTACTTGATGTTACTTTTTTTCGTTTTAATGGTTAATTATTGGTTCGTAAAAGTACCTACCTATTTATTGCTATTTGTTTATTGTTTATTTTAATGATTTGTTTTCAGAAGTTTATTTTTTACATTGTGCTATTTTCTGGACAGATATTTAATATGAAACCCATTTTATCACGAACATGGTAGTTGTTAATATGTTTTATTCTATTTCTGAAACAGGGCTGAAATAAGTTTATAAAAGTATGTTTTTCGTTGATTCTTCTAAACAAGTGTTAGATAATTGAAATACAAGTAAGACTTAGTAAAAAGATACTCGTTTTAAAATGAAATAGATATGAGGTTTTCTCTTTGATTTTTATATATAAATACAATAAATATATTATAATTTATAATAATACATACTTACTTGTGGTCTCAAATACGAGTAAATAAGTAGAACTCGTACATTTTAGTTTACTTAAAAAAATGTTTTTTAATTTTATATATTGATCAAGGTAGGTACCTACTAATCGTGTTTCAAATTCGTATTATATTGCTTTTGATTGGTTATAATGTTTAATGTTTAATTTTTAATTGTTATTTTTATTTAAAACGCGATTAGAAAATAATAATTACCTACTTAATAATAAATATATTGTTTAGTACCAGTAAAAGTCAAAGAAATTTTCGAATCTTTAATTTTACTGTATTTATGAATTTTACCATATAGGTTTGAACGATAAGTGGTTATATGATTTTGTTTCACAAATACTTAAATTACAGATATATTTCAAAGAGAAATGGAACAAGTGTATATCGACGGCGAAGTGCCAATAACTCCTATCTGATATTTTTAGTGAAATTGTTTTTTATGTCTTGGGATATATATGTAAATTTTATACATTTTATTATAAACTATGAAGTGTGTTTTTTTACTATAACTTCATTAAACAAAAAATAGAAATACCTCATATCTAAAGTAGCGATATATTTTTGTGGCATTATCTCCTATCTCTATTGAGACGCGTGTAGATGCGTCCGTGGTTCGACTCCGACAGGAACGATGCGACAATCCAGACAAGTAAGTCTTTGTATTTGTGGTTTGTGTGACAGTCGTTCTTTTTGTAAGGGCTACTTACCAAAAATGTGCAAAAGTAGCATAGACTGTTCGTAGGTGTGTATGATTATTATTATTTTATCTTTTTCCAGATTCATCTTAATTAATTAATCCAGAAAAATAACCAGAAAACTGCGTTCTGAATATTCAAATACCAAATCCAAGATTTCCAAATTACGTTCACTTTCAAGCATATCTAAGAAAACCAGTACTTGATTCAGAGACGCTGTTCTTCAGTTCTGCCAACAATTATTATGGTACAATATGAACAACCGAATTGTTTTGATATTTGCAGTGTATTTCCTGTTGGTAGAGGACTCATTCTATCACTGTCAGCTCTTACGTATGATGGTACCAAAGTCACCGCTATGAAAAGAAGCTACTCGGTCCCACTTATATTTCTTTATAGCAAATCTATAGACGGTGATCAAATATCTGGAGCTGTAAGACCTTATAACAATCAAATAGACGGAAACGGCGCTCCTATGATGTCGATTATTACATTCATGACAGTGATACTGCTTACTGTCCCTCAGACGGTGATGGAATATCAAGCACTTTAGTCCAAACCTACTTCAAGATGAACCTTCTACTTCATCAAGTGTAAATCACCGTGATCTTAACGAAAGTAGAAAACGCCATCGTAAGGCGGACCCAAACAACTGGATGAAAAATAGAAGTAAGCTTCGTATGCTAGGAGAAGAATACCTGGGATACCTAAACAAAGCCAACCAATAGAGAGCTCAAACAACATAAAGTGAGACCTGCTAGGCGATTAGGCGATAGATGCAATTCGCAGTTTTGCAAAAAACAGTACCTAATGTGCGAAATTGCGAACAATTTAATAACCAAAGACGATTGGACATCCATAACAGTTTTTGGAAAAACATGATCTGGGACCAGCGTAAAGTATATGTCCCCTGACTTGTGACCCGTAAGGGAAATTTACGAAAAACTAGTGATCAAGTCTCGCGACGAGTAGGCACGTTTGACTATGAGGTACTTATTTTTTTACCAATAAATGAATGCCAAAGAATACAGGTTTGTAAAACAACATTTTTGAATACTTTGTGCTTGGGACTATATATAGTTTAATTTTAGGTTAAAAAAGAATTCAGAGAAACTTCTGACCGCACACAGGTTTTTAGAAAACATCCTAAAGTTGCCGTCTCACTACAGCGGAAAGGAATCAGCTAAATTATGTTTAGAACCCATTTACCATTCCCTGAGTGACTTATAGATATAATCCCTACAAAGAATATTGTACCCAAAACGAGAAGTCAATGATTCGTCGCTTCGAAAAGTTGTTCCACGATAATAATCTTTCCCTGTATACTTTGAAAAATTGTATTGGGCACTTTGCCGTCCATATAGAATTTAAAATTTCTCTGAGATTTCCAATGAATAACGTCTAATGTATGGCTACTTGAGATCCATAGAACAATGTCTTTTGTTAATAAAGGACTTGTAATTTAATAAAATAATATACATATCAGAAAAAAAAAGAATGCAGAAAAAAGAATTATAAGTATATATTAAACATATTTAAATTAGGTTTTGCTAGTACAGTCCATTAGGAAAATATTGATGACCCAAATCTTTGTAACGCTCTCCTGTAAACCTAACATTAGCAGATTTGGCTTTACTCTATGCACTTGTCGATATGTTTACTGTTACATATAAAATATGTAATTGAGTACATGTCATGTATGTATTCCTTTTACACAATCATACGAATGTAACGTCCTCTATAGGTAACAGGGTTCTCATCAGCGAATATCAATATCAGCATTATATCAATAAATAATGAGCGGATATATATAATTTAGTTGAATGTTGATTAATTAGACTAATTATTAATCTCAAAGACTCTAATATTGTGTTCCTCTATTTTACTCATATTTTTTGTTTTGTTTTATAATAAATAAGTCTATTAATCAAACTTAAAGTTTCATTGAACAATTTTGACACAGTAAAACCACTTACAGAATGAAATTCGCGTCTTTTTTATATACATGATGATATAGGTATATATCCGATATCGGATATTTTGATATTTATTTTATAAATATTGGATTTTTACGAACTCTGGTAGGTATACTCGTATTTTTTATACTTTACGATATTTTTTCATCTTCGGTTTTAGAATTATGGCTCGTTTACATAAGGAAAATTTCTCGAACGGTTCGGACGAGAATATAAGTAATTCTCGTATGTGACCATACAATTCTCGCTCACAACTGTATTCGTGATGATAAAAACTCGATGATAACAGGGATAACAGTGATCAGATGTTGATAACAGTTGTTTAAACTAGGTTTTGACCAATGTTTGAGAAACTCGCTTTCTGTGGGTACGTACGCGACGCTTCGCGCTGCCGCGCCGCACTGTATGTTCATAAATATGGGAGAGGTTGTACCTACATAGGACCCTTAATTTTTTTCTATTAAATTTCACCAAACAAACTATGCCATCGTATTCATCTCGTTAGATTGAATTAATAGTTATATTTTGTTATCCATTAGGATTTTTTTTGTAACTTCTATGTTTTGAGAGTAAATCGACCTAAAGTGTTTTTTTTTACTATGGAAACATACAGTAATTATAACTTTTTACTATGTATTATAACTTCTGATTCCCGCCTTATTTCAAAATGGGGTTTTCGCGTTCTACGTATAATTAGCCGTATTTCATTAACATAAACATTGCCGCCACTCTGCCGCTTTCTGGGATAAACCCGATTACTCAATTTTTTTATGCAAAATTACATTTCTGAGCATCGACTTCCGCATATTATGTTAGATTCATAGAAATAAAACAAATACTTGGTGTTGATTTTGAGTCAAAGTCTGTCGATTATAAGCTCTGGTCGCACCTTTTGATGTTAACTTTTAGAAAAAAAGAAATTGACTGATAATATTCCTGCTATCAATGCTATCAACAATAATAATAATAATTTCTTTTAGTACCTACCTACCGCAAAGGCTTTAAGATCTGATAAAAAACTAATTTAAGCAATACTGACAAAACCTAATACGCATAAACTTAAATTATTAAAACACTGACTTTACCTTGTTAAGATTTTTTCTTAGTTGTTAACTTTTAGAATGAAAAAATCACTATTTAAATGAGCACTGTAAACTGTATTTTTAATGCGTAGTACACTTAGACTCATTCAAGTAGAATCGAGAGAAACAACAGAAACAATGTCACCTCAGGATGGACGACTCTTCTATAACTGAGAATTACGGTGATAAATCAGTTTACTTAAAGATAACTCGCCACAATAATATTATGCAGTTTCATTCTTATTCTAAACTAACGACCCAACCTGGCTTCGCACGTGTAAAATAGATTTTTTTTTTTGTAGATCTTTATAGAATGGTCTCATATATACTCGTAACTCGTATGAGAACCACTTGGTTTTTCAACGGGACAGCTACCTTTCTTTGATCTCATTTACAAATGTAAGTACCTAATATAATTTTTAGGCTATTGCGCAACAAATATATTATTATACATTATAGCAACAACATCCGGACAGTATGTAACGCCTAAATCGCATTAAAAGCTGTTGGAATCATTCTCAAGTTTATTCAAGTTTATCGCGAACTTACATACAAACGCATACAGTACTTTATTTTACTAGCTGATCCCATGAATTCATTTGCATACAATTAAAGATAATTATGTAGCTAGATAGACACATACAAATCCGTTCATAAAGTTCATACTGAAATGTGCTTAAAGGTAGTACTTAAGAGCGCTTACAATATACCTACCAAAAGATCACTTTATTATATCAGAGTTTTATTATTACCCACTGTCATTTTTGATTTGGCAGGGAGCAAATAGAAAATTACTTATAAAACATCAAACAGTCATAATTCTCATGTAAATTGTTATAAACATGATTAACGTTGCTTTTATAAATTGTTTCTACTCAGCTTTATTATTTATTGAACATTATTCAACAGTAGCAGTGTCCGCGACTTTGTTCGCGTGGTCTTTAGAATACGTTATTTTACAATGATTCCTGCGGGAACTAATAGCGTTTATCATTAATATCATTGTATTCAATTTTATAAAAATCCATCCAGTTGTTTTTATGTGAACTCTGATATTGTACATGGAGCCCTATTGATAATGATTCCCATGGGAACTCTATAATTGATCATAATGAAAAGTAAATGTTAAAATCCATCCCGTGGTTTTATATGATGCGTGTTCAGACAAACAGACGGACAGACAAACAAAAAAATTTAAAACAATGTTTTGGGCTTTGTATCAATCGTACTTAACACTCCAACAACTTTAAAAAAAACATTTAACGCACAGACACGGTGTTACGATTAAAATTTTATGTATATAAGATTCACAACCTTACGAATCAGAGAGTACATCATGCCAAAATGATCAATTTTGGCATAGCCCTACTAATAAATTACTAACAAATTGACTAGTAAATTACTAATTGACTAGTAATTACCTAATGATGCTATATAGGGCACGAGTATTGTTAGCTATCGCTATAACTACTCTTGTGTTTAGATTCTTAAAAAAATACTTAAAAGAATTGGGTGTGAACTTTGAACTGTCAAAATATATCACATAATCATGGTAGGTAATGCGAATTTCTATTCGTCATATTTTGTCTGATGCAATATACTAGTTTGTTTGTCGTAAGAGTATGCCGTTTTCTTTGATACACGTATTTATTAAAGTAGATAGCGACTATGGTACAATAATTCACTAATTTATGCTAAATATAGAACTTTTTTTAAGAAATATTATCTTTGGTTCCCCAGAACAGACTTTTAATTAACTTTGAAATTGCATAATAATATTCACATAATTCCACATTTGTATGTATGTGGCATATGGGGAAATTATTATTTTGAAGAATGAAGAATAAGGGCCAAGCCCATAATATATGACGTACCGACAGATTAAACGACAGTCGTTGTGTTCTTTGCACACTAGCATGACAAACGATGTTGATGTTTTCCAAGTGATTTCAGGCCATTAATCAAGTCCAGTACAATCAACGAAAATGATTACAAAATTAAATTAAAGACCCTCTGCATAAGCATAGCAGGCGATTTGGTGTAAGGGCGGTAGAAGAAAAGCGGGCGGTGTCGGCTTTGTTTAGTAAGTCATAAGATAACTTGTCCTAAGAAGATTGTCCTAAGAATCGCCGAATCCGTAGAAAGAACTTCTCGTAACAGTTTTGGCAGTAAACAACTTGAGGAATGGCATTTTACGTGTGATGGCTGTCATTTAATTCATCACTGCGCTGATTGCTCTCTCTCGCAACTGATAAATGTCGTTTGATAGCGGACTTTTTTGTAATGGCAACAAATTGAAGTTACAAGTTAAAAGTTTTATCTTTTCATATTTTTTAACAATTTTAAAATAGAAGATAATAAAGAGAAAATTAGATATGTTTTACATTTTTTTTTGACAATGGTATAAATGCTTTTATGCTCAAAAAGAGATTTGTGGTGTTTACGGAGAAGATGCTTTATCTAAAACTACGGCAAAAAAATGGTTCAGTCGATTCAGGTGTGGTAATTTTGATGTAAATGATGTTCCT
This sequence comes from Sesia apiformis, assembly GCA_914767545.1. Classification (NCBI taxonomy): domain Eukaryota; kingdom Metazoa; phylum Arthropoda; class Insecta; order Lepidoptera; family Sesiidae; genus Sesia; species Sesia apiformis. The sequence continues at coordinate 10,421,503 of OU611953.1, forward strand.
CGCTGTGGTCGTTCTATTAAGGTAAATGTTGATGTTATTATTGAAAAAAATGAAGCAGATCGACACATAAGCAGTCATCAAATTGCGTAATAGCTTAGCATTCATCACTCAACAGTTTTAGTTCACCTGCATAAACTGAATTTGGTAAAATCTAGATGTTTGGGTGCCGCATGATTTAAATGACAGAAACTTGGTGAAGAGAATTTCCATATGTCAGATTTTCTAAAACAAATGAAATTGATCCATTTGTGAAGAGATTGGTTACAGGTGATAACAAGTGGATCATCCACGATAACAATGTTCGAAAACGATCTTGGTCTAAGCGAGGTGAGCCATCACAAATAGTCCCAAAGCCAGGCCTCGCTCCGAACAAAGTCATGTTATATGTATGGTGGGACTGGAAAGGCATTGTGTATTACGAGCTTTTGCCACGTGGCCAAACGATTAGTTCTGATGTCTACTGTCAACAATTAGTAAAATTGAAAGAAGCACTTGAAGAAAAAACGCCCAGAATTAATGAATACAAAAGGGTGTAGTTTTCTATCCCGACAATGCTCGACCGCATACATGTTTGATGACTAAACAACAATTGATGGACCTTAGTTGGGAAGTTTTAAATGCATCCAGACATAGCACCTTCGGATTATCATTTATTCCGCTCTTTACAAAATTCTTTAAATGTAGTAAAATTACATTCAAGAGAAGCCCATATAAACCATTTAAATCAGTTTTTCACTCAGAATTGTTGATATTTAGGTTGAAATAAAAACGTGAACTTCGAGAAATGCAAGAAACGTATATTGGGACAAGCTTACATCTTAGACAGTGTTGCCGAAAACAAACATATATCGTATATCGAAACTATAGCAACAAAAACATATATCGAACTATAGCAACATTATGGTTGCGTTCTTAATTCCCAACAAATATCCCCAAAAAAAATATAGCGATGGGATAATGGCTGTGCCAGAAAAATGGCGAAAGATAGTCGAATTAAATGGACAATATTCCGTTCAATAAATAATCATGTGATGCCCAAAAAGTCTTTATTATTTTCACTATAAAAAGGCCGCCATCTATTATATATTTGTGGAGGAGGATCCAACGCTGCAATCCAACAGCTGGTGGGTGCACTCGAATGGCCGCGTTACCCCTCTGTCTTACAGAAAACTATCTTAAAATGTAGGTACTGCAATTCCCACTTTATCAAATTTCCCAATGTACGTATGTGTTTGAATAATGAGTGAGATATGCCAGAGCCCATTCCCATCCCATCCTATCCTATCCCTTCCCATTTATCAAACCCTTTCTCCAAATCCATTACTACATCAATAAAGGCAAGCAGCGCATCCGAGGGTGTGCCAGTTTGTCGTTCTGGACTAGTTGGCATGTACCACGGGTGTCCATGGGCGACAGTATCCACTTCCCCCCCGGTGGATTGTATGCTCGTTTGCCACCTTCATTCTATAAAAAAAATGTATGTATGTATAAAGTAAGTAGGTATACAGGAGTAATTACATTTCATAGTTTCTAACTAGCTTTTATGATGATCGATTTGATTCCGTCTATTTCATTTATTTTTTTACGATCGAAGACATTATGTTTTCCAATTAAAATGAGATATTGAGGACAATTTTGTTGCCATCTGATAAACAGATAGCAACAGGTGACGGCAACCAATTTAGGTATAAATGTAGTCAGTAAATCTTTTTCTTCTGTATCCATTAATTCCAAATGAAAACCAAACGCTTAGGACGTTGAATTGTAGGTACTTATATCTAGAGTAGATGCTAGAAAATTTAGTAAGTACCTGCTCTAGATACCCACCAAATCAATGGCCTAAGATAAGTAAAAGTAACTAACTTTCGGAGACGTATTTCAGCTTTTAACTTCTTTCCATCTTTACGTAACGAAATTATAAAATCAACATTAATTTAAGCATTTTCATAATCGCTCAGCGACATGTAGATAAAGGTCTGTTTGATGTTTCTTTGCTAAAAAAATGAATGCGAATGCGAGAAATAACCAAAATTTTAGCACAATTCAAGAATCGTCATGCTGAAATGATAGTAGACATGCCACATCTGTCCCAATATCTGTGGATCTGTCGAAAGCGCTATTGCGCTGTAGACGTGTGAGACGAGCTTTTTTATGGAGACTATGCCTGGGACTACTTATGGACCTATAGGTATGGATGGGCATTGTGACAAGAAAGTGCTCGGTTGAATGCTAGGCGACCCTTTATTATTTTTATTTAAAGGTTTTAATATACCTTTGTGATATGATTGGGTTCACAAAGGGACATCCTTTGTGAACCCAAGCATATCGTTATTTATACTACACCTCGATGACTAACCACATCAGCCAGATATGTCAGCCGAACTTGAGGAAAGCCTATTCTATCCGGCTGCGGAAAGATACAGCCGACACAGACCAATGATATCGAAACAAAATATTCCAAATACCAACTTCACTACTTGAGGTACATTTATTAAAAACAATTTGTAAAAATATTTGTGCTCGTATATTTGTAGAGAAAATGTTATAATAAATATTTTCGAAACTTTTGATATCATAAAGCTTATCTGGCTAGTGACGAACTTATTATGTGATTATATTCCTGGGAGTATTATTAAAATTATTATTTTTAATACATATACAGTGCAGTCAATCACGTTGAAAAACAAGTTATGATAATATTATTATGATAGCTGCTATTATTAAGTATAAGTTCATTTAAAAAAATATTGCGTCAATCGCAAATTATAATTATTGATTTGAGATACCTTTGCACCTGAAACTTTCCAACAAGTACAACAGAACTGGGAAAATCCTGGGTTACTCACTGCATGTGATGCATATGCAGAGATCGACAACTCCATAAAAAAGTCCTGAAGCTGATATGCCGTGACCCACGTCGTTTCAATACAAACCGGATTGAGACTGCGATAGAGAACAATAAAGGCTCTAGAGTTTTTGGGCAGTCTCTTGGACGCAGTCATCTGGCGATGTTTAAAAGCGATATTGGCCAAACTATCTCTTCGAGACCAGAGTTATACGCAGAAGTTGAAAGGTTTTATAGAAAACTTTACGCCGCACATGCACCTGTATCTATAGCCCATGAGGAGAACGAGAACCCCGAGGATATCCCGGACTTCAACCTGGGTGAGGTTGGTATTGCCCTCGGACAACTTAAAAACGGTACAGACGTAGTACAACCGGTGAAGTCGGTACAACATCAGAGCTTTTGAAAATTGGAGGATCTCCCGTCTTACGAGAGCTGCAACATCTCTTTAATGCTGTCTTATTAAAAAACATAGACCTATTTTCCTACTGAGCCACGTAAATAAACTGTTCTTGAGGGTAATCACGAATAGTCTCGCCCAGAGGTTTGACGAGTTCCAGCCGCCGGAACAGGCTTTGGTTCGAAAAGGCTACAGCACCGTGGACCACATTCACACACTGCAACAGATTATACAGAAGACTGAAGAGTATAATCAGCCTCTGTGTGTTGCCTTTGTGGACTACGAGAAAGCCTTCGACTCTATAGAGACCTGGGCTGTTCTGGAAACTTTACAGTGGTGTCAATTCGATTGGCGATATATCGAGGTACTGATATGTCTGTATAACACTGCGAGCATGATGGTTCGAATTCAAGACCAGCAGACCAGGCCGATCCAGCTGCATCGAGGAGTGAGACAGGGAGACTGTTACAATGACACTGTCTATGACACTGTTCACAAAAGCGCTGGAAAATTCTATTAGGATGTTGGACTGGAAAGGATGTGGAATCACTGTGAATGTTGAGTACATCTCGCATCTTCGTTTCGTCTATGACATAGTCATTATAGCAGAATCGCTGGAAGATTTTATTTGGATGCTAAACGACCTTAACCCAAGATCACGACGCGTCGGTCTTGGAATAAACTTTTTTTTACTCCATAAACACCCGCGATACATGTTAGTCCAAAATGATAAACGTTGGCACGCCCCCGGATGAGTTACCTACCTTTGGAGATACAGGAAAGAATTTGGAGAAAGGATTGGGAAAATGGGCAGGGATAGGATGGGAATGGGCTCTGGTACATCTCACTCCACTACCGAAACACGTACGTACATTAGGGAAATAAGATAAAGATGGGAAATGCAGTACATTTCAAGGTAGTCTTCTGTGAGAGACGGGTAACGTGGCCAGTCGAGCGCGCCCTGCGGCTGTTGGATTGGAATATGCACTCTCCTCCTCAAACAAAACATAGACTTAACAGACTTAGACTTAACAACAAACAGAACAAACATAATGTTCAATAAACGTGTTTTTATGGGACTGATAGATGTCGAAGGCGTGGTACTCGAAGTGGTTGACTATTATGTCTACCTTAGCCAAACAATCTAGCTGTCCAATTTCAGCAAGGAGGTCGATAGACGCATTTAACTTGGCTGGGCAGCATTTGAAAAAATGCGTCGGCTCTTCTCGTCGCCTATACTACACTGCTTGAAGACAAAAGTTTTCAATCAGTGCATCCTGCCAGTTATGATGTATTGTGCCGAAACGTGGCCTTTAACGGTAGGCCTGATCCATAAGTTCAAGGTAACAGTGATCTATGGAGAAGGCTATGCGCAGAGTTTCTTTGAGAGATAGTATCCGAAACGAAGACACTCGCCAAAGAACTAAAGTCACCGACATAACTCGTAGAATCGGCATGTTGAACTGGCAATGGGCAGGTCATATTTGCCGCAAGACCGATGACCGGATGTGGTAGAAGAGTCCTCGAATGGAGGCCACGTACCGGGAAGCGCAGTTTGCGGCGCCCTCCGGCCAGACCGAAATTCGCCGATGGTGGTTGGATGAGAAGAGCCGAGGATCGTGTGCAATAGCGAGCCTTGGTAGAGGGCTATATCTAGCAGTGGAAAGACATAGGCTGATGGTATGGTATGGTAGGTAAGTACTGCATATGATTGCGTGAACATTTTAACTAAGAAACATTAATTAGGTAAGTTAGTTAAGTAAATAAGTTATTTTACATAGTTACGAAACATTAACCCCTTTGTACAAATCACCATTTCATTTATAACAGCTTCCAAAGGTTATCTTAGTTAGGGATCAAATTGGAAAAAAGTTATCGCCCGCTTTGTTCATTAATTTAGATAAGATTTCAATAGCACTAGCTTCAATGATGGTAAAGTGTAAGAATTTATGGGACATTCTAGTATGCGCTTTTTTTTTTGATAAAAAATTAAAAGTGTGATATTACATTACTTTTCGCGTTTATCCGTTCACAGTAAAGAATACGAGTATTTTGTAATAAAGGCAACGAGTGTTCATTTTTATTAAATTTATTAGAAAATAATTTGTAAATATATGTGTACACAGGAATGATCTCAATATACACAGAAATTATGTTTTCTTTAAAAACACAGAAATGAGTTAATGGGTACACCGCAATTCAGTGCTTCAATGGAATCTCGGAGATGTAAAGAGCCAACAAAAAATGTCATATTTATCCTAGAAAAACGAATTTAACTTCTAAAAAAATCTTAACTGCTTTAAAAAAAAATGACTGTCGTCACTTTGACACATTGATAGCTTCTGACATATAATAAGATTTTGGAGGAATGCTCTCCAATTTTATTTGTGCGTGAATATTACTGGAGCTACCTTGAGAAGAAACCAGGACCTTCGGAATAAGAATATTTATTGAACCAACGTTTGTAGCGTTGGAAATAAGTTTGATAAAACAACATACATTAGAATTTAAACAATGTAAATTAATATGGTAAGAACTTCCTTCTAGTCTAGTGTAATGAGTACCTATGTAAAGAAAATTGTTGACAATACATATCAAAAATAACAAAAGCAAAACTTATAAAGAGAACACATTTAAAAAGAATTAAATAAATCAAATTAGGAGCTCGACCAAAGAGGTCGGCTCTCGACGCCACAAGATATTTTACATATATATATATATATATATATATATATATATACCTACACCGTAAATATACCATATTATATATATATTACATCATACATTAAAATAAGTCGGAATAATAGTTATATCAGAAAGTACATCTATATTAATCTCTCTTTCGTCTTCCTTTTTCGTTTTTCTAATTCTGGTTCATTTCTAATCATTTATGCACATAAATTTTGTTTATTTCTGAGTAAGTTTAATGGTTTTTTTTTCACCATGGACAGTTTATTCATTTCATTCTGTATTCATTTTACTCTTCTTTCTTGTTTCTTCCATTGTGTTTCTACAAGTTTCTAAAAGGCAGGATCGTTGATATTTGTAACATTTTTTAAATTATAATATTCTGATCAATTGGAAAACAAAAACAATGGCATGAATTTTAAACAATTTTGTTTAAATGGTAAGAAGGTGGGAAACGAGCAGATAGTCCACCCGATGGGTAGTAGACACGAATGTCCATGGACATTCATTAGCGATACATACCAATATTACTTAAGAATAATGGACATTAGTTATGAAGCACATCATTGATTGTATTATTTACTTTTAGAGAAATAAGGATGGATTTTGTAAGCAAGATTGGGGAGAATAAGAAATAGGGAATATAACGGAATTGAGAGTTTTCCTCATCCCATGTTCCCCATACTTCCGTAGGGGCTATGGGATGGAGAGTAAAGAGCGTTCGATTAATCCATTTTGCTCTATACTCGATGGGATTAAATGGAGTGGGATGGGGAGTAAGGTGCATAATTAATATTTTAATCTATAACAGAATCTGTTTTATTTTAATACTGTTATAGATAGGTACTCTTATAATATTTAAAAAAAAATTTTTTAAACAGAGTGTTATAAAAACTAAAACAAAATTACTTCTGTGTATGTTCGTATTTTCTGTCTAACCAGTCAAATACAGGAGTGACATCCATGGGAGTGATGAAACGGAACAATGTGGAATTTTTCACAATTAATAAGATAATGAATGCAGTATCACATTTTTAAAAACAGTGTTTACCTTCACACGACTTTATCAGTACATAATGCAGACCTATGATCTTTTACAAGGTAGATTTTAATACTATATTAGTTAGCTCTTTACCAAAAAATGCTCAGGATTTCTAATAAAACTTTATCAGTAACCGAATGGACGACTTTTTGGCGGGAACTCCAGATATAAAGTTGGGTTTTTGTTTCATTATTGTAAAAATTGTGTATTCGGCGTTTTGTGGTTTAATAGTGGTAATTTAATAAACTTCAAAATGTTTTTCCCTTTTATTTGATTATCATAAACACCATTTGTGATAATCAAATAAAAGCGTGGGATTGTGTGTTTCGTGTGCTTCCAACGAGTCCTCTTCTGTCCTCAGTAAACCTACTATCGCTTTGCTCAGCGACTTACATCGATAGGACTGGACATTGACCGGATGTGAACAGGATCGTTTTAGACTTTTATATTGTTATTACGAATAAAACTTGACGGAATGTGCTAGTTACACCATTGCCATATAAAAAGAAAAAAAAACGAATGGGCACGAAAATTGTGGTGTTGCAGTAAAAAAAAATCGACGAATCTTAATGTTTATAATAGAATAATATTTAAAAAATATCAGTGTACACAGATGTGATGTAATTCTTATGAACACTTATGAATTGTTACTTTTTAATACAATCTGGCCTACAATATTTTTTTATTGTATTTGTCAACAACTAGACCATATTGACAAGAGATGAACGCATTTAATAGTAAGCAAATTATTTTAAGAGTATATTTTGAATAAGGTGGTCAGGTTAATAACTCCTGACGGTCCGCAGGACGTGATGTTGAGCCCAATTTCGGGCTTGTCGACAAAAAATAAGATGAAGAAGGATATCATTTTAGCAAAATTACAACGTTGCCCGTAACTTCAAATCGAAAAACGACGTATTGTAATTCTTTTTCTCTGTTTTTTGCCCAGTTACATATTTTTTTTACAGTTGATTGATATATTTTGTTTTATCGCTAAAACAAAGTACATAACTTAATCTAATATTGCACGTGCTTGATAATTATATCTTTTCGCATCGAGCCCTGACCACGTTGACCTTTAGAAGCTGATAGAATATGGTCATTTTGTGGCAGTGAATTTCTTAAAAGCATTTAATTTTTAAGTCACTAATAAATTAAAAAGTAACCCAAAGCGAAGAAATTCCATAAAGAACGAAAAGTTGCGAGCAATATCATATTGCTCTATATTTATTTTTATTTATTTAAACTTATTTTTATCATAGTGCACAAAGGGACATTGACATACCAATTATAGGAATCATTTTTTGTAAAAATATTATTACTAGATACTCGTAAATCGTTCATACAAGAGTTGTGAATAGGATTTTGCAAGGTCGGCGGCGCGCCCGCATACCCCCTGGTGTTGCAGGTGTCCATGGGCGGCGGTAACACTTACGTGGGACCGCTTGCTCGTCCGCCCACAAGTCTATAAAAAAAAAAATTATTCGTAAAATTTCCGGGTTTAGAGCCCACGTCACCTTTGCGGCTCGTACTAATTATTTGTATATTGCCGTTAGCTTATGGCAGACTGATGACGTGGGGACCAATACACCGTGCTAGTCCGCCCGCTAGTCTAAAAAAAAAATACAAATTTGCTAAACACGATGCTCAAAAAAATTTATATTTTTACAAAAAATACGCAACATTTATATTATATCAATTAACTTAGTAGAATCATGAGCAGCTTTAAAACTTCAGGCAAGATTTGAAGTGAATAAGATGCATATCGACATAAGAGGCTATTAAAATGACAATGAATAATTAAAATGACTCGCGCATATTATGGCGGGTCGCACCGCAGCTCACAAATTTGCAAAAAAACCCCTGAATCATTTTCATAACATCATCAATTTGAGTTGAACAGGTGCAGTTAATTTGAGTTGAACACATTATGCATGTATGCAGTCAGATGCATTACTTAATGTTTCACGTTTATGTAAAACGTCATTAATTTATAACGTTGTTTTAAGACGTCTAAAATTATTATATGAAGTGAATTCGACGAAAGTGGCCTTTAAGATGTAGTTATACATGATTTTAATCGTCTTAAAAATGTGATTATAATGATGTATGTGTTACGTGTTTGTGTTACGCAAAGCTGAAAATATATAGTTTGTACGGTATCGAGAGTAGTGTCGATAACACTTTTACCAGGCACGTGCCTGGACGCTCCTAACCGACTCGCATTCCCGCGGTACCTTTCCAAAGCAACGCCGCCGAGGTCTGTTCCTTCCGCCTGGTCTACCAGCGGGGGAGCCCTTAGGCTCGTTGCTGCACACACCTTTTGCTCCTGGTTGAGCGCCTTCTGCGCTTGCCCTAAACCATACATGTCCGGTGACTCTTGAAAGGCCATTAGGGCCAAAAGAATTTAGCCATTCCGAAAAAAAACCAACGTCTTAGATTGAACAACAAAACTATATTTGTAACTTTTGATTTATTCCCAAAAATAATTTTATTTTTGCTAGAAACGTTTTATATATTAGTTGAAGGGTTTAAGATTTTGCGTTATTTCGCTTGTATATAACTTAGGCGCAAGACACATAGAAATGGCGTCTGGCGCTAGCGTGGCTCGGGCGTGGTGCAGACTGAGACATGGCAGACGTGCCATGTCTCAGTCTGCACGTGCCATTTCAGTATGTTTTAAATCGCGTCGCTTCCATATATGTATTTTGTATGGCAAGACGCCCGAGCCTCGCCAGCACCAGACGCCATTTCTGTGTCTTGTACTTTAGTCAATGTGGCGTTTATTTCAAATAACCTTATTATATTAATAGTATGATACTGTGATTTAGGAATTAATGTCTTCCAAACGACACAATTCATGCCTCATCATGGGTTGAGCTTTGTATCATAAGCACACAGGCGAGGCTGTGATTTAGGGCAAGCGCAGAAGGCGCTCAGGCAGGAACAAAATGTGTGTTGCAACAAGCTTAAGGGCTCTCCCGCCGGTAAACCGCCGCGGCGGAAGGAACGGACCTCGGCTTAGGGCGTTGCATTGGGGGAATACCGCGGGATCGTGAGTCGGTGAGAAGCGCCTAGGCACGTGCCGGTACCTGGTAAAAGTGTTGGCTGAGGGCCGGTGTGTGTTGACGGTGTAGTGAGGGGGACGACCACGTCTTCGCCGGCGGAGACGGTGTATCTGACCTATACCTAAACCTGTCCCAGGGGGGTCTTCGCCGCGGGGGGGGGGGGGGGGGGGGGGGTATATGCGGCAGTAGAGAGATACAAGTTATAAGGGTCATTAATCATTCAGATTTGTTATAATAGGGTTATTGTTTTTGATATTATTGAATGTTTTATAAACATGAGAACAAAACAACTTTAATCATTCTTGACGTCAACGGCTATGAAACAGACACCGTTTGGTAAGATTTGCTAATTTAAAAGTAAATATGAGTGAATATGTTTTTCAAATCATAATATGGTGGCTTAGACCCGAAGTGAATCTTGGCCTCCGACACCAAGACAAATCGTAGCATTATTCGGTTTTATGAATGTCACTGATATGCCTTCATTCCCCACGACACTACCAGGCTGCAGTAGTGGCGTGACAAATCTTTTTGGTCATACGCAGCTTCGTGCCAGGCTATTTGGAGCTACCGCAGGTCCCTCTCCGCTTTGTCTCTCCAGCGGTGCTTGGAACGTCAGACCGGTCGTCGACCACTTCGTTGTCTCGCTGTACTTTATATTTTTTATAATATATACTTTATATATTCAAGTCTATGCTTGCTTTACGGGCGATCGTCCCCTATCCTCTCTACGTGACCGTGCCAACGGACTCTGGCCGCTTTAATCTTGCCGATGACATAAGGCTCGGACACCAGCTCTCCCAACTCCTTGTTGCTCCTTATCCTCCACGTACCATCTTCTCTCCCTATCGATCCCAAAATTCTTATTCAGATTTTTCTTTCTGTTACTAGAGTTTCCTTTCTTCTTTTTGCATCAGCGTCCAGGTCTCGCATCCATACACCAAGACTGGTCTAATTACAGTTCTATATATACGAGTCTTGGTGTTCCTGCTCAGGGCCGTCTTAAGTCTATTCTGCGCCGGGGTGCGGGAGTGTATCCTAAGACAGTCAAACATCCTATTGTGTATCCTATGACAGTCAAATATCCTATTGTGTATCCTATGACAGTCAAATATCCTATTGTGTATCCTATGACAGTCAAATATCCTATTGTGTAATTGTTTACTATAGCGTTATATTTTTTCATTACCTTTAAAAGGTGAGCGCCCGGGGTGCACCGCACCCCTTGCACCCCCTGGTAAAGACGGCCCTGTTCCTGCTTAATAACCTGGACGTTAATGCCTTGAGGAGAGCTGCACTACAGGAGGAGTGTTTTGAACACTGATATGTATTTCTTCTTTTCTCGTTTTATGGGACAGCCTAGATATTTCAATTTTGCCACCCAATTTGTAGGTATTGTTACCAACAGTAAGATTTCCTTGGCTTTCTCTGACGTTTCTGTAACGTTTCAAGTAGAGATATTCAGTCTTGTTTTGATGTATTTTGAGACCGACCTTTCTTGTTTCCATTTCCAAGGCTTCTGCTGATTTCTTTACTTCTACCTCAAGTTGTCCAAGCAATGGTAAGTCGTCAGTATAATCGATCACCTTATGTTGTCCATTCAAAGATACTCCGCCATCTAACATTAATATTTTTCAGATTAATATTGTGTTCGAGAAACAGATTGAACAGCATAGGTGATAAGGGCATCACCTTGTTTCAGCTCACTTATCATATTGAATTATTCCGTCAGTTGTCCTTCTATCTTTACTCCCTTTCTGCTTTCTTTTGTAGCGAGCTCAATCATTCTGACTACCTTCTTAGAGATCTTGAAATTCCTTAGTACTCGAGTGAGTTATTTGAAAAGCAGAATACAAGGAGTTGCGTCGATCGATAGCAGGGCCCACCTTCTGGAATCTTATAATAGATCACTTGTTCAATGAGTTAGAAGGAATTGGTGTACACTGCCAAGCGTTCGCCGATGATATCTTTTTAATTTTTGCGGCTGACACGGGCGCGGAATTTGAGACAGAAGCGGGTAGGGCAATGGACTGTGTGGCGACTGGGGCGTTCAGAACAAGCTAAGTTTTTTGCTCAGAAAATAAAAGGGTTATTAATTACAAATAAATTGGAGTACGACGCCCCAGTCGTGCATATTGCCGGAACTAAAATAAAGTTTGTAGAAGAAGTTAAAGTATTGGGAATTTATATCGATAGACCACTAAACGTTGGTCTCCACGTCATCAGTCTGCCATAAACTAACGGCAATATACAAACAATTAGTGCGAGCCACAAAGGTGACGTGGGCTCTAAACCCGGAAATTTTACGAGTGATATATATTTTTTTTTATAGACTAGTGGGCGGACGAGCAAGCGGTCCCACGTGATGGTAAGTGTTACCGCCGCCCATGGACACCTGCAACACTAGGGGGTATGCGGGCGCACCGCCGACCTTGAAAATTTGAAAAATCCTATTCACAGCTCTGTAATAGAGCCCGTCGCTCTATATGCCGCTGGTGCTTGGGCCGGGGCACTTACCCTGCAGTGTGTAAGGGATAAAGTTCAGAAGACACAGATCGGGTTTGCTAGGAAGCTCAGTAAAGCGTATAGAACTATGTTCCTGGAGTCAGTCCTCGCTGTAGCTGGAATATTACCCTTGGATTTGAATTCTAAAATGTATGTCAAATGAATGTATTCACAAGAATCCGCAAAATTGTAAAATATAACTTAAAAAGGGAAAACCCTTCCCACAGCTGCTAGATGTGGAAATGGAGAGAAGAGCAATATGCAAATGAAAAAATATGCACAGAAACTACAAAGTAGAAAGACAAAGCGGGATTGGATTTAATTAAATTAAATTAAGTAATAAACTTCAACATATTCAACAAGAAAGGCTCTTTTAGAACCAGAGCCTATCGTCCCGATACCCTTCACCCAACTTCGGTACTGGCTACGCGAAATAACAAAAACTAAACACAGTGAAATGTAGAAGAATATTCTAAACTGCGGGCAGTCGTGGGAAGCGCTGCCAGATATTAATCCACATCTCACTAAACAACTTCTTCAACTAAACAGAAGTAACCTAAGTATAGGGGAACACTTACGGGTCATTGTCCATAACATTGTACAAACAACTTTATTGTCATTGTACAAACATCTTTATTGTCATTGCACAAACTTCTTTATATTATAGGTACAAATGACAGTCATCTATGCAGAGCATGTATGGAGGCTGAGGAAACACTAGCTCATGTGCTGCTAGGATGCGTGGTTGTAGCGTCACATCGGGCGAATATCATTGGCACTATACAGACTCTCCCCGAGGCCTTCAGGAAGTCAAAAAGCTTCTGTATTTCTGGAGGGAGTTGGGATGGCTGGTGTAGCTGCAATTATCGAACTGGGAGTGAACAAACGCACACAATGGTCGCCAAGTTCAACTTAGTGCGGAAACCTACCACTTAAAGACAAAGAAGAAGATGACTTGAACATATAAAAAAGGAAACTTTATTGAGAAAATGGAAACTGTTTTAATTTTCGAGTAATGTTAATGTAGAGTTAATGGGGCATCCGCCATACAGCAGTCCCGACCTTGCGCCCTATGATTTTTATTTATTCCCTTAAATTAAGAATACTCAGAGGAATACGTTTTATGAATGCAAAAGAGGCAGTAACGTAACGTAGGAGGCAGTGAGCTGAATGCTTCACACAATGGTTTCATCGCATGAAATAGTACATTGTTACCCTAGGGGTGAAAGTGACTTATTTCAGTCCCGAGACTGGGTTTATAAATAATGGGTTTATAATAGGTCGAGGGACTAAATAAGTCCTGAACCCCTAGGTAAACACTGCTTTTCATTACGAATACAAGGAAAGTAATTTAAAAAATATACTCTTTAATTAATGGGTGCGTTTCTTTATGTTATTTCAATTTTACATCGCGCTGTAATGGAGTGGCTGTATAGGAAGTTAGATCATGGTTACATAGAAATGTGAAAATAGCTCTTTTTTTTCTTAATTTTTCAGTTGTCTGTCAGTTGAAAACGCTCACCCTAGGGTGTATTGGGCTATTTTCACTTCGCTCCACAGGCAACTTCGGACCTACTTTCAGAGTATGAGTAATGAAAAAGTGTATTGATTATCGCGGAGAATACTTCGAAAAGCAATAAAACAACTTCCATCTATATACCTGATTTCATTTTTGAGATTCTACAAACTTTCAGTTTACTATTCTAGTATGTATGTGAAGTGCGATATTTATTCCGTGATCAGAAGTATAAAAGTATATCTTGAATTTTTTTTGACGCATAGAACGTGAAAACCAGAATTAACTTTGATGTTTTTTTTTATGGAAGTTGCTAGAAAAGGCTTGATCTTTAATGACATAATATTTTTATTTCATGGTAAAGGCCACATATTGGTCACGGTCAGGCCGAACCAAGACAACAATGATTATCGTGAAGTGACTTGCAGAATAACAAGATATAATGTGACACTTACATATAAAATGTTATCTACAAATACACCATATTTTGTAACAAATATCATCAGCAACGTCCTGAGTCAGTGAATGATATTAGACACCGATGATATTAACCTTAAACCTCATCCGTAGATAAAATAACTGCTACTAACCAGTAATTGTTGCGGTGTATGTATGGATACTCAATCTATACATATAATAAAATCGTAACAGAGCCGTGTCTCACGTGTCTGTACATGAATATTTTTTCGAAAAAAATAATTGCTGTGTAGTACTCTGCGAACGATACAAAACCCAAAACAGTCATTTTTAGATTTTTTGTCATTCTGACCACGCATCACGCAAAACCTTATAACTTGTGTTAATATTTGGGGTACAGTTTATCCCGATCCGTTATAAAGTTCCTGAGGGAATTATCATTAAGTAGGTATGCGTATGCATAGATATTAGTGCGTAGATATTAGTCGGTTGATTTAATTCTTAGTGCACTTAATCATTTCTATCATATCAATGTTCAACTTCATCTCTCACCTAAGTGGCCTTTCTTGTGACATGTCCATGTTTCAGGCATGTAGCGTTGCTGGAAATAATCTTTATTTTTTAGTGATTGTCGACGGAAGTGTTTGTCTGATATGGAACACGACGAAACGGAATGTAAGGGCAGATTTACATTGAGTCAGTTACTGACTTCAAACTCAAGACAAGTCAGCGCTGACCTCTCGGTGTTATCGTACAAATTATTTGAATGTCATTTCAGCGTTGACGCAAATAGAACGGAGGTCTAATTTTCAAGTCAGCGTGGTCCCCCCAAACTTGACTTAGCACTGACCTTGTATAAACGCGTAAGTCAGTCGCTAACGCTGCTTTATAGGGTGAGGTTGCGTGTCTATTTTTCCGCTAAAATGACACGGCAATTATGTGAGGACGAAAATTTAAATTTATTCAATTATATCGTCAAAACGAGTGTTTATGGGATATTCAATCGTAAAATTACAGGAACAAGGAAATGCGTACAACAGCCTTGGAAAATATTACTTGTTTTCGTTTTCAGGATAAACTCATTTTATAGGCTGACTTGTTAAAGGTGTAAAAATCGTGAAAATTAAAGCATGACTGACTGACTACGTGTAAACGGAGAGGGTCAGTTCTCGGCACCAGCTCTTGACTGTACAGTAATTGACTGTAAATACATAAAATATATCAATTTTATTTAAAATTTGTGGCCTTATTCTACTACTAGAAAAGAAAATAAACCCATGTTAGTTATGTACGGCTAGTTTACACAGAGCGAGCTACTGTGCAGACTGTAGACAGCTACTCGGATTGTGAGCTCGCATGCCAGAAGCTCGACTCCCCTTGGCTTTTCTTATTAACTAGTTATTTCCGTTTAATGTACATTATGTATGTTTAATTGTTACAACTTGTTGTTACAAACAAGATAACAAAGAGACATTGACCGACAAAAAAGACACAGATACTTGTTGCCTTACACTCGCTAAAGTCAATGAAATATTGAGGTCAAAACAAATAGACGAAGACTAAAAGATATTGCACTTTAGATATGTAAATATTATATTTAGGTACATACAAAAATTGTAACTTAATAATAATCTATACTAATATAATAAAGAGAGAGTGCGAATTTTGTGAGTTTGTGTGTATGTGGAGGGTAATCTCCTTAACCACTTAACCTATTTGAAAATTTTTTTCACCATTTGAAAGGTACATTATTCCAGATGGACATAGGCTATATATTATGTGCAAAAAAATTGCCGGGCATGCAACGCATGCCAGGTACAGCTAGTAATATATAAAAATGAAACGTCTGTTTGTTTGAAATGCTCGGATGGACCAATCAAAGTGAAATTTTACATGAACATTGAACGTACATAAATTTTGCATGAATGAATGAACATCTATCTATAATAATATAATAACACAGTAATAATAAAGCTACAGTAATAATAATCTACATATAATAAAACAGTAAAAGGGTAAGTTTGAACATTGACTTAATTTTTAAAAAATGGGGGGGGACTCTTTAGAGTTTAGAAGCTACAGAACCCAAAAGAATAGTTATTTGAGTTTTTGTCTGTAAGTTGGTCTGTATGTCTGTTTGTTACCACATCACATAAAAACTTCTGAACGGATTTTAATCAAGTTTCCACTAATGTATAGCTAAATGTCTAGAAGGCAAAATGGTATATATGTCATATTCTTATGACGAAAGGAAGTCAAGTTATAAAAGAAAATAAAAAAATACTTTTAATAGGTTTACTCAAAAATTACTGAATGAATTTTAACGATTTATTCCGTGATTTGTCACTGTTTGTGCCACTGGTGGCACAGATAGGAAAAAAAATCCGCCTTTTGCCACTGTCAATTTTAAAGGTGCGTACTCCCGTTAACACTAAAGTATTCAATGCTCAAATCGTATTAAGTTACTCAATGTCATATACCATGATATGTCATTCAATCTAACGAAATGTTAACAAATTGAAAATTATTACTCATGCAATCGAAAAATGTAAATATGAAATTAAAGGACAGGATCATTATGGAATGCACTAGACGGAATTCTTTTTCCTAACTGTGCCACCAGAGTGGCACAAACAGTGGCAAACTACGGCATAAATCATTTTAACGAGATTTTCACTGTTGTGTAGCTCAATATCCAATCTAATAACAACGCCACTATCTTATTCTTAAATGCATGATAAAAGTATAAGTGTTATAGGGAAAGGTATATGGCATTATAAGAGTATGCTGAAAAAGTAATTAAAATATTTATTGTCTCTTTGTGTAAATACTATTGTAATTAGGGTTGTCGCTGTTAGCTTAATATCCTAAAGGAAATTTGGAATATGTGGCATATCGCTGCGACATTAGAACAGCATTAGAAGTTGAGCAGTACAGACAAATAAAAAATAAAATTGCAATTAATACTAATTACTATTGTATTTCACTTTTTTTTTGTATTACGGAATGCTGATGTCACGAAGGTACACCTATACACTATACACGTATATTAATTTTGAAATCAGTTTAGTAGATATTAATGATTCAAATAAAATACCTTTTATTTATACTGTTTATTAATGACACTACTCACTAACAGATGGCTCTGCTAAGTGGATCTTAGCGGTTGAGTCTAAAAAAATAATATTTAATTGGATATGCGAAGGTTCGCTCCATTGAGTGTTAGACGAAAAGCCCAATAAATTGAAGTTAAACGCTTTGTTACACACCAATACGCCTATTTCACTATTTATCAATAGATACCTTGGATACTAATAAATACAAGTAGTTATTCATCGCCTGTCACCTTTGTATTTTTTCTGTAAAATCTCCAAACTTCTGCTTTTTATCCCTTTTTTAACGTAGCATAGTGATACTCGTATGTGCATCTGGGTCCGAAGACAATATCACAATCACAATACAGTACCTACTCCATCTTTATTTGAATGTATTGTCGTTGTTATGTGACTGAATGATGCTACGAGATGCCTTTAAATTATGTTCGGTGTGAGTTTAGTATTTAATAATTCAAATAAAATATTATTAAGTAAATAAATGATTCAGAATTTTTTGCCAACAGAAGGCTACTAGGTGTCCACGGAATAAATCATTTTAGTCTACACGGACTCGAAAACAGTACATGTGTTAAACGGATATACGAAGGCTGTAAGTAAGTATCGTAAGTAACGAATAATACGAAAAGTCCGTGAGTTTGTGGTTAAACGCTTAGTTTAATTAAATAAATTAATCAAGTAAGACTATTAAATAGGTTTTGCTATTTGACATTAGATTTCTCTGAATACTTCCAGGATTCATAGTTTTTGGTTGATTTTCTTTGACATGCTGATAAAAATGTTTACGAGAAAAATATTGGCAAAAATACGATAAACCATGAGTAAATGTAGTCGCCATCCCACCGCAAGAGGCGGAGACCTTGTAGCTGGTGAATCTTGGGAGAGGTCTACCTAGTAGTGGCGGGAGATACTTTCACTGATGGTAGGTATAGTATGATACTTTGACAAGCGGTTTAGAAGCATCCAGAGAGATATTTCGTCTTTTGGCGTGTTCTACTAACGCAATTGCTGTGCAGAACTATTCCTTACACGCCCACCTCGAATTTATATTCATGACTCCTCAAAGAATTTCTTCGTATTTGTTCTTCTTTGACGAAGAGTTGTGGCGTACGATGTGTTATACAAATCGATTTATATCATATCACTAAAGGTTCCTGTAATTTTCCTCAACGCTACAACTTCAAGTCTTTCTGAAATGAGTAAGTAGGTAATGAGGAACTTTTGGAAGATATCCGATTGGGCTGTGAAAGTATGCGAGATTAGTAGTATTTCTGAAAATACTGATGAGGAGCAACAATATTTGACCTTAGTCCAGAAGGCTATGAATAAAGTCTAGAAAAACGTGGCTGAAAGCGAGGGCATCCGAGAGGTTCCTGTACTGACCACTTACATAAACAATATTTTAAAAGTAATTACAATATTTGGAAATGGAACTCTTTGGCTATAGAATAAAGTTTGTTTCATCTAACAGTCATTTATATTTACATTGTGGCGTCATTTTAAAAATTTGTGTTTCTGCATTACGATGGATTTAATTCGTGAAAATTTTCGCTGTATGATTTTATTGATTATAAGTATGTATTATATTATATTTATTATCGATATTGTCGGTAGGTATATATTTAAGATAATTCATTCTGTAAATTCCAATCATTTTGCTAAAGCTGAAGTGGCAGTGGGCGGGCCATATACTTGTATATTGTGTCGTAGGACCGAGGGAGAGACGAGTCCTCGAATGGAGATCGAATACCGGGAAACGTAGTGTGGGATGCCCTCCGGTCAGGTGGACTGACGACTTGAAGAAAGTCGCCGGTAGTGGCTGGCTGAGAAGAGCGGAAGACCGTGTGTGATAGCGTTACTTAGGCGAGGCTTAGGGGAGTTTCTGGATGTAGATCCAGCAGTGGAGAGACACAAGCTGATGGTGTGGCATGGTATAGTATTTACTTCCCATTGTTACCTCAAGTTGTTAAAATCGTCATAAAGAACCTGCAAAAGAGTTATTATGGCTAAAAGACACAAAATTACCTCAAATCAAATATTCACTCTAGTGCTTAGTTGTTATTTTTTAATCTCATTGGTTTCATAGGTTGACAAACATTGTTATCTAATCTGTGGTTATGACCCCTCTCTCATCTTTTACTACATTCGATTCTTTTGGCGCCCATGTTTGTATTTTTTAAAACTGATTCATGGGTGGATTCATTTTTTTTGCCAATCATACATTTTATTTGCTAGCTATATTAACTTCCGGTGCCCTGGTGCAGCCGGCGTTTGAAACTCCGCTGTCAACACTGCACATAGTCGAATTTTTTCGTTTAGCGGCAATATAATTCCCACCTCGGGTTTCTACAACCGCACCTCCCGTCACAGAAGTGCGGTCCATCCGCATTTCCTCGATACGGAGGTGTCGCGCACTGTTCGGTCCAAAAAATATTTTATACCGCGAACCCGTAGGCTGTGGAACGAACTGCCTCAAGAGGTCTTTCCATTGAGCTACGATATGGGGTTCTTCAAGAGAGCTGTGAATAGGATTTTGCAAGGTCGGCGGCGCGCCCGCATACCCCCTGGTGTTGCAGGTGCCCATGGGCGGCGGTAACACTTACCATCACGTGGGACCGCTTGCTCGTCCGCCCACTATTCTATAAAAAAAAAAAAAATATTATTGCAGATCAAACTATGCGGGATTTTCTTAGTATATGGTCAACTTCATCTGGTATTAATCCCAGCTGCGTAACCGAATTGCCAACTGAGAAAAACAAAAAAGAAAAAACGGGTAAAAATATGGGGGGAAATCCGTACAATTTCTGCAATATTTTTTTATCAACTTCTAATTTAAATACTTCTATTTTATTGGATTTTAGAACTTTCAATTCGGTTACGCAGCTGGGATTAATACCAGATGAAGTTGAGCATATACTAAGAAAATCCCGCATAGTTTGATTTGCGTAAACGAATTGCCAGGGTGGCAAAAAAAATTCAAATTTGACTCCGAAAATTCGGTTTTTTGTAAATAACATGGTCAAATATTGACCGATTTTTACAAAATAAATCAAAAAGTGTATGATTTTTAAAGTTGAATCGAAGGCGATAGCGTTATTTTGATAAACCGAAGTTGTTATTCGGAAAACCGGATTTTTGGGTTTTTCGGTATTTTTGCAATATCTCCGAAAATACCCCGAATTTTAATACACTTTGAATTGCTAATTTGTTCAAAATTCAATGAAGATTACGATTCTGAAATAAAATATATTCAAAAAATTTTATTGCCGCTAAACGAAAAAATTCGACTATGTGCACTGTTTTCAAAGTCTTCAGTCCGCCACAATACACAGTCTCCTCACAATAATATAAATGAGCCTCGTACATGTTAATTATTATGATAATCCATACTTCGACGCAAAAGTTAATCTCATCACAACAAACGTGTAAGGAGGTCATTGGAGATTAATTACTGGTGACACGTGTTATGTCTGCTCACTCGTTTCAAGGACGCAACCTAACGTACTTTCCCTCAGCAATGTGAGCAAGTACCCATTAGAAAAATAAAGTAAAGAATTGAACGGAATGAATTAAATATCTTTTGTGCATTGTGCACTTTGAATTGTTTTTTTTTCCTCGGGATAATTTTATGCATAGAGAATGCTTAGTAATCTATTTGCAAAATTTTTCTTTCCAAATTTAGAATTTGAATTAAATTGAATGTAATTAGACCGTGTGGCAATGTGCTGTCACCACTCATATCTTCCCGTGGGTGTTATAAGACGTTACTAAGGGATAACAAAGCCGCTACCACAAACCCCAAGGAACTATTACCTCTAAGAGTGGACTCACCGTCACCAACCCGCACTACATCACCGTGCCATTTTAAGGCCATTTTCATCCCTCATGCACAAGATGATGTCCACGGGGAGGCCCATGTCCAACAGTTAGAGCGTTTGTCCACCGCCGCCGTCACCGGGACGTCACCGAGAACGAGATGACGGCGCCGAAGTAGCGATACATACATTTACTATGGCCGCGTGTCCACCGCATGACCGTCACCCGAGCGCCGTTACGGTTAAGATATAAGTACTGGTTACGATTACGGCAATTAGGTCAGTTTTTTAACGTGAGAACGTCTTATAAATTATAGCGCGTTCAGCAGTGGGTGGCATGTATGGGGTCTTAAAGTGACGAAAGTGTTACAGCGTGCAGTCAAACCGGTAACAGATACAAGCGCTGTTGTAAAGCCGTGTAGATATCAAAGACTTGGCGTTCTTCAGTATTAGACTTGAATCCGCCGAACAAACAATGACTTTCTAGTTGGTTTCAGATATAGTTTCTGCACAAGATCCTTTTTGATATATGATCTTTGTGTTCCATTATCTATAAGAGCTCTTGTACGGATTTTTTTACCGTCATAGATAATTTTGACTGCCAAAGTTTGTAATAAAGTTGTAGATTTATGCTGACATAACAAATTGTTTCACTTTTCGTCATCTTTTGACTGGTACTTCTTGCTACCAGTTTGCTTATCAAGATCAGTACACATGATAGTCATGTGGCGTTTTTTGCAGAACAAACATTTGGGAAGCTTCTACATTTCTAATATATATGATTGGTTCTTAAACAAATATGAGAAGCTTCCTTCTTAAACAGGCTTGAAACAGGCTGTGGGTGGTTCATATGTGGATTCATATGAACACGTGATTTGAGTAAATCCTTTACGAGCCACCTCTATTCTTTCCTCAGATTCAATGTCATCTCTGAGAAACTGTATAAGTTCACATAAATTGTCTCCTTTTTGTCGTGTCAGGATCGCACAGGGTTCCGGTTCCGCGTTGTCAAGATGTCGTCCGGTGAGGTTGATTATATCATGGGAAGCAAACCAATGCATATTTACCCTTTGTAACTCCCAGTCAGTGACTCTAAAGCTTGCAGATGGGTTTGAAGGTTGTCGTATAGCAATGGTAATTCAAGTGCTTGCCCCTTTTGCTGCACTAGTACGAGGTTTAATAGACCACGAACATAGGTCTCTATTAACATTAACAGGTCATAGGTCTGGCGAAACTTAACTTTGCTGCATTAACAGTTTTGTGGTAATTTTCACCGGATGGCGGGTAACTCTCAAAAAGCTGCCTTGCTTTGGTGTTGATGGCCATAGACTGCAGTAAAAATTGGAACTTATCTATGTCTTCTAGGTCCTTGTTCTCATGTAACTTTTTAAACTGACCCCAGAATATCAACCAATTTTTTTTGTTACCATCAAATTTTATTATTTCTAATTTAGGAATATTTAAGATTCCTTTACGTTTATTTGCGTCGTCAGCGCTGCACTCAACAAACTTCGCTGTCTTGTCTGATCTAAATGATTGCAAGGATGACGTACTGCTGCTGCATTTAGCTATAGATGGTTTTATTAATCTATTGTAGTTCATATAATATATAATCACCTTCGTCGGTACTCCATCGCCTTGTCTTGATCAGATTGAAGTACTTGTTCTTGGAACTGTTCATCTTGGCACCAAAGGTCGCGGATTGTCGACTCCGTTGTAAACAAGGCGTCGGCAAATTCAGATAGTTTTAAGGTTGTCCTCTATTGCTCGTAGTTTTTGGAATCTAAGTTTATCTGGAATGCATCTGCCACGATGGTGAACTCTGGTCTTTGTTGCGTGTGTTTTCGTTTTAACGATTCCATAGTTTAGTTCTCGTAATTATTAGGTTCGAAAATTTTCCTAACAATCGCCATTAATGTGATGGACAAGAACTGAATCGTTTATTGAAATCTTCGATTAAATAAATCCAAGTTATGTAAACCACAAAAGATCGAGGTTGACAGAGTCGTTATTTTTTCTTGTAACTAAGCAACTATGTTCCATTACAACGTGTGGCATAATAATTCTGAAGTTTATTACTGTTGTCGTAAAGTATTTATTCAATAATTTAAATAGGGTTTATGAGGATTTTCATGCATTTAGTATGTTCGTGAATAAACCAAGAGACTGATGTCTCGGTCTCATTACACGATGGCTTTTTCATGTTCTCGAGTACTGTACAGCCAGTTTTATTTTTCAGATTATGAGGATCAATTTGAATTTAGAGGATAAATAATAATTATCAGTACTACTTACTTACGTAATACCTTTGTGTTGAGACTAACATGATTTTTGAATATTGAATAAAAAAGAAAATGAATAAATTGTTTGAGTAGAATTCTTAGAATAGACATTGTTACACTCTAGGTCAAAGTTAAAAGATTAGCTATCAATGATATCATTGTAAAATACAAGAAAGGAAATGAGAACAATGATTCAAGAATGTTGATGTCGCATCGATTACGTGCCTAAAAATAAAATTTATTTTAATTTATAATACCAATCTACTAGGTAAGTATATTTAAGTTAAAGGATCCCTGTCTAGCGGATGTTCAAGAAATACTCACCGCTTCATGAATATGAAGTGAGTTAGATATGCCAGAGCCCATTCCCATCCTATCCCTCCCCATTTTTCCAATCCATTCCTTAAATCTTCAAAGGTACGCAGCGCATCCGGGGTCGTGCCAACGTTTGTCATTCTGGACTGATGTTTGCATGTATCGCGGGTGTCTATGGACGATAGTATCCACTTACCATGACGTGAACTGTATACTCGTCAGCCGTGTTTTCTCTATAAAAAAAATAGAGACAGTCGTTCGTAATCATACTTTTATTTATTTACAATACGTTCTTCAAATATTCTATCGCTCTAAGCGATTATTGTCCGTGAATAATGTAGAGATAATTTCGTATTTTTCGATAGTACAAATATCAACCAACAGTTATCTAAATACGAAAGAATACGTAGGCATAGATAAAAGTGATTTAACAGGTCCATGCCAATAATAGCTAAATAAATCAAAACCCTTCCGATAACAATTGATTGTGGATAAAGATAATTTGTAAACACGGGGTTGTTACAATTAGTGCGATTGTGGTTGCGAAAGAAAATACAATGTACTGAAGACAATCAACAAAGCTATTGTGGTTTCAACCCGTGCTGGAATGTTTCTTGCTATTCCTAAACACACCTCAGCTGATGATAATCTTACACGCGTAACTTGCGAATTTAGTGATTATCTCGGTATTTATTATGATTAGTGAATGTCATTATATCTAGTGAAGTGAATTAGGCATGGAACATGAAAATAATAAAAGTGATTTAGTGAAATATGTACGGAGTGATTAATGAATAATGCACGAACTTAGTGGATTTTTTATATTCACAGTTTATTATTTGTGGATTTTATTTCAGCTAAGCACACAGGTAACGAAAGACTAAATGTACGATTAAGAATAGAACACACATTAATCTTGATCTATTATATGTACCTACCTATGCTTACTTAGATATTAAATTTCGTTTCTTGATTCAGATGTTATACCCACCCTAAACCGACCCAGATATTTATATCGATTTTTATATTGACGGGTTTCGGCTCCTGTAATCTTCCACGAAACTATGATCTGCGTCTTTATTATTTACTTGCGAAAATGAAATTGAACCAAGAACCACTTCATCGGGTTTTTATCAATGAAGCTTCTTAACTCACTCACTAAATAAATAAGCTTAATTAGGAGTAATGATGTTCTGGAAATTCTCACTATTGCCTATCTGTACGGGCTAATCTCAGAATCAATATTAGTAAATCTGATTAGCTTACGGTTTTCACCGTTATTTTATTTATTCAGTAAGAATTTAGTCTATTTTTTTTTATCAAATTGAAGGATTTGTTATCAAAAACGCTGACCAAAAACAATTTACTGTTTAAAATTGGGTTCTAAGGGGGCGAAGCTACGGGCAAAAACTATATAGTCGGAGTAATAGGATAACGTCGGAGTAATCAACGTATTGTCGTATCTCAACGCAATAATTTAAAAGAGTACATTGCAGTACATTTCAAGGTAGTCTTCTGTGAGAGAGGGGTAACGTGGCCAGTCGAGCGCGCCCAGCGGCTGTTGGATTGCAGCGTGCACTCTCCCCCTCAATAAACATATAATACATATGCGACATAAACAATTTCGTTTTGTAGAGCGCCTTGTACGTCATTCTCCGTTGCGGGATCTCCTCAGTCGCTTTCAACTTCAACGTATTGTCGTATCTCAACGCAATAATTTAAACGATCATCTCTTTCTTTTTCACGATGTGTTACATGTGTCGTCGGGTATGTTCATGTCGTGTATGGTTTCAGGTAGACGGCATCTTCAATGAGGGAATAAATCCTGTGATAGTGGATTTAGACATTTGGCATCAGCGTAACGCCAGGCTCGTGGCTCAGACCAATGATCAACTGGACTGCGAGAAGCCTGCGAGCGAATTCTATACCTGCGAGGTAATAAGGTGACGCATTTATATTTTATCACTAGCAACCTCTTCGTGCGTTACAGTATCTAACTTTAGTATAAGTAAATAAATAAACCTGTACATGAGTATAATAAAATCGTAACAATGCCGTGTCCGTACATTAAATATTTTTTTTAAAGTCGTTGTTGTTTAATAACATTAGTGATGCAGAGCTCAAACCAAAAATTTTGGAAATTATCTGTCAGTCTGAACGCGCATCACGCAAACACCACTGGACGGACTTTAAGGTAACTTGACATAGTTATAACTCATATGCCGGGTTAACATTAAATAGACTTTCTATCTAGATCAGTGCCCACGAGTATCAAGTTACGAGTAACTATACATAGTCTAGCGTGAGCGCGCGCGAGTTGCGAGCACTGTTAGTAAATAAATAAAACCATTTATTACCCTAGTGCGTTAAAGTTTACCTACATTTGATAGCATATATAAGGATATTGTAACAATATTTCATACTTTCACTGCATTAGTATCATACAGCAACGTTGCTTTTCAACGCAATCATTTTCTTAAGCGACACCAGTATAATTAACAAAATTAAAAAAACAAAATATAGGTATTATAAAAAAAGGTTTCACATACTCGCAGTCCAAACATGTTTAAGCATAACCACAACTACATGGCTTACTATGGCACCTATTTAGATAAGTAGCGTAGAGTTAACGTAGATAATATGTTTAGACGTTCGATACGACTCCCACCTGGCACTAAATGCACCTGAGTGCGGTGCATCAGCATTTCCTCGATACGGAAGTGTCGCGCACTGTACGCTCTAAAAATCGTTTTTTATCGCGAACTCGTAGGCTGTGGAACGAACTGCCTCGTGAGGTCTTCCCCTTATGCCACGACGTAGAGTTCTTCAAGAAAGCTGTGAATAGGATTCTGCGCACCCAGTGGTTGCAGGTGTCCATGGGCAGCGGTAGTCACTTACCATCATGTGAGCCTGTTGCTCGTCTGCCTCCATTAATATAAAGAAATGTAAAAAACAGCCTTTTATATATTATGGGATAGTCCAAGAAAACCTTAGGCAAACCTATCAATAAATTAGTTCGATGTAGTATTGAAGATTAAATTAAATAGACAGCATAAGTGTAGATTGCTGCAGCTGCTGATGTGATTGTCAAGTGGTTAGGTAGGAACTTTGACACACATGAGAAGCCCGTGGTCCCTCTAGTAGCCCCTGCGAGGTACCACGGTTAATTTTTTAACCGTGGTACCTTTGTACGATTATAATATGACTAAATTTAATCTTACTTTAATGTATTATAGCAATCATAAAATAATAAAAAGTATTTACATATCTATTTATTAATATAACACCAACTAAAAAAACAAAAACATGAGCTTCGTTATATTAAAACGAACTAAGTAGGTACACAATGCAATGCAATCAGCCCCTTCAATATCCACTGCAGGACATGCGCCCCCTCATCCTCAAGGATATATGGCCTTAAAACGTCACACTGGACAAACGGGTTGGCGAGCCCACTCTTTCAGAGGTGGTATAGTTGGTCAGCGATTGTGGTGGCGTCTTTGTTATCCCTAGTCGCCTTTTGCGACCCCTGGGTGCTATTCTTTAGTCGACCAACATGGTAAAAGTACACGCTGTACTTTTATTTAAATATTTAGTTATTAGGAATTAATTTCGATCATTATTTACTTATATCTTTTTATATATTTAATACGTTTTTCAATATATTATCGTACATTGTCTAACGCATAATCATATCCTACACAAACTCGAGTAGAACGTGTCTTATCAAGAGTTATATATAAGTCTTATAACATCATAATTTAAAATATGTTTTTTTAGATGTATTCACTGATATGTTTTTTAAATTCTATTTATTTGCATATTTATTTATTTTGTAATTGCATTTATCGTTAAAAAGCTAGCATTAGTCATAAGTTCATAACTCATAATAAACAACCTAGCATTTCCTCATGATAATAAAATTGTTTCACTCCTGGCCCGAATTAGTCTCGCTATTATTGATTAAATTTATATTAATATATATAATTATTTATGTTTACTATTTATTTATACACAGTATTATTTATGATTGCTATAATAGCGACAAGTAAGATTAAATTTAGTCGTATTATATCATCCACCAAGTGCGGATTAGTGGATACACCACATTTCGATTTTATTTCTCGGGTACACAGGTTTCCTCACCGCCGAACTAGTGATGATTAAAAAATTCGAGGTCGAATTCACGACCTCACGAATGCGAGTCGAAAATAGTTACCTCTAGGTTATCACCGTTTTAAAGTAGATAGAGTTTTAAAGTTTAAAAGTAGATTTCAATATTTTCGGTGCATTTTAGAAAAATATAGTTTAGAAAAAACAACGTGGTTACTTGAGTCCTGTGCAACAACATATTGATTGTATATGTTGATTTTTTTAGATGTTCTTGTAAATGCACTCTGCGAACCATCTATGAACCGAAATGATTCGTAAAGTTCATATTCGAAACCCAACCTATTTTTATGCTGAATTTTATTTCAGTCAGTTAAAAAAATACACCCTCCAGTTTATATAGGTAAAGTTTATATAGAAAATGATTGTTAAAAAATAACTGATTGTTTTTTCTAAAATAATTTCTAAACCCTTAGCTGAGATTGAGTGAAGTTTTTGCGACATCAGACTGTCGTGGTCACTATAAAGTGTGTTAAGTAGATTTATTTGAAATCTCCCTAAAACCTTGTTTTAGGAGCCACTATATACTGTGCCCTTTGAAGAGAACAAGACCTGCAACTACCGCAACCAGCGGTACCACGAGCAGGTGTACCGGTGGGTGGCCGGACGAGGCTGTCTGTTCTACACGCCAGATTTCCTCTACGTCAATGGGACCAACACCATTAATTTGAACGCGGCCTGCGTGTATGGAAACTTGTTCGCGCCATGTTTGGAAATTGTCAGTATTTACAAAAATGTGATAATTGATTGTGATTTTAGCTGCATTAAATTAACTTTGTTTTTCCAATTTACGAGAACTCACATAGATTAGTTCGCATCCGCCTGCTGTTGGATACAAACCTTGGAAGTAGGGACGCGAAAGTGAAGGAATCTAAAAATTATAATTTCATAAATATTTGGGGGATTCAACGATATGAGACAATACCCAAGATGTTAGAGATGAGGATAGGGAAACGGATTCTGGCAACTTTCAAACATTGTCAAAATACGTTGATATGTTTCACGGTGATCGTCTCTTAGAGTGGGGCATTTCGGACAGTCGGGTGTGCCCAGTGGATGTGGATGCAACGTCGCCCTCTCTCGTCCAAAGTTTTTAAAATTGGAGTTAAGAATTGTTTTCAAACCATTGTCAAAATATAAATAGGTATTGCGGGATGTATCTCTATTTGCTATACCTGATGATTTTGTCTTGGTGGGGTAAACGTATTCTTGAATATTGCGTGCTTCGAGAGGCTAAGTATGGGACGCCCTCCCGCCAGATGGATCGACACATTAGCTAGAAGCCGTTAGATGAGAAAAGCGAATGTGTCGTGACGAACCTTGGGAGAGACCGGTAGTGGAGAGACATAGACTTTTAACAGTCTAGCCTGCTTTTTTTGTGAAATTTGGACACGATTACTTTACCATTTTTATCACAGGCTAGAGAAGACGGCACATGCGGCTGCTACCCATTCGACCCTGGTTTGGAGAAGGTAGCCAACGCCGTCCGCGAGGCCTTGATACCAGCAGTCCAAGGACGGTGGGAGAGATGCTTTTACGCCGCAGCCGATTGCTGCAGCCATTATATGAAAGGGATCACCGCAGGTTATATACTAAACTTAGAAAATACACATAAAGACAACTTTAAAAAGACAATCCTCAATGCTCAAATCCTCAAATGAATCACGATGCGAATCGTAGCGCGATACGTCACACCGACCAGGTAGATCCTGTATAGAAACTGACTTATAATTTGTTGTTGTAATTAATCATATATAAATTAAATCATGTTCTCAGTTACTCGTGTTTCCAATCATCCTATATTTAGTAGTAGATTAAAATCTCCACAAATCCTGATTATGGCGACAATTTTAACGATCATGAAGTAACTTACAATTAATTAAATTGAAACATATATATGATTTAGATAGGCATGAGCTGCTGAGTATGGAGCTCTTGTAAAGATGGTGTATAGAGGAAGAAGCGATAGAATACGAGTAGCGATAGCGATTATAGGGTGGATGTACCAGTCTCAAACCATTTAAGGAAAAAAAATAACTTTAAAATGTTGTTATATAACCTAATTGCGATATTTATTACTAGTTTATTTTTTATATTGTATGTTATCTAGTTAAAAGTTATAATTGAAAAGGAAAACACTTAATTCCTTTTGTTTTTTTTATTATTTAACACAATCGGTATATAACTGGGATGTACCCTACTTTGACCAGCAGGCCCCAGTTGTTGAGAGGATTTGTACCAGAGGTTGACCATTAAACAAAGTGAAATAAAATCTACATTCCACAAAAGGAGATGTTTTTATAATCAACTTTATTAAGGTTTGTTCTTAGGGCTAATTGAGACCAACAAGTAAATTACTATTTTCAGTCTTAACAATCACAATAGAAATTCTTAAATCTAAATGGCACATTTTCAAATCACATGAAAATAACAAATAATAACTTCACTAAAACTTTAAACTTTATAAGCAACTTATGTTTTTGGTTTAATCATTATTAATATCAAATATCAAACATACCTAAATAAAATTTCTAACAATATCACGGAATGACTCAAAAGTAAAAATTGCAGATGAAAGGAATCAGATCCAAAAAAGATATTTGGCCATTTCTGGCACTTTATATGAACCTCTACTATTATTTGACGCAGGGGCATTTATTTTTTCGACTATTCTGTCATTAGCATACCAAATTTTGCATACCAATAGCAACCAAGCGTAGTTTACTATTACGTATGATCCTAATTCTATTTCGTTGTCTGATCTACCTTTCTTACTGTAATAGACCAATGGTAAATTGTCCTCTTCTGAATCAGAATCTATCCTATTTTGTACTCTTTTTCTTATTCGTTTTGCTTTAGGTTTCTCAATTTTGTTCAACTCTTGTAACTTCTTTTTTTCTTCTCTTGCTAATCTCTTATTTTCTTTTTCTTCTTGATCCCTATTTTTTTCATTCCAATAGCAGTATTTAGATAGCAATTCCAATTCCAATAGCAGTAGAGTATCCACTCTACTGATGTAACTGCATCCGGCAATCGCTTTCTATTCAGATTTTTCTTACAACCTTTTTTCAGTGGCGATTCTGTAGGCCAAACTAAAGAAGACGCAAAAGCAGGGCTGACTGTAATTTTAGAATATCTTAGTGGGTGTCTTTTCTTGGTCGTTTAGTTTTTTGGATGATCCTGATTCAGGTGTTTTTTGTTCTGAAAACTCTATCATTGTAACAGATTTAGTAGGCGTTGCTTCTCGATTTTTACTATTGCAATCGTCTGTAACAAAACTTAGTGAGGTTGAACCTGGTAGTTGTTCTTCGTCGGATAATTTTGTCGATAAAGTAAGTTCTGACTGGCGAATTAATGCAGAGTTTGGAACGATGTTAATTTCTGGAGAATCTGGAGTTAGAATCTTATCATTCCCTATTTCCTTTAGGGGCTCTTCATAAATGGAACTCGGTGACGTTAAACAAGGTAATACTGTCGAGTTAGTTGAAGTTTCTAGTCCCTCCGATGGTCCGTGCTCGGGTGATAATATTTCTTCGTCATTTTTTTCAAATACGTCCAGTAAAGATGGATTTACCAACGCGTTGCGTTGCGATGTGCATTCTTTTTCAGAATTAAGGTCCCGTTCATTATGTATATTTGATGTTGATTCCGGTGGGTCTGGTGAGTTGCAAGCATTAGTAACTTTATTACAAATTTTGCGCCAGACATAATAAAGCTCTTTTGCCGATTCATCTCCAGTCCAAGATTCGGTATGTGGAATGGCGCGGAATTCCAAAATTCTATTTCTAGACATTAGAGACTCAAAGTACAGTACGTGTTCTGTACTTATTTCTGTTGGTTTATCAACAACTGTATGTCTGCTATCATGATTCATACATTTGGTGTAGTCGATGACATTAGCATCAAAAGGAAATAAACCACATTTACGAAATCCATTTCTAATTATTTCTTCAGTAGCAGACCCTATAGCAGATTTTAAAAGAGGTGCAAATTGAGCCCTTGTGACAACTCTATTTCCTGTAGTTACTTTCCAATTCTGAACTATCTTTTTCCATGAATTTTTAAGTGGACGAAAACAGAGACATCGGCAGGTTGTATAATATGCGTTGCATTGGGATGAAGGGCATACAAAATAATTTGGTTCTCAATGCACAGCTGGCTCACTTCGTATGTAATGTGTAATTTGTGACCGTCGATTAATATAAGTACAGGAAATTTCACGTTTGCCTTACTTAAAGCTGGCAGCAATGAATTGCCTATATACCCATAGAACACACGAGATGTCATCCATCCCTTAGGTGACTTTCCGAGGCACCAGTCTTTGGGAACATTTCTTGCAATTTCTGCTGGTATTCTCTCATAGGGGTAAATAACCATCACCGGCATAACTTTACCAGATGCAGTGAAAGTTCCTAACACTGTTATACTTTCTTTCTCCTTATCTTTAATTTCGTAAAGGTTTTCCATGCCTCTAGGTCCCAGTACAATGCTCGAGGAAGGACATACCTGAAAACCGGATTCGTCAGCGTTTAAAATCCTATCAGGGTCGTCTAAAATATCTTGTGCGTTTTCAGTCTTTAGAAACGCTTCTAATTCTGAATGCCATTTTCTTAACCCTTCCTCGGTTACTGTACTTCTTGCAGAGTTTATAGCTTCTGCATGTCGCTTAGCAATATCTGGATTTCTCTTCATGAAATTATCGAACCATTTCCGTCCTGGAATTCCTTCCTTGAATGGAGTTGGTCGATTGTCGGCTTTGATTAATTTAGTGACTGTCTCTATTAACTGCTCTTTTTTAATAGGGATTCCCTTTTTAGCCATTGCATTTATCCACCGACATAGCAATCGTTCCTCATCAGGTGTCAAAATTGTTGGCGGGCCCACTTTTCGTTGAATGGGATGTCTCATTTTATTAATATTTTTCTTAATATAATCTTATTTTATTAATCATTGTAGAATGAGGGATGTTATATTTGCGGCACGTTTCTCTGATTTTGTTTCCTGACTGTATTTCTTTAAGCGTTTCATAAATATCGTCCTCACTCATAAATATCGTGAAAGAATTTTTTTTTTGGTGGCATATTGAATCTAAAACAAGCAAAAATAAACTCATATTTAGAGAATTTGGTCGATCATAGGAGCTTATGTTTTGTATGCAGTACCAATGTCAAACCACTGGTCAACTAAAGGAAACAATGCGATTTACTCCATTAAAATCGATTGTTGAGTTACAAATCATATCATAGACATGAAACAGATAAAAAAATGCAAAAGAAAAAGTAGTACTTCAGTGAGCTAGTCGTTGACCAACTGGTCAACCACAGGAACACTTAATCAAATCATGTACCTTTTGTTAACCAGTTAAATAACTCATGAAATATATTATTTGCACCTCAAATTCATTAAAATCCCCAAAATAAACATAAAATCGTTACAAAAATCAATCATCAGAGCAAAGTACATTCAAAACAATACAAAATAAATATAAAATATTCTTACCTCGTCAAAACTCGTTCATTATTGCAATGGCGACCGAATGGCAACTGTCAGCGACAAGTAAAAATAAAACGAAATTGTAGAGTTCACTGTTTGTCTCTTTCTAGCCGTAATGTGATTGGTCGATTTGTATTAGTAACGACAACATATAGCCAACATTAAATGAAACACATAGTGGCAGGAAATCTTAATATTGACACTCAAACCCGCAAATGGTCAACAACCGGTGCCTGGTCAACTATAGGCTCAACCACCCTATATTGATAACATACGTATTCTTTTTAGATTCGAGTTAAGAAATTCACAAACCTACCTACATCATATTTAAAACCTTAAATGCTATGTCAATATAAGTCGCAGCGAGTTACATGATCGTACGGTGCATTACATTATAAATCCGGTATATGTATTACAAAATAGTTAGGTATTTTTATTATTAATTTTATTTTATTTTTATTACATTGTACTATTAATTTTACTGTTGTTTTTACTTCACTGATACTTACATATGTTTCAGATGAATCACAATGCGAGGCGACATTTGATGCGTGGACATGCTGGCAGGCGGCAGAAGCGGATTCCATCGTCTCCGAAGTCTGCTCTGAATTCGCATACTCCAACGTTGGACCCTCCTGTAACCGTACGTTTTGAAGAGTAGCATCCTTTTCTTCTCAGCATATTTCTGTCCGCTGCCGGACGTATACCTGTCCGTGTTTTCTCCATCTGGAACGATCTATGGCTTCTCTGGTTTAGGTTAAACGTGTTATACTTTTAATCAGTGAGCTTCTAAATACTAGAGTAGCAACGTCTTACAAACAGTTCTCAGAAATGTGTAACCACTTGCGACTTCAAAAGACGTAGCTTTGAAACCGATACATATTCCAAAGTAAACTATGTTTGTCTCGTTTCTTCTACACAACTTCTTCGTTCAAACTAATCACGTCGAAGTGAAACAAGACATAGTTATCGGAAAAAAAAGCCCAGAGTTGCCAGTGGTCAGAAATAATTTCCCCAGAATGAATGAATGAAGTAATTTAATAAATTACTTGGGTATGATAAAGGCTCTGTATTCTTAACAGATTTTAATGAAACTTTCAATAGATCATATAGATCTAAAGAAATTGACAAGGATTAGGATAGGACAAGGATAGGAAGAAAAAATATTTAGGTGCGTAAACGTAAATATTATATTTTAAGACTATTTACATTGTGTCAAATTATTATTGTTTAAAATGGAATTGTTTCTTTTTAAATATTTTAAATAATTTAAAATATTGTTTTTTTATGTTTATGACAATCATTTTAACAAAATAAATTTCAATTGTAAATTAATTAAATTGTAAATGTATTTTAAACTTAAAAATTATTATATTGTTTAAACACCACTGTGTAACATGAGTTTGTTATATAATTGCCTTTTACTATCTTTTTTGTTATTTAAAGTAAACATTTTACTTTCGTGGTATATTCTCCATTAATCTTGTTATACCAATTCAGCAACGTTCTTGGGTGAGGCAAACAATTGTTCAAGGATGAACGAACATATTTATATGCTGCAGGTGAGCAAAAATTAAGTGATAACGCGAACTTTCTCAGTGCAAGAGGAATTTTTTTAAATGACCTTTTCTTTTGAAATGCGTTCATTAAAACGCACAATTCATCATTAACATTTAACTGCATTTCTTCTTCTTCACTTAAGTAACGCTTATTTTTTATTTCTTTTATTACGTCTGACAACTGTTTGTTCTTTAACTTAAGTCTTTTGCTTTTTTGTCTTAATTTTTTTATACATTTCAATCTTTCCGATAACACAAACTTCAAACGCTTAATGGTTTTTCTCATTTTATGTTTTCGTGGTGTTTCTAATATTTTAATAATTTCTTCATCAGTTTCCACATTCAAATCCACTTCCATTTCCATTGCTGATTCGGTTTCATCCTAAAAAATGACAAAAATTAGCCTATGACAAACACGGACCGACGGACAGACAACAACTTCCATTCCATTAAATAAATAAATATTGTAATGAATGCTAAATCGAGTACATAATGAAATAGGTACTTAAATGACCATTGGAACTGCTTTGTTTGACAATCGAATACGACCTTTATCATGCTTAGGTAGAATCTTATCTCGATCTTCGAAGTGTTTCGAGCATATCACGGTTGCTCTAGATGGTAACCAGTCGGTTTCTATACGTAACAGTCTTATATTTTTTATCAACTCCTCCTTGCGCTTCTGTTCTTTACGTACCCTGGAAAACAAATAAGAGATCATTCTACCTATTACTGTACCTACTACTGACTATTTGATGATGATTACAGATTATGATGAAATAACATAAATTACTATTAATACTTTTGACTTACAGGCACCATACGTTCATCATTCACAAAACTCCCAACAGTGTGGGAAAATCAAAATCGTTTTCACTGGCAACATTGATGGCAAAAACAATGCGTGATAAATTTATTTCGTTTTGTAATGTTATTTTGGATAATCTGAACAAAATTGAGCAAACTTACTTGTGAAAAGTAACACCACTTGCTTTATCATCCTTTTCGGACCGTGACATACAAATTTTAACGCCACATTTCACCATTTTGGTAACTTTATCGTTACGTCGCAGATACGTTCGCGGTCACTGACGTCAAGCTAGCAACTGAAGTCAGATATGCCTGCAGGCATATACGAAGTGGTAACGCTAACTAATGAACACTGCTAATCTAGTCATATGTACATCAATGCTTTTAATGGTCTCGGCCCATGAATTCGGCGGCCAGTCCACACTTCGTCTTTCTATTTACGTACATACACCATTCCCTTTTATTGCCACTTTTATAGGTGTCCCCGTAGTGAAATCAAAATCATCGATAGATTTAGTCCCCTGGTTCTCTACATCGTTTGATTTTGCGCGATAACCAAAATAATAGATAGATTAGTATTTTAACCTGTCGCGATATTTCGTGATTGTTCCATCGCTCTTTAAGGCGGCATTTTGTCCATACAAAGGTATTCCCCTGTTTTCTCCCTGAATTCTGGCAATAGGAAAATTAATTAATATATTCCATATATTTACCATGAACATGTCCTTACGTTTCGATTTTTTTTGATTAGGAATTTTTATAAGAGCTAAAACCCTTAAGAATAAAACACCCTGAAAGCAATCGGG
This sequence comes from Sesia apiformis, assembly GCA_914767545.1. Lineage (NCBI taxonomy): Eukaryota > Metazoa > Arthropoda > Insecta > Lepidoptera > Sesiidae > Sesia > Sesia apiformis. Next base: position 10,458,347 of record OU611953.1, read on the forward strand.
ACCTGATTTGGGTATTTGTTTTGTACTGGTCCCGACTGCCAAAGACTCAAAAGTCTGATACTGAATTGTCAAAATAGTAGAGTAATTTATAAAACAAACAAACAAATCAGTTAGTGTCTGTATTAATTATGCAAACTTACTTGTTTCATTGAGGTTAGTTTATTTTAAATTAGGTGTTCATATAGGAGTTGTACGCGGGTGGGATTTTTGTTCTTTAAATTATTTATTTATTTTGAGCCTCCTAATTATTTCAAAGAATGATATTTTTGCTAATTGATGTACAAGTTCTTGGCTACATTTACGACAAATGCTTGTACATTTGTCTATAATGTGGACGCGTAAATACCATGTCATACCATCACTCTGTTTTTCCTCTGCTCGATATAGGCCTCATGCGCTCATCCACTGTTCTCATCCAGTTACCGTAACTATAACCAGCCCTTATCCTATAACCAGTATCCACTGCTGGACGTGTGCCTCCTCATGCACATTGTCTTAGACATTAAAGATGTATATATAGCCTCAAAACGCCACGCTAACCAAGAACGTTATCATTATCTGTTAAATTTTGTATGGTGGCTATCTTAAAATATTATATTTCGGTTTATTTCGCATTTTCGTTACATTGCTGGATGTTTCCTATATCATTTGTTCGAGTTAACCCGGCTAATTGAAACTGTTGAAGCGAACTTTTTAAATTTTGTACACGATCTAATAATATTCGAAATGTCGCTGAATTTTATAGTATTCATCGGAAAACTCTTTGTACGACCTTATATATAAATTTCAGTAACATCTGAAGCAAATAGTCTTTTTTCCAGTGCAAGTTTTATGTCAATCAACGTAGGTATATTTCATCTCACAAAGGCGGTTTATGCTTCATAGTTGTTGTGCTCGTACATATACATTGTTTTAGTGTGCGTAAACTTGACAACGCTCAGTTCGACTCGCGACGCCGTCCGAGTTACTAGTGTTTTTGGTTTTGTAAGAGAGTGTTGTTTCAAGTAGCGTCAGCATGACTATGTTCATAAAATATGTTACAAGTACAATGTACAAAAAGATAGTTAATATCGGCTCGCTAGCTCACGCACTACGACTTTACTCCGCGGCGGTCGGTGCACGTCTACCATATAATCTATGAAATAAGCTTTATTATTATTATATACTTTGCTAGGTGTTATACTGTTCAATACCAATTGGCAGCCGGCAATGTATCAAATAGTTATCAAAAACAATTAAAAAAAGCGTAAATAGGTAAATAGTCAAAAAATGACACTCCATTCAGTTGCAAATTTACAATATACGGGAACTAGCTAAGGATTTGTCAAATGTACTTGCATGAGGTGCAACCCAGACGTAAAAGGAGGAAATTTTATGTACTTCTAATGTCATGTAATAATAAAGTAATGTAATAAATAAATAATTTAGAAATAAAGAGCTTTTCTAGATTAAAATTTACTATTTCAAAATAAACTTTTGTGTCATGTGATTATAGTACTAAATATTTCACATTATTTTTATAGGATTTTATACAACTTGTCACTGAACTAACGCAGAAGCTGAAAACAGGTTGTTCAGTATCGAGAGAAGGACTGATTCTACCAGTTTCTACAATGACTTTCTTTTTTCCTGGTTTACAGAAAAATTCTGGTACTTATATCTTTTATGCTACGGGTGTAGCTCGTGCTGCGTCTGAGTCACGAGTGTCTGAGTAATGAGTACTGCGAACTTTTAGACAGGACAACAAATACTTACATGTTTGTAACTTTTAATTTATTCCTTAAAATGATTTTATTTTTCCCTAGAAAGGTTTTATATTTTTTAAATTAGTTAACATGTTTTAGGTTTTTCGTTATTACTGTGACATGTTATGTAAGCATTAGGTACTTATAAACAAATGTGAGTACATACTTAAACAATAGAATATAGGTACATACATAGAATATACAGAAACACTAACCCTGTGATGGCGCAAGATTTAGTGTATTATCGATTTACGTTTCTTTTAGTAAAAATAAAATAAAATTAGTTTGCTAACGCTACTGGCGGGAGACGGGCGTTTCACGCACACATTTTGATTTTTTAAGAAATACGGCAGTAGCACTCACGACAGCAAGACAAATCTAAGGATTAAGATCGGTCACTCCGTTTGAGCTCTGCGAGGGAATAAAGAAACAAAGATACATACATAACGGTGAAAAACATGTCACTCCTCGCATTCCGCAGTCGGGTAAAAAGCAAAACGTTCAGACATATAGAAACTATTCTTTAACGCAAATCAGAAAAAAAATTGACCCATTATTGATGGAGGAAACGGGAATACGAAACCTCGAATTTCTATAATTTTTTAGGTATTACAGCTCGAAGTGCAACCGTCCCTTTCTCTCAATATCTGCCCTCGAGACAACAAAAAAAGTAAAAATACCTATTTTTGAAATTTGCTTCAACCATCTTCCCCTCTTAAGCTGATTTACTCGTAGGTATATGAAGTGTGAAAAATAGTATCCGATGAAACAAAAATTAAATACGATTTTTAAATTGTGGTTGATCGATGTATATTGTTATTAGCTTTGTTCGCGCGCGGTAAGGATTCGGAACTGATTCTGGACTAGTACTGAACTAATTTGGAATCGTAGTAGAGCGCATGCTTGGTTATAAACCGCTTCGTGATTTTTATTTCCGCGAACGATTTCGGAACCAAACTGCGTACTACTTGTCAGTCTCGTTAGGTAAAAACTGCGCATGTCTGAAACTACGGATTCTTGCCAAAGTTATAGAACTGATAGAACTGATTCTGAACCGATCCTGAATCGAGTTCGACGGTTCCGCGAACACAGAACTGTAACTAGAAATTCTGAACTGTGTGTTCCGCGAACGGCATTATTTGAACTGCGCATGCGTATAGTTCCGAATCAGTTCTGAATCATTACCGCGAACGAAGCTATTATTGTCTTATACCTATTATCGTAATCTCCCGGAATGTCTACCAATTTCTGTTATCATTAATGTATTGCCGAAGTTGCGTGGTTGTGTTCTAGTTAGTTAGTTTTTATGGTGTAGGTACATTCTACACCATAAAAATGGTGGCAAAATAACTAAAGTCTGCAAAAAGCAAAAAGTAAGCCAGCTGGTTGGCAAAAAGTTGGCTGGCAGACTTTCCAGAGGAAATTTTATTTGCGAAAACTAATTAAAAATGATTGTGTACTACTCCAAAATTGAGTACCCACTTTGTGCATATTAAGTATAATTAGTCGTTAAGTTAATTTTCAGATTTCAGCAGTAAGCAATGCTTTCCCAACGCAACCTGGGAGCTACAGACCGACTACTCAACTTGCAGTATCACCTCACGAATGCTTCGTAGATATCGCTATCACATCGCCATCTTGTCGTTCTCCATCGCCTCGTGTCTGCCGGCCATATTTGTATTCTTCTTCTATAAAAGGCTGAGAATCACGAGGGTGATTTTACATAGAAACCTGCTTATTGCTATTATTGTAAGGAATATTCTGGTGATTGTCAGCAGAAGTGAGGTTTGTATGCTTTGTTTAAACTGAACTTTTCGTTTTTTATATGGCTCTTTATTTATACTATTCAATTTTTAATTTTTTCTAGGCCTAATTTATGATTCTTGATTATGATAATTTATGCTCACCCAAGAATGATCTATGTGTATAAGATTGTATATAATCAGCGATACTCGTATGTGAATAGACTACATGTGTTATACGATCTTATCAAAAAAACATGATTGACAACTGTTAGGGTCCACTGTTAGGGTGAAGCAGATGAGGTTCATTAAAAAGTCAAATTTGAAACACAATAAGTAATAAGATAGTAATAAGAATGTTCCATTTTCATAAGACATATGAATTAAAGAATTCGAGAGCTACTGAACATAGAACACTCTCAGACTCTAGCGTGTTTGCCCTAGAGTGCTTGTGTAACATATCTAGTATGTATCCTACAATCGATGTATATAATATTTACATACAATATTTTAAACGGTTCTAGATAAAGTGACCATTTTCCATCAATTAAGGAGAATAATGAGAGGTCATTATTCTCCCTTCCATTCCCTACTCTATATCCCTTCCCTTCCTCTTATGTCCATTCAGTTAACATTATACTCTTTACTAATTCCGTTCCGTTATACTTTCTATTTCCCCGTTCTTCCCAATCCTTTTTCTAATCCATTCCTTTTCCAATGGTGCATCTGGAGATGTGCCAACGCGTGTCATTCTGGACTGATGTGTAATGCGGTTGTCCATGGACGACAGTGTTCACTTAATATCTGTCTGCTCACCTGTGACCAGCTCTGGACTGTCTGCTAACTTTTTTCCATAAAAAAGTGATAATAAACAAGACAACCTCATAGAATCTGTTTTTTTATAGAAAGAAGCTAGCAAACGAGCATACAGTCCACGTGATGGTAAGTGGATACTGTTGTCTATGGACATCCGCGATACATGCCAACATCAGTCCAGAATAACAAACTTTGGCACGCCCCCTAATGTGTAGCCAAAGTTTGTTGACGTAGGAATGAATTTGTAGGGTTGGGAAAACGGGAAGGGAAGGGATAGGATAGGATGGGAATTTACTCTGGCATATCTCACTCACTACCAAAACACGTACGTTCATTGGAAAATATAATGAAGTGAATAATGCAATACATTTATTTATTTATTCTTTATTGCACAAAAGGCAGTGACAAAAGGCAGACTTATTGTTAGAAACATTACATATCTCCCAGTCAACGTTTGGGCTGTGCAGATATGGCCGTATCTTGCACCGTGCCATGATAGCTAAGATAAAGTAAAACTATAGTTAATAGTGACGCATGTTAATTAATTACCTTAATATAAATAATACATACCACACATAAATAAATATATACATACGTACCTACATACATGTCAAGCTAGTCTTCTGTGAGAGTGGTATAACGAGGCCAGTAGAGTGCGGCCAGAGGCTGTTGGATTGCAGCGTGCACCCTCCCACTACAAAGAAAGAGTTTCCAAAGAATTTGTTTTCTCCTACCTTCTATACTATAGCATTTTTTTCAAAATAAATACATAATTCCACACTCAATTACCCACACTAAGATTACCTGCGCGGTAGGTCCAGCGACACAAACAAAGGCAAACAGTTTGTTCGGGTCTGGGTACCCGAACAAACAATGTCTTTAAACAAATGAATGTCCGATTGGGAATCGAACCTGTCATCGTATCTATCGACTATCGATCGTTATCAATTATTCTTCGTAACGCTAATGATTCTTCTCTAATTTTCAGATCTACATAGACGAACTAACAAACTCAGGAGACACAGTAATGAGCACGCACGGTCTTGCGTGCCGCGTGCTCGCTATTGCAGAGCGAATTGCCGCTAACATCGTATTTGTTTGTATGTTGGTCGAGGGAATATTCTTACACAGTATAATCGTGGCTGTATTCAAACGGAAGTTTAATTTGACTTTGCTTTATGGATTGGGAGCAGGTAGGTCTGTCTATAAAAATCTAGATTTACACAGGCAGTTTATATAGACGCAGATTATATGTAGGTACTGCGTAGACGCAGATTACTTCCACACGCTGGATGGATCTTATAAAATTTGTGACACAAAGTTATTGATCGAGTATTCTTGCAATGCAATGCAAGCTACCAATAGAACCGGTAGAGAAAGAGGCGGAGGTCGCGCAGAGCACTGTAACCGGCAATGCGACATTAACAACAACACAACGTCTTCAACATCGTGACTACGACCACTCTGTCAGGACAGTACGATTGAAGAGAGAGATTAAGGTGTATACCTTTATGGTCACCATTTGCTTTTGTACGTTTTGGCCTGAACGTTCTTTCAAACGTTGTGGCCAGTTTTCGATTGAAACATGCACCCTTTCCATGAGAAAATTGGCAACTTCCACACTTATGAAATTTTTTAGGGATTCAATATTACCATGGCGTTTAGAGCATAACATGCTCTCTAAAACAAATCATAATCGAGCGGATGAAGATCGGGACTAGATGACGGCCAGAATTGAGCTCTAATGAAGTCGGGAATATTCCTTTCTAGCCACGCGTGTGTTGAGCGAGCCTTATGGCCTGGTGCTGAGTCTTACTGTAAGGACCATTTTGGTCATGGAATAGTGTGTTGTTAAGAGGTTTTACGACCTTCTCAAAAATCGCATCTTGATACACTTGAGCCGACGTTTTAATACCTTTTTCACAAAAATATAGATCAATCACTCCATGATAGCTAACACTCCACCAAACCATCACTGAAATCGGATAATGGACACGTGCATTATATTGACCAATTAAGCAGCTTCTCTAGAGTTATGAGCCTAAACTCGATCATTTTGCTTGTTCTCAATGGTGAACATTTTCTCGTTCGTAAATAAGATTTGTCTGTGAGCTCACTTTGCGTGCCGCCGAAAAAGTTCTTTATTTCTTTAAATTAATTATTAGTTACAAAATGACTAGTACCTACGTCTATTGCAATTACAGCAATACGGTTGTCGTTATCACCACACTTCATTTTAATATGAATACAATATTAAAATTGTTCTTTGCTTGTCAAACGCCATTAAATATTCAAAGCTGTTATTTGTTTTTCTATTACTGGCGGCAATTTGAGAAATAAGTGTTTGCTGGACAAAAAATTAATAAGAGAACATTTTCGTTCAATGATTTATTATGATTTTCATTGTGGTCTAAATCAGAAACAATTTATGAAAAACTTAAGTTAACATTTAGTGTTGAACCCCCAGCCAGTGCCACTGTTTATAACTGGTTCAGTGAAATTAAACGTGGTCGTACCCAGCTCAATGACGATGTTAGAGAAGGGCGTCCTGCGACGACAGTGACGGACGAAAACATCAAAACTGTGCGGCTCATGATTGAAGCAGACAAACGAACGACATATCAGCAGAGACACCATTAGGTATTGGTATGAATCAAGCATACTTCGACAAGTAATAGAACAACTTCTATATTTATAGCTGATTTCATTTTTGAGATTCTAAAATGTACCCAGAACCATTAGATTCTAGCGCTTATTACTAACTAACTAGCATATGATAGTACCGATGCATGGATACATCGCATTAACGGGTGAGTGTGGACATTGTCAATAATTCGGATATTTACAGTAACATGTATACCTGTTGGACATAAAACACCGGACATATTAAAATTTGTTCTCCATTTAATGTTCTCGTTAACATTAACAAAAATCGAATGAGGTTTAAGCACAGATCTTGACAAGCATTTGATACTAAAATGAAGGTCGTTTATGGGTAGATGGGCATTTGTACTTTGAAGAAATTGTTATTAAATCAATATTGATCGATGCTTGGCGGTTAAAGAAACCTGAGGAAACCCATATACTCGAAAAATAAATACTAATCTGGGATATGTGGCAAATATCCTAGTTATATCCCACAATACCAGCTATAGATAGCAATACCACAATACCAGCTTTTACCAGGTATAGCTGGTAGGGTAGAAGGTATACCTTCTACCAGCTGGACCAACGACTTGAAGTGTAGCTGGATGAGAAGGGCGGAAAATAATGTGTGATGACGAGCCTTGGAAAAGCCCCATATCCAGCACTGGAAAGACATTAGTTGATGATATGGTACCCATTTTTGTTTATCTATCAGTCTAAACTGGGCCCATGTGGTGTTTATGGCCATTGAAATCCTCTCGTGATTACTAGAGGAAGACTATGCCCTGTAGTGAGACTACGAGCATACGATTTCTTTGATGTGATACGATATTATAGTAGTATTATAATAATTACTAGCTTTCGACCGCGTGGATTTTGTTGTTAAGGTACTTTACTTCCCCTGGAAAAACTAATCATTTTTCGGAGTAAAAAATATCCTATGTTCATTTCCGGATTTCAGCCTATCTCTCTGCCAAATTTTATTGAAATCGGTTCAGTAGTTTTGTATGAAAACGTAACAAACAGACACACAGACAAACACACTTTTGGATTTATGATACTCGTATTTAAGCTGGACTAGTGTAGAAGTGTGAATTAACTTTATTTCCAGTGATCGCAATAGTCCCAGTGGTAGCGTGGGCAATAGTGATGGACATGCACAACGATCACTCGTGTTGGCTCGTGTACACGGTAGACTACGTACAGTGGATACTGGACGCGCCGCGCATTGCCATACTGGTCATCAACACCGCGCTCTTCATTAACGTGCTGAGGGTGTTGCTTACAAAGATCAGGAACAGTGAAAATGCTAAGCAATTGTAATTCAAATTTAATTTATAACTTTTAAGATTTTCGCCATTTTCACACATACCTATTTATGTACTAAACTCAATCAACTTAATCAAGAATATTTTAAGACCTGTTTAAGACCATGGTTGGTGTAACCTAGTTGAAACGTCGAGTAAAATAAAAAGTTATACATACGCGTTTTACACCCGTTTAATAGATAGAAATTAATATAATTTTCTTTAATTAGAAATACATATTATATTTTTTTAAAGTAGCAAACGGGTTCTCTTTGATAAGCAGAAGGTATTAGGTACATATGAACATCTGCGATGCACGTCAATATGTGGTCAAGATCATTCAAATGTGACGAACGTTAGCACTTTTCGTAGATGAGCTGCCTATTTTTTTAATTCAGGATTAGGATTTTTTATTATCACGCAATAAGTTGTAAAAATTCTGTTAGTACAAGTACATTTATATTATGATATTTTAAGTGTTAATTGAATCGTTATGGTTTTTATTATGCTTGACGTATCCGTGGGAGGTTTCCGGTGATAAAACATTGCTAAGGTGTCAAGGTTCTAAGAAGCATTTTATTTTTGTTTAACAGGAGCACCGCAAAAGCAACATTATTCCTAATGCCGATATTTGGAACGCAGTTTCTTCTGACGGCTTTAAGACCAAACACTACAAATTGCACTTGGGAACAGACATACTACTACTTCACCTATGCCATTGAGGGTCTACAGGGATTCATCGTAGCATTGCTTTATTGCTACGTCAATAAAGAGGTAAAGAGAAGTGGGATTAATTGAACTCCTTGTCGCATTATATGTGCTCTGTACTCTCTACTCCACCTTCCCTCAATCCCCAGGAAGAATGGAAAGTGTATACGATGAGGAAAAGTTCTTACCCTGTTAATAACGGAACGTGTTTCGGTAGTGAGTGAGATATGCGAGAGCCCATTACCACTCCATCCTATCCTCCTCATTTACTCAACCATTTCTCCCAATTCATTCCTTTAAAGGTAAGTCTCTAAAGGTAGGCGCAAATCGGGGGTGTGCCAACGTTTGTCATTCTGGACTGATGTTGGTATGTATCGCGCATGTCTATGGACGACAATATCCACTTACCACCAGGTGTACTGTCTATTCGAGTGCCGCATGCTGCCCATTTAAAAAGTCCTGTTAGTACGCTCTTCCCCATCCTTCACTAATTAAATTCGAACTTCTAATTGGAGAACTTCTTGACGATGTTGGCTTATATAGAGAATACGTCACAAGGCAACAATAGCCAATAATTATCAGGCAGATTATCATCTGCCATAGTATTTCTAAATAAAACATGGATAAATACGCGTATATTCCTGATAAATAACGCCATCCTCAATGGTCCACCCTAGGATTCACTATGTCGTATGTCTTTAAACATACAAAAACGGACACAAACTACACATATTCCGGGCAAACTTTTAGCTAGACAAATGTGTAAAGACCACAAATATCTGTAAACAAACGATTGTCCGATCGAGAATTGAACATGGGACGCTGACAGGGACATTATTTTTTTATTTATTTAGTAATAAGTCTGTGAAAGTAATCATATCAAAGAATTGGGGTTAGGGGTAACTAACTAACTAAACAACACATCATAAACAACATCATGAGGTAAATCAACACATCTTTTAATTACCGATGATCCCAATTGTCCATATTGATCTTACACCATTACTTATACAACCTCATAATTATAAGTTCTAATCCAAATAAGCAGAGTGCATTTTTCTTTCAGGTGCACGCGTTGGTCAAGGTAACTTACAAGAAAACAGAAAATGCAGTAATGTATCGCGTACGAAGATTGTCCAACGCCCCGAGGCCAAGCGAAGGGTATTCCGACAGAAGAATGACCTACAGCACTGCCTTGCCTTCTGTCGATGGAGAATATCCCACTAATCCAAATGCTGCAATAATAAATAAAATACACAAAGCCGAAATAATATCGTTACCAAATAGTGAAAGAGCAACCGTTCTTGAACCTATTTATGAAACTATAGTAGTAGGAATTACTAACGATGGTTATGATTCTACAACACGGTCTGATGTCGACAACGACTCAGGATTCATTCCTAACAGAGACTCTAAAACTGATGAATATTACGCTTACACTAATGAATCTAGTGTTTCTTTGGAACCTAAAGATTGTATCCGATACACAGCTATGCCGACGAACAAACTCGTAATTAAAGATGACGGGAAAACAGAAGCTGTTCTTCCAGATGACTATAAATCAGACGAAATAGACAAGAAAGCATTGAATCAAGGTTTTGACAAAGACGTTATCCAAGCTGTAAATCAACATAACACAATGACACATACACCTGAAAGTACTACTGAACAAATCTCCGAATTTGAAAGCAATGATTCTGATTTGCTTGAGGATATTTTGCAATACATGGAAATATTTGAAAACAAAGAAGTAACGCTGGATTCTGAGTTACTTTCGCCAAATAGGAAGGATGACGATAAGTTAACTTTCGTAGACTTTTAATGAAATTCGTTTTATCATATGTTCTATTTAAACGAAATTTGTAAAATCAGTAATAAACAATGAACAAAAATTAAGTCATTTTATAATTATTTACTACATACACCACCTCTAAAAGAGTGGACTCGCCAACCCGCTTTTTAAGAGCATACATCCCTCATCCACAAGACAAGCACGAGGAGGCCCATGTCCAGCAGTGGATACTGACTGGTTATATTTATTGTTAGTTGCATAATTATTTACAGTGTATGCTTATTAATAACGTCTATATTTTCATTCGAGTGTAGGTGTTTACTTAATTTGCTGAAGAACAAGCATTCATATAAAAAGTATGTCGCAAAGTCTAATTTCAACAAGTACGTCTCATGCTACTAGGTAGAACTCTTGCGTAATGCCCATGGTACATTTCGGCACACCTAAATCACTAACGTACGAACATTAAATTGATCTGTCAACTTGTGTAAAATCTGGATCCTTTCCAACTCCTCGGTTACAAAAGTGAGCGCAATACGGTGCGCGCGCGCAGTCGAGCGCCGGATCTTTGAGTGTAGCATACATCGATCGATACATATTAATTCCAATTTGGTTATTTGATTACTCAATCCTAAAAATGATATCAAAATTACTGGTGGCGTTGTTACTGTGTTGGGGCGTCGAAAGTTTCCCAGATGGGGCACCCATAGACGCATGTGTGAAGGATCGAGCCAACCAACCTAACCATGGTCAACATAGAACACAACCCTTGTCCACCCTACCGTACAGGATAGTGGCTTCATCATCAACCTTTGGACCGAGCACTCCTATTACAGGTTAGTAGACATTCTGTTACGAGAAGTAATTAAATGGGCGCCAAAAAAGTACTGAAAGAGTAGCAAATTAATTTTTAATTAAATGTACATTAAATGTGGGTTAGGTTCCGACATGATGATGACATTCTTAGTAATTCAAAATATTGTACTTTAGTTAAAATAGGTCGTATGGATGCATGGGCGTAGCCACGATGGGGCCGGCTGGGGCGCTTGCCTCCCACCCCCCTGACTAAGGGAAGAATAAGTAACAGACTTTCTGCACTACACCACCTTTATTTGAATTATACGAAAATTGTTTGCTTTGCCCCACCCTGGATAAAACCCTGACTACGCATTTGTATATGATCATGATATGCTGCTCATTAGGTATGTTTTGCTGAAATACAAGTCTGTTAAAGTGAACGTATGAATTCTTATTGTCTGAAGCGATGAAGAAAGAATAAGAAAAAAACGGTTGCTATGCGAATACTAATCCATACTACAAAAAGAGATTTAGTTTGTTTTATTGTTAGTTTTTATGTAAGAGTTAAACGCAAAAAAATATAGGTGCGATTTTAAAACTGAACTAGGTAATGATTTTGTACTTCAATATTTCTATGGTATTCATATATCTAGTCTAATTAGTAATTAGTCTAGTATAAATTAGTATACAATAATTAGAAAAGATGAAATGAAATATGATACCTATGTTAAATGGAACAACATACTGAAGTAACATCGAATGATACAACATGCCTTGAACGAACTTTAGTACTAGAATTTGTGGCATTAGGTATATGATATTGAGACTGGTGAAATATTAAAAATATTTTTTATGGCTTTTTCTCAAAAATCAGTTTAAAACGTGTTACTATTTAAACAGAATCTCGGAAAGAAAATCCTAACCAAAGTCAATAAGACCACACCGACAATGAGGTCCCTTTGCCCATATAACGTCATATTTATGTCCATTTTCTTGTCTTATTCGTAGTTTAATCAGTACGTAAATAATGAATCCATCCTGACTTTGTTAAGAATACCAAGCAGTGTAATTCAAAACGTATGCTTACAAAAAGGCAGTAACTGTTTCCATTATTACTAGTTTTTTTTTCCTATATCGTAACGGTGCAATTAGCACATTCTGCCAGTGTCAAGTTTTCTTCGTAATAAACAATTTCATAGTCTAAAACGTATCCTGTCAATGTCCAGTCCCGTTGGAGTAAGTCTAGAGTCACTCAGTAAAGCGATATTAGGTTTACTGAGAACAGAAGAGGACTCCTTGGAAGCACACGAAAAATGATTATCACAAACACCACTCACGAAAAACACTTCAAAGTGTTTCATGCAAAAATTTGTTCATGGTTTTCGTTTCATTGAAAATTCGCGTTTTTTTCATTTTGATAAACTATCACTGTTCAGCCACAAAACGCCAATACACAATTTTTACTATAATCAAACAAAAATTGCCAATTTCACTTCTCGAGTTCCCGCCAAAAAGTCCATTAATAGAGTTTTCAAATTGTTTCTGTGTGAGATCTGAATTTATAGACCTAAGCGTTGATTTCGGGAAATTAATTCTACAAACAAACACATGCCATAATAAATCTTATAATATTATTAACGTAAATGTTTTGGGTAAATTCATTTCATTCTACTGAGACGAAAAAGTTCAATACTAAATTCGAAACTTTTATTTTGTGTTTCAGAATTGATAAAGATTTAAATTTGGCAATATAGTACTGCAAGCTTTAATGCAATCTTCAAAACAGGTTGCAAAATTGCAAAAAGCCAAATATACAAACCAATTTTTATTTCGTAACTCAAACGGCCTTTAATCCATGCAATGAGACAACATATGAATAGAAAAAATAAAGATATGAAATTAAAACAAAACGGATAGATTGTTCGGTGGCGCAGCTTAGCAAACGTGATGTGATAAATTGATAATGGATTGTATGTAAGCCACCAGTGACCTACTGAGTACATGCATGAGCACATACGGTCGCAACATTATCTATAATTGAATTAAGCTGAGAATGCACATTGAATCGATTTATTAGGTAACATTTTATATTATATTGATTGATGTTATCATGACTAGCTACAATGTCTAAAATGTACCATGGTACATAGATACTTACATATGTACGGTCAAACAATTGGAAATGTAGGCCAGTTTAGAACCGTGTCACAATAATAGCAACAGGAGTTGTTTTTGGATATCTGGCAAAATCGGTTATATTGGTTGCTGTGAGTTCGCAACTGGCCCACATTTACAATTGGTTGACCGTAAATGATTATTATAGCTACATTTTAGTTTCTGTAGAAATAACACTTTAAATTGTAAACAACACACGTATAAACAATCAGAAAGACGATGCATATTACACAGTTCATTGATAAAAATCTGTTCGTCACGGTGAACGCGTGTGTAACTCGTATGCCGGCCGGTACAAGTTCGATTACGCAATTCGATTATTGTAGGTCAAACTTTAATGAGTACCTAACCGGTTCGCGTCTCCAGACGAAACAGAGTATCGTTCTTGTTCTTATGCTAACTATGTAACATATTGTAAGAAAGTAATATAAAAAAACTAGAAACTACCTACCTACTACATATATGTAAACGAGTACATATTAAGAGTACACTATCTTTAGAAGAGAAGAGAAATATTTTGAACTGTGGCTGCTATGGATACTTTTACAGTTAAATACATTCTAAAATTCAATATTTGTATTGTATACAGGAAAATTGTATTTTCGAGGTGTTGAGATCTTACTTAAACTTGATTACTCCGAAAGTCAAGTCAAAGAATGAAAATTGAAGTTAAAGTTAAGCAGAAGGAAGATTTGAGTGTGCGCTACAGCTAGGCACAAGTCGACGTTGCTATCGTGACCTAGTTCTCGCGAGCAAGTTAGTTATCGTCTTGTCAGTTGAGATTTTTAAAGGGAAGTTTTTTCTGTAACAGCGGCGTTGCGACTCATACATAATCATTAAAAAGTTGGACATGTGCATGTGCAGATTTCACAGTCTGTTTATAAGGCGAATGTAGAATTAAAAGTACCTACTAATTATAATTATTAGTCAGTTTAGAAAAAAGTTACAAACAAACACAAACTCCGGTAATTTTGAGCCTAATTTAAAAATTATTTTTTAACTAACGGTGCCCGCGAGATCGTGCGTATAGACGTCGGAGTATGCGTGGTTAGCTTGATTCCCATGGGAACTCTATAATTGATCAGGATAAAAAGTATCCTGAATGTTGACCAGGCACATAGGCTATAACTATGCCAAGTTTCATCAAAATCTGTCCAGTGGATTTTGCGCGTTCAGACAGAAAAACAAAAATTCCAAAAAAAAATGTTATGGGTTCTGTAACAATCGTGGTTTACACTGCACCGACTTTTTGAAAAATATGCAATAGGCAGACAGGGATTTGTTACAATTTTATTATATACAATAGAGTGGAGGCTGATATTGCAAATCTTAATCGTAAATATTTATTATGGACATTGACTAGGTACGATTTCACGATGTTAAACGAAATCAAGGCTGATTGATATCAGGTCCAATCTCTTTGATTATATTATATTCTTGATTATACTATATCTGTGTATCTAAATCTTTTTGTGTATTTAAATATGTTATATTTTAAATATGCTAAATTATGATGTAGGTACCTACTGTAGGTATAAGCTTCCCGAATAAATAAATATTATTATAACTGTCCACCAATCTATTAAGAACTTTCAAAAACAAGATGACGATTAGTGAACAAGATTTATACAATGTATTTTCAGTCACAATAGAGGGAGCAGAGCCCTTTAAAGGGTTCTTTTTACAAGCGCGTCTAGCGGACAATGACCAGTGGTTGGGATCGTGGGAACAAGCGCCCAATACAACCGTGCATCCAGAATGTTCCACGATAACGCACGCTGATCCGAGGGAAAAAACGAGGGCCACGCTCGTTTGGAGAGCACCGCCTAATACGCAAGGAAGGGTTTATTTCACGTAAGTACTTTTTATAAATATTTTTTTTGTAAAATAAGTACCTACATATTTAAGAATAATGTAATTGAATAGTTAAAGTAGAAAAAATAATTGTAAAAAAATAGTTTATGAAGCAGCCGCTTATGACGCTTACGAAGTAGCGTTTGATTTGTTAGCATAATTTTAGAAGTTCGTCTTCCGGTTTTTTATAAATAACCATTCGGACAATCCCAACGCAGGAAATGCACAGAAAATATTTTGCAAAGCATCTCCGTTTGTTGTTTCTCCCATAATAAAAAAAAACCAGAACATTCGTCACCTACCTAAACACTTTCATCAATAAATTGTGATTCGTAAAAATATCGAGACTAGAGAACCTCAACGAAATGTACGAGTCGTTTTTTCAATACGTAAAACGGATTTAATATTATGGACAGAGGCGGACTCTCATTTGTATACAGTAAAAAGATACAATTTGATAGTTTCTTATCAGATGCATCTATGCATTCCCCTGGGATCCCATTACATGAACGAACAAAATTGTCATATTGTGCGGCAATACAGAAGCGTAGTCTAGGCAGGTACTTAGAAAAGCTTGATTCAACCTTTTCTGTGAGAATAGGGCTCTTAGTTTTAAACAGACAAAATTTAAATTTACTTACTTATCCAAATGAGAATACCTACGCTTCTGTATCTAGCCATTCTGTTATCTGTTAATGAGTATGAATACCTTGATCCACATGCCCTTTTCATTAACCCATATGCCGATAAATTTTAAAAAGCAAAGTCTACGAGTCAATTTTCACCGGTAGATATAGTACGTCCACTAGGAATTGATAACATTTCATTTGAGAAAAAGGTCTGGGGCTATCTTTTGTCCGCAAAATTTAAAAGATAAGAAATAATTATGCGTGACGATTTTTTAATTATTTACACTAAATATCGTTCCAAGTCTGATGATCCAAGCTGGGATCTTCTAAATTGACATTTATGACAAATCTATCTGTTCGTGCGATTTTCAGTGTCAACAGTGTGTCTAAAACAATTACGGAATAAATGGTTTTTAGTTTTTAATAGGTACCTAGCCTTTTTTTTTTGTAGGTAAGCAGCGCATCCGGAGCGTGCCGTTTGTCATTCTAGATTGATGTTGGCATGTATCGCGGATGTCTATGTACGACAGTATCCACTTACCATCAAGTGGAGGGTATGGTCGTCTGCCACCCTTTTCTAAAAAAAAATCCGCAGTCTTCAGCCATTTTCTCAACAATAAATATTTTTTGGAATGTGAGCATCTTTACTATATTAAATAAAACGTATCTGTTACGGTATAAAACGACACGGTATGTTTTTACTTTGTAGGAATGATCTAATGTCGTTTATTTTGGTTGAAGTCGAAGGTATCTTTTCCAATTGTCTGGAATGGTAAGAAGTGTTATGCATTATAATAACGCTTATTTGGTGGAATACTTTGGCAGTAGCTGTGTCTAAAACTATTCTTCAATAAAGGTGGCGGACACGTCTTCGTGATAGTTTGTACTGCTATTATATTCTTGGCAGATAAAAGCAATGCTCCGTCAATCCAATCCTCAGCAGAAATAGCGTGCAAAATAATTATTCGCTTTCCAAGAGACGTGATGGTGCATTTAAAACGCACTTTCCCGATGGATTGCTAAACCCTCTCTTTTTAACATCATGCATGTCATACCATATTCATTTAAAGCTATCATATTTTTGTTTTGCGACCGTTAGAGTGCGAATTTTAGCAATATACTCTTCCCTTAACTTAACCAGTCTTGGAGACTCCATTATAACTCGTTTGATGTCTAAGGTAGCAAACGAAAAATCTATGTGCTCTAAATAACCGCACAAATGAGATCTTTTGTATGGAAAATCGATACCATCTTCATGATATATCTGGAGCAATATTATTATTGTAGCAATCATACATATTCCTTATATAATCCCATGTAACATTATTTATATTGGAATGAACAATTTTGGGCGAAGTAGCGACCACTCCTTTCGATATAATACAGTCATATAGCTAACTGCGGTAAATTCGCTTGTTCTCTTCAAAGCATCTTTAGTTTCCATTTCTTTAGACATTAAAAATATGTTTTTCGAATCAGCATTTAGGTAAATGTTTGTAAAATAAACCTGACTTTTCATTTCTGTCGATTGGTGAAAAACTGGTAGTTTCGCTTTTCCACAGTCTGAACATTTTTACACTATACAAGATATCTATAAGTTAAAATAACATAACTCACACTAAAATTTAAATCCAAAAAAGGAATTGCGAATAAAAATCCAACTTGTTCGTATAGTGTAAAAATATTACTAGCATAGAAGTACAGGCAGGTAAAAAGGATCATGGTTGGTTGTTCCGGGAATTGCAGACGTAGGTGGTCGGCGGGGCAGTGATTATATTATCGGCAATCAATAAAGAATTGTAGAGGGAGAGCGCACGCTGCATTCCCACAGCCGCTGGGCGCACTTGACTGGCCACGTTATCACTTTCTCACAGAAGACTACATTGAAATGTAGCACATTTCCTACTTTATCGTATTTCGTCAATGTACGTACGTGTTTCGGTAGTGAGTGAGATAGATATGTCAGAGCCCATTCTCATCCTATCATATCCCTCCCCATTTTCCCAACCTTTTCTCCCAATCCATTCCTTAATCTGCAAAGGTGGGCACCGCATCGAAGGTCGTGCCAACGTTTGTCTTTCTGGACTGATGTCGGCATGTATCGCGGATGTCTATGGACGACAGTATCCACTTACCATCAGGTGGACTGTATGCTCGTCTGCTGCCTATTTCTATAAAAAAATAATAAACAATAGGCAAGATACTCACCTATCTCAATTCCTAGTGGACGTACTATATAACCTTTCAAAAAGTTGATAAAAGAACTTCTTATAGGTACCTGATCTTATAGGTTTTGTTAAGGTTGGTCCTTACTGTTCAATTTTAGGTGTCAAACGTGATAACGAGGTCGTTACCCCCGTACCCTTATAATAAACTACTTTCACTTCAACACATTAGTGCTTGTTGTGAAACATTTATGAGCTGTCATGTGGTGCTGTGACCTTAAGTAAATTGCGCTTAAACACTGTAATTGGTTATAGGTGTTTACATGGTAGATAGATGCATTATAACATTGATTTTATATAATAATATTGTATAAACCTACAATTTTACGAACCTGTTCTTTCAGTTCGAATATGAACTTAATGAACGAATATGAACTTAAGCCTCTAATAATAATGCTTTCACGAACGCAAATAGTTTGTTAGCAAGCGAATGCTTTTGATGTCAATGCCTCATAATAAGAAATTAATATTTGATAGTGTTTATGAATCGGTTCAGTACTATACCTATCACCTGTTGTGTTACACACACAAACTACCAACTAAAAGGAAAAAAAGAAGTCTGTTATTGTTTCAATAGCTTATATTAATTCCCAAAAAATATTAAAAAATAGCTTAATACAAAATTGACAACTATATTAAAGAGTCCGCGATCCACTTACACCTAAGGTGCGGAAAAGTGTCCGTAGCACCAGATTTAAAATCACGAAACTCACTGATGAACAGTAGGAGAGGCAGGGCCCAACAGGGCGCCCCGCCCACAGCAACGTAGTGCGGCACTACCGCCAGCCGGAAGCAGCGGCGGTGGAGACCAGGCGCAAAAGGTGACGCCCAGCAGGAGCACCAGCGCCCAGAGAGCGACGGACGGACCAGAGCTGCGGCGGCCGGCGAGAGCAGTGGCGCCAACAAAACGTCGGCGTCTCATTTCTGCGTGTTGGTTTTTAGGAGCGCTGTAGGCTGTGATAATATGTCGCAGGAAATCTGGGCACCCGGGATAGGACAGTGACTTTTATTTAGACTCTTCTTCACTGATCGCTCCGAAACAACTCATCCAGGCGGCCCCTCAGATTGCAATCTCTGAGGCTATATCATATGTCGAAACAATGGGATGTAAAAAAGTGCTCATATGTAAGGACAGTAGGAGTGCTTTACAACATATAGCTCGATGCGCCTCTGACACCGGAGGGGTATCGATAGCTTATTAAATATTAAAATATTAATTAGCAAAAATATTAAAATTAAATAACAGTGGCATAGATTTAAGATTGCAATGGGTCCCGTCACATATTAGTTTGAAAGGTAATGAGGAGGTTGACAAGCGAGCAAAACGTGCTACTTCGGAGGGTAGAGAAATATATATTCCCCCTAATTATTCGGAAATATTGCCTATATATAAAAAGAAATGCCATATGCTTTGGTCGGGTCCTTTTCTCGGGATTTTTCATCAAAATACTCCTTGTATTTTGATGAAAAATCCCGAGAAAAGGGTATATGGTATAAAATCATCCAGTGTGAGCCTCCTCATATTCCTTGGTTTTCCGAAACCAAGTTAAATAGAAGATACACGGTCTTAGAATTCAGAGTGCGTTCTGGACACATGCCACTCAATAAGTTTGGATACCTCACGAAAAAGACTAGCTTCCCAAATTGCGATATATGTGGAATTGTTGAAGATGTCCAACACTAATTGGTGGAGTGTGTCCGGAATCAACAGGAACGGGAGGCCTTAGTGAGGGCTCTCGATCTGAACAGGAATGATGTTTGTATGTTCCATAAGATACTAAAGTAGAGTCAATGTGACACTTTTGACAAGTGTCAAACTGGTTGACATAGTGATGTAATCTAACAGCAATTATTGATTAAAGACAAAAATCGATATATAAGTCATATATTAGTGAATCGATTTTAGTGTTCATAAAAAAATATTCTCCAATAATATTTTTAGAGCATACACAGCATTAGAAACCTTCTACATACGCCACATAACCTCAAAGTTAAGCGTAATTAAGGGAATTATAATGAACCCTGTTTACATACGTAATAAATTATTATTTATTAGTTGGAACTATCAGATTCGTTGAAACTGCTATCGTTGCTATTATTATCAATTCTTAAATCACGTTAAAAATCTTCCATTATATTTTTTTTGTTTTTTTTACCACTTTCTTCCAATCATCTTTGGAAACATTTGTAAACGCAGTTTTTATTAAAGATAATATTCCACCAGAAAATAAACCTACTTCTTTTAATGAACATAAATGTTTTTTTCTAGATGGATAGGTACTCTTTTCTCATTTAATAAATAGCCATAAATGTGGTTGCAAATTGTATCGGCATTAAAACTATTGACATCGACAACTGGCTTACTTATTTTCCTTTTCTTCGGCGTATGTAAAATAGGCCAGATAGGTCGTACTCGCCCGGGCTATGCTCGGGGTATCTCTACGTGATCGAATCAGGAATGAGGTGATCCGTAGACGAACTAAAGTCACCGACATAGCCTCTCGGGTTAGCAAGCTGAAGTGGCAGTGGGCAGGGCACATAGCTCGAAGAACCGATGGCCGATGGGGCAGACGGGTTCTCGAATGGAGACCACGTACCGGCGGACGAAGCCGAGGACGTCCATCTGCTAGATGGACAGACGACCTCATAAAGGTTGCGGGCACCCGCTGGATGCAGGTCGCTGCCGATAGGTCTAAATGGCGGACAATGGGGGAGGCCTATGTCCAGCAGTGGACGTCCAAGGGCTGAGAAGAAGAAGAAGAAGAAGGTCGTACTTTTTCTTTTTTAATAATTTCAGATATAGTTTTAATATATTAAATGAGGTATAGATATATTAATTTAATTATATATATATATTTTTAATGTATTTATTAATTAATAATTGTATTTATTTAAAATATGTCAATTATTTAATAATTTCATTGTTCTCTTAATTTGTTTATTTATTGTAACGGTAACTCTTCGATATTCCTTTCTTTCTACAAGTTACTTTTACTTCGATTATAAAGTATACATCCCTATTATTAAAAATGACAAAATATGGACAGGCGTAACCTTGTATTGGGATTCGAATTTTTTGAAATATAAATTTAAAATGATGTTTAGCAACCAAATTAATCTTCGAACTTATTAAATTTGATATAAAAAGACAAATTTACATTTTTTTTAATAAAAAAGGTACATATTTAAATGAATTTATGGGACCGATGCAAAGTTATATCGTCACAAAGTCAATGAAATGTCAAAAGTGGCCTATTACATTGACTCTACTGTAGGCTAATTCACGAGCAGCATTTAGTATGTACAGATTCGTGAGCCCTCACTAGGGCTGATATATTGGCACCTACATTAATGTTGTAGAATGTAAGTTTATGGTACGATGGAACTGACATATGCCAAGGCATAAAAGTTCCTTAAAATTAGGAAAAATAACAGGAAACAGCATAAGCATTTTCGGGATGTGCTATTTATTCATACCAAGAAGATAAGTAAAGCGTTTCAGTAAGAAGATACCTAAGTAGATTGAGAGACCTTGTAAGAAACGCTGATTAATACGTAGAAAATATAAAAATATTAATAAATAGTAAAATACAAGGGTTAATATAATAAATGAATTCACACAGTATGATATACAGAAACAGAGATTATAAAAAAAAATATAGATATTATAAAGAAGCGCTATTGGTACTCCTGGTACTCAGTGTTGTTTTTGAAATGAGAAACGATTTTCGTTCACTTTAAATAAAATCCATTTGAGTCTAGGCCACCGCATTGCAAGACAGGCACGGGTGCGTGAATTTTAAATGTAGTTTGGTACTAAAACACTCCCCTCGTTTTATAAAGCGCGGCAAATTCCAACAAGCGTTCTTGTAGTGTTTAGACTAGGAATGGAAAAGCATTCCTTTCATGTTCATAATTGTGACGTAATTCTTGTTTTGTCTTTACAGAGGTACGGTGTTGAAAAACTATGGAACTTTCTGGGCAAATTTAGTAGCGGAGGCACCACAAGACCCTACACAACTACAAATACTCGGTTGAACGCTTCGCTTACTTGTTGATTGACGTCTATGTTCCGTGCGTTTCCATTAACGGTGAAGCATTATCGCCGACCGTTTTGTTGATTCTGTTTCTAAGTATTTAGAACTTTCTTTAGCGGTGCAACATTCAGAATCAGTCATGTCTGCCGTTACCGCCACGCTGTGTACTATGTACACAAGAGGACATTTATTTGTAGTAAAAACTAAAAATAAAATACTTACATCGTAACAAGCCGACAGTCATGTCATGTTGTCAAGACTAAATATGACAAATATTTGTATATTTCCTACGTGAGGTCGCTTTTCGCTTTTAACGGTCAAAATACAAAGTGTACCATACCAAGTAATAAATAACAAATGAATGACGGTACACTCAATATGATTCGGTGTTGAGTCCAAAGACACACACACATTGTATAGATAGACGAAAACAAACCCTTCATGGGGGAACACTTCTATGTTCAAGTGACTAGTTGGATTCACTTTAAAATCCAATCTTATGTTAACCAATCCCATCCCACCCTATTTCATACATCAGGTGATGAAAGCAACAACATATCTCATTATGCTGAATATTTACCATGCGCCGCGGGCGTAATATTTATATTTCGCTATTATCTGCGTTACTACTTGTACTATTAAGTAGTTAGTTATTATGTCAACACGTGTCAACATTAGTCAAAAACGACAGAAGTTGACGCATCCGCAGATGCGCTGTCTATCTTTCGGAATTAAGAATAAGCATTTGGAAAGATAATTCGGAAGGGACGGGATCCATCCATATCTCCATCTCGCTTTCTTCAATCTACCAGATGAAGAAGATGAGACGGGATGGCATAAGATGGGAAAGGAAGGGACTCTAGTTTTGACAACTTTTACTCACTTTCGAACACGTTTGTACATAGCGGTTTTCTGTGAAATTGGGAAAACTCGGTCAGCCAGATATGCGCAGTCTGCTGTAATATCAAAATAAACCTCCCTTTGTACTAGAACTGTTCATCGAACTAAACATCGCCAAAACATAGTCCAAACACGATAATGCTACTGTCAAATTTAAGGAGTTCTCTTATCCACCTTAGGCTCCAGCATCAGACGCTGACGAAAATATGTAAAATATACATCTTTAGCCATTAACAACACAAATACGCATTCGAACAAATGCATTCATTTTGAAATTTTTATTCACGTTTGTTGTACACATCAATCTTCTGTTGGAACACGACACGACACGTTGAGATAACACGACCAGTCGAACGCACCCAGTCGACTGTGCGATACAGCATCATTCTTCTTTATGTATTAGAACTTCATTGAAAGAAAACAACTAGATAAAATGAATCCGAACACCATCATTGTACCACCAAATTTCTAGGAGTTCTAATACCCACCTCCGACTTCAGGATCAGATGCTGACGGTTGTGTATAGTAAAAGTAGTAAAACTATTATATCAAACTAAATACATATTAACATGTATTTCATGACTTTTTTATTATATGAAAATAAATAAATGGTGATTAATGAATTACCAGTAAATTAATCACAAATTATTTATTTTTAATGCAATAAAAAAAATCGTGGAATATATTTTAATTTGTAGTTAGATATAATACTTTTAGTGTAGGTACTGATTGACAAATTAAAATATTTTACACTATTTTTGTAGGACTTTATATGTATAATAAAAATAGTCGTTTGCGTCAAAACAACAGTTGCGTCGTCGATTTCATCGTCATTGGAAACGCGCGGTAATTAGACTTCTCGTAAACCTTGAAGAAGTCAGTTGTTTCAACATAACACACGTACCTGCCTGATGCACAACACAAAAAAATTAGAGTGGTTCTAATTCGATACATATGCAATAGTGCATCTCATTTGACTATAGTATTACTGTTTAATTTTTAATATTTTATTTGCAAGTTTTTGATTTAATAAAAACATATAAAAGAAATTAGTTTTATTGAAGTGAAGTAGTTGAAAGGTGTTTAAAAGTATGTAGATAGACTAAAGTCTTAGTACATTTCATCAATTAATCTTTTTCTTTATAGGAATAGGCGGCAAACGAGCATACAGTCCACCTGATGGTAAGTGGATACCAGGGTCGGACTGGGCCGGAAGGGCCCGGGTGGCTCCGCCCGGGGCCCGAGACTGGATAATGGTAGATGGGATACTATCGGAAAATATCTATTTCATTTCTCTCTAATTGTATGAACGAACTATCTGATCCAGTTTACATTTAGGTTGCAAGAGCTGGGACCTAGCCTGCGCGGGCCTCCTATCCTACCTACCGCCTGGTTATACTATATAATTATTATACACAAAAACTATTTAAAATCTGAAAGTACATTTTTCTGGCCTTTAAAAATACTGACAAACTGGACTGCTTGTTATTGGAATGCATAGCGCCCGCCAAGAAGTATGCTTGCTGGCGATGACATTACGAAAACTGATTTCTAGTATTCCTTTTATTGTACATTTGTTGGTTGATAGTACAATTTAAAACATTTCTAGTGCATTATTTTCCTACCAGTGGAGTCCGTTCATTGCCATGTTACTGCCAAGAAGTGCACAGAATTTAATGCCATATAGCATTTTCTAGCAGTCAACCACCAGATCAAAGAGAAATGACAATGAAGATGATTAGGGCCGTTTTCATGCTACCAAATTACACCTTTTATTTCAGAAATCCAATATACAGTAAGACAATATTAACAAATTTGAAAAGTATGGTTACAAATAGGCAAATGCTGGTATGAAATAAAATTACAATGAGAAAGTAAATAAATAAATATATATTTATGTATTATATTCAATAACAGAAATGCACTTCATCACATTACATAATTCATTAGTCTTTTATAAAGCTAAGAAAATTAATTGTGTAAATCATATCACATTAGCAGTTATTAATTATTCGCAATAGGAGTATTAAAAATGGATATACATTGTTTAAGAGGTTACTGGATTATAAAGTCCAACTCGACTACGCTGTAAAAATTACATTTGATAAAATATACAATTAAATTCAATTTATTTCACTTGATACAGAAGGGGGCGTTAACAAAATCTTCTTCTTCTTCTTCTCAGCCCTTGGACGTCCACTGCTGGACATAGGCCTCCCCCATTGTCCGCCATTTAGACCTATCGGCAGCGACCTGCATCCAGCGGGTGCCCGCAACCTTTATGAGGTCGTCTGTCCATCTAGCAGATGGACGTCCTCGGCTTAACAAAATACGTCATGAAAAATGTAGACATTTTCGCGTGTTCCTTCTGGTCAGGCCAGTATCCGTCATGATCGAAAGTGATATGAAAAAATATATTGTATCACTGATATGAAATTTTAATTCTACATTTTCTTCGTTTACATTTCAACTATTTGCGACCACTAAATCTTAAGGATTTTCTGTAGCCGGGCTGCAACGTACACGGTGCAGCCAGACTACAAAAAAAATCTTTTATCTCACTATCAATTGAAGTACAATTAATTTTATTGTAAGTACTAAGAGTACATTTAAAATACATTTTTGTCATAACACTTTCGATCTTGACGGAGACTGTGGCTGGGCCAAGACGGAACACGCACATTTTCGACGTTGTTTCCTTCTCACCATAGCAATAAGCAATAATTCCCAATATTCATATAGCAAATAATACATTAGTCTCACTACACACACACACACACACACACACAAACACTCCTGGGGACGAAAAATTAATGATACATAATTAAATTCGTTCTTTTAAATCATAAATTGCAAAAACAAAAATAAATTAAAGTAATGTCACGTGTGCTCTGAACCTACTTTTTCTCCCTTTCTCGTTCAGAATTGTTGTCATCATTTTTTCCTTTTTGTCCCCATTCCCTTCTCCATTGCGTACGTATTTTATGAACGGTCTTATAGCCAGTACGGCGGCGTTGGGATTTCTGCATCCCACAAACAATAAAAGGTCAAAGCTGGATTGGTTAAATATCAACCGACTTTCAGAAGTAATCTATGGAAGTAAGTATCTATTGAAAAAGTAACTAAACTTTTGAATTAATGAAAGATATTTAAATTAAAAAATCTCGTTAATTTTATTGAAGTCGTTAATTTTATTGATTTTATTGGACATGAACTATGAACCGGATAAATAGCAATTTCTCTACTTAAAGTTATTGAAAATTAACTTCAACAGGTTGCATAAAGTTCCTAAAAATCACAACATTTCATCCCTGAATCATCTATTCATCCAGCTCCTAGTAAGGCAGCAAATAAATAAAGCACCATTAAAATAAGCAAGAATTTTGCTGCCGCATTTATTTCTCCATGGATAGCTTCGAAAATAGTCATTCGTTTATTATGTGGCAGGCTTTTGCTTCATAACGGGCCTCTTAATGTTCATGAGGTCACACAATTCGTTCCTTATTGGCCTCAATTCGGCCACATCTATCTCCCAGTCCGTTTCGGCGAGCACAGTCATTATCTGAAAAAAAATGTTGGTAAAATTTTGCACGGTGTTTAAACTGTCAACTTATGATAGACAGATAATTATTTAGTACAATCATAGAACACTCAGCTTATCGATTGAGAATAAATCTTTTATACTGATATATTCATTGCCCGTATACATATAAGCATAATGCGGTCCACAGCTTTAGCCTGTTAGGAAACAGTACTGTAAAACCCGAAACCTAACCTGAAACCCGTGGTAACAACGTCGGAACGTGAGATTTAATTGAGATTAATATTGAGATGTTTTTACTTGTGAAATTTTTTACATAGAATAAATACAACACTATAAAATTAATTTAATCATAACTACAATCTATTATATGCTTTAAAAACAATAAATAATAAATTGATATTAGATAAATGGAATATAAATTTATATAGTAGAAACTGTGATGTTTGATTATGTTGTTAAATATTTTGTACCCACAAATCTCCAACTACATCTAGTAGATCTCCAATATCTAGAGAATGTCAATTTTATTAGTATCGACATAAGGTTTATATTCACTTGGGCGAGATTCTCTTGAGGGATGGAGCACACGTGGCCGTAGGGCGCCAACTACACGAGCGAATCTTTCGCGGCGATATTCTGGCCTATGCCACTAATTTCAATTAGTGGAGTAGTTAGATATTCAATTAGCAAAAATTCCGCTGTTGGTATTTTTTTTTCCTAACCTTCGTGAGCATGTTTTAAACATACAATAAAAAGTTCACTATCATAGATTGTACGATTCCTTTTTTATTTAATAAAAAAGTTGTAAAATACCAGGTTTTTGGCAAATAACTCTTCAAATTATTTTTTTACAAAAACGAATGATGACATTCACGGACGCACATAAGTATAGGAAATTTCACATAAAAAAATGTTAATAACGTTTTTTGTAAAATCAGAACTGAAGACAGCATATTTTTTTATTTAACGCAAAAAATATGGTCCCGTGGCAAGTACTTACAACGGCAGTAGAGCGCGTGGCCCCACAAATTTGTTATAACTTTCTAAGCATTTTCTAAGTCAGTGATTCCCAACCTGTGGTACGCGTACCCCTGGGGGTACGCGGGGTCCCATTGGGGGTACGTGAAAATTATATTGGTAATGGCGGAAATACTGAGAAGTTAAAACAGTTAACTTATATAAACATTATTATAATGTATTATGTCTACAATATGTAGTTTAAAATGAACCTTATAACTAATAACTTACTAAGGTGCTAGACTATGAGCGTTGGGTTGGTAAAATACAGTACATTCGTTTGTATACCGCCTGTCTAAGCGGCTATTGTACGCAAAGGATTCTTTGTAATTCTTTGACATTTTTAGGAGTAGGTATGGAGTTATCAGGGGAAGGGTACTCATAAATGAAAGTTTTATTAAGGGGTACGAAAAAAGGTTGGGAAGCACTGTTCTAAGTAATCACTGAAATCGAACAAAAAAAAAACATAAAAGAAGAAACTAACAGATCCCCATATTTTGAGAGCAACTATTTAACTTCTTTATAAAGTAAAACCACAAAGAATTTCTTTGCCTGTCATACTAATATTTTGAAAAATGTAAATTTAAACTTTAACATTTCACTCTTGAAATGATATACATACACATGAGCGATCTAAAAAAAAAATGAAAAATATTTTTTTAGCATATAGATATGGAAGTATTTAGTAAAGTACTGGTTTTGTTACTAACGCCTAACTTCAATCGCCCATTACATTGGTTTAAAACACGTTCAAAACCCAAAACAACACAAAGGTTTAAAACTTTACAGCTAGATTTTTCGAAGCTTAAAATCTGTACTTTAAACTGCCCTGAGTTATTAAATAAAAAGTATTATTTACAATATTAAATTAATACTTACTTTTTATTAATAAGGAAAAAACTGAAATCCTGCATCCATAAACATTATTTAAGCATAAATAAACGTCTGTAACTGTTTAAATAAATCTTTCTTTAGTATCTCACCTAGCAGATGTTTATAACAGCACTTCAAAGTAGGTAAGTTCACAGGAATTTTTTTTTTAAAAAATATTTTTGTTTTCACCAAAAATTGAAAAAGGACTTTTTTCAACAAATCGAGAAAATACTTATTTTATAAATAAAGACATCAAAAATATAGTGAAGATTTGTTTTTCAATGGGTCTTAGTGAGAGATAAATGATGAAAGAACATCTGCGTGGCGTTTGGAGCAGCCGTAGCGGGGTGAAGGAGCTGTGCCGCTCGTAATTATATTTAAATTACTGTAGAAAACTTTACAATTACTAATTTCAATAAGAATTTCGCATCAATACGTAAATTTTAACGATTTTTATTGTAATAGCCAGCCATATTGGATTACCCATTTTGAATTTAAAATATTTAATATCATATCGGTTACCAGCGACCTCCAAAATCTTATATGTAATTTTTCCAATAATTTACATTTTTCCATAAAAAACCGCGTTTTATTTGAATTATTAAAAAACAATATCCTATAATTCAAAAAGTAAACTTAAAATTTCAGCTACGTATAAGGGAAATCAAAAGGTTTCAAATCAACTCATGGACAGCGGAATTATTCCGAAATAATGCGTGTTCCCGTGTGTGCTAACTTTACTACACTAAATAGTAACTATATGAGCTACTCGCACGTGTAGTTGGCTCCTAAAGAGTGAGAACTTCGTAGAACCTCGCCGCGGCGCAACTAACTACGGGCGGTATACGTAGCAAACTTAGACGACTAGCTAGGCAGTATCAACCTTGCTGGTATTATCATAAAGTTTATATTCACCTGGTCGAGATTCTCCTGCGGCACGGAACACTCGTCTCCGTAGAGGGTGAGAGCTTCGTAGAGCCTCGCTGCGGCGCATCTACGCACGTAGCGGTCTGCGTAGCACAAGTAGATCACCAGTTGGCCTAATGCTTTGCCACACACTTGTCCGCCCACCTGTATTACATTATCAAAGTTAAAAAGAATAAGATATTTGGCTACTTTTAGGAAATAAAAAAAATATATTAGTTAGAATTTCATGGAGACAAATTAATGTAATAATTAATATAATAAACCTGCAGTTTATAATACAATAATGATCAGTGTAATCGCACCTGAATAATCTGACACAGCACATTGATAGAGTCCAGCAGTTTATAAATATTCTTCGCGCCCCTAAGCTCCAGTTGCAAATACTTCAACACGTCTATTGCAAATGTAGACTCTGGGTCGTCTAGGATTGGTGATATGGAACCTGCAATGCAAATTGACTGTTTGACCTTTGACCGCTAAAAGAAATAATTAAATGAGCACCAATAAATACTGAATGCGCAGCATATCGATGGTAGCAAATTTAAAGGCGGGTTAGGTTTAGGTACTGCTCTGGTGATAATAGACGAAATTATTCAAAAATAGGTTGTTTTGTTGATTATGATTTTATGATTAACTGCTCATTTAGTATTTTTTTGCTGCTTATTTAAATACAAGCCGTTTGCTGATGACAGATATATTCGATGCCTTGACTGCCAATGACTGATACGTCCGTTATTGATAGCTCCCCACTAGAAATATTTTCAAGCTCATATCTACCTCATTTTCAATTAAAAAAATGTTTTAATATAGGTTGGTTTTCTTCCCTAGTTATAAAATAAGCCATAAAAAGTATCAATTTAAGTACAATTAACTACCCTATTTAATCCTTATTACATACAGAATAATTATAGAGTAATGAATAATTATGTTTAAATAAAGTTCTCGTAAACAGTTGATTAAATACCAAAACAATGACAATTTGTATTTTATTCAACTCCAATCTTGCTTAATTTTACTGAGCTAAAATTCACATTTAAATAATATAACTACCTATTTAAAAGTTACATGAAACATAATAATGTCCAAAGTACTGCTTTATTAAAATTTTACTTTGCTTTAGTTAAATTTTCACCAATAAATAAAGAAAACATCATTACCTGAACTTAACAACCTGTCCAAGAAATTGAAAATAGGTCCTCCAGTTATCCGTTTCACGTGCAAATTGTCAGCAAATACTTTGATAATAGTGTCACAGATCGATTTTAACATTTCTTTGTCGCTGTGCAATGTGTTCAAATACGAATACAGAGATTGTGTCGTGTGTTTTACCTAAAATTAATATTTTTATGTTAATTAATTTCGAAATTCAAGATGGCTTGTCGAACATAGATTTTAAGTATGAATATAGTTTTGACCTCAGATATAGAGGAATAGATAATGCAAGCTGCCGTGGCTGCGTGTTCGAAGTTGCTGCAAATTTGCTGCGTGTTCGTCTCGCGCCGCTCGCTCCGTCTGTTCCGATCCGTATCGCTAGCAAATCGTTGTAACAAAAAAAAGCCTAATTGCGCTATAATCAAATGTAAAAATTCGACAAAATCAGTGAACCAAGTCAAGGGTGATGTTTCTTTCGTCGTCCTTCCTTTCCTTCACTGATGTCTCCTTCATTTAGGGCCTTTCTCACCACCTTCTTATAAGGTATTAGGAGGTTTTGACAAGGGCCTCTCACCACCTCTCGATAAATTAACTGTTAACATTCTGAGAGATACATTATCTGCCAATTTAATCTAGCTAATACTGACTTTCTGATAAAATATAACTGACTTTCTGATACGTTCTGATAAACCTTAAAATTTACTTACTAACGCTTCGTTTCCATACAATTTCACGAAGTTGCGTTGTCTTTGGCGTTGACCAGAATTTATAGGGAATAAGTTTACTAAGGAATAAGGGAATTAAAGTAATTACTATGAAACTTTTTTTTATTCTTTCAATTCCATATTCCAAGTCCCGATTAAAATGATTAGGAAAAATGTATGAAATATCAGTATATAACGTGCCAGTGGAAACACAAGGGGTTCGTTCGTTAAAGGTGAGCCGACATTTAGGGATTTTTTTCCGAAATTCGATAGTTCTCTGTAAAATATAGCTTCTTTCGAAACCTTTCTAAATTCATTGTATACATACCAAACTTTCCGTCAATTCACCACCGCTGACCACTAGCCCTTTGATGACATTGTATCTATACGCTGGGTAGCTTAATAACTGGACAAATCTAGGCATTGTATGTCCAGGGAATAGCCACAACACTACGTTAGAGTTTTCACTGGACATTTGATCGGTTTCGTATTCCATTTCCTTAGATTGAGGTTTGAGTTCTACTTCTTCCAAAGGAAAGATACGTTTCAGAGCGTCGTGGTTCGGAATGTTTGTAATTGGTGGGTCACTGAGAAATGTAAGTTTGTGTGAATTATAGACATGCTACAAGATGCACTCTAAAAAAATATAATTGAGTATAATTGACGATCGATTAGCCAAGATGGTAGTGCTCCTATCTGCTGTGCAGAAGGTCCTGGGTTCGATTTCCTGTCGGACAATCATTTGTTTAAAGACCAAATGTTTGTTAAAAAATTGGATTATAGACGCATAGTCGGCTATTTAGATGTCAGTCGGTGTATTCAAATGTGTCAATTTCATTTAGTACTAGCTCTTGTCCGGGTCTTCGTCTGCATGGATATTGTTCAAAAGTAATTCCTGGAAAACTCATCAATTTTCTGGGATACAAATTATTCTATGGCTTTCTCCGGATTTTAAGCTACCTCTCTGCCAAATTTAGTTCAAATCCTTTCAGTAGTTTAGTCATGAACACGTAACAAACAAACATAATATCGTTTATAATAATACTAGAATTTATAATATTAGATATTGCTCTTTGTTGTGGTTATAATGAAGTGTCACAATAAGACTACAATATTACCGTAAGTACAAAGATAACTTATTCCAAGCAGGAAAAATTCCAAGAAGGATTGGTGTGGTTTGTCACATGCGGAGCCGCAATAACAAGGATATATCGCTAAATTGAATTATATATGTATATAACTGTGTCCAATTCAGCCTGTATAGACGTGAATATAACTTTCATAGGATAAATATATTTACTATGGTTTGCTAGTTGGGTTTTGTAAACTCACTTATATATGAGAGCGGTGAATATCCGTCCAGCATGAGCACGTGTGCGATCAATCTTCTCTACCGCTTGTTGAGCGATACCGCACATTACGTCCCTCATTACTAGTGGAGAGTTCAGCTGTGGGGCTTCCACTGCGCACTGACGGCAGATCGACAGGAGACCTACACAAAACAATATTTTATTTGCTTACTAGCGGTGCCAGCGACTTCGTTCGCGATTGCTTACTTTAGATTGATTCCCGTGGCAACTCTGTAACGTATCCAGATAAAATGTACCCTAAATGCCAACTCGTGCCAATGCCAACCTAATTTACCCAACTCATAAGCTGTAACTATGCCAAGTTTCATTAAAATCTATCCAGTATCCAGTAGTTCTCGATTACTCGAAAACTACTGGATAGATTTTAATGAAACTTTAGCGTGTTCAGACAGACAGACAAAACTTCTAAAAGTGTCTGTTTTGGGTCATAGAGTCGTCCGTTCGTAGAGTAGACTGCAACGATTTTTTTCAAAAAATATTTCATATACAGACACGGCTCTGTTACGATTTTATTATATGTATAGATTTATATATTTCTTTTTACAAAATCATGGTACATAATTTACTTTCTTAGCGCTCGGAAACCATTACTGGTTTGTATGAGTCACTGCACATTTCTCAGTATATGTATTAACATACATAAATCTAAATAATCAAAAACCAATTATATTTTAAAAAAGAAACTAGTACATTATTAATAGTGGTGATTTATATGTATTTTTTGAATTTATGAATGTATATATATATACATATATATTCCCTATTGAAATCTACAAGCATCCCAACAATTTTAACAAAACCACGACACGCTGTTCAATTTATGTTAGTTTTTCACAGTACAGCTTTTTCCGCAGTTTTTATGTGTGCGTCCTGCGTCAAATGCTCAGCGGTCGCCAGTCGTAGCTCTCCAATATTTCAATGTTTAATTAAGCACAACCTTCTGATATAACAACCAACACAATATGCAACCATTAATTATCTGGTATCCAGCACTCCGAAGACATCAAGCTCACGGGGAAGAGAGACGAGAGGGGGGGACAAAAACAGACTCGGTACACACACAATCACAACTACCCTCGTCCACTATAAATATCGGTGCGTCGTCGGTACAGACACAATCACAACTACTCTCGCCCACTATAAATACCGGTGCTCGTCGAGTCAGTCTCCGCAACCGAGCCGCCTTTGTGCTCGGTCGCCTCAACCCCCTCGTAGGCGGGAGAAGCAAAATGTCGCTTAGAAATAAGTTGACATTATACAAAACTCTCGTCCGTCCCATTATGACCTATGCTAGCGTTGTGTTCGCACACGCAGCTCCCTCCATCATTGCAATCCTCCAAAGATTGCAAAATAGATTCATGCGCAAGGCCGTGGCCGCACCATGGTACTTGCGCAACGTTGACCTCCACAAGGACTTGGAGCTTCCCTCCATCGTCAAATACATAACAGACACTGCCCGACGCTACTATGACGCTATCCCAAACCATCCCAACCCCCTGATTGTCTCTTCCCTCACCTACATACCGGACAGGAGTGCCCCTCCGCGCTATCGTCGCCCGCGGCACATCCTGGACGATCCCGACGACCCGATCACCGCTGCCAATGCGGTTCTCACTCTGCACCCAAACACAGCACACAGACACCGTCCCCGCCGGCCGAGACGTGGACGTCCCCCTCGTTACACCGTTAACACACACCGGCCCTCAGCCAACACTTTCACTAGGCATCGACACGTGCCTGGGCGCTTCTCGCCGACACGCGATCCCGCGGTATCCCCCCAATGCAACGCCCTAAGCCGAGGTCCGTTCCTTCCGCCGGTTTACCGCCGGGGGAGCCCTTAGGCTGTTGCAACACACACTTTTCTCCTGGCTGAGCGCCTTCTGCGCTCGCCCTACATCAACGCGACCGGTGACTCTTGAAAGGCCACTAGGGCCACAAGAACTTAGACATGCACGATGTTGAGGCAATCAGGTTTTTAGCCGGTAGGAGTCCGGCACTACCTGGTACCACCTAGGCTGGCCTTCAGCTAGACTAGATGGTACCAGGTGTCCAATGCAGGATTTTCCTGATTGTCTCTCCTAACATAAAAAAAAAAAAAAAAAAAAAAGCGTCGAGTAAGTTGCGCTTGAGAAGCCGAAGAGATAACATCTCTCCGAAAGTGAACGCAGTCGCCACTGAAGATGTCAACCGCAGTTGTTGATGAAACGTTTGGAAGAAAGAAAAGAGATTCCACAAGACCTCGGCCAAGTAGCCCGGAAGATAGTCTGTCTCACAAGATACAGATGCAGCTGCTAAAAATACTGGCTTCCCTGACGCATGCGCCTATGTTCCCTCTCATATCGACGGTATATAATCACGGTCTATCTCACACATATAATAGACATAATCTATTACATATAATCAATGGTGTATCTCATATCAACTTGAATCCCTCCGGCGAAGCCTATGTCTGATACACTTTTTTCAAACTAGTGACTACACCGCGATATACCTCTATATTTGAATCCCTTTAGATAGAGTTCAATAGAAAAATAAAATTTAGCACATTTATAGCTTATATGCCGGGTTTTTTTTTTTTTTTTATAGATTAGTGGGCGGACGAGCAAGCGGTCCCACGTGGTGATAAGTGTTACCGCCGCCCATGGGCACCTGCAACACCAGGGGGTATGCGGGTGCGCCGCCGACCTTGCAAAATCCTATTCACAGCTCTCTTGAAGAACCCCATATCGTAGCTCAATGGAAAGACCTCTTGAGGCAGTTCGTTCCACAACCTACGGGTTCGCGGTATAAAATAATTTTTGGACCGAACGGTGCGCGACACCTCCGTATCGAGGAAATGCGGATGGACCGCACTTCTGTGACGGGAGGTGCGGTTGTAGAAACCCGAGGTGGGAATTATATTAAACAATTCTTCAAAGCATTCCCCATTGTACAGGCGGTAGAACACACAGAGAGACGCAACGTCTCTCCGAATGCTGAGGGATTCTAAACCGCCCGTGAGAGTGGGATCGTCGACAATACGAACAGCACGTCGTTGGATGGAGTCAAATGGGTCCAATTGGTATTTCGGTGCGCCGGCCCAGAGATGAGAGCAGTACTCCATATGGGGCCTCACCTGAGCTTTGTAAAGCATAAGGAGTTGCCCAGGTTTGAAGTACCGCTTCGCTCTGTTCAGCACACCGAGCTTTTTGGAGGCCATTTTGGCCTTATTTTCCAGATGACCCCTGAATTCGACTTTGCTGGAGATGTCGATACCAAGGATCCCGATACTCTCCAAGATCTTAAGAGGTATGCTCTGAAAGCGAGGTGCTACAACAAAAGGGGTTTTTTTAGCGGTGAATGCACAAACTTGCGTCTTACTGGGGTTGAAATCCACTAGGTTTAGAGAACCCCAAATCGAGACTAGATGTAAAGAGTCTTCGATTTCAGACACAAGCCTGGCGCGACTCTCTTCCACTTCGGCCCGAGGGATGTTGGCGCGGCCCTTGTACAAGGCGTCTCCAGTACTGTCATCTGCATAGCAACGTATGTCACCAATTTGCAACAGGTCGTTGATATGCAGAAGGAACAGAGTTGGAGACAGCACGGAGCCTTGCGGGACGCCAGCGTTAATAGACATGGTGTCGGAGCAGCTACCATCGATAACGACTCTGATGCTCCGTCCAGTCAGGAAACTGGCAACCCATTCGCATAATCCCTCGGGTATCCCGAAAGATGGTAACTTGGAAAGCAGCGATTTGTGCCATACCCGGTCAAAAGCTTTCGCAATGTCTAGGCCTACAGCCAGAGCCTCGCCTCTACTCTCAATGGCGTCAGCCCAGCGGTGTGTTAAATACGCTAAAAGATCACCAGCGGAGCGATTATGGCGAAATCCATATTGACGGTCGCTAATCAGCTGGTGATCCTCTAGGTACCCAAGGAGCTGTGTGTTTATGACACGCTCCATCACCTTGGAGAGGAGGGAGGTGATCGCTATTGGCCTGTAGTTGGCCGGGTCTGTGCGGTCACCCTTTTTAGGTAAAGGGTGAACATGAGCTACCTTCCATGTTGACGGGAAGCTTTTTGTAGAGTATGAGAGCCTAAAGAGTCGCGTAAGCACCGGGGACAACTCGGGAGCGCAAAATTTAAGCACCACTGCAGGAATACCATCAGGCCCACTCGATTTTCGGACATCAAGAGATGCTAGAGCTCGCCGGACTTCACGCTGTGTGAAACAGATTTCCGGCATGAAGCTTGTGCACCTTGAGATAGACCCATGGGCCAGTGACTCATCGAGTTTCCGCAGTGGAGGGAGTGACGACTGACAGAAGTTACCTTCAGCAGCCTTAGCGAGCGACCAGAAAGCCCGGCTTCCAGAAGGATAGCTAGCTAGTCGGTCGCCAATTCTGCGGATGTGCTCATTCTTTGCTCTGACAATGATCTTCTTACTGCACCTCGAGGTAGCGTTAAATTTCTTCCTCAAGTCGGAGGTATTCGGATCTTCGGACACCTGTGCTCTGGCCCAGGCCCTGTATGCGGCCCGTTTATTACGACGGGCCTCTCTGCAGGACTGATTGAACCATGGTTGGCTCCGTCCGCCTACCGGTATCGCGGTGCAAGGAATATAACATTCCATGCCCTGCAACACCACGTCGGTAACGGAGTCTGCACAGGTATCCGGATCTCCCGACGAGAAACAAAGCTGCCTCCAGGGATAAGAGGCGTAAAATTCGCGCAACCCATCCCAATCTGCTGACTTGTAGTGCCAGACTTTGCGCGTTCCCTGTGAATGGGTCCGCACGGATTGCTTGGCTGGCACAGCAGTTCGAATGATACAATGGTCGGATGATCCTAACGGGGCATCAACAACAACATTGTAGTCATTCGGCCGCGTAGTCAGCAGGAGGTCCAGTAAGGAGGGAGTATGGCTCTCGATATCAGGTATCCTCGTAGGTGAGGACACCAACTGCGAGAAACCATAGGCCAGTGCAAAGTTATAGGCTGCTCTCCCTGCGCGGTCGGTAGTTCGGGATCCCAACCACTCTTCGTGGTGAGCGTTGAAATCACCAAGGATCACCACTTCCGCGCAAGGGAACTGCTCGAGCACTCTGTCAGTCGTTTCTTGTAGACGCTCAAAAAAACGAGTCGTCTCCGTATCACCGCTGTGGGACCTGTAAAGGCAAGCGTAGACTTTAGTGGAACGTCCGTAGTCAATACGCGCCCAGAGAATCGACAGGTCCCCGTCTTCAAAATGGCTGAGGCGGCGGCAACAAACATCCTCCCGGACGTACATGCATACCCCGGCACGTCGCACAAAACAGTGCTCCAGTTTGTAACCGGGGTAATGAAGATATGATGTATCGGCCGGGCAGGAAATCTGTGTCTCCGTCAAGAAAAGTAAGGCCGGCTTTGCCGTCTCAAGGTGGTAGTGGACGGCGTCGATGTTACTATGCATCCCTCTAATGTTGCAAAAGTCCACTTTAAATGTGGAACTTACAGGATGGGCCGCTGAGTGCACATTATACATTTTCTTGTTCCTGGCCATTGTGAGTGTGAATAGGAAAAATAAGAAGAGGGGGGACGGAGAGAGAAATGGTCGCATGTGGATCAAAGGACAAAGCACGGGGCGGAGAAAAAATCAGGTCACAAAGGTTGTGTGACTTGCTGGCGCGGGGTACGGAAGGGCCCCCGGTCCCCCCCCGGGGGCAGCAGTCGGGTTCCACTCCGGTCTCCTCCGGCACAACTGCTACCCCAAGGGATTTTTCACGTGCGGCGGGGCAGCCTCCTGGGGTGGAGATTAAAGTAAGATCCCCGGGTTCGGGCCCCCAACAACCCGCGGGCGGTCAGCGGACAACCGTTTCACCGGGTCTCCCTGATCCCCGCGCCACCATGTCACGCCCATGCGCGTCTGTAATTCCCCGCAACCGCCGGTCCTCATTTCCACACGCAACAATCCCTCTCTCGGGACGGCTTCTTCCGCTCACCGCCGGAACACGATGCGGGCCTCGCGGCTTATAAGGCATCATTATGGCGGCGGACTCCGACGGAAGGGTGGTAGCAATGCCGACGGAGTAACCCTCCCACCGCAAAAAGGGAACGCCATTGCCTCGTCAGTTAACAGCAGGATGCACCACAAGCAGGTGAGGTTGGCTTAGGCTCCAAAGATGGTAGGTGAGCCTCTTACACCCCGAATAATATTTAATATTTAGGGTACATTTTATCCCGATCCGTTACATAGTTACGGCATCCTCGGATACCATCGGCTCGGCGGTCTTTGTGATACATCGGGCGCGGTAGGCTGTCGTTCGCTTACGGAACGGACGGCGGCGCATAACCATTGTATTCCGCCGTCTGTTCCGTTATACGTACTTATTAATTTCATATTCCGTCAGACAGTGGAATAACGTCCTCACTATACTACACTCCCCGCATACAACTCAATCCCTCCGGCGATACCTTGTCTAGTACACTTTTAGAAATTGATGACTACATAGCGATAGACCTTCTCATATCTCTGTACATTAATCCTTCGAGATAAAGTTCAAAATGGAAAAAAAAGAACTTTAAAGTATTTACCGGTCATACTAGCTTCTCTAACCCAAGCACCGATATCTCCCCTCATATCCACGGTATATTCCGACAGACAGTCCAATAACGCCCCTATTACACTCTCCACATACAATTCCACGCCTCCGGTGATGCCTTGGGTCTGACATACTTCAGTTAAACCAATCACAGCGTCGCGACGAGATTCCGCCCATTTTTGAGTCGTTTCAGTAACTTTAGTACACTCGCTAAGGGATTTGATGACTGCTGCAAGATGTTCCGTGAGGATGAATTTGGGAAGGGAACCTGTAATAAATAATAGTCGTAAATGGAGATATCATATAATGTGGGACAACAAATGAACAGAAAGTTTGCGTGGTATCCTAGAGAGAAGAAAAATAAAGAGCAATAATGAATTTTTTTTATATGAATAATACTTTAGTCAGTGCGACTAAGTATCGCACTGTATACGTTTATCCGGTGGGACCATCGATATAGTCTGATAGATTTTTAAGTGCAGTTCGTAATTACTAGTCTGTGTCGTAGGAGACGACTAAAAGGAGCAGGGGCTAGGTGATGCTTGACCTATTGCTAAGTCAAGAAAACTATGTGTCTAACCTTCGACAGCGTGTCGACAGTGTCCCTATAAGTTAAGCTGGGTTTGACGACTTATATCCAATATGATAATTGTCCAATACGTAATTTCGTCCCAGCAACGGCAAACGTCCAATACTAAATTCCATTTCTATACGAAATATGTCAAATATGAAACTTGTCCAAAATTAAAAATGACAAATACGAAATTAGTCCAAAAAGAAATTTGTTACCTTTTATTACGCTCTAAGAGCACTTATAGATTAAAAATACGATTGGCATGTAACTAATTAAATATTTATTCCATTTAATTCTATATGTTATTCTATGTTTGTTTACGTTTAATTAAAAATAAATAAGTTTAATTCAGTAAATTGACATTCATCCAATTCGGCTTATTTCTGAAAGTCAATATTCAGTTTGAATAGTATTCTGTTTGAACAAAAATCTATGGACGTTTTGGACAGTTATCATATTGGACATGTAAGTGGTCAAACTTGTTAAACTTACCAACAGCACGTGCATATCCCATTCTCAGAACAAGTCCATTCACACCAGTATTGCTCAACTGTTCGCAATATCTCTCCATTAATTGCGTGCGTTTCTCTTTCGCTGTCAAGTCGCCGTATTTTACGTTGTCGTCGCGTAAATATTCGTCAAAGACCAAAGGGAGTGCGTAAATCGCCTTCTTACGGATTATTTGGACTTCGTGCGAGAGACACTCCTCAATGAGATTCAGCCAATCATCTGTATAATACGAGTAAAAAAGATAAAGTATATTAGTAAAGAAATTTTAGAAAAGTAAAGACACAAGTCAAAGTTAAATGATTTAAATAGTTATAGGTTTGAAAAGATGTTGAATAACTGTAGGTACATCACTATAACTTTCCGTGCAGGCGTACAATATTACAAAGTCTTATATAGAGATCAATTAGTTAGCAACATTACAAGGAGTTTCTCAAACATACGCAGAAAAGAAAATCGGACAAGAATTAAATTTATTTAAACATAAGAAAAAGTACATTACAGTTTATAAAAACAATCAATGCCTACATTCTTTATGCTTGCCTAGTATAAACAACTGTTACCAGTTTTGCCTCGAAAGGCAATGGGGATGGTGGAATTTTAATACCCCAATTTTTGTGTATTTTTATATAGAGTAGATCAATATAAATTGAACCACAAAGTGGCAGTATTAGAAAGATGATAATCGCAAAGTTATAACATTTTAAAGTCTTTATTTATTTTAAGTAGCGTGACGTCACAGAAACGCTGTATGGATAGACTTGTCACTGGTCTTCGTGTACTCTACAATTATACTTGTCACTGTCGTAAATAACCAGATATTCAAACTCAGAAAGAAAGAATACAAACCGCAGTCAGTTCACAACAAAGAGATTATTGTCACAAATAGTGGTTATGTTTTTGTTTGTTTAGCTCGATGACTGGTGACAGTGAAGTTTATCTTTGATTGAAATTACTTTTTTTTATACATTATCATTATCACGTAAGTATCAATCCATACAGCCATGTTATTTTATTTATTTAAAAGCTTAGAAAGACCGGAACTCGTATGTGAGTATCGATATTCGGTGTCATTTTGTAGGTTTCCTCAAAAGCTATCTATCTAGTACAGAAATATAAAAAATATCTAATTTTTGTTTAAAATATCATAGTGGCTAATTTATTGTCTGTTGTGTCAATATTTTGGCAAAAATTGTTTAATTAATCGATGGTCACAATCGAGACCATTGTCACATGTCTATGACCCCTATGTTCATAGATGATGTCTTTTTACTATACGTATTATATACGGTCGATTAAAAAATAAGATGGTTGCCATGGGGATGTAGTTGATAAAAATAAGTGTATAATACTTCATTAAAATATCAGTAATCGGTCCCCCGACATACTGCATATCAGCCGACTTGACTAACCTGTGAGAATTGTAATATTAATAAATACGCCGTTTAGTAGTCATCGGTGAAACGTTAAATAAAAGAAAACAACCTTGACCTTTTATTGTTTTCTTCTGTTTTTACTTTCACAGGCGGCTACAAAACAACAACCGGATTAACAATGATAATTACCAACATTATCCTGTCCATGATAAGGCGCCTTAGCTCTAGAGAGTTCCGCTATACAGTGGCAGCAAGCTTGCCTCATGAGTTCACCTCCGAGTCCGCGGAACTGCTGACGTGAGCGCAAACGACGCACTAGTGCTCCTACTGACGCGTTGATGTCTTTCGATATTAGAGAGCCGGCGTTCGCACCTGTAACTTAGCATACGAATTAATATCGAACAGTAACGTAACCAT
Source organism: Sesia apiformis (assembly GCA_914767545.1). Taxonomy (NCBI): domain Eukaryota; kingdom Metazoa; phylum Arthropoda; class Insecta; order Lepidoptera; family Sesiidae; genus Sesia; species Sesia apiformis. Next base: position 10,500,745 of record OU611953.1, read on the forward strand.
AGACAAAACAAATTTGCGAAATTGTGTGGAACCAAGAGCGTCATTAATTGTACCTACGACTTTTGGCCGCCACACACGATCAGTTTTAAGTGATCGTGTGTGGCCACAACACACAACTGATCACAAGCCAGGAGTAAATTTTAGTGATAGGAAAAAAATTAGTGGTGAAAAATAATGAACTCACTCGGTTCACCACTTTTACCTGCTAAACTACTGGATGTTAATCAAGAATGCAACCTACACTATGCTACTGGCGACATTGACAAAGAGGAGTTCAAGTTTGAGCGAACGCGACTACAGAGTGCAGTTGCTACTGAAAATCAAAATAAGCTAGTTAATGCAGGTTAGCTTGAATTATTAAAGTTTATTGTGGAATCCAAACACGAAATCTCGATGCCTAACATAATCATAATGCTTAGAATATTTTTGACAGCTGCTATAAGTAATGCTAGTTGTGAGAGGAGCTTTCGAAATTGAAATTAATTAAAAAATAGTTAAGGTCTACAATAAGCACGCTGAGATTGATTAATCTAGCTATATTGTTGATTGAGCAGGAATTAACTAATGTGATCGATATTCCTTCAAGTAACCACAGAAATATAGGTACATAAGCGAAACACAAGCATAATATTTATCATAAATTAATTATCAAAAACAGTTTACCGTCGGGTAATTTAGTTTGAGACAATGCATAAAACGTCTCTCCAATGCCTAGAATGGCGCCATGACGCACATTGAGATCTATGGATTCAGTCTTCTCTACCAGCCGCGGTAGGACTACCGTTGCTACGTATTCAGGAAGCTGCAAAAACATATTCTATTAGCACTCTGTCTCGATTACAAATAAGATAGATAGATAAAACTCTTTATTACACACCAAAACAAAACAAGACAGTAACAGACACTGTAACACGTAGAATGCACAAAAGTCGGTCTTATCGCTAATGGCGATTCTCTGTCAAACAACCTTTTGGGTAGAGAGGAAATAAATATTTTAATCATATAATAAGCTGTGTGATGAGACGGAGAAAGAGATAGAGAGGTGGGAACAGAGAGCCATCCACTCCAACATCATTCCAACACTGGGAAGTATAGGGACATCCTTCCCAATCCTTTTTCATAATTTTAATCGTGGTTCTTAAATAGTCAAATGTAACCAGCACATCTGTATAAGTGTCGCATTTGATACCAGGGGGTGGAAGTGACTGCTTCTTAGCCACCATATTTGTACAGAAAAAAATACAAAAGATATACATTTTCCCCTTTTTTCTTTTAAATATTTTCACGTACGGTAAGTGGTGACAGCATTAGCTAAAAATTAATTCAATAGATGTGAAAAATGGAATGAGTCAGCACGAGATTGAATGGTTATGCTATCATCCTATTATGTCTCCCCTCACTGAACGCGACAATGCTATAGAACACTTGATTAATGATTATAAGAAGTTTCATTTAAATTAAATTAGTATGTCTATGTTCACGAAACAATTTTATGTAAACTTACTCTAGGCATTTTTGAATTCTTCAATATTAGGTGATTGATGAATAAAGCACATCATTAGCGAAAATTTCAATTCGGTACTTGACAGTATTTTTAGATAAAAATAAGGTTTTATCAAAATGATAGATTAGATGTTAAAAAGTCATATTTCAAGGTCTATTGACTTTTTATAGTCATATTTTTTTAGAAATTCAATAATAAAAATAAAGTTTTTGAACTGTTTGTCACGTGACTACGAACGCCAATCACGATGCGTGACGTCATAGTTCTTGTTTACATGTCGCCGCTAATAAAGTACCAAGTGTTTTTTCGTAGTTATTTTGTTGGTGTTTAAGGAATTTTGTGGTGTTTTGTGGTTGCAAAAGAGTGTTATAATGGACAACAATTATGGAAAAGGATTACATAAAAGCAGACAGTGCAAATCTGCTCAAAATCGACGTTTTTATGGTGGGAAGTTTTTTTGCGACGAACTCCGACTTTTGTTCTGCAGAATTTAGAAATGTAAAAACATCAGTGTAAGTACTAATCATTACATATTATTATGTCAAAGGATTATTTATGTAAACAATAGATTACATTTTCTTTGTGAAACTTAACAAGTGACATAGCTAATGAAAGACGTAAACGCGTAGAGGTTATGTTTGTTACTTTATATTCACACAAATATATATCGAGTTTTTTCCGGTTACAATCATTAACAAAAATGTTTTTTCTCTTGCAGATCTTCGAGAGATTCATATGGTGATGACGCAGTCGGCTATGTACAATTACATCGGGATACAAAAACTATTTTGTGCACAGTAAAATGTAAAATATGTCCCGAACACAAAGTGCGATCAAAGCCTTATAAAGTCACTTTAATAGTGAATGAAAAAGCAGATCGTATATTAAGTGTGCAGTGTCATGACTGCGCTGCCTCTCAAGGAGGTTGCAAACATTCGGTGGCATTTCTTATGTGGATGCACAGAAGGAGCGAAGAACCTCCTTGTACCTCTGTACAGTGCTACTGGAAAAAATCTAAATTAGCGCAGGTGGGCAGCACAATCAAATTTGTAAAGGCAAAAGATTTAAGTAAAAATAAAAAAAGTTCAAGCACTTCAGCAGAAAGTTTGGTTTTTACTAAATTTGTAAATGAAGCGAAGAGATGTCGAGTGAACAACTGCCAAATATTAAAGCATTTGCCTGATTACGAAGTGAAAGGTGTGCAAATGCTTTCTCTGCATCATTTATTTTTACAATATAATGACGGAAATGATTGCAAAAGTTTTCTGGAAAGTATACACATTCTATTTTCAGAAGAAAGCATAAAAGAGATTGAAGAAAAAACAAGAGACCAGCAACAAAATGAATTATGGTATGCCTTTAGGTACGGCAGAATAACGGCTTCAATAGCATACGAAGTTAGCCGTTGTAAGACCCTTGATGGGTCTTTAATAGCTACTATCATGGGAGCACGAACCCCAGATACATCAGCAATGAGAAGAGGGCGTCTCTTGGAAGAAAAAGTAAGACAAAATGTCGAAAAAGAAATTGGCAAGATAGACAAGTGCGGTTTATTTATCTCGAAACAACATCCCATAATAGCAGGATCGCCAGATGGTATATTACATGATGCCATTATCGAAATAAAATGTCCTGCAAGTGAACAAAGTTTTAAAAATTATATTGAAAATGCAAGAATTACTGCAAAGTTCCTATGTCAAGTGCAAATTCAAATGTATGTCACAGGATTGAAGAATTGCTACTTTTGTGTTGCACACTGGGAGTTTGAAAAAAATGAAAAAGTGCAAATAATCAAGATTTCTTATGATGAAACATATGTCAATAATATGTTGAATATATTACTTTATTTTTGGAAAAATAATATTTATCCACTATTATCTACAAGTACTAAAATAGAATAACGTGTACTAAAATACTAATATGTATTTTACTATTTTCTTTTCAGATATGAAGGGATTTGATCGGTTCATTGAAAAATAAAAATTATTATTACCTTTAGTGAAATTGTTTTTATTTCACCTGTCATTAAACCAAAATACATAACGAAGACAAAGAATGTAGATATTTGTTACATAAAATAAATATATAACTCATACAAAGTTGCATATCGCTATTTTTTTATAATACTGTCTTGCAAATTAATGAGAGCGCATGCTATTATTATCACTTCATCTAGTAAACGAGTTAGGTTGATATTTACAACTGCGTGCAGTTTAAGTATAGAAAATTCTCGTAACCTACGTATGACCCTTTCGATATGAATTCTTAAACTGGCAATTTCTTTCGTCTGTTTTGCTTCGGCTTTTGTTAATTTTGATCCAGTAGCGACACTTGGTGGCCTCATCAGATGATGTCCTTTTACTAATAACAAGTGCTCAATGTGTTTGAAGCCTCTGTCAGCAAGAATAAACGTCCCTGGATTTAAGCTATCTAGAAAATCGCAATCTTCGACAAGTTGTACGTCACTAATTCTGCCACCATATCCTTCTGAAATGTAGTTAACTACACCATCGGGCGTACTGCTTATTAAATACTTGACTGTGTTCGCTTTTTTATACTCCGACCATGTCAGAGCCTGATTAATGGCTTTTGCAGGTTTCTGGATTTCTATTTCTAGGCAATCTATTATGCATCCGACATTGTGATATTTATGCCTAAATGCAGTAGGCAAATTCATTTTTATACTTCTGTTATTTAATTTTACAATAAATGCACGCAAAGCGTTCGCAATAATCGGTACATTATTATAGAAAATCTTACTTGCGTATGACATTGTCATACTAAATTCATCTCCTAGTTCTTCAAACTTGGTATTTAATCTAATTTTTTTAGACACAATAAAATATGTTCTTCTGATATTTTTGTCTCTGTTTGTATTATATCAATTAAAAAATAACAATCTTGTGGAACTCCAATATAAAAGCGAGGTTTCCTTTTAATCTTTTGTAGAGTATTTTGGAGTATCAACTTTTTTTGTTCTTCTTCATGTATGACCTGTTCTTCTGATGCAATAGATTGCATAGATGTCGAAAATTCGTCTCGTGACAGTGAAGCTGTAAAAACAGAAGCTTCACTTTCTGACGTTTCTTCAGCAACCAGTTTTTTTAATGCCTTTTTAACACCTGATGTCGAAATATCTATTTTCTTGAAAGGCGAAGTAGAGACGTTTGTAAATGTTGATTTTAACGGTGAAGTTGCAATATTCATCGTACTGATATAAGATTGCGTTTGTTTACTTCTGTATTGTTTGTATATAGACACTTGAATCGATTTATCAACTTGCGTAGACTGCATTGCGCTAAATTGTGTACACTGGTCTTCTTCCATTTGGTTTGCGGTACCTTGTATTTCAGATGGACTTACTTGGCCTTCTACTTGTTGTGAATCTGTAAATTCACCATATTATTGATATTTGTATAGGTAATATACCGTGTCACCGTGTTAATTTTTATACAATATGAACATTTTTTATGAAATATTTATTATCGCAAGCATACCTGTCGCAATATCAGTTATCTCTTTTTTTTTAGCATCATTTAACGCCTCTTCAACTAATGCTATTCTTTGCCTTTTAATGATAACAGCCCTCGTAGTGATTGCAGCTGTCCGCTTTCTTCTATCTGGCTGGCATTCGAACCTTGAGGGTACACATCCCTCTTTCATTTTGATTTGTTTAACTGAGCCCATCAAACGGTACCTGGTGTAATTTTCCATGTCGTTGGGTAGCTAAAAATATTAGAACGCACTTTACGAAATAACTTTGAATGATTGTTTCTTGACAAATATTATAACCTCAACAATATTATAACCTCAATGTCTATGGTAAATATTATAATCTCAACGAAATAACATTTCCATATAACAAATTTTTTTGTATATATAATATGCAAACTACTTAGATAAACAAATAATACTTACATCAAAGTGATCTTCACAAAAGTAAAGAATGGATTTCAACGATATGTCAGATAGATTTCTTCTTGCAAGTAGCAACCACTTTCTTCGAATTTTCGGTTGTTTTGGCGCATGAATGAATAATTTAGTGGGTGTACTTATTGTAGTATTTGTACACAGAGGGACTGCACAGCACTTATAATATGTAGGATTCATGATGTTTAAAAATTAGAAAGAAAACCCGTAAAGCGATTCAACTTACATATACAAAATCGTTTGTTTATAGAACTATGACGTCACCAACATGGCGTCACGACAGAGTGCCGTTTTCGCGGGAAAATCGAAATTTGACTATAAAACTTCGATTTTATGTTAAACCTTGACTTCAATTTAATATACGCTTCAAGTTATAAACATATACACACATAATCTTTCATTTTAAATCAATTCAAAAAAATTGTCAAGTACCGAATTGTAAGTATTAAATAAAAATATGCATATAAATATTGTACAATAACATAATAAATAAAATTATCCTACTTAACCTACAATAACATTAAGTGATTATAATGTCATATTCAAAGATGCTAAAATTAATAAAAATATTTTTTGACATGTATGTAAGGCCAGGTATGTCCATAATTTAAAATAAGGTTACATACTTTTATATAAGATTTTATTGAGTCACTAGTAACCTGTTCTGGCTTCGCTCAGGTAGCATAAGCATTTTCTAAGGAACCCATACAAAGGCTATGTCCGCTTGTATCCTGAATTATATTATTATATTTTTACTTTCAGTATCTTAAAAGAAAAATAATATTCAAAATCGATTCATTATTTTTTGAATTTATCTCTTATATAAAAGACAATTTTAAAAAAATGAGTCTTTTTTTATAATATCAATATTATTTTATTCTTGTCACAATGTTAATTATACAAAGAGCAGTTAGATCATTAGCAGTATTTACATTTTTTTTTTATGTATCCACGAAGGCGCATACGAGCATACAGTCTACCTGATGGTAAGTGGATACTGTCGCCCATGGACATCCGCGATAGATGCCAACATCAGTCCAAAATGACAAATGTTGGCACGCCCCCGGATGCGCTGCCTACCTTTGGAGATATAGGAATGGATTTTGAGAAAAGATTGGGTAAATGGGGAGGGGTAGGATGCGAATGGGCTCTGGCACATCTCACTCACTACCGAAACACGTACGTACATTAGAGAAATAATATAAAGTGGGAAATGCAGTACATTTCAAGGTAATCTTCTGTGAGAGAGGAGTAACGTGGCCAGTCGAGCGCGCCCAGTGGCTGTTGGCTACAAGACAATGCCCTGTAACATTAATGGCGTCCATTGTGCAATAAAGTAATTAAACAAAACTCTTACCTTATTAGTGAGTTTGCTCAAAGCCTTCGCAGCTAACTCCCTTATAGCACAGTCCCAGTGTTCGATCTTCAGTTCAACGAGATGGTCTATGAGAGGCTGCTTGTATTCAGTGTAGGCGGCTATTTGCGGTCCTACCACGAGGTACGCGTTATTCCTGGGGCCTACCGAATGGAAGTCAGCAGTGGTTAAAACGTCGATGCCGTGCGGAAACATACCGTGGCGGCCTACGTTTTCTTGGTAAGCGGCTGAGGCAGCGCGACGGCAATTGATCTGTCAAAACACAATAGAAAGGCATTGAATAGAAAATCTAACCATTGAACCATCTAACCATTGAACGTATGAGATGAGGAAAGTCTCTCATCCACTTACACTATTCCATAACCTTTCAAATTCCATACAATAAAGATCATAATAAAATTTTCCTATTTATTTTCCTTCTCGTACTCTCTCTCATTCCCAAGAAAAATAGCGACTGTAATTACTCTCCATCTATCCCTATCCTTCCTAATCCTTTTTTCATATTCACTCCGGGGCGGCGCACCGCCTCCGAGTATGTGTCAATGTTTGTCATTTTTGACTGACTTATAAAGGGTTTTAAACATGTACGAGAATATGTTTCCGTATTTTAATATTCTACTCGACGTTTCGGGTTAGCGTAGTGCACTCGAAACCTTGAGTAAAATAAAAAGGGGAAATATACGCGTATAGAATACGTTACATAAATAAATATGTTTGAAAGAGGTAGAAATTGTAAAGTCCAATATATCCTATGGCGACAATATTCACTTACCATCAGGCAATGTCGTAACTTTGTAGGGCAGAGTGATGCAGTGCATCAGGGCGTCAAAGTTCAGAACCCTGAAGCTTATCCTATGAAAAATTATTATAGTTTCCTAATTTCTTTTTTTTGTACCAGGACCCTTAACCACCTAGTTGTGCCACAGTCACGAGGTGAACTGTCTGTTCGATCGCTATCTAACTTCTATTAAGAAACGTACCTCTCGGGCAAAAGACACTATAGCTATAAGAGCGTTGGCTAACGACCTTGCGTGTGGTTGCAAGGCGTGCGCGTCGTATGCTCTTGCTAACGCCCAGGCGGCGTGACAGGCCGCGTCCCTAGCCGTCTGTCCCCCGGCAACGGTTATAGCGCCCGTCCCGCTAGGTTCGTGGCGACGTAAGACTGATACTATAGCGCGGATCGCGGAAAACAGGAGGCCGCGGCGACCTGGAGTTATATCTTAAAACTTACTTACTTATAAAACTTACCTCTCGGTCAAAACACGCTGTAGCTATAAGAGCGTTGGCTAACGACCTTGCGTGTGGTTGCAAGGCGTGCGCGTCGTATGCTCTTGCTAACGCCCAGGCGGCGTGACAGGCCGCGTCCCTAGCCGTCTGTCCCCCGGCAACGGTTATAGCGCCCGTCCCGCTAGGTTCGTGGCGACGTAAGGCTGATACTATAGCGCGGATCGCGGAAAACAGGAGGCCGCGGCGACCTGGAGTTATATCTTAAAACTTACTTACTTATAAAACTTACCTCTCGGTCAAAACACGCTGTAGCTATAAGAGCGTTGGCTAACGACCTTGCGTGTGGTTGCAAGGCGTGCGCGTCGTATGCTCTTGCTAATGCCCAGGCGGCGTGACAGGCCGCGTCCCTCGCCGCCTGTCCCCCACCCGCAGTAATAACGCCCGCCCCGCGAGGTTCGTCGCGACGTAATGCTGATACTATGCCACGGACCGCGGGGTGTAGTTGAGCAGGGGATAGGAGGCCACGGCGACCTGGGATTAAAAGCTTCTGCTCAAGAATCTAGTCAATTTATGATTAATCGTAACCAACCGTTTTATCGTCCACTGCTGGATATGGGTCTCCTTATGGACATAATCACGTGCCTTAGGGAAGTATGGCCTTAAAACTATATGCTGGCCAAGTGGCTCTTATAGAGTCCGCTCTTATAGAGGTGGTGTAGTTACTCAGGGCTTATGGTATCGATTTTGTTATTCCTTAGTCGCCGGTTACCCGGAACAGATGTGGTGGTGTTTATAAAACACATGTTTTACCATTTTTCAAAATTTTGTCATTGTCCCACTGACAAATTTTGTATAGAATCGTTTAAACATTCTAAGATAGAATGATATTGTACCTATATAGGATTATTTCAAGTGCAGTAAATATGCAATTTACTCAAATAAACACGCTTGTTATCATTTTTGAAAAATTTTGTCTAAGACTATTTAATTTACGCGAGTGAAGCCGCGAGCAACAGCTACTACTTTATAAATAAACTTAGTCAATTTATAAATAAATCTTAATAAATAAATTTAGTCAATAGAATTTGATATTTTAGTTATAAATTTATAGTATAAATAAACTTAGTCAATTTAGTTGACAATAAACAGTGAATCATAGCAGAGATCTTGGTCTAGTTGGGTTACTATTAGTACAACACCAAAGGCAGTTTTTAGATGACTGTTAAGGTCTACTCTCTTGAAACATTACTTTATTTCTTGCGTTAATAAAATAAAATATGTATAAATGAACTGCTACTTACCTAACTCTGCCAGTGCCATACAACCGCCATGCCACCCCGTTTCCCGTTCATTCTCACCGAATAATGTGAGTACGTTCTCGCATACGTCTGCGGCCGCGAGCGCCGGCAAACGCGCGCCGATACGACCGACCCCTTTAGCTGCCGACCAGCGAACTACCGTGTCGTCATCACGAAGAGAACACAATAGAAGTTCTACTACGTCCTCTACCTGAAATTAATCACTAAAATAAATTAATCGATAAAGAAATTATCGGTGGCTCAAACTTCGTAAGGCGGCCGCCGACACCAGTGAGTCTCTCGGCGGCGATATCCTCGCCCGAGCCATTAAATTCAATAGTAACTATACGAGCGTGAGGAATCCCAGAAAAAAAACTGGACTATGTACCCGCACTGGGCCCGCATGGTGGATTATGGCCCGAAAACCCCCAGAGACCTATTGAGGGAGGTCTGTGCCCTGCAGTAGGACATTAAAGGCTGTATACAAGTATATGAGCGTACAGTCGTGTAGACCGCCAACCGACAGCTCACACTCCCGGACAACTCGATCGAGCCACCCTGCATTTTTAGTTTTGGTGGCCTGAAGCTTAAAGAAACGTTTGATCGATCAAAAAGGTTTTATGCAGTTTTGAAGCTGGCATACTAACCATCATTTCAGTATGCCATTGTTCCAAATTTGAGTTCAGAGTTCTGAAAAATTAAGTTTAAGTGTAACAAGTCGTGTGTCCGCCTTTCTCATGGGAAAGACTCGTATTATATTTTTGAAGAAAACCAAAAAATCTACCTAAAAACCTAAAAAATCGTTTATTCAGTAACTTGTATTGCCTTCAAGAGCGTTTACGACGGTTTGGCATGGAATCAATCAATTTCATTATGACGTGTTGTGGAATGTTCTCCCATTCTTCCTCGATGGTAGTTTTCAGCTCCTGCAAGGTCTGCAGAGCTGGCCATTCCATGATTGAGATACCGACGTTATGAAGGTATTCCCTGACGATTCCTGCAGCGTGCGCTCTTGCATTATCATGCATAAAAAAAATATTTTGGCCAACAAACCCAGCATATGGCATCACATGAGTCTAGGCATAGACGAATGTAACGGGGTCGCCATTTACTGGTGGCAGCCGTGGTCCCGTCACAATCTGAAGTCCAGTATTGCCTTCCGCGAAAATTCCTACTCAGACTGTCCATGACCCACTCCCCCGCCATAACTCACTTTCTCTTCCATAGAGCACTACACAAAACGCTCTACCTGGTCTTCAATACACCTTCCTCCTTCCATCATTACCATACAGCGTAATCTTGGATTCATCAGAAGAGTACCTGGCTCCGTTGACGTTGAGTGCAATGCAAATTTTCGCGCGCAAACTGTAGGCACGCCATTCGGTGAGCTCGTGTCAGCTTGGGCCCATTGGGTGGCTGATGTGGTTTTATATCACGTTCTTAGTCTCCTTCTAATAGTCCGAGCGCTAACCGCCACCCCATGAAAGTCTCGAAACTATTCTTGGATCTGTACTGAGGTCAGGTGATATTGCGTAAGCTGGTCGTGAAGATAAATCGATCTTGTCATTCCGTCGTCACTCGGAATAGTGGTCCTCCTGGATGGCGAACGAAGCCGCTATGGTACACTCTTTGAAGAGCAGAGTGGCTTAAATGAAGTTGTGCACACACATTTCGCTGACTAAGCCGACTTCAGGCGCAGTATCCATAATTTTGAGATGAAAATCGGTTTAAATCTCAGGAAAAACAATTTAACGAAACTTTTATTGAAAAATAACACCATTAAATCGAAAAAGTTGATCCAATTCAAACTTTCTGCTTCCTAATTGTTTTTTTCAAATGAACTAACTCGACTTTTCTTCTGTAGTTCAAATTCGTGAATTCAAATTTGGAACAATAGCACACCAGAATGATGGTAAATATGCCAGCTTCAAAACTGCATAAAAACATTTTCTTTGACCTAACATTATTTTTATGTTTCAGATCTTTATGCATAAAAATGCAGGGTGCCTATTCAAGTGTGAGGGAGTGTAATTACTATTGAATCGCTTGCGCCTAAGGATCTATAGCCACGTAGCCAATACCAATTTCATCACATTTCGGAGGATGATGACTGTAATAAAGAAATTCTGTAACTTATATATATGGATCTCAGAAAATAAAAAAATAAATAAGGAGAGAATAGCGTATAATGCAACAAGGAGTTTCTTTTATCTCATTATATTCTCAACTTGATGGGACCATGTTGTACACACGTATGTTGTACATTTTAAGGCGGCCCTACATTTACGCTGTGAAACCCCGCGAACAGTCGTGAGCGCGAGTGTGGATAGTTTTCGCGGATTTTCTCGAGGCGCACAGTTAAGCGTAAATTCTCGCCGCGACTACACGGCATGAGTCTAGAACCGCCTTTAATATTCTTCTGTGAAAGAGGGGTAAAACAAACCATTACACGTGACATCGGGGGAAAAATGTTGCCAGTTTTCGAAGGACAATGCGACAATTCTCTATTTATATTAAGAAAAAAGTGGTGTATTCAGTCCAATATAGCATAATAATGCGACAATTCTCTATTTATATTAAGGGTGTAGATTGTTGGCCTGAGATCTCGATTTCGAGCGACCGCAGCGCCAAAGTTTAATGTAACATCCGACGGGGCGGATGAATGACCTAGAGAGCGCGATTTTCAAAATGTTTTGCAACAAACGTTCCACGTTGAGAAATTGTTATTGAACTTGAATATTTACAGCATAACAATAACGTTGAATTTTTGGAAACTAGCTGTTGATTCTTTTTAATAGATTAATAAGAATAGTTGAGACACAATTTTTATGTTTTTCTATCATTTGACATCTGACATTTTTGTATTCTACTTACCTAAAATTCCAACTATTTATTTATTTGTAATTTCACTACCAAAATTTATTCTAATTCGTAAAATATTCATTCAATAAAATAATTGCAAATTCAGTAGGAAGTGTGTTTATCTCTACGCAAGGAAATGTGCCTATTGCGTAAACTCAAATACTTACTTTTTGTTTACGATCACCTCGTCGATATCTAAAAAAAATCCTAGGGTTTTAAAAAAAATGTCAATAAATGAAACACAAGTATAAAAATGATTTATTTACTACACAATAACAAATATGAGTCGCCATTACTCGCTATCTCAAAAGCGTGCTAGGGTTGTACAAAAATTAGTAAATAATTCATTTATTTACTAATTTTAACAGAAGTTTGTAAATTATTAATATACTAATTAAAAGTATGTAATTAAACAATAACGAAATATGAGTTCAAAATTCTAATGGTTTTTCATTCGATTACGGATCAAGTTCTGATTTCTGCTAATTTGATGATAAAATCAATGGCTATCACAAAACCTATCAGAATGAAAACGTTACCAGCTGCCCGATTCACGTAAGTAATAAAAACCGTAGCGCAGTGACGTCACTTCGTTTTTTGCAAATTTAGCCCTTTTAACCGACTTAAAAAAAGGAGAATTCTCAATTCGCTGTATTTTTGAACCAATTTTTATGATTCTTTACACCAGGTAACTCAGAAATTGTATAGTAATTGAGCTATTGGAAGATTTATGACAATCCAAGACTAGATAAGTAAGTGCGTTTAAAACAGAAAACCAAAAGGCGATTTCTAAGTTCCTAAGTTAAAACGACTTTTGGACTGGCGTGTTTACGTGAATCGACTGGCTGGGTAGTTAAGTTACCTGTATCTTTCAAAATCATTAGGCGTTCTTCTCTTTCATAACACGTAAAGCTCTTTCTTTCCTCTCTTTCATAGCCTCTATGATACTGGGCGCGTCACGAATGGGCATGCTTCGTGACTGCCGAGGATCAACTAATTCTGGAAGTAGGCAATCGTAATAAAACCTAACTAATTTCATCTCCATTTTCTCCTCCCAAAATTTGTCGTCCTTTTCTATAATATAAACTTTCATAGGTACAGTAGCACCAAACCAGATGCCAAGCATGCAAACGTTTCTTTTAGTAATATGTACCTGTCCCTGAATTTGGAAATACCAGTTATGATTTTTATTTATGACATAACCCTTGGAAGCCTTGTCCTTAACCCAAAAGGTATGTTTGGCCATTGCTTCATCAAGAGTCATGCCAGCTAAAGAATGTGGGCACTTAATTTCAATTAAACCGTTTGCATAAATGCCATCTGGTGTAGTACCAAGAAATTCATATTGATCGTCGACGAACAAACCGCAACCTTGTATACTAATATTCTCTTGAATTTCTAACTGTTTAATTGCGGTTTCTTCGTTTTCGATACCGTACCGTACAGCAGGCAAACTGGAGATATTACTACCATAAACGATTTTACGAACAAGAACAGCACAACTTGTGCTCTCTCGTTTTTTACAAACTTCCCCGAACGATGATGAGGTTAGTAATTTTCTCCTTGTACTCATCCACTCAGAACTACTTCTTTGCAAATGGGTCGACCTTTCAAGCTCCTCTCTTTCAGCACAAGACAACTTTAAATCGGCTAAAAAAGATGACTTGGCTTTCTCATATAATTCTGGACTCAGATCAGGTTTTTCGCAGTTTGGTCCATAGTGAGCGTCTTTCGATACAGCGCTGTGGCTCTTTTTCAATCTTAATTTAGGTTTAGCAATTAAACGGATTCTACGATTACAATTTTCCACTTTCGCGATCAAAGGATTAGGACTAGATTTAAATATTACTTCATGAGTTTTACTATGAATCGATCCTGTATTAAAAGACACAACAGCAGCTGCGCATCGGCCCGCATAAGAACCACGGGAAGAATAATTTACACGCTTACCCCCTACTAATTTGGCAATCACTGCGTTAAAACTTTCAACTATATTACTTGTACAATTATGAATTAAACTTCTAGAATGATATGACAGTCTTTTACTTAAAATGTGTACCGCGTCCATTAATCCGCATCCAACAATTGCTGGAAGCAACCCAACAGGTTCTATTCGACGAGTATCAGGTCTACAGAAATACTCCTTGCAATATTGGTGATTACCAAATACGTGTTGTGGACCATTTAGGATATCTTCACTAAGATTTTTTATTTTTTCTTCGAGTGACTGATTTTGATCGCCCCAATATTTAATAGCGCATTTTACACCCGTTCTTAAACGCAAATACCTTTCTTTTAGGAATTTCCGCAATTCGCAAGGATACTTAGTGTCTTTCGACAGTTTCTCCAAGCTATTGCAGTAGTTTCGTAAAAGATGATTTTTGCATTCAATTTTCTCTACTGTTAAATTACCGTACGGTCGCGAATCTAATATTTTTTTATAAGTACTGGAATCGCCGTCTGCTACAAATTTATTATAAATTACACCGTGATCAACAATGGAACGTTTAAACCCCTCAACTATTATGGTCGATTCCATACCGGTAGATGATCCCGAATAATTCTTGAAACAACGGTGTTCCGAGGGCTGACTGTCGTTCTTTGCGGCTCGTGCACAAACTACGCAGTATTTATTTTTAACTCCAAAAAACAATACTTTATTAGTTTTAATGCCAATTATCGCAGCTGCGCCGGACAAGGCGGAAAAATTCTTACCATAAGATCTCTTGCTCCAACAACCGTCAACAGCAACAGATATTAATGGTGTACCATTTTTATCAACACTACCTATAGACACTGCGTACTCCGCTTCTTCCTTGACAGCTTCTGCCATGGAATGTGCTGCTGTCTTTTCCCACCAATCGCAAACCGTATTATTAATTTCATTGTATAATGAAGGTGACATGATTGGTAGGGCTACTGCGGCAGTTAATGTTTTTAACTGATAGTAGCTCCCACCAGATGATATGATACCAGATACAATTTGATGATTCACTTCCATTCTATCTTCTTTCTTTTCAATCAAACACACAGTAAATTTCATACTACACATACTACATTTCATGATGAGTTTTGAGTCCAGACCAACTTTTACTTCACCTATTATACTGAGGTAACTTAACTTACAATCCATTGGACCGTGGTCCCCTATGGCCTGAAGAGCTTTAAAAAAAAAAGAAACGTCTACAACTCTACGCCCAACTTCCATTTCATCCACCTTTCCCTCTTGGTCGTTTTCAATAACTAGTTCCTGTAAAGAAAGATAATGGCTTGATTTTTTTTATAAAAAATAATTAATAATTTAAAAAAATGCAAAAGAATTAATACAATATTAGGTTCCTGATGAATAGAAATTATAATTTCTTTACGCATTAGGTATTGTTTTTTTATGACGTAACCTATTTGAACGTAAATTTTCTTTTGAGAAAGTAATTGAGAAGTATTTCGGTACTAAGGTGTTTGTCTCTCGATGAAAATAATAAATATTGCAAGAAAAATCTATAGGTAGGTATTGAGATTTTGTCTTCGCCCATCACTAACTAAGTAGTTTGTTTATTTATGTAACAAGTCTACAAGAATTACGTATAACAACTTACCTCTATACAGCGCGTAGCATTGTTGCTCAGAGTCTCGGCCCCAAGGTTTTCTTTATTTTCAATACTGGAAATATTATTCATCAATATTATCCACTTTTTATTTATTTTGTACAACCCAAGCCAGACGCTAGGCGCCTCGCGTCTGTTTGGCGGTATAGGTATGTCGACAAAGTTGCGCTGTCGCCTACCTACTTCCACAATTTGATATTTAGACAATACTAGCCGACCCGGCGAACTCCGTATCGCCTTTTTTTTTTTTAAAAATCCTATTATTTTGATATTACATACAGATACTTCAATTTTATTTATCAGTATAGATATAGATAATACAAACCAATATTTACATGTTATTGTAGGTATATGTCTGAATCGGGCGATCTAAATCATATGACATATTGTATTAGCTTTGTAATGTACCCTGTTCAAATGCGATAATAAATAAGTAGGGAGGAACTTACATTTTATTCCGAGATCTTTTGGCTTTCATATTTTTATAATGCGTACAAAACTTTCTTTTCCCTGGCATGCCACTCAAATTCAATCAGTCCTGCGAAAAAAATAGCCTATGTTACTCAGTGATAATGTAGCTTTCGAATGATAAAAGAATTATTAAAATCAGTCCAGTACTTTTTGAGTTTATTCGTTACATACAAAAATCCAAATCTTTCCTCTTTATAATACCTATTAGTGTAGATATTGTATTTTTTACGATTTATATCTAGTTCCATCATGGTTTTCTTTCAGACATTCATTATATCGATACTTTCTACTAACTGAAAATAAATTAATTATAAAAATGTTATACTTACAGTTTTTTACAAAAAACACAAATTCACAATACGTAATTCTGCTGTCTGCAGCCGACAAGCGTGGTGTCGCGTTCACTTACAGAAAGGAACTGCCGCTGCAGACCACCGAGATTGCACGAATGAAACGAACGTTTTATCCCATACATTTGTGTATGAAAAATTTACCTTAAAATATATCTAGATTTTAGGGCTTTAAAAGAGGAAGTCTTTGTTTGTAAAGGTATAAAAAGAAGTATACAGCTATACTTATTGGTTTCTTCAGTGTTCAAAAAGTGTTTCTTTTTATCAATTTGTGTTGATTTATGGGGTTAAATCTGAAAAATACGAAGTCATGTTTTTGCATTTTTACTCAATTTTGTGCGTTTGTTGACGTTTATTATATAACAACTATTAGGTTTAAGAGTTTAATATAAGCATGAACATACTTATTGGTCTTTGATTGTAATATATACAAATTATCATTGATATCAATCATATGTAAATAGGTTAAATATGAAAAATCGTAACACTCTTTTCGGTGATTTTCACGATCTACACCCTTAAGAAAAAAGTGGTGTATTCAGTCCAATATAGCATAACACAATGCTCCAAGAAATACTCCCTCTAGTAATTGGTGATGATATCCCTTTATTCTTAAATTGAACAGAGTATAATACCATTTGCGGATTGCTATAGTTCGTGCCATTTGGCATGGCAGTAGCGAGCATTCACACCTTCCTACTAATGTACTCGTGTTTACGATAGACACTAGCCAATGATCCCCGTAATGAGCGAAAATAGCTATCCTCAGCGTATCATGGTAGCAGCCACATTGATATTTAACAACAATCACCAATGTCAATATCGTAAACAATGACTGCTATTGCCATGCTAAATGACATGGAGTATATAGTTTGAATAAGATTGCCACATTGATATTGAACGACAATCACCAATGTCAATATCGTAAACAATGACTGTTATTGCCATGCTAAATGACATGGAGTATATAGTTTGAATAAGATTGCGTTAGTTGATAAGGTGACGTGTAGAAATCGACCTTTTTTTTATTAAGAAAAAGTACTTTCCACAGACTTAAGAAATCGACCTTAATACCTACTTCTTGTGGTATATCCTGGTCGTCATCATCGGGCGGGGACGCGGGTTCCGTGTCACCCGCAGCTGCGGCGCCGCCGAGCGTCACGGCCAAAGAACGTGAGCCGCGAGTGTAACGCCAAGAAGCAACGCGAGGGCGGAGGAACGTTAAACCTATTGGGTTTATTATGTAAATTTAAAGTAACAGAACCTAAAATAACAGAAATATTGAGTTGATAACTTGACATTTTCATAAATACTGTTTTAAGCTATGACAAACACATTCCCTTTCTTTATGGAAAAAAGGTGGAAGAGCATACAGTCCACCCGATGGTAAGTGGATACTGTCGTCCATGGACATCTGCAATACATGCCAACATTAGTCCAGAATGACAAATGTTAACATGCCCCCGGATGCGCTGCCTACCTTTATAGGAATGGATTTGGATATAAATGAATTTTGAAATAACTTGGTAGGTTACTTGAAATTTTTATTTAGACTATTGTTAGCTCGGACAGACAAATGTACCTAAATGATTTTCGAAATAATCATTTTTTTAATTCATATCAAATCATTTCATTGTGACCCATAGGTTATAAACAGTGACTGGAGTAGATAGAGCAATTTGGGGTCAATGATCTGAAATATTTACGTAAATATAGACATGCCTCCAGGATCCCAGGATTTTAAAATTACTGAGAACTTTATTTTAGTCTATGCAAAAAATAATGTAATATTCCAGTGATCGGAGTAGATAGAGCCTATGTTTGATACGTAAGGAGCATTATTAAAAATAATATGGACATGCCCCATGAGTTCCGCAAATTCAGGAGAATTTACGAAAACTAAAAAGAGAAATGTACCTACTTTCACCTGTCTAGGTGACAACTAGAAATAACTAGTAAAACAATTTTGCATTTCATTTCCTATTTCGCAGATAATATCACATATAATATTTCCATTTTATTTATAAACATTTTATAAAGTCCAAAAGTAAATTCATAAACTCACCAATTCTCTGAACAATTTTAACACCATATTTCCTGACCAGCATGGCTTTGTGTTGTTTATAATTTTGGTTAGTCACCCATTCCAACAATTTAGGGGCAAATGGCAGCAAATCATCTCTTTTCCCATGTTTCAATACAGCAGCAACTGCTGCTAAAACACCATAGTGAATCATGTCTTCGTCTTTCAAATTATAATGTAGTTCACATGCCCACTCAAAGAAAACTCCCATGTATAACTCCTTTACATCTGACCTGTGATAAATAAATGGCTAATAATTAATTCATTGATTAGTGTTAAATAATTACCAATTTATTAATCAAGTATCTATTTAAATACTGACCTTATAAGAAACTTGGATGTTAAATAAGCACTAGCCTCAGCACATGTATCCTTGCTTTGTGCATATGTTTTGCAAATGTTAAAAATTCTTTCCATGACTGTTAATTTCTTTGAACTCCCAGCCGCACCTATTTCAGACATTCAATGTAATTGGCATATGAAATAATTAAATGAGAAAAGGAACAGGGAGAGGGAAAGAACAAAGAGGAGAGAGAAAGGGAAAAAAGAGAAAGGTGAGGGAGAGAAAGGGAGAGAGAGAGAGATATATATACTGTAAAATAATAATGTAAGGTAGAGTTGTTTACAGTGCTAAATACACAAGCGAGTTTCTCGTGGCTGTATTCTCGCCCGTGCCACTAATGTTGATAGTAACTATATGAGCTAGCGCTGAGGCAAGAATATCGCCATGAGAGACCCGCTTGTGTAGTTAGCGCCTAAGAGTTACATAACAAATAATGTTTAAGAAATACTATATAAGTTACCTAATGGTACTAATAAATAATTTCAATTTATCATGTAAAATATATTTCTTTAACTGATGCCTTTAAATATAAATACAAAATAAAATTACCTTGCTGGCTAGGAGCAAAACCATCAAGGCGACTCATGTGAAAAGGAATGATGACCACAATGGAGAGCCACAGCAGCAGGACAAACCTGCTCCGCCATGTTTCCTTGTCTTTTGGATCCTGTGCTTCAAGGAATGTCAGTACTGTGAGCAAATCTGAAACCTGGTACAAATACATAATTCCTCTGTAGATTATTATTATTATAGGACAACTGATTAATCCAGTTGGTAGTGCTTCTGCCTGCTGTGAAAATGTCCAGAGTTTGATTCCATGTCAGACATTAATTTAACACAATTGCTCATTTTAGTCTGGGTGGTATGTTTGTCTTTGTACATGTCTCTGGACCAAGGTTCGTAAAAATCTGATATTATACTATATAAAGCTTTTATAATAAATATCAAAATATCCAATATTTGATATATATAATGTATATAAAAAAGATGAGAATTTCATTCTGTAAGTGGTTTTAATTTGTCAAATTTGTTAAATGAAAGTTGACTTATTTATTGTAAAACAAAACAAACAGTAAGATTAAAATTAGAGTAACAAAAAATTTGTATGAGGTTAATAATCAGTCTTAATCAACATTCAACTAAATTATAATTGTTAGTGTTGGATCATTGGCAGTGTCAGTGATCATAATTTTTATTTATGTCAGTATAATCAATTTAAAACCTCAGAGTCAGGTCTCAGCTTTATAAGGTCTATAAGAGGGACATCATCTTCTGGCTCCCAGCCCAGTTGACTTTCGGATTCTACCTCAACCTCATCCATTTCTTCTAAGTCCACATTGGAATTGCAATCCTACACCCAGTCCATATTGTATGTTGGGAGTACAATGAATTATTTTTTGGGACTGGTTTAAAGTCTTGAAGATATAGATCAACATATATCAATTGATCAACCAACCAATGATAAATATCAATTGTTATATCAATATAAATATCAATTGATATATATTGTGACATATATATATCAGGAAACCCTGCTCTTAACCCACGACAAAGGACATCCTAATGTAGGCCATTGAATGTGATATTATTATTTATTTTAGTCTTTCCTTGCATATTCATTAAGTGGGTGGGAGAGGGGCATTTCATCATTCCACCTCCCGTCTTGTCTCCCTCGACTCCACTGTGCTTCTCATAAAAACCAGACTAGGACTAGATATATAAAAGCTACTTAATACTGACTGTGACCTAATATTGGGATTAAGGAGGAAGTTGGTATTAAGTAGCTTTACATTATATAAAACAAGTTAAAGAGAAAATAGAAGAAATTATACCTCATGGGGAAGATGTCGTACAACAACTTTGTATCCTCTAACTCTTATTATTTGGTACATATAGTCGAATGTCGCATGTTTCAATTCCATAGGAGATTCCTTGTCTTTGATCAAATTCAGAAACTTTGCCAAAATTTTATCCAAGTGAGGGTCAAGTAAATGTGGTTGTTCGTAATATTGTTTCAATATAGTGTAAAGTTTATCGTATTCTACTTCAAGAGTTGGCGTGTTATAAATATTTTTCACATTATCGATCATACTCATCACGTCTTCAACTTCGGAGAAGTGCTCTAAAGCACACCCTAAGCCAATGTTGTCGCATTCGTCATCCCGGTTCATAGCGGCTTCTAGTCCAACCATGTTTGCAGTGTGTATATCTTCTTAACGTACAAAGACTAAGTTGAGTAAATTAAATAGCCATGAATAAAGTATTCATATATAATTAATTTGATATATGTAATTACTTTATTTCGTAAATTGAACAAAGAAAAATTAATGTAACAAACAGATACGACTCACAATCACAAATCATAAGAAAAACTGACAATAGGGATGTTAAAAGAAATCGATGTTAAATTAAATCGATTATTAATTTAAAAATCGAGGATTATTAATCGTTTTTATATTTGTGGACCTCTTTTTTGAAGGGGAACGACTCCACGTTTAAATGATTTCTATGTATTACTTGACAAGCAGTTCTAAAACCTGGCATGGATGGAATTCCTAATAAGGTGATTAAAAGCCTCCCGATCAACTTGATTGCACTTTTTGTGGCTATCTACAATGCGGCAATGAAACATTATCTCTTTCCAGCAGCTTGGAAAGAAGTCGTTGTTATTGGCATCCCCAAACTGGGTAAACACGGCTCGGAACCCTCTAGTTATAGAACTATTAGCCTATTGAATACAATGGAATCTCCGAAAAAATCTCCTTTCTCGCCTAATAATGACTTAGTTACTAATGACTTAACTCAAAAACTCATTGATTGATAAACTCATTGATAAACAGTTCAGCTTTAGAACCAAATCACTCTTGTCACAAGAGTCTTGTGTCCAACAGGTGCAGCCAATAACGAAGAATATCCTCACAGGTCTCAGCCAAAGTAGACCCTTCAAGACCCTAGCTGTCTTCTTTAACGTCACGAAGACCTTGGATAAGGTCTGGCACGACGGTTAAACTGTACCAACTCAAGATGCCTGAAAATCTCATTCTCATCATTCGAGACTATCTTAATAATCGCACCTTTCGCTATAGAGTTGAAGGCACTCTGTCCAGTTCTCGCCTAATCAGAGCTGAGAGTCCCTCAGGGCTCCCTTCTAGCACCCACGCTCTATTCCCTCTACACCACACCAATGACATCCCCCACTCATCTGGAATAGAGCTTGCCTTCTTTGCGGATGACACCGCCCTGCCTCAGGAACCTACGGCGTGTCTCTCTACGCCTCCAGCGCGCAATCACCGCCCTAGGCGAGTGATTTGTGAGGTGGAAGATTGAGGTCAACCCCGAGAAAAGTGCAGCCATGTGCTTCCCTTTTCCCATGAGTGATACTCGTAGCTCTAGGCCTCGTCTTTCCCCACATCCGATATCCCTTTTCGGTCAAACTATCCCTTGGGCTAGGAAGACCAAATATGTCACGATGCCGCGGTACCCCTCCAAAGCAACGCCCTGAGCCGAGGTCAAGCCAGCCTTAAGCTCGTTGGTGCACACATTTTTGCTCCTGGCTTGCGCTCGCCCTAAACCATACATGTCCGGTGACTCTCGAAATGCCATTAGGCCCACAAGAATAAGCTATTCCGAAAAAAAAAAATGTAAAACATATCTAATTTTCGCCTTATTAACTTCCATTTTAAAATTGTTAAAAAATATGAAAACATAAAACCTTTAATTTCAGTTTGTCGCCATTATAAAAAAGCCGGTTGTCAAACGGTATATCACCTTCGTGCTATAATCAGTGTGTTCACAATCAGTAATTATAGTGATCAGTTGCCAGAAATATAGCACGCTAAAGTCATACGTTCAAAAAGGCCGCGAACTTTTCCGACTACCTATTATGATCAAGGTTGTCAATGTCAAACAGCGTTGTTTCCATTCATTCATTCGTTCTAATTCCCTGCATTGCTTCTTTCTACAACTTTAGTCGAATTGATATTGACCACTTTACACTTTAAATCCTTTTTATCTATACTCCTATCTAACTTGAGAGCTGGTCTCCAAGTCTCCAAGACTACTTACAGTATGTACAGTCCACTGCGCCATTTTTGGTCGTTTGTTATTGTTGATGCATTTGTGTGTATATAATGTTCATTTGTGCAGTGTTTTGCTACATGGATTAATTATTTTAGGATTACAAAATGACCAATCGTAAGTATTCGAGATCAAAATAATTTAATCTAAAAGCGGATTAATGTTATTGGGTGTTTATTATCTTACCACCTTGCTATTAACATCGCTGTTATCATTTACAATTTGTTTTGCAGAGAGTAGAGATCCTGCGAAACGCAAGGTGAAGCCGGTTGAGCCGCAGTCTCTCTTAGATTTTGATCTGGGTGAGGGAGAAAGCTCTGATGACTCAGATTTTCGCATTGAAGATCACCCTGAAGAAAGCGATGACTACTCTATAAACTCTGATGATGATGATAAAAGTAAGTTTCGAATTAGACCACTGCCATCAGAGGAACTCCCGAGCGATAATCACCCTGGTAATTTCAGTTGTATCATGTTTGTTTTCAATACATAAAATTTTGTATTTTTATCTTCATAGTCCTGTCATATCATATATAACAATGTAACTTGTTATGGGGAGTGGGTTCCCTTGACAAAGGTATTTCTTATACTCGAAAGGAGACCGCCACCACATAAAATTGTATGATTACTGTATGTATAAATATAGAGTTTATCAATAACTATACACTACATGATTTTGTACACTGTACCAATATATCTATACAGATTCATTCAAATTGTACTGTGAATACTGCTTTTATCTTTTTAAGAAAGTTTTGAAGTTCTTGTTTGTTCTTATAACCTTCTACCTTTGTTTGGTATTTATAGTTTCTCTTAATCAATATTCAATTATTATTTATTAGAGGGAAAAGCAAAGAGTGATTCTGATGATTCTGATTCTGAAGAAGAATTCATGAAAAAGTCTAACAAAGAAGAGATTAATGCCAGTGTTCTGCTTGATAAAGCTAAGCAGCATAATTATGAGGTTTGTAAAATTTTCTTCATTAAAAATTGTACAAAATAAGTGCACTTTACCTAGGAGACAAGCTATACAAAAATTGGTCTTATAAACTTAAATAGGTATATATTAGTACTTCACCCGGCATTCACTGAGGTGGCATAATGATTTCTAGGAAACCCAAACAGTCTATATATACAACCATTGGAAATGTGAACCTGTCAAATGACATTATGTAATTTAGCATTGCATTGACAAAGGTATTAACTGAGTGAGATGAGTGTGAAACCAAATTGAAGTGTAGCACAGAGCAAGGGTTATACCTATCTATATCTGCATTGTTTAGCTTCTTAAAACTGTTTTTTTTTTATAATCAGTCTAATACTTTTTATCTCTTATATAAAAACATACGGGAAACAAAATAAGTGTCTCTTTATGATATTAAATATAGACAATTGTCATTTTAATTGTGCACATAGTTTTGAAATTACGTAATATTCCACCCATAGGCTGTGGAACGAATTGCCTCAAGAGGTCTTCCCATTACGCTACGACATGGGGTTCTTCAAGAAAGCTGTGAATAGGATTTTGCAAGGTCGGCGGTGCGCCCGCATACCCCTTGGTGTTGCAGGTGTCCATGGGCGGCGGTAACACTTGCCATCACGTGGAACCGCTTGCTCATCCGCCCTCTCCTCTATTAAAAAAAAAATGACATATGAAAGAGCAGATTGCCTCTGATACTTCCGATGGGGCAAATAAAAGAATTTAAGTGGATTTATTGACAAAAAGGAAGGATTGTTATATAGGTTATGGTGTGAAACCAAGGTAATTTACAAAAGTAACTCAATTGTTCACTTTATATACTCCGCCAATCTTGATTTACTTTAGATATCTCTTAGAAGTAAATCGACTATTTCAACAAACAGTTTATAATAACAGGATAGATAATAATTGACATAACTTCCAATATTTATGATCATTTAATTGTTGGGATATTTTGTTTCATTTTTCAGATCAGTGTTTTGGATCCTAAAATATGTGCTGGGTGCCTCGGCACTAGAAGTGATGACATTAATGAAATCGTAGAATGTGATGGCTGTGGAGTCACTGTCCATGAAGGTAACAACTTTTTTATGAAATACTTTTAAAATTAGCTGTGGTCATTGGTGGCCTTTTGAATTGCGAAATCACTTGGGCCCAATGGGATGGTGTAGTAGGTAAAATATTGCAATCATTGTGCCAAGTCACTGGACTTAGATCCATTGACTTATAGTTTAGACTTTATACTAAACTAACTATAAGTTGTGGCATGTTGATCATTCTTAGTATAGACTTGGATAGGTTGGAAACTGACCTCTTTGCAGTCTGCCTATAAACACAAATTGAACTAATCCTAAGACAGTTGCTTATTTAACTAAATCTTAATTAAACTGATATGATAATTAGTTTCAACTTACTATTATTTATTTCAATAATAAATACAGTTATACTATTAACTACTTACAAAAAGTTCAGGTTGGGAAGCCACAATCACACATAGGGTACCTCATGGTCTCTGTGTCATGTGATTATGTCACCCGGGCAATATCAGAACACTTAAGTCTATATTGTAACCTTTGTAGTCAGGGGCCATCTACTAAACTCAAACTGTTCGCCTGTCAAAGAAATTAATTACACTTAAATATCTCATTTTGTTTATAGGCTGTTATGGGGTTTCTGAATCATCAAGTGTGTCAAGTAATATAAGTTCAACATCAACAGAACCATGGTTTTGTGAGGCATGCAAAGCTGGGGCCATCGATCCCAGCTGTGAACTATGCCCTAACAAAGGTATTGTATTTGTATCAGCTCTTGTACTTGTATGTCCCACAGCAGGGCATAGGCCTCCCCTAGTAAATACTGGGCCATTTCGGGGGCCTAGTGGAGAATGGTGGTTTCCTTATGATGTTTTTCCCTTACCGCCGAGCTAGTTAGTTTTTGGAGCTAGTTTTTAAAAATCCATACTTAGTAGAAACTCAGTGGTAGGGCCCAAGGATTAGAACTCACAATCACACAAATGTAAACCAAGTATAGATACCTAGAGGCTAGATATAAGTATAGAGGCTATCACCACTGAGGAGTGAAAAAAGGTATTAAAAGTGTACAATTGTTTAATTATGAGAAATAATTAAATAAGCAGTGGAAAATACTGAATGGGCAGCAAATTTAATAGTGGGTTAGGTTTAGGTTGGTGACAATAAAGAAATACGGAACTTTGGGATTACATTCTTAGTACTGTAGAAGTATAATTTATTTCAGCTATTGAAAAATAGTTTCTTTTGATTGTCACGATTTGCTGCTCATTAATATTTGTTTCCTGTTCATTTAAATACATGCCTTTAATTATTAATATTTAATTTTAAGCATTAAAATTGCTCGAGAAATATTATTTATTGCCTGGCTCTTTATTTTAGGTGGAATTTTCAAGGAAACTGAAGTAGGCGCTTGGGTACATCTAGTATGTGCTCTTTATGTGCCCGGTGTTGCATTCTCAGAGGTATTTTTTTTTGTATTTGTAATCTATTTTCTATAAAAATAAATTATATTGCTAGAATCTGACAAATAAAAGGCGGAGGGGCTGGTAGGTCTTTCCTTTCAAGGGTCTTTGAGTTTAGAAAACATATTTTGACATACTAAAAAGTTTAAATTACCATGCCATGCAATCTAGAATCAAGATAGCTGGATAGTTTCATACAGGTTTCAGTTTCATATTGCTGGCTCTATAATCATGACTTGATGCCCCGCGAATATCCGCAAACGCGATTATTAGTTTTTGCGATGTCTCGCGTGTTCATGGCTCTTATTTCCCGGTCTGAGTCGGTAAGCTGTGTCCGCGTCAAAGGGTTTCCAGGTACGTACCGTGAACGATTTTGCAATGCTCGCAATGAACAATTGTGAGTTTAGAGAGGTGTTGTCGACGCACGCAGGTTCACGGCGTGAATGCGGGCCGTGACCTCACGACGTGAGTATGGAGCTCAGTTTTAGAACAAAAAAACATAGTGTCAAGTTCGTTTATTCTGATTAAAATAGAGTGTGAACACCCTAAGATTATGCCACATTTCTTTTACCAGACTAGCACTAACACTTTTTAACACTTTTAGCACATGTAACACTTTTGACAATTTACATGACTACTTTTAAAACGACCCTAGCATGATATTCGCTTATTTGTTGAAAGAGTGGCATTATTCAAAAATCTCGATTTTTGAGTTATTGATAAAAAAATTACCCTTAATTGATATATCTTTTAATGTAAAAGTGTCATAAAACAAAAATAATATTAGGTGAAAGAAAAAGTTTATATGCACTTTGAAGCTGGCAAACGAGGGCCTCACTGAAAGTTTTCGGAATGAATAAGAAAAAATTACAATGAATGGCCAAAATCAATTTATTGATTCTCAAAATATTCTCTTTGAGCGTCAATACACTTTTTCATACAAATAAACCAATTTCCAAAACATTTATTCCACTCCTTGGTGATGTCGGAAACATGTTTTTCATACTCTCCCTACAGTCTCTTCTGGCGATGAAAATCGTAGACCGCGTAATTGACTCTTAATTTTTGGAAACAAGAAGAAGTCACAAGGTGCCAAGTCGGGTCGCGACGGGAATGCCATATGCTGGGTTTGTTGGCCAAGATTAAATTTTTATGCATGATAATGCAAGAGCGTACACTGCAGGAATCGTCAGGAAATACCTTCATAACGTCGGTATCACAGTCATAGAATGGCCAGTTCAGCACCGCGTGACAGGAGTCCACTACCACAACACATTGATTTATCCATGCCAAACTGCGTAACGGCCGTTGTAAACGCTCTTGAAGGCAATACATGTTACTGAAGAAACGATTTTTTAGGTAAACCATTGTTTTCTCCAAAAATCGAATACAAATCTTCTCCATAAGAAAGGAGGACACACTACTTGTTACACTTAAATTTTTCAGTACTCTGAATTTAAATTTGGAACAATGGCATACTGAAATGATGGTTAGTATGCCAGCTTCAAAACTGCATAAAACTTTCTGATCGATCAAATATTTTTTTAAGCTTCAGGTCATCAAAATTGAAAATGCAGAGAGGGTGGCTCGATTCAGGTGTCCGGGAGTGTATTTTAAAACTGCTCTCCTATAATGTTTTTTGAGTTATGGATGGCAATATTGCAATTAATGGGCGAATTATTATCGTAATCAGGTGGAGCGTCTTTCGGGCGTGACACTGTTCGAAATGGCGTATTCGCGATGGGGCGCCCGTTCGTGTGCGCTTTGTGAGGACACGACGCTTGCACGAACAGGCGTCTGTGTTGGGTGCGATGCGGGCCTTTGCAAGACATTCTTCCACGTTACCTGGTAAACATACACAATTTGATATATGACTCTTTTCAAATAACTATTTATGTTTATTTTATTTAGGAAACAGATGGAAAATTACATTATATGTGAACTTAAATATAAGAAAATAGAGAAAATAGAGAATTTCTGTATTTTCTATATTTACTGTATTAATTTGTGGAAAGTACATAGGTATTTTCCACAAATTAATAGTCTACTTAAAATGCACTTGAGTACCTATGTGCGTGGTGAATTTATTATAAGAATATAAAATAAAATTGACTACTTACTATACCTATAATTAAATAACTCCAGATACTAGAAATCGGCACGTGGAATAAAAATATCTCAGTTATAGACAGGACTTAGAAGTCGAAATATCACAATGCACTAAATATGTGGCAATTTTGCTAGTTTTGTATGGCATTGTGTGGCAAATACTGCATCCCACAGCCAACTGGGTGCGTCCAACCGGCTTTTTTTTTATTGGTAAGCCAACAGCGATACATAGTGTATATATACTTAAACAAAAATAAAGTTAAAAACCCAAGGCAATACAAGATCACACTAAATAGTTATAAAGATATTTATTACTAAACATATTGAGGTGACAGCAAATTGCAGTCGGTCGTACCTGTTCAATACAAAACCATAATACCTGTGATACTTTAATATCTTATATTATATATATCTTAATTCTATGTGCATATGTATGTGTGGGTGCGTCCTATTTTCACCCACGGAATAGGTGGACAGACTAAGAGTGAAGATGTAATATGAAGCAGATGTGTGGCAGTGAAGAAAGCGAGGTTGATAGTCGGCAGATGATGAAGGATAAATGATGAACCGATTAGAAGATGAGCACTAAGGTTTAATCATGGATGACTCGACAATATTTACATATAAATAGCGAAGGATAATAACAGCACTAAGATAGTAAGCAACCATTTTACGAGCGAGCAAGTGGCGACTGTCTGTTTCTATCGTCCGTGACGTCCCATGTCAACCGGTGCTTTTTGTGTGGGACTAGATTAATAAGTGGAGCGGATAATGCAGCGTTGCACCAAATTGTAACGTGTTGTTTCAAGTGAAGAAACCGTTACATATGTATATTCGTGTGTATGTGCGTGTGTGTGTGCATGATCGTGTGGGTATGTATGTGCTGCAATAGCATCTTATTTAAATATTTAACTAATCTTTATGTAAAATGTTTATTGCATTGGGTGGCTACTGTTGGCAAGTATTCTACATTGTTTTCTTGTTATAATGTGTCAAAAAATATACAATTTTCAGTGGTCAGCGCGCCGGATTATTGGCTGAAGCGCATTCGGAAGAAGTCGAACAAGCGGACCCTTTCTATGCACACTGCAAGCTACATTCAGACAAGACGCTGGTCAAAAAACGCAGACAGAATTGGCTGGCAATGATGAAACGAACCGAAATAAGGTAAGGGTACACAATCTATATAGTGTTGATGTTATACCTAGTCTGGCCGTAAATACCGTTACTATAAAGAAAAAATAATAAATTACATTTGAAATTGGATTTTTTTTATAGTGTAGTAGGCGGATGAGCAAGCGGTCCCACGTGATGGTAAATGTTACCGCCGTCACGGCTTCAGTGATGATTTGGTCCCCACCTATCAAGCTATGTTAGCTATGAAGGAGTGACTGAATCATATTTCTGTGAAAGTTTTGGTTCCCACCCATCAAGCTATGTGAGCTATCAAGGAGTGACAACCATATTTTTGTGAAAAAGGTATTAAAACGTCGGCTCAAGTGTGTCAATATACGATTCTTGAGAAGTTCGTAAAGCCTCTTAACAATACCCTGTTCCATAACCAAGAATGGTTCTGTCAGCAAGACTCAGCATTAGATCATAAGGCTCGCTCAACACAGGCGTGCCTAGAAAGGAATATTCCCCACTTCATTAAAGCTGAAGACTGGTCGTCATCTAGTCTCGATCTTAATCCGCTCGATTATGATTTATGGCCTGTTTTAGAGAGCATGGCATGCTGTAAATGCCATGATAATATTGAATACTTAAAACATTCTATAAGGGTAGCAGTTGCCAATTTTCTTATGGAAAGGGTGTGTGTTTCAATCGAAAACTGCCCACAATGTTTGAAAGATTGTATAAAAACAAATGGTTACCATTATTTAACGTTATATTATATATTTATATATGGTTAACGTTATATTTTTAAAACTAGCGACTACCTGCGACTTCGTCTGCGTATATATCTTTAAAATTAGTGTCTTAAAAATTCGCAAAAAGAACACAACCGTCAACGACGTCGGCCCTCATGTGTCTGCCCGCGTTCCGGTCGCGCACTCGGCGATGAGCGAATTTTTCCCCCACCTCGCCCGTAGTGCGCCGGACCGCACCATTTTAGTAGCGCGCACTCACTTTCTCATCGTCGTAACTTTTGAAATATTTGTCCAAATTACGTAGTGTAAAAGACAAAGTTTATCTACTTTAAATAGCAGAAGCGATAAAAGAATTTATTTTGATAAGAATCAATTTGTTACTGCAAAAATAATTTTATTGTTGTATTTATATGGTTCACTATTTTGGCAATAATGGCTTACACATAAAAGATAGATATATGCTGTCGCGGACTTTTTTGTAGAACTATTTAATAGAAACATTTCCACCATACATTATATACGTGTAACTTACGGTTTTTGCAGCGCACGCCAAAATAGCTCGCAGATGGCAGAGTTTTTTCAGACTTACTTGACACTTATCATTATATTTTGGCCAATTTACACAATATCTTTATAAATTATAGCCTATGTGTTATTCTGATGTATGAGCTATATTATTGTAGTTTCATTAAAATCCATTGAGTAGTTTTTGCGTGAAAGAGTAACAAACATCCATACATCCATCATACATCAAACATACATAAGATAACACGAATTCTTCTAATAAAATGTTAATGTAAAAATAAAATATCAATGTTTTCTTTGTAACAACAATATTTATGGCTAGACAAGGTAGTTCCAGCAAATACGAATTTATTGCCTAGTCGAACATTTGCACAAACATAAATTCTTTTGCAGCTCCTTACTAACTTATTCAATAGCCGCCTAGGTAGCGCCAACTG
Organism: Sesia apiformis; assembly: GCA_914767545.1. Taxonomy (NCBI): domain Eukaryota; kingdom Metazoa; phylum Arthropoda; class Insecta; order Lepidoptera; family Sesiidae; genus Sesia; species Sesia apiformis. Next base: position 10,532,285 of record OU611953.1, read on the forward strand.
CAAAACGTTACAACGTTACATAACAAATCTGTTCATTACGTTTATTGTTCAATATGAGAAGCGTAATTTGGAACACAATGTCCCCCCCCCCCCCCCTTTCCCCTCACGCTCTCTCGCCTTCTAACTGCCAATCACTGTGTGTGCTCCAGCAAGTTAATTACAGAATATTATGATTGTTAGTGGTTAAAAGCTGATTAAAACAGTTAATTAAATTAACTTCAACATTCTTTCATTTAATAACAAAACTAAAACAACATTTTTATCGTCCTTGGAGCCGGATTTGAACCTGCGACCTATTGCTCGCTTGAAGGTTTGACTCGAAGGACCATAAAAATTCATTGAATGGGTTTTGAAGTTAATGAAGTCTTGAAGTTAATCAACGGTTTTAATCAGTCTACCCGACTGCGGTACGCGAGACCAGTTTACAAAACAATATATGTAAATAAATCTGGTACCGATTGCTTTGAGTCTCATACTGAATTATCAATTAAATATGTAAACTTTTTGGAATTTTAGTTTATTTCTGTTTTTTTTATGATATGGGTTTTTTTTTAACCACTCACACTAACAATTTCAATATTTTATAATTAAGTTACCGGAGGACCCAAATTTAAATTAAAGCAACAAATATGAACATTAAAGTCACCATAACTGGTGTTTGAAACTGCGAAGAAATACTAGTATTTATTAAACTACTCGTAATAATATCTCTTAACAGGAAAGTAGAACTGCAAAATGCGCTACAAAAGCCGCGAGTACAGAGAAAATTGCTTAGACTCAGAGATAAATATAACTACCAGAAAGAGAAGAGGAATCCTCCATGGGGTGAGTTTCTATAACCGATAGAGGGATATTATAGTTTTGTCTTGCAGATCTTATATACTTTTTATCAGCCGTTATTTTACTATGCCACTTACTTATACTACTTTACTATGAAGCCATCGTAATAATAAATAATAAAATTATCAACTCAAAACATACTTTTCGATGATTTGAAGTAAAATATCTGATACCAAGATAAATACTTAATACCATTCAATATGGATTAATGTAATTAAAAAAAAATGTATGTTGTGTTCAGCACAGTTATAAGTAGTGGTTGCGGTAAGGTAGTGTGATTTTGTTATTTGCGATAAGAAAATGAATATAGACATTCCCTTTTTCCACAAATCATATTCTCGGGTATCACTTTAACATTCCCACACCAAGTCCAGGAGTTTAAACAAAGATTAGTCCCAATTAGTTCCGAAACAGTTTTTTCTTGACATGGAAAAGTTTAAAAAAAAAGTATTACAAGGTCTTCCAATTTTCCAAAACAATCTACCCTATATAAAACAGGTTTACTCTATTTACTGTTCAGCTATTTACATGGAAATTAAACAAAAGAGATATTATGATATTAGTATTTTCTAATTTTACACTAATGGTCTCCACGATAAGAATAGTAATATTAACATTAATTGTTAGTTTAAATTACATTGTTCAAGCTACATTTCCTACCTCACCCGGCCTTAAAGTTCCATTCGCAAGCGTCGCTTTCTAAGAAACCACGTAAGTGTTCTGTCGGGACATAATATCTGCGCCTCACTTTCACAGCCTATTGTTTAGGGCTCGGAGAAGTTGGCAAGCTCGTGCCTACTTAAAAAAGTGCACAAATAAAATTAGAAAATGTTAAAAACAGAATTCCCGACTTGACAAATATCTGAAAATATAGGCCAGGGTACAGCAAATGCTGCACAGGAATGTTACATGTTTACTCCCCTCACCACAGCAGACGTCGAAAGATCTTTTTCTTTGTATAAATGGATATTAGACGTTAAAAGAAATTCATTGAACTCAGAAAATATTGAAGAAGTCATGATTATTTATTTCAACTCTAAGAATTGAATCTAATATTCCAAGTGTTTCAGGAATTGCAACTGACATCGCAGTTGACATAAATCATTTAGATATAGAAACAATAATTAAAAAGAGAGTGCTCGAAACAATAGAAAAAATGTTGCTATACTGTGTACTTTTATTATATTCTTATATTTTCACACTTGTGTGCTACTTACTATAGTTCGTTCGCGTTTAAAAAATAGTGAGTCATCGATGCAACTTGAGAGTAAAGGTGTATTCACATTGGAGTAACTAAATTAACAAGTTATATAATATTTTAAATTAAATTAAATATTTATTCGATAATATTACGAAACAATAATAAGTTTTATTCAGAATCAGAATCATTTCTATTAATGATAAAATAATTTTCATCTGCGAGTTCAATTACATCATCTAATTTCCACATCTTTTGTTCTTCCTTTATGACATGGTCACAACATTTTTTCCATTTATTAGCGTTAATTGTCACTATTGCGTCATAAAATAGTCCTTTTACGTCATTTAGCTTAAACGTTGTGTTGTTGGCTGCAATATATTTTTTTATCTGGGCCCACACCAACTCTATTGGGTTGAGTTTACAGTGATATGACGGCAATCTGAGAATTTCAATGCCATTACTTTTTGCAGTTTCGTCAACTAAATATTTGTTATATTGGGGGGCAATTTCGGCGACTTTTTGTAGTAATTCCTTTTTTAAATAACTCATATCCATTGTCATCCCTTTGCTTTGAAGCCACTCAATTATTTGTTGTTTATTGGAACTTTTTGTTGGTATTTTATCATGTTTGGGAGCGTTGTCCATGACAACGAGGCTTCCGGGTTCTAGTTTAGGTATTATATTTTTAAACCACTCTAAAAACTTTTCACTATCCATCTCTTCGTGATAATCTTTTGTGGATTTAGATTAGCCATAAAACAATATCTTGTCTTTCTAACAAAAGTGACCTGCTTCCTCGTTTTTCAAAATTAAAACCAAGCTCGCCCAGTATTTTATAGTGTCGTCCGTTTGAAAGGTGGAATACCTTCATCAGTATTGCAAAGTGATAACATTTTATCTAATGTAGGGTATTCGTTGTTTAAATATAATGAATGTATCTTTCTTCTTATTGTACATTTATGTAATTCGTCAAATTTGTCAATTGTAGATAATCGAGCTCTTTTTTTCACAGACGATTTTATTGTATTAGTATTCTTCTGTTCCCTAATAATTTTATAAACTGTATTTTCTGACACTCCACACGCACTTGATGTTTTAAATACTATTTCAATCATATTTATATCACACTGTTTAAAATACTTAAACACATTGTAAATTGTTCGTCGTTCACCGCTATTAATATATGATCCGCTTTTACTTTTACGAATAGGCGATGTAGCTGTATTCATTTTTAAGAGTATATTATTATCAAAGGACACGTCTGTTAAAATTATGTAAGAAGGGCTCGCTTGAACTGATACACGTAAACTAAGCTTTATAATTTACAGTAATTTAATTGGTCGAGGGGCGTGGCTACGTTAACGCCTATCGATGACTCACTATTTTTTAAACGCGAACGAACTATAGTAATAGTTGCACAGATTGAAAATCTATTTTTGCTATGTACCTAAGTTTATTTCGCTATGTAACAGTTTACTGTATTCCTATTTCAGTTTTCTCGATATCCTCATACTATAAACCTCGTAATTGTGGGTACAGAAAATGTAATAATCGAATAACCCGATATACACATTCAATAGTTGTAGTATCAATGTATCAATAGACATAGTTGCCAGTAGGTACATTATTAACAACCTGATTCAGATTCTCGGGGTGTATCCATATTCATTATACATTTTGTCACAAATACTAAAATCACACTAGCAAACCCCGACCATTGGTTATAAGTTTCATCATGTTTAGTTTAGGACAATAAATTTGTAATAGTGGAGTACTATTTTTGTTCTTTTAATTATTTCATTTCTGACCTAATATTTTTAGTATTCAAATCCTGATTTTTAATCGTCAAAACATAGGTCTGCAGTGGTGTCAATGTTACTTACTTTTGACTGATGTTGTCAATGGCTTTTATCACAGATGTTCATGGGCTACAGTATCAGCTCATTATCAGGTGGTTTATGCTCATCTGCCACCTTTTTCTATTATTTTTATTGTCACCTTTTTCTGTTATAATATTCAGCCCGTGTCTCGATTACTAGCTATAGGCTTCTCTCCAGGCCTACGCTGTTCTTTTATCTTCTTAAAAGTTGTACGTTCTTGTTCTTGTACGCTGTACAATCTTTCGCTGTTCTCATCAAGCCATTAACGATGACTTCCTGTTATATTTCTTTAAGACCTAAGTTAAATAATAAAAATATATTTCTTCTCATAACAGTACCAACTCAGAAAATGGCACGAATGTTATACAGTAGTGCATCTGCTATGCGAAGATTCCAGAAGAAAGCCGAATGTATGGGCATTGATACACATGCCTTGGAATTCCAAGACGCACAGGTGAGCTTAAGAAAAAATAAAATACAAATGTCGTGAAAATAAGCTATTTATATAATTCTCTGGAAACTTAATTTGACGGAAATAAGTATTTAACAGTACTTTATACCTCAATACTATTCTACAAACATAGTAACCAAAACTGAATAGTTCCAAATCGTCAATTATTTTTTTAATGACGTTTAAAATTCTAAACTGGAAAACGAGAACACTCACGTGTTTGGAAGTTTCTTGGACCATTATTAATAATAGTAATTAATTAATAATATTAATTATTAAATAATAGTAATTAATTAATAATTAATAAACCTCAACAAAATATATCAAACCATATTAATTCTTACTTGATTCTTACTAGCATTTTTCTCATGCCCTCTAACATTTAATAACGATAAAGCTAAAACGTTGTTAGTATCTCTCAAAATGTTTGCACTCCGGGCCATTCACGCCTATTGTTTTTGTTCATAGATGGCGGCACTCAAGGATGTGTCACGACGTTGGCACGTCCCTCCCGCATTTTCCGTAGAATTTGTGGGCTACTATTTAGACAGAAATTCGCGCGTCAACTCGCTACGACAATCGCTTGAACAATTGACGAAAGAAAACGAGAAGTTGTTAGAAGATGATAATAAATTGAGGACTGAGTATGACGAGGTGAGTAACTTTAATGTTCAATGTAAAAACATTTTTACATATTGCAGAGACCATAACTTTTGAAGTTTGAGAAACTTTCACTGCATCTAGACTGTAGATCCCGGGTTACACGTTGGATATAGGTACATATAAAAAAATATACATACCATCAGCCTATGTCTGCTATGTTCTACTGCTGTATAGATGGCTGATCCGTAAGTTCAAAGTCACTCAGCGAGCTATGGAGAAGAGCTATGCTCGAAGTTTCTTTGCTTTGTATACTATCCCGTATCCGAGAAGACATTCGCCAAAGAACTAAAGTCACCAATATAGCTCGTAGAATCGGCATGTTGAAGTGGCAATGGCCAGCCCATATTTGCCGCAGGACTGATGGCCGTTGGCGGAGACGAGTCTTCGAATAGAGGCCACGTACCGGGAAGCGCAACGACGGACGTCCTCCGGGTAGGTGGACCGACGACTTGAAGAGGTTTGTCTTGAAGACTTGAGGGACCGGTGGTGGTTGGATGAGAAGAGCCGAGTATCGTGTGTGATGGCGAGCCCTGGGAGAGGCCTACATACCATACCATCAGCCTGTCTCCACTGCTGGACACCACCAACCACCACTGGCAAACTCGTTCAACTGGTCGATCCACGTGACCTGCGGGTGTCCACTGCGCTTCCTCATCTCATCTCAACGGTTATCGGTCTTGCGGCAAATGTGACCTGCCCATTGCCACTTCAAGCACGCTGATTCTGATAAAAAATATATCGGTTGAAATTGGCGAACTCGTAAGTTAGCCTGTCGCTGTTCAGCGAAAAATGATCGTTTTTAATGATTATGAGTACAGCTATTCCCGCGCCTGTCTTCCCCTTCCGATTCTGAATTCAGTTTAAAGCGTGTTATTTGTTCTATATTAATTAAATAACGTTACAAGATGCGTAAAATTTTCATATCATTGAACTCGTAATCAAGAAAGGAACCGTGGTTTCGGTCTTCGGGAAAATATCCTCGTATAATTTAAAAAAAGTCAACGTCAAGATACTACCCAACTACCCATGAGTCAACGATATTTTTTTTCTTATTCTAGGCATCAAACCAAAACACAGATACTCTTGCAACATTTACATCTACCCGACAATTTCTACTGAAACTGTACGACGGTATATTAGCAGTGTGTCCTAATAAAGTAATGCCACCGGTTATGGAAGACAGACCTCTTTTACTTTCTGTTATACAACGGTCCACACCAAAGATAACTCCACAGCAGTTGCAGAAAAGGTATGTTTTCTTCTTTATATAGATAGAATATTCCTTGTCTTCTATACATATATAAAGAGAAATGTCCTGACTGACTGACTCCATTAACGTCCAACCAAAATCGCTGAAGCTAGAAATATGAAATTTGGACAGTAGCTTCCTTTTATAACGTAAAGACTCGCTAAAAAGGGATCGAAAATTAACCCGTAAAGGGGTGAAACGGAGTGACAAAGCTTACAATATTAAACACATTATTACTTTTTAAATTGTGTTTACGCAATTATATGTACGTGAGGGGGAACAGCTAGTTGTATATAAAAGCATTAATTAAGATAATAATTTAAAGCAATTTACAGAAGATAATTCAATTAGAGCAATCTCTTCTATACAATATAGCCGTCCTATTGAATATGTTGATAATTAGATATAAAGGAATTTATATTTGTTCGAAAATTATTGTTTTGCTCTTTTCTTATACATAGAAGTATAAGTATTATACATAGAAGTGTAAGTATTATATTTAAAAGTGTTATGCAGTGCATATGAAAGTGTAAAACGTATTCCTAGTTACATAGTTACACTTTGGGCCTTAACGGCACGACCATAAGATTCATTCAATCAACGAAAGTACACATTGTATTATATACGTATATATTGAACCTTCTTACTGTAATAACGTTTAAATTCCACATTCATAAAACTGCAAAGAGATAATTTATACATAAATATATTATTGTTAAAAACTCGCTGCAGTCAGTTTTGTAAAGTACTAGAGATGGACACCACTAAGAGTGCTGTGCTAAATTCTTTACTGCAACAAAGCTTGTATACCACAGTGTAGGTCTTTGCATTGGTTCTTGAATTATTCGAGTCTACTTTTTTATTTTTAATAAGTGCTATATGCTGTTTAATATTTCCACGATTTACCGGTGATCCTTCTGGAAAAAAAAAATTCAAATGATGCGCGCGCCTCATATTTGTGGATATATCAGTGGGTATATATAGGATATATCAGATGATTCTATAGCGATATATATCACCAACCCTAGTTGTTACAATTGTTGGTCATGAAAAAGAACATTCAATAAAATGAGAACATTATCTGCTGACTTTTAAATTAAATTTAGTTTGCGCGGAAAGGAGATTCGTTTTTGTGGTTACCTTTTGTAGTCATTTGTAATGTTTACTAGGAAGCGAATCTCCCTTACAATATTAAAGGTACTGTACCCGCGGTAGCGAGTCTTTAACAATAGATCAAGTATATAGCAGCGAGAGTTGACGAACGTCTAAACGAACTATGAGTAATTTAGATCATTGTTTGCTCGATTTTCGCTGCTAATTTTACATATGACAATTGGCATATAACTGCATAGTGGGTCGAACACCAGGTCAATGTCTGTTCCCACTGCGGCCGCACTTAAGATGGGCGTTGGTTTTCCTCTTAGCGACAACCCGGACGCTCGCCAAGGAAAAGTTTTATCTACTTCTTCTGAAGGTCAGTGGAATATATTAATTATTATTTACTATCTAGGTAGTAAAGTGCTTTATTTTGGTGGTAATTGGCTTACCAGAAACTTTTACCAGTAACACAGTTTATCAGTAACCAGAAACATCGCCTTCTCCTTAAGTACTACTTAAGTATCAAATTTAACTTTTTTAATGAATTCCTCATCTTTTCAAGAACATTTTTATTTATTACACTAAGGCAACATATTGTCTTCGCTGAACCTGATTTATATTGAATTTATACTAGAGAAGAATAAGTATTCACCATATACGTATTAAAAGACACAATATCGAGTTTGACCTGGCATAAAAATGTCCTACATAAATGTACTTTATGTACTTGACTGGTCATAATGCGCATGACTACACCATAACCCATCTTGTAGTCCAAATCGTAAACATGTCTATACATGTTTATTTGAACTACCGACCTCTCCGACTAGTTGAAAACTTCTGCTATTTCACAATTAGTTCTGTCCATTTTTCGCTTATGGTGAACGTGCTCTGGTTTGAATTCTCACTCGCACTGTGTTGATCCCCTCTGTTAACAAAAATGCTACTTCTATGGTATTCACTTACAGCAGTTCATATTTAATGTCATTAGACTGTCAAACGGTTATTAAAGTAATATACCACCACTAGTATTTTACGATTTTCATCCCTTTTGGTATTTACGTATTTTCCCAATATTCCGGTAATTTATATTTCCAGCGATGTGCGCAACCCACGAATGTGCAGCATGCGGTCGCAACACTTCGCGACAACTGATGGCCGTATGCGACACGTGTCGCCGACATTATCACCTACATTGTCTGCAGCCGCCGTTGCAGCGACCACCTAAGAAGACCAAGCTATATGGATGGTAAGACTTCCTATTTTCGCTTCTAGTGTTTGCGATTTCGGCTTATGGACGGATGGCCTCTATAAATTACTTTGCAAGGGAAAATGTAAAGAACTGAAAAATAACATATGGTCGTTCACCTTCAATCCTACCTGCTGTTGCTGAGATAGTCTGGTATTCTTACGTCTTTAGTAATTGTTTATACTTCCTTTTCCCCATCCTTCACAAATTGCTTTTCCAAACTTTGATTTCTAAATCTCCAAAAGCAGGTAGCGCATCTGCGAAGATGCCAATGCTCGTTATTTAATTTACCGCTCTGTTTCCTATAAACATTGCAATTTTTAAATATGTAGGTACATTCGGACACATATACCTTAATTATCGTTTTTTTTATAGGGAATGCTCAGAGTGCGTTAAGACTTCAGATTCAGAACCAGAAGTGCTCGAAAAGAAGGTGCCGCGTCGTTCGCGCACCAGATACAGTAAAGACGGGTCCATTATTCACGACCCGCCCAGCCCCACTTCTATCCCAACCTCGCCACAGATGAAAATAAAGACCGAGAAGTCCGAAAAACATGACAAAAAGAAAAATTCCAAAGAAATGCCGATGGAAATCGTCAAAGACGAGAATTTATCACCCTTAAAAGTGAAGTTGAAGCCTTTCGACTTTAACAGCGATGGCAATGAAACGTCCGAGAAAATTAAGAAAGAGAAAATTAGGAAAGAAAAGAAGTCTAAGGATAAAGCGGCAAGCCGAAACGAACTCGAATCAAAGAAACTACATAAGCGTAGCTTCACGTCTCCAACTTTAACTAACACCCCACTAATGTCTATAACTCCTATTGTAGCTGACAGTGACTCCCATAACGAGAACTCGAATGCATCGACGAATATCGCCGTGGAAAATGGGGAGACGAATTTCGTGCCACAAAACGTGTCGTTCTCTGCTCTTCTAGAAAAAGAACGCGACAGTAAAGCGATAGAAAGCTCTATTGAGAACACGCTTGCGAATTTATCTTCGGATATTGCCGAGTATAAGGCTAATAGAAAGCGAAGGAAGGACAAAAAGAGCGAGAGATATAGTCCAGATTTGTTGAGGTCTCCCTCCAAACCGCACAAGCATAAGAGGAAGAAGAAGACGCAAGATATTGAAAATCCAGAACCGCCGCACCCGAGGATCACTATTAAGGTATTATTGGTACTTAATAGCACAATCATACTTAGGTAATTTATTTGTAAGTAAGTATAGGTGTCATATGGTGTCGGCCTGTTATAGAATAACACCACTTCATCTCTTCCCGCGGGTGTCATAAAAGGTGACCGAGGGCTACCGCAAAGCGGTTACCACAAGCCTTGAGGAACTACACCACTTCTAAAATAGTGGACTCGCCAACCCACTTCGCCAGCGTGCTGTTTTAAGGCCTTACATCCCTCATGCATAGGACAATGTGCATGAGGAGGCCCATGTCCCACAGTGGATACTCAAAAGGGTTGATTGCATTGCATTGCATATGAATCAATTTGCATAATTTCTTGATTTCTTTGGTTTCTTTGACATTGTAATTATTATTTTTTGACAGATCAAGCCAATTCCGAAACCGGATGGTTCCTTAGACCCACAGATGTTCTACGTGCCCACTGATAGTAACGATGGTCCTCCACCCGCAGTCATGAGGAAACTCTCAAAGGTAAGCTACAGTAAGGTAAAGTTTAGGTATGAGTTTAATCGCTTTAGTTTTGTTGATTGATTTCTTTAAATTAAATTATTTTATATACAAGGAGGGCAAAGGTGGCAACAGTGGATGACTTTTTGTTTAAAGGTCCATAACTTACAGTTAATGACAATTGAGAATCTCTAATTTAGCACTACCGTAGTACAGTAGTCTTTGTTTTATAAAGCGTAATGATTTCCGAATTGTATGTTAATTATTATGTTATTAACCTTTTAAAAATATGGAAACTTATCTACTGTGTACTATGGGATGAGTTCAGTGGATCACCACTAGTGGATTATGCATGTACACAGTGGTTACAATCGATTGTAAATTTTTATTATGAAAAATAAACACATTTAACCTTAACCACTCTGTTTTAAAAAAACTGTTTTTTTTACTACAAAATCTAAAAATGGATGACATAAAGTACCTACACTTTGAGATCAAAAACTAAAAGATTTATGTTTTAACATAGGCTATACTCTTCTACACTCGTTTGTGCTCAACTCGTAAAACAATAAACGTACGTAAAGTATTCTTTCATATCTTCCTCTTGTTCTCCATTTCGAATTTTAATGAACTATAACATTTTCAGTATAATTATTAATTATACAGAGGTTCTTAGAGTGTAACGTCCTAAATCCAATAAAAAAGAACACAATTTTTTTTTTATAATGTACAAGTATGAAATGCGGATTTTTTTTCCAAATTCTAGTTGAAAATTCGGAAGAATGATAAAAAGTGGTTTATTCAAAGTATGTTCCATTGCTAGTTACACATTTTTCCCATCTTTCGGGTAATTTGTGGATACCACGCCAGTAAAAATCTTCCCCCTTTGCTGCGAGCCATTTTTTCATATCTTCGTACGAACCAAAGCGCTGCTCAGCAAGTACGTGACCCATCGATGCAAACAAGGTAGTCGGAAGGAGCCAAGTCTGGTGAGTAAGCCGCATGGGGTAGCACTTCCCAGCTGAGTGTTTCCAACGTGCCGCGAACGAGTTTTGCCGTATGTGACGGAGCATTGTCATGGAGAAAAATGACCTTGTGTTGCCTTTTTCGATATTCTGGTCGTTTTTCGAGTAGCGAACGGTTTAAATCAATCAATTGTTGTTGGTGGCGTTTGGTATTAACCGTTTCACCAGGCTTTAATAACTCATAATAAATCACACCCTTCTGGTCCCACCAAACACAGAGCATCGTCTTCCTGCCAAAGCGATTCGGTCTTGCGGTCGATGTGGATGGTGCGCCTGGGTCTACCCATGATTTTTTGCGCTTGGGATTCTCAAAATATATCCACTTTTCATCCCCAGTAACGATACGATGCAAGAACGACTTTCTTTTGTATCGTTCGAGCAAAATTTCACATGTGTTTTTGCGCCTCTCCATTTGCCTCTCGTTCAACTCATGTGGTACCCATCTGCCGACCTTCTGAATCTTTCCCATCTCTCGTAGGCGATTGGAAACAGCTTGTTGACTAACGTTCAATTGCTCTGCGAGTTGTTTTTGTGTTTGTGAATCGTCTTCGTCCAATAATGCTTGCAATTCTACATCTTCCCTCTGTTGTCTCAAATCCGCATTTCATACTTGTACACCTATGTATGTTCACAGTGAAAATTAATTCTTATAGTAATGTGAATTGACAGGAATACAATAGGTACACAGTAATAGTACAGTGGATCACGATCCACTGTGTACTTAGTTACACTGAGTCCCTGTCTACACTACGGGAGAATATGAAAAAGCCCTCGTAATGGGACTAGACATCAGTTTCTTCGTTTATTCACGAACGCACACTAAATGTATGAAAAATCTTAAAAACCCTATTTAAAATATGGAATAAATACTTATGATAACAGAAATGAATTTCAGAATTGTTATATCACTTTAATAAGTGACATATGAGTAGATTAGAATCAAAAATTGTATAATATTTGTAAGTAGAGCCAATTTTTTATATTTATTGTTTATTGTGAATAAGTAAAGTTTTTAAAAGTTTTTAGAACATTATTTAAATCGATATTCTAAATTAAAATTTAACATGAATTTTCGGTGATTTATATAGAGCAATTGCTCTATATAAATAAAGACACAAGCGTGATTTTAATCAACAAAGTGTGACAATGAAATCTAATAAGAATACTTAATAGTAACTTGAACTTATTAAATTTTGAACTTATTGGCTTCAAGATAGAAATATAAGTATGCTTTATAAATAACTTGCTGAGCTTGTGAATTTATAATTTTCCCTCTTAAAATCAGATGCCATAACTGTTCTATATAAATATTCGAATTGATCGCGAGCTACTCACTGTCTCAAAGACTCAAAGAGATTACTATTCGTGTAAGTGCGAAAAAAGGATTACGAAGCGAAAGTAGACGATGATGCAGGATGGCTTTTTTATGTAATGGCTACAATGTAATGAAAGCTAAACTGTATCACACAAGAAATTAAGTGGTATAACAATTTAGCATAGGTATTTTATTATAGATATAACAGCAAAAGATGTAGCTGTTAGATAATTATCAGGTATGCAACGATTACGAAGCGGTGCATCGGTAACCGGCGGTTATGGTACTTTTTACGATTAATAACGATACAATGCACCGTGGTGAGAATCATAACGATTATTAAAATGAAAGAAAATTCTTAACAGATATTCCGAAGAAATCATCGTTGATCCACTCAAGTATTCGCAAGAGAATCAAAGTGTCCCATTGTTAAGGAAGCTTGCGCTTAAATACTTGTCTCTGAAGACAACCACAGTTCCCTTTTTTTCAACAGCAGGATTAATCCGGACCAAGTTGAGAAATATACTCTCTGGGGAGCATTTGCAACAGGTCTGCTTCCTAAACAAAAATTTGATTAGTGTCAATTTTGAATATTAAGTAAGATTAATAAACTGTCCCTAAATCTTATTATATAAATGTGATTTACCTATACTATATTGACAACATTTTTAAAATGATTAATTTTAGACTAAACAAAGCAAGTATAGACTACATAACTGTAATTTAATTTATTGTGAAAGTAAGAATTAGGGACAAATAAATACATATAATACTTGCTAAATAAAATACCTTTAAAGTTTAAATCAAATCTGTACAATTATCACAGTCACAGAATACCAAATGAAAATAATGCTTCAATATGTGTCATTCATTTTATTACGTTAGAAAAGAAATAAGTAAAAAATATTACAAGATACTTTTTATTTATCACATTTTTATTCATTGGAATTTAATGTAATTAAACAAATTTTGAAGTTATCGAATACTTTTTTGTTGAATAATCGTAATGCAACAGTAATCGTAATTAAATAACGATTAGCATCGTAATCGTAATGGTCGAATCGTTGCATCACTAATATTTTTTTTTATAGAGAAGAGGGCGGACGAGCAAGCGGTCGCATGTGATGGTAAGTGTTACCGCCAACCATGGACACCTGCAACACCAGGGGGTACGCGGGCGCGCCGCCGACCTTGCAAAATCCTATTCACAGCTTTCTTGAAGAACGCTATGTCGTAGCTTAATGGGAAGATTTCTTGAGGCAGTTCGTTCTACAGCCTACGGGTTCGCGATATAAAATAATCTTTGAACCGAACAGTATGCGACACCTCCGTATCTAGGAAATGCGGATGGATTGCACTTCTGTGACGGGAGGTGCGGTTGTAGAAACCCGAAGTGGGAATTATATTGAACAATTCTTCAGAGCATTCCCCACTGTACAGGCGGTAGAACACACAGAGAGATGCAACGTCTCTCCGAATGCTGAGGGGTTCTAAACCGCCCGTGAGAGTGGGATCGTCGACAATTCGAACAGCACGTCGTTGGATGGAGTCAAATGGGTTTAATTGGTATTTCGATGCGCCGGCCCAGAGATGTGAGCAATACTCCATATGGGGCCTCTGAGCTTTGTAAAGCATTAAGAATTGTAAAGTATTGATGCATTAGCATTAGGAATTACGTGGAAACGAACATTTCTTACTTTAAAATACAATATTTTTTCTAACAAGATAAAATATATCACTACACAAGTACGCATAGCCGTAGATACGGACTGATTGATTTTAACCTGTTCAAGTTCCGAGGCTTCCCCGCGTTGAGTGAAAGAAATAAGTATATGTCTCTGTTGCTCTTATATGTCTTATAAATATATGTCTTGTTACATATCTCTTGAGCCACTGTACCCACCCTGGCCACTGTTGCCACCCTATATCAATTTACAATAATAAATGTAAATTAAAATTATCGATAAGTACCTATCAACCTATCGTTTTTTTCACATCCCTATAAAATTATTTGAAACCGCACTCCTGCGCTGTCCTTTACTGTTTATTATATACAACGTGTTACTGAAATAACGCAAAAGCTGAAAATGGGTTGCTCACCATCGAGACTAGAATCGATTTTACCTATTTTTATAATAGATTTTTCATAGCTTCTTGTTCATTTCTAGTATACATTTTATTCTACGCGCTTCGCCTGCGCCCGGATGTCCTGTACGAGCACTACGAATGTTTCATATTGTAGCTACATGTGTGTAACTTTTGATTTATTCCTTAAAATTAAATTATTTTTCGCTCTAACTTTTGACGTGTTTCAGGTTTTTCGTTATTTCAATAATGTATGTAGTTCATTATTAGACTGTCGTAGATTATTAGACTAAACTATCAATACATATCAAAACATTGTTGATTTCGTCAATATACTGTTCATACATTGATGTGTAATTTGACGTTGCAACTAAATGACACAATGTAAACTATAATGGTGAAATTCATTTGTTTTTTAAACACAGAAATATGTGCAAATGTGTTTGTCAGTTGCAATATATTGTTACAAATATGTGCTTATCTGCTTTAATGTTTGTATTGTATGTACTTTAGCATACAGATCAAGCAGCTGCCAAGCCTCTACCAACAAAAGGAGAACCCGAATCGAATTCATCAACGTCGGTGAGTAGTTTTAAAATTTAAATTATGTTAAAATTTAACTATTTATTTTAATTTATTTACTTATAGTTATTATATTGGTTAATCATATAAATACATTTAAACTGAACAACTTAGTTCAATTTAAATGTATTTATGTATTTAAACTGAGCGCGGAAGATAACTGAGCATATGACCCACAAGACTATACTGAAAAATCTCTGTAATGGAAAACTCATCTAACATAAATAAAATGATTTGTATTTAAACGATCTGTAACAAACTACTAAATGAGCAGCATTGAACAATTAAAATAAATAATTTGAAATTACTGAGGAGGTATTACCATAAGTCGACGCGGGATTACTATTTCTTTATTGTTCTTAAGGGGACCCCCCCCCCCCCCCCCCCCCTTAACCTGTTAACCGAGCGGGACGTATAAATACGTCAAACGTAAACGTAGCGTGTACGGGTAGGACATATGAATACGTCCTTGAAATATATGTTGCGCCCTGGAACGGGTGGGATGTATAGTTTCGTACAACAGAGGTATTAGTCATCGATACATGTTTCGACGTGAATTTAAGACGCGGAGAAAATCAGTATCATTTCGCTATTGAGAGTGGTGGACGTGTTCTGGGTGAGCAGTGACGAGTACGTACTTACACTTACCTACCTATTTTCGTATTATATTTTATTTACTTATATTTTTTATTTTTACATTATTGTTTATATTTTTTATATTTCCAACCTTTTTATTTTAGAATACATTTTGTATCCATCAATATGAATGAAAGCGATATCAGCGATGATGAAATCAATGTACCGGCAGGTATAAAAAGGAGACGTATTATGAGTTCGTCATCGGAGTCATCTGACGGTAATTTTGACTACGACACGGAATTGAGCGATACTGAGAATGAAGATGGTAAAGAAGTTGATCAAGTTGGTCCTAGCAACAGCATTGTTTCTGAAGAATGGCTACCTCAAAATGCAGAAAGACCACCATTTCCCTTTACTGCACATCCTGGAAAAACTTTCGATACTCCTCCAAACAAAGTTCCTTTCTTTTATCTTGAGAAATTTTTAGATGAGGAACTTATCAAATTATTTACAGAGCAAACAAATTTGTACGCCGCCCAATTTTTTGATAATGATCCTGAGTTGAAACCACGTTCGAGAATTCGAAAATGGAAGGATACCATATATATTTACCATATAACCATATAAACATATATATTTCATAGTCTTTTCATTTATTTTAAGCATAAATAAAAAAAAATAATAATATGAAATTACGTTCTCCGGGCGTGACGTACTGACACGTCCTAGTGAAAGAGCTCGCGCCCGTTATATGTTGCGTAATTGAAAAGGGAGTTCCCCGGTTAACAGGTTAAGTTGCACCTTAACCAACTTTAACCTTTAAGTTTGCAACCATCGATTTGCTGGTTTAGTACTATTGTTCCCATTGACAATCCCCACTGGTGGGGACAACGGGGATTGTAGAAAAAATATTACCATCGTCCCCACGGACATGGGGACAATGATAATAAGTTTTGTGTTCACATTTCCGTTAGTAATGAGTATCGTGTTGCCCCACTGTAATTGTTACGAAATACCCGATGTAAAGCCAGAATAAAAATCAGCAAATGAGCATAAAAGAATGTTAGATGTTATTTACTAAAATTATAACTAGTCCGAATTTAATCGCTTTTTTCCCGTCGTCGTGTCGTCGTCTCGTTTATTACATACCAGTGGTGTCAGCGACTTCGTTCGCTTGAACTTTTGAGTGATTCCTGTGGGAACTCTATAAAGGTTAAATAACCCTAAATAAACCCCAATATAATCCCTAAATGTTATCCCGCATATAAGCTAAAACTATGCCAAGTTTCATTAAAATCCGTACAGTAGTTTTTGCGCGATGCGCGTTCAGACAGACAAATATTCCAAAAAATGTTGTTTCCGGCTCTATATCATTTGTACTTTATATTGCAATCACTTTTTCAAAAAATATTTCATGTATAGACCCGAGCTTTGTAATGATTTTATTATATGTATAGATTAATAAGTGTGATCGTCCATAGACGGAGCGCGGTGTTCGATGTCGAGCTAAAAAGGAAAGCCCACAGAAACTAATTGCTACTACGCAGCCACCTATAAACCAGTGCGACGTGTGCCAACAGCCCGGGAACGCCAATAATATTGCACAGTAAGTAACTTGTATTTTTTGTGGAATAACGAGAACAATGATTATTGTCAACCTTCGTTAAGCCTGGACATTATTTTCAATCCTTTAACTGTTACGTTTCAGCGAATCGTGTCCGCGACGTGTTGCACGAACATACAGTCGGATTTTTTTATTCGAGTCAGGGATATGACATGTAGAATCCGCCTTTGTAATAATTTAATGCCTGCCAGTATTATCTCCCAGTCAACCTTTGGGCTATGCGGGACATGAAATAATATTAAATATTATTATTAAATAAATATGAAATATTATTATTAGATATTAGAAATAAGATTATATTTTAATTTTGAGTATTGTTTTGGTTATTTATTAAACAATTTCAAGTATGCGGTTCAATTCAAAATCCTTTGCGGTTCACGCCGTAAAACTGTGGAACAAGCTCCCTGTACAAATTAGAAAATCCCCAATTGTGGCTTCTTTCAAGCCTAATCTGTATAAAGCTAAGCATTATACTCGTAAGTATTATAAGTATTTATAATAAGTTTAGAAAAAACATTTAAGGGTATGAGTACATTGCTCACACTTGACTATTGTTTTTTTATCGATAAAATATGAAATGACTTTCAATCACTGTCGTCGTAAATTGATTTAACTTTACATGTGTGCGAAGCGTCAAATTTGACAGCACCACGCGCTACCCGGCCTAGAAGTTAATTAATCAAGAAATTTATTTAGACTTAAAGTATATTACTTGTATTAACATTACCTAAGCGCAACTTAAAGAAATATAAAATGTGACAGAAATATACAAAAAACGGAGCGACATCTGACGAGACAACCGTTGTTCACTCGCTTTATAAGGCACATTGTTTTATTTATTTTATAAAAATTAAATACAATATTTTGCAGAAAAATTGTGCTACTACGTGTAGCTAGACACGGCTAGAGACGTGTAGATGGTAAAATGGTAAAATTATTTGTTGCTGTTATTATTCAAATGATGTGAACTATAGACTAGAACACAGGGAAGTTTTTGCTAAAATTACATAAAATTCTGATTGTTTGTAAAATTATTTATGAATGGAAATAAAAAATGTTTTCAAGCGAATATCTTCGTAATATCTTTAGTTTTGTCGCGCCATGGTTTAATATAAATGAAAAATGGTCGTTCTAAACAGCGACAAATTTGAGTTTTGAGTGAACTCTTATGGAGACGAGCGTTTTTTTAAATGTTATTAAATACAAATGCTTCTTTTCAAGCGAATGTCTAGAGGAAGATGTTATTTCTATATAAGCAATAGTTATTGTCACAATTGCAGTTATTTTGCCACAATTGTGCGTGACAAACACCAAAAACTTGTGAAAACCGTGAGCTTGAGTATATAATATGAATATTTTTCACTTAACGTTAATAATACAAATTATTCGCGGAAACAATTATTGTAGCGGAACTACAAATTATTCACTGCTGGCATCCAGAAGACGCCGAATTAGTAGTATTCACCACTAATTCGGCGTCTTCTGAATGCCTGCAGGTAAGCAAACAATAGACATAATCATAATAAAAACTCAAATGTCAGGCACGTGATTGTTTAATTAACAGCGTTTTGTTAAATGGGTGGAAAAGGGGCGGAGCGTCATCCCTCGTCCCGCACGACATAAACATTTTGTACTGTAGAAAAAATATACAAACTCCTATTTGTAATTACTTCCTGTTAAATACGCGTTAAAAACTAGAAAGAAAATTTTCAATGTGTTTCATCGTAGATGTGATGAATGCAACAAGAGGTACCACTTCACGTGCTTGGAGCCGCCCTTGAACAAGAACCCCAAGAAACGCGGCTATTCATGGCACTGCGCCGACTGCGATCCCACGGTGAGTACTGACTTAGGGCTGGCGCAGACCAGGTGAAGCGCAGCGCAGCGCGGTTATCATTCTTCTTCTTCTTGTGGTGCCTCTCCAACTACTGGAGGTTGACTATCAGCTCTGAATATTTTGCCGTGTCTCTCGCGAGGCGAAACAGTTCGGCGGCACTCGCGATGCCAGTCCACTCCTGTATGTTATGCAGCCGTTACTTTTTCCTACGACCAAAACGCCTCTCTCCGGCAATATTGCCCATCACAATTAGTTGCAAAAGCTCGTACCTTTCACGCCTTTGCACGTGACCCAGTACGTAGCTTTTCTGCACTTGATGGTCTGCAAGAGTTCATGTTTCCGATTTACTCGTCGCAGAATTTGCTCATTGGTGACCTTCTGCGTCCAACTGATGGCCAGCATACTTCTGTACGCCCACATTTCTAACGCTTCTACGTTTACTAAGCTCCATTGTCGAGGACTCGCATCCGTATAGAAGAATGGGCCAGATATAACACTGGAGGAGATGGATGCGCAAGGAGATCTTGAGAGTTCGGTTGCAAAGAACTTTTCTCATGTTGGTGAAGGCATTCCTAGCAATTTAAGAACGGGTTTTTATATCCATAACACTATCCCAGTCTTCATTCAGCCAAGTGCCCAAATATTTATATTTGCAAACCTTCTCAAGTTTCTGGCCTGCTACCGTTATAATGGGATCTTAAGTCTGAGTTTCTTGAGACAACCATGAATTTTGTCTTGGTTACATTCATTCTGAGACTAGTTCTGACGCAACACGATCTACTATATTCTGCAGTTCCACCTCTGTAGACGCTATACGTACTGTGTCGTCCGCGTATCTAAGATTGTTAATGATACGCCCATTTACCTTAACGCCGCAGTCTAGTTCTTGCAGTGCTTCCGTTATAATGGCCTCTGAATACAGGTTAAAGAGTGTAGGTGATAGAATGTAACCCTGTGGAAACATCTTCTGATCTCCACCTCGTTCGTTTCCTCCCCATCAACACGAACGGTCGCCCGCTGTTCCTAATACAGGTTTTCATTAACAATCATTAATGGTTATCATTAACAAACAACAATCAATTTTGTCGACATTGGAATATGGTCAAAAATTCACCAACGCACCTACTGCCTAGGTCCGCTTTAATGCGCTCGAAGACTGGTAGCTGCGTTGGGGAATTTTTGATCTTATTCCAATGTCGACAAAGTTGATTTTTGATAACCGCACTGCGCTGCGCTTCGCCAAATCTGACCCATCCCGTACATGATGAGTTGATGACACATATAAGTTGGAAACAGATTAAGCTTAGAAGCCCCCTAGACGATCAATTATATTGTGCAACTAGCGACGCCAGCGACTTCTTTCGCGTGAAATTGTGATTCCCGTTGTGATTATCTGGATAAAAAGTACCCTACATGTTAACCCAGCATATAAGTTATAACTATGCCGAGTTTCATTAAAATAGGGTCCAGCGGTTTTTGTATCCTTCGTAGAGTACACTCCATTGTTTTTTTTTTTTTAATATTTCATTTTTAACACGGCTCTGTTAAGATTTTATTATACTCGTATTTATAGATAATCTGTTTCGATTTTATTATATGTATAAACTTTACGGATATTGTGCAATTTTACGGATTGCGCAATATTTTTGATCGTTTATGGAATGTATTACAACTCGTTTAAGTGTAAGGCGAAACTAAAATACCATACTTGACGTTTTTATTGGGCACACCATGCTGATGTCACGTGTACTGGCGTATTACTTTCTGAGATTGATCAGAGTGGTCATTTGTTCGGAAACAAATTATCATTTTTTTCCTGACGTTTTTTTCGAAGATATGCTTTATATAGCTGCATTTTTATGTATTTTGGCAAAAAAAGCAAAGGAGATCATCGTTTTTAGCATGGGACTTAGGGCTACCATAACTAAAACTTATGTTTGAAATATGTCATTTTTCACTTTACGATATCGTAGATTACGATACAATTTTTATAATTGTTGTCTAACTGGAATTTAAAAACTTATGATATTGAAAAACATGTGATATTTCACTCTTTGACATTCCAACACATGATTCCATTCTTTTCTATCCGGGAGGAATGGAAGAGACGCGAAACTCGCTGTTTTGAAACTCAGCCATGATTGACATAAATAGATTTTTTTTATTTATTTCGGTCTGAAAACCTTCCAGCTTGGATTGGATTGGTAGCTTTGACTATTTTGTTTTCTTAAAGTCGGTTCGAGTCCTCGATACGATATTTGGCGTAAAAACGACTATTTCTGCGTTAGTTACTATCGCGGTTATATCATGAAGTCTAATGTAAAAATGAAATGTTTCCTACCCTTTCTATTCTACTCTATAATTAAAACTCTTATTTATATTTAGAGGGAAAAACACCGAAACTATTTTACTCCAATCATGACGTGTCAAACAAACATCCTAATAAATAAATAACAATGTATAACAGTATACACTGTTATTTATTTTAATATGTTAGAAAGAGAAATAATATAGTGTAGCAAAACGGTCATTGCGCGACGGTTTCTCTACTCTACTTGGTCAAATATAGTAGGTACTAATAACTATCATTGAAAAACACAGGTTAGAGTAAGCTCTATTTTGTCGTAGAATCCATTAATTTATGGTCAATGAAGATTTTTGCTGCTCAATCCTCAAGAACAGAACCGATTTTGATGTTTTTTTTGAAGTATGTAATTATTGTAATCAATTATTTCAAATCAGAAACATTCAATTCGTGGACAATTATACATTTGTGCACAATTATCGTTGGTGGAAATGTTACAAGAAGCGTTTTTTATGTCCCGCCTCATGGGCATACACAAACATTACATACACATACATACATCTAATGTAGCGGGAACACATAGTTATTTACATTGTTTAAACAATAATAATAAAATTTATTCAAGGTGGCCAGTAAATAGTAGCCAAGCTTGTCGATAGGCCAG
Source organism: Sesia apiformis (assembly GCA_914767545.1). Classification (NCBI taxonomy): domain Eukaryota; kingdom Metazoa; phylum Arthropoda; class Insecta; order Lepidoptera; family Sesiidae; genus Sesia; species Sesia apiformis. The sequence continues at coordinate 10,554,575 of OU611953.1, forward strand.
CTGTGACCTATGAGATGACCACAATTTGATCATAATGAAATTCGCGCGATTTTCGAGATAGGTACTGGCCCTTTTTGATTTTTTGAAAAATTGGCAGCCATGATCAGTAATTGCGTACTGTAGCTACCAAATGAAGCAAAATTCACATTCTGTTTTGAGTTTATTATTCTCGAATTCTCCAAATTATTATTTTGAGTTTAGTTGTTTTGAGTTTATACTTACAAGGTACCTACAATCTTCGTCTTCTAATTTGAATTAGACCTTCAGTTACCAAACTAAATTGTAGCAAACCTAGAGTGGTCAACTATTTTTAAAACATACCCAATTTATGTAGAATCTAAAATGGTATAACACATGCGGTTTCCTCTTTCAAAAATGATGGTACTGCTATTAAAAATCAATGGGCTATTTTAAACAAATTAAGATTTCAAGAAAATTAAAATTTTCATTTTCATTAATAACGTGCACTTAATTGATCTTAAGTCATAATTTATTCATCAAGGCATGTGAGAAAGAAAGGCTGAGAAGTATAAAAAAATATAACACATTTCATTTATTATGAAAATTACAGAAGATGCAGAAAGTTGTCTGCCGCCCGCCCTCATGCAGGGTCTACAACTTCTTATGAACGCGCTCTTGAGCTGGCGAACGTATCTTCGCTTACTTATCGATCTAGCAGCTGCAGCGAACACGCTCGCATATCCCTTTGGATGTTTTTTTACTGGAGCTGCCTCAAGGAAAAAGTATACAGCAAGCAGCAAGTATAAACGGTTATAGCCTCTAAAAATAAAAGTGTACAACTTTGTTCACTACGTCCGACAGACGCCACGGCCAAAAACATTTATTAAAGGAGTTTATTTGCAAGTTTAGCAATGGAAGAATAATGCTCCAATATCTCCCGAACAATAGGGTTGAAAATATTGTTTAGATTCCCAATAAATATGACGCAGCTAGCAGCACCGGGCTACATCATGATCAGCGACCTCAAAATCCCCCGAGTAATATTTTCTCGTCGAAAATTAGACTTAACATAGAAAACCGATACCAAAGATTTTAAAAAAATGAGTTCAAAAATTTTTCTCGCCCCGCAATGTTTCTGATTTCAAATAATAAATAGTATCAAACATTTTAAAAAAAAGATCATCAAATCGCATCTGTCCTTGAGGATTTACAAGTTTTGACAATTTTATTGACTCGACTATTTTATAAAATTTATGATGTCCTTTTGGTTTATAAACGAGGTGGGCCCAAAAACGATGATCTCGACTGGACTAACTAACGGCCGCCATACAGGATCAGTTAAATCTGACAATTTTATGGCCGCTACACACGATTCGATAAAACTGTCACTTTTTCCAGGACAGTTTAAACTGATAGATAAAATTGACCGTGAGTAGTGTGAAAACTGCATTTTTCATACTAAGAAGATGCGTTTATAGTATGAACCTGACCATGTGTAGAATCATACTAGGAAGATCAGTTTAAACCGTTCAGTCAAAACTGACAGTTTTAACTGATCGTGTGTGGCGGCCATTATACACGTATCAACGTTTGCGAGCGTCACGATCTAAAGGCTCATTTACACAAAGAGAGTGTCTCAAACGGCTGGTATAAGAATATTGCATGATAAAACCGATTTGAACAGACGAGAAGACGGGTTTCCTTACAATGTTTTCCTTCACCGCGTAATTAAAATATTCGCATCCAAGTAGAAACTCAGTAGTACGGACCGGGATTCGAACTGATGCCTTCATGGGTCTCAGTCTACAATCTTCTTGATAGTTTGGCGAGTATTAGTCGATATTTTCAGTTCTAGTCCAATCTACCCTATATAGGGTTTAGGTTTATCTTCGGAGACTGACATTATGCTTTTACAAGTTTTAAAACCATTAGCTGTCTACTTGGTAGGTACTTAACACTTTAATAACTTTGTAGATTTTGTACATAATATATATCGCATTTACGAGTATCTCATAACGTTCTGCAATTCACATAAAGTACTGTTCTCAAAGTTTCGTTGCAAAATAAATATTTTTCCACAGGATGTCGAAGAAAGCCGTTGAAACGTCACCATACTAAAGATCGGCAAAGTTTCCAGTTTATTAATTTAAGATTTTTTCATTTAAAGCAGTAATATTTAAGAATAATGTTTGAATCTATTGTGTATAATAATAGCTATTAAGTCTCGATGTGCAGTATGTGACAATATTGTGATTATTTTCATTGTGTTAACTAAGCTTTTCAAAAGTATTTCTCTATAAAATATAGAATTGAAGTGTTTTGTGCATAAGTTTATTTAAAAATACTAACGTAATAAATGGAATTTGACGTGAATATTTGTTTATTTCTGCCCTCATCAGAAAAAAAGGCGTAAACGTGCATTTTGATAATATTCGAACAAAATTTTTAAAATTTCATTAATTTAAAATGAAGCTAATAACTTCGAGTTTTGGATAATACAAAATAAATAACCGTCGTTTTTTTCTTTGTTTATTTAATTCCCGAATTTAATGTTACTTATACTTTCGTTAAAGATGTTATGCCTTTTGTTCTTAGAAGAGCAGTATTTATCTCCATTAATTACTAAAATTTTATGTGTGAATTCTTATGCTACATACAGGTACTTTCAATTACTGGATCTATAAGATGTGTATTAAATCTATTAACTGGGTCTGATGGTGATGGTAAGTGGTTAACGCCGCTCATGCAATATAAGTATAAGGGTGGATGCGGGCCGCGGATCTTACAGAATCCTTATCACATCTCTCATGAAGAGGTCCATAGCCGTAAATCTGTAGAACAACCTCAGTTAGCAGATCATTCAATAACTTTAGTGTTCGCGGTGTAGTACTTTGTTGACCGCACTGTTTTAAGCAGCAGCTCCTTGATAAGGAAGTGTGGATGAACCGCGCATCAGTAACGAGAGGTGTCATGGTAAAAACCCGAAGTTAGCATCAAATAGGACAGCTCATTCCCCATTATATAGACAATAGAAAACACAAAAAGATGCTATATCCAGTCGAGCCATAAATATTGTTACAAAGAAAATATTGATATTCTTATTGTTACATTAACATTTTATTAGTAGAATTTGTGTTATTCTAGAAATAAATAGGTAAGCATTTTAAAAATATAACGTTTATTCAAAATGGTACCCATTTGGTTTTATACAATCTTTCAAACGTTGTGGCCAGTTTTCGATTGAAACACGCACCCTTTCCATGGGAAAATTGGCAACTGCCACCATTATAGAATGTGTATTGTCTGTGGTTTTGTCAAACGAGTGCTTACCACCCTATGGCCATAGACTACACGCCTTCTTGTCAGGTGACCTCGGTAAGACGCACATTCACGTCTAATATTAATAAATTACTTAGTCAATGTTATTAGTCTTTTAATGTACATAACATACTAACTAATACATGGCGCAGTCGAATTAAGAACTACGTGGCTGAAAGTATAGTTTGGATAGTAATAAACAAAGTTATTTCATAGAAAAAAGTGATTTTCATAAGTACCCGTCGGCGTGGTCGAAAGGCCGTCACAGAAAAAAGAAAAAACTGCGTTGAACATGGCTTTGGCAGTTGAATATCGTTTGCCAGCTCCAATAAGATTGGATACGTTAGAAGATTTGTTGCCCCAATGGCAAAGATTTAAGCAATCTTTTAAAATTTTTATCACGGCCGCAGGTTATGAACAGTTAACAAGTACAAGAAAGGCGGCAATTTTGCTAAATAGTGTTGGTGATCAGGCTCTTGAATTATATTTAAACATTTTAAAAAAGAGCGATTCTCCAAAATATGAAGATGTTATCGAAGTGTTTGATGATTATTTCACGCCCAAACAAAATGAGGTAATTAATAGTTACAATTTTAACAAAAAAGTACAAGAGGACGGAGAGTCTTTTGATTCGTTTTATATTGAATTAAGAAAATTAATAAAAAGTTGCAATTATGACACATTGGAAGACAGAATATTGCGTGACAGAATAGTCATCGGTGTACGCAGCAAGACATTGCAAGAGAAATTGCTTTCAATGAGAAACCTTACACTAGATCAAGCTGTGGATGTCTGTAGATCAATGGAGTTATCAAAGGAGCATTCCAAACACATTGCAAAGGAGTCGATGGAAGTAAACGCTTTACAAAGTCAATTTCAACAAACATTGCGAAAACATCAGGGGTCAAGTCAAAATAGTAGCAAGATATCACAACATAATAGCAATAAAGCTAAGTATAATAACAATAACAATGTTAAGAGAAATATTAATAGTAATTACTATCAGTGTAAGAAGTGTAATACATATCACGGTCCAAAGAGTTGTCCTGCCTATGGCAAAATTTGTAAGAAGTGTAACAAACCAAATCATTTTACTGTGGGTTGTAAATATAAAGAACATAAGAATAAAGTCTTTTACATAAATAAAGAACAGACTGATGGGTCTGATTCTGAATATGTTCAGAACTTATGACTTAAAATGTGTCACTCTATTAATAAGAAACATATGGTGGACTGGTCACACAGTCTTCAAGTAGGAAATAAAATTGTTAAATTTAAATGTGATACTGGGGCTCAGGTCAATGTGTTATCGTTAGACAATCTAAAGAAAATTGTCGATGATGATAATCCTTGTTGGTCTGAGACAAAAGCAATCCTAGAAGTTTTTGGGGGTACACGTATCAGACCAATTGGTCAAATAATATTAAAAATTAATAAAGATAATAAAAGATATGATACGGAATTCATAATAATAAAAGAAAAAGTACGTCCTATTCTGGGATTAACTTCATTAATACAGTTGAAATTAATGAATAATATTAATATTAAAAATAAACCATACTCTAATAACTTTCTAAAAAATAATAAAGTTAATAGTGTAAACTCAAAAGATAGTAAAGATCTAATTATTAATAAAAACTTTGAACTTTTTAAGGGTGTTGGGCAATTTAAGAAGCCGCTGGAGCTACACATACAGTCTGGAGCTGAACCAGTGGTTAGACCTCCGAGGAGAGTCCCTTATGCTATTAAGGAGAGATTAGCAGAAAAACTTAAAGAATTAGAGCATCACCAAATCATTGAAAAGGTAGAACATCCTAAAAGTTATGTAAGTAATTTGGTGATAGCTGTAGGTTGTGTATGATGTGGCTCTAGTTATTTTTTTTTAAGCCTTTTTGAGTTTATATATATATATATATATTGTGGACAAACATATGGGTTTGTCATATACCTACATTGCAATAATGTTGTAAGTAAACTAGTGTCACTGTTGTTTTTGTAATGTTATGTTAAAAAAATTCGAAATGTTTTTAAAAAAAAAAAAAAAGGGAAAGATGTATTGTCTGTGGTTTTGTCAAACGAGTGCTTACCACCCTATGGCCATAGACTACACGCCTTCTTGTCAGGTGACCTCGGTAAGACGCACATTCACGTCTAATATTAATAAATTACTTAGTCAATGTTATTAGTCTTTTAATGTACATAACATACTAACTAATACAGAATGTTTTAGGGATTCGATATTATCATGGCGTTTAGAGCATGCCTTGCTCTCCAAAACAGACCATAAATCATAATTGAGCGGATTAAGGTCGGGACTAGATGATGACCACTCATCAGCTCTAATGAAGTCTGGAATATTCCTTTCTAACCTGCGTTGAGCGAGCTTTATGACCTGGTGCTGAGTCTTGCTGAAAGGATCATTCTTGGTTATGTAACAGGGTGTTATTAAGAGGTTTTACGATCTTCACAAGAATCGTAGAGATGAAGATTAGAGATGAAACGGATAGTCGTTTGGCCGGATACCGGATATTTGGCGAGCTGCGAAGCTGGATGGCCGGATATACGGCTTATTGTCTCGTTGCATGTTGTGACGAGTTTAGCGCCGCACAGGTGCAGCGAACGCGATCGGATCAATTCGGGCGGTTTCGGAACCTTCGGGTGTCATCGTGAGTGATCGTGCGTGACGTGAGTGAGCGATTGTTTAGTGAAAATTAGATGTGCGTGATTTGCGTGCAATTATACGATTATTATAGTCGTATGCAATTATACGTTGCCTGAAAATTTAGTCTATTCACCATAATCTACCACTTGTTAATTTTGAGTTGTTAATTTTAAATATTCTCTTTGATAAAAAAAAAGAAGAATAAGAGGGAATTTTATGTGTCTGGGTTTTTTACGTTTTTTAGTTCACTATTATGGTGATTATGATTATGATTCTGAAAATCTGTGAAGTTTTTGTAAGTTTTTAGTTTAAATATTTATTATTAAAGTCAATATCTCGGAAGGTAATTTTAATTTTTTGGAAGGTACTTTGTGAATTTTTGTAACTTTATCACCTTTAAATAAAAGCCGTCATAATTATAAGCCATTTTATTATTATTTACCTCACAAAGATTCATTTATTAAAGTTGATTTTAGGAAATTATCATAGTTTTTGGATATCCGGTATCCGGCCGGATATTGAGTTACTATCCGGTATCCGGCCGTATAGTAAATTTAGGCCGGATACCGGATAGTTACCGGATATCCATTTCATCTCTAATATTGATACACTTGAACTGACGTGATACCGTTTCACAAAATACACGTTTCACAAAAATATGGGCCAGTCACTCCTCGATAGCTAACACCCCACCAAACCATCACTGAAGTCGGATAATGGCCACGTTGCACCCTATTGACCAATTGAGCAGTTTTTCTACAATTATGAGCATAAACTCGATCGTTCTGCTTGTTAAAATGTTACTCAATGGTGAACAATTTCTCGTCCGTAGATTAGATTTGTCTGTAAACTCCCTTTGCGTACCGCCGAAGTCATTTTATTTGTCAACCCTATTTTTATTTAAATTATAATAAATTACCAGTACGTCTTTTATAAGCAGCAAGTCCTAAATCATCTTTTAAAACTCGTGATGTGTTTCTGGGTTCTATATTCATCTCTCTGAATAAAATCTTGCTACCGGATGGGATTTATTCGGATTCTCTCCTTCACAGCTTTGTCTGTTTAGTATGAATAGTGTGTTAAGTTTACGGCCAACTACGGAATAATGCCGGAATAGTGCCAACTTTACGGTTAAGCACCGAATCATGGGAGATACGCGCCGTACTTCCCGTGGGCTCTTTCCGCACGCACTTTCTTGACTCCCTACAAATTTCTCTTCTCCCCTTTCTGGGGCGTGCACGAATACAACAGAGGTTTTTCGCCGGCCAGTTCTAATAGCAGTCTCTTTCGATGCCAGGATTGCGCGAATTTTAGCAGCCGTGCGAAGTTCGCCTCCGATGTTACAAAGTCCGGACAGTATACTGGCCCTGTTTCTGCTCGCACTACACCATCCATCATTCTACTTCGCTCTTGTTTGTACAGCTCACAATGCCATAGCACGTGGTCCCTATACCTACTCATTGGCCGCTCCGCAAAAGCAAATTCCCCCTACCGCTAAGTCCCAAGTCTCTAAGACGACCTCGAATGCTGCCGTGTCCAGTAAGCAACTGAGACAGCTGGTGATCCGGCTTTACCAAAGTCTGTATCAATCTGACTGCGACGTACGGAAAGAAACCGAAGAAATATCTATCCTTGACATCTCTGCCAGCTTTACCCCGACAAATCAATTATTTCCGTGTATATTGCGGATGACCTCTAGATCGTCCGGGAGGACCCTCGCAAGTACAGGAAGTGCTATGGTACTTGTTGTTCTATACGTCTTTGTAAGTAAGATAAGCGCATATCGCTGTGAACGCAACAACGGGCTATGCATAACTTGAAGCTATTCTCGCCGGTACCACACCGCGGCTGCATAAATGATAATGGCCACGAAAGTGCCCTGGTATAGAATTCGCAGAGCAACGTAGCGAATACCCCAAGAAGTCTGACACGCGTAACTTATTGTAGGAGTAGAGTGCACGCTGCATTCCTACAGCCGCTGGGCGCACTCGACTGGCCATGTTACCCCTCTTACAGAAGACTACCTTGAAATGCATTTCCTACTTTATCGTATTTCCTCAATGTACGTACGTGTTTCGGTAGTAAGTGAGATATGCCAAAGTCCATTCCCATCCCTCCCCATTTTCCCAATCCATTCTTTAATCTGCAAAGGTATGCAGCGCATCCGGGGGCGTGCCATCGTTTGTCATTCTGAACTGATTTTGGCATGTATCGCGGATGTATATGGACGACAGTATCCACTTACTATCGGGACTGTATGCACGTCTGTCGCCTTTTTCTATAAAAAAAAATCTTCCCAAAGCATTTCGCGGCTCTCTCCCCAGTTACAAGTGCGTGTTGCGTAAAGGACCGGCGAGCGTCGATCATAATCCCTAACACCCTGGTAGTCATCGCTCTTAATTGAAACTCCGTCCATCTTAATAGTAGATGGACCTTGGAAGCGTCCCTTAATTGTCATCGTCTGGGACTTCACGGCGGAAGAATATCTCAGACTGTTTCGTATTCCCCAGTCAGACACGGCATGCAATGTTTCAGCCGCCCTCCGCTGCCTGCTCAGTCTGCCCCATGAACCGAGCTTCAATCATGACAGTATGACATTGTCGGCGTATGCAACCATTCGAACTCCATCCACCTGGCACAGGCAGTCGCAAAAGATCATCAAGCAGGATGTTCCACACAGGGCCTGTGGACAATCCATTGTAGACGCCTTCCACACCGCCTCTCGACCCACAAAGAAGCCTACTTTACTATTGGTGAAGTAAGTCATTAGCATGCGGTAAATATTAGGTGAGCAGCCAGCCCACGTATATTTAAGAAGAATCATTGGCCACCAAGCACCTGATATATCTAGGAATATCACCTGTATGTATTTCTCGTTACGATCATATACAGTACTAAATATGGACTTGAGAGCTGTGATAATTGAACGTCTACGAGATAACCCATGCTGACAGTCCGAAATAGTATGGTATAGGCACGGAGCTGAATCAATGACAAGCCGCTCTAGTATTACTAGTACCTTGAACGGGAAGCAAGGTTATTGGTCTGTAGGCTTTTGGGTTCGTGAGAGGCTTGTCATTACCCTTAGGAAAAACTTAGTTGGCCCCTTTTCCACACGTTGGGGAAAACACCCTATCACACACAGACTGAAAATATCGCAGTCGTTCCGGCCCCACAGGATTTACAGACATTCCTGATTAATCGAGCCGTTATACCATCTATCCCAGCTGCCTTTTTCGGAAGTGATTTGATGATCCGCTTAATGGATGATCCGTTACTATGGAATGGAAGATCTGAGTCTCTCCAAGATGGAATGCATGCCGCTGCAATTTTAACTTGACGATGATAAGCGGACTCTGTTTCAGCATCATCGTCGGGACACAGCGACGTTAACAGGTCCCGCATTGCCAGTGTTGTACTATCTGCGAAACGGCCGATCAGTAACCGAGCTGATCTAGTTGTAAATTGACACCCATTGAATCGTTCTTCTTTAGAATCTGATACATGCACAAAAGCTTTCGGAACATATTCCACCACGCTTGCCCAGTGCCGATTGTTATGCACATGCTTCAGATTTTTTTTAATTTTCGATCATACGGGTTTTCTCACCATCTTTTCCTTCATCGTTGAGCTAGCGAAAATTTTAGAATTTGATTTTAACTCACGACCTGTGAGTTATTGCTCAGTCTTAAGAATCAGTCCATAGTTGATTTCTCGTTTTATTGTAACACGATAGATATCTTAATACAAATAACATTGGTATGTACAGCTGGGGAAGAAATTGTTAATATATAGGTATTTCAACTTATTCGTACTTACCTACTTTAGAAAGTTTTATAAAACTTATTGGGCAAATAAAAATGCCAATAAAACTTCTGAACGAGTTGCGACGCCGGTCGTCAGTATTATGTAAAAGTTAGAGCGTCATGAATATTATACCTCCCTATATAACAGTAGTGGGAGGCGCCAAAGTTGCCACCAAAAACTTGTCTTTGTTCAACTCCCGAGTGGGTGGATGTTGGAACAATCACCAGGGAGCGCCGCTTTGTTCTAGAATTCGCCACTCGTCGCGGGAGGCACGTCTTAGAAATTGTAAGGACTCCGTAATGAATTCTAATATCCGATGCGAACACTCTCAAAGTTAGGTGCTCGTTCGTGCGTATTCCTATTGATTCAATTTCAGAGGTAGATATTTGAGTAAGCCACGTTTATTTGTACCTGACAATAAATTTGATCAATCTATTGGAACTTAATTACAAATATTAGGGGTTAAAGTATGAAATTGCCGATTTGTACTGAAAAATTAAAACTCGTTTTTTTCTAAAATGTAACATATTTATTTAATCAAAATATTTACCCTCATTATCCATACATTGTTGCCATCTAATCGGAAGTTCATTTATGCTTTTGCGATAGAACTCTGGGGATGTAGATTCGACAAACTGTGTGAAAGCATTTTGTACTGCCTCTTGGGAAGAAAATTTTTTACCACGTAGAAAATTGTCCAAATCACGAAAAAAATGGTAGTCCGTTGGAGCAAGGTCTGGCGAGTACGGAGGATGACGTATGGTTTCTAACTGCAGTTCCTGTAGAGTTACAACGATTTCTCGTGCAGTGTGAGGTCTTGCGTTATCATGGAGCAATAATGGTGAAGATACATTCACGAGTCGGGGCTGTTTCACTGCTAGTTTCGCCATCATTGTTTGAAGTTCGGCACAGTAAACATCTACTGTTATTGCTTAACCAGGCCTGAGAAAGCTATAGTGAATAACACCATGAATAGACCACCAAACAGTTACCATTACATTTTTATTGGTAAGCTTTGCCTTAGGGCACTGTTGCTGCGTTTGACCTGGGGTCAGCCATTGCATTTTTCGCTTTCGGTTATCGTAAAGAATCCACTTTTCGTCACATGTCACAATTCGATCCAATATTCCTTCATTTCTGTACCGATTCAACAAGGCAACGCAACTTTCAACACGCGTTTCTTTCTGCAGATCAGTCAAATCACGAGGCACCCATTTTTCATATTTTTTTATCTTATTGATTTGATGCAAATGAGTCAATATTGTAGGTAAGGTAACGTTAAACCATGCCGCTAATTCCTGGGTAGTTTGACTCGGATCGGCTTCCACCATCTCCTTCAATTCAGCGTTATTCACCTGTGTGGGCGGTCTTCCACGTGGTTCGTTCTTCAAGTCGAAGTTTCCATTACGAAAGCGTTTAAACCAAAAACGCACGGTTCGTTCATTAGCAGTCTCCTCTCCAAACGCAGCATTGATATTGCGAGCCGTTTCTGCCGCGTTAGTTCCGCGTCGGAACTCGTATTCAAAGATTACTCGGATTTTCGAAATATCCATCTTTACCGTCTAAGCTGAATAAAAAAAACAATTGAAAGTATAAAATCGATAGTTGCACATTTTTTAAAACAAGAACCTCATAGGTATCATGTGAAAAAAGTTTCACTCGAAAATCTCACACCATCAAGGTTTTATGTCAATTCAAAGTATCTATTACTATAAAACGGCAATTTCATACTTTAACCCCTATTATTTAAAGGAAAATGATATATGTTTAAATTAAAAGAATGAAACAATATTAAACGATTGTTACCTAATATCTATATTTTAAATCATATAATTACTCGAAGACGTAAATTTATTTAAACACCATCGCAGTAGAGCAAACTAAGCGGTACTTTCATATATCAAACAAAATTCCCAAACAAATACTCGACGATTCTAACATTACCCAGTTGAATTGAATGGGACAAGTTATCGCCAACTGTGCGGCACATTCACGCTTAAACTTTGTTCGTTTGTTCAAACAAACTTGATCCCAACTGCATAATTTCTTCATATGGAAACTTGATGTTTTCGTGTGTCTCATTGTTTTTGTTGTTCTCTGCTTGGGTTTATTTAGTGGAAAGTTGTTATACCCGGCGTGGGAATAAATTTAATTAATTTAGAGAGTAAAGTTTTTTTAGTACCTAATACGAGAAGTAGGTGAATGTACTTGTTTAATTATTTATTCTTTATATAGACGAACTACCACGCTACTTACTTACATGGAATATTATCTGTAAATAAGATACCTCTATAATATAAGGTCGGGGAAAAAGTTTCTTCGTATTTTATATACAAATTTAAGACATTTTTTTTAAAAGTTTAATTATATTTAATTATAATATATATGTGCCGTTTTGTTTTATAACTTGTTGCCATCTTGTAGGTAGTGACATGATCCCGTTGCTGTAGAGATTTTTGGTCAAAAAATTGCGACATGTAGTTTTGACAGTCCTCTCTTGATGTTAACCTTAAACTACCTAAAGAATTCTGAAGAGACCGAAATAAGTGGAAATCTGAGGGCGCAAGGTCAGGGCTATATGGTGGGTGCATCAACACTTCCCAACCAAGCTCTCTCAGTTTTTGCTGAGTGGCCAAAGATGTGTGTGGTCTGGCGTTATCATGATGAAAGACTACACCCTTTCTGTTGATCAATTCCGGGCGTTTTTTCTCAATTTCTTGCTTTAGTCTCATCAGCTGTTGGCAGTAGAGATCCAAATCGATGGTTTTGTCTGGCGGTAAAAGTTCATAATGAACGATGCTCTTCCAATCCCACCATACACACAACATCATCTTATTGCGCGTTAATCCGGGTTTCGCCACAGTCTGTGGAGCTTGGCCGCACTTAGACTATGATCTTTTCCGCATGTTCTTGTCGTAAGTGATCCACTTCTCATCACCAATGATCAATCTTTTCAAAAATGGTTCGGTTTCATTACGTTTTAATAGATAATCGCAAACGAGTACACGGTTCATTAGGTTTCTTCCAGTAAGTTCGTGTGGTACCCAAATATCTAGCTTTTTTGTGAATCCAGACTTTTTCAAATGAGTCAAAACTGTTTTGTGGTCAATGCCCAGTTCATCGGCAATGTCGTAACTACTTATATGACGATCTTGCTGCATTTTTTCACAAATGACATCAACTTTATCGGTAACAGGGCGACCGGAGCGAACTGCATCTTTAATATTAAGATTTCCTGACTGAAACCGCTTAAACCAACTATGTGCTACTCTTACTGACACCGCATTAGGTCCATAAACGGCATAAATTTTTTTCGCGGCTTGTGTCGCATTTGTTCCTTTTTTCTAATAAAACTTTAAATTGTATCGAATTTCTTCGTTAGATTCACTCATTTTCTTGGACAGAAAAACATTGATATTGACCCCGACCTATTATATCATTGATATTGGTATGTAATAATACTGGGCATTTAGTCTCTATTGCGGAGACCACTCTGAGAAGTATGGTATGTGTACCTTTTAGGAAAACAATATTAAACGAAAGTTGTAGAATTACATGAGCCCTATCCAATAACATATAGGTACTTAATACATATAAACTTCAGAACTGCATAGTTTTGAGCTCTGCTGGTCACTCTTGCTCGATATGTAGGTACCTACATAGTGATTTTTTTCTGAAATTTTATAATCTTTCAAATCTTCAAAATAGGTGGATACATTATCACCAACCCTTTTACAAAATCCATTCCTAAATCTCCAAAAGTAGACGGGCGCCTCTAGGGATGTGCCAAAGTTTATCATTCTGGACTGAGGTCCACACAGTGCACACTTATCAGGTGTCCACTATCTTCTTTCTATAAAAATGGACGCTTTATGAAATACTTCATTATTTAAGAAACAATTCTATTAATTAAAAACCTTATAAAGTTCATCATTTTGTAGCTTCATCTATTGTCCTACACCCATCTGAAGAAACTTCGGTAACTCATCCGATATCCTCTGAAGTCGCGTTGCTAACTTCCCAGTCGTTAAACTGTGTTTAAACCACATTCACAGAATACGAATACTAACCGCAGACTAGTTCTAAGGAGCATGGATGAACTGCGTCACTATGAGAGCAGACAATTCGGGTATGTAACAGAAATTACCAAAGCTGCGATGTCGTAACTTCGAGGACCATGGTCCTACAATTTCTTGAAACGCCCATCCTCTTTTCTGGTTTTGATGTAAGTTATATTGACATCAGTCTATATCGTCCCACTATAGGGCTTGTGCTCTAGTAAAATGACTAGAAACTCAGCAGCCACTTATTTTTATCATTAGTTCGGCGGTGTTGGATAACATAACGGCGAGCGGTGAGATGAAAACGAGATTTGGAGAAAAAAACCGCACTGGGCCGCGTGGTGTAATATGGTCCGAAACCCCCTAGTGATTTACGGAATATATCTAATTACAATTATCATAAAATGCAAAATATGCTAGTTACAATTATTATGTAAAAAATCGAAGGTAAACTTAACTTCAGGGACGTCAACAATCTGAAGGGCACAAGTTTATAAAAGCTAAATGCTATTTATAATTGATTAGCTTACGTTAGGTAGGTATTGCAATCTATGTGCAACGAGACTTAAAAAAATATAGGTAGGCACTCGTGCCTATATTTAGTACACTAGGTGCCACGTCGCAAAATAAATAATATATTAGGCTTCCTAATATAATTAGGAGTCAAATCGGGAACTTTCAGAACTGCTTCAGCAGTTCAGAAAGTGGGTACCGTATGAGTGTAATGAAAGTCACCTTCACTTGAAAGTCATGTGTCGAAGCTTGTCTTACATAACTGAACCAGTACAAAAATAAAGGGATTCTGAATCATATTGTAACTTGTAATGAGAAGTGGAGAATGAATTAATCGATTCCCGTCCCCAGGAGTTCTATAGCAGAGGCATCAATCAACTTCTATTAAAATGGCAAAAGTGCATTGATAATAATGGAATATATACTTCGATTAATTAAATAAATAATTTTGATATCAAAAAAATTGGAATTTTTCCATATAAAACGGCAATATCATACGTAAGGACCTAATATTTAAATAAAAGTTTGTATATAAGAATATTTGAAAACGGTCAGTTCTGGTAGAATATATTTTTCCCTTATAAACTTCAGTATTTCCTCAAGAAAATAGTTTTCCAAGAGTACATCGTTAAGCGTTCGCCTCAAGATATTAAATTATAAAGACGCTTTATAAAATTTTAATGTGTCTCTACATCCATGGTCTACATATCTTTTATTACTCTTTAATATACCTCGTTTGATATTATATAAAATAGTAAAATAAATAATAGGTGCACATCGAAATCTCTGTTCGTACGGATTTCGGACTACTCAAAAGTTGAGGTTAAATCCTGAAACAAATACCTAGGCCATCGGACATAGTGCACAAAATGCACAAATAAAATTATTGTTCCTTGTGCATAAATGTTTGTTCTATACCTACTAATTTTAAAAATTATATAGTGATATTAAGTATATAGTTAAAATAATGTGAACCATATAATAAAAATATATTATAAAAATAATCAGAATACGCCTTTTGTAATTATCTACCTTCGCTAGAAGCCGCGTCATATTTGTTTTAGCCCACTTTAGTAAAAGTGTGCTTGCAAAAGCACGTCTATCTTTGTACGGCTAGTGCGATCTTGCTAGCGAGTATCTTGCCCGTTAAATTGATAAAATCGATTCTATCGGAACGGGGAAATAAAAGAACTTCTCTTTCAATGCAAGTGGTTAGTACAATCGCAAGCATTTTCCTTTTTAACTTTTCCTTCCTTTTGTTACATCAGTTTATTTTAAGCACATCGTAATGCCCATAGGATATAACTGTTTCAGATTATTGGTGATAATCCATGTCTACTAAAGTTTAATGTCCAAAGTAGAAGTTCATAAGTTATGTACGTACTATGGTAAAAATTTTAGCTTTTCCTAATGTTTAAAATTACGTACCTACTGTTGCTTAGTCAATTATCAGGATAAAAATTGCTTGTGCAGATCAGCACTTTGTGAATAAATATTTACAAGATAAGATAATTTGTCATAAAATCAATGTAACAGATTCATACGAGTCGATAGAAAACGTTGATAAGCTCTTTCCTATATAGGTAAAAGCTTATTGATTGCACGTGAACCTACTTACAGCGATATATACCAGTGATCAGCGAATAGTCTATCCAATGAGATATGGTACACAAATTGCTTACTCATAGATATATTTGGATTAAAGGGATCTCTAATGCTTGAACCGCACATGATCATTAATGCGCCCCGAACATTAATGCCCATTAATGTTAACGCGGTAATCGTTCACGAAATGTGTTGGTTGCACTATAGTTATTTCGCTCTGAACAAGAATATTTGCTCAGAACAAGAAACCGAGACGGCTTCTTTACATTTTTGACCCTCATTTTTAGAATGGTAAATTTGTTGTATCTGCTTATATTTACTATATTTGATTTAATACTTTTGTTGTTGAATAAAACGAATACCGACTTCAATCAATCAAACACGAACTTATTTCAATTAGATATGGAAACTATGCGAACATACAACAAAGTCTGACATGATCGAAAGTTCTGTACGGAATTAAACAATATAGGTGACTGCAACCGACACCTCATTGAAAACTGCTACCCGAGCTGCAGCCGCATTTGTAGGGAAGGCCGATTAATTAATAGGTGACCACATTAGCGTTTATCGCCCTAAAACGCAAATATTAATGTCGTTAGACGCAGATGTAGCTCCAGCATTATATAGATGATTTATAGCTGTGTTTATGAACAATAGGTACACGTTCTTTGATATCAAAGCAAGTAAGTTATCTTTGCAATTAAGGCCGCCAATTGTGTCAGTCCAATTATTATTTGAAATATGATTCTAAACATCTCGTCTCTGCCTTGATGAGCCAAAATGAGGGAAAGACGATATAACCCCCGGCGGAAGCACAGCCGGCCGGGGTTAAGGGTCCTAGGAAGAGAAACCGGCGGACGATACGCGCGGTATCGAGCCGCAACGTCTTCTGCATCTTCGCTGAGAGCTAGCCACCACGGAAATCCAACCGCCTTAGGTTGGTCTCGAGTCTGGTGGAGATTTACGTTTACGGACAAGACGACTGGGATGATTTCAGTGGATGTCACGCTCCACATGTCGGTGATCTCGTGCGTCAGGTAGAGATACTTTCTTATCCCGGTTTCGATTTTCACGAGCCCCTCGTCATACGGGATAGTGATGTCTACTATGAACACTCTTGTATCCTCGTATCTTACATTATCTGACAGGTTATTTACCCTTAAAATAGCACAGCAATTAATCACGAATTTAGAAAACAACGAATTGAACTTTTATTAAAGTTAGAAAAACCAAAATACCAAGAAAAATATAAGTTCAGTCAAAAATTAAACACTATCAAGAACTCATTTTATTTGCTTCAGCCTTCTGTAGAGGATTAAAAAGTAAAAATTATTCTTATATTTGTTGGCGACTGTACTAATCTATCCTGCTCTTGACTTTGCTCCATTCGACCTCGTTAGGTGGGCTAAACTTCTAACGCTTTTCCATTATTAAATTTATAGAAGATTTATAGGTTTTGATTCTCAGTATTTTATTTTTAGACGAAAAATTCAGTCTACAGTTAATGACACATCACTAAATTATATATCTACTTCATCACACGATAGTATGGAGTAACTTTACCATTATTCGGTAGAAGTATTTGAAAGACTTATTAAGTACGACTTTACTTACCTCTGTTTTGATGTGAAGCTGTAGATTTACAATAAGCAATGCGATTCGCAACATTCACATTGCTTGTTGCAGATATTATCCACAACGAGCAGTCCGCTTGTACGATCATAAAATGAGTGAATGAATGAACCATTCCTTGGCTTAATAATTTAAACTTTATCGTTCATAAAGACACCTATATGCACAGAGCCGGACTCTTATATGAATACAGCAAAATGGATAAAATTTTATAGTTCCTTAGTAGAAAGACATTCACCAGATTCCAACCTTTAAGAAAGGGTCTATCGATTTCTTATACATATATAACATACTATACTTACTATAGTGGAGTGTAGTTGTTGACGAAACGTTGGAAAAAAGAGAAGAGATTCCAGAAGACCTCGGCCAAGTAGCCCGGAAGATTCAATTAATATACGTACTATACTTACTATTTGACTACATATTTAATGCGAGCAGAAAACACTTTTATATCCCTTTATTCTTCATTTTACCTTTACCTCAATCTTTTGGCAAATTAAATCTAGGTGAAAAGGAAGCTTTTATTACCGTGAGAATAGCCCCTTTCCTGCTCGTGGTGGGCCGCACACGTGTCTATGGCATTGTCATAATGAGAAATAGCACAGGTCACTTACGGAGTTAGTTGGTTTCACGCTGTTGCACAAGATGATAGGAAATACAAAATAACTACTTCCTACTGCTAAGTCTGTCTGTACTACTTAAACGTACTATTCTAATAGGTAGTCGGAGAAGTTCGCGGCCGTTTTGAACGTACGACTATCGATATCGTGCTATATTTCTGGCAACACTGATCACTGGCGGGAATGTGATATTAAAAGTTTTATCTGTATATTTTTTAACAATTTTAAAATGGAAGTAAGGAGAATATTAGATATGATTTACATTTTTTTTCGACAAGAGTATGAACGTTTTTAGTGCTTGAAAAGAGATTTGTGGTGTTTACGGAGAAGATGCTTTATCTAAAACTACTGCAAAAAATGGTTCAGTCGATTCAGGTCTGGTAATTTTGATGTCAATGATGTTCCGTGCTGTAGTCGTCCTATTAAAGTAAATTGAAGTCAACACCAACATGTTACCATTGAACAAATTGAAGCAGGTCGACACATAATCAGTCATCAAATTGCGGAAGAGCTTAGCATTCACCACTCAACAGTTTTGGATCACCTGCTTAAACTGAATTTTGTAAAAAGCTAGATGTTTAGGTGCTGTATGATTTAAGTGACAGAAACTTGGTGTATATAATTTCCATACGCGAGATGTTACTAAAACGAAAAAATCGATCCATTTCTGAAGAGGCGATGAGAATGGATCACCTACGATAACAATGTTCTAAAACGATCTTGCTCTAAGCGAGGTGAGCCATCACAAATAGTCCCAAAGCCAGGCCTCACTCTGAACAAAGTCATGTTATGTGTATGGTAGGACTGGAAAGGCATTGTGTATTACGAGCTTTTGCCACATGGCCAAATGATTAATTCTAATGTCTACTGTCAGCAATTAGTAAAATTGAAACAAGTACTTGAAAAAAAACTGAAATTGTCTGCATAATCTATTGATTGTGTGCATCTATTGTGTGCATAATCTAGTGCTTTGCTATTAGCAAAGCCACTTTTTAACTTTAGCGATCTGAAATAAAAAATAACAAAAATTACTACAAAAATACAAAATAACATTTTGAATACTTTTAACTAGGCACAGATAATAATACAATACTCTATTAAACTTATGTCATATAATGTATTGTGTGTGTGATAATAATACAATACTGTTTTAAACTCATGTGATATAGGTAGTGTATTTATTGTATATGCGTTTTACATACATATCATGATATCTAAATTTAATATCGATATCGACTTTTATAGAATCAGAAATCGTTTTTTTGTTAAAGTCCATTCATTAACTTCGCAGACATAATGCTTCGCTAATTGGATATTGAAGCACACAAGGAAAATGCATTACTTAATTATATTCATCATCCTTTTTAAAGCCGTAAGTGCTACTTTCGTATCTATTATCTATAAATAAGTATTTGAAGTGAAACAAAGAAAACATCACCACTTCACGTCAATATTGCCAATTTATAACTAGACAATTGTATTTAGGTATGTACCTACTCAAGTTTGCACAAGCGTTATAAATGGGTAAGTCATTATCCTAACCGTCTTGCAATTAACTGGGGTAGGCTTAAAATAGGTACCTGCCACGGTATTGGTGAATACAGATCAAAGGTTTTATGATTTCCTTGCCGATAATTGAATTTGGCTAAAAGTCAAGGCTGAATAAGGATAAAACTAAATCCAGTTGTATGTATGTTGGTTGGTAATCATTTTATAGAAAATTATGTGTATAATGATATTAATTTCACAATTTTATCATTATAGGTAAAATTGTTTGAAGGGTTAATTGTGCACGACGAAACCATGAGTGCATAGACAGTTCAATGTGCCCAATGATATTAAATTGAATTGGACAATAAACAAGTGTAAATATTGCACGAGTAAAAAGTGTCGTAGCTTCGGAACAGTGCGTCTAGGAATTAATAACATACGTTCGGTGCATGTGTACTAACGTTGCAGATTTCGGAGAAGAAGGGGTTGTCTAAATGTGGTTACGCAACGGGTAAAGTGTATTGGAAGCGCTTTTGCTATACTGAGCATGTGCAGTAGAGACATAATGACAAAGTTCTAACCTCTTTCCTCCGAGATTATGGGATGTTATTTACATGTCTATTTACTAGAATAAGATGTTATAATATCATATATTTACGTGTATATTGCGTATTGTTTGTGTATTGTTGTTTGTTCTCACCGTTAACATTAATCGTACTTTGTCTTACATTATTATATGTTTCTTAACTTACACGGGAACATGTAACTGTTTCCTCACGAAGTTTTCCTTCGCCTTCGAGCTAGTGATAATTTAAATATACGTACTTAAGTTGAAACTCCGTGGTATGGCCGGACATTTAAATTCACAACCCCACGAATGAAAGCTGAGAGTTTGCTATCACCGCCTTGATATTTAAATATTTTATTTTTTGTTGATTTTTATGATCTACTTCTGGACCGGAGTCTCCGTTGTTAAAGATACTAGTTCATTTACGAGTAAAACAAATAAAGACACGCTGAAAACTATAAGTACACCCATCTGTAACTCAAACACAGCTATTACGAAGACAATAGAAAGCCACCTGAAGCCGTAATTACGGCAACTTAGAAGGAAGCCCCTAATAGCTATCAAACGGCATGACTAATCGTCCCCGGAGCCCGAGCAACAGACTTATAATTACTTACAAATGAGTTTAATGACACTTTTTTGGAATTTAAGAAATTCGAGATTCTGTGGAGCGAGCTTCACCTAATCGTTTTTCGACGTCCGGAGTTTTAATTGTGTAGTTTAAGAGAATTGAGTTACAAATGTTAATAAAAAGTACTTTTGAACTAACAAATATTTGCCGTAAAATAGTCTTGAGGCCGATACGCACTGGTAAGGCGATGGCGACACGACGGCGAATTTAGAAAAAGAAACTTCTTTTAATATAATATTATTTTAACATAATGCCGGTCCCTGACTTGTTAATCGTCGTACGGACACACTACAGAGACGACGCACTACAAAACCGAAGCTAGCCGATAGTCTCTTTCTAAAGGCCGATGTGTATTACTTTCGACCGGGAAGTGTACATAATAAGTACCTACTACAGCTACGAATAGTTTGTATAAAAGTCGTTGTAGTCGAGAGGTGACAGCGCTGAACAGGGGGACGTATTAGTATGCTCTGATTGTCTCGAATTCGGTTCACCTGCGAGATTTATCTATGCATCTGGTGCTTTGGACGTGCAATGAAGGTGTACCTAGGTACAATAATACATAATATATATTGATAAAAATATATACTTATATACCCATATAAATACATAGAACAATACATTATACTATACATTGAATTACTTAAAATTATAATACTTATATGTATTAGGTATAAGCCATTGACAAGAGGAGGTTGTTTCAGAGCCTGCAAAAAATTAACTATATTTAACAACTCTGTTGCATATAAAGATAATATCGCCGAATTAGCTTGAGAGTGATAAGGAATTATTGTATTGTTATAAATTAAAGGTTGAATTGAGTTCCACTCAAGCGTAGCTTAAGGCGCCGGGGTCTACCGAGAATCATCGCTCGACACTTGGAGGGATTGACGGCCACACCGAATGCATTACACCACTCAGAGATATGCCGGAGGTCATCATTTAGTTCACAAATATCTTTAGTCCACATTACACACTCTACCCTGAGCATATAATTGCAGATCATCATCGTACAAATAGTAAGAACACTGAAGTTTAGTTATAAGGCAAGTGATAAATACTTAAAACATTAGAGGCGAGAGAATACCGCCTTGCGGGAGACCCCTGCATCCAAGTCGCACCAATCGGAGAATGACTCATCGATGCGGATAGCCTGCCTATCCGGATCGGATAACCATGAATATAGGCAAGAAGAATGTCGTGGTCAACAGAATTAAATGCGTCAGAAAAATCGATCAAAATGAGAATAGTCAACCGCGACTCCTCCATGCCATACCTAATGTTCTCTGTTACTTTAAGAAGCGCCGTTGTTGTACTATGACCAGGCCTGAATTCGGACTGAAACATACTAATTAGATTGTGGCTATATACATAGCCAGAAACTTTCTTGTGATTGTGATTATCACATGGAATATATTGAATACATACCAGCAGAAGGTCATCCAAAATCTACTAAATGATCTATAACGTTTGACTGATCATTGATATATATGTGCTCCATGATATAGGTCTAGTATGATATATGATATCATATATATATGATATAGGTGTTGATTTTTTAAGATATAATGTGAATAAGGCTAATGAAAGAAATACATATAAAGTTATATATCAATACATTATACAATATGGATACGTATCATAATTATCTAGTATGCAAATATACATAAATAAATAAAACCTAAGTAGAAAAGATGTAATACGATTATCTAACAATATAGTGACATGTTTAGTAAAGATATAATGTCATTAGTTTTTCAAGGGAAAATCTCAGCTACATATATTTCTCTGCACTGAGTCGTGACATATTCATAAAGTTTTGTATTTATCTCGTAATAAAGTATGCAATTAGAGGTACGGTTATTCATAGATGTGGATGACGCGTTCGGGTGTTTCCGGATTAGCCGATGGCCAATGTTATCGTAATGCATCAGTACCAATCAAGTAATCGCTGGCTTTTTATCCAATCTAAAATCAGTCTTAAATAACAAATTCAGAGGTGGTGTATTTAATAGTAGTTTATGAAACTGTTGCATAATGAGGGGTATTATTAAAACACGACTTTAAGTTTAAGTTTTTTTGAGACGAGTGTTTTTTAATAGTATCACACGAGAGTTTTAATACCTAGTTATGTGCAGTTTCATACACCAATTTATCTACTCTCATACATTGGTGTTGAACCTATTAAATAAAAGATCAAAGTTAAAAGAGTAAGAAATAATTTATTATTTATAATAATTATTCAAGTTTTGTATGTTGCAATTATGGAATTGTATATGTAATGCTGGGCAGGCATTGGCATTAGAGGTGCTCGTACTTGCTGTCGGGGCTATTGGCAAATTAATATTAATTTCGTTCTTTTTGTTTTCTATTGTGTTTAGAATGGAATTTAAAAGTAAGATTTTGTTAGTCATCGAATCATCTATGTAACCTTCTGCCACTGCCGTCGATTTCCATCCATCATGACGCTTCAATGTTGTTAATATCCCCACCGGCGTCAATTAGCAGGGTTGCCGAAGTTCGTCTAAAGCAATGGCCAGTGTACTGCTCTGAGTTCGGAAGTTGTAGATAATCGGCTATAGTTTTACCTAAAGTTCCAAATTTATTGATGCCAACTCTCTGTTGAGTGCATTTTCCACGTTGGTAATTTACTCGTATAAAGAAACGGTGATTTTTACAAGAATTGGGCCGTAGTGATATTTATTCTTTACATAACTCATAGTATTTCCCCGTAATACTAAAAGAGCGGTCTTTTCTATTTTTGATATTACAAATTTTTACTAATATTGTATTTACATAAACTTTCACGTCCTGAAACTGCACATTATAGAGTTCCTGTCTCCGACAGGCACCCTTGATACCGAAAATAAGTGCATTCTGGAACAAATGAAATTAAAAATTATGAATTTAAATGAAAACCCAAGAACGACAAACGCTAATTAGACTTTCACGTTTATATAACTAAAAGCTAAATATATATACGTACCTTCGATAAAAGATGTTCGGGTCCAGGAGCTTCGTTTATGAATTTATTTAATTGTTCGGGTGAAAACGTCTTGGCTTTCTTCGCTTTAAATCCTTGAGATTTTCTTTTCAAAAACGCAATTAGTTTTGAATATTTGTATATATCGACTTCGTTATATATGCTTAATGTACTCTTTAACATTGAGTATTTAGACCATAATGAGGAACACTTAAACTTGTCAGACAATTCCTGAAAATAGGCCATTAGCACGTTTTCCGAAAACGAAGTAGCCTTTTTTTGCATTTTCCATTCCATAAAGTCTTAATAGCATTTATCATATAATTTTCTCGACTTTGCTGGTAATAGATTAGTCATTTCCGTCGCCGCATTTAAAATATCGGGCGGAGTCAAATTTTCTTCACAATCACTGCTATCGGACATTTCACATATCGGAAATTCAGTACAACAAAACGTATGAATGGCGCCAAAACCCAGCATATCACCGCGCATGCGCTAAAGTGGGCGCTGCCACAGACAAGTAAAACTGTATCGTAATGAAAAAACAAATTATTTTATAACATTATTTTGTTTGAAAAAAAGTGTTATAATATGATTCTATTTTTAAATTTCGGTATTGTGTTTATAAAGTATGTCAATATAAATTCGTTTCGTAGTTTGTAATTCGAATTTTACGATATGAAAGTAGATAAATATATTTTACGTTATCTCTTTCCTACGCAACTAAGACGCAAAAAACGCCCGACCGACAAAGAATATCGCTTTTGACGAAGATTAAAGCTCACTTTCTTTCAATGTTTCTTTAAAATATACAGTATATCTATACTATTCTTTTTTCGCAAATTCTAAAGATAAAAAATACTTCCTGCATGTATAAAGAAATCCCGCTGCAATCTCTTAATTATTCAGTCTGGGTGGTTGCAGACTGTCCTTTTTGACGTTTGCAATTTTTCCTAGAAATTTTAGAGTACTTACTTTGTGAATGCATGACGATGGTAACAGTCAAATGACCCTTTACAAATTGTAATAAATATTTTTACGTCCAATTAATGAGTTTGTTACCAATATAGGTGAAATGAGTAGTGACTGGATTTATGAATAAAATATGTAATGCCTCAATCCTAAAATATAAATGGAAAATGTTGTGGATTAAAATTTGAATTATAAGTAATTGTTATTAAAGAAGATCCTTAACGATCATCGGTATTAGGAGATAAAAAGATGGATATTAGGGGATAAGAAGATTTGAGGATAAGAAGATGGGTATTAGGGGATAAGAAGATTTGAGGATAAGAAGATGGGTATTAGGGGATAAGAAGATTTGAGAATAAGAATATGGGTATTAGGGGATAAGAAGATTTGAAGATAAGAAGATGGGTATTAGAGGATAAGGAGATTTGAGGATAAGAAGATGGGTATTAGGGGATAAGAAGATTTGAGGATAAGAAGATGGGTATTAGGGGATAAGAAGATTTGAGGATATGAAGATGGGTATAGGGGATAAGAAGATTTGAGGATAAGAATATGGGTGTTAGGGGATAAGAAGATTTGAGGATAAGAATATGGGTATTAGGGGATAAGAAGATTTGAGTATAAGAAGGTGGGTATTAGGGGATAAGAATATGGGTATAAGGGGATAAGAAGATTTGAGGATAAGAATATGGGTATTAGGGGATAAGAAGATTTGAGGATAAGAAGATGGGTATTATAAGATGGGATAAGAAGATTTCTGCTAACCTTATTATTATTACCTATGTGTGTCAGTAAAGTATTTACTGCATTAAGTACTTTACAAAGTAAAGGTAGCTTCCCACTTTTAATTGTTCTTGAAACAGAAACTCTTCTGAAAGTCATGTACAAGGTACAAGACAATCTTGTTAATTAAATGTATCTCCTGTATATTAAGGAACTTTGAAATAATTTTTGTATCGGGGAAAGTCGTTGTTCTACCTGACGGCACTTATATTTTTCGGTGTCAATGTAGTTTACAATTTTAAGTACCTATGTGAAGTGTGTATATCGACTTTTGTTTACAATTTTGTTCTTATAGATATAACAAGTATCTTATAGTTATATTCTCATAGATTAGTTAGAGTTAAAAACCAAGTGGGCGCTGGAAAATTAAACAAACTTGTCTGTCTGGGTCCTATTTTCAGTGCAGCGCTCAAAGTAAATATTTGACATAAATATAAAGGAACCGAGTAATTAATTGTGGTCTAGGGAAGTACTTGGGTAGACAAGACAAGCTGGGAAGTACTTCGTATATCTATGCAGGCAGGTTATGTACATACCTGTAGTTACCTATATCGCATTGCTAGGTATCGCGCAATATTTTTCGAAAAATAAAAATTAACAAAGAGAATAAAAATGGTTATTTTTTTGTTTTATCCAAAACTCCAAGTTTTAACTTGGCTAAATTCAAAATAGCAATTAATTAAAGCTTTCCCATATTTTTTTTCTTTTTCTTAGAATGTCATCAAAATGCTCTTGTGTCTTGTTGTCTAAGACAGTGTTGTATACTGTAACAAGTGTAGCGTCATGTAGCTGTAGCCTCCTATGACATATCTAACGTCGCGTCGTGAAACATCTCTCTCCAAATTGTAGTAGCGTTTCATTATTACTGGCGGACGAATAGTTCACCAATTATTACATAATTAGATGAAGCTCTAAATGAAACATTTACAGTGTTTGTACAAAATTGTATCATTCATTAGTTACTTATTTTTCTTAAATCAGTTATACTCAATTTTCTATACTTCTCGTCCCTATTCTGTGTTTTGTTAGACATACGAGTATTATATAAATCCATGGGTGTTTTACGAGTTACAGAGGCAAACACACACAATATACATAAATTAAATAAATGGCACGTTTGGTTAAGGCATTAATGGCTTGTGGAATGGAGTCCTAAGTTCGCTTTAATTTTATTAGCATCGTTAAATCTCCGCATATTATCCCACGAAGTAGGCGCGTTGAAGGAAACTATTCAAATGTTTAGTTGGCTCTCAAAGGCAGCTCAGCGTAGCGTAAAATAGAGAGTAGAGTTTAGGCGGAAATGTCTCGCTACACCTTTCAACAATTGTTTCAACTCGACTTTGGTATTAGTACGGATAACAGACGAATGTCGTTCCTTTTCTTGTCTAGAATTCCTGTATAAAATGTTGTTCTAAATCTAACCATATTTTCCCTGAAGCCCCTTGAACTTGTATATAATTTTTATATTGTATAACAAACTTTTATGGTAGGATATACCTACCCTTTTTTGATGCGGATTAGCAAAATTTCCTGTATTATACTCACATGTATTCTACTCACATGTACAGGAAAAATGGCAATAAAATAACGCAAAGTAGCAAACTGTGTCGAAATGAAATATTATAGTGGACTAAAGTGGACCTACATAATCCCATGAATTCTCAAAAATATTTTGATATTTCCGCAATCCCATCCGCATTATTTCTAAAACAGAACGAAAGAAATCAACGGTAGCGCATCCGTTATGACAAAATACATTTGTACTGTGACATGTAGCGTAAACGGAGCGTAAAATCTCATCGCTGTTGGCTATTGAGCTTCACCAAAGAAAATTGTTCTTGCCCTCAAGGTGATTGCCTACACTCGACTCCTCTAACTTTTCTCGACAAGTTCCTTTGAACCAGTGAATCACAGTCTAAGCAAGGTCGTTGTTCACGAACTCAAGTTTAAGTTACGAGTCTAATGTTGAATTAAGGTCTGCACGAGGCTTTGGTAATTGCACAACGTTAAATAATACCAACTTTTGGTTGTTGGTTGGATGTTTCCCGTTGACTTTCACCGCTTTTTACTTGAACATTAATTGTTTTAATGTTTTCATAATGAACCTAAGGGAACCTCGGCTGCATATATAATAAATGCACATTGTAATTAACAATAGTTAGCTGGTAGGTGCCTTAAGCCATTAAACTCGCCCTTGGTACATTAATGTGTAATAAAGATTTTTAATTAAGTAATACCGCCACAATATAGATACTTATACAACTTACTTATAGTATATTTTGTAATGTTTTCACTAGACCTTACATTAATGTTTTCACGATCTTTTTATTTCTCTTCGTGTGCCTTCCCAAGGGGACCTCCACGAGCATTACTTTATTTTATATCTAGAATATATCTTTCTAAAATCTATTTGGTCATAGCTAGAAACTTATTAAATCATCACTTAGGGTCAGCGCAGACGGACGGAGTGGCGCCGAAGAGTAGTCACCGGTCGCAAAGCACACTGACCGACCGACGCGTGGGCCTTGACGCGCCGCCTTGCGAATTCAGAGCCTCCGCGCGACTCCGAGAGCCTCCGTGCGATTCCGAGCGCCTCCGCGCACGGAAGCGCACTCTAGGATGCGCGGATTGTGCATTCTATGATGGATGTTTGTTCTCTACAGACATGGTGGACTGGGATATAGTTATTATTGCGTTGTTTGCTGAAGAGTAAGAACTTGTAATATACATTATGCCCAGTGTTTCCAAGTTCTCTACTTATTGAACCTCAGGCATTTGACTTCATCGTTTTGTCACTGTAAAATCGCGAGTAAATATCGTACAGCAAGTTAAGTCGCAAGTCGCACCGGCTCTTTTGGACGCTTGTGGCCGCTCGACCGCGCGCCTATAGACCGCGCTTTGCAGCGCTTTAAGCCTCCCAGAGTGATTTTATTTCACTATACCAACTTCAGTCGTATGTAGAAATAACTAAAGTTTCAGCTGTTACTAAATTAGTCGCTTCGCCGCCACTCCGTCCGTCTGCGCTGACCTTTACTCGTCGGTAAGGAAACTGGAAAAAGGCTGTGTCCACCAATCCTCAGTTGGCCCGCATTGTAAATTATAGCACGAAACCCCGCTTATGACTACTAATGGAGACCTATGCCTTGCTGTGAGACGTTATAGATTATTAACATCAATCGATCTAAGCTAGAAACGCAATTATTATTATTATTATGGCGATGATATTTAATTTCTACTTTATTGATAACAATACAGATTTCAGATTTTGTAAACAGGATGGTACGCATATATTTCCGTAACGGATAGGTAGACTTGTTTTATTTATCCAGACTGGCTGATGACGCATTTTATTTTGCGCGGACATTCGGGCGACATTGTGAGCGGTATCTGCGTGAAATATGCCAACCATAAATAATTTGAATACATCGTGTAGCAATTCTGACGGTTCACAATTGATTACGTTGCCCGTATCAGGGCAAAACATTTAATTTTACCGCAACTTTTGCTATGATATTACATGAATATTCACTGCAATGGAATAAGTTTTGAACAGATAATAAGTACCTAAGTATATTGTTTGTCAGCGAAATGTTGTCTCAGCTAGTCAGTAAAGAATGGAAATGAATTTCTTCAAATACTTATTATGTTTTTCAATGAAAAATGTAGCTACACTGTAATTGAACTATATGGGTACTTTACTTTCTACATGGAGCTTTATTATACCGGCTGTTTCCGAACCATGGATACCGTTTTAGTGTGATTTTACTAACATGTAATTATCACGAATCTTTTTTTACAAAATTTTTTTTTTAGTTTTATGGGGATAAGGTGAGGTGTTTAGATAATAAATCACTTTATCGAGTTTATATTTAAATGCTTGTTATTGTCACTATTTACTTTACACATTTTACGTATTATGGTTATATATTTAATATGTAAGGACGACGGAACTTGTATTGAAGTATAAATAATGTCCAGAGCCTAAGTTCGTGCAACCGTTAGGTAGGAGACTCGTCTGCCGCGGCGGCACATGCGCAGAACTCTTGCGTATCGAAACGGCCGGCGCACGCGCGGCTGTTTAACCATGAGCGTCGAGCGATTCTACCTTGCTAGGTAGGTAAGTATTTTATACATATATGCATATGACACATCACAGTTTTAAACAAATTTTTCAAACCATAAAAACGAAGACCAAATTTTTTTTAATTTTACAAAACAATAAATAAAACTATACATAAACTCAGAATCATTTTAGGCTTCGGGTAAGGTTCGGACATGTCCTGTATAAAATACCAGTTGCATAAAAATCGACTTTTGAACCATAGATCAATAATATGATGCGAATCAAAAGGTTAGGAGAATATTTGCGGTACGTAGATATATGGTGCATAACTGCAAATGATTTATCTTTTATTTTTATTATCTAAATTATTCAAACTTCATTGCACAAGTAATTGTGCAAATGGTGGACATAATGCCATATGGTATTTTCTACCAGTCAACTACCAGATCAAATAAAAGGCGGGTGGGGTTTTGGTTTAAATATAATCAAAATTAAATATAGTATACAGAAATAAAATAATATTTTATTATACATAAACATACACACATATAGGTATATATATACGTATTTACATGTAGTATATACATATACCTACTTATGCAAATATGCACATAATATACATAAAATACACTTTTACTCGTACATAAACGCGGGTTAATCCTAATTCTAACAACATAACATCAATAAAAAAAATTCGGTACAAGTACAAAGTATAAGTTATAGGTAAAGCACGTATTAAAACGAGACTGTATATTATAGAAATACCTCTTGAGTAGGTAATAAACTAATAAAGATTCAAAGTTCTAAATTTCTTTTCACTTTACTGTGTTAGTAGTTTCGTTGTTGTAATTATCTGTGAGGGACGTGTTTCATTAGCGCTTAGATAAGTTTCGCAACGGCGCTGCGCCTCGGAGCGCCCACATGAATGTGATTCGTCAAAGGATTGTCCTCTGTCTATCCGGTCTCGTCCAATAGTTCGCCTGATTGATTACATCACAAAGTATATTTGGGGATAAACTTCATTTATGTTCGACTATAGGAGAGCCATGAGGAAGGAAACGATTTTATGCCGTCTGTAGGCTTGTATTAAAATATGTGTGTAAATCCCTTACAGAAATTTAATTAATTAATTCCCAGATATAATATTATTATATATAAGCAAATATTATTGTTATTATAGTTTTAAAAACATAATATTTCTATTAACTTTCAGTTTCAGAATGTAAGTAAAAAATGATGACAAGTACAAACTTACCCTAAGCTTATTAAGCTACTTTCATAATCGAAAGTCTTTTCTGTGATCTTAATTGATCTAAAATTTAACATGTAGTTGAGAATGAGCAGTGCAATTGATGTTAGAAGTATATTCATAACTTCAAATAATGAACACTGCCTTCCCAAGAACAGACATTAGTAACATTTTTAATGAAAGCACAAGTAACATTATATTTTGAAATTAATAATAAACTATAACAGACTACACATTTTACATTCAGTAATCTACAGTTAAAGTGGCAATGGGCATTGCCACTTTAACATGTCGATTCTACCAGCTATGTCGGTGACTTCAAACATTCGTCTTCATTTCGGATTCTATCCCACAAAGAAACTCCGAGCGTAGCTTTCTCCATAGCGCGCTCAATGACTTTGAACTTATGGATGAGGCCCACCCTTAGATACCAAGTTTCTGAACCATATGTCATAACGGGCAGGACGCACTGATTGAAGACTTTCGTCTTCAAGCATTGTGGTATAGGCGACAAGAAGAGCCGATGCATTTTCCCAAATGCTGCCCAGCCGAGCTGAATGCTCTATCGACTTCCTTGCTGAAGGTCATATTTGCCGCAGGACCGATGGCCATTGGGGTAGACGAGTTCTCAAATAGAGGCTACGTACCGGGAAGCGCAGTGTGGGAAGCCCTTCCGCCAGGTGGCGAGACACACGATGGGAGAGAGAGTGGAAAGACATGCTGATGGTATGGAAATTAAATAAATGAATTAATAAATAATTAAAGAAAAGTAATAAATTCATAAAATGAAGCTATTTGCTCGTCAACAAGTTTGTATGTATGTATTTAATTTGAGTATCCAAGTTATATAATGCTCATTTCACCGTTGCGCGGGCCAGCTTCACAAAGTTTGGACATCAACCACGACTCGCTCGCGTTGCGAGTTAAATCCGACTAGTTTTGTTTTCCATTCAATTTTCTACAGCGCCTGTAGTTTAAGTGCAAACGATAGTGTCACTCAAGGGTTGGTTTTTAATTTGTTAGTACCTTCTGACAAATTACTTTAATATAAACCGACATCGATAAATGGTTTATTGCATAGTCAAGTAGACTAGAATTCGTCCCAAGCTTATTTCTTTTCTATAAGTCGCCAATACACGTTTAAAATATGCCAAAAAGTTTTTCCAAGAATTGTGGTTTCAACGTTTGTAAATGTCTGTTGCTTGTATTTGTTTTGTTTCCAAAAATACCCACATATTGGTGAAACCGTGACACATTCTTTGGCCACTTTAAGAGTCCATTTAAATTTAGGTTTACAATATAAAATGCGTATGACACTGTAAATTCAGGCCCAAAAAGGGCGTAGTCGCTTTGACGAGGTCCATTGTGCGTGTGTCTGTTGCTAGGGAGAAGTTTTGACAACTTTGGGACACGCTTTTGTTTATGTGATGTGAACCATGTCCTATTCATTTTCAGGACACATTTTATTTATTACACGCAGCTTCACAGCAGCTCCCTGATGTCATAGCGTTATAAATACAGCAGTTATAGTACCATAGTACCCATGAGACTCGAATTTCCTGCAGATGAGCTCTCGAGTTACACTTACTGGGGCCTACTCTGTAGTGGGGTTAACTTTAACATAATGGAATACGTAATGTCAAGTTCAAAGCAGAGAGCTATGTTGTTTAATTATTAGTTAAGAAGTCGAGAAGTGATCTTTCAAGCATAAATATTAGGACCTATAACCAGGAAAAAGTTATTGGTATGATATTCAACTAGTATGATGATACCTATCAAGTTTTCTTGTCATGTTTGATTACCGATACAAAAGGAGTTGCCTAGGGCTTGATGTGTTTGTCATGTCATACTCGTATTGTGCTCTGAGAGCTCGTGTTTCTGAGAGCACATTGTTAAAGGCGTGGGCATTGTCCGGGGGAATGGGCCAGGAGGGCGAAACAGGCCGGCCAATGTTCGTGTTTGAATTAAAAGCACCGAGAAAAACAATTAATTCCCTTTTGGTGCTTCGCTTTAGGCTGTTTTTTTTTGACAACGACAAACGACAAATTTTATCATCTTATTTTACCGTTAGGTTTAATTGGCCCATTTCGGAAATTTCAATTGAATAAATCAATGCTAAGAAAATAAAGTTAACACAGATCTAACACAGATAGATTGAGTTTTAGATAGAGTTTACTAATTGTCTAATGATTGTACAAATTATTAACCAAAGTATTTATTTACACGATTTTAGTATTTGACATGTGCAAAAGGCGGACTTAATGCCTAATGGCATTCTCTACCAGTCAACCACCAGATGAAACAGAAAAAATCTCTCAAAACATCACTAAAACAACGCGAGTGCAGTTTTAGTTTAAATACATAAATATACATACTTAATAGAATTAATTATATAATTAATATTATATTAAATAAAAATATATAATATATAAAAATATATTATATTAAATATATAATAAACTAGTACATGCAAACATGCATAAGAATAGACAATAGACAATAATATATAAAATACACATAAGTATCTATTAACCTATGAAGTAGGGAACTATTCTACATAGTAGAAAATGTATAGTAGATCATCAGTGGTAGAGAGTGGCGGTGGGGATGCTGTAAGCCAGGGGTGCTCAAACTTGAACTGCTGGCGATCTACCTCAATATTGTTAGACTACGATCGATCGACTCTGAGAGGCTGCAAGTATGTGTGATGCAGGATTGTCGTCTAGGTAGGATGTATCGTGGCATAGATATTAGTTTTCTGCACAATATGCATTTTTTTAGTCAAAGTAAATCGGTCGATCGCGATCGACCGTTTGAGCACCCCTGCTGTAAGCATAACTCTTGAAAATCTTTCCAATTTCCTAATAGATCCATTTAGGTAGAGTAACGTCACAGTGTGTGTGGTACACAACTAGATCCATAAAAATGTCCAAAGCTAAGATAAGAATAAAAGCGGAGCGCTTCGTACCTTCTTGTAAACGAGAAATATTGCGTTCCCGGGGCGCGGATTTAGTAAGACAGCCTGCTGACAGCGGCCCGTCCGTAGCGGTGATAAAGCTAGATGACAATAAACGGAGGTAACAAGTCATTAACATTAAGAACAATACATACAAAAATAGTTTCTATGAATTGTACCTAATTAGGTCTTAGATACATGTGTTAGTTTCGATAGATTGTATATATACTAGAGATTGTAGGTACTCGTATTTATTTATATATTTCATTGTACACACAGAACAATATTGCTAAAATTATTAAATGAGAGAAGATGTACAAAAGGTAAGCTTATCTCCTGTGGAGATCTCTTCCAGCAGACCCGTGAAATAGAGACATTGTTGGTCGTCAGAGAAGAGGCCTGCGTAGTACAATAAATAAAAATAATGATAATATGTAGATACATGTACCTAATAATATACCTTACTAAAATAAAACACATAGATAGACATTAAAAATGAAATAATACATGCTATACCTACCGAAATATATACACATATTATTACATTAATATACATATATATACATCGAATGGAGACCACGTACCGGCGGACGAAGCCGAGGACGTCCATCTGCTAGATGGACAGACGACCTCATAAAGGTTGCGGGCACCCGCTGGATGCAGGTCGCTGCCGATAGGTCTAAATGGCGGACAATGGGGGAGGCCTATGTCCAGCAGTGGACGTCCAAGGGCTGAGAAGAAGAAGAAGAAGAAGATACATATAAACGAATACATAGGATAAGTTATATACAAAAATATTCTTGGCGCAGTTATGTATTTTTACGATTTTTTTTCAATATATCTTGCTTCATTTTCTGCATGATGGAGATATGGGGACCTGTCAAGTAGACATTGACTTTAAGTAGACGTGCTAAATTGTGGATTAAAAGGTATCAATAAACGTCATATTTATAAACGGATAATAGCTTAAAAGTTACTACGGATAATAGCTTTACTACTTTGTTACCAGATTCAGTATCATCAAATACTATATTTTTTTCTAGAAGTGGCCGACGGTTTGTATAAAGTGTTAGTATTTTAGTGAATTACTTTGTGTTGAATTTCTGCTAAATTCAGACTTAAACTTTATTTTATTTATATTATAGGTAAACTATGGCGGTACTAATGGTTAATGCTTTGAGAAAAGGATGCAGTGTTCGGTAGTGCGGCGAGTCTTGACGGGGACAGTACAGGTATGATTCCGAAGGCGGCCACAGCGACAGGCAACACCGACCGTCACAGCAACACCTGTCGCTGAAGCCCGGCGACACTACTGCTCCTATGGAGTTGTATGCGCTAGTGTACGAATGCAGCGACAAGTGTCACGCGACGACCTGTCGCCGTACTCGGAAATTGGTTCGTACAAAGTATTAAGAGAACCAGTAGTGTCGCCGTGTGTCGGCGACAGGTATTACTGTCGCTTGTCGATGTCGCCGACTTCGGAATCATACCTTACCGTGCCCCCCGATAACAACACGGTAATTTAATTTATTATAATATAACTCACGTTCTAATTTCTCTGTTTAATCTAGTAAAGGACTACTAGAGAGTGGTTCGTCTTTTTAGATCGCTTGTGCAATTAAGTGTAAATAATAAGGGTTAAAGTATGAAATTGCCGTTTTATAGTAATAGATACTTTGATATAAAACCTTCATGGTGTGAGATTTTCGAGTGAAACTTTTTTCACATGATACCTATTAGGTTCTTGTTTTAAAAAATGTGCAACATTCGATTTTCGACTTTCAATTGTTTTTTTTTATTCAGCTTAGACGGGAAAGATGGATACTTCGAAAATCCGAGTAATCTTTGAATACGAGTTCCGACGCGGAACTAACGCGGCAGAAACGGCTCGCAATATCAATGCTGCGTTTGGAGAGGAGACTGCTAATGAACGAACCGTGCGTTTTTGGTTTAAACGCTTTCGTAATGGAAACTTCGACTTGAAGAACGAACCACGTGGAAGACCGCCCACACAGGTGAATAACGCTGAATTGAAGGAGATGGTGGAAGCCGATCCGAGTCAAACTACCCAGAAATTAGCGGCATGGTTTAACGTTACCTTACCTACAATATTGACTCATTTGCATCAAATCAATAAGATAAAAAAATATGAAAAATGGGTGCCTCATGATTTGACTGATCTGCAGAAAGAAACGCGTGTTGAAACTTGCGTTGCCTTGTTGAATCGGTACAGAAATAAAGGAATATTGGATCGAATTGTGACATGTGACGAAAAGTGGATTCTTTACGATAACCGAAAGCGAAAAATGCAATGGCTGACCCCAGGTCAAACGCCGCAACAGTGCCCTAAGGCAAAGCTTACCAATAAAAAGGTAATGGTAACTGTTTGGTGGTCTATTCATGGTGTTATTCACTATAGCTTTCTCAAGTCTGGTCAAGCAATAACAGCAGATGTTTACTGTGCCGAACTTCGAACAATGATTGCGAAACTAGCAGTGAAACAGCCCCGACTCGTGAATCGATCTTCACCATTAACGCAAGATCTCACACTGTACGAGAAACCGTTGTAACTCTACAGGAGCTGCAGTTAGAAACCATACGTCATCCTCCGTACTCGCCAGACCTTGCTCCAACGGACTACCATTTTGTTCGTGATTTGGACAATTTTCTACGTGGTAAAAAATTTTCTTCCCAAGAGGCAGTACAAAATGCTTTCACACAGTTTGTCGAATCTACATCCCCAGAGTTCTATCGCAAAGGCATAAATGAACTTCCGATTAGATGGCAACAATGTATAGATAATGAGGGTAAATATTTTGATTAAATAAATATGTTACATTTTAGAAAAAAAACGAGTTTTAATTTTTCAGTACAAATCGGCAATTTCATACTTTAACCCCTATAGATAAATAAGATGGAATGTATAATGTGACGAGTGAATACTACACGCACGCTTTGCTCATGTCTAATGAGAAGAAAATATAAAGCGCTTTCATTCGGCACATACATTTTTACTTCTTTTTTACTGCCTATTCATTCAACTATTATAAGAATGTACCATGGAAAATTATCAACTTTATACAAAATTTAAAATATTTTAAAGTTACGAGCGCTTCCATAGGCACGAATACATAGCTGGAGTGGGTGCCAACGAATTTAGAATTCCCCATACGAGAATTTAAAATATTTCAGTTACTTAAACTTTTTTCGCATGCGGTTCTGAAGAGGAATTTGATACATATTTACACTGTTTAATCATAAATTGATGTTATTACTTTGTTATAAATTATGAAAAGGCGTATTTTACAGGAATCATACAGTCTGAACCAAGCAGTTATGCCTACATTTTTTTGGGATTTTGTCAATTTGTGAGTTCCGGAATCATTTAGAGAACAAGACCAAATTTTCTAGCGTCTGCCTGTATAATGGTGAATGTTTAGTTTGATGCCAACTTCGTGTTTTTATCATCACACCTCTCATCATCGAAGCGATGCTTTTCGGCACTTCCTTGATGAAAAAATGTTGACAAAACACTTCTTTGACAAAAACAATATATCGCTAATTCGAAAATATTTGATCGAATTTTTGGTAACTAAAAGCATTAAATTGACCTCTGTACTGATGTTGCAGGTGACTACTTACCATCTAGTTAGCTGTATGCTCGTTTGCCATTTCTTTTATATGCTTATATATATTATTTGTGTGCTAAGAAGGGTGACTCAATTCTTGGTTCACTGTGGTCTTCAAAAACTCTTGGGAAAGTTTTGCTTTGTGAGATGATACATTGTCATGATGCAAGAAAGGTCCTCTCAAACCTGCTTTAGGATGTTTTTGATTTAACACATCGAATACAGTTAAACACACTTCTCTGTACCATTGGGCATTAACCGCTTTTTGAGCTTCTAAAGAAATTGTTGCTAAAATGCCACCCGCAGAAAAGAATGTTACTATCATTTTTGTGCCCACACAGCGCCTTCGTTTGACCTTCCTGGGATGCTCTTCGTCTGGAAACAAGATAATCGTTGATTGCCGCTTATTTACTGGGTCATACTGATAGATCCAACTCTCATCTCCAGTTATAATATTAAATATATTCCGTTCGTCTCCATTTTGGAATTTTTTCAACCATTTCCCTGCACCATTTCACGCGAGATTGTTTTTGTTCAGCAGTCAGTGAATGATGAATGAAATAAATGATGTTTTAAAAACGGTACAGTTCAAATGAGTTTTCTTTCTGAAATTTGAGTATCTCAAAATTTACCTATTCACCCAATGTATCAGGAATTCTAGGAGTTTGATATCTCGTTTTACTATTTTTTATATGGCCATCTACTACTCTCTGTTAATATATATATTATAATTACATCATAATAAAGCCATACTTGTATCTATGCGATATATTTTTGAAAAAAATAAACGTTGATGTTTACACCACCAATGACACAGAGTCCGATACATATTTTTTTGTAATTTTCGTCTGTATGTATCACTTTCTACAAACGCACATAACGCGAAAAAACACTAAATAAATTTTAATGAAACTCGGCATAGATAAAATTTATGTCCTGGGCATTTAGAATACTCTGTATTTAGATTCGTTAAAAACATTCCGCAGGAATGGTCAACAAATTGGCACGTGCAATAAGTCATCATATAACAACTACGTGCTGGAATTATTATAAATTCTTTCAATAATTTCAAAACATTGTTAATATTTTAAAACAAATACTTTGTTGACGTTAACTGAATGAAATTAAAAGTCAGGTTAATAATTACACGCAGTTTAAACGATCGGGAGCAAATACGTTAAGTTAATCTACTGTAACAGATTACACGAAAGTTGTTTTCAGAAGTTCTTAATGTAAAAAGTTTTTGATCGAGCGCCTGTTAATTGATGTGGCTTTTCTTTCTGCAAAGTTTGTATCAATTTAAAGATTTTTTTGTCGCCACGACAGTTCATTCTGGAGTAAAATTCGCTTTATAATACTTTGGGTTTCACATTTTTACCATTGTTTTTGTAATATTACTCTAAAATTTATAGGGAAGCCCTTGCTATATTACGTTTCTGATGCATTCATCATTTTAAAAATATCGGTCAATGAAGAGTAATGTTAGTTTGGAATAAAGGGTACAAATGGAACGAAACCGATTTTACAAACGTCGTTAACATCAAATATTACCGGGAAGAATTGAATATCGGTTTAACACTCGTATTATTAAAATCGAAATGAAATACCCTATGTACATTTATCGAAACTAGTTTAAAAAATTGGTTTCCAAGTCTTATACGATTAACTTAAAGAATGATTAGAAAATATACGACTTTTGTAACAACTACCTACCAGGCTACTCAGGAAGCTTTGCAACAAAGAGTTTTTATCTGTGGAACACTGGCTGGTTTTGATGTCAATTAAATGTAACATTAATTGACATTAAAGTTTTATGATGTAACATAAAAACAAAACATTCCAAATTCAAACTTGCCTCCATATTTTTTTACGAGCTGAATCTAATATCGTGTCTCGCTAAAATATATATTCGCCGTTAACATTTCCGCGCTATGATTTTGTATGAATTTAAAAGTTATTTAAAACCTAAAGATTCTTTTAATATGGTAGACTTCAAATGGCTTTTGCAGGCAAGTGCCCTTCTAAGGCAACTGTGTATCGTTGGTACAATGAATTTAAGCGTGGTCGATTTAAGTTTGACTGACTAAGAAAGAAGTGGTCGCCCTTTAACGGCTATTATGGTAGAAAACGTGGTAGCAGTGACAAATTTAATTTGTGAAAACAGGCGAATTACATACGAGGAGATTCAGGAGAGATTGCAAATAGGATCGGGGAGTGTGTACAATATTGTCACAGGTGACGAATCGTGGATCTACCAGTATGGTCTAGAAAGTAAGCGTCAATCTACTGTTTGGCTGTTTCAACGTGAGCCAATGCTTACAAAATTGAAAAGAGCAAGAAGCGCTGGAAAATAATTAATCGCCAGTATTTTCACTGTAACTGGCTACCTGATATCTGTACTTTTACGAAACCGAAGCAGCATTAACGCAGAATGGAACGTAGCCACGTGTTTGCCAAATATTTTTACTGCAGTGAGTAACAACTGTTCAAACACCGGTCTCCGCTCACTCGGGGCTTAAATTAAGGGACTTTTGGACAGTACCCCGGTTAAAGTTTTAGGCCATCCTCCTTACGTTCTCGAGTTGACACCTTGTGGCTTTTTTATTTCGCAAAATTAAATCCCAACTAAAAGGGAAGCAGTTTTCTTAGCCGGAAGACGCGCTGACTACGTTCGAAAAGGCTGTACCTGAGGAAGAGTGAAAAAAATGTTTTAAAAATTGGTTCAGACGCATGAAACTTTGTATAGATGCAAATGGAGAGAACTTTGAAAAGTGTAATAAAAACATTGGAACCCGTAGAACATTTTTTTCTTTTTCGCAAAACTTTCTGTGTTCCCCACGTAGAGTATTTAAAATAATATATTTTTCAAAAAAAAATAGAAGCAGTAAGAACTAACTCGTATTTACACATGATCTGTACGGCAATCTAATATGCAATGTTATGCAATATAATGTGTACGTATAGTTTATAATATATGTTGTAGGTAAGTTAGCTTCATGATGTAGTGACTAGGTAATGTGAGCAGCAGGAAGCAGACGGTACCCGGGAGGAAGTGGCCAGGGACAGGATGTAGACTTCCGCTTCCGGACAACGTACCTGTCGTCTCTATACCTACATTCGAAATAATAATAACATCATTATATTTAATTAAAGATCTAAATATACTGAATAATATGAGACATTATTTGAG
Source organism: Sesia apiformis (assembly GCA_914767545.1). NCBI lineage: Eukaryota > Metazoa > Arthropoda > Insecta > Lepidoptera > Sesiidae > Sesia > Sesia apiformis. The sequence continues at coordinate 10,595,272 of OU611953.1, forward strand.
AATAGGGACCTTTATGTCCGTATTGACTTTGATTAACACCTAATTTAAAATTTGGTTTCAAGATTTTGTTTAAATAGAAACATTTATATGTCCATATACATGTAACATGTATATGTACATGTAATAATACAGTATGTATATATAATCATGTATTATATTTATTTTAAAACACCATCTCAATTGTGTCTTTCATGCACCTTCAAATTGAACTTCTCTGATCAACCCAAAGGTTGGCTGGTAGAGAATGCTTTTAAGGCATTAAGCTCGCCTTTTGTGCCACGATATTGTGCAATGAAGTGCAAAAATACATAAAATAAATACATGAACATGATCTAAACCCTGAGTTTTTAGATAAAGAAATAAAATAAACATACCTACAATATTAGGTACGTTAAAAACAATAATTAAGTCCTCATTTCTCAGCTAATGTCCTGTATAAATAAGTCTTAGACGATTGTTTACAATAACAATTCGAACGATACAAAATAATTTCAGATAATGTAAAATCCGTGTATGGCGGGAGTAAGTCAAAATCAACTATTTTTCAGGGGCACAATTTAAATATTTAACTGTTTGTGTTTTCACTTCAATATAGAGATAACATTTTAATGCTGAAATCAATTTCTCGTAAGCTGTCGAGTATTGAAAGATTTTTTTTATTAGTGTAAATTGAGAGTGTTATAACCTGCTATAGTCGGATTTTTTATTCGAGTCAGGGATATGACGTGTAGAACTATCAATAAAGTGTCATCTCCGCACAAATTTTACTCCGTTTGACAGTTCTTCATGTCATATCCTTGACTCGAATAAAAAATCCGACTTTAGAACTCAATTAATATTTTATATATCTCAAGTTATAATCTTATTTCTGCCGTACATACACACGGATATAATATGTTTCTATATTTAAAAAATGTAAATTAGAAAATGTCTATAAATAAAATATTTTGAATTATTTTTTGTACAAATTTACTGAGCTTTTATTACTATACCTACAAAAAAAGCTCTTTAGTTTTTGTAGGTGGAAAACCTTTCACTAACTTTGCTGTTGTGTACGTTACGTGCTCAACACATATGTGATATTTACCAGAGTATGACTGGTACGAGCAAACAAGTTTGTTCCGACACAGTAAATAGAGAGAGCTTGTCTTGTATGAAACTGATTTTCAGTAAGTTAAACACGTACCTATTTGCGGTAAGTTAATAATATAAATCAGGTGATCTTAGTGAAGAGGACAAGTCTTAAGAGATAGATTTCTATACAGGCTGTAATAAATCCTTTACCGAAGCATGAAACTATTGATTCCGGTTATGGCGTTGAGTTAACTGTAACCTGCACATGCATCGTTCACTGGGGGTCATGGCCCTCCTTATGCACATTGTCTTGTACATGTTTGGGATGTTTGCCTTAAAATGCCAAGTGCGTTAGAAAGTCCACTCTTTTACCGGTGGTGTAATTCCTCAGAGCTTGTGGTCCCTTTGTCGCCTTTACGACATCCAGGGATGAAATGGAGTGCTGCTAATCTAAAGTCGACCGTCCCACACGGCTCTTTTTTCTAAAAGATTATTTTAGTTTTTGCTAAACAGAATACAAAGCCCAAAAATATATAATTGAAAGAAATTTGTAACATCTATTGCCAATGAACTCGAACCACGAAATCCATGGTTTCAGGCTTTGTGGGAGTTGGTCGGTATTAGAAAGAGGAGGACATTTATTCTCGACTCAAATTTGTGAAGTCACGAGTTCGATCACGCTCTGTACTACTGAGTTTCTACGTATTAAAGTAAACGTAAACTACTGAGTTTCTACGTATTAAAGTAGGCCAGGCGATATGCTGACTACGGGTACCTACAGCTATACTGGGCCCTGGATTTTAGAGGGCCCCATGTGATACGATACATGAAATACGTACCTCTATAATCAGTCCTTAAAAATCGTATTTATTATATGACTATAAGATGTAGGGGGAGAGTGGACGCTGCATGTATGCTGTACAGCCGCTGGGCGCACTCGACTGGCTACGTTACCCCTCTCTCACAGAACACTATCTTGAAATGTACTGCATTTCCTACTTTATCGTATTTCCCAATGTAGGTACGTAAGTGTTTCGGTAGTGAATGAGATATGCCAGAGCCCATTCTCATTCCCATCCTATCCTATCCCTCCTCATTTTCCCAACCCTTTCTCCCAATCCATTCCTTAATCTGCAAAGGTGGGCAGCGCATCTAGGTGCGAGCCAACGTTTGGCATTCTGGACTGATGGTGGCATGTATCGCAGATGTCTATGGACTACAGTATCCACTTACTATCAGGTGGACTGTATGCTCGTCTGCGGCCGTTTACTATAAAAAAAAACTACGAACTTAATTACAAGTAAATGGATTTTTTTTATTATTATTAGCTCGGTGAAGGAAAACATTGTAAGGAAATCTGTGGACCTGAGAAATTTAAAAAAAATATATGTGGGCATGTGTAAAATCGAGCATGGCAAGAAAGTAAGATGCGTCATCTAGCTATCGATAATTATACGATACACCATCAGCTTGTGTATAATACATAACTGTATAAACTGTATAATACATCAATAAAGTGTCATCTCCGCACAAATTTCACTCTGTTTGACAGTTCTGCGTGTCATATCCTTGACTCGAATAAAAAATCCGACTTTAGAACTCAATTAATATTTTATATATCTCAAGTTATAACCTGTTGTATTATACAGTTGTATAAGCCTGTCGCAATGCCCACCATCACTGTTAAAATTCAATGACAAATTTAATTTATTTTAAATGTTTTTAGAATTCAAATAAAAATAGGGTCAAGAATTTTGTTTACGGAGAGAAAACAAAAATGTTTAACGAATTGAAAATACCAGTGCTAATATTGCCGGGCGGACAGGCGCTTGTTAAATTCAAATTAAAATCTTTTTTCGTCATGGAAATCAGTGAACTCTCAACACAGACAGCCTTTGCTTTCTCCTAAACGTTAACGTAAACGTTTTTGTTTAAAATTAATAAATGACTGAGATCAGGCATAAAACAATTTTTTGAGCACATGTAAATGTAAATAAAATGCACGAATCCCTAATGAAGCTTTCAGCAAAATAATTAAGGCGTTGATTTCCTCTTCAAATTACCACTTGGCTTTAATTAATTTATTCTTTCTTTTTTGTCATTATTCATTATGTACGTCGAAATTCTTGGCTATGTTTTTTGTTTTTGTTTTTTATTGATAATCCATGTTTTAGGTTTTGGTTATTTGGGTGACACGTTTAAAAATATTACAACTGAGGCCTTGTATCGGCCTTTGTTTTAATATTTTAACTACACTAGATAAATTCTGTGTAGATGTTCTAATTCTGTGTATTATCTCACGAATAATTTTCTCACGAATTTTCTAGTAACTATTTCTGTAAATGATACTTTTTAAAGTACCAAAAAAGTCAATTTTCAGAGCTCTTTCTGACAGATGAATGAACGAACGTTTCAGTCAGGTTAGGGTACACATCGATGTGTCATTCACATTTCCCGTTTTAAAGGATTTATATATTATTTGTCCCTTACTGAAACGTTTGTTTTATGCAAGCAAGGTTGCAAACATCTACCTAATGGCAAGTACATGAGAGGCTTTCGTTCCTTATACATGATTATAAATTTGCGTATCATGAATATAACTAATGTAGGTATCCCAAATATTCAATGTTCAAGATTTCATATTTTTATGACATTTTAGGAATAAAATAATAAGTCTCTGTATCCTATCAATTGCATATGTCTGATAATGAGCACTAATTGTGCATATGCTAACACTAATTTTGATCGGAGCGGAGCTAAATTTAACACTAGCGGAGGATGTACGCTGCAATTCCACAGCTGCTGGGCGCACTCGAGTGGCCAACCCCTCTTTTATCTTACAGTACAGAAGATTACCTTAAAATGTACTGCATTTCCCACTTTATCCTATTCTATCCCTCCCCATTTTCCCAACGCATTCACCAAACTAAATCTCCAAGCAAGCAGCACATTCTGTCATTTTAGATTTATGAAGGCATGTATCGTGGATGTTCATGAGCGACAGTATACACTTACCATCAGGTGGACATGAAAGGCGTTCGTCAGATTTGTGTACGAATAAATTACATTATGTACCAATAAATGTTCGATTGATCAAAGCACTTCTATGTAACGTTCAGCGAATTACATATTTATCTAGAATTTTCGGTGCTCAATGTTCAGTTTCATAAACTGTCCTAGACTAGTTTGCAGAAGGCATTACCTTTGTATCCTTGAACTGTCGGCGCGCAGCCTTTGCCCTCTCCCATTACACTGAGCGAGGCGTAATAAGATTTTAATAATGGATACGAACCAGGCAGGGTGTCAAATTTAGACCTCACCCTCTTCTCTTCACATTATACATGACTTCGCTTTGAAATATTCAACTTTTTAAATTCTACAACAATAAACACATTTCTTAAAAATAAAAACGCTTACTTTGTGGCTTAGGATTATCTTCGGTTTTAGTAAATATGTACGAGTACATACACTCAACGCACGGTTTACGTTTTATTGTTAGAAGTGTGAGTAATATAATGTTGAAATATGGAACATATGGATATATCTAGTACTTATGTGGCTTACGTGAACGATGTTCTACCTACAGACATTAATCTGCCACTAAGTCCGCTCTCGGCCGGGAGCACTTGCTTAAGAACATTAAGATAAAGGTCAGCGACGTGGTCAAAGTTGTGAAAATGGCGCAAAGCCAAAGTTTGTTGTTCCCATCTGTACTTCAGGCACAGAATAACTAATAGTACAAGTACAGAAGACTCACTCCCTAAGAACGCTCTATTAAACCTACAAAAACATACCTACAAAATAAAATTTGGTTTATCGTGAGCCAAATTGAATTCTACGTCCATCGGAGAAAGGCGATAATACACTGAACCGCAGAGGGTCACGCACACACTGACACCACAATCTAAAAATCCATTGTGATGACACTGTGCGTGAATCGCAAAGGTTGTCACCCATAATTATAATATAACTAATTATAATAGTCTTATTCGTTTTAAAATAAAGTTTTAAATTTGTTCTAGTCCACGTCGACAGTTGCGAGCAGTTTCATCAACTACCGGCATTTGGTCTTCATAGTCCGGAAAGTGGCCGCACACAACACTTGACCGTGGTTGGTGCAACCCAATCGAAACCGAACGAAAAACTCAAATGTCAGGATGGTAGTTTTCAAACGCTTTTATTTGCGCGTGCGCGTCGTGCGTAACAAATACAAAGAGCTCGCGGCAATCGACTGAAATAAACCCCCATACAAAGGCTATAATAAAGCTGTAGGTCAAGCCTGGTTTTGGCTATGATCGTATAAGAAACTATTTTAAATAAGAGGTAACTGAAAAAACACAGACCGGCCAAGATTAATCTCGCAAAATTGTATTAGATAAGAGTTAGTAACAAGTTAATCTTTGAGATAGTTTTACTAATAATTAGCGTAATCCAATTAAATATATTATCTACATCTAACATCGATATAGGAGTAGACTAGACGACACGTTTTATCCGTTATTATCAAAGAAAGCTGGTTGGCAACTTCTAGGGTGAAGGAGATGAGAAGGGGTTCATTAAAAAGTCGAATTTGAAACTTAAGTACTACATAATAATATAGTTCCACTTTCAAAACACATTAATTAACGAATTCGAGAGCTACTGAACGTAGAACACTGTTAGACTGTAACGTGCCTGCCCTGTCCTCTAGTACTTGTACATGTATAACATATTACAATATCTAGTATGTATTCTCAAATCGATGACATCTAAGCACCTCAAGATATTTATAAATGTTTTCTTGTTCTATTCACAGACATTTTGTCTGGGGTTCTATTTTAAAAGAAAAAAGGAATGACAAATATTTTTTTCATGAAACGAGTTTCAGTATAAAAGTTTCAATGAAATGGATTTTTAATTTAGTAATTTGAGAGATACATTTTCTGGAAATAAAATCGCAAAAGTGTTTTTAAACATTTGGTGTTGCATCAAAAGGATTTTAAATTAATTTCGTTATATTGAAATATAGAAACCGGCACACAAAGAATACTGTACTAATTAAATCAAGTATAAGTAGGTATTTTACTTTTATAACAAAAGTGTACCTACTCATAAATTGTGGCCGAAATATTAGTAGAAAACTACGTCATTAAGTATATCAATGAATAATCTTCTATACATGTAAAGTGTATTATCTGACTGACTGACTGATTCATCAACGCCGAGACGAAACAGCTGAAGCTATAATCGTTTTCATGTAGCATGTGTGGCCCACACCTGTCAGTTGACTGTAACTAGTGATGTACGCAACTTGAGTCGGAATGTTTTACGATTTTCGATTCCCGTTGTGAATTGTTTGTAATCGATTGACTAATCGTTAATTAATTAATTAAGGACTGTAATAACACAGATGTGGATTTAGGTTGCCAACAATTACATTAAAAAGCAATAAATTCTTTATAAAATATTATGTTTTATTAATATAAAATATAAAATAAAATAAATAAAACATGAATCAAATCTACATCTAAGTGAATATTATTATTCAATAATTATGTAGACACGACTTCTAGAACGTAGTATAAAAATGATTTTGATTATTATCTTAACACTATGCACTTGTCTAAGAAAAAATAAATCGATTCCATCGATTTATTGTTTTATACTTGATTATTCAACCATTTTTAGTCACGTCATTAGCTTGACATTGGATAAACAGGCCACATAATAAATTAATATATACCATTCATCCGATTGCGATGAAACTTTGGTGAGTTAATGATAATGAGTGTGCGCAATAATGAGTTGTGCGCACGCCCGCGAAGGTTTCTGAATTAGTACAACCATTTTCCACGTGAACGAAGTCGCGAGCAACAGCTAGTATTTTATAAAAGATAAACTACAAAATATTTCAGTTTTTTATTTTAAGTGAACAAATTACAAATAAAACAAATTCAAATTCTAGGGGACCTGTCACCCGCACCATACTTCGTAAAAAAATGTACCGACATTTTAACTTTGGAGAGTAAATTCCTTGTATGATGTAAATCTCACTAAGAAGACATTTCTCGAAAATCAACTACTAAGCGGATAAAATGGAGTGCCAAACTTGGTAGCGATAAACTTGATGGTCCTATTAACTTGAAAATATAAATAAATATTTTACAATATCAATAAATAATTAAACACGAATTTTACCGCTTTTCAATCGATTCCCGCGAGCAACGCAGTGGGCAACAACTGGTTATTCATAGGAATGAAGATTTTATAATGTAAATCGGGTCTGAACGCGTATAACAAAGGTATTTGTTTATTAAAATATATTATAAAATGTCTACAAAACGTTAAGGGTATAAAAAGGAATGAAAATTATCAAAAATATTGAATTGACTGTTCAATATATTCTAATTATAAGAAGTACATTTTCAACCTTACACTTGGTATATTTATTGAAAATAACTTATTAAAAACTAGAGTATTAAAGACAAACTTAAATATAAAATATCTATAACTATAATAACAAACAAAAATAATTAAAGTAAAAAGTTGAATCCATTATTATAAAAGGTGCTGATACTGATTTATACTGAAAATAGCTGGTCCGAGGGGGTCACGTGAGAATTGTACATGAGAATGAACTGGGGTTTGATAGCATTGTAGAAGATAGATGAGAATGGACTGGCTTTGATAGCATTGTAGAAGATAGTTGAGAATGGGTGGTGTGTGATTTTTGACTTCGTTCAACAGGGTGTACCCGTTTACCAAATTGAAGGCGTTTTTAACGTCAACTTTTAGCAGCACCTCACATTCGTCGCATGTACGGCTGCTTCGCAACCACCTTTAGTCCTAAAACCCAGTTGCATTGGTTCGAAATTTTACTGCAAAACTGGGATGATGTATTTCACGCATATGTTGGAGACTAATCGCCGGAAGGTGGAGCCAACGGCGATAGGTCTGACTCCGTCGTCTTTCTTATTGAGGGATATGAGGTTTGCGCCGTAAAGGATGGGGACTATTTTTTGATGATTTTTTCCTATTCTTGAAATCTTAATTCCAATACCTAATTTAGATTATGCTACACGAATCGAATACAATTAAGGCGGATTATACTAGTGAAATGATTAATTTTAAAACCAAGTGAATACATGTTTGTTCTGTGCGACGATTTTCCTTTGTTTTCCATGTTATTTTATCTTTAGTTACGACGTCAATCACAATGACTTTGCTGTGAAAGTTATATAAATCGATTAGGAAGGGTCAAAGTCGTTTCGATAACTCTGCAACTAATTGCTACACAATCTCCCGCGTGGAGACGGGTTGTGTCTCGCGGGTGTTCGGATTCACGGAATCAGTTTTAGGTATGGCAGAAACGGGGGAGTTTAGCGGAATTTGTTTCACTCTATACGCTTTTTTGTGGGGTTAGTATGAGGTGTTCAGAAACGAAAGTGGGTTATGATGGCAACTGATCTAAAAATAAAATTGTCTGATATTGTATTTAGGAATTATTCTAAAAAGCATTACCTAAGTCTGTTATGTTGTTTGTTAATTTTGTAGATTATATAAGTAGTAGATTTTAATAAACGCAACTCTTGAAGAATTGATAAACATAACATTTGATTTTAAGACCAGTTCCTTTCATAGATAACTTGCGTTTCTGACCAATTTGCGAACCCATTTTTTGAAGCAGATAAAATATTTGAAATTCCAGATGATGTGTACTAATTTGTGTCTATGTATGTGAAATACATCCATTGATAAGTAAATCTGTATTTGAACAAAAGGTGAACATTTATTATTATTATTTTGCTGAAGTTCCAATCAATTACGACAACTTTTCTATGTTATAAAACTTGTAAAAAGTTTCAGCGTAGATAAATTACAATATATTTTCTAAGAAATTAATATAAATTACTTACGGAGATTCCAACAACCCAGCAGCTAATTGTTACACAATTTTCCACAGGAAGGCGGGTGGTGTCTCGCGGGTGTTCACACGGAATCACATTAAGGTGAGGCAGAAAGGAAGAGTTCTAGTTGAATTTCTTCGATACAAAAACATTCCGAAGAACTTTTAAGGCTTATTCGGCCAAATCTGTTTGCCCAAAATGTATTAAAACTTTATACAAGTATTGCTTTGAAATAACATAATTTCCGATTCACGTAGGTAAGTATAATCACACAAGACGGCGATTTCCTTACACCAATGAAATTAGTTCTTACTTACGCTACGTTCTCCGTTGACGTTTATTTCTGCGATTGTCTATCATTGTTTTAGAAATGCGGAAAATGCGAACGGATTGCTTTTAAAGTATTGCATCTCCTTAAAAGTTCGTAAAAGAATGTGGATTTTGTAAAACATATCCTGTTTATATAATTTCTTCTTTTGCCTTTTTATTATTAAAAATCGGGGTGTTCCCTTAATATCGAAGTATAATTTTTAAAAATTTCCTTTAGAATTGAAATAATAAAATAAATATATTTTGCTTATTGGTATGATTTCTTACTTTTTGAAATTGGAACTCAGAAATGAGAGATGGAACTGAATGGGATGGTATACGGTGAATGGGCTATACGGAGTAATGCGTACGTTAATTATCTTGATAAATGCCGTGACGGTATGCAGGTATCTGTATAAAAAATATTTTTCATCGACAAGAAAATGTGATTTGCACTTACACTAATGATCGTCCGTGACGTCGCCAAGCTAGCATAGGTTTGACGCAGATTAGTAATAGTTAAATAAGCCCTACTGATTTGCTTACATGAGATCCACACTCCTGATATGGAGTATAATGAAATGAGATAATTCTCTTATCCTATTATCTCATTTTTCCACGGAATTGAATGGCATAAGAAATGGGCTCTGGCAGCTCTAACTGAATTCTGAAACACGTTTGTAACTTTTACAGTTTCTGTGTAGGGGGAGAGCGCACGCTGCATTCCCACAGCCGCTGCAGCTGGGTGCACTTGACTGGCCACGTTACCCCTCTCTCACAGAAGACTACCTTGAAATGTACTACATTTCCTACTTTATCGTATTTCCCCAATGTACGTACGTGTTTCGGTAGCCCTCCCCATTTTCCCAATTCATTCCTTAATCTGCAAAGGTAGGTAGCGCATCCACAGGCGTGCCAATGTTTCTGGGATGCAGTGTAACCCTTGAAAATTAAATGTCATTTTGAAACGGTTCGCTCGATACTTTTTCGTAAAATAACAATATATTTAAAATAATAATATATGTATGGTTTGGCGGAAAAAACTGCGAACGCCAGTGTGATTGGAGCATATAATGTAATATTTTCTTGAAAATTGCCTACAAAGTAGCAGAGTAAGGAAAGATGTGGTTTTAATTTGTCATAAGAAGTGAAAAGCACATTTTAGTAAACCTTTTTCTCTGCGTATAAATTGTATTTTTTCAAATACCTACGTTGAAACGTACCCAACCTCGAAGCTCTTCAAGAAATCTCGTCAACTAAGGTTTCAGATTCATCTTTGTATTAAACATACATTTACTTATACCTCCTGAACACGCATTTCTTATACGCCGATTTTTAATAACTGTGATTTATTACACTTGAGGCATACAGCCCGTGTTCGGATAATCACGAGATATAGGAATGGAATACTCTCGGTTCGTCCCGGTATCCCTCCAGGGGTTAACCCGACAAGAAATCGTATACGACTACATGACGATCCTTATAAAAATGGAACGGAAAATGCGGCAATTTTATCTTTTAAAACTTTGTTTAAAACGTTTCGATTGATAATAATAATATGTTGTTTTTATAGGTGATATATTGTTATATATATTTTTAATATTTTTATCACACAGGGTGTTAAAAAGCGGTTTGGAAATCTTGTAGTAATAACTTTTTGCCTTTTCTCATAACAATTACTGTAGATGTTATTGCACTGTTTGGAACTGTAGCAATTATGGAAAATATATCTAATAAACAAGTCCGGTCAATAATTCTTCTCCATAGCTTTTTCCACACAATGCTCACTGCATAACAGTCTTATTAAAAATACAAGAGCTACAGCTGCTGCTCTGATTACTCATTGTCACTCACAGTAGGTGCTCGCTGGACCTTGAACCAAGTGATTTGTTTCAGAATTTAGAACCTTTATGATAAAAAAATGGCCAGGAAACTTTACAGTTGCGGTATTAATCGATTAGGTCAAGGCCACACCGCAGATGACACGCTTAGTGGCAAGAGGTTAGTTGATCGCTTAGATGACTCATCCTAGTGAACCAACATAATGCATGTTATGGACGCGGCCACACCGCTCGCTTGGTGGGACTCCTAGCGTCTCGATAGTAGCCTAGCGGTTAGCTACGCGAACGAACGTGTTGGATTTTTTTTGGACTACTTGAATGGATCGCAATACTAGTTACGCAATTTTTTGTATAAAATTTCAAATTCTCCTTCAGTATACCTTAACGTATTAATATCATGTACCCAACGTGTTAGATGATTTCGGTTTGAAGGAAATTCAGTATAGTGCTGTCTGTAAGAAGCAATTTTCTGGACAACTTTGATAGAGACATTTTACCACAATAAAATACACGTCTACAAACACGCTCCACCAAACAGTATGGCCACTTACGTATGGAAGCGCGTCGACCATTCAGCCTGTCTCCTAGCTAATCTTGCCACCTACGGTGTGGAAGGTCACTAGGAAGGCCCCAGTGAGGTTAAGGAACCTCACTAGGATATGTCATCTAAGCACTCAGTGAAGCGCTTGCTTCTAAGCGTGCCACGTCCGGTGTGGCCTTAGCCTTACGGATTACTGGTAAAATTTAACAATTCGTAGTCTTTTGGCTTTAGCTTTAATGTTGTTTAGAAACTTAGATTAGCAAGTAAATATCACAGTTACGTAAATGACATGCATAAATATATGAATAATTATATGAATAAATTATGATATAAATAGGGCACAGAGATCAAATGACACAAACATATAACCTAAACCTTCCAGCTGGCTTATACTACTTGGATTCCGGTTAGCTTCCGGTAAGCGAACAAGCCGGTTTCCGAAAAGGCTATAGTACCATAGACCACATCCATACGCTGCGGCAAGTTATACAGAAGACCGAGGAGTATAACTTGCCATTATGCTTAGCGTTTGTGGACTATGAGAAAGCCTTTGATTCGATCGAGACTTGGGCAGTGCTACAGTCCCTCCAGCGGTGCCATATTGACTATCGGTATATCGAAGTGTTGAAGTGTTTGTATAACAACGCCACCATGTCAGTCCGAGTACAGGAAGGGAGCACGGAGCCGATTCCATTGCAGAGGGGTGTGAGACAAGGAGATGTTATCTCTCCGAAGCTCTTCACCAATGCGATGGAAGACGCTTTCAAGCTCCTGGAATGGAAAGGACTCGGCATCAACGTTGATGGCGAATGCATCACTCACCTTCGATTTGCCGACGATATCGTGGTCATGGCAGAATCGCTGGAGGATCTTAGCACAATGCTCGGAGACCTCAATCGAGTTTCCCAACAGGTGGGCCTTAAAATGAACATGGACAAGACGAAAATCATGTCGAATGTCCATGTCGTGCCCACCCCAGTTTCAGTTGGGAGCTCGATTCTCGAAGTTGTTGACGAGTACGTCTACCTAGGCCAAACGGTCCAACTAGGTAGGTCCAACTTCGAGAAAGAGGTCAATCGACGAATCCAACTCGGCTGGGCAGCGTTCGGGAAGCTACGCAGCGTCTTCTCGTCCAAAATACCTCAGTGCTTGAAGACGAAGGTCTTCGACCAGTGTGTGTTGCCAGTGATGACCTACGGCACCGAGACGTGGTCTCTGACTATGGGCCTCATAAATAAGCTCACTGTCGCACAGCGAGCTATGGAGAGGGCTATGCTCGGGGTTTCCCTACGTGATCGAATCAGGAATGAGGAGATCCGTAGACGAACTAAAGTCACCGACATAGCCTCTCGGGTTAGCAAGCTGAAGTGGCAGTGGGCAGGGCACATAGCTCGAAGAACCGATGGCCGATGGGGCAGAAGGGTTCTCGAATGGAGACCACGTACCGGCGGACGAAGCCGAGGACGTCCATCTGCTAGATGGACAGACGACCTCATAAAGGTGGCGGGCACCCGCTGGATGCAGGTCGCTGCCGATAGGTCTAAATGGCGGACAATGGGGGAGGCCTATGTCCAGCAGTGGACGTCTAAAGGCTGAGATGATGAGATGATGATACTACTTGGTGTTTCTATTACTTTGATACATTTACCATATTATCCTTCAGGGTATAGTCGAGCTTTTACACACTGAATATAAGACTTCATCCCTAAATCATTGAGTTTTAAAATAAACGAAGCTAAAAGATGTACTTTGACTGTGTATTGATTCTATATCCAATCTAAAGAAATATCTCGTAGAACATTGATTTTCTCTGTGTCTTACGCCTAGCAAAGTAAATTTAAACAGTTCGGATTACCTTTGTATTTTTAACAGATTTTTTGCGCCTGGCTTGTTAGGTAAACGCTTTAACGAAAAATCGCTAAAAGGATAAACAAGTACGCAATTGTTTATGTTAAATATATACTATAAAAGCTTTACTGTGTTGAGTTATACGGTAAGCTAATAACGGTGGCTTTATACCTAAACCAAGTATTGAAATTATTTAGAAATTATTCTCTCACAAAATATAATATTCCTTGGTAGGAATTTATTTATTGGTAGGAAATGTAGTTTGAGTCAACGGAAGCAAAGACAACAGAAAAGTGTTGTCGGTTTTTGACAAGAAGAATCCTAATCTAATCACCATTATAAATGCAAAAGTTGGTTCAAGAAATCAACAAATCGCTTCAAAGTTTGATATATACCTACCTACATGGATTTTGTGGGACGGATTAACACAAGTTAGTTTTTATCGCGGTCAGTAAGGACGAAACCGCAGGTAAAAGAAGAAAGGGTTGGGAAAATAAGGAGGAATAGGATAAAACGGGAGTGGGCGTTGACATATATCACTTATCATCGAAACACATTGGGGTAGGAGAATAATATTTTTTTTGAGATAATGAAAGACGTGAGTTATTTCCGATATGATTATACCTCTAATATTGTACGTCTTCACTTTTGTTTCCATTACAACATGCTTTGTCAATAAATGGCAATTTTGTGAATATACAGCATGTAACCCACAGATTTGGTCTTCTTTTCAGGCCTTGGACGTCCACTGCTGGACATAGGCCTCCCCCATTGTCCGCCATTTAGACCATTGTCCACAGATTTGGTATTTCCCATATATTCCGCAATGTAACCGACCTAATTTTGACTAATTAATAATTCAGAGTTAATTGATATAGAAATTTTTACAAACTTTTTGCAAAAAAATCAGTTTATTGAGTTCTTGTAATTTTTCATATATATTTTCTGAATACTGAGACCATGAAATACCAATTAATATGCAGAATCATGAACAGAATCCCATATACTTTTACTGTTTATGTACACAACAGAATGATGAGTGCATGAACAAGTGACAGTGTCGTGTGCAATGTGTAGATAGAACAATGTGACAAGGGAATTGGATTATAAACTGCGATAAGTAAGCGTTATAGTGTAAAGTCAGTGCACATAGTGTGTACTAGCATCGCGGGTCTCGGAGGAAAAGGAGTTGTCTAAATGAGGTTGCGCAAGGGATAAAGAGCATCGGAAGAACTTCTGAGCATGCGCAGTAGAACCAAATAAAAAGGTTTGAACTCCTTTTCTCTGAGATTATGTGTTGTTAGTTCCATGTCTTATTTATCATTATAGTGTTACAATGTTATGTTTTTATTTACTGTATATAATAATGTTGTCAGTTATTGCACACTAGTTCCCCTGTTTTACTTTATGCCAATGTTTATCTTTATTTTAATGTTTATATCTTACCTTTAGCTTTCCATTATTGCATTTATGTATGTCTAGGTGGTAAGTTAGGTCTTAAAGATAGTCTATGAAAATAAAAACTACGTCTGCTGTGTGTTTTATTGAAAAGAGATGGAAACATAAAGTTGCAGACTAGATAGAGAAGGACAGGGGGTGGCGTCATTCCGCCACTCGAGCCCAGACCCTCTCCCGCACTCCTCCCGAATCCCCATTGCTACTCGGCGAGAGCGGTGAGGAAATAAAAGTTACGATTCATCAAAAGAGCTATCAATTCCTGTCCTTCACTATCGAAAATAGTTAGACTCTCTGTGCAAAAAGATAATTGATACATTTGTATATACCTACCTTATAAGTTTATAACTTATAACCTGCGTGAAATATGGATGAGCGAAGAGTAAATAAATTCCTCAGGGAACGGGAGGATCGCAAGGTAACTAGCTCCTATAAATACGGGAAGCTCCAGCTTCCCGTCACCAGTTCGACAATCGCCCAATTAGCATCTATTAATTAGTAGGCAAATCTCTGCCCAGAAAGTAAGTTCGTTGCCGACTGCCGCTGCCCCTGTACCCCTGCAGTTGTGTGTATCGGCAAAGCGGCATTTTATTCCCCTATTTTCTACATTACAACCCCCGTTGACCCTCACCGCCAAAAGTTTATATTACTTGGTTTAGAACCATGTATCAAAATAATAATATTTATTCTCAGATAAACAAGATTCATATTTGTTACTATAGACTTACAGATTCGGTTAGTAAATTACTAATATGTAGTTCGTATTTTTTATTTATATGTAAGAGGTAACTCAAATCAACTGGATTTATTTTAAAAAATCTTTCACTTTCTTTAAGCGTTATAGCGTATAATGCAGTTATTTGGGTTAATCATTGTGCCACTTGAGCGAAATCAGGGAAGATCGCTGGTATCTAATAAATCTTAAACACCTCTTCTTTCTGTAAGTATACCTACTATTCTGTTTCAACGTTACAATTTACTTTCACTATAAAACGTTTACATTAATTATGGTACTTATACATAATATTATTATCTATGAATTTTCAGCATTTAAAATTGTTTAGGGACTGAGTGGCCTGGTGTACGCTCTACGAATATTATGTGCGTACCCTCGCTCCTCGCATTCCGAAACCACTAAGAACTCGCTGTAACTCTAACTGCACATAATTGCGATAGTTCTGTGAATTAACAACGACATAAGCATATGCTGATCGTGCTATATCTTTAAGAGTATATCACACTAAGTATATTTAGTGCTAAAAGTATCATCCATCCCTCTGTTACAAATAGTCTTTTGTTTTGCAAGCGCTTTTTATATTTAGTGTACTCATTCTTTGGATTTATCATAAGCAGCGTAGTTAATTATGGAATAGTAGCATACAACATTTCTTATAATTTGTAGCATGCCTCTATTTTTTTTCGGTATAACTAATAATTCTGTGGCTCTAGTGTCCTAAGGCAAGTGCTGAAAGCCCTTAACCAGAAAAAATGTGCAGAGGAACGAGCCAAAGGACTTCCCCGCCGGATGACCGGCGGAAGGAACAGGCCTCGCCTTAGGAGCGTAGTTTCATACAAAGTTTTTATTACTTGTTTTCATACAAAGTTCTGCATCGCGATTATGACTAAAATGTCGACGATGATTGAAACATTGTAAAGAATCCAGCTTTTCTTTTTTATATAGAAGTGGTGGTAGACGAGCGATCGGGCCATAAGATAATAAGTGGTGTGCCGACCTTGCGGAATATTGTTCACAACACTCTTGAAGAACTTCATGTGATAGGATAGCCTGCCAGCTGTTTATTCCAGAACTTGTCTAAAAGATTTGAAGTATATTTGTAGAAAAATACTCAACTTATATCCAGTAACCATACCCGGCCACACATTGTTTTGCTCCATAGTGGGACGTTTGCAGATCGCAGCTCTAGCGTTGAAAAACATTGATGTGGGACATGTTGAAGCTAGCGTTGAAAAACACTGACAAACGTGTTGCGAGACAATGTTTGCTGATAAAACAGTATGCTGATAAAGTCATAAACACGATAAAACCAGTAAATGTAGTAAGTCAGATAGATTGCTAATTTATAATGTTTAAATATTATTAGTAAATAGCTTCTGCATGCGGCTTCGATTGTATAGATTAAACACATATTTATGTAGCAGCAGATAGCGTATATCAGATAAACATGTCATTTTCCTAAGGTAGCTCTATCGTTCCTCGATCTTTGTATGCTGAATATCATGGCTACATTTTCTTTCAGCTAAGAAATTATCTTCTAATTACCCACGATCATAGTTTTTTCGGACTTCTGCCAACCATTGTTAAGGTTCATAAAAAAATAATTTATAAAATTAGACTCATTTTCGGATACATATTTCTTAAACAGCATACATAATAATATTCAATTGGCCTGATCCACAATTTTAAACGTTACTGACCGAGTAATGGAAAGAGCTATCTGTGCTCGGAAAGAGTTTCATTGATGTATAAGATTCGAAACGAAGAAATTCGTACACCAACCAAATTTATCGATACAGCTTAAAGGATCGGTAAGTTGAAGAGTGGCACTGAGCAGGTCACATTTGTCGTAGGATCAACAATCAATGCGGTAGATGGATCGTCAGTTAGTGGAGACGCGCACCGGGAAATATAACGTGGGCTGCTGGTAGTGACTGAATGAGACGGGCGGAACACCGAATGTGGTGGCGGACCTTGGGAGAAAGCCCATGTCCAACAGTGGAGAGATATGCTAATAATAATGCTGGTATTTAGTAATAGTAGTAGTATATTTTAATAGTGATCTTAATAGTAGTTTCGATATACAACTAGACCAAATTCTGGTCGCATCTGACGACCTAACCTGATAATTTTTAAAACTCCTTCATTTAAACATATTTTTGACAATTTAAAAAATAGGTAAATAAAGGAGAACAAGAAAACACAGAGAAAAATAGTGAATTGTGTTGCACGGGACAGTCAACGTGTTAAATGCATAGTATTTATTGTATATTTATACGCAAATATTGCTATATTTGCGTATAAATATAGCACGCCTATATTTGCGTGTACACGCAGCGCCGGCTCTAGCCCGTGTAGCGCCCGGGTGCAATCAATACCCTGGCGCCCTCTAGTAGGCGCGCGAACACGGGCGCAGGGTCTTTGAGAGCGCCCTCTAAAACCATAGGTAAAGCCGGCTCTGTGTACACGATAAACTACATAAATATACCTATATCGAACAATTACATTGTTATTATTACATTATGTTATTACAGCTTGTTGTTGTTATTATTAATTGTTATTAATAATAACTTGTTAGTACATTGTGTGTTACTTGTTATTACAGCATTTATGTCTATAGAAAGTATTTAGTTACCCACTCGTCTGTATTATTAGTATTCCGTGGTATTTTCCAAGATTGTTACCGACGTTTCCCGTTTTTGTTATTGTGACTGTTTCTCTGTATTTTTTTTTCATTTATATCCTTTATTGTACATGCGGAAAAAGTATTACAGAAATGTTGTAGTAAGAATAAACGTACCTACAACAGACGTGAATATCATCTGCGTAGGCGTGGGATCACATTATTATGTAGTCTAACTTGAATTTGAGAGGAGTAGGCGTTGTTTCGAGTGAAATATGTATATTTTCGTTATTATCAATCCACTTTTCCAGTTTCCTTTTTTGTTAGTAACGTAATTCCTTTAGAATACTTAAAGGTGGCATAATAAGATGGTCCTATTTTGTTTTAGAAGTTCTGTTGTCACGGTAATTACTCTAACTGATCATCATTACATATTACATTATATATGTAAATATATAGTATGTTCGTTAGTACACTTTATTGCACACTAAAGGATACAAACAGTGAAAGTGACATAAAACTTTAAATATATAGGTATGTAAAAGGTAGCGGCCCACTAAAGTGTTCTCTTCCAGGCAAAGTATAATATTTCGCAATGCTCATATTTTATATTTATACATAAAATAAATGTTATGGTAGTCACCACGAATATCTTTGGATTTCACGCAAATGAAGGCGCGGGCACAGCTAGTAAATAAATATAACTGCGACAGCTATTTCTTCTTGGGATGTAAATTGAAACATGACCTACGATTTGACCTCTCTTGGATATAGATAATGCGGCATTATAAAAACAACTATTAATCATACATGATTATGAATTTTTGATTACAATTAGCTTAGCGAGCGGATTTACTTGTGTGAATTATCAAAACGTCTAATAATAATAGTTGAGAAGACCAATTTTTTGCATTTCACGTGTTTACATTGTCTGTTCTTGTTTAATTTTTGTTTTTCGTGTAAGTATTGTCTAATTATTAAACCACTTAATTTTTTAGAATTATAGATATAAACAAGCGGATATGGGCCGATGTGTACAATTTTTTATATTTTTTTCAACAACGGCTATTTGAAATCTTTTATTATTAATAATTCAGCTACAATATATAAACTGGATGCGACCACGAATAACTGCACAGAACGTATAAGAATGTTATCTTTACGAGTACAGTTGTTAAATAAAGTTTAATGAAAATGTACGTGTTGAAATTCGTTGCTGTGGTTATATTTATGTTCTTATTATTGGACGTTCGTGGAGAGGAATGTATTTATGATGGCAGTGGTTTATGTAAGTAGTTTGTAGTTATATTATTAATGATTAAAAAATATGTCACGTTTCCCATATCAACAATTTTAAAAGTATTTTTTTTTTCATTCCAAAATTTAAATACTAATTACGTAAATATTTTTATATATTTAAATAATTACATCATTGTCTTGTTTGGATATACAAATCATGTCTACATGCGAATCGAGATAGATCTACGTGAGAATAACATTGTTAAAAACATTATGTTACACGGAAAAAACCCTTGACCCAAGTTATGCTACTTTAACGGAAACCCCACTTAAATATAACATGTTGAATATAGTGCTCACAACAAAAGAAATCTAGCAGCGAAATGAACTAAAAATAACCTGACATGTTCTACCAGAAAAATATTATTTGTGTATTTTAATTACATAATTATAATGCCTAATTACAAAAGTGCTACATGAGAAGTGAAAGGGTAAAAAGATAATTGTGAAATAGAAAAGAAATATATATGAGTAAACATGATAATTAAAAAAAAACGATCTCGTAAAGACAAATTTGAAACTAACACTTACTAGACTCCATTCCAATTACGAAGTCCCTTTTGACACTTTTGACAATCGCTGAGAACGTAACTCTCCACGTTTCATATGTAAATTGAAAAAATAAACTTTGTTTATGGCAGTAAATCACCATTTGATGAAATTTCAATCAATCCAAAATAATAAACAATTCATTCTCAAACATAATCAACGTTTTTTTTCAAGATATCATGCTCAAGATAATAAAAACTAAAATTAAATTACTATTTTACCGCAATTCCAAGTTTACGTACTATGGTATATTTTTTACTTTTAAACATAGTGATGTGACACAGAATCGGAAAGCGGAAACGATTTTATAGTTTAATCGGTAACTCACTCGCGAATCGAAAAGATCTGATTCCGGGTCTTTACGCGAGTGTGTCTATGTTTTCGTGTCCACCTCGCGTTCACGATCCGCCATTTTGTTTATCTGTTTAGTACGAGTGCGGAAGCCTTGTATACGTTACGTGTGTTCAGTTTGGTTAATTTTTTGTTATATTTTTGTTAGGTAGTTGTTGTTAGTTGTTACTGTCTGTTATTTCTTTGTTGTTATTAAGCTGTGGCTGTTATTTCTTTGGTTTTGTTTATTTTTATAAACACTGCAGCCGAGACCACTAAAAGAACGGTCTTGCGCAGTCAAGCGCGTGACTTTGTGGACTATTAATAAACCAGCCAGACCAACGTATGTGTTGCACGAAATGGTAAAAGAAACCGGGCACAATGTACTACGGCTTCCACCTTACCACTGCCAATACAATGCCATAGAGTTGATTTGGGCGCGAATTAAAGGTAATTATACAATTAATCATATTTATTTTGAGTTTTGATTTATAATTGTGCTAAGTTCCTATTTTAACATGCAAACATTTGTTTTAGGATTAGGATAGGATGCAGCTCGTAAAAATACGAGCCCACCTTTTACCGCTAACAAAATGCTGTCGTTATTGCAAGAAGCTTGCGATAGCGTTACAACTGCAAATTGGGAAAGTGTTGTTTTAAGAACAAAAATTCTTATTTCGTCTGATTGAGACAGAGATGTGCACATTGATAACTTCATAGATAATCAAATTATAATTAATACAGCAGATTCCACAGACGAAGATGAGTACGACGACGATGGCGATAATGAAGTAACGCTTTCGAATTGCGATGACGAATAAATCAAATGCTGATAAAATGTCATACTGTATCTAATTAAAATTAAAAACTTGATTAAAAAGATTTTGTCTTTTATTTTAACCGCAAACCTCATGCTAATCTTTAATAGTTTAGATTCTGTCATCTCGATTTAAATTTGTTCGTAATAGTAATCGAAAATCGATGTCGTTAGACAATGGTACTTCACTAGTACCCTACCATTTGACATCTGTCAAAAGGGACTTCTTAATTGGAATGAATTATAACAGGTACCCAGAAATGGAAGATGAATATCTTCAATGAAAGATTCATTTATATATCTCGCTTTTGTTGTAATCTGAATTTAATGAAATAGCGAAGCAAAATATAATAAATACAAATAAACCCTTCCAAAACATGAACTAAATATAATAAAACCGATGAAAATACCGTCTGTCGTCAGCGCCGCGTCTGCGACACTTTTTTTGTAGGCGCCAATTGTAACTGATGAGATGAGTGATGTTGAATTTAATTGTTATCAATTTAGCATACTCGACTGCAAATAGCAAACTATTGATTACGTTCTCACATGTGCAAATAACAGTACGAGTAAACATATTACAGATTTACTTTTGTTTGATATACATTGATACATACATTGATATACCGTAGGTATCTACTGCCATTGTTACTTTAGTAAAATACATACATAAATCTGCAATTATCATAAATGTAATATTACCATTTTGAAATAAGTTGGTCCATTGACGCATGTATTTAAGCATTTAAAAAATGTGTATGTCTTGTTTATGTCCAATCAACAATAGTTAGTGTCGGACATCAAAAGGAAGTAAATTGACATATTGATATTGACGATCAAGGTCTCTCTTTGTTTTTATTACTTCTGTACAATAACATAACATTCTGTTACACAGTTACGTAGATAAAAGTGTAGCGATACAGTCTATCCAGGTTTTTATTCTGCATTGAGCTTAATTTGATATCAGTATAAAATTTGACATTATTTATTTGTCCATAGGTATCGAAAAATGTCCTCCTGGTACATACTCGTACAATCCCGGCTGTTCCGAGAAAACAATGTCCCAGCCGACTTGTCGTCAGCCTGTAGCGAGGTACATAGGGGACTACTGTGACTTTTCCAGGTGTGACTGCCCTGAACCGAAGGTCTTGGACGAAGCAGCTGAGAAGTGTGTCTTGCTTCAGGAATGCTCTGATCAGTCTAATCTCAAACCCAGTGATGGTATAAGAGTATAACATTGAACAGTTATATTTTAAATAAAGTGCTTCAAAAACATTTTCCAAACGTATTATTTAATTCAATTCTGTTTGGATATATTTATAACTAGACTACTCAAAAGTATTCTTTCTAGTTTAGGTACATAAACATGGATTTAGTGTATCGATCGAATAACATGCTTTTTTGTCAATATCATTGAAATATATTGTTAGTTCAAAGAAAGGGTAATCCATCCATATTCCAAACGTATCTATAGGATCGATTCCATTTTTTCTTAGCTTCATAGGTTAACTTTAAAGAAACTGATTTCTTTACCGATTTGCACTGGATAATATTTTATCGTTCTCAGTTTTTTACCCACGACAGAACGAAGATGCTATATGCATTTGGGGTAAGAGAATGTATGTGTGTGTACCCCTTTGTTATCACATTTCTCTGAAATGGCTGCCCCGAACTTAAAACGTTTTTTTTTTTTGGAAATGGTTAATTGTACCTCGGAGTGTGTTTGCGGATGGGTGTTGTGGTTGTAACTCACCAGGGGATAAGAGAACTCCTTGAATTTTAACAGTAAAAGTTTAAATTTAAACAGTAAAACTATCGTGTTTGGACTAATTTTTAGTTCGGTGAACAGTTCTAATATATAGGGGAAGACGATGCTGTCTCCTACAGCTGACTAAGTGTGACTGACTGGGCTAGATTTCTTACTCTCATAGAAAACCGTGTTTCGGAGTCAAATAAAAGTTGTCAAAGCTCGTCTTTTCCTTTCCCAAAACACTCGATAGTTAAGAAACCCCTAGGTAAATGTATAACCTTAAAATGGGTAAAATATAGATAATAGGCAAAAATGAAAAATTTTGAAAAATCCACGAAGTTAAAAACAAAACCTTATAAAGTGTAAAATAATGTCTTAAAAATAACCAGTCTTGTAGAGAATCTGCAATATTCGAATGCAACCTGCCACGCCTCGATAATGAATGATTGAATATATTATTTTTAATTTTGTCTCTTTTGTTATTAGAAATAATTCCATAGACAGAGTTAGAACATATGCGTTTGTAACTATACTCTGTTCGCGTTAAGAATGCAGTGAATCTGATTATTTTACCTCGACTACTATCTGTTCGCGTTAAGACAGATAGTTTAATTATTTATCGTTTAATAAAACATATAAAAGGGAACCAAATGAACGGTAAATGAACATGCGTTCTTAACGCGAACAGATAGTAGTCGAGGTAAAATAATCAGATTCACTGCATTCTTAACGCGAACAGAGTATAGTTATTAAGTACCTAACTATGTTTTTGCAAATATTATCTGTAGAGTATCTGTACTCCTCGTGTCAGAGTGTTATCATAATAATGCGGGATATTAATAAGATAATAGTGACCTGGTGGCTTCCTTCCTTTATACTTTCCACTATTATCGTTTACTGTTTGTTATCATGTTGATGACGTTTTGTGAAAGAGTTTTTGACCTTACTAACGGAGGGTTCTCTTTTGCGTCATATATTGTGCACGTTAATTTATAACATAGCGGCTATATAATACAATAGATCAGGTTTTTGAATGTCAGTGTACCCACAGCTAAAGACTAGGTAAGTTGAGTTCATCTGACTTATGACGTTGAGTATTGAAGTAATGTCATGCACGTAAATTGAATTCAAGTATGAAATACAAGCAATTGATGTACATAGTTGTATATTTTAATAATTTCATTATTTCTTTTACAGCTTACAGCTACAGAAAATGGGGGAAAAAATCACATTTATAGTGTTGTTTTTAGCCGCATCGGTATTGTCTTCTTTAGCGGAAGACAACGACGCTTCAGAACTCGATAAATGTGCAGAAATACCGACGTGCTCCTCATGCCTAGCAAACAGCTTTTGCGCTTGGTGTGTTAGTAAGAACCGATGTACCAGCCAAACCGGCGGAAACGATAACATAATATATCCCGGGCATATCATGGCTCTTATGGCTGGAGCTCGGTTTTGTCCAAGAATAGTTCCATCCGACAATGAAATAATCCTCAAAAGCGGGAAAAGGGAAGGTATCGCTGTAAAACTAACCCAAATTTACGTGTACATGGCCTTTACTCCTTGGAAATGTAAAATTAACTTTGGTGGACACGACATCATTGTAGACGCCATAATTTTAAATGACAATGTATTTTGTGATCCAGTGGTCTTGAAGAATGAATCGAATAGTCCATACTTGAATGGAAGTGTAACAGTTCTCTGGGAACATAGAAAACTTTTTGATGGGGTACAACCGATTAAAGTTTGCCGTTGTGACTTAGATCTCAATTGTGTGGCTTGTATTAAATAGATTTATATTTAAAATGAAATCTAAATTATGAGTTCGTGTAAATATTTCTTAGTAAAAAGGCTTATTCGTTGTCAGTATACAATTTGAATGATCTGTGTTATTTTTGCCATAATTTTCTTTATTCTCATCGATGTTGCCCGCAGTTGTTATAAAACAGATGAATGCGATGAAAAAGTTAAATTCGACTGTTGGGAAGTTACCTGTGTGGAAAAATTTCAAACGGCGCTTAGAAACTTTTATAACTCCGAAAATATGCATGCGAGCTCCACCTGCTCTTACTCACGAGAAAATGGTTAAGGAGCTACGTACGTCGGTCAAGTGTTTTGCTTTGGGGTCGTTTTTTCACTAATCTTATGTGTCGAGAGTAATGAAATGATTAAGTACGTGAATTTGATGAATTATTACTTTAAGATAAAAGATACTTTAAGATTTAAGACTTTAAGATGCACCCCTCTAGATTTTCTGTTTGCACTAAGTCCACCTTTTGTAGATTTTGCCTTTCAATAAACTTTAAATAAGTAAATAGAAATAAATAAATACTGTTTGATTTGATTACAGATTGACTTACACCACAAATTATACTTTAAGAAAAACATATTTCACAAAATAGGTATAGGTAATACCTAAATTAATTAACATTTAAGACTATGATGATTTATGTCAGATATGATTAAAATTTAATACAAGTAACTACACCCAATATATATATTCTATAGGCACCATGGATGTGGGTGTATTCTTTCATATCGATGATAGACAGGAATCAGGTCTGTCATCTTCTTTCTTTGAGTATCAAACTCATAGCATTAGAGTACATGGGCACTGAGGGACGCGCGCGCGGCGCTAACCTTATATGTACGAGCTAATAAAATGTTTGAAGAATTATGCTTCGTTAAACATTTTAATAATCCTTGTAGTAACGCTGTAAGATTACATTCTAGGTTGAGAAGTGCTTAGATTAGAGGAAGTCACGTCAAAGAATTATCTTTAATCGCATTAATGCATTCTCCCCGCCTGGATGTAAGTAGGTACGTTCTTATTAAATGCGCTTCTTGGAAACTGCGCTCTTACGAGTACGAATACACTGACCTCTACTCGTACATAAAATAAAATCCAATGTTTTGTAGTCTTATTTTCTTTCAATATACTTATTTGTATGATTCAATATAGGTCTTCCCATTAAACTACGACATGGGGTTCTTCAAGAAAGCTGTGAATAGGATTTTGCAAGGTCGGCGGCGCGCCCGCATACCCCCTGGTGTTGCAAGTGTCCATGGGCGGCGGTAACATTTACCATCACGTGGGGCCGCTTGCTCGTCCGCCCTCTCCTCTATATAAAAAAAAAGGTATTAGAATTGGAATTGGAATTAAAATTTAATAAATCTGTATGAAAAGTTTGGTGATTTTCATGTTAACTTCCGAAAAAGGTTGATTACAACCTGTAACCTATAAACTTTAGTAGATAGACCTACTATGTTTTCTGCGTTTGTGTTACTTATTGAATGGAATATAGACCACGACTCCGATGAAGCGCTAACTGTTTGAGGGTGACTGAACTTGATGTGGAGGTTGTGCCAAACGATGACACATTGGATAGGGTGACATCATAGTGACTACTACGTCTTCACTACTCACTTCTGCATGGAATTACTTGAAGCTTGAAGCTAAAGAGACGTGGTTGAACAACCAATGCGCAGAAATAGAAAGGCTGGAGGCAGTGTATGACTGGCGCAACATGCACAAAAAGATCAAACAGATGACTGGGGAGACAAAATCAAACAACTCCCACACACTTCTCGATGGCAGTAGTAACCTGGCTATGTCAATTGAGGAGAAACTAGAAATTTGGCAACGTTACATAACCTCTCTATTCGACGATGATCGGCCAGCATTGGCAGAAAAAGCTGATGATCCAGAATGCGGTGGTCCACCTATCACCAAAGATGAAGTAGCTTGTGTCATTAAACTAGCCAAAACGGGCAAATCTGTTGGTCCCGACGAAATACCTGTGGAGTTGCTCAAACTAATAGAATATGAAAATCTGGATCTGCTTACCGATCTCTTTAACGATATTTACTCTTCCGGCCACATTCCATCAGACTGGCTAAGATCCGTTTTTGTCACATTGCCCAAGATAGCCGCCGCAAAGAATTGCAACGAATACCGTACCATTTCTCTAATGAGCCATGTATTAAAGATCTTTTTGAAAGTTCTTCACAAAAGGTTATACCACAAATGTGAAGAGCATATTTCGAGTTCACAATTCGGTTTTAGAAGTGGTCTTGGTACTAGAGATGCTTTATTTGCTTATCAGGTGCTAATACAAAGATGTTGGGATGTGAATCAGGATGTGTTTGCGTGCTTTATTGATTACGAGAAGGCGTTCGACAGAGTCCAACATACGAAATTGATAGGCATGCTGCAGGATGTAGGGCTGGACGCCAAAGACATTCGGTTCATAAGAAACTTGTACTGGAATCAGACTGCCAGTGTACGTGTAGATGATGCGCTCACCAAAGAAGTGGAAATTTTAAGAGGTGTTCGCCAAGGCTGTGTATTATCTCCGTTGCTGTTCAACTTATACTCTGAAAATATCTTTTTGGAAGCTCTAGCTGATATAGAGAGTGGTGTAATAGTGAACGGGAAGGTAATAAATAACATCCGCTATGCTGACGATACAGTCTTGTTGGCGACCTCCATGGAGGATCTGCAGGAGATGTTGAGTGTAGTACAACGTGTGAGTGCCGCACACGGCCTTAGTATCAACATCAAGAAGACCAAATCAATTATTATTACGAAAAATCCATCACTTTCAAGCGATCTATACTGCAATGGTCAAAAACTGGAGAGGGTCCACAAGTATAAATACCTGGGTTGCTACGTCGATGATCAGGGTAGCCATAGCTTGGAGATACGTTGCCGGATCGAGCAAGCACGTAGTGCATTCTCAAAGCTCAAAAATGTTCTTTGTAACAAGAAGCTGAACATCAAACTTCGTACCCGTCTTGCCCACTGCTTTGTCTTTTCCATACTACTATACGTCGTGGAATCGTGGACACTCACGGAAGCCATGTGTAAAAAGGTAGAGGCGTTCGAGATGTGGGTGTATAGGCGAATGCTACGTATATCTTGGAGAGACAAAGTAAGGAACGAAATTGTATTACAACGAATGGGTAAATCGCTTGAAATTCTCACCACGATAAAAAAGAGAAAGCTCGAATATCTCGGCCATATCATGCGAAGTCCTAAATATGAGCTACTACAGCTAATCATCCAAGGAAAGATTCAAGGCAAAAGAAGTGTGGGAAGACGAAGGATATCGTGGCTGAAAAATCTACGCCAATGGTTCAACACCAGCACTCGATCACTATTCAGATCTGCTGTATCGAAGGTTAAAATCGCTATAATAATTGCCAAACTGCGCGAGCGGACGGCACCATAAGAAGAAGAAGAAGAATGTATAAGTACGCAGTTTAAACACAGGTACCTACTTGAAAACATTTAGCGAACTTACGTACCTACATAATAGCGTTTCGTTCGGTCTTCTAGAATGTCTCCGAAATAATTTTCTTTGCTACAAAATTAAAATGATTTAAAAACAACGAGATTCTTCTTTTCCGCAAACAAGGATTTAACCTACTTGTTTACATGTAGGTAAGTACATATT
The DNA here is from genome assembly GCA_914767545.1 of Sesia apiformis. NCBI lineage: Eukaryota > Metazoa > Arthropoda > Insecta > Lepidoptera > Sesiidae > Sesia > Sesia apiformis. Next base: position 10,623,789 of record OU611953.1, read on the forward strand.
TTTTCAGTGACTAATCATATCAGGGTACCTATTGCCTATCCAGGTACCTATAGCTAATTTTATAATAAGATAATAGGACTATGCATGTATCAAGAGTGATTTTTAGCTACCTATTTATTTTTACATATAAATACATACAACATTTTCATTCTTATATCTCATTCTCTTTTCAGTAGAAATTGTATGTAGTGTGTGTAAGTATACTCAGACACTGTAAATATAAAAATATGTTATTTCTTGAGATGATAGCTGGTTATTTCATTATATTTTCTGTTAAATAATACTAAATAAAATTAAATAAGACTCAAAAAGTAAAAGTACTTAATCTGATCTGTCTGAAGTGACAATGCGCACAATACAACGGAGGTCTTATCACAGATAGCAGCCGTAATCTAGCTGAGTAAAGCTGCTCTTTTCAATTAACACCCGTCACTGACAATTTTTCTTTTAGCTCCCAAGAAACCTCTCTACTGGAAAAAGAGTAAATATTAAAAGAGAAAAGAGTCGCACTGTTTTGTTGGAAAATTCGGACTGAAATACTTTCTTGGAGATTTGTTTCTATATAACTTTTTAAATTTTCGCGTTTTGTACACATTTTATATTGTAAATTGTGTCTGAACGCGTAAAATTAAATATTTTTGTTTACATTTTATTTCTCCTTGACGTTTCGGCACGGGTTACACCAGCCGTGGTCACGAGTCGATTGAAGAGGCAGCTATTCCGGGATGGGAGCTGCGGGATGGGGATGGAGCTGTGGGTACATTTGATTTTCACATTCGAAAAGGTTGCGACACACTACACTAACAATGTCCGCGGACGTATTTGATGGTAAATCGCAAGGTTTAAATTTATTAATCACTGGATTCCACGTGGACGACAGTTAATAATATCCATCTTCCCGATTGAAATTTTTATATTTCTTAATTTCAATCGCTTCACATAGGTACAATCCCGACATAATAATGATGTGCAGAGTTCTATCCAGTGATTAATTCCAGCGTTGAGAATGAGTTCGTCTATTGCTGATTTACTCGTTTGGCGATTTTTTAAGCTGAGTTTTTTTTAGCTATTTAGAAATGAAAAGTTGTAAATACAAGGTGGGACGATTTAATGAACAAAAATAAATATTATTTATTTTTAGTATCTGTATTTCGTCTTATGGGGTGAAATTGTTGTGGGACGAACTGTACTAATCAAAATTACTAGTCAAGTGCATTAGATGCATAAATTGCAGTTTGTTGCATCCAATACAGGGTAGGGTAGTAGTTAGTTGTATGTAGGTATTTGGCAAGGAACTCGCAAATGCGGATGCACGCGAACATGCCTCGGTTTGAACAGACGCATTCCAAGTAGTTGTACAGTCAACTGCAGAGAAATATGACCTACTTCGTATTTATTTATTTATTTTTTGCATCACAAACCAAGATATCAACATATCATAGCACAATTTAATAATAATTACAATTTAAATAGTGTGTACAGAAGTGTTAAATCTAATAGACATCTCAATAATGAGACGGCAGCATGATTTTAACATTTTAACAATAAATGTAATTGTAAGTAAGCTAGTGGTTAAAAGTAAATAAAAAAAGTAAAATGAGTGAGACCAAATGGAGACCTAATTATGACGTATTGAAACATAGGGGGTCATATTTCTCTGCACCTGATTGTACGTTTCTTTAAACGAAAAGTGTTTTGAGATACCAATTTTCTATACCCTTTTTAATGGTAAAATCATGTTTCTTTATTTTTTGAATTCAATGCAATAATGTATTTTTACCAAATCGCTAATTCAGCAATAAAAAGCTACCCAGGAAGTTATAAATTAAATTTTATAAATTAATTTAGGACGTTAATTTAGGGGAGAGCTCCAACATAAAATAACGTTTGTATCATTATCACAGTAAGCGCAGATGAGTTTTAACACCTGATTGATACAAAGATTTTAGGCTATAAGTGTCATCATAGGATAAAGTGGCAGAAGACATTTCAAGACCGGCTAGAGTAAAACCTCATCTGAATGCCCCCGGTGTTGTACTGGCTGGAGGTGCGTTGCATCATCTCTTTGAGGGGCGTGGTAGTTTTTCTCGGCCGGGGTATACTCGATAAGTAAGTTTAAAAGTATGAAGGCTTTTAGCTTTTTATCTTTATCGCCCCATCTATAGCAACGGTGTAAGCCGTAAACAAGGTCTAGAAACACGCGGTTTTCCCCCAAGCACCGGACACAGAACAAGCAATAACTTGTTCTTTATTTGCTCGTTCAACAAAAAAAACATATCACATACAAAACACAACACTTATGCATAATAAAAAACCTATACACAACGCTCTTGGCACTTGATTTGGCTAACGTGTTACACTAAGATTGGCTAAGATTGTGTAACACGACAGTCAAACTTGTTACACAATCTGTGTAATATGGGCCATAAATACAGAGTAAGGATCCATGGAAAAAGTTGATGTTCGTGTACGCTGCATAAGGTCTCCGATACTCATGTCGGAGGATTTCAAAGTATACACACAAAAAAGGTTTAGTCATAGTTGTGTAGTAGAAGATTACTAAAAAAATTAAGAAAGGTCGATAGCAGCGTCAGTAGGAAGGGATATTTGCTATTTTCGGTATGTTTTAGAAAAAAATATTTAGACAAAAATTAGAGCTTCACGAGTTCTTTAATCTCGTTAATTGTACTGAATATTTTTTTTAGTTCCAAAGTCATAAGCTGCGCAATAGGTAGATTTTTTTGAAGCCTACATATTAGTGTCTAATAAATAATATGTGATTTGGTGTGAACATCCTCGCATCTTTGTAAGCACAGATATGCGATTCCCTTATAAACGATTTCTTATTCATATACCTATAGTGTTTGTGTTTACATTGAGTTGTTTGTATTGACCGTTGACATACAATTAATGTAGGAAATTACTATTTAACAGAACTATTTTATATTACTTCTTCAGGTCTGACATTATCACAATATGGACAACTTCGATTATTTTGTGATATGCTTAATATTATGGAAATGAGTACCAATTAATTGATGAAAAGTGCTGCTGAAATATTCATATTATGAGCCTTGCCGTATTATCAGCTTAAATCTTTGCCATCACACATTAATTTGTGCGAAGTCTGTTTGATCGATATAACGTTTGACCGACACGATGATACGTAAATCGAACTTACGTTAGGCCGAAGAATGTTCTGCGACGAGACGTTTCAGAGACACGATAGTGTAATAACATACTGTAAAATACGATACTGTAAAATAACATTACAGTTCAACAGCAACCGTAAACATATAACATGTTAGTTAAAAGTGGGATCATTTGTATTGTAGTAGAAATTTCTACTGCAATGACAGTGAACAATGGATAAGTACGCCTCAATAATGTTGGAGTCCTCCCTGGTACTAATGTTTGACAGGTCACTGTAGGATTCCAAATTGAAATTATTTAGTAAAAATTCCAACAACCCAGCGGTTGTTGGATTGCAGCGTACACTCTCCCTTCAAAAATTTTACATTATACTTTAAGTACGAATTAAAAAAAAAAGGAGTAAATACGAGTAATTACATTTTAAGTAGTAAAGCAAAGCTTGTGTCATGGCGTCATTTTGGTAATGAGGTTAAAATTAGGTACTATTTTCATGACTATTTTTAGTGGTGTTTATTAATTAAAGTGTTAGGGTGACCATCTACTTATTAATATTTGAACGTACTAGTTTCCCTATAAAGTTGCGACACGTGTAGTGAACTGGGCATATATTTGAAAAGCTTAGCGTCAGTGTAGATGCGGGCAATAGATATTAATGGGTATAGCGTCCCCGGAGGTGTCCCGGTTCGCAATTAATCAGGCCGATACTAGTTCCCGGTCAAGGATTATGGCAAATGGCTGGGATTAAGCACGGACCGTTTTTCTAGTAAGATTTCTAACATGCGATTTATAGCGTTACAATTCTGTGTTAATATACGATGAAGTCATGAGGATAACACGATTTTTTACTCATATTATATCTCACGATTATATTGTTTCCCTTGATGTTTAAATTTGTAATGCAGTTTCGGTCGGCTACTAAGTATAAATGTGACGTCGACAGTTTAAATAGAATTTATCTGCGGTGAAAATCTCTTTGTGAATATAAAATTGAGTTGTGAATATAAAATATAATTTGCATTACTTACATGCTTAATTCGCATTATTTTAATCGTATCCATACCACTTGAATAAAATGTACTTGTTAATTTAAAATTGTATAAGTCATCATAAAAGAATAAAGATAATGATAACTAAAATCTTAATTGTATTTAAATTGAATAAGTTGTGTACGTCATAAAAACTGAACTATGTAAATATTTTTTGCTTGTAATCTTATTCTAGTTGTAGAACGGGCAATTATTTTAATACGAGTACATAGATGCGATGGTACGGTAAAGGTCGCAGGTTCGTGCTTGCTTGCATTCTTCTCTTCAGGGTTCTTCTCTGGGTTCTTCGAAAAAGCTGTGAATAGGATTCTGCAAGGCCAGCAGCGCACCCGCATACCCCCTGGTGTTGCAGGTGTTCATGGGCGGTGGTAGCCACTTACCATCATCTGGACCGCTTGAGAGTTTACCTACATTAACATAAAAAAATACATGTATTTATTTTTTTATTGTTTACTTCATACTACATATTGTTTACACGATTTATTATTTACGCTGTAGTAAAGTGGCCAATAGCTTCAGCTGCGTCCTGCTCAACTTAAGAACAAGATTATAGACTACACTACAGAGGAATACTTACCGATTCGACACCAAAAATAATTTCGTTAAGATTGATAAGAGCTTATAATGTATAAGTTGAGTTAGACAGAACGAGATAAAAACAGCAGAGAGGATGTCAGAAGATTTTAGATAGCAAAGATTGGTAGTGTCCGCAGCACTCTGGAATTGCGACACTCAGAGAACAGCGGCATAGAGAGGGCTGCAAATACTTTATATAATACGAGTACTTCCCTTCTTATATAATAGTTGGCGGACCTCCAGATCTTAATGTTATTTGTGGTGATTCAAGATAGCGATAGTTGTCACTTCGTACAATTCATTAGAACAGTTAAGCAACTGATAGATAAGGTTAGCCCTCTGTGAGGTACTCTTGGTTAGTTCTACATTACCTGGTGTATTTTCCTTATTAGTCACAGGTATTTTACTGTGCTGTATGATATAATAATAAAATACATGTACATTGTCGTAACGTTGTGTTAAGATTCGAATTAATGGCTATAAAAATCATAACATATATTCTAATTTTATTAGCGACCTTTTCTATAGAGGCTGGTGAATTTATTCATTTAAAAAACAGAGTTCATACGATCTCATTTAAAACAAATATACTTGTATAAATACTCATCAATAAAGACATAGAGAAAAGTGTTGTAAGTAGGTTAAAGATGTAAATTATAGTAGTTTAGAGAAATTGTCAATATTACATACCTTTTGAAGTATTTACGTGTATGTTAAACAATATTAATTACGCAATCTGTTGCAGCGATCAATATTATCATAAATATTTGGGTGTTTTATTATAGTACTGGAGCGCCAGATAACGGAATTATATCTGTTATTTATTGGGCACTGCGTATGTGGAGGCATTCATACTTATTCGTATCATAATACATTCAGTTCGCGGCACCCATGGAGCACTCGTGTCCGCGAACAATATAGGTACTCCCTATAAATACGAAAGTACAAGTGGACTGTTTGAACATTACAGAAAATCATGACTAAGGAGAAGACTATGACCGAACCGTTGTAATAGTAAATAAAATCAGTTTTATGTGACACAGTGGTGCTATTTATATATAAAATTCACATAATATAACAGAGTTTACGTTTATTTACAAACATGACCATAATACCGAATACTCATGTGCTGGAAGCTGTGCTCGAGACTAAACACAATGGAGAGATGCAACAAACTACAACCTTCGGATATCTTTCGACTTGGTGCTTATTGAATTGGAGAGCAATACTAGCAGAATTTGTTTCCACCACGTTACTCGTTCTATTTGGATGCATGTCATTTCTATCGGCGGACTTACAATCACCAAATCCACCTTTATACATGGCGCTTGCTTTTGGTTTAATAGTTATGTTTAATATTCAGATTTTTGGTCATATTTCTGGTGCATACATGAATCCATCTGTCACATTGGTCGCAGTACTTATGGGCAAGACTTCAATAATCCTTGGAATAATATTTCTGATTGTTCAATGCGCCGGAGCTATCTTGGGGTACTATATAATTCTTTTGATTTCTCCGTTTGATTTGATGCCAGATGCAATATGTGTTACATTGCCGCACGAGGGACTTAACGTAATACAAGCGGTGGCAATCGAGGCTGCATTGACAGCTGTTCTTGCGCTTATTACCTGCGCAGTGTGGGACCCGGTGAACAAACATAAAGAGGATTCTGTTCCAATAAAGTTCGGTCTCACTGTTGCCGGCCTGTCTATCGCCGGAGGTCAACTGACTAGTTGTAGCATGAATCCAGCCAGATCTCTGGGCCCGGCTTTATTGACGGGTAAATGGGCCGCGCATCACGTATATTGGATCGGCCCATTGTTGGGTGCTGCTTTAGCGACTCTCATATACAAATACATTTGGCTAAGTAAAGAAGAAAAAAGGACATCCGAAGAAGAGCCGCTCGACAGACATTGAATATCAACGTTTTTTTTCCTAAGAAATGTAGAATAATGCTCTAGTTCTAAAAGTAATTAAGGTTGTCTTAAAAATAAATAAAATCAAGGAGGGGTAAAGATATAAGGCTGTAAATTATGTAGAATAATGTATACAATTAATTATACTTAAGCATTATTTTATTGAGCCGTGGGTTGGTATAATAATAATTATGTATAATACATTTATAATTTTTGTATATTAAATATTATACGCATTGTTTATTAGGTAAATATTATATTGTTTAACATTTAAATGTCAATGTTGATTTATTTGGTACTTTTATAAAGTGAATTAAAATATGGACTACCTACGTGAATTGCATGAATTTTAATTTTCTATCCTTTTCATTCATTCACGACAGTAGACAGTAGACGTAATCAATTCACGTTCAAAGATATAAATCATACTAATTTTTTAATATATCAATAATTATCTATATCCTATGTCTAGTTTTCGTTTTTTGTTGATTACTTAACAAATTTTACACTGGACATAATAGTAATTAGAATTATTATCAATTTTATAATAATCAGTTATCATTTTCTGCTTTCGTTATTTCCGATATCTTTATTTATCAATATATAAACTATCAACATTTTAATAATAATTGCTAATCTTAATTCTTAAAACCTTATACAATGACTCATCTAATTTTTTACCACTTTTCATTATTATAAGTGTTATTTACTTCAATACTAAACTTATCTTAAATTAATTATTTATCAGGGATTAATTATTTAAGCAGGTCGTGCATATTTTGCTTATTTTAATAATGTTCAATGTGAATAATATTCTGCTAAATCGATGTATTGTAAAACATTAAGAACTTTAACGCAGAACATTAAAAAAGGTGTCGAATCTCGACTTTCTGATAAACACGAAACCTATAATAACAGCTTTGTAAGCTTTTCTCTGTAACGAGTTCGAACTATTTCTTATTTTGAATACGTGTGACAGTGATATGACAGCTTCAACAATAAAACGGACTTTTTGGCGGGAATTCGAATGTGAAAGTCAAGTTTTTGATTGATTAATATAAAAATATGTGTTGTAGGTTTCGTGTTTAATGGTGGTAACTTATCAAACTTCAAAGTGTGTAATGTTTGTAATAAGAATCAAGTGCGTTTCACGTGTGCTTCCAAGGAGTTCAACTCTACATAATACGGATATAACCATGTCTATATATCAAAACGGATAATATATATGTGGGTTTTTCTCGTTTCTTCTGCGTGAATTTTTCGCTCTTAACATTACGTTTATGTTAATTTTAATAATTAAGAAATTCGAAGAGCCAAGAATAATTGGTCTCCTTATTACTTAAATACCATTACCTAAATCTTAGACAAAGAAGAATAGTCAAATTTTTAAAGATTAAGATTTTATTTGATATGGAAGATTAAAAGATAACAATGATTATACTCACTCATGGCTAAATAGTGAAGATAAGATTAAAAAGGTTAATTTAGTAAAATACATATATTATATTTATCTACATGCTAATATATTATATTTTTTATTTTAACAAAGTCACTTTGAAGAAAGTATAGGAATTTATTATAGAACACTTTATAGACTGCAATCAATTTGACAAGTATCGTGTGATTTTGACATAAATGTATGTCAAACGTATGTAAACACGTATTTAAATTCGTGCAAGAATAAGTTGACAACCGAGATATAAAAAAAATTAAATAAGCAGTTCTAACTCGTTGTATTAGTGTGGATTTACACGGGTAATTCGATAATTGTTACAAATTAGATTGGATTAGCTACAGAACACAGTAATAATAATTACAAAAGCTTTTGGAAGAAAACAAATCGGATTAATATTAGGCCTTGCCTGCCGGCGAGTAAATGTCGATGGGGTACATGATCCTACTCAAATCGCAAATTTATTTTAAGCGCAATTAGTAGTACGATCACCGCTGGGATTTTCAGACCACAGATAAAATTAATATAAGATTTACTTATAGGCAGCAGTTCCTGTATGGCTTATAGGCATGTAGGCGTACAGTTCTTTTCTCTTCTTTGCTCTGCTCTGCTCTTCCCTCCCCTTCCCTTCCCTCCTCTCCCCTCTGAGATAATACAGATAAAAATCTTTATCTTCTTTCTATAGATATAAATATCTATAGTTCCAAGGAACTACCAAACAAATAGCAGTGGTACAGGGGTCTATTTTTAGCTGTCGTCAATCCACAATTTTTTTATAGTTTCAACTATTGACCCCTAGAAAATCTCAAATCGATCCCAGGGACGATGTAGACCACTTTCGGAATGACTGGTCTATATAAACCTCTATCAAGAATAAAAAAAAATATTCTAGGTGTAGAACACAACACACAACACACGCATACACAAGACAAACACAACTAGACCAGGAAAACTTCATTAACCCAGCCTTAACATGCGTAATCCGAAGATAGTACAGGTTAATATTAGTAGAGTCACTCAGCAGGTGGTGTTTCACATTCGAGTTATCTATACCTACCTGATTTGGCCTAATTCGCTCTGCGCTCGCTATGCAAACATTGCGAGCTATATTGAGTTACGTATTGGACATTGTGGGTGTATTTGTCATCCTACTGCGCAGCTTTGTATCTGAAGTACCAGTAACTCATTTTTTGTATTGATCTACTTAATATTTAAATGAGAGTTAACAAAAATAAACACCATCATTTTTGACAGCAATGGTAAAGTCACGTTCTCAACATATTCAATCAATTTTCGTTTTTAATTTATTTAAGTTAAGTAATTAAACTGGATTAATATTCTAAAAGTAATTAAATGTTCTAAAGGATTTATTTATTAATGTCATAATATGATTTGTCAATTAAAATGTTGTACAGTCTTTTTTTAAAGAGTGGTAATTTTAGTTCTTCAAAGTCGTCAGATAGCTGATTATATAGTTTGATTACTTAGTTTTTTATATAGATAGATAGAATTTTTATTTTATACACTAACGATGATTGCAATTACGTGACAATGTCTTATTCTAAAAATTAATTAAACATAGTCATGCAAACAAAATAAATGAAATTAAAAACAAGGCGATAAAAAATTGCGCGGCCCCATGTGTGTCGAAAGAGTATCCGTCTCAGCACAAGCTGTATACCGTAAAAACAGCATACAGAACTGATTTTCAGACGGAACCAAGACGCGTGAAACGGGTGTAACAGTGGTGTGCGCCGTTGAACATAATTCTTGGGCCTATAAGGTGTGTGTGTAGATAAATGTAAATGTAAAATTATAATTATGAGAGTGAGTGGTCAAATATGTAATATTTCATTACAATATTTAAAATAGAGAAGACAAACACCTATATACCTATATCACGTAGGACCGCTTGCTCGTCCGCTCTCTTGTTTAAAAAAAAATACATAATATATAAATATATTTACTTTTATACTACAATATAGTAGCACCTCAAATAGTCAAATATTAGCTGCAGTACAAATAACCGTTATAGCAGTGGTTTACACTAAAAGGAAGCTTTAAGCTTTAATGGAATAGTTACCGGTTTTATAGTTTTCAAGTTTTTTTTAACGTCAGTGAGTCAGTAAGCTTTGAATTTAACTCTGAAACAATTTTAACTAATCGACTGTCTAATAGGTGGGGGAATATTGTTCCAACACTTGGTCGCGGTGTATTTGAAGCTTCCTCTGAATGCAGCTGAACTGTTTCGCAGAACACAAAGTGGTGGTGTACAGAGACGAATGGTTCGTCCGGCATGTTCCCCTAACCACGTCAACTTGTTAAAGAGATAACTAGGTTGTTTATATTTAACGACGCCAAATAGGAGACAAGCCAGATACAACCTTCTTCTCGCCCTCATTAAAGGAATTTAACCGATTTAAATAAGGTGTGACGTGATGTCGTGGTGGAATCGAAAAAAAAAACTTGCGCATGCGTTCTGTACGCGTTGAATTAATACTGAATAGGAGTCGGGGACCATACACAACATCGGCATAATTTAATTTAGACAATACAAGTGTTTCAATCAATCGTATCCGGAGATTCTCAGAGAGGTATTTGCGCACCATATATAAAACTTTTAGGCGAAGAAAAACACATTTGCGCCATTTCAGTAACATGCTTTTTAAAACGAAGCTCCGCATCAACTTGTAAACCAAGATTACGAGCCGTAAAAACCCGTTCAATATTTACACCTTCGATATTTATATTGCTCGTTATGAGTAGAAATGCATCTAAGCTGATTTTTGGTACCAAATATTTCGTAGTTAGTTTTATTGAGATTTAAAACCAATGAGTTCCGAACTGCCCACTGTTGCACTCTATTTAAGTCATCATTGATTTTTTGAATAGCAAACTCGATATCTTTTGGTTTGAAAGACATGTAAATCTGTAGAACATCAGCGTACAAGTGGTATTTGCAGTTGTGCATTTGCAGTTTATTATGTCACCACCGTACAGAATGAACAAAAGTGGTCCAAGGATTGATCCTTGAGGCACTCCTCTGGTGATTGTTTTTTATGAGGACGTTACATTAGATCCATCGTCTTGCCTCAGTTCAACACACTGTGTACGGCCACTAAGATAACTATGGAACCAATTAATTGTTGAATTGTCAAAACCATAAAAAGCTAACTTCGATAGTAATAATAGAACATTTATACAGTCAAAAGCTATAGAAAAATCAAGCAGTACCAAAATGGTACAGATACCTGCGTCTTGCGCTTTCAAAAAAATATCAATTATATCTAATAGTGCGGTGGTTATGTTTCGTTTCTTTCTAAAACCGGACTGAACATCAGGTAAAACCTGCGTTAGCCTCGAGAAACTCCGATACCTGCATATACACTGCTCTTTCTAAAACTTTGGAGAGGCACGGCAGTATGCTTATGGGTCGAAGATCTGACTGACATTCTAGCAGCATCCGGTTTTTTACAATAGGCCGAACAATAGCAACCTTCCACTGCTCTGGGAAAGTTGAGGTGGATAATGACAAGTTAACAATTATTGTGATGACATTAAGTGTTTCAGGAAGTGTCAACATCAACATTTCTAGTGAGATCTGGTCAATCCTCATAGCATTAGATTTAAAATTTGGGAGAATCTTAACAACTACTGCTTGACTGACGGAAATCAGTCCAAACTTAGCAGTTCCAAACCTATTAAATTCATAAAAGGTCAGGTCCGATATCCTGACCTCATTCCTACCAGGAATATTTAAGAAGTGCTGGTTAATAGCCTTAGGATTTCTCAGGTGTGCTGGGAATTCATCGTCCCTTGTTGGTGGTAAGATATCTGATTTTAAAATTTTCCATAAGGCTTTAGGGTTATTTATTTTAGAGTTAATATTAAATTTGAAATAAGCAAGTTTCCCACTATTAATGGCATTATTTACTAAGTTTTTATAATCTTTATATATTTTTTTATTATTGTCAGTTTTAAAAGTCTGATACTTTTTACGAGCGTCATCCCATAACCGCATCATTAATTTAACATTTTCAGTTATCCATGGACATAGGCGTTCCTTTACAATAATCATTTTTACTGGCGCATGTGCATTGAATAATTGAAGTAAAATTAAATTGAAATTTAGTACTACATTACTGCCATTATTCAACACAGTGAAAGTGTCCCAAGGAATGGATTGCAAGTCTTTATTGATATCATTAAGTTTAATTTGCTTATTTGTCTATAAGTAATAACACGGGGTTTCGGTCGCTCAATTCTAATATCCAATTCACAAGCCAAGAATGCATGGCCACCCAACTCACTCAAAAATTCTACAGTGGGATTCCGAGCTAACGCATCCGTGCAGAAGACATCAATTAGAATCTCACTGTGCTCTGTGAAATGAGTTGGCACTATAGTTAATTGGCTAAGACTGAAACAGTTCAAAAACGTTCGCATTTTTTTAATATTTTGGTTCACTATCGTTCAACAAATTAATAATAAAGTGGCCCATAAGTATTATTTTACCACAATAGGATAACGAATGAAGGCTGTCAGTCAACACATTAAAAAACAAGTCTACGTCGAACCAAAGCGGACGGTACGCAGTGCCAATAGTCATTTATAAATTATTAATTTGCATAGTCAGCCACATTTGTTCAACCAAACAGTGCACAGGATGAGTGGTTATAGGAACATGTAAGCCTCTACGAATGTAAAAACCAACGCCGCTGCCGCGTCCGCCACGCACATGAGCCGGGCGTGGGACGTGACGCAGCCGGTAACCGGGGACGGAAGCCTGGCCTAAATCACGTCTCATTTCTAGCCACCATGTCGACTGCACGTTGGGTCAGCGCAACGATGAACTCATCATGATTTGTACTAAGTGACCCGGCATTAAGGAAACCAACATTAAATCATTTTTTTAAAAGGCCGGCGATATGTAATATGTACTATTTGGTGTGATATTTGTCATACTGTTGCAGTGTATAGCGCAACTCAATTGAGATAATATGGAATCGATTTTTAAAAAATAATGTAAAGTTTTGTAACACAATAGAATACAAAATAAAATAACAATGTGATATAGTGTAAATATTATATAATTATAATAATTGATAAAAGATAATAAATTACTGGCTTCCAATAGGGCCACATTATTAACATTATAAGGAACGTTAGCGATTCATCTCACCTCGTTATTTACCATGAGATTAAACAGTATACTAAGAAAACTGTGTACTAACACAAGTAAACTGGAAAAACAGCACACACAGGAACGCACAGACTTAAGTATATTACAATAATAAAAATAGAAATGTGCTAGACGTTGCAGGGGTGCAACGTCTAGCACACTATACCCCCGTATAGTATAACATATAACAAAACAATAACAATCAATGCAAAAACGAGAAGCACACCAAAACAGGACAAAAATTCTTTCAAATGTATTAGTATCATTATGAATTTGAAAAAAGTGATGTACTAACTTTATAGATATGTAACACAATACATTGTTTACTAGTTTTACATAACTTGTCCAAACTAAACTCTGACCAAAAATCTTCGCTATATCTAACTCGCAACGAATACGATCAGCAGGCACGCCCTCCTCTCTAGAATAAAGATACGACCATCTCTTGACCATATAAATCGCCATTTATGCAAACGCACCGCCTAGCGCGACTTATAAAATAATTGTCTATTGGTGACAGTAAGGTTTTCATTCACGTACAAACGACTTATATTCCATATATATATATATATATATACATATATATATATATATATATATATATATATATATGTATTTTATATATATATATATATAATTTGTATGTGGCTTGCAGTTACCACGACAATACAAAATGGATCCTAGAAACTTTATCCCTTTAACCCTATCCCCTTCTACGATATTATCTTTATATGAAACTACAATATTTTTTGGTTGTAATTGGGCTAAATAAAATTGCAAGCACTTAGTTTTGTCTATATTTATAAGAAGTCTATTTTCGTGAAACCATTTGATTATTCTTTCTAGTGCATATTTAATTGTATTTACATAATCGTTAATGTCTGAGTATCTAATTAATAAAGTTGAGTCGTCAGCAAAGAGAACCATTAGAGTAAAAATAAAAGAGGTCCTCCCTTGTGGAACATCGTATTCTATATTTTATAACATTGACTTGGTACTAATTTCATTTTGGTTATCTGAGTTCATATTTGTAATTTCTGTGTATTCTTTCCTGCCACTAAGATAAGATTTAAGTAAATTGTGGGCATGTTCTCTTATATATTTTTTCTAGTAGTATATCGTGACAAACAAAGTCGAAAGAAAGCCTTTGTCATGTCCATAAAAATGGATGCCTGTTGCCTGTTATTTAAACTGTTGCTTGTTATTTAAACAGTTGCTAACTGTACCTTGCGTAGTTGTATGAAAAGTTAATAATGTACTATGAAAGTGGACTCGCTAATTGCACTGAGCAATATTTAAAGCCATGATTTAATGATTAATAGTTAAATTAATGATAAACATGATTTAATAGCCTTTATGCAAATTTCGTCATATTTGTATTTTGTCATTGTTTAGCCATGCTTTATAAAGTCGTACTTTGTATGGTCTTTTATTTCGCTTCTCATTACCTTCATTACCTCGTTAAGTTGTACACCTGGTTACACCTGTATATACACACCGCACACATGATAGTCGGGTCCTAACAATTTTTGCAAGGTTCGTTGAAAATTCCTTTCTTGTTGATCTGTAATTATTAATACGATTTTATTTGACCTTAATATATAGTTACTATTCTCAATTGATTTATTTTGTTTTGTTAGTTCATTTGTGTTTTCAAATAAGTTCAAGTTCAAACATTCAAATTCATGAGGTTGTATTCTAGTATTGTATTTTTTCCCTGTATCTTCACCTTGTAAAGTCTGGTAAGTACGAGTTGTATAATTTTGGCTCGTTAGTTCTTGTCCTTCTTGTTGTTGTACTCGTATATCAACACGTCTAATATTATGATTTTGTGCGTCAGTTTCTTCGACTATCTTTGTTGTGTTTGTTGAGATTACCTAGTTACGTCACCCAAGCTCATCCTGTTGATAGCTGGGTCAGCAGAACCTCATTAGTTTAATATATTAATTTTTAGTTTTTAAAAAACATTTTTCTTGCTCTCGAAACTTTACTACCTACATCTTGTTTTTGTTTGCACAATTGTGATGAGTATTTTTAAACTTCTTATATCATTCTTACATTTTATATTTTTTTTTTTTATAGAGAAGAGGGCGGACGAGCAAGCGGTCTCACGTGATGGTAAGTGTTACCGCCGCCCATGGACACCTATCAATAATTTTAGGTCTCATGCAGATTGTGCTTTCTCGTGACATTTTTGTCTTGGAATGTATTAGGCACAATTTTTCTTTATGTCGTGAAGTCACAACATAAACTTTTGTGTGTTCACATAATAAAATATATAAACAAAGAATATGTTTCTGTTAACAGGTAGAATAGGGGGGGTTATATCTATTTAATTTTAGCTAGTAGCAGCTATTGAGAATTTGGTACTCGTATATTCGTATAACGTATATTTAATTAGTTTTGTAATGTCGTTTCTGGAAATATATCTTTTTTGTGATAAGAAACAAAGATTTGTGATATTTCTAAACGTGCAAGAAGAGATAAGTGTTTGATGATATAACAGTAATAAATAAAAAAAAGAGATTATAAAAAGAGTCGGATAATGCAACCGAATTTATTTATTTTTTATTCATTTATTTATTGTATTTATTTATTAATGGTAACATTATAGCCAAAAAGAAAAATATATGAAAAAAGCAAACTGACTAAAATAAGCAAATGTCAATTTATGATATGGAAAAATACCTTACATATAGATTAAATGATACCAACTTGCGTAAAAGTATTGCAACAGTTCTATGTGTAATAGATATATCATTAAGTAAGTATACAAACTAATTTGTTACATCCTACCGAAGTACAGTAAAAAAAATTCTGCAGGTCATCTGGTATGGAATTCCGGCATTGTTCTTTAGGACCAACGACATTTCATTAGATAGTTACTTCAGACAAATTGTAAGATTATAACGCCTATTAATGTCATTAAACAATTTGGAGACAAAACAAAACAAAAAGTATGTAAACGACTAAGTAACAAAAACAGTGGAAACAACGTAACTCATGCGAGACACGAAGAAGCTTTTTATGTGGCTGCTGTGCATCCTGTGTACTAATGTTTTAAGTTTTTACCCGTAAATTACGTAATTTTCGCAATATTTATATAAAAATAATCTAATTATTTCTTTGTCTCAAAAAAGACTATGTGTTTATGTACCGACGTACACGTGATTTAGGAATGTTTATAAACATTTATTATATAATGCAAAGCAAAGAATAGTCTAAAATAAGATTTGCCCATATTTAAAAAATAATAAGATACACAGATATCCATTACTTACAAGTAACATGATATTAAATTGTTAGTACCTCTCTCTTCTTCTTCTTCTCTTCTCAGCCCTTGGACGTCCACTGCTGGACATAGGCCTCCCCCATTGTCCGCCATTTAGACCTATCGGCAGCTGTTAGTACCTACTTCTTCTAAATTGTTTTTTTTTAATAATGATTTATTCAAATAGTGGTAGCTTTTTAAACGACGAGGGTCTAAAGGGATTTCAGTACAAAGCAAGTCAGGCATGAATTTAAATTCTATTGTGTAAAAAAATCACAATTTATCGCGAGCGTGAAATAGCTACTCTAGATTCAAGGGGCAGGAATGCGATACGTCAGAGCGGTCGACCGTCAACACAACACGATTTGCGAAATTGAACGGAAGGGCTTCCACTATTTTGTCGGGCAATTTTCATAATGCGAGCGATAAAACGATCCAGATTTGATCCTTTAGGGACATTTTCAGGAAATATTACCAACATTTTTAATGTATTCTCAGCTGTTATGGTAGGGATACAAAATGGGAGGATATTGTTTCATTCTATTTGTGCTGGGTCTGGGAAAAATATCGTTGAAATAAACACAGAGAAAAGAAAATTTTCTTTTTTTTTTTTATTGAGAAAGATTCCTATCCACTCTTTCACCTTTTATTCACGATCTTTCACTGTGAAAGCGGTCCGGTTATGGAATGCGCTACTTGTAACTATAAGACGCGCTCGAACATTTAATAGTCTTAAGTCAAGAAGCATTATCTGATTCAGTAATATCTTTCTCTCTTTCAGTACTTGTTTATCTACTTTGTTCTGTACTCACTTTGTTTTCCTTCCATTTGCCATATTATGTATGTATGTATAATTGTGTGTATATATGTATATATTTATGTATGCATATATGCATATATGCATATATGTATTGTATTTATCTTAAGTAAGCGTTTATGTATAACATATTATTATTATTAAATTCTATTATGTTCATTTGATATTATGTAAAATTGCACCATCTACCTATTTTTGATATTGTTACCTGTTTTCTCCTTATCACCCAAAGGTTGTCTGGTCGACCTGCTACTGAGTGTATGTCTACATTTTAGCTTCCTTGTTGTTATGCTTTAAGCAAGCATAGCATTTTGTCACGAAAACAAGCTTCGAGATTGACAAAAGAACACGTATTATTTCAAGTTCACGTTATAGTAAATCCTTTGAGAGTCATATCTTGGAGCGAACATTCTCGAGACTCGACCCTCGTCATATTCTTCACAAAAGTAAAACTGTTCCTCGACTTTCAAGTTTCAACCGCTTGGATGTGCTTGATACGTCACAACTTATTTAAGATTTGATTAATGTATGACGCAGTTTGTAACAAACTGACATTACATACATTGATATTACCTAAATTGAACTTTGAAAACCAACACAGTAAAATATGAGTAGACATTTAAACAAATAAAACACGTCGCAATTTTCTTTCAGAATTAATAGTAGGTACCTATAGAACTCCAAAAGAAATATAACCTGAAAATCAGTTAAATGAGATTATCGCCTTTAGCAATTTCAACACTGCAATAATAGCAATAATAGCAACTTTTAGTCCAGCAACTAAATTTCACCTCTACATCGACATACGAGTATATAATATATGTGGGAAAGCGTCTGTCTGTCTATTTATCCGCACTAATCTCGGGCTCTACTCAAGCAATTTTTGCCGTTTCTACTGTTGTGTATGTTATAATTCCTAGGTGGTGTAACATTTGTTGCAATAGCTCAATTTCGTACTCTGTATTTTTACTATGTATTTTGATATCTGTATTCTGATTCAATATTTATAACGTCTGTAACAAATTACCCATCTACACGAAGAATAGCACTGGCTGGAAACTTTACGAGATGATAAAAATCTGAAATTCATAAAAGGGATAAATCTAAGAATTTTGTCAAAGAAAAACAATAGTGAACATCTAAGGCGCTGCACGGATAGTTTTTGTTTGGAGAGCGACCAGTGAAGACGTTTTAGAAAAAGTCACACGCCTGTTCCGGGGGACTGAGCTATCCTGGACATCACATCTGGGCCACTACTCTCGCCGGCCGCCGCAGCTCTGATCCGTCGCTCTTTGGGCGCTGGTGCTCTACCTGGACGCCGCTTCTTGCGCCTGGCCGCCATCGCCCCGTCCGACCGCTGTTTCCAGTCGGCGGCAGTGCCGCTCTGCATCACTCTGGGCGTGCGCCCTGCTAAGCGCCGCCTCTCCTACACCGTCCGTGAGTTTTTAGTGCTCGTGATTTTGGTAACAGACATTTACAGACTCTAATTATCGTACTAGTTTTCCATTTTAATTTTGTAATAGGTTTTCTTTAAATTATAAAGAGCTATTGAAACAAACCTTACCTCTTTCCACTCTAGTAGAAGTTGATTACCGTCTATTAATTAGATCTACTAGGGTAACACGACAGTGGATAAGGATCGGGACCAGAGACAAAGATTACATCGTGTATAATATGGTAAGGAGTTTATTTTATTCAGTTATACTCTTTTCTTGATCTGACGAGATGGAATTGCATGAGATGGAGAAGGGAGTAGGGAGCACAATAAGATGAAACTAAGGGAGGACGTCACCCTCGCTACACCGTGCATACACACCGGCCCTCAGTCAACACTTTTACCAGGTATCGGCACGTGCCTGGGCGCTTCTCACAGACTCGCGATCCCGCGGTACTCTCCCAAAGCAACGCCCTAAACCGATGTCCGTTCCTTCCGCCGGTCTACCGTCAGGTTAGCCCTTAGGCTCGTTGCTGCACACACTCTTTGCTCCTGGCTGAGCGCCTTCTGCGCTCATCCAAAACCATACATGTCCGGTGACTCTTGAAAGGCCATTAGGACCACAAAAATTTAGCCATTCCGAAAAAAAGAGACTAAGGTAGAGGGGCTCTCTCACTCACTCCCGAAACATTTTAGAGTAGTCTTCTGTGATAGAGAAGGGTATCTCGGCCAGTTGGGGATGTATTTATCTTTTAAAAGGGTCTTAACGGTTATGTATACCTTATTTATTTTACTCGACGTTTCGTCTAGGTAATAAAACCAGTTGGGCATGCTCAATGGCTGTGAGTATGAGCATGCGCTTTCCCTGTCTATAATGGAAAAGTCATAGGCGGCCAGATTGTAAATGGCATAGAGGCAAAGTACCAGAATACGTTTGTAAATTCCCAACTTAACGCGTAAGTGCCAACGGTCCGGGGTTGAAATTTCCAGGTTAAATTAGAAAATCAACTAGTTGCAGGAAACTCGAAGGCAGACGCTAAATTATGCCAAGAATGCGACAATTAGCCTACGAACTTGACTTTGTTTTAACTTTGACATTTTGCGTAGAAGATTTGAAGTGTTAACAAAATTTAGTCAGTAATCTGCATTTATTTAATAAATTTTCAGTGACGAGCTGTTTGGAAGTTGTTTTAGTGAAATTAATATTCTCAAATGCTTAGACACGTAAGTTACCAGAAGCATGCTTATCTCGCTTCTCTTTATAATAGTCAGCCTGTATCAGCCTATAATAACGTCCCAATGCATTGCGCAGGCCTCCCCTAATAATTCACATGGTGAATTAAGCATAATTCACCATGTGGGGGGATATTTTTTATAGTATTTTGTTAATATAAAATAAAATATATTGTACAGACATTATGAAACCGTTGCGGCGATAAAGCCGTCAGTTGCATGTATAATAAATTTAAGTCACTTTATTGTATTTATTTTTTTGTATGTTCTCGTGTATATTTTTCTATTTATCTATTACCAGATCTTAAATATAAACGTCGCTTTATTTAAAATCTATGAAAACACTTCATTGAATGACGTAACAGTAGCTACTGCCTGAAAAAATAATTCACCGTTTCTATTAATTCATTATTATGAGCCCTGTTATTGTTTTAGTGAGTCGGTCTGTAAGTTAGTCGGTTACGAGGGGGGTGCACGGCTAATCTTTAGCAGCGTTGAGTACTTTTGCATGATTAAGTGTACGCCACCCCTGCCGCGACGCAGGATCCAATTACTGAAGAAAATAAAAAGCTAACAGACCAGCGCCTGTTTGCCGCGGAGGCACGCAAATTCACCTTTAACGAAGTTGACTTTAACTCCCTCCTTTCGACGTCTTTAATGGAAAAACAAGCAAATTAAATATCACTGAGTACACAGTTTTCGATCAGAAATGTCGGCCTATATGCAATGATTTTTTTTGCATTTTTATTTAGACGTCAAGGAGAAAAGCCGTCTTATTCATAAACGTTTATTCATAACGCCTGATTGATAAAAATAGCCTATTAGTTATTATATGCAGAAACAGGAAATATGCCATTGAAGTTTTAGAAGGTCTTTGGTTCAGGTGTTATTTAAAATTATATGACTACACGGGCCACGAATCTGGGATTTTTTGCTACCGCCTTGCAAAAATCATAGGTCCATAGATGACAGTGATTTAAAACTACAATTATACTTCAGTTAAATTTCATTAGTTGTACTCATGTGGCGATTCAATCGATGACATCACTAGTTGCGTGCCGCATCACTAAGCCCAGCCAGAGAAAAAGATGGAGGTCCCCTAACAATATTGGCAGATCAATAGCTTGTATGTATGTAAGATAACTAATTTACCTCTACCGTGTGCTTTTATGTGTTACTTACTGGATTCTGTGTAAAGGAACAATAAACCAATTGTCATAGCTCCATAACACAAGGACTTTTCATTTATGACTCGGGGGTGTCCTCAACCCCCACACTCATATCCTAACATCCATATTTTTGGTAGTATATTCAATGGTCGTACATCTGCACACGTTTTATACGATAATGTAGCCATTTTTTACAATTTCTAAAAAAAAAGTATAAATTTATAAACTTTCCTCCCAAAATAGAATTTATTTTATAGTGTTGTGACGTCATAGACCCAAGATGTCACGTGACCGACTGTTTTCGCGAGAAATTTCAACTAATAATGAAAACATTTCTTTTTATTACAAAATCTTTTTTTCTAACACTATTGTGGAGGGTATAATCAACACATTTCGCATGTTTTAAAATACTTCTAGAAAATTGTCCAATAGCCAATTGTTGTTTTGCAGGGCATACGGAAAGTTCGTTCTAAAGTCGGAATTTTAATTCGATTCCAGATTTGACAATTTCAGTGTTGCAACGTTATGACAAGTACTAAATAGTAACGTTGCGAAATTATTCGATACGGAAATGGAATATTTCCGGATCGATTCTTCTCGTTTATAATTTTATTCTCGTAAACTAAGTATATCAGGAAATTAAATATTTGTGAACGGATAATTTAGTTATGATGATTAATTTTATTACGGATCTGAGAGTTTTCTTTAATAATTGTGTGTGAAATAAATAAATAAATGTGATCATGAAGGAACATGAGAAATAAAACAAATAGATGTATTATGGTAATATTTTATTTTATAAATCGTCGCCGTCATCGCTATCGCTGTCACTTTCTGTAACATTTATTATAAATGTGTCTGTGATATTGTCAATTAACATATCTAGCCTACTCATTTTTTCCTCTTCTTTGACAACATGGGATACGCATTTAGACCATTCGGTGGCCGTAATTTTTTGAATGCCTTCCTCAAATAAATTTCTCACGTCTGTCAATTTGAAGGTTTTATTATTTTGAGCTACATGCCCCTTTACCTGAGCCCATATCAATTCGATAGGGTTCAGCTCGCAATGGTAAGGGGGCAGTCTTAAAACCGTGATCCCATGTTGTGCTGCCATTTCGTCTACAGCGTACTTATTAAAAGACTCGTTATGTGGAATCAGTTCTAAAAGTGTAGCTTTAACCATATCTGGTTCGTAATGAATATTTTTATTTAAAAGCCAGTCTTGAATGGCAGCTTTTTTCCAGCTCATTTTTGGTGCCGTTTCCAATTTTCGGGAGTGGTAAGGTGCATTATCCATCACCACAATTGAGTTTGGTCTTAATTTTGGTAAGACTCCAGCGAACCACTCCTCAAAACAAACTGCATTCATCTCATCATGGTAATCTTCACAATTTTTCTTTGCTTCAAAAATCATGAGCCCCTCTTCCAGGAAGCCTTCTTCACTACCTATATGGCTAATTATGAGACGTTTGCCTTTTCCAGATGGGTTTTTTAATCCAGTGGTCAGTCCCTCCAAAAACGCTTGCCGAGATGATGTGACTTGCTTGTCCACCCAAGTTTTTTTTACAGTATGACCTTAAATCACATATAGTACATGAACATTCAATATTACTATTAAATTTAATGTAAATGTATATTAATTCAAAATGTTAGCCTTACCTGCGTTAACCCAAGTTTCATCTTGATAATATATATGTCTCCCTTCTCGTCGAAACTGACATATAGATCGCAAGTAACGCTGGCGCCATGTTATTATATCATTTCGATCAATAAGTGTGCTCTTGCCTGACCGTGCAACAAATTTAAAATTAAGATGCTTCAAAATTTTTCTGAGGGTGTCTTTGGAAACCTTGGGCATTTCTGGATCATCGTTCATCACTTGTAAAATCTGAAATAGTAAATTTTATAATAGTTTGGAATCATTACTTATATATAAAAGATGTAGGTATAAAATAATACTGTCTGACTGATTGACTAACCTTTGCAATGGTTGGAGGTTCATTTCGGTAAAAGAACTGATGAACTATTCGTCGTATTGCGGAGAATGTAAATTCATCAATTTTATCTTTGAAACTTCGCTTTGGTCCAGTTTTTTTAGGGGGAGTTGGCGGCGCACCTTTATTTACTTCCTTCAAAACGTTACAAACAGAGCGTGAGGTTATTCCCAATATGTGAGCAACTTTGTTCATACATTCATTTTCTTCCACAACTTCAAAGGCCTCCAATTGCGCAGAAGTTTCATTTTTCACGTACTTATATGCGTTGCGGATCATTACTTTTTCAGTAACAGTGAAAGCTTTTCGTGGACGTTTTTTTCTTGGAGACAAGAAAACACCCACGTCTTTTTGTGATGTACTTGGCGGAGGATCCATTTTGATGGAAAACCAAAACAAATAGATTCACTCAAAGTTCACAAAAAACTATAAACGTAACAACAAACACAACGTAACAAAACTTTAACAAAAACCCAACAAAATAACAAAATATCGATTCGCAATGAAACGAGATATTCGTGCAGTCAGACTAGGAGAATGAAGCCGAATGACAAGATAAACAAAATGGCGATAGCTGCACGAGCGCGCACGGGTTGCCAATACAGAAAACTATCTAGGCTCTTTTATTATAAGTTTTGTTTTTAATATAAAAAAAAAACTAAAATATTAACTTTTTATAAAATAAAGCAGCGGTTACTAATTAATAAATAATTGTTATGAATAATTATGTATTTATTTAAATAAAAATCAATAATTTAGTCTTTAATTGGCACACCAATATTATGATTACATAAACATAAATCGCGATTGTTTATCGATTTTTGTGTTCATCACTACACTATTATATGTGGTATCATTATTTTACAAAATGACAGTAGCTAATGTCAAATGTGGAATCGAATTATAATTCCGACTATAGGCATTTATTTCTGTTGATTATTTCGACTGAGCACGCGTCCAAGTACTGGCTACACTAACTTCCCGACTGAACCAACTTTTACTTACTGAAGGAGACAAGTGTTCAGAAACTTCGAAATGAACAGGGAATGTTTCGGGTACAAAGTACAGCAATATACATTAATTACGACTCAAAGTTGATAGAAGAATCATTCGTTGAATACTCGATAGGAACAATAACTGGTTCAATACTGATCAGGTGTATAAAACATATGGGATCATTTATTATAATATTTTTATTATGTAACACTATGTTTACTTCTGACGTTTAGTTTGCCAGACTTCGAAGAAGCTGTAACACGTGTCCCATGCGATCTGGTATCGAGGAGGACCCCGTGCAAATTCCTTCCTCGGTTTAGATTGAACGTACGTACGTTACTTTAGGTCCTGAATAGGGAAAACTTTTAAATTATGTTTTTACAATAATTACTCCAAAATTCGTACCCGAGTCTAGATCGTTAATATATCTGAACAGTGGAAGGATTTAAGGTACTTATTTCTTAGAACAACATTTGAAAGCTTCCCGCATCTCTGAAGTATCGGGGTTCTTAATACTGGAAGTATTTCCGTATACTCTACTGTGTAGGGGTAAAACCTCACGCGAAACCAAATAAGATGGACAGGAATAACGCACATACACGGAAAATTGAAAGGGCACTAATAAATCTTAGTATGGCAAAACTAAATAAAAAATATCTTAAATGGTTCCTCTGTTTGGATAAGTTTGAAGATCTTGACCATCTGCGTATAAGAAGTTTTATTTTACGTCATTATTACCCTTGTTTAAAGTAGGTATAAAAAATAGTTTGTCTAAAATATCAATAAATAAAAACAATAGTTTTTGGAATTCGAATAGAATGCTAAATAACAGTTTTGTGTTAAGTGAACTCTGAAAAAGTCACGAACAGCTAGCTATCTCTTTTCGGTTATTTTCACAGAATTTAATTTATCGTCCGCATATCACGCTGCGGCCAATCGGGGGTACATTTGCATATTCATCCATGTCGTTTTAAAAATCGTTTACCAGAATAATAAGGGCGGACGTCACTGGCACGCTAGTTTGTTTTTAAAAAGATAAAAAATCAGTTTCCCGCCTGTTTGCGTCCGTTGCGGTTTAATGGCGGACTTAAACTCATTTTCTTTGAAAGAAAAACGTTATGAGTATTTCTATTTAAATGTACAAATATCACTCGCGAAGACTTTACCGTAATGGCCTTAAAACGCCACGTCAGCTTGGCTTGGCATGGGTTGTCGAGTACACTCTTGTAGAGGTGGTGTGGTTCCTCAGTGCTCGTGACACCCACGGGAACAGATCAGATAGTGTTATAGTGTTGCTTTTGTAAAGCCGGCCAACACCACATGGCAAAGACTACAATTACATAATACTAAAAAGTTATTTTTAAAATAATACTCAATTTAAAAATGTAGGTTTCTTTAGCATTAAGTACATGGACAACTGCTGCTTGCTCCTTTTAATATCCGAGTAAAAAGTTAGCTTTGAACTCACAGTACGATTTTATTGCCACTTGCCGGTTAGTTGGTTGTATTGGAAAATGACTTTTTCTTTTCGAAGTGGCAATCAAATAATGTCTTACGTGTTTCAGTTGTTTTGGCTGGAAACGGAGAAGTAAAGTTGAGCTGTTGTTTGATTATTGTAAAAATTGTGTATTGTAGGATTTGTGGTTTAATAGTGATAGTTTATTAAACTTCAAAGTGCCTAGTGTTACAGTATAATGTTTGTGATAATTAAATAAAAACGTGAGACTGCATCTTCGTGTTCTTAGAAGGAGTCCAACTCTGTCCTCAGTAAACATACTTTCACTTTACTGAGCGACTCCTACTTCGACGGGACTGGACAACGACGTGATAAAAACAATTGTTTTATAATTCGCTATGTGTGTGAACCAATGGCTATCCCAGTGTCCAAATAAATTATATATATATATATATAAATATTACGTGTTTTACCAATCGACTATGTGCATTTTGTATGGCGCCGAAAATTTATAATTCCTTTGTAACAAATCCATTTGACCTACCATGTAGACTAAGAGAGCCTATTATGTGATTTACTATGTAATTTTATTAGTTTATTTTTGTATTTGTATGCTCAAAAGGCGGATTGTAGAGGACTTATTAATTTTTGTAATTATCAAGACATCTTTATACCTACGATCCACAAACAAATATTTTGATTCGATTTGATTTGATTTGAACTATTGATCGGTTGATCAATAGTTGAAATCAAATCAATGTATCTACCAAAATACATTGATCGACGCAATAGACGTACTGCTGGACGCATGTTAAATTTCACGTCGCTCAAATAATCTCTTACGATGTGCTCGAATGTGCGTGTTTTGTAAGAATGTGACACTGAAATGTGGAACATGATAGCGCCTACACTATATTATAAGCCTCTTAGAAATTTAACTAAAAGGTGTATTAAATTCCAAGAAAGGTCATAACTCGATTCTATTCGGGTGTATGTAGGTTTCGCAGGATCACAGAATATCACAGGATAACAGAACAGAATATCACAGGACTGATGTTGGCATATATCGCGGATGTCTATAGACGACAGTATCCACTTACTATCAGGTGGACTGTATGATCGTCTGCCGCCTTTTTCTCTATTAAAAAAAATGTATTCAGCTATTCCATCTATCCCTAATACGAGTATATCGTACTTACCTACCGAAGCACGCCCAAGTATTTATATTACTTTTATGTGTACATTTTTAAATTAGTAATTATAAATTGATTTAATGCTGTTTCATAGGGAAATGAAGTTCCCATTATACATCCAAGACAATTTTGTAACTTTCATTTACATTTAATTGTATTTGAATTAAAAATACCTCAACAAGGGTTATGGATAAATAGTTGGGCTTCAGGAGATGAAATAGTCGAGGTTGAGATAGGATGAAAGAAAACACCGAAATAGTGATAACATTGAACTTTAGTTCAAAAATTATTATAGCATATAATTTACTATACGATTACTATTATAGCATATAATTTACTATACGATTACTATTATAGCATACAATTTACGCTATTTTCGACTGAGTTTAATACAACTCTCCGATGAAAAATACTTAGTTTTAAACTGACGAAGTAGAATCTTAGTTTGCTTTTCATACTGCAATGTAATCTTACAAGTATATTATAATAATAAGATAAATAATTTATAGTTTATTAACAGTTTAGCTTTATTTTATTTAATTACTCTGTATGTTAAACGATTTCGAAATAATTTGCAAAGATGGTCATTTAGTTAATATTACTGTAACAGAACAAAATAATACGTAATCAAAAATACAAGATATCAGTGAACATGCCACATGGGCAAACTCTGAAATGTTCAATGGTAAGCATACTGTCACCCAAAGCCATCTGTCAACATCGGACAAAATTAACAAACATATCCATGTTTACAAGTGCTCTGCCTACGTTTGATCTTTGGTAATTCTGCCTTACACGCGAACGTTTTCATGGCAGTATTCTGTGAGAGCGGGGAACTCGGCCAGTCGGACGCGGTTATTCGGCAGTGGAATTCATAAGGTAAAAACATTTATTTTCACAGTCAAAGTTTAACCCGGAAACCCATAAAATTATTCATTTATATTTTGGGTTTGGATTACCTTTATACGCTTTGATAATTTTTCACTCGAATGATCAGGAATTTGTTGGAGTGTTTGGATTGTTAACAGTTTTCTGATTTATATTCGATTCAGTGAATGTACGGATATTTTTGTATTCGTTTTTTATTGCTAAAATAAAACATTATATAATATTATCTATAATGTTTACGTTAAAGTATAATAGTAAATAAAACAAATATACACTACAAAAAAAAAAAGAAAATTTTAAAACAAGACAGAATATTAAAAAAAAAAAGAAACCTTTGGATTGGAAATTCAAGGATTACTAGAAATTCGTAATTACGAGTATATTAAGACGATTGTAATAAGGTTTACATCCAATAAGCTAAGACAATAAAAACTCTTTAAAGCTCGAGCGCCATAAATGTCATTTCACACTACTTGAGTAATTCCATCATGAAGGATTTTTATTATGATCATTTTCCACGTCGACGAGAGTGCACGTCGCAATCCAACAGACGCTGGGCGCGCTCGACTGGCCACGTTACCCCTCTCTCATAGAAGACTACTTTGAAATGTACTGCATTTCCCACTTTATCTTATTTCCCTAATGTACTTACGTGTTCCGGTAGTGAGTTATATGTGCCAGAATCCATTTCCATCCTATCCCTCTCCATTTTCACAACCCTTTCTCCAAATCCATTCCGATGTTTCCAAAGGTAGGCGCGCATCTGGGGCCTTGCCAACGTTTGTTATTTTGGACTAATGTTGGTATATATCGCGTATGTCGATGGGAGTCAGTATCCACTTACTATCGGGTGGACTGTATGCTAATCAGCCGCCTTCGTCCATAAAAAAAAGGGATAACAAAGACGCTACCCCAATCCCTGAGGAACTATACCACCTCCAAAAGAGTAGACCCGAAAACCCGCTTGGTCAGCGTGACGTTTTAAGGCCATAGATCCCTCATGCACAAGACAATGTGCAAGAGGAGACCCTTGTCCAACAGTGGATGAAAAAAGGGCTGACGACGGATACGGTTATCGTAATTAATATATATGAATGACCGTTGGAGTAGAATATTTATTTAAATAATGTAAACCCATTCTTAAAGGCATCCTCGGGTCCATTGGCTACCTCGAGTATAAAATATTCACATGAAGACAGCATCGATAGTTATGCCTCGATCACAGTCGATGTTGATATCAGTCTATAACGTCCCATTGCAGCCCACTGTTGGGCCTTTGCGCAGTGTTTAGGCCTTTATGGAGGTCCGTGCCTCCCCTAATAAATCCTTAATAATCACTCCCCTAATATATCACTATGTATGCATCTATATATTTCCATATGTATGTGTCTCTGTACATATGTATTTCATATTTCTCGGTAATATGTTTTTTGGTGTTTCTTGCCATAACCGCCACACTGATTCTATGTGATGAAGAAGTAAATAAATGCTCGTGACTCAGATTTTTGTATAAATTCTCGAGTATGCGGGTTTTTTCACAGTGCTTTTCTTTAATGCCGAGTTAGTGATAATTTGAAAATCCTTACTTAGTTAAGAAGAAACTCAGTGGCACGGGTCGAAGATTTAAACTCGTCGTGAATTACGAATGAGAGTCTAGAATATGTGACAAGTAATAGGCCCTAGTCCAAACTAGGTGAAACAAACAAAAATTGCTAGTATGGAGATTACTCCAATAAATAACTAATGAATGATTTATAACAGCCTCGCTTTAACTAGAAATAGGTGGAATTATCTGAGAAAGGGGACCTTATTTTCGGTTCTACTTTAAGTTTATATCGACAATAAGGTCCCTTTGCTTAGACAAAAAGGTACACATGTGTATGAACTGACTGAGACCACGACAGCGCTGATCAGCTTGCAAAGTAAAGATCTCTCGGGATCCTTGTAACTACGCAAACGCTAACCTTATATGACATATTATAAAATGTTGTAGTATTTATACAAGCTTACGTAAGTGAGCATCAAAGTTGATACCCACATCAGTCGCATGAAGCCGACACACGGACCGTCTCCTTTCACGGAGAGTCATGAAGTTATGATCTAACACAGTGTAGGTTGAATCATGTAACCGCAATCCTGAGACCCTTGTCTCGGGAAAGCCCTCAACTTTGAATGTTGCGGGGAACTTGGTGACAATTACAGAGATGTATAACACAAAATACAATGTTTTCGTAATTACTACAACTATATTTTGTTTGAATGCTAAAATATGTATATTAAAGAAATTGGCTGGCCTATATTAAAACCCAGTAGGGAACAAATTTAGAAAAAAATGAGTTTTGACATAATTTGATTTACAAAATATGCAAACATACCCATATTAGAATACTTTGTATTTATGAAAATATGAATACCTCGAAACATAATAAGTGCATAGCACATAAATCACAAAAAAACCTATAAAACAAGTAATCATTTCACTCTTTGTAAGTTTTTGCTCGCCTGTTAAATTTCTTACAAATACATACTAGGTTATGGATATGGAACAGCCAAAATATACAATGGGTAGTAGATAAGTTATAATTAATAGAACTTATAACGGTGTTATATGAAAATGATTTTCCTGTTTTCAACAACATAATACATATTTTATTGAAACATTTCAAACATTCAAATGAAAATGTTTTGCTCAATAGTTTGATTAATATCTCTTCCATTGAATAACAGACATTAATTACATAAAGCTACAAATATTTAAACAGTTGTTCCGAATATGTTGATTTCAATCAATACTTGTATTATTTATTGACTACCGCTACAATAGTCGGTTATTTAACAGAATTTTCCGTAAGGCTTATCGCAGGTGCCCTTAATACAACGAAGATATCCTCTCAAAACTTTTGTTTCATACGGAACTTCTCCAATGAAATTGCC
Source organism: Sesia apiformis (assembly GCA_914767545.1). NCBI lineage: Eukaryota > Metazoa > Arthropoda > Insecta > Lepidoptera > Sesiidae > Sesia > Sesia apiformis. The sequence continues at coordinate 10,654,505 of OU611953.1, forward strand.
TCTGAAAAGCGAGTAAAAAACTTACCCAATGTTAAAATATGAATAAACAGATGCAAATTTTGTATGGAGCTACTCGCTACTCACGTTGGTCCATAGTCGCAGACGAACAAAGTGGTTGTCCAACCGTTGGATTTTCTTTGTGCTATGCCACAGCCCATACGGCTCGAGTTTGCCCACACCATCTGAAATTCATGAACCAGTAATATGTTAAAATTTGAATTTTATTTGAACAATAACAATGTATAAATAATTTGAAAAAAATGTAATGTAAAAGAATAATTACCTCTACTAGAGTTGAATATAGGTATATTTTTTTATGTTAGGAATACGTTAGCAAACAACTTAAATATGTTTTTCTATTATTTCTTTATATCTAAAAGACAAAATCTGTCTGTCTGTTTGCTCGTGCTAATCGTGATATTTACCATAGGCTAATTGTCGCGGAAGGATTTTATGGTATTTTCTAGCAAAATTGTTTCAGTAGTTATTATGAAAATATTGCAAACTTTGGAAGACAAAGCGTTACTATGAACTGTTTCGATTTATTTTGCCTTGCAGTTTAAAGCGTGGGCGATTATTTCTTATGGGATGTAATTAGTATAAAATTCAAATGCATTTCAACAATGAAAAAAATATGAACTATGAGATTGCTAAGATGTACTCGTAGGGCAATTGTTCACATGGACATATACAATGTTTTATTTATTTTGGTTTGTAAGTTCACGCTAATTTCGTGAATTACTGTCGTGAACTATGTTTATTTTCAATGAAAGGCAAATTTTTGGACTATAAACCTGTCTTATGTGGCTACATTACACTAAAATATTACCTGAGTATAGTGTCCAATAGGCTTGATAGTCCCGAGCACGTACGGTTCAAAGCCGTAATTCGCCCATTCATTAAACCAAGCGTCTAAAGCCTGCTCAATATTAGGTACAACATTGGTTTCCACATTTGAGTAATGTTTCGCTTGGTAGATATTTTCACCAATTAACTGCCATCTTTTTGAATCTACAAAATATTAAAAACGTTACATTATTTTATGGGAAATGAATTAATTTAGTTCTAAGAATAAATTTTGAAGATCTGATTTTTTGAGGTAAACTAGGATGCAACTCTGGACTATCGATTTGACCCATACAAGCAAATACTCGTAGGGCGTTTAATATAAATATTGGTTATTATTACATCGCAGTTATCATTCAGTGTAAGTAAATATTATTAATTAATTTTATATTTACTATCATATTTTATTGCAAAAGATTAAATTTAATACGATACGATACGATATCAGCCTATAATGTGCCACTACAAGGCACAGGTCTTCCTTAGTAATGACGAGAGGATTTTGGGTCATAATTCTTTTTTTTTTTTATAGAGAAGAGGGCGGACGAGCAAGCGGTCTCACGTGATGGTAAGTGTTACCGCCGCCCGTGGACACCTGCAACACCAGGGGGTATGCGGGCGCGCCGCCGACCTTGACCCTAATGCGGATTGTTGGATACATACACATTGCTCAGGTGTTTATTAATTTTCGTGCAAACGGTGATTTCCTTCACATCTGAGTGAGTGATAATTTAAAAATCCATACTTACGAGTATAAGCTGGGATTTGAACTCACGACCTCACTAATGAGAATCGAAAATAGATAAACTTAACTTATAAATGCTCAAGATTAACTTTAAAAATTGTTCAAAATTGTTTGTTCTTTGTACAAGAGATTTTAATTAATGATCATAGGCGGTTAATGTTTATTTGAAGCTGGAACGATACTTTCCGATTCTGAATACACTCATTTACAAGTAAAGTCACCACGACTGTCTTACCAATAGTCCTATCTGGATTGTGCTCAAATATGCCATTTTCGGCCCATATAGCCGCTTTCTCTGCCAATTCTTCATCCCAAACCTGCAATATATTGCCAAGTCTAAACAAGTTTGTTGGTTTGAAGAACCGGGTCAACAAATAATCCAGATGTATAAATAGATAGCGACCTGGTTTGTTTCTTCTAGTCATTCACCGAGATCCTAATATATGTACATATATGTATTTCTTTTTATAATACATCTTTACTAATATATATAGTAAAAGTAAAAGAAGAAAAGATATTGTATCTCCGTTAATTTCTGTTAATACATTTTTTCCTACATAAATAATATGTACAATATGAGACAATATGTAAAACAATCAGCATGTCTATATAATTTGATTAATAAGCGTATAAACATGTATCCCATGAATTTCTATAATTGCAAAAAGTACTTGATTAACTGGCTAAAGACTAAGAGCTACGATGAGACTGAGACCCTTTTGAGAAATAATTCTTAATAGCTTTGTGCTGGTTATATTCTAACATTCTATATTGTTATAGTTTTTTTATAATAAAAGGCGGCAGACGAGCATACAGTCCACCCGATTGTAAGTGGATACTGTCGTCCATAGACATCCGCGATACATGCCAACGTCAGTCCAGAATGACAAACGTTGGCAGGCCCCCGGATGCGCTGCCCACCTTTGGGAATGGGCTCTGGCATATCTTACTCACTACCGAAACACGCACCTACATTGGGGAAATAGAGAGGAAATATTCTGTGAGAGAGGGGTAACTAGGCCAGTCGAGTGCGCCCAGCGGCTGTGGGAATGCAGCATGCACTCTTCCCCTGCAAATCTGATATTTATTATTATTAGTAAGTGCATAAGCACTTACACATACTTAAACACCTTCACACACTTACTCACACGCACGCGCATACACACACATTACACCTCGGCATCATCTTATACTTATATTTTGTATTTTTATTTTTATGGTCATGTAACATTAATCATATCATATATATAACGATGTAACTTGTTATGTAAGAGCGGGGTCTCTTGACACAAGTATTTCTTATATTTGAAAGGAGACCCCCACCAGGTGTATAAAATTATATAATTATATTAACGAAATAAAGTTTTATTATTTTCTTATTATATATATAATTGTGAAAGTTGGTTTGTTTAGTTGTTTGTTTGTTAGGTACCTAATAACTATGCAACAAATCCAAGAATCAAAGTGTATATCTAATCTTAACCCAGAATAGTTTCTAATCTGTTGACTGTGGTTGAATTGAAATCGATATATTTGTGACGTTATTTGAACAAAGAGACCTTATAGTCGGTATGGAATTTTGACTATGATTAACATTTTATAATTAAAATTTTGTTATTTAATTACAGCTACTTCACATTACGCGGTTCGAACCGCCCGGTCGCCCCGAGACGGGGTGAACGGACTTGCGTAAGGCCTGCGCGGTTGAAATCAACCCCTCGTTGAAGGACCTTCGCGGACAATAAGACACCTTTGCTCAAAAATCGTCACATTTATTTGGTATCTAGAAATAAGTTGCCTGGAAGAGATCGCCTTAGCGATAAGGTCACCTATTGTATTCTGGCATTTAAAGATAAGTGCACATGTAATAACTATTTGTATTCAATACAGACTATTTATTATTATTATCTAACAGATTACTGTAGCTATAAAATGAAGAAACGAGCTGTCGCTAGACCAGAAGCAGCTTTATTTCTGATCGGATAAATGCTAATGCAGAATAACTAAACTAATCCGCTCAGGAGGCAAAACAACTTGTAATCTAACTAGCGGCATCGTAGATACTGCATTGTATCACTATAAGGTTTACACTGCAGAGTATAGGCTTCTCTTTGCAATTACGACCGGGTTTCTGTCTACCATCTACCACATAGAACCCATAAAGATTGATGTCGACTTTTGCGGGGGAACTCGAGAAGTGAAAGAGAAGTGAGTGATGTGTATATTGTGGACATATTATGGGTCTTGTGGTTTAATAATGATAGTATATTAAACTTCGAAGTGCGTAGTGTTTGTGTTAATCAAATGAAAGCATAAGACTGCCTTTAAAGTGTGCTTCCAAGGAGTCCAACTCTTCTGTCTGAGCTGCTTCTAACTTACTTCGACGAGATTAAACATTAATGATTGTTTGGAATGGTTTTGATTTCAATATTGTTGATAATGAAAAAGTTTTACACTGGCGCAATGTGCTCATATATTGTCTATACCTAAACGCGGGGGTTGGATGATGTCTTACTTCCCTAGTAGGCTTCATTACACTTAGAAGTTTTATACTATGCTGGTATTTCATAAGATCCAATTTTTGTGTCGATAGCTCTGTCTACACATATAAGTATATAAAATTTCAGAGAAGTTCGTGGCCTTTTTGAAGGTATGATTTAAGCGTATTATATTTCTGGTAACACTGATCACTGGCGGGAAAGTGACAGCTGACTTTTTAGTAATAGCGGCAAACTGTAATTATAAGTTAAAGTTTTATCTTTTCATATTTCTTAACAATTTTATAATGGAATTTAATCAGGAGAAAATTAGATATGATTTACAATTTTTTTTGACAAGGGTATGAATGCTTCTAGTGCTCGAAAAGAGATTTGTGGTGTTTACTAAGAAGATGCTTTATTTAAAACTACTGCTAAAAAAATGTTCATTCAGGTGGATTCAGGTCTGATAATTTTGATGTGAATGATGTTCCTCTGTGTGATCGTCCTATTAATGTTGATGTTATCATTGAAAACATTTAAGCAGATCGACACATAAGCAGTCATTAAACTGCGGAAGAGCTTAGCATTCAGCACTCAACAGTTTTGGATCAGCTGTATAAATTGAACGATCATAGATGCTTGGGTTCCGCATGATTTAAATGACAGAAACTTGGTAAATAGAATTTCCATATGCGAGATGTTGCTAAAACGAAATGAAATCGATCCGTTTGTGAAGAGACTTTAATGTGTATGGTGGGACTGGAAAGACATTGTGTATTACAAGCTTTTTCCACATGACCAAACGATTAATTCTGATCTCTACTGTCAGCAATTAGTAAAATTGAAACAAGCACTTGAAGAAAAACGGCCAAAATTAATGAATAGAAAAGGTGTAGTTTTCCATCACGACAATGCTCGACCGCATACATATTGAGTGACTAAACAAAAATTGATGGACCTTGGCTGGGAAGTTTTAATGCATCCTCCATACAGTCCGGACATAGCACCTTTGGATTATCATTTATTCCGCTCTTTACAAAATTCTCTAAATGGAGTAATATTACATTCAAGAGAAGCCTGTACAAACTATTTAAATCAGTATTTGGCTTCAAAATTTTAAAGCTATTGGATAATGGCTCTGCTAGAAAAATGGCGAAAGATAGTCGAATTAAATGAACAATATTCCGTTCAATAAATATTGATGTAATACAAAAAAGTCTTTATTATTTTCACTATAAAAAGGCCGCGTACTTATCCGACTAATCTGTCGTGTAGTGTCGGTCGGCTATAGAATAGCACCACCCCATCTCCTCCCGCGGGTGTTCTACTAGGCGACGAAGGGATAACAAAGCGGCTACCGCAACGCCGAGGAACTACACCACGTTTAAAAGAGTGGACTCGCCAACCCGCTTGACCTTACATCCCTCACGCACGAGTCAATGTGCATGAGGAGGCCCGTGTCCAGCTGTGTATACTGAAAGGGCTGGTTGCATTGCAATGCATGCATTGCATAAGTAATTCTATATCCAGTTGATGTTTGTTTACCATATACATCATGTTAGATGCTGAAGGCTGCCCTGGCACGATGCCTTGCGCCACTTGGTAGCGTCGCAAGTTGTGCCCGTCGACGAAGGCTTGGATTTGCTCGCATGATAGTTTCAACCCTGATAATGTTAATATTTATCAACAATTTAAGTATTAACACTTTTATTAACAATTACAAATAGTAAATATACTCCGGTTTCCAATTCTAATTTCTTAATATGACCCCATCGAGACTTCGATGATTCTGCCAATGTCAAGGTTAAATGAAACCGTAAAAAACATTGATAAAAAGATGAAAACACGCAGAGATTATGCTGGTTCCAGTTGAGCTCACTAAAACAAAGAATACCCAAATTTATATATAAGTATATAAGATTAAATTAGATATTAGTTTTATAAAAGTATGAAGACAGAGAAAAAGTGTTTTTGGTTAATAATAATACACTTAACATAGAATACTGATGATGTAATAGTTAAATAATAATTAAAGAACGATGTTATTAACTCTAATGAATTTGTGAAGAATATTAATATGAGAGGAAAAGACAAGGGTTAGTATGTAATTCACATTTACAGGGCGAGGAAAAGAAGGGGGAAGTATATCGTAAAGAGGAGTTGCGAGGCGGGGACAACTAAAAAAATGTGCTCCAGAGTTCCTTCTTCAAGTCCACACTCACACAAGGAATGATCCCGAATCCTTAGCTTAGCCAGGAAAGCCGGCGAGCATATTGTCCTAATCTTAAACAAATTATAATTGACGTGGCCAATTTATTTATGTTCTGATACTTAAAAAACCACGGTCTAGGAGGAATAGTCGGCTGGATGGAACCATAGTGTCGGGCTTTAGTTTGTCTAGACGACTGCCACAGATCATTCCAGGATTTATCCAAATAAGGTTTAGCCAGAGCCCGTAGATCACGAGAAAAACTCCGGTTTTTAATTCCGTGAAATTCTGACGTCTTGGCGTAACCAGACGACACAAATGCTCCCATAAGAAAGGAAAGAAATTCCAATAACAAAAAAAGATCAAACTTTACTTTCTAAGATTTTATATAAATATGTATTTAAAATCGTAATTTTGTAATTAAATCTTAATTATTATAAAGCTATTTAAATTTTAAGTTAAACACTAATAAATATCAATGTTGAAACAAATAGTTGGGGAGAAAACTATATTGTGACGGGTATCATTTTAGCTTTATATAACAAACCTTTTTTAATAAAATTAAAAATATTACTTTTGTTTTTTCTTCAACGGCACATAACGGTGGCTGTATCGCAAGTTAATACAGAAAATATATATAATATAATTCAATATTAATAATTTTTATTAAATGAATTAAAAAATAGAAGTATGTTGCCAGAATTAATAAGACATATAAGAAGACGGAAGTAAAAGAATTATTGGTTAAAGGAATTAACATTATTGCTACAATCAATAAGACTGTATAGCATATGTTATTTATAAAAGAAGAGCTTGATATACAAGTAGTCGCTGGCTACAGTTGACAGTCGCTGCCACTGTTACAGTTACCTACACGAAAGACAGTTTATACGGCGAACCCGAAAGTTGTGGAATGAACTACCAGCTGAGATTTTTCAGTTACGCTAAAACATGGGGCTCTTCAAGAGAGTTGTAAACAGGCTCCTATGCGTTCAGCAGCACACTCACATGCCCCCTAGTGTTGCGGGTGTTGGGCGGCGGTGACCACTTATCATCATGTGGCTCGCCCGCTCGTCTGATATCTATTCTATATAAAAAAAACTGGACCATTCAATTGATAGTGTCTGCGTCACTTACAAAATATATGTCTATTGTGATAATGACGATGATGATGATGATTCTATGTTTAGAATGTTGTTCCTATACTTAGTACCTATATTTTTATTATTTTTCCTTTAACTATCCTTGAATTATACCAATCAACCAAGTAATAAATTGCAAATAATAATAGTAGGTAGGTACATATTAAATACCATAGACATATAATAATTACAATATTTACATGAGCAATGCAGATAAGAGTGGAGCAGTATTACATAAATGACACTGTGCATTCAATTTATGACCATTGAGCATTTAGATAGAGATAGAGATTACCTTCCCAAAAAATGAAATTTGGGTTTTGATTTTATTTATTTACAAATCAACGTAAAATAATTTTTCATTCAAATATATAATGAATTTTATAATGAAAATTGAAATGAAATGAAAAGAAATCTACATGAACTTTCGATCTGGCTGCTTATTTTAGGTATATTAATTATACTTGTAGATATTTACTTGTACTTCAAAACACTAATTTCGATAATATTTTATTTATTTAATTGTAGATCAATTCATTATATCAAACATTCTTACGAAGGCATGGCCAGCACTGTAACCATAAACAATAGCATTTTACTTTAATCAATAACAATTAAACACAAAATTCAACAGAATCTCAACAGTCAGACCTAAGAAAAAATTAGCATTTTGTGTAGCTAAGTACTTACTCTCACTATTAACGCTGTGAATCCACACAGATAAAACGAAATAAACATTCACCAATTTACACATAATTTAGACACAATTATAACTGTAAATAAAATTTAAAAGTAAACTATTTTTATAGTAATTCCGATGGTCTTATAAGTTACTGACTGACTAATAGATAAATGCATTAATTAGTGACCGTAGTCAGGTATTTGGTAACCATTTGTGTAAATAAGTGTGTTATAATAATATACGTCAAAAACACCTTTTATTAGTCAAATGTAAAATTCCTGTTCATCTGGTACGAGGAAAATAAATATATCGTCGCCCTTTCTCTAATTTGAAAGCGTGCTTACTAGTAAAGAATTTATATTAGATATGTATATTGTTAAAAGAAGAATGTTATTTATTTCATACATACCGACATTTCATAAAGTAACGAAGTATTAGGGAAAGAGTGTTATTTTTCACATTATTTCATTCGTTGTTCGTTGTTTGTAGAATGAAAGAAATTTAGAAAAAGCAGTGATCTCTGCCTTTAGAAATATTTCAAAATTTAGTTCAACATAAATGTGAGTAACTAATCAAAAGGTGTATCCTCTCGAATGGAGAGATTGAGCTGCAGCGGCGGTCGTCGAGGGCGCACACTTCCGGCGGACAGTTTCCGCTGGCAAACGCTTCCGTCGTCTAACAACATTTGCCACAGACACCAAATTTAAACTATTGCACGCTCGAAGCAGAGTTGCAGCGCCCCGGGAAGTAGCTTAGTGTCCTCATAAAATCTGTACTAATATTTACCTAAATTTTACACAAATACCTATTTATATATAAGTAGGTATTTGCATGGTTTGTTAGCTTTTACAGCGTAACTCTATAATGATTATTATAATTAAGTAGTTTTTTTAGTGTTATTATAAAATATCTAAAATAAAAGTTATTAACAAAGGTGTTATTAAAAAAAATAGGTCCAATTAAATATTCGTATGTGAAAATCTAAAACTGTTTACAAGGTGTAACAGGTCGAAGTATTCATTTTATACGTTACACAAATACTTAAAAGATCAAATGTAGCAAAGTATTGTAAATCTACATTCATATCCTTCCAGTACTTACGTAGCAGCCCAAGTGTCAAAACACAAAAACAGTTAATTGTTTCATGGTTTGGTAAATGTGGGTATTGAGCAAAAAATCATTTTGGTTCTAGAATAAAGTCTACCCACATGCAGCTTGTTTTTATTGAATAGCTAAAGCTTCTTTCTAATTTTTCCTCATACATCCGCCCTTGTGGAAAAAACTACAATTTCTATTATAACTGTGCTACAACAGTAGGTAGTCAGTGTGACAGTGTGAATATTCCTTTTGTTTATGTAATTTTATTCTTTGAATACTGCTAGTTATAGATCTGGACTGGCGCCCCTTATTGAGATCAAGCTGATGTCTGAAAACTATCAATTGTCAAAATATGATGCTTCGTGTGGAGGTTAGTTTCAAAATGATTTATATAAATAAAAACTACGCCACAATTTCGAAACTACACAAATAGAACAAATGCAGAACTAAAATTCTATCTTATATCTTTTTTTATATTAATGGAGGCAGATTATATACTAATATAGTCCTGACATTATATTATATTTTATATTAATGTCCTGACATGTTCCCAGGGCATGGAATTCCGCTAAATGTAGACACGCTGAGATAATCTACATTTTAGTGATATAGGCTCGAAATGAAATCCAGGTTCCGTAAGATTGCACACGCTATGGCTGCTGCGGTTCAATTCCCGTTGGGTCTAGAAGCTCGTTATCGTCGCTTGTATTTGTTCATCGTTCGACAATCGACACAACCCTCTATATCAGTCTACTGTCACGTTGGATTACTCACTGGTGAATCATGTACTTCTATCTTTCATGTACTACTATTTAAACGTACTACGATTAAGAAAAAAAAAGTAAGTGACGTGAGTGTCAGTTTTGAATTAAATTAATAGCTGATTGATATTAATCTATTAAGCTATTAAGCTGTCATTTTGGAATGGACACATCATATCACAAAAATAATATAGCGTAAGCACATCGTAAGCACTGATGATCATGATGCAGTAAACTATCGTGCATTAAACAGAGTGCAAACATACGTATAATTAAGGCTCCATTATAAAGTAAATTATTATTGTTAGCAATCATCTCATAATGAGCAATTTTGATTTCAATCTTATAGATATTCTTGTGAGCATTAAGTTTACCCGCAAAATGATCGTAAAAGCCAGCCCTTTTTCCGTCCACTGTTGCACATGCCCTTCCTCCTGCACGTTATCTTGTGCATTATTTTAAAAGAAAAAAGTCGACATACGGACATACAGTCCACCTGATGGTAAGTGGATACTGTCGTCCATAGACATCCGCGATACATGCCAACATCAGCCCAGAATGACCAACGTTGGCACGCCCCTGGATGCGCTGCCTACCTTTGCAGATTAAGGAATGGATTGGGAAAATGGGGAGGGAGAAGATGGGATGAAAATGGGCTTTGATATATCTCACTCACTACCGAAACACGTACGTACATTGGGGAAATACGATAAAGTGGGAAATGCAGTACATTTCAAGGTAGTCTTCTGTGAGAGAGGGGTAACGTGGCCAGTCGAGTGCTGGCTGTAGGAATGCAGCATGCACTCTCCCCCTACCGAAAGGGATGCGCCATAAGGGATGAATGGCCTTTAAAAGACACGTTGGCCAAGTCAACTCTTTAGAAGTGGTACAGTTCCTCAGGATTTGTGGTAGCGGCTATGTCGCTTATTACGACATCCACCGAAAGAGAGGGGGTGGTGATATGATCATACTAAAGATACCACTTATCTAACTCGTTAATAAACATCTAATATAACAACCATTTTACGTCATACATTACACGTAAGTGTAACCGCACCACTAGTGGGAATAGAAAAGGGTGAATATGAAGGCGTCTTTGGAGAATGCCCTCCACTCGAGTGACAATGAGGAGAAACTAGGATTCTTCGGAATATTCTTTATTTAACATACACAACACAGCGTTTGTAACATTAACATTTATGCGACTACAACTACTTCGCCTTTACAACCTTAAAATAAGTACTGCGTAGATTACTGAACAAAAAATTCTTTTCTAGCAAGCGAAAAGGTCGATCTCGTGATCATTGTTCTCGCCATCTTATTTTTTATATATCTGACAATGTCAAAACTTATAAAGGGAGCGTTCTTAAACAAGACTTAAATGTATTAAATTAGCGGCTCGATCAAAGAGGTCGGGTCTCGACGCCACACGTTTATAAATTCTGAATCTTAGCAACTGAACGCCACTGTAGGCCGCGTTAATCAATGAGGAGATGTTTATAGTGAGATAATAATTCAATTTCTGAATCAACCAATTTAAAAAATACATTTGACTGATAAGAGGAATGTACATTTGGTACACAATGGTCTAAAAGGTACACTTGGTAGAGAAGACGAAAGGAACAACATAAAAACTAGTATTTTTTGTACCTACCGCGTCGTAGTACATTATTAAAAGCGAAATCAGGAAAATATCGACTTTGCTCTTTGCTACGAGCCAAATGAATTGCAAATTCTTACTTCCATTCATTCCCATTCGCAATTTATCTTATTCTTTTTCGTTACATTTAAATCTTAAACTGAATGGAGCCGATTCTGATTTAAATCAATAAATTCTGATTTAAAGATTGATTCGGATTGAGAGTGGTCGAGTTATAACAATGTAATTTTAAGTTTTAAATAGGTACATAATTATTGGAAGTATTGGAACACAAGCTATTCTTTAAAAATTATATTCCAAGGAACATTTCCAACTTGTAAGATGGAAGCATTATGTATTTATTGTAAATAACTTACTGGTGTTTAAAACTGGAAGTGTAAAAATACTTTTGGAACCGACTATACTGTCAGGGGGACTCGCTAGAATATTGAATACCTCTTCATTTTTACATAATTAACGTCATACATATACATTCCGGTCGTGGCGAGGCTTGGGAGAGCCTATATCCAGCAGTGGAGGAGAGATATAGATTGATGGTATGGTATACATACATAACTGAAAGATTGAGAGTCCATTTTATTTCAGGAAATATACATAATAATCGCCAGTAAACTATTTCTTACGGTTAATTTTCAGCTTCGAAATAAATTTCTTCAGACCGTTGCACTAGTTTATTGATCTGTTAAGTCCACAGGTTTTCATTAGACCCGTGGCAAACAGATGTAGGAAACGACAGACATCTTAAATGAAACTATACTACGAAACACAGACTACGTTCAACCGAGATACCGATGGTGCTGGCCAATATCTCGTTGAGTATCTGCCACTATCTGCCAATATCTGCCACTCCAGCTTGTTGAGTACTTTGGCAAAGGGACCAAATTTGTACATATATATAGATACCTATGGGGTGTGTACGAACCTTTCCCGAAGCCTGAAACAGATGTATTCTGCACACGATTTTGATTTTATTGACATATATTTTTTAAAATTTTATTTAACATATATTTTATTTTGGTAAAAACTCAAAAAGCTCGAATTATTGCAAACAAAAGAGATTCGTGAAACTTTCATATGATTATAATTTTTAAATTAGTTGTGAATTCTAGCTTTAATCGTTTTAGTGTGAAATTAAATATTTTTATTAGTTGATGAATTTTATACTATATTTCTTGTAAATTTTTAATCTTTGTACTATTTTATGAAAATAAAAATAAACATCAATAAAATAGTTGATTTTTTACTCGTGTAAACATTATTGTGCTTACAATGTTTCATAGTTTGTATAAAATATACACACAATTCATGTAGGTATTGGCTTTTGCGTAGTAGGTAGGTACAATAACTATGTCCTTACGGATCCAATCAAATCAGAGGACCAGGCGTTTAATGTTTGGAGTGAATCTGAAATTTAGAAAACGAGTAATATTCTACGAATTGTGCTTCTGAAACAAAGTATCGTAAGGAATCTAAGAGTATCGTAAGAATATTGTTACAGTCCTATGTACTGCATTAAACTCATTCTAAATTAAATGCAATACTATTAATTAGTATAAATTGTAGTAATCAATTTACAACTGGAGTACAAACACCACGCATGCATTACTGCGTGGTGTACAAAAGACGCAGATCGTGTTTTCGTTTTAACGGAGCCCTGAGAACTGTCTTAACTAAAGTTGTGTGTGTGTGTGTGTTGGAAGATTAATAACAGTTCAGCAAATAAGAAAGAGTATCTACGCAATGAGAGTCTACAACCTCCACTTTACGCCTGAAGATAAATCGAGTTTGTGAAAACTTTTATTTTTTTCCCGACGAGAGAAACCGACGTAACAGCTTGCATTTATTTTGTGAAAGATTTAGGAGGGTGTATTGTATTGTACCTCTTTTAATATTTTGCGACCTCCATGTGTTCCCGTGAGCTCCTTTGTGAGGGTCGGGAGGGTGATGATATTAAATAATAGAGCACTGTACAGGTCGGCCATAAAATGCCGCGTGTGGTTGTATAGTGACGTAATCATCGTAAAACACAACACACAAATAAATTTTCCTTTTTAAGGACGTTACGGATACGAATATTTTGAGATTTGTAACTTTCCCTCGTTTCAGATGTCAGCGCCTAATTAAACAGAGTTTGTGTTGCGTGTAATTAGAATAATTTGAACACTTGTGATGTGTGTTTGATGAGTACAATGTAGATCTAAAGTATGTATAATACCCTTTATCCTCCTAATTAGTTTTTAATTCTTAAAATTCGTGTTTTAACTACATTAACTGAATTAATGTCGTTTTATATAGAATTGCGTAAAGAAAAATTAAACAATTATTATTACATTATTGAAATATAAATTTCAGGTTCATTTCCTTTACCATGCCATACCAACGGTCTTCAGCTCCTCTCATCTAGCCACTACCGGCAACTATCTTAAAATCGTCAGTCCACCTGGCCAAAGGGCGTTCCACGCTACGTTTCCCGCTACGTGGTCTCCATTCGAGGACTCGCCTCGCCCATCGGTTATCGGTCCTGCGGCATATATGGTCCGCCCACTGCCACTTCAGCTTGCTGATTCTTTGAGCTATGTCGACAACTATAGTTCTTCGTTGAATTTCTTTGTCCTGCCAGTAATGACGTATCGTGCCGAAATGTGGTCTTTGACGGTAGCGTTGGTTCACAAGTTAAAAGTCGCTTAGCGAGCGATGGAAAGAGCTCGGAGTCTTTGCTGCACTAAATCCGTACCTAACGAAGAAATTAATTAATTTTAACTAATATAATTACCGAGTAATTATTTTATTGCAGTTATTGCAGGCATATGCGACGGTAACCACTTATCATAACGTGGCTCGTCTGCCTGCCTGTCATCTTTACCTGCTATGAAATTGAAATTAAAGAGGTCTATAAAGGAATATTGTTAAAATAGATAGTTAAATGATTGGATTATTAAACAGTATTTAAAAGTAATGTAGGTAGTTAGGTAGGTACTGCATTCAGATAAAAGGGGAATTCTAAATCACATCATCGTCATTGTTCGGTTATATTATATTTATACATTTTAGAATATATAGCATATAGCAAAATCGTATATGGTAATCTATTGAGTCGAACGTTAAACAGTTAGCTCATTTATATTCTTGTAGGTATAAGTCAAAACAACACTCCTCTGTCTTAAGTTACGTATTTTTCATTTTCAAATGTACGGGTTTTGTGTTTATTTAATAAGTAGGTATATTTTTCTTCACTATCGAACTTAGTTCCTTATGTAACGGTAGCTGAAAATTAAATAACTGTCCCTTAAAATTATCACTTAAAATCGTGGATATAAATTTAGAAAACTACCAAATAAACTCAGCGATATGGAATATTGTTGGATTTGGAGCACATAAGAATATGAATAAAGACATATAATTAGAGTTAGAATAATATTAGCCCTAACCGTAATTATCGCTCCTTCCAAGATACTGATTTTCCCTACAATTTAATTGGAACCGTAGGTAGACGTGACAAGATAAATCTCGTAGCGCCCGTCTTTCAGGCGGGCCTTAATTAGTTTTTGTAAAGGCACATTTCTACATAAATTACATATGTCTAGACCCTATTACGTTCCACCGGACGTAACCTCGTTACGGCGTGCAATTTATTTCGGACTATATTTCTCAACACACATGGTGCAATGCAACCGCAAACACATTACCTACACGGTTCCTAAATATTCCCCTCAGCTTCAGCTTTGAAGGGGCGTAACACTTCGTTATCCATCACGAAGATTACTACGCGGCACGAACGTAGTTAGCACCTTCTAGGATTAAGAAAATTTCAGCTAGACACCTTTCTTACAGTTCATTCAGCGGTTCCTTTGTTCTCAAAATTGTTTTAAAATTGTGTTTTGTGATTTACAGGCACGCACACACGGCAAAATAAATCAGTTTGCACACAATATACTTTGTTCACAGACTATACGCTCAATCACCTGAGCTACGAAAGCTATGAGAACCGTCGAGTCAAATTTTGTTAGACATTCAGTGAATCAGTTAACGTTGTATCTAGCGAGGCAAGTTGCCTGCAATCTTATCTATTTTGCCGTGTGTCGAAGCACATGTACGTGACCAGTCAGTCGGCCAATGATAATATTGAGCACTTCAAAGTCTAAAACATTTTTAAAACGATAAGGACGATTTTCGTTTGCAAATCTAATTTGTCAATTTATATTTGAAATTCCTAACGCTGTCTATTCTTTCAAACGAATCACATTGCTCAACATGAGCCTACCGTACCGTATGTGAATTTTGAAACTTGATGGAAATATAATGAAGTTTTTCGTGGACAGGCGTAGGATATGGTGACCTACTTACTGTACCTACAAGAGGCAAGGTGACTAATCCATCCCTCTACACAGGGACGCTTTTCTCTATAAAAAAATCTTTTTAAACAACGTTGTGGAAATATCTACTTCGTTGGGATGATGGGATGGAATATTTTATACTCAGTTTAAGCAATAAGTGCTTCCTTAAAGACCGAGGAAGTTTGTAATTCCATGTCACACAGATGATGAAGTCAAGGCATGTTATAATGATAAATAGAAAGCTCTGACTCAGAATATCAACACGTAATTCAGCCCATAATTTTTAATGTTAAAATGGGAGTATAAGAACCTTAATGAATGAAGGCAAAACTTCATAGAGGGACTTGTGCCCCTCTGTGAAGTTAAAGGCCTTTTGCCGTTGGCCTTATCAAGATAAGAAAAAAGTGTAGGTCGAAATAACATATAAATAAAAGTCAAAATTTTAATTTCTATTTATTTTATACGTAAATTCTTTATTTTATTAAACACGTAGGTACATCGTTCATCATAACATTAACTAATTTGACATTTTTTGAAGTACAATAAACACTCCTAATTATATTACAGAATTCCAATGCCTTAACCAAATATTTGGTTGAATATTTGGTCACAATCGTGTAAGTATATATTGTCTTGGGTCATTCCGTCCCACGTAACACTACCATAAAACGTGTATATGTTATGAAAGTTTCAAAATGTTATTCTACTTACTTTAACGGGTACAAATTGATTTTTCAATAGATAACAGAGACATGTCCCGTAGTATGTATATACTATAACCGCCGAGATAAGGTATTTAGCTTTGGCTTCGATTCTTATATGCATGTAGACATACGTAGTGGTATAGTTCTACAAAGCAATAGATTATGTATTGTACTTACATATAGGTTAGGTTAAAATAGACAAGTGTATAAGAATTCCAGCATAATCTACGTAATGAAATGCTGCCTTTCGCTTGGTATCCAAAATGTTCATTTGCATAGAGCAAGGTTCGGTTTATACTTTATAAAATAAATCCCCTGTAAATCGCCTACTATAGAAAAGTTTAACAGTGTAAAGCTTAGGCAAGCTTAAAGCAGCATTTCGGTTAAATATAGAGTATTTGATACCTTCAATTAGCGTTAGGTATGATAATGTGATAAAATTTTCAGTCGCATTGAAGTAATAGCTACAAAATTATACAATAATAACTATAATGTCTAGAAGTATAACTTATACAAATTATTTACACTTGCTTAATGAACTTAAGAGATTCACAAATGCACCATAATACTCATAAATATAAGCACATTCACCCCTATATACAATTAAAATAACTGATTTCCTCCATTCGAGGAACGCTCACAAGAATACTAAATTATTTCGCATCACTCACTAAAATGTTCAACTTGAGACAACCTTAACATTACACTGATATCCGCTGCTAATAAAATGCATAAATCAGACGCTTCATGAGATATTTTTAAAACCAGACGATGTTATCCAAATAACATTAATAAAGCTTAGAATAGAAGTTTATTAATAAATACATCTTTATTTATAACATGGAATGTAAAGGGTAGTCTAAGACATTTTTTATAAAATTTGCAAGAGATAAATAATTAGGTAAGTATTAATATAGAGGATAGCGTTAAATAAATTTACTTTCCAAAAAAGGCACAACGACCGAACCACGACTGGCTGAAAGAATTTACTAATATTATACACTCGGTTTAATAAATGGACAAAATAGATGATATTTATAAAATAACACCCATTAATTAATAAATAGATGTAGTAATCTTTGATTGGTCAAAATTGAATTAGGTACCTAATTGTAATATTTATTTTTGAAATATAATAAAATTGGTATTTAAAGACGTTTGCAGTACACCCAAATACATTGCACAGAAACAGTTTCTGCACAATCAACATGTATTTAAAACTGCCAGTTAGTAATTTTTATTAGTCACTGTCGTTAAAACTTATTAGTATTTTTCTATATCGCGTCCTTAAAATTACTGGCAGTGTAATCGTAAAGACACATTACATTATTCACATTCCAAACAAAATATGTGGACTAGGGTAACTAAATATTACTACTTATTGCAGTTTATAATACTATCGTTCAAGTCATCATAATGGTATCCATTTTACTAAAGTTGGGTGAACACAAATTGTTTTTGATGATATCCAAACTATTCCAAAAAGATAAAATAAATGGTAACTTTAATAGCCATACATCAAAATGATACCAACGAATTTAAACAAACTTCATTGTTGAACCACCAAATTGGAAGAAAGATATAAATCTAAAAATCACAAATCTCGACAAGTAAAAAAAAGTTACTTTTTTACTTTAATTTTTGGGTTAATTTGACTTATGAATGAAATAAACGTTAATTCAAATACATTTGTATGTTCTCCCCTAAAATGACAATAATGACGAAAACTAGATTTTTTGATAATTGGCGTTTATTCCAATTATTCCAAATTCCAATTAGTGGTTCAACTATTAATTTCAGAAACAATTAGTTTTGTATGATTGTGACTAAGGCAGCAGAGAGGAGGAGTACGAATATGGTGCCAGCGAGGCGCATGTTGTTGGCGGCGCCGGTCGCGCGGATGTCGCTTTCAAGCAGGAAGGGCTCGTCGATCACGTGGATGATGCCGTTGATGCACTCCACGTCGGGCCGGAACACGTGGATCCAGTGCCCGTTCCATTCCACATAATAATCTGATAAAGGTTCGGTATTGTAAATAGTTTATAAAGCAACGTCAAATAAAAAGGGAGATTTCGCTATTTTCTGTACGATTTAGAAGAAAAATGCTTAGACATTGATATATTATTTTTGGAGTTTTACAACGTCATAATTTTGTAATTACTGGAGCTGATTTGGGTCATCTACGAACTAATAGAGCCAAACTATTTTTTGCAGCAAATGACGGAGGGAATAATGTATGGATGTCGTACCAATCCACCAACAAACAAAGTTAGTGACAATGTGTTTATTATGATCTATCGTAATCGCTATAAGCAATTATAAAAGCTAAAGCGAATCTCAGAAGTGCTGGGACATATAGTTTTCTTTTGGGACACTTTTAACCATCATTTTTGAATTCAGCTTGTCACCCTCAGTAGAGATGTAAGAAAATTTTTAATCCGAATGTCTAAATGTCCACAATAAATAGAATTTTCGAAATCTTCTTGAAATGCTAGAATAATTTTTAAGTCTTTATTTCACAATAGAATATTATAGAAAATTTGACAATTCTTGACATTAAATTGATCAACAAAAATTGAGTTAATTATATATTGTATACTAGCATACACTGAAAACTCCTTTTCTATATCAACGATTTTATAATTATGAACTTATACGAAATACGATATACAACAAAATGAATACTGTTGTTAATTTAAATGTCTTTTTACTACGAAGATATTAAGACTAAAAGAGATTTAGAGAAACATTTAGAGACTTAAAAGGTGTAATACCACTGCAGTCCAAACTACGTTATTAATATGGAAATAAACAGATTCAAATTTAAAATTGCAATCTAGTAAAATCTACACGCAGCCACTAATTATATCAGTGCACGGCGGGAGTAAGTTGATATGACAAAATCAACTGGTTTTCAAGGGTGAAATTTAAAAGTTTAATGTTTCCACTTTGAATATCGATATGGCACTTTAATGCTGAAATCAATTTTTCTAAAGCTATCGAGTATTGAAAGATTATAATTTTTTATTGTAAATCCAAAGTAATACAACGTGTTAGAACTTCCAATTAACATGTTTAGTTAACACCATCGTAAGTCGTTTAATGATGTATATATATATAAGGCAAATTCACGTTTGAAAGCTTACTTTTATCAGATTCTTTGACACGAAGTCGAAGTGGGTCACGTGAGGTAGGCAGGACGAATGGATGCGTTTCATTGGCGAGAAGTTTTAAATCTGATGCAGTGTAGGAGCGTCCCGCACGGATCACGTGCCGCTCTAAGATCTGTTTAGTCTGTGAAATAAGTTTAATTGTGAGAGGGCTAAGAAAAATATTATTTATAGGCCATTATTAAAAGATAGTATTGAAATGCAGAATTAAATGGCCTGGCGAGTTAAGAAATAAAAATATAAATTATGAAATATAAAGAATCATACACTAAACATACATTTATAACATTACATCAGCAGAATTTCTCAAGATTTGTACTGCTATTTTTAGGAGTCCTATTACGAGTTTTCTTTGTCCTATTTCCCCAATTTACATACGTGTTTCAGTAGGGAGTGAAATATATCAGAGACCACTACTCAGTATCGTGCCACTACTCAGATTCAATCAGAACATGTGACAGAATAAAAAATCTGGACAAATGTTGGCATGTTGGAATGTATCGTGGATGAATGTCGCAGTACCCACTTACCACCAGGTAACTGTATGGTTTTTTCCATAAAAAAATACAAAAGTTATTTATATTTATTTTGTTTATAAACTTATACTCATATATGAATATAATATAAGTTATGAATATACTCATATATCTTAGATTAAAAATCGAAGTTCTTTTTTCATTTTATAAAGTATAAACGTTCCTAGTCAAAATTTAATATATGACGAATATATTATGTATTAATTACAAATTATTAGGCCTAAGACTATCCATTAATAAAACGATAAGACTAATGAAAGAACAAAAAATACCAGATAATATTATTATTGAAACTTCTAATCAATAACGCTGAAAATTAATAAGTACTAAGTTAGGAGTTGACTTACATAATAACCCAAGTCGTGTCTGAAAAGGGCTTTGAAAGCAGTGGGGTGTCTAAGTTGAAACTTGAGCCAGGCGTGATCGCGGGGCACGAAGTACGTGTACCGATGTTCCATCTCGTTCAACGGGTGGTTGAACATCTGCCTGTTACCTAGGTTGTAGGTTATGCTAGAAATAAAGAGAAGGTTAGAAAACAAGCAAGTATTTAAATGAGTATTAAACAAGCAGCACCAAAACAGTAAATGGCTAAATTATGATCAACAAAACAAACTACTAAGAACTAAGAACTAAACAACTAAGAATATCATCACTTCATCACAAAGTCGACGGAGTTCGGCTTCTATTACTTATTGTCATCAGAGAAACCTAAACCAAAAACCTATTAGCTAACCCTAAACCTAATGCATCTTTAAATTTGCAGCTATCCATTTATTGGGAATAAATGCTTGGGAATTCAGAATTTTCTGCTTCTTATTTAATTACTTCTCGTTAAGAAATGTCATTGTGATGAATAATTGTTTTGAAACAACCTTCATTTTTACCATACTCGACTATTTTAAGCTAAAAAGAAGAAAACATTACCCAGTCTGTGTGTGTATGGAAACAATATGGATGTTCATTCACATCTAATAAATTACTGAGCTGATATTAGTAAAAAAAATGCCAATCTGAATAGATTTAGTATGGATTATCGGAGTGTCATAGAATTTGAAATAATTACAAAATGGTGTAATTTGTCTTTTCAAAACAACATGTTGTGGAGTATCATATTACAGAGGAGAATTTAGAAATGTAAGTATATAATGTTGGGGTTAAACGAAACGAATCATGAAAATTATTATAAAATATGTAGGTAATTTCTGAAATGGAGAAATGTCCCGCAAACTGTTTCTGAATCTTTTGCGTAGACGGGTTTTAAATTTAAAACTTAATTAAATTCATATGTATTTTAAGAAGGTATCATACTAAAAGTCTGTGTTATGATGATTCTATTAAAAGTAAAATTCAAGAAATATTATTATACAAATGAACGGAAACATTGTAGAACGGTTCCTGACGTGAAGCGCGATGAATGAAAATTTTCTCATGAGCAGTGAAAATTTTCCAATAAATCGCGATTTTCGCTGAAGTAGTTCGACGCATTGCAATGTTACAGTTATAGCTCTATACTTACTTGAGCATGGGATCGGTTTTTAACTTTTCGAGCACGGTAGTGTATGGGACACCAAGTACTCTGTCAATGATGTGAACGAATCCATTCGTCGCAGCGATATTAGGTTGAGTGACGGTAGCGTTCACTCCTCCACCTTCGACAGTCAGCGTTTGGTTGTTACCGCGAGTCAATATGTTGAAGTAGAGGTACTTTCGAGGAGAGGCCGTTGGAGCTTGATAGATCTAAAAATTATAAGCATTGTCTTTAACAATGGCATAAATATATACATAAACACTACAGCCATATGACATGCTAAAGTCCGAAAATATCACAGAGAAGGACTGGAATCTAACAATGATCTTCACAGGATACGAGCACTATAATTATGTACGGGTATCACATGTAATGTTACTATTAGAGTTGCCAACTTTGAAACAGTAATTTGCGGGAAATCGACAATTAAAATGCGAGTCAGAAAACGAATCATGTCTTAGGGATACGCGCATCCATTTTTAATCCTTCGAGCCGGATTATTTTTTCTGATAAGCCAGAAGCGTACCCATCCAGGGCTAAATACGCGGGATCCAAAGAAACGTTGCCTTCCTATGTTGCAATCAATGAAACTTGTAGAATCTGCAATGGCTGAAGGTCTATTTGAGTAGATAAAATAAATATAAAACTGATATAAGTCCAGTGACACCCTACACTTATTTTTATTTCGGTCAGCGATAGTGGTTATAAAATAAAATTATTAAATTAAATTATTATTGAACCAGATTTTTCTGAGTTTCCCATATTTTTTTACGAAACCTTGTCTCTATTCTTCAGTACCTAAATAACAATAACAATCGAAGCATTATAATGTAGAGACGATACAATGATATCTGTAGGAATTTAGATATTTGTCATCAATAAATAAATTCATTCAAAAATCAGTATAACTAAATTAGCTGTTAAAGTAACTATAACTTTGCTCATTATCATTATATAATTTATCATCATACGAATGCTATGCTAAACATAATAAATGTGCTACTAAGTCATTATTATTTTATGTAAGATTTTTTATTTAAAACGTTGTTCATTGTTACTCTGCTTAATAAAATAAAATAAAATTAGGATAGTTACGGAGAAATGAGGACGTCCTACTTAATTTTGGACATTCAAAGCGGAAAATCTCGTATAACAGGACAATATGCGTCCCGCACGCACCATAAGCGGGACGCCTCATTCAGGGCCCTTGAACGTTGGCAACTCTAGCTACTACCTACATGACGAACACTAGCACGAGCATCAGAAGGGACTATTTCATACCATGCAACCAATAAACATTTACGTACAGCAAAAATTTAGATGAGATTTAATTATGTAACACAAATTAAATGGCTGACAAAGAAATGATGAGGGTAATAAAACCGTTTAAAATTTTACTCATTAACGTACACTTCCGGGGATCTGTTTCCGAAACGCAGCGACACGGGGAATAAAATTCAAGAGCATTAATTACACCAAATTTCAGTTTATCATCTACTCGTACTTTAGTCAAACGTAATTATATTTCATTAACTACGAGTAAGTTAGTGTATATACTCAAGAAAAACACCAAACGTGTTGATACATCTTCCTCCATGATATATGAGTACATGAAAATTATTTACCTGGTTCATGTTGTTATGAATGATGGTGTCCATTGGTAATCTTTCTCGTATCAGATGCAAGCTCAGAATATCTCTTAGTTTTTGGTGATCCCTGAAGACATATGATATTGCTTAATTAATTGTTTCGTAGGGAAGATGGTGGCAAACAGGTAGACAACAAATAAACAGTTCTGTGATACCCGACAAGATCAATCAAAAATGACAAATACTGGCATATCTGCAAATGCACTGCGCAATTATGGATTGGGGACCAGAGCTTAATAAGAAAATCAAATGAATGAATAATAAATCAATGCATTACATACGTCCCGTCCTACTTTCATGATAAAGGAAACGGCACAGAATGGAATAGTTTTGGATAAGATGGAATAAGATAAGATGGACGGGATGGAAACGAAAGGGAAGAAAGAGAAACGGTATCTGGCCACTCTTATTCACTTTCAGAAGACGTTGGTATGTTTTACGACTGTGAGAGTGGAGTAGCTCAGCCCGTAGGACGAGCCCAGTCAACAGTGGGATAGATCAACTCCCTCCCCGTAAAAATACTTTTTATTACGGTGTTCGAAACAAAAGTTGTGGAACTATAAAATATCTCTCTATTTTTTTCTCTTACCTGATGACATTGAGGACACTATGCTCTCCCCAAGCCTCGTTTGATGGCGCGAACAAAGTGATGTCTTTGGCTGTCGTAAGTTCATTCAAAAACTGATTGTTGGCGCCCAAGTCCATGATCACTTCGTAGAACTTGCACAATGGACCGTCTTCCTTTTCCTGTTTGATTTAAAAGTAACATCACATTAGCTTCATTATTCATGCCCTCAACACTTAAAACTGAAAATCTAGTCCATTTTGTATTAGATAATTATTGTAGAATACTAGTTATGTTTTTAATAGAATTGTTGTAATTGTCAATCGGAGATCCAGTACGACTATGGAATAAAGAAATTGTCGAAGAACCTAATAATTTGGAATAAAAATAAAAAGAAAAGAACTTTGTGTTTATCTGTGAAATCGATTTTGTAATTAATATCTTTATACTTTACCTCCACCGATTCTGATGGCAAAGTTGAATTGTCGTGGTAATCGTAACTTATTGGCTACAAGAAACAAAACATCGTACTTTACCTTAATGTTTGCAAGACAGAAATCAGAAACAAACTACAAAATTAATAAAAATATGTACAACGCTATTAAAACGAAAAGTAATAATAGATGTGGATACAGAGTTTATAAGTAGTAGAGATAACGAACCATTCAACATGCAAATTAGGATGGTAAGTACTTACAATTCCCTAAAGTTGCAAAGTTCATGCAGGATCCAGCGAGGCGGACGCATAAACATACGAAAGAAGAACAAAAATTTATGATACACATACGTACTCCAATACGAATAAATATTAAATCCGCATCATATTTTATAGAAGAGCGTGAAAATTATACAGTTTATAAGACTTTACGAGTATATTTACTTTATAACTTCAACTAAGTATACCTACGTTCTTTATTGTAATACCATTTGAGTAGGACTAAGATAAAAATACAAGTGCTAAATCGTAAAAAAAAATTAATGCATTGACTTTTTTTAATAAATTACGTTGCCGGGTACGAGGGGACTAAAATGCTGTCTATTATCAAAATATACATAAAAGGCGTACAAATCTATTCCAAAGTACTCAAACTTGTCTTTCACATAACAGGCATTAAATAATCAAACGTGCTTTGAACGATACGAAACAGTACTTGGAGAATGTAATGAAAAGGAAACATACGTCAATGAAGAGAACACTCACAAAGATTGGTAATAAAAAGAAAATAAAGGACTTCACCATTTTACCTTCATAGCCTGGTTCCCATTTAAATGGAGCGAAAAGTTAATGACAGGTCGGTTCAGTGGTAATTAGAAACGTTTATCACTTAATCAATATGTGAAGAGATAGCTCATTACAATGTTTTAGGAAAGTTAAAAGAATATATTTTAAACGAGGCCTGAGAGTTACACCCTTCAGGTTATATCTCTCATCCATTAGCATAGCTCCTATTACGTGTTGTAACAAGGCTGGAGATTACAGCAGACAGCATGCAGATTAATTACTTTAAATCATATTCACAGTTCTTTATAAGAAAATGTGTACAAAAACATTTATGATAATTTAATATTGAAGATAATCACCTTGAGGAAATCAATGACTGTAGTATCAACGACCATCAGAGGTCTCTGTATGAGGTGTACAACGCCATTCTTCACAGGAATGTTGGCTCTTACGATGTCAGCTAACACGACGCCCCGACTGTGCTTGGCATCTCCAGCCACTGTGTTGGATTTCACGTACGCTGTTTGCAATGCACACATGTAATTAAGACCGGGCCTTTAGCATAATGTTACTTCCAACTGTACTAATTTATACGAGTTTACATATATCTGAATTATTCCTCGTACGTTTGATCTGTACAGAGCGTAAACGTCTTAGTTATTAATAAAATGTAGAATATTACATGTTTTCACAAAATGTCTTTGTAAATGACAGAACGAAGATATCAAAAATACATTAAAGTTCTAAGATCAAATATATTTATGAAAAGGCTCTTACTTATCTCCTCCATCCCATTTTTGGTGGTGCTAAAAGAGATGATGACCTTGACGTTGTCGCTGAAAGCCATTGTTTCAAACTCCTTCCCGTCAGGCGTGGCTTTCATGAAGAGGACATGATGAGGGATCACATGACCATCTACCACCTTGCCATCTATCAAATCGGACCTGGTCATAGGCTAAAAGAATAAAGCAAATATAGTCCTATACGTGAAAGCTTATGAGAACGGAGACTGTAAAAAGACGAAGGAGTTATAATCCTATTCTACTGAATTTGAAGAAAAAAAATTTTTTTTTAATAAAGTAATCAGATCCGACAGCAAAACAGCAAGGCCGACAGCATATTCTAAATCGTAGGCCTTTTAATAAAATATAATGTAAAATCGATCTTTTATGCATTTTTTTTAAACTTCTCAATTTATCATACATACTAAACAAGTTGTTTTAGGATCGAGTTTATTTTACCTTAAAACCCTCATCAACGGGGATGAAGAAAGTATTCCTGCCGTCGGCGTTCAAAACGTCTTTCTTTTGCAGTTGATTTACTTTTTGGCGGAACGACCTGTGCGGGAAAGTATAAAAATGAGACCCTTTGTGGAGATACTTTGCATAAAAATTCAGAAAATGTGCACGTTAAGATTCTTTAACACACCCTCACTGAAGGAATTAGATATTTTTTTTATAACGCCACACTCATTGGCGCACTATTAACTGCGCCAATCGGTCGGTCAAATTGTATGTACAGTCAGCATAATGTCAACGTATACCAAGTTGGTATTACCAACCTATTAATGTGTTAGTTACATGGACTAGAATTGAATTGTATTAGGTACAGTGCAAGAAGAGAATTAAATGGTTTTTGGTACATTAGCGTGTTGCTGACTGTACATACAGATTCTCTTAATTCTTATTATTGCGATTATAGTTTTATGACCGATTTGCTCATTGATTTCCAGTTACTAATTCAAACCTATACGTCTTGCGAACATTGCATGTGTCGTTATTTGAATAAAACCTTTAAAAATTATCCTGCTATTCTGAGTTAACTATTTGTATATACATATACAGTGCTTTCGAAAAGTAACGAATATATTCATTATATCTGAAATTGAGGGTTTTTAGAAAAAATCCTCTGACACGTCGATTTTGTTTTAAACAAAGACACCTTTTGACATACGACCCATATTTGTGACGTCATCGTTGTTCGAGATATGACGTCATCGATATTTTTTTTAAATGGCAACCCCCAATTTTGGCCACGCCATTTGAAAGAGCGTGTCATTCTACGTACACATCGTCAATAATTATGGTATGATTACATTAGCGTGAGTATGTAGGTTAGACAAAAAAATGAAGAGAAACGATTTTAAATTTCAAAATACTAATTTTCAACAACTAAATTAAATGTTCAAATTGTGCACCGTTGGCTGCCTGACAGTAGCCAAGATGATTAATAAATTCTTTTTAAACATTGTCAATAACTTCAGGAGGTATACGATGTATACTCTGCATAATGGGGAGGTGCAGCATCTTGTTGAAAGAAAATGTCATTTCTCGGAAGATCACGTTCCTCTATATCTGGATATAAAGTTATAAGTTCAGGAATAAGGTCGTCTCGAAGAAAATCCAAATATCTTGCACCAGTAAGGTTCACGTCAAAGAAATAGGGAGCCAGAATTCTTCCGTCGACTAAGCCGCACCACACATTCACTTTCTGAGGACGTTGAGTGTGATACTCCATCATCCATCGGGGATTCTCGGTAGCCCAATAACGGCAGTTTTGCCTATTGACATGGCCGTTCAAAACAAACGTAGCCTCGTCAGAAAAAAATACGTTTTTTACGAAATTATTAACATAAGTGCATAGCTCTTGCATTTGCTCGCAGAATTGATTTCGCCGATCAAAGTCGTCTTCAGATAGCTCATGAACAAGGCATACCTTATAAGAATGATACTTTGCTTTTTTCATAATTTTGTGAACTGTGGACGGTGCCATATTGAAATCAGAAGCCAATTGGTTAAGTGTTGAGTGATGATTTTCTTGTATTGCCAACAAAACGTTAAGTTGATCTTCTTCTGATTTTGAAGGTCGACCAGATTTAGGAAGATCAGGAACATGTCCAAAGTTACGGTATTTAGACTTAATATTGCTTACCATGCTTTGGCTAATGGGAAGCCGATCAGGATGAGTTTCATTGAACAATTCAACTACTTCTTTTTGGCTGTCTCCAAATCCGATCATGCAAAGAATTTCAATTCGTTCTCGTTCAGTTAATTTAACCATTTTTTTATAAAATGACAAAAGTCGCTACTCAATAAACACTTCAAACACATTACTTTTGCCAAACAAAAGATAAGAACCAAAGAAATAACTCAAAAAAACAAAAAAAACTATGTACCGAAGTACGATTTCAAGTTTTTATCTGACAGCAATAAAAAAACATTCTCGGTCGCTAGGCTACTGTCAGGCAACCATAATTTTTGACGATGTGTACGTAGAATGACACGCTCTTTCAAATGGCGTGGCCGAAATTGGGGGTTGCCATTTAAAAAAAATGTCGATGACGTCATATCTCGAACAACGATGACGTCACAAATATGGGTCGTATGTCAAAAAGTGTCTTTATTTAAAACAAAATCGACGTGTCAGAGGATTTTTTCTAAAAACTCTCAATTTCAGAAATAATGAATATATTCGTTACTTTTCGAAAGCACTGTATGTATGGTTTCATATTTCTGCATATATTTATGTTTTCTTTTTATAAGCTTCGTTCGCGGTAAGGATTCAGAATTGATTCGGAACTATACGCATGCGCAGTTCAAATAATGCCGTTCGCGGAACACACAGTTCAGAATTTCTAGTTACAGTTCTGCGTTCGCGGAACCGTCGAACTGGGTTCAGGATCGGTTCAGAATTAGTTCTATCAGTTCTATAACTTTGGCAAGAATCCGTAGTTCCAGACATGCGCAGTTTTTACCTAACGACATTTGACATACATGCTGCGGCTATATTCAGTTGGTTAGAAACTAATAAACTGGTTAAATAGTTAAATAAAATATAAATTGTATTAATTTATTAAGGGTTAAATAAAATATGGTTAGTTTTGTTTGTTTAAATAAGTTTATATAGTACTCTAATAAGAGTAATGTGTTTTGGTGGGTCCACTTAAATACTTGCCAACTTAGGGGTTTTCCCCCCAAATTTAGGGGGTAAATAAGTGGGATGGGTTTTTTTTAGGGGTTTTATATTTTTAGGGATTTTTTGACTCTTCATATATTTTTTTGAATATATATTTTTCATATATTATGTGAAAGTATAGGCCCTGGGACAATCCAAACTATAATAGCTAATCATATTTATTTGTTGACCTAGCGACTTAACGACATCTAGTACAAATATATTACAACTACTCTGTGGTGACTGGTGGATATTGTGCCTATGTATAGGCCTATGTGCCTATACATATGTACGTTGATTATTGTTTACTTGTTTAATTCGATTTTGTTGTTGTACTGCTGTGCCGACAAGCAATTTGTTAATGATGCCTAAAGAAACTAAAAATAAAAAAATGTACAGTCAGAAGTACACGTAGATTTGGGAAACAGATCCAGATTTAAAAGGTAAAGAAATTTCATTGCATTTTTGTAATTTATATTTTTTCTTTTATTATATATTTTTTTAGAGGTATTTCTATGTAATTGGGGCGATTTTGGGGGTTTTTGACTTAAGCTTTAGGGATAAATATTTTTGAGAGTTGGTAACACTGCCGATGACAGTAGATCGTACGCAGTTTGGTTCCGAAATCGTTCGCGGAAATAAAAATCACGAATCGGTCTATAACCGAGCATGCGCTCTACTACGATTCCAAATTAGTTCAGTACTAGTTCCGAATTAGTTCTGAATCCTTACCGCGAACAAAGCTATTGACAAGTGGACGGACGAGCAGGCGGTCCCACGTGATGGTATGTGTCTGTGTAAAAATATATCTTCTAATTCTTATTATATTATAGCAAACTGTATATCGAGATAACTCCTCTCAGTTAGTTTAAGGTTGACTGGAAGAGATTCCTTTTAGGAATAAATCCGCCTTCGTACTTATGTTAATAAACTTATGTTATAAGTACTAGTTTTTCGTTGTTTACATTTGGTGGGAATGGAAAAAATCGAAGTTCGTGCGGTTATTAAATATTTCTGCCTGTAATATTTTTTTACGAAATTTGTTTTTGAAGAATTGCAGTCTAATTTGGGAGAACATGCTTCTCCATTGGGGGGTCTTATTCTACAGTAGCATACTGGAGTGCGGAATTTAAACGCGGCAGAACCGTCTGTAACGACGAGATTCGCTCTGGGCGCTCAACAACCGCTGCTACTGAAGACAACGTTAAAAAAATACGAACAAATTGTTAAGACAGATCAACGTGTGACTATTCGTCATTTAGCTAAGATTATGAAGCTTTCGTTGGGGACAATTCAGTTCATTTTTACTCATACCTTAAAATTCAAAAAGATGGCGGTAAGATATTTCAAAGCAAAATTTGGCAATTATTGACCGAGACCCAGAATCTTTACGACTACGTTTCGTGACCGTCGATGAAACGTGAGTTCACCATTTTGACCCGGAACGAAGAACCAAAGTAAGGTGTGGAAAAGATCGTCTTCCCCGCCAGCCAAGAGATTCAAGGTCTCTGCGTCCGCTGGCAAGATAATGGCCTCGCTCTTCTGGGATGCGGAAGGTATCAATCATTATGATCGATTATTTAACTAAAGGACTGACAATAACTGGAGAGTATTACGCAACATTGATCAAAAAACTACGCAAGGAAATAAAAAATAAACGACGTAGAACCACCAGGTGGACGGTATGCTCGTCTGCCGCCTTCTTTTTATAAGAACAAAATCTACCATTAATTTCAAATCGTTATCTTCTTTCTCCATACCATCCAAAGGTTGCCTGGAAGAGATCGCTTTGGTGATAAGGCCACCTGTTGTATTTTTCGTGTTACTTATTTAAATTGTGTGTTTGCAACGTGGGCCGCTGTACTATAAAGTGTTTATCTATTTACCTACCTAAAAAAAAGACAAACGAAAGTACTATTTTTAGTGGTAGATGAGATGTCATTTATTCCAGCAATTGTATGTACCTACATACAATGTATCAAGTGTCCCGATATAGTACTGCAATCAACTTAACCCTCAAAAAACCGTCAAAAGACGACTAAGTGACCACGACGAGGTGACAACTTGTTTTTTGTGGAATGATTGATAGCTTTTGTATCATAAATGAAGGAACGATACGAGTTTTTTCGATTCAAATGGGGGAAGGGGTAAATCACCCCCTTAAAATTTCAATTAAAATTAAAATCTTGTATCGAAACAGCTCATATCATTCCTTTATCTATGATTGTTAAAGTTTTCATTTCCACGAAATCAAGTTGCCATCTCGTCGTGATCACCTAGTCGTCTTTTGACGGCTTTTTGAGGGTTGACTTAATTGCAGTACTATAATAAGCTTGCGAATTGACGTGAACCTTTCGTATCACCTTTATAACACCGTAGTATAGCCTTTTAGGACGACTCTATCTCGCCATTTTCCTTATCTTACCTAACAAGAAATGTAACATCTATACCTACTTAGATCGGGCAGCGAATAAAAGGCATTTGGGGATTGGAACACCCTTACTACACGATTCTCTAAATTCTGAACGTGGGCGGCTGGATTTGCGGGCTAAGTTTTTTTATTTTTTGACGTAAGTTAAGAACAGAAATAAGGATTCAAAGTTATTTTGAGCGTTATTTTAGAAAAGGTATATTTGTACCTATATTTCTAGGTATATCTTATTATAGCAACCTATAATAAGGTAGGTTCATGCTTTCATCCATAAAAAAAATCTTTATTAGGTACTCATGTTGTTAACATAAAGATCTCAACAACTAGTCAACGCCAACAACCAATCAGATTCATTATGAGTATTATGACGTTTGATCTTCAATTGTTTTCTTATGTATTAGTGGCCGGCCTATTGTGCTAGTTTTAAAACGTATCTAATTTTTGTGGTAGAGGTTTTCGCTACCAAAGAAAGCCACGTATGCCTAACTATACGTGACTGCCTAACTATACGTGGCTTTCATAATAAATATATTTAACGAAAGCCTAAATTAATTGAAACTTCATTCAATTAATGATTTTATTTTAATCCTATTTATTTTTATTTTTAATTCCAGATCAATATCCGGTTTCATATTTTTTAAACATATTTTTAACAATGCCTTACGCTTGCGGCATCGGCAGCTTGGAATCCGATTGGTGTGCGTTTGGTTTGCAGAGCCATTACTGATATTAAAAAAAGCCTTTATACTTATTTAGTTGTAAATTAGCGGATTTTGAAGTACCAATTCTAGAATTTGTAGAAAAGGCTTTTACCAAAGCAATTTGACAAAGTGTGCCTACTGATAGGTTATGTAAATTACTTACTTTAGATCTAATATACGAGGTCTGTTAAAAAAAAAGGTGACTTTTCAAATTTCGTGGGCTATGTACATTCGATTTTGGATTTTTTTTATTTGTTATGTTGGTACACATGTCATCATGACATCGTCAGCCATTTTGCATGTTTAGTTTGTTTTTGACAGATATAAAGGTTAGACGTGTTTTTATGTGCTTGGCGATTTTTTGCTATCGAAAAAAATGGTTCAAAGAATCTGTATTAAATTTTGTGTGAAAAATAAAATTAAGTGCTCCAACGCACTTGAAATGTTGACTGTGGCATTTGACGAGTCTACTTTGAGCAAAAAAAGGTGTTTATAAGTGGTACAAGCTCTTCACAGAAGGCCGAGAAGATGTTAATGACGATGCTCGCCCTGGAGGCCCCAGCACGTCAACAATCGATGAAAACGTTGAAGCAGTGAAGTAAATTGTTATGGAGAATCGTCGAATCACTATTAGAGAAGCTGCTGAGGATGTCGGAGGATGTTTACGTGAAGCAATACGAAAAAAACGCCCGGATTTGTGGCGAAACAATTCATGGCTTTTGCATCACGATAATGCACCTGCTCACACATTGTTGGTTGTTCGTGATTTTTTGACCAAAAACAACACCGTAATCATGCCTCAGCCACCGTATTCACCGGACATGGCCCCCTGCGACTTTTTCCTGTTCCCAAAACTGAAAAGACCCATGAAAGGACGACGTTTTGCCATTATTGAGGAGATAAAGGCCGCATCGCTGGAATAGCTCAAGGCCATACCAAAAAGCACATATCAGAAGTGCTCCAAGAATTGGAAAAAGCGCTGGCACAAGTGTAGTATATTTGATAAGGGATTACTTACTATTATATTCAATTAGTCACCCCGTGACCACGTCCACTGCAAAGTGTTCCAAACGTCGGGATATAAATAATGTTAAATATACGCGATTTAAACCGTTCAAAGTTGTTTAATTGCTATGTATAGTAATCGCGAAAACCTAAGAAAAAAACTTCGTTATATGTTATAAAAGTCACCTAGATAGCTAAACTGACATTTTTATCGAAGTTCATAATTATCAGAACATCTCGACTGCTTTTGATAACAATACTCTGTAACTTTCGAAGATGAATATGTCACATAACCATGAAAATCGTAATAAAACCGGGCCAGTAAAAACCCACTCTCGCGCAACCAATATAGACGTTACATCTTTACATGTAAAGTCATTTATCTTAAATCAAGCTAGTGAGCTGCCCTGGCTTCTTTCAGATTACGTGTAGATAACGGTTTCCTATTTTCATAACGATTTCCGATTTCCATAAGTGAATTAGTTTATTTTTGCTATATAAAAGTGAAATAATTTTCAAAACTGGTTTAGTAGTTTTTCACATTAACAAACGAACTCAAAATATTTAAATTAATATAGTAACTGTCTATAACATTGGAATAGATTAATAAATAATCCTAACTATCTATATAGTTACCTCAATCTGTGCTGGCCTATGTTGAACACGTCGGAATGTTCCAGAAATTGGTATGCGGTTGGGTTGTAAACAGGAGAGCTGATGGAACCAGGTCCGTGAGGTTGTAGTGGCTGCAGCACTTGGTCAATCACGTGCAGGACCTAAAACACATTTAACACGTAAGAGTTCTGTACAGATTAATTAATTTTAATTAAATAAACAAGTTAAGTTTATTTTTAAAGTCGAAATTGAAATGTAAAAAAAAGCAATAAATCTCCAGTTATCCGAATACTTGGATTATCTGAATCTGAAATCCCCAAAATTGGACGGTCCAGGACACATTTTTATTGCTATTATTTTATTTCACTCGATTAAAAGCTTTTTTGTTTAGTTTTTATTTTATTAGGTTCTTCCTTTTTAAATATTTTTTGTTTAATAAATGATCAATATCTCTTTCGATTATCCAAACGATCTTTAACAAGAGAGTTAATCCGAATAATCGAGTTTCATGTATTTCAATTTGTTTAGTACTCAACGCATAAGGCAAATCAATCATCATCATTTATACACTTCAAGGCCTTTCTGTGTTCAGACTGAAAACATTACCAAATTCACTAACGACACGAATATAAGAAAATACCATTTCTACTACAAAATAAGATTGCTTATTACCTTGTAACTAGCATACAAACATTATATGGTTTGAAACTACGCGCATAAGTTGTTTTCCAATACTTTTGTATTGGATATATGTGTATTCCATAATATTGTCTTACCTGTCGCTTGCCGTTCCTATTCAGGGCTTGGTAGGATCTAGAGACGTCAACTTTAGCGTTGTTGACATAGATGTCATCGTGCATGGTGTCGCGGCGCCTAGTCACCCAGAGTGGCGGGTTACCGTCCAGTTCCGACGATATAGAATAGTCCAGGTTGGCGATGGTCGTTGCTAAATTCGCTGCAATTGAATACGTTTCTGATTTATACAACTCAATACTTTTTTGTTTTGGAAGCACTAACTTAATTTCATCTTATGGGTATGACAATAGCGCAATTAACCCATTGTGCCAGTGTCAAGTTTTATAGTCAAATGTCAGGTGTTCTCAATTTTTAAGTCTTAGGCATGCGGGTTTCTTCGCGATATTTTCCTTCACCGCTAAGCTAGTCAAAATATAAAAATAATATTTGTAGAAAATATAAAATATATTAGCTAGCAATAATATTAGTGATATATTTATTACCTGAGTAGGCTGTAAAGCCTACTCGGGTAATAGGTAAATATAAAAATCAGTACTTTAGTAGAAACTCAGTGGTATGGGCCGGAATTTTAACTCCTAGGCTATCATCGCTCCGACAAATAAATATGACCTTTAACAAAAGTTTCAATCCATATCAATTTCCCATAAGCCGAGATTTCTTGCACAACAGACAGGGGCACTGGGGCATTACGAAATGGGCTAATCAGTGAACAGACATAAATTTATTAGTTGAGTCACTTGAATACACTGCTATTTGACTTATTTACCGGATTTATAGACGTTAGAAAAATGAATTGTATTTTTTTTTGATTGAATCCTGAACTTGTGACAATGGACTATCCTTTCAATTATATTTTATTTTTAGCACTCATAGATATAATTCAATATTTACAGTTTCTTCATTGTATGTAAAGTTTGGTTTTGGCAAACCAGCGACATCTATAAATGGACTACTCGCTTGTTTTAATTTTATATTTACTTACATATGTGATAGAAAACAAGCGAATCGTCCATTTCACCATCGTATCTCTGGAAGGCTTCGTTGGTTGGCGCGAAGAGTGTCACCTGTCTGTAGTGTAGTGTCGTGTTGGCGGCCACATTGCGTTCCAATAACGCCAGGAACTAAGAACAAACGGAAAACGTAAAGATATTAATAACAGCGGCAATATCAGTTTGTACGGCGCATACCGAGGGAACGCGATCAGAGTACCGACAATGAAATAACACGAAAGGGAAATAATACTTTATTTTACTATATTCGTATTGTCGTATAGAATTCATAAACTCCTATCATTTATAATCCATTTGTCAAATTTCTTTTCAATCCTTGCAATCGAATAAGGGAAAAAATATTGTAGACACAGTTACATACCTACTCATTATATTTCCTTTTAGTGTTCTGATTTTATTTGAGGCTAAGGACTGGGATTAGATAGACGATTCCCGGTCTGAGAGTTGGCACCTTATGCAGTTTGCATAAAGGCTAAATTCCAACCAAGTTTCAGTTTCCAACCAGGCCATTTCCCAAAAGGTTTGCGTCTAAGCAAAATCCGTCTGAGAAACGTCTATTAATCTGGTCTTAAGTATTCGTGCCTTTCTGTAGGTTTGTGGTATACTCGTGAAGTTAGTAAAGAATTGTCGTAATTTGTCTACAAATATAATAAATATCAATCTGCTGAAAATTGCGTTCACTGTTTTAGTTCCTTAGTACTTGTGGGAGCGGCTTTCTTATCTCTTAGTCGCTTTTTATGACATGCTTGCGTATCACTCTTACATATTTACGACACTCGTGTACTATATTATGAGTTCAAATGGCTGAAGACAATTTTTCATTTCGCTTCATTCATAAAAGGTCCCTGAACATACGAACAGATATGGAATATTGATCGAGCTACTTAGATACGTATATAGATGTTATGAAAGAGTATAAATAGTGTGGGAGGGGAGGAAAGTGGGGAAACTCGGAAATGCTAATAGAAATCACGTCCCATTGCCGACTAACAATGGACTCCCGAGAGACGTGCCGACGCTCCTCGCGGTACCTCTATAGTCTTTAGATTGACGTGTGATGGAGGTGAAACTTGGAGCCTTTGTTCGGACTACATTGTTCCATTATCGCGTTAACACACCTTACTGCGTATTCGATGTGTGGAGGTTGTAAGTTGGCATCTTATTTTCAATTAGTTTTGTCAGCGGATGTAAGAACAACACACTGAAGTTATAACACATGAAACCTTCTAGTGAAGAAACTGGTATATTAAAACACCTTTTCTAAGTTCCGTAGATATGTCATATTTTATAACCCCTGGCACTAATGGACGGAGTGTTATAAATTTAATAAGTAGGTATGTTTGTCTGTCTGTCTCTGCGTCTGTGACTTCGTAGCTTTTCGTTCGTCTGTTCGTACTAAGCAGTGGCCGGAATTTAATGCCATTTTTCAATTCGTTGGAAAAAATATTAAATAACAACTGCTGTCGGGAAATGTTACTGTATGTTTACATAGTATGTTTCCTAACAAAATAATATGGTAAGCAAACAGTCCCGACGTACTCGGCTCAGTGGTGTGAAAACTGAAACTGTTGTTTGCATGAGAACAATTTTATATCATATGTATTTGATAATATTCATTATACTTCAGTATTTTTATGATGGCGGTTTTTAATTTAGCTTTTATATCATATACTTTTTGAAGTCAATAATAACCTCGTTTGAAGACTAGACCGAAAAATATGCATCACAAATAGATTTGATTGCAACCAGGTAAACAGTTCCATTTGGGAATGCATTTCATTATCAATTTGGCATCTCACAGACGCCAATTAAGTGCGGCGTCAAATAGCAGTGGCTGTACAATAAATTTAGTTTCGTGACACTACTCGTTTCATAATGAATGTTGCAGCATCCATGGCAGAGTTAAAATTTAAATTTTTAGCTGTCGCTGACAAAGTGTTCTCATGTGAAGTGCGCGTGCATTTTTTTGATTCTCTTTTTTTGGATTGCTACAAAGTCGCTTCGGAAATTGAGTTTTAACCATTTTCTATTGCAACTTAATTGAGACAAGCTTTTATCTCAATAGGGGTTTGAATTGTATATTTAGATGAGCCTGCTGATATAGATATATACTTTGAGTTAATTTTTGTAATATTTAAGTATAAAAATTGAAGCAACTTTTTATACTTAATGCCGACAAGCAATTAAATGTGTTTTGGTTTCAAAGTAAGACAATACATTGTTCAGAAAGATAAAGCTATGTTTCGTTTGCACCTAAAGTTGAATGAGATATGCCAGAACTCATTCCCACCATCCCATCGTATACCCCCAATTTTCCAAACCTTTCTCCAAATCCTTTCCTACATCTGCAAATGTAGGCAGCGCATCCGGGGTCGTGCCAACGTTTGTCATTCTGGACTGATGTTGGCATGTATCGCGGATGTCTATGGATGAGAGTATCCACTTACCACCAGGTGGACTGTATGCTCGTCTGCCGCCGTCTTAGTATAAAAAAAGTGGAATTCTCAAATACATAGTTTAAAAACCACATTCCCGCAAAGGATCGTGGTCTTATAAAAATCTGGTATAATTTTGTTATATTTATTTTGAAGCTCATTTTATTAACTCTCTGAGGCAAAGTCGTAAGGGGTTTATTACATTTCACGCAGCACGTAAATAACTTACGACCGTAATGAAGTTTTAGTATCACACGTAGATGCAAATTGGTGCTGTTGGTATTAAACTGACATGAGACCAGAGTGATTATGAGGGTACTCGTACCTAAGTCAAGCAAAATGGACTGAGAAACGCGTCGATGCTTGTTACATGCAATGACACAACTATTGTTTAATATAGGTAGACGGGACGACTCCAGAGACGGGGAGAAGGTCGTGCGTGCCTCTCTTGATATTACTCGTAGGTGAATCGTAAGTTATTTTAGTTAGGACAATGTCATGCTATAAACGTGGCTTACCGCAAGCTGATGAGATTACACCCTCTCA
Source organism: Sesia apiformis (assembly GCA_914767545.1). Lineage (NCBI taxonomy): Eukaryota > Metazoa > Arthropoda > Insecta > Lepidoptera > Sesiidae > Sesia > Sesia apiformis. Next base: position 10,693,289 of record OU611953.1, read on the forward strand.
TATATATAAAGAGAGTACTGTAAAGTTACTACTAAAACATGTTTTGTTGTAATAGCGGTCTTTTTTGTTTTGTACGTTTTTAAGTGCCTACTAGTTTGTCTGATTACTTGGAGGAAATCGCTTTAGAGGCGATTGTTCTTCTAATTACTTATATTTTGTGTTCCTCTGTATGTTTTTGTGTATAATAAGGTAAATCTATTTATCCATTTTATTTTCTTGTTTATCATATCACAGTTTATCAGCCACTTCTTTCTGAATGAGTGTCGTAAAATCAGTTTTGTTAAAATGCTCGTGTGCGTTAATAATTTACGTTTTAATCTTCGATGGTTGGTGCTAAAAGCGCGAGTCTAAAAACGGTTAAAGTTAAAATTCTTAAAGTTTATTTTTTTATGGAAAAAGGCGGCTGGCGAGTTTACAGTCCACTTGATGGTAAGTGGAAACTGTCGTCCATAGACATCCGCGATACATGCCATCATCGGTACAGAATGACAAACGTTGGCACGCCCCTGGATGCCCTGCCCACCTTTACAGATTACGGAATGAATTGGGAGAAAGGGTTGGGAAAATGGTGAGGGATAGAATGGGGTGGGAATGGGCTCTGGCATATCTCACTCACCACCGAAACACGTACTTACATTGGGGAAATACGATAAAGTAGTAAATGCAGTACATTTGAAGGTAGTCTTCTATGAGAGAGGGGTAACGTGGCCAGTCGAGTGTTCTTATACGTAGCGCTCGAGAGCTTTACTTATTTTTACAACATTATTTTGAATATAATAACCTTTTACATTATTTAGTTACATATTCCTATCATATTGGAGCGCCAATAAAGCGCTGATCTACCAAAGTAGAATATAAATTCATAAGCGTTTTATAGCAGTTCATCAAAATACAACGTCGGAAGAGATGAAAATACAATTTTAAAACAATGCATGTTATCATTTTCTGGCGGAATTCGCGGATCGGAGTTATGCGTTGCGTGATGAAAAATTATACACTTTGTTTCATGTCATCCGAAAAAATGAAATTTTAAGCTGAGCAATTAAACAAACTAACAAAGACTTTTAATTTTTTTGTATACATCGTCGACAACATTACATTGATATTAATAAAGATTTTTGGGAGTTAAGGTTCTTTTGCAAAGTAAGGTGATAAATATGGGTTTGACATCTTATGTCCATTAAAATAATTGTCCAATACGTAATTACGTCCAAAACGTCAATTGATATTTGTGCAAACTGAATATTGACTTTCAGAAATAAGTCGAATTGGGTAAATATCAATTTAATGAGTTAAACTTATTTATGTATTCTAAACATAGAGAATTAAATGAAATAACAGTTTAATAATTAATTGTTTACATGCCAGTTTTATTAATCGTTCTTAATTAATCGTATTATTAATCGACAAGTGCTCAGATCGTAATAAAAGGTAACCCATTTTTTAAAATAATATGACCAAATTGGACGAATTTACAAATTATGAATTGGTCTGTTTTAATTTTGGACAATTTTCATATTTGACAATTTCATTTTGGACAAATTTAGTATTGGATATTTGTCGTTGTTTGGGCGAAATTACGTATTGAACAATTATCATATTGGGCATAAGTCGTCAAACCGGTATTTCTTTTTGTATTGAAATAAGAGATAATTAATATGAAATTCATATAATTTATTTCATTAAAAAACATATGGTCCGCCTATTGTTTGCACATTGTAATAAACAAATTATTACAATGTGCAAACAATAGGCGGACCGCTTACAAATATAATATGATCATTAAAAATTTGAGGAGAGCATTTCTTGCTTTGCATAAGGCGTGAGTAAAAAACGCAATTGAAATCTATAAACATGAAATAAAATAGGTAAAGACTAAGTTTTAGAGAATAAAAAATATAGTAAAGTTCTTAATAACTGATATGTATTGTTAAGCGGGTTAATATGTTAATGTAATATTGATATATAATGTGATTAACTGATATGTAAAGGGTTCACGGGTACACAACCACAACACAACAGATACCGAAAATAAATAAAAATCGTGTGTAACCAGTTTACATAACAATTATTGTGTTTATCTACGATAACAAAAGTCTCAAATGTTATAGTCATGTTATATTCCATAACTGTATGGATTGCCAGATTGTGTATAACTCTGCGAAGTGTGGAAGTTTAGAATATGGTAATGTAAATGTTCACAAACAGAATATTTTAGTAGTGGGAACGGGAACGCGGAACAGTAAGCTTCTGGAATGCACAGCTCATCCGCGATACAACACGATGTGGTCTATCTGTGGTCTCGGCCGATTGGCACCTTGGGTTAAGTTTGGGTTAAAGAGTATTATTTTGTATTATCTTAATTTCGGTTTTGTAGTGCTTCGACAATGTTCACAGATTCGCTAGCATAAGTGTTAAATTTTATTATTTTGTTTTCTAAGTTTATTACTGTCTTATCTATACTAATATATACACAGAGGTAAAATTGTGTGTTTGTATGTTGGGGGTAATCTCTGGAACTCCTGAACCGATTTCAAAAATTCTTTCACAAATAGGAAGCTACATTATCCGTGTCCAATATACAAACTGAAAAAAAAACATATTAACCGAAGTGAAGCGAGGGCGGGTCGCTAGTTTATAATATTGTAGTGCTTCGGCAATGTTCGCTAAATCGCGCAGTGGCGGCTTCCATGCCGTCATGTGTAGCGGAAGTGCCTCTGAGCTGGCTTTGTGTCTCTCGCAACGCCATCCCGTATGCAGTTGACACATGGAAGTATTCTCTCCTGCGGCACTGGGTTATCCTGCATTTGGCCACGTAAAAGCCTTAAGTTTTTGAGGATATTTATTACCATTTTATTTATTACCACTATATGGTATATTTTTGCGTTTATTATATGAACTTGCCTGAAAGAAATAGACTTTATTGACGGAAACAAAATAAAATATTTTAGTTAATATTAAAAGATTTAAACCATTGATATGGGAGAAAACACAAATATGGTAAGTACCTACGCGTTATATAGGGGAGTCATCGATATGTGTATATTCCCTAATATTTATGGTTTAAACCTAGAAATATTTGTGTGTATTTTAAAAACATCTTAAAAGAAAATACACACAATAATAGAAGAAACCGTAAGAAAAGTGGCCCTTTAATTGCATTAGTAGTTAGCAGACTAAAATGTTTTCATTTACATTATTTGCTATACCTACTTAATAATTTAAATTCAGCCTAACTGACAAATCCATCAGCTTGGGAGTTGGAAGATCGATAGTTTACAAAAGTACAATGATTTAGCTTTAATTAACCAAACAATTGATTCGATCGGCGTTAATCGGCCCGTTCCGAAAACAACAAAAGCAGCCAAAGTTTTAATCGCACCAAGGTTAAAAGACTGACACCGATGTTATTTTACAAATGCTTATCATCTGTTACAAAATCATTTTTTCATGCAGCCGCTCGCTGCCGCCCGGTATAACGCCGTTTTTCCAATTAAAAACGTATGCTCCACGGTTCATAGTGAATCCAGTAGTATTCTCGAATTCTACTGGATTCCTTATGTCGTAGGTCTAGAGACATAAACTAAATACAAACTAACTAGCACCATATTTATCTATTTAAACGGGTCTTAACGCGAATGTTTACCTTATTTATTTTACTCGACGTTTTGGTTGGGTTGCACCAACCATGGTCACGACCTGACTGAAGATTTTGAATACATTGTGATTTTGTGGTAATTCGTATATGGGCCAAACAAAGCACACCGTAGCAAAAAGGGTCAAAGAACATATCGCAGCTGTGAAGAATCGCCAGACGAATAAATCGGCGATAGCGGATGTACCCATCGCCGGGATCAAACATAAAGTCGGATTTGTTATTCGAGTCAAGGATATAACATGTAGAACTGTCAATAAAATGTGATACACAAATATCACTCTTAATAAAATTAAAGTTTGCAATTTTTCGTCTGACGCTGCTTCTGTATTGTGAGTGTTCTCTGCCGCAACTTTCCCGACTATAAAGACTAAATTCGGGTAGTTGATGAAACTGTTGCAACTCCCGACGTGGACTACCCGCCTCTTCAGTCAACTAGTGATCATGGTTGGTGCAACCCAATCGAAACGTCGAGTAAAATAAATAATGTAAATATTCGCATTAAGACCTGTTTAAATAGATAAACATGTGTGAAAAACGCGAAAATCTCAAATGTTATATAGCTAGCACCAAACAAATATTTGCATAGCCCATAGGTAAGGGACCATTTAATGACTATAAAATAATATTTGATTTCAGTATCTATATTTCGTCCTATAGGACAAAACTTTTATAGGACGAATTATTGAATTAGTCAATTAGACTAATCGAATGTCTTTATCTCAAAGAAAAAACTATAAGGTATGTGATATAGCATTTGTTAATACCCACTAAGAACGCACTGCGTGCACAAGAGGGAAGTTTCAATACATTTAAAAATATACACACGCCAACGAAAGATTAACATTAGTATACTTGAATATATGCAGATATATTTGTCCTGTTCAAGAATCGGTGTAACAAACACTTAATTTCTGTGAACCTTCTTCGTCTGTCATCTCACATATAAATGCAAATTTCTCTCTGAAATATTGAAGTAATACGGTATTCAGTACATGTCACTTCTCACTCGCTCACAAGAGGATCCCTTACGAGTGTCACTAGGATTTGAGAACAACACCAAAGCACGAGTTTGGAATACTAAATCAATGTGGTATGCGAACTTGCATGTTTAAAGGGACTCTCACACGACAGCTTAACGTATTGGTTACATGTTGCTGAGGGAATACTGTTGTTGTATTACCATACATCTTTAATGAGGCTTGCCATTTGCTAATTGTTGTAGATTCGGTAATGAGGTAGTGCTGATCCGGTATTACTATATACCTACTTGAGGTCTGTTGGGTTTTGTTACAAACACTTATATCTACAAAAAAAGTACCATTATTACAATATGTAGAGGTGCAAGATCCATACCTAAGTCGACTGTCAAAATATTATTTATATTAAGGTGCGCTCGACACAGTAAGTTAATGATTACATTAATGACTTAATGATCACTTTAATGAACACAATAAAGTGTGTATTCTCAGTTAGGGTTGATAACAATCACGATATTTTATTTTAATCAGATTTTTTATTTTAGTAAAAATACCATATTTTTGATATTTTTTTATATAGGCTACATTTCTGCTTAAAAAGGGGTAAATTAAGCCGGGCGGCTGGTTACACTGAGTCATGTCGCGTCTATGTCACTGTCACCGAGTAAAATCTGTGTATCTTGTTGCCATTTTGTTTTTTGGATGTTTACATATTCGATAGGACAAATTAAAAGTCCTTAGAACTGACTACGATAGAAAAAAAACAAATTCGAATTTTGAAAATGGAAGTCTTTGCTTGTCAAAAGCCATCAAATTTTCAAAGCTGTCATTTATTTTTTATTTCTGGTGGCAATTTGAAAATTAAGTGTTTTTGCTCAATGATTTTTTTATGACTTTCGTTGCGGTCTAAACAAATACGGTCTAAACGGTTTGTCAGAAACAAAGTTATGAAAGACATAAGTTAGCATTTAGTGACGAAGCCATCCAGTTTATAACTGGTTAATTGAATTGAAACGTGGTCGTATCCATCTCAGTGACGATGTTAAAGAAGGGCGTCATGCGTCGGCAGTGACGAAGGAAAACATAAATAACATAACATAACCAATAACATACTGTGTGGTCCGTGATTGAAGCAAATAAACGAACGACGTATCAGCAGATGCGGGCATCAATAGGTATTGGTATGAGTCAAGTTGAAACTATTTTACACTATCATCTACCGGTAAGGAAGCTTTGTGCTAGATGGATTCCTCACTATTTCAGCGAATAGTTCGCTCACTGCCGCGTGGAATAGTGTCTACGAATGCTTGAAAAATTCAACAATGGTCAATCAAATGCTGTTTTTGATATAGTAACAGGTGATGAGAACTGAATCTACTGCTAAAAACCTGAAACTAAGAGGTAATCTGCGCAGTAGGTCTTTCCTTTCGAAGAGTTGCCGACGAAAGTGACGAAAAGATGGAGTGCTGAAAATTATTGTGTCCTTGTTTGGCAGATGGCACTTTACTACTACAACTTCAGAAAATAATAGAACAGTAACTGCGGGCTTGTATGTGAACAGCTGTTTGCCTTCTGTTTTGGACAAAGTCAAAGATCGATGCCCATGAAGCAGAATGATCCTCCATCACGACAATGCCCCAGCTCGCTCCGCCAGACAAAGGAAGCAATTCTTCAGTACTGTAAATGTAGAGTTAATGTAGAGTCATCCGCTATATAAGTCCGACAGTGTCCCCTATAATTCTTATTTATTCTCTTAAAAAAAGGATAAACTGAGAGGAATACGTATTATGAATGCAGAAGGGGCAGTAACGGCCTTCCAAACGGCTGTTGAAGTGGTGCCTATAGAAGGGTGGGCTGAATGCTTAACACAATGATTTCACCACATATAAAAGTGAATCGATTATCGCGGAGATACTTTGAAAAGCAATAAAACAACTTCCATCTTTATATCTTTACATCTTTGAGATTCTAAAAACTTTCAGTGTCACCCACGTACAATACAAACAAAAACTAGTTTTTGATGTTACAATATCTGCAGGACAAAAGAAAGACGAGATCTGGATCATATTTGAATATACATATGATAACGCAAATTAAAGAATTATTTTATTTGTAATTCATATTTGTATCATTTTCTATTGTAATCCAGTGAATTTTGCCTCCTCCTTGACTTTGATTTTAATCATTGATTAAAATAAAAAAAAACAATTGATTTTTATCAAGATTTAAGGGCTGGTTAAGGTTAAGTAAAGGAAAACATTACGTTTAAACCGGCGGTTAAAATAATAAATAAATAACGTCACCCTAAATGGCTCACGCTGGGATTTTCTGTGTAGTGGGTCTAGGGACACACACGAAGACGAATTACACCACCCAAACTCGAACAAATATTTGTTTTTAAACAAATGTTTGTCTGACCGGCAATCGAATCCGGAACCTATCGCATGGTAGGATAGGGCTGCACTAAACTGGACTAATCGGTTTAGGACTAATCTTAGATCTTTAGGTGTGTGCCGTTACGGATTTAAAAAACATTTGAATTTTATTTCCACAGCTAACTAGCAAATTAAATCAACTACAATAATGTAATTGCTGCAAAATTCAGTTTAGGCAAATCCTGCATTCACTAGAGTATAATAAACCAATTCTACATACAAAAGCATTCTAATGAAGGATTGAACAGGTGTCCGACGGTAAATGGACTCGAAATCAAATCCACGATTTTGTAGCAAAATGCCTACTACCATATATTCAGATTATCCTCATAATGCCCACGAGACGTGTTAATATTTTTTATGAATTATTATTCTACATCCAGCTTTTCATAATGAACATTTGAATACTCACCATTTCCATTTACGTTTTAAAAATATTTGTATTGTACGAGTATATTTCTATATGTAACTTTATATAACACTACCAACGTTACCTATAAAAGGTAGATACATTCTTCAGTAAAGTCTCCTGTCATCATGAGCATGGCTATAGATAGCATTTTCACTGTTCGCTAGACAAAGTAAAGGGAGGAAGTAATTAGTAGGGATAGGAACGAGCCCACGTGCCTTATACTCGTACGTAACGAAGATTTCATTAAAGAGAGCGATTTTACTTCTTTGATCTCTAAAATCCCTTCTTTTGTTACTTCTACATTGTTTCGTTAAATATCGCATGAATCATGTTCTACTTTCCACATATTATTAAACTCTTATCTAATAATTGCCAATCATTCCTTTAATAACAGATGTGTAATATAATTTCTTCATTTCTGCCTTCCTTCCGTAAACTTTATAGAGATATTTCAAAATCGAACTAATGTTGCGAATACTGTTATGTAAATCGAAATAATGAATAATGTTTTGTAATAATACAGTCTTAATGAAGATTACGTTATTACGTTTTGATTTCTGGCAGTTAAACTGATTAGTTTTACTTTATTAATCCAATAAATCTGTTTGAATGAGGGAAAATGAACCTTACCGCTCTCACTTATAAATGTTAAGAGCCGGCAATTTACAGCTGAAATTATAATAATAGAATAGAACTTGAGGGTGTAAAATATGAAGTAGAAAATTAATTCCGTTTTATGGGAACGACTTTAATTTAATAGCAGCAGAAGGAAGCAAATAAGTTACATTTCTTCGTCACTTTCGAGATGAGGGTCCTGCGTCTGTTTATAATAAAGTAATTTAAAAAAGTACCTATCATTTTACCCTGAAATTCCATTACGTATATAAAGGAATTTACTTGGCGAAGTAATGCGCATTCATTTTATTTTATTCATATTAGTAGTTTCTCAATTTGACAAAATTATACAAAATAAATATTTTATTAGCACATAATCGGTAAATATAGGTATATTTATTATGATAAACTCAACAGTTAAACATTGTTTTGAATATCATTGTATTAAGACATATACGCATAGACATAGACGCAATCGCAATAGCGTAGCAAGTTTTCATCGTATTCACGTATTAGTTTAAGTACAAAAGATTCATAGTTCGATTCGTTCATAAATGAAAAGCCTCGCTGGAATATTTTTCTTTATTGACTAGGTCAGGTTTGAATCTACAGCATCCAGCAATCAAATCACGGACGAATATTTGATTTCGGTTCTGTTGGAACATAGGAAATCCGATCACTAATCAAATATGATTTATATAAGTTTTTCATTTGGTTTTATGTATGATATTACGATTAGAGGACCGGTTAGCTCTCTGTTGGTCGTATCCCTGACAGCTGTGTAAAAGGTTCCTTATACGATTCCCGGTCAGACATTCATTTGTTTAAAGACAAATGTGTTTTCTGGTCTGGGTGGTGTGTTCGACTTTGTATGCGTCTCTGATTGTGTTATTTATTGTATTTTTTTACATATAGGCATCATGGTGACTGGTAGCTCCACCTATTTATTATGGCATGGGATGGGATGTATTCCATACCATCTCGTCCCACCTCCCCCATCTAGAAGCATTCTTTTAATTATAACTCTTTATCCCGTTACAAACTTAATGATTAATGTAATCGCTGACCCTTTCAAGCGAATAAAAAGTTATTTAACAGTTTCAAGATTTTCTTCCAAATATTTAAACATTTTATATAGCCTAGTAATTTTAGAATTTTTTAGTAAATTTGCAAAGTAATTTAGGAATACCTGCTATTTTTGTGTAAAAATTACTAACAATGTTTATGATTTTTTTTTTTTATAGAGAAGAGGGCGGACGAGCAAGCGGTCTCACGTGATGGTAAGTGTTACCGCCGCCCATGGACACCTGCAACACCAGGGGGTATGCGGGCGCGCCGCTGACCTTGCAAAATCCTATTCACAGCTCTCTTGAAGAACCCCATGTCGTAGTTTAATGGGAAGACCTCTTGAGGCAGTTCGTTCCACTGCCTACGGGTTCGCGATATAAAATAATTTTTGGACCGAACAGTACGCGAAACTTCCGTATCTAGGAAATGCGGATGGACCGCACTTCTGTGACGGGAGGTGCGGTTGTAGAAACCCGAGGTGGGAATTATAATAAACAATTCTTCAGAGCATTCCCCATTGTACAGGCGGTAGAACACACAGAGAGATGCAACGTCTCTCCGAACGCTGAGGGGTTCTAAACTGCCCGTGAGAGTGAGATCGTTGACAATACGAACAGCACGTCGTTGGATGGAGTCAAATGGGTCCAATTGGTATTTCGGTGCGCCGGCCCAGAGATGTGAGCAATACTCCATATGGGGCCTCACCTGAGCTTTGTAAAGCATTAGGAGTTGCCCAGGGGTGAAGTACCGCTTCGCTCTGTTCAGCACACTGAGCTTTTTGGAGGCCATTTTGGCCTTACTTTCCAGATGACCCCTAAATTCGACTTTGCTGGAAATGTCGACACCAAGGATCCCAATACTCTCCGAGATCTTAAGAGGTATGCTCTGAAAGCGAGGTGCTACGACAAAAGGGTTTTTTTTTAGCGGTGAATACACAGACTTGTGTCTTACTGGGGTTGAAATCCATTAGGTTCAGGGAACCCCAAATCGAGACTAGATTTAGGGAGTCTTCGATATCAGATACAAGCCTGGCGCGACTTTCTTCCACTCCGACTCGAGGGATGTTGGCGCGGCCCCTGTACAAGGCGTCTCCAGTGCTGTCATCCGCATAGCAACGTATGTCACCAATTTGTAACAGGTCGTTGATATGCAGAAGGAACAGAGTTGGAGACAGCACGGAGCCTTGCGGGACGCCAGCGTTAATAGACATGGTGTCGGAGCAGCTACCATCGATAGTGACTCTGATGCTCCGTCCAGTCAGGAAACTGGCAACCCATTCGCATAGTCCCTCGGGTATCCCGAAAGATGGTAACTTGGAAAGCAGCGATTTGTGCCATACCCGGTCGAAAACTTTCGCAATGTCTAGGCTTACAGCCAGAGCCTCGCCTCTACTCTCAATAGCGTCAGCCCAGCGATGTGTCAAATACGCTAAAAGATCACCAGCCGTAACTATAATTTACTATAATCGCTATAACCAATTGTAACTACTAAAGCGATGGGGATTTTCTTACCAACAATATGAAAAAATATGAAAGTTTAATCATGGCTCGGCCACGGTTTTGACATAACTTATAGCTTAACATTAAAAGATCTTTGAAATAAATGGTTTCATTTGAGATATATCCCAAATGTGTTGATTATTTTTGCGATACTTTTACCCATCATTATTTATTTAGATTAAAAAGCAGTTTTTCTCAGTTACTGACGTAGGTATTTAATTTTGTTGTTAATGATTTCTAAAAGAAGGAGAAAGCAAGTTTTTAAGGGCGTTTATGATCATTCAAAATATGAAGTTTATATTTTCCTATTGTAATGTAATAAAATGTTATCACAATTAATATGACTAAAGAAATTAGAAATGCCTGTTCTGAACGTAGTGGAATTTTGTCTTGTATAAAAGTACCCGTTTTGTTAGTTACAAAACTGATATATTTAATTTTTATTTTTTTTGAAGGGCTAAATTCTTGTGGCACTAATGGCCTTTCAAGAGTCATCGGGCATGTATGGTTTATGGTTTAAGGCGCTCAGCCAGGAGTAAAAAGTATTTGCAGCAATGAGCCTAAGGCTCCCCGCCGGTAGACCGGCGGGAGGAACGGACCTCGGAAGGGCGTTGTTTCGGGAGGGTAGCGCGGGATCACCAGCCAGTGAGAAGCGCCCAGGCACGTGCCGATAGCTGGTAAAAGTGTTGGCTGAAGGCCGATGTGTTCACGGTGAAGCGAGGGGGACGTGCTCGGCTCCGCCGGCGGGGACGGTGTTTATGTGTAACCTGTGAGTTTAGTGTAAGAATCGCATTGGCAGCAGTAATTGGGTCGTCGGAGTCGGCTAGAACGTGCCGAGTACGACGATATCAACGGTAGCGGGGAGGGAGATTTATTTCATAAGTATGTACTTACACATATAAATAAAATTGTGTTAAAATACAAATAATTAGGCCGGTTTTAAAATAGCACCACACCATATCTTAGCGCGGGTGTCGTAAAACGCGATTAAGGGATAACAAAGCCGCTACCACAAGCCCTGAGGACCATCACCTCTGAAAGATAGGACTCGCCATGATTATTCAAAATATGAAGTATATATTTTACTATTGTAATCTTAATAAAATGTTACCACAATTAATATGACGTGGACTAAGAGGGTTCTTGGTCAACGTGGCGTTTTAAGGCCATAGATCCTATGTCGAGCACTGAACGATAGAAAGGCTGCTGAGGGTGACGGTGAGAAATTTCTATAGAAGAAATTGCGGGCCACCCTCCAGATGGTATGTACCCCTTGGATCCATGGATCCTTGCATCATCGAAGGGGAAGAGGGTACGTTGGTGGCTTATCATGAGAAATATCTAATAAATCATACATAGAGGTCAAACAAAAGTCTGATGAATATTTTTACAATTGATCCTAAAGGTTATTAACATAGTGGACATTTTGGCAACACAAAAGGGGTCACTGGGATCCTTATGCAATGAGGGTAACAGGTTTGTTTCCGGGAGACGCCGCCGAGGCGGCGACGACGAATGGAATTGGCAACGTTTAAGGGAACATTGCCCTATTTATGGGGTGGTTTAACGACCTTTTGTGAAGAAGCTACGGGATTTTATGTTGCTATTTTGGCAGTGATTGAATGTTATACGTGTAAAGATTTTAGTTATTGAAAATCAATTTTTTTGGTTTACAAGTAAAATCAACTGATGATAATTTTCTTGTCTTATTTCTTTTATAATACAAAAATTTCATTCACCATGTTTTTTTACCCACGACCTATATAAGTGTATATCTATAGTATATGCATTTGGTGTAAGAGAATATACGAGTATGTTAGTGTACCCTTTTGTTACCGCTTTTCTTTGAAACCGGAAGACCGACTTTGAAACCGTTTTTTAATAACGTTAATTATACCTTAGGGCGTGTTTGAGAATGGGTGTTGTGGTTCTAACTCACCAGGGGGCCCTGCAGTACCAAGTTAAAAGTTTTAATGATTTATAACTTCGAATGTACTTATTCAAATATGTCTTTCTGAAGTGAATAGTGAAAGAGTTGTATATTATACAGTTGACCGTCAGCATCTGATGCTGAGGTGGGAAAGGGAAATCCCTGAAATTTTGTGATAAAATGATGGTGTTTGGACTCATTTTTGGAGTCGTTTGGTTCAATGAACAGTTTCAATGAACTATTCAATGAATAGAAAACATTCAGCATAATGAGATATGGTGTTGCCTTCATCACATTATATTACCTGATAGGTACACGAAATGGGATGGGATGGGATTGAATAAAATAACATTGGATGTTAAAGTGCATCCAAATAGTCAGTTGGACGTGTCCCGTCCAACTAGCTTCTGTTCGTTGATAATAACCATAACATCGAAAACCAATCATCGTCGTCGAGCGTAACAAAAGATCTTGCTTCTTTTACCCTCGATAAACTTTCGTTACGCGTGACGACGGTGATACGTTGTATTAAACTATTGCAGATTGTCAACAAGACTGCTGACTGGTGTTTGTTTTTATTTTAACCTTTTCAAAGGTAATTAAGATTTTTAACTATCGGGGGTTCTCTCAACATTTTTATATTTTGTCTATCAATTTCAATAATTTATTTTCGAATGTTGAAAAATAATGTATGAACAATAACTGACAGCCTATATATAATGTGGGTAGTTATTATTGTGGTCGATGGGTACAGCTAGAGGTGTCTATAACTATACTTAGGTATATCTTTTGTAAAGAGAAAGGCCGCGGCTGCATTAGGGGGATTACAGGCTAAATGAGCGTGCTCTTCGCGCGAATTTTGTTTGAATGTGCGGAAAAGCCTTTTAATATTATTTACATTAAACAATAATTTAAGCCCAGCTCAACGAGAAGCTCAACACTTATTGTCTATTCGAAATGTATGGAAATTCGAAATGAAACAAATACCAACTATATTACAAGTTCCTTTTATGCGATCAGCACTAAAATTTTCATTAATAGAGAAACAAATAAGAGTCAACGCTGACTATTGTCTTATAAATGCCGATTAACCAATTAGTATAATCGCACTAACTAGGCATTAGATGTAAAATAATAATGTAATATTTTTTTTAAATACTATTTGCATTTCTAAATTCTAACGTTACAAAAGTAGATTGTAAGAACCTGAAAACCATAGGCCGGTATGTTTAGGCAGTGTTTTCAAAATTCATCATTTCACGGAAATTGCCATAACAATCAATACACTCACATCTATGTATGTAACGTTTATATTCATGTATTTAGTAAGTATGTATGATATAATTAATATTTATTTATATTAAAAAGGTTGATACAAATTTATATAGTAAAGTGGCAGTATGCATGTCAGTATATGCAGTATGTATTATTTATATTATTTGATATATAATAAATAATAATACTAAAAACGGTATTCTTATCGTGTTTATTATATATTAAAATGAGGCAACAGCTGATTACTTGCTGGCAACAGCTCAAGAGGTCTTCCCGCTATGCCACGACACGGGCTTCTTCAAGAAATCTGTGAATAATATTTAAGACGTAAATAAATTAACTTGATTAAATTAAATATACAGACGATTAAACTCCCCTCTCGCTCAAACCGTTCACGTGTTTATGTTTATTTATTACCTACATTAATATTTTTAATGCCGGAAACGTAAGAGGTTGAAGCTGTATGAAGTGTATTTATACCTAAACATAACATAATTATGGTTTGCTTTGTTCCTTTGTACCGCCCTAATAGACATTTTTCGCATAATTACATTAAAACCCTTGGAACCTTTTAGGTGACGTGACTTTTCACATAAACCAACCCTTATCTAAGGTTATTATAAATATTGTACAAGTTACATTTAAATTATTTCCATTCAAACGGGAAATCGCTGAATAATAGCAAAATCTCAAACTATACGTAGAGAAATTTCAAACTACCTTTTTGAAGAAATTTTTTTAGAACTACACATTTGTCGCAAGACATCCGTGCACTGTATATTTAAAGCATTGACCGTTTCGCACGATTACACAGTTAATTAATTTGTGGAGCGAAACTTCTTTTGTGTTCGTAAACCAGTTATTGCTGTAATTTTAAAAGTTCATATTCCTTGCTCAAATTGAATGAATAGATTTATTATACAACGTTGTATTAACGGTTGTAGCCACATAACCGCTTATTGAATAAGTTGATAATGAGCTGCAAAGGATATTTGTGCGAATGCTCGATTGGTCGATACTGTAAGTACGGATTAAAGTACGGTTTATTTGATTTAATTGTATTTATGTTTTATTTAAATAGGGAATTTTCAATTACAGTAACTCCGCGGTGAAGGAATACATCGTAAGGAAAATCGGGCCACAAAATTTTAAAAAAATCTGGGAGATGTATAATATCGACTAATCCGCCACTGGGTCCACATGGTGGATAATGAAATGACTCAAGACGATTGCAAGGGAAGCCTGAGTTCTGTAGTGGGATGTTAAAAACTGATGTTGAAATCGAAAATCACTGATACCGAAAAAACAGGCTAATGCATTTCATAAAAATATTATAAGAAATGCTATACTTTACACAATGTTTGTGTTCCACGGACGTAGCTCGATTTAGATATATTTATATAATCTGCTTTCTAGATATTGGTTTAAAACAGTGAACGTTTTAGTATTTACTTTCAACATTTATGATTTCACGTTCATATATATCCGTTTTAATACAGAAGGTGGTATTCTACGACTATGTTCTCAAGACAAATTTAGAATATAATTAATTACACTCACTTAAGTTAATAATTCGCAAAAACAAAATTGTGATCAGTAACTATGTTTACTTTTAATGATAACTTTTAATATGACAGTTAATTGTTTATAGTTAATCATTTATATTATCCGGATTTTTTTATATGGAAGAGGTGGCGGACCGGTAGGCGGCCCACGGGCTACAGAGTGGTCACCGCCTCCCATGGACACCTGCAATATCAGGGGGATGCGGGTGCGATGCCCACCTCCAGAATCCAGATTCCAGAAGACCTCGGCCAAGTAGCCCGGAAGATTCAATTAATACTTGATGATATACTTCGTCGAATCGTAATAGTGAGATAAAAATGGAAAGATTCTTTGTGCCAGCCATATGGGATCATGATAATTTCACATGATAGTCTCCGTGCATATTATCGTACATAAGCAGGTAAAGCGGCCCTTCTAATTAAGGAGCGCAGTAGCTCCGCACTATGTGATAACAGAACGCAAACCACAAATGGTAGAGCTGGAACAATAGCGACTAATAAGGTACCGCCCGCCGGGGGCAACAACTTTGCCCACTACTTACACGAGCCTGCCACAGACATAGTAGTAGCACGATAGAACGGTAAGTATACTATACATATAAAATCAAGCATATATATACAAGAAATTACAAGTGGGCAGCGACTTTAAGGACACTCATTATCAACACTGTAACCACCATAGCCAGTACAGGTCATACTTATTTCTTATATTTTTTGTTATTAATATAAAAATGGTGCATATTGATTCGTCATTAAAATACTAATATTCGTCATTAATATAAATTAAATTATTGATTCATAATTTGTTGTTGTGTTTCGAAGTAGTTTAATAGTTATTTGTTATACAAGTGTGCAAAGTTGCTTTTTAACCGCGTGCTCAATTTTGATGACCGAGCAAGCGAAGGATTCTAAAATTGAATCACGAGCGCAGCGAGTGATTCAACAATTAGAATCCTGAGCGTTAGCGAGGGAATCAAAAGAGCACGAGGTGAAAAATCTTTGCACTCGAGTGCAACACGTAACTTTTCATCCCCCTATCTCGGAAAGAAAATGGCGCACGCAAAGCAAATAAAAAAAAAGTACACCAAGAAGGTTCCGAGTCTGAGTTTTTAACAAATTAAAAAAGGTTGTATGATAAATTCGGCACCATGGAGGTAGAAGTAAATAGGTTTAATGATGTTTTGAATTCACAAACTTAGTGCACACGATGTTCTAAATTCAATTTACTTTATCCTCTAGCGGATGAAAACGGCTTTAGCACTCAGATATCGAAGAGCAAAAATACTCTTTCCGAGATAGGGGGATGAAAAAGTATTTTTTCTTATTAGTTCTAATTCTAATTAGTTCTATTGGTGCAGCGACCAGCGATAAGTCTGGTGCGGCCGGTCGCACGATCGTATAACAACCGATCGATAAAACCACAGAAGAGTCAAAAGTCAATATTTAAAAAATAGCTCCCATGTATAAAGAAGTGCGACGGGCTGAGATTGGTCATGCAACCGAACGACCCGCCCGCGACCAGTCGCCAAGTCGACTGTCAGTTTGGCGACATGCAGCACCGTGTGCCCGAACGCCTCAATGTATAAATGATTGACCTAGCGTTATAGACATCAGTTTTTTCAAGACTGTTCATGTTGACATACTGTTCATATTTTAATTGTGGTGATTGTGTTTCTAAACCATTTTCAGAACTGTTATTTACTAAGTTCTCTTGGAAATCAAGGAGCTCGTCACTGTCTAACATGTCGAAACAACAGTTAATAAGAACTGTCAAATCACTATTTCATTCGACCTTTTGAAATATTAACAAGCAATGCGATTTAGGAAGCGAAAAATGTAGGAAAGGCTTGCTCTGGCGAATATCGCGACATGATTTCCTTCAATCTAAATATTATATGAAACCTTGCATAGTATGGATATTTATAGAGAAAGGTTTTTTCTGTTTCTGTGTATGATTGCTCATTTAAGATTTAGAAGACACTAGGATTTTTTTTTTCAGTATCCACCCGTGTGTCACGTAATGGTGAAGAAACCGTAACCAGCGCTTTTTTAATCCACTGCTGAATATGGATCTCCTCCATTAATGTATGGCCTTAAATTGTGTGTTATTCCTCGGGGCTTGTGGTAGCTTTTTGTTATCGGTATTGTTTTGGAATAAATGGGGTAGTGTTATTCCAAAGTCGGCGGATACCACACCGCCAACTAGTGAAGTAAGGAATATTTCTATATCATTTTTACTGAATTTAAGGTTATAAAGGTGAACGAAGAACGAAGATTATAAAAGCGACTAAATGTACTTACACACTACTTGAGTAACCTTCCCGCGTTTGAAGTTACAATAGAACCTCCACCCTAATCCTATTTTTATATAAATCGATTTACTCTGATTTTATCGGAATTTCACAAGGGTATGACACTATATGCGAGTTTATAGGTTGTTTTTTATGATAAAATGGCTTTATTTTTATATATTACATAATATTACAGTGATACGATAATAAAAACACAAATCCAAGTTACCACAATGGCCATGACATTCATTTAGATTATAATTAGATTGTTATTCATTACTGTACACAACTATTTTCATTTGAGACTTCTTTTTTTCAAATACGTAATTTGATTTCTGTATGAAAATAGGGAAGACAGTGATTCTCGAAACACAGGCTCTACCTTGTTTGAGAGTCAGTGTTGCAATTACATTTAATAACTTTTCCTTTAAATTTTCATGCTATGCTATGGATATGTCAATTAAGACTTTTTATTTTGTTTTTATTTAATTTGCTTGCGTTATCGGATTATTTGAAATCTTAATCGATACAAAATAAGTAACAAACAAGAACAAAGAAAAAACAAAATATCGGCATCGAGGAAACTATAGAATATAATTTGTAAATTTTGTAGCGTATTTACTTTTAAAAGTCCTTTGATCTAGTATACATAGGTACCGAAATATGATCGTAATTACTCACCGGGAGTCTGTAATTATTCGCAGCAGAAATCTCTCATTAGAGCCGGTCTGCCGTTGGCAAAACATGGTGGGCATCTTTCCGCTCTAACAAACTTCATTTAATTGGAAGACGGAAATCCTTCAGGAAAATATGTTCATTTGGACTTTGAAAAGTCTTACAATTTTGACTCGAAGCGTTTTGATGCGAAACGTCGTTGTTACAACTTTTTTGCCACCAGTTCCAATAAATTGCTTGCAATTATTGCAATAATGCAATTATTGGTACAGGAATCTGTAATCTCTTTTAAATAGCTTTTAAATTCTTCTTGTATACGAGTATATTGATGGGTGTGGAGCGGAAACATTATGAAAATATACTAGTTTGCATTGCACTATTTTTGCATACATACGTATTCGGATTGAACGAACGCTATGCGTATACCATAACAGCAGCCATTGACGGAAGGGCATACATATAGAAAAATTGTTTCCAACACAACAATCTAATTTTCATGTTGCAAACAATAGTCTAGAATCACTTTTTTACAGAAGCAAGGTGACAGACGAGCAGACAAATCATTTGATGGTAAGAGGATACTGTCGCCCATGAACTTTCGTAAATAACCATGTGTAGGGGGAGAGCGCATGCTGCATTCCCACAGCCGCTGGGCGCACTTGACTGGCCACGTTACCCCCCTCTCACAGAAGACTACCTTGAAATGTACTGCATTTCCTACTTTATCGTATTTCCCCAATGTACGTACATGTTTCGGTAATGAGTGTGATACGCCAGAGCCCATTCCCATCTTATCCTATCCCCATTTTCACAATTCATTCCTTAATCTGCAAAGGTAGACAGCGCATTCGGGGGCGTGCCAACGTTTGTCATTCTGGACTGATGTTGTCATGTGTCGCGGATGTCTATGGACGACAGTATCCACTTACTATCACGTGGACCGTATGCTCGTCTGCCACCTTTGTTTCTATTTTATATATTCGCGATACATGCTAACACCAGTCTAGAATACACTAGAATGACCAACATTCGCACGCGCTGCTTAACTTTAGAGGTGTAGCGACACAGAGTTCGACACACGATGACATGCTGTTTTATTTATGTTAGTTTTTACAGTAAATATTTTTGTATATAGAGTTTATTGTGCGTCCTGTGTGTGTCCTGTGCTCGATGATCGCCAGTCGTTTCCCACGCTCCCAACTATTTCATGTATTACGTGTATATTTAACCCGTGCAATAATTTGACTAATAAGTTAGAGGATATATTTTATCGTTTAATTAATCTTATACAATAGCAACATAATAATAGCCAATAGGATTCTCCACAGAGGTTTAGGAGTGGTTTGGGAAAGGTAATAGTGTTGGGGAAGAACAGGGAGTATAACGGGACGAAGAGTTTTCCTTCTATCTTTACATTCCCCACCCATCCTTGCCCATAGGGCCCATACTTCTATTCCCATAGGGTGGAATGGGGAGTAAAGAGTATAAAAGAATAAGGAGTTTCCTTTATCCCATTCTACTCTTTTCTTGGTAGGATAGGAGGAGAGATAATGGGAATGGGATGGGATATCTCATTCACACGTGAGTAGTAAATTTATAGTAGCCTTCTCTGAGGACTCGGCCTTAATTTTTTTGTGCACCCCCCTCCCTGTAGTTCCATCGAGGGATGTCGTTGGATAAGTTTTTGAAAATAGAAAACTATATTTCAGAGTCATTTTTATTTTACACCTTTCAGTTACGAGATATTTCCTTATCTAAATCAACGTTTCAACAAAAGTGGAAAAATCCAGGAATTCCTTACTAAAACAAAGATACTTTCTGAAAATTATTGGAAAATATTTTCTTAGAATGAAGAAAATTTACAAGATGTAATGGCTCCTATTACATATTACATAAAGTTCAGAGGGAATGTTATCCTGAAACAGCTACGGAACTCTGCCCGATACGCATTTGGCCGTATTTTATTGTCCAAATTAAATTTCTAGAAAAAATATAATTGATTTTTCCCAATTTAGTTTTCTTCGAGTCTTAAGGACATTATTATTACACGGAAATTAAACTGTCATCTTCAATCTACTGGTCTTCATTAATACAAACATCAAATAAAAAAAATAATGTAAACGTATAAATTCCTCTTAAATTCTTTAATTTAATCTGATTTTTGACCGGAGCCCGACAAGTAAAGTTCGCCTTTTGTTTTATTGTTGTAAAAATTGTGTATTGTGGAATTTGTGGTTTAATAGTGATAGTTTATTAAACTTCAAAGTGTCTAGTGTTTGTAATAATTAGATAAAAGCGTGAGACTGTATTTTTCGTGTTGTTGCAAGGAGTCCAACTCTATCCTCAGTAAATTTTACTATCACTTTACTGAGCGACTCCTACTTCGACGGGACTGGACAATGAAGTGGTAAAAACAATTCTGCTTTATTATTTTATATGTGTGTGGATCAATGGCTATGCCAGTGTCCAAATAAATTATATATAAAAATAAATAAGTAATTGAATCTCACTTGACATTTAAATAATTAAAATCATTCATGGCATGACATGCTGTAAATGCAAATTATATTTATTGGGATAGAACATTTATGTAATGCCTGTAGTAGGTATTCGAGTTCACGGTACATTACAGTTATTGATTGTCGCTTAGGCGCACTGCAGCGCATTCAACCTTACTGTCTATCAATACTGACATAAAGAGAAATGTTTATGCATGCTGCAACACACTTATCTCTGGTGCTCTGATGACAACAGTTGAGACGCTTTAGTTACAAGATAAAAATTATTTCTACGTAATAATCATAATAATAACTAGACTGGGTATTGGAAAAAAATAAAATACTATTGTAAGAAATTCGATTCTTATAGTCTCATAAGATTGAATCGAATTTTCCATAACTCGGAACTAAATAAGTCTTCTAGTCTTCGAGTTTTAAGTAATTAAATCTTAAATATAAAGATTTAGTTCCAAGTAAAGAATTTTAAAGCTGAAGACTCGTCATGTCAAAAGAACTCAGTGTTGTGAGTCCTTCTGTGTGAAACTTGATGTCATTAAATAAGTAGTGACTTTGAATTTGAACATGACTTTGTTTGAATGACTTGTATGACTTTGAATAATAATAGGTATTTAATTTACATTACACTATTTTAATTATTTTACATTCTATTTTTATTTTTTTCTACCCCGCAAGAGGACTCAGTCTTGAGTCCCTTTTAAAAAGCCTCAAAAAACTTAAAACTCAGATGACTATCAGGAATCGTCCTGTAATGATAAATAAGACTTGAGTTTTGATTTAAGAGTACAGTCTTTGAAAACGATTTCAATTCTAATGTCGGAGGACTTAGATTTTTCCAACGCTAGAAAAATTTAACGTCATAATAATTTAGTGAATTGCATTAATTGATAGTCGTGCTAAACGACTAATAAGAGCGACTAATCCCAATTTTGCCGAGAGCACATAACTAAGGGTTTGTTGATCTTTATGATACAATGAAAGATGAAATGTGAGCCGGGCCTGGCTGGTGACATAAAATAAACAGGTAGCAATGTTTACCCTTTTATACCTTTTACTAGCCATGTGTTAGAGGAAGCAACATAAAATGCAGAAAGCGCTACTGACTCACCACTTACCATTTATTTTATGAAACGTACTATTTATCACTCTTTCAGCGCGAATTCTTGAAGCAGGACATTAAAAATCGTACGTCGTGTGCCCGTAGATGTCAGGCTTTAATATGGTTACGTATGTACATTTGGTACGTTCAAGGGGCAATTAACAAAATAACTCTTGTTAATTGCTTATAGTTAATAGTTAACTTCTTGCCAAAACTCTTGTGTCTGTGGTGTCGCCGGTTTTCAAATAGCGCCACTCCATCTCACCTCGTGGGTGTCGTAAAATGCTACTAAGAGACAACAAAGCCGCTATCACAAGTTCTGAGGAACTACAGTTTAGAGAACTACTCTAAAAGAGTGGACTCACTAAACCCGCTTGGCCATCTTGCTATTTTAAGGCCAAACATCCCTCATGTACAAGACAATGTTCATGATGAGGCTCATGTTCAGCAGTGCATGTTAAAAGGGCTGTTTACGGTTACGGTGATAAATGTTGAGGGCGCCATTCAGACCTATCTTTATCTGTTCATATAAAAACTCATTAATACTCGTCCATAAAATTGTTGAATGCATCAACGCTCGTGTCATCTGAATGTTTATTTGAAAAATAAAGGGGTTCAAAATATATATTCGAATTTTTCCATTACCATGGGAAGTAAATCATGTTGTTGATATAAAGTTTCCCATTTACACTTATCGACAAAATCAGAACGTTCCTCACACCCCATTTTAATAACAACGTGTGAAATTGTTTACTTCAAAACGGTATTAACATTCCCTTTGTCGAAGAGAAATTTAAACGTAAAGAATTACATTGTGAAGCCATAATCTTGATCTGAATGCGTTATAAAGCGCGAAATGTAAAAGTGACTAAGTGTTAATCTGATTTAATTCATTGTGTTTACCCAGCAGGAGACACGTATGACATTTTTACAAATGAAAGGGTCTAAAGGACAATGGAATTGCCTCCGGTTAGGGTACAATTGTTGTAGAATTTCGACAACGCATTACAATTTTGGCACCCGTATGTTGCAAAATTATATGAAATCAGTCTTTTCATAATTTTAGATATTATGTAATGAATGAAATGATGTATGCACTCTACTGAAAAAAATATGTTTTAATTGTTTTGCTTGTGTAAGTTAAGAGGGTATATACAAGTATATATACTCGTATATACATGGAATCAACCTTTCCTTGTCAATAATGTTCAAAGGCTTACTTACATATTGCAGTTTTTATGTTATCTAATTTTATTTTCGGATTGTGTTAATGTGTGTTTCTTAATTATTTATGTTATTTATGAGAACATCGTTCTTAGCCCTGACTAATTAATGAACATGTCGAATTATTAACCTTCGTTTATCTGTTTGGGCGACAAACGTTCACAACACAAATTTCTTAATTTATTTATGTCGTAGGGAAATGACGAAATTAGGAATTTCGCGAAATCCCTAGGCCCTAGGCCCCTAGGACCTAGGGGATATATTGAAATCACGGATAATGTCGAATGCTTCAATTATAAGTAAAGCATCTTTAGTCGTTACAAGTCCAGGCTATTCTAGTTTGCGTTCTATGTTGAACATTCTAATAAAATCGTCATATACATAAGCTGGAAAATATAAAACTAAATTATTATAAAACAAAATATAATCTCAACAAATTAAATTAAAGCAAAGCCCGAATTCAAATCACAAATTTTGAACAAGCGTCTATCTAAATAAGTGGGAATCGACTTGCAGTTTTCGTTAGAAAATAATAATTTTCAATTTTGTTTTAAGAAAATAAGTTCAGCTTAATTAATTTGTTCAATTGTTTTTTTTATTTTGAATAATTAATTATTACTTTATATATAGAGTTAATAATTAGTTATTATCTTCATTGTGTACTAGACTAAAGAACCAAGAAGACTTTTCTCATTAGGAATATAATGTATATTCCTAATGAAAACAATAACACCAGTCGGACGGTCAACTAGTATACGTATATACTAGTTGACCGTCCGACTAGTGTTATATTGTATACGATATAATGTGTTATTTTCTCTAATGGTTATCGGTACGTAGTACGAGTACATATGATAAATGTTTAAATTTAAAAATTCGGAGAATTTTTCTAGAGAGATAATTTAATAAAAACGAAAGATTCCTTTTAGAGATTTGCTGACGCCTGTTTATCCCCAAATTTCGCATTTTCTGGAAAATTCTATATTTCACACTAACATAAAAAGCAACGTAGTAGGTACGTTTTTATCAAATTATACTCCCTGTACTACGCCTTACTCCTTTCGCTAATGCCACAATTTTTTAAGCATCGTTTAAAAAGAAAAGGGGGAACCTAATATTTTCCGTTCGATTTGACAAAGTAGTCTTATATTTATTCTTATGGATGGACCAGAACTTGTAACGAATTCTTTGGAAGTACTCCCCATTCTGTGCTACATAAAAGGGATAACTCGCCAACGAAAATTTGACTTCAAATATTGCTTTCTCGGAATTTGTCAGGAATTCTTTGATGAAAATATCTTTCTGTAGAACTCACAATCTCTACTGTAAGAGAATATGATTCGCGTACAAAAATATTTATCGTCGTTCTACTATGCTCCAATCGCATGCTGGAATCCCGGTTGACAAAGAGTTTATCTATAAACCATTCTGAAGCATCGACCTGCTGTTTCAGTTTTTCGCAGATTTATTATTGTTGGAAAGTTATACAGCATAAATTGTTTTGAATTATGTACTCTAATTAAAAAGGGAAAATGAGCGAAGATTTTCCGGCTTGTTAGCCTAATTTGTTGTAACATCATTCTGTCTCGAAGTTTCTTGAAAATTCCATTTTCCATCTTAATTATTAAAATAAAATATTGCTTTAGCTTGCTTAATTAACGTGAGAACATCGTTCTTAGCCCTGACTAATTAATGAACATGTCGAATTATTAACCTTCGTTTATCTGTTTGGGCGACAAACGTTCACAACACAAATTTCTTAATTTATTTATGTCGTAGGGAAATGACGAAATTAGGAATTTCGCGAAATCCCTAGGCCCTAGGCCCCTAGGACCTAGGGGATATATTGAAATCACGGATAATGTCGAATGCTTCAATTGATTACGTACCTCATTAGGGGAATAGGATCAACTAGTTTAGTCAAGTATAAACTAGTATCATATCAATTATTTAAAACAAATTATTTGTGAGTAAGAAAGATTTTAGCGTTACATAAAAAAACATGACTAAAACTTCTAACCTAACCTAACAAACTTCTAACCTAAACGAGCCAAATAGTTTCTGCTTAGAAAACATATCCGCACGATAATCACACTAAATAGAATAAATTAATATTGGGACATACCTACGTATTTATACATAGTAATCAATTGAAGTATTCGACATCATCCGTGATTTCGTCATATGCCTAGGGATTCCGCGAAATCGCAGATTTCATCATTTCCCTACGACATTTACATTGGAACCTGCAGTGCTGTATAATTTTCACATATATCATTGTGTTAATCCGCTTCTTTTTACTTTAAACTCTAAAGTCATTGTAGGATTCGATTAAAAGTGATTGTTGTCACCGAAGCATTGTGTGCACGTCTCTTATCTATACTCGTAGTAAAGCCGTTAATCAGATTTAACATACGAGTATTAAGAAAGGGGAGGTGAGGGGAAAAGTGCGTGTGACGCGAGGACAATACAAATCTCAACGTTTTTGTTACACATAGTTTACATAACAGGTTTGTAATCATATGTTACATTTTTATGAAGGATGTAATAGCTGCACCCTCAAGATGTAAATAAAAGGAAAGGTATAAATCAAAGTACTTTATTTACAGTGCAATATTTAGTTCACAAATCGCTTTCCTTATTAAACTTCCAAAACACCAATTTTGTATGAGAGCGTTAGGTGTCCGATAGACAATATATAGGTACATATGCACACGTGAGCAAAAAAATCAATTTAAAATTTTCGACCTAATATAAAACAACCGATTTGTGAATATAATGTTTATGCAATAATATGGAAATTGGTCTCTTTGGAAAGCTGGCTAGTGATATGAAAAATCATTGAGCATTTTGCTGAATAAATCGTTTAAAACAGGAAATAGGGAAAAAATTAAAGTAACGAACAGGATTTAAAAGAAAGAAGAAACAAATTTTAAACAAAAACAAGCATATTTAATTATTAAAACCTAAGCTTCGGTACTTGATATTACTTCCCCTATTCCTATGGCAACTTAGAGCCGGTTTTTCATGAATCGGGTTCATGATCAGGTTTTCACAATATCCTGACGAATACCCTCCCACTCTCCTGCAATCGCAATCTTTAGATCGCTAAGCGACGTAGGAGCGGGATTTCTGGCTGGAAACCTTTTTTTGAGCTCATCCCACACATGCTCAATGGGATTGAGATCAGAACTTCACGCTGGTCAGTCAGTGGGTATTCAGACTTCCGACAGATGTTGATGAAACGGCGTGGTAACATGTGGCCTCCAATTGTCTTGCATTAGTACGAAGTTGTCGCCGACAAAACCAGTATAGGGGACTACGTGAGCCACGAGAACATTTTCGAAGTATCCGTGAGCTGTTAAATCACTACTGGGGCTTCCGTCAGTCACAAAATCAAGTCAGTTTTTGCGTTGACTCAAATGGCTCCCAACACCATTACGGCCGGGTTAATACCTTAACCATTAGGCGACTGTTTCAGGAATACAACGCTGTGCATAGCTCTTCCCAGGTCTTTTGTAAACTCGGCCTCGTCTGTCGATGCCGTGCAAACACATCCGAGGTTCATCGGAGGACATAACATTATTGTATTGATATAACCGCCATTATTGTACGCTCCAATCGACGTGTTCGCGGGCAAACGCGAGTCGTACCTTCAGATAGGCTGCTGTAAATTTGGGCCTCGTAGCTAGTCTTTTCGTCTGGTGTTAGGTTCGGTTCCTTATAGCTTCTTCTGACTGTTCAATGCCTAACAGCTCGACTTAGAACTTGTCTGAGCTTTCGTTGAATCTTAACTGCGGTCAAGTGACGATTTCTTAATGACATTGTTGCTTTAAAGCGGTCGTCTCTTACATCTTTATCTTCCTGAACTTGGTCTGGGTGCAAAGGTACCAGTCTCCAGATGCCGTCTGTAGAGTCTGGGGACAGCTGACTGGCTTAGCTGCAGCTATGCAGATACATAACGTTGGTTATGGCCTTCTTGTAATAGGGCAACAGCTTGAGCGGCTTTGGTCTATAGATTTCGTGATATAGTTACTGAGTAATTGGATGAGATGTTCACTGGCCTACTTCTAAAAAGTGACTGATAAAAGAAATTATGATTACATGTGCTTTTAAAAGGTTGAAGGTCGCGCGACTCGTAGTTAAGCGAGCGAAAGTGGGTCTCCGTCGTTTTAATTTCATTACACCTGAATAATGATAAATTGCAAAGATTTATTTCTTATTGGTAAGAGATTACTCATACTTTTAAAATATTAATAATTAAGATATATTTAAATAATTAAGATATTTCCCCAAATATATGAAAACAAAGCTTGAGTTAATTTCTTTATCCGTCAGTATATATAGAGTTAACAGTTTAAAACCGAAATCATTTTACGAAATTACATATTTACAAAAGATGATGAAAATGTCAATATTCTAATTTGCAGATCATATAAATAAGTGTACTTTATAGACTTATCGGTAGAGATTAGAGGAATTAGAATGAGAAAAATAAACTAAAACGCAAAAATTGATAACAGATTTTAATAATAAGAAGGGGCGAAGTGTATTTTGAAAGTACAGACTATTTTTGTTTATTTAAATCACTTGAAGATTGTTAAGAAGAGAATACAAGTTAAAGCCCACTTAATTAATGGGGGGAGAGACGGGGAAATGTTCCAGTTTGTTAGGCTCATTTGTCGGCACGTAAACCGTTGCGGAATCAGCGCGGCTTAAGACACATTTGTTTGCCACAATTAAAAATGCGATTATTTATGAAAACCATTTAAATACTCTGAAATAAGAGAATTTACTTAATTAAAAATGGAATTCTCAAAATTTATACCGTGTACCCACCATTCCACTGACACATACTCTAGTTCAGAAGTAGATATAGTTTACACGTACTCTAGAAAACGAATACCTATATAGATATTTTTATTTTATTTGTTTTATGGGCTTATTTATCGTAACTTTGGATGTTTTATTTGTAATAACTAACCTTTTTTTTCTCAACTTGAAATAGTACGATGGATTTAAAGAATGGATGTTAAAAAGTCAACAAACAATAAAGAACCTATAAAATGTTTTGTGGGGGGTGCAGAAAAAATACCTATTTGACATTTAAAAGCATATATTTTACAGCAGCTACAGCGGTCAGGCTAATAAACGTTGATAGGACATGGAAAATGTATCACTTGTACAAAGATATCCATCTTAGTATTGATGTTATGGCTGCTAAAGCTATATCTAATCTGTAAAATTGTCCAATCAGCCTGTGTGAATATTCTAGAATAATTCATTTTTCTTTTACTTTGTTATCTCATATCAGCGGTCAAATAAATCACATCGGACCAACGAATATCTCAGAGACCACAGGATATTAGCTACGATAGAAAAATAAGGCGGGGTACACAGAAACAAAACAATTGGAAATATGTCTTTTTTGTATAAAGACAATATCAATAAATGGTTTTATATTGGATATAATCCCCCTATAGAAATAAATAAAAAATATTTATAATGAATTTATCTAAATGATTACAGTGATACAATAATGATTATCTAATGATTTACATTGTGTTTTGTATTGATAACATAAATCGTAAATTATGTCTGTTACGAGTACATAGAACATAAACGATTCGTTTCGATTACGTTGAAGAAAAACTTCAAAAATGCAAAAACTATCTGATTTTATCACGTGTCATCGATCAGGGCCTAAAGAGAAAATGGAGGAGAATCGGAAGGGTATAAAGATATCGATGGGCTATTAGGGAATACGTGCCAATCGTCCAAGTTACGCTGAATAAGCCCATAAAACAAAAGGCGGGAACAAAATCTCTCGAATTCATTCAAACAATCCAAGGAGTTCCGCCTGCGTGCGATTTTATTTTATTAGAATAGCCCATAAATTTTTACCAAGAAATAGAAATACCAAAAGGAATGTTTGAAAGCAACACTCTATTTTATTAAAAAAAACTGATTATTTATCGCAGAAATAATATTCTTTATCGAGCGTCCTGTTCATCCCATGTAATCACGAGGAAATCGGAACATAATCAACCGAGCGAGCCCAAAACGGGTTAGCGTATACTATGGACTTTTTTAAATTCTGAACACGCGATTTTACGCAGAGTTTTTCGTTTACGTAGAATTAATTCAATAAATGAGCCTACGATTGAATTCACAGTTTCATTCATGTGTGTTGAAATTCAATGCAATGAAACGGAGCCCTTTCAGTGTCCACTGCTGGAGTATTTTCATGCAAATTGACTTGAGCATAAGTGATTTAAGGTTTTCAAAACGCCACACTGGCCAAGCGGGTTGGCGAATTCACTCTTTTAGAGGAGATGCAGTTCCTCGGGGCTCGGGGGCTGTGCTAGCCGCTTTGTTATCCCTTAGTCCCTTAGTGTTTAGATATTTCAAGTTAAATCCAATTTTCAGCATCCAATTATTTTTTCTTGTTCAATGAAGCCTCAATCTAGAGTAACAAATGATGCGATTCTGAAGTGGAATTGGATTGGCACCTTTTTTTAACAAAATTGAGCACGATAGATGGAAAGATTTACGAATGAGACATTCGCACGGATATGTAAATGATCCATACAATCGATTTGGATACGCAACCAGAGACTTTATTTATCTTCCTAAAGAGATTTATCAGCTTTTTCTGTTCTCAATATTTGCAAAAGGTGTTATCTCATGTTGCATGTATTTGTATGAAAGTAACAATCGTGTACATTAATTAGTGAGCATTATTTTACGGGTAGTTACTAAATAAGTAAGCCGATTAGTGACGAGCATTTAGAAACGTCTCACAAGGAACAAGGTTAAGATTTCGTTGGAGATGGAAGCTGGATTGATAATAAATAATATACTTAATGTAATTAATATATGATATGTGCTTATATTGAATTATCACAAATATTTCATACAAAAAACACTTTGAAGTTTAATGAACTATGATTATTAAACCATATTTTTTTTATAATAATCATTTAATCAAACAAAACTCAACTTCACTCCTCGAGTTCCCGCCAAAAAGTACAAAACCGAGAATAGTTTTAAAAAAATAATCTCTATATTTAAAACCTAAAAGGCTCCAAAAATGTCATGGCAAGGAATCCGCAAAAGTTTTGTTTTTATAATCAAAATAAGATAATCATTTCACGGGAATTAAGTTTATCTGCAATGACAAATCTTGTTGTTTTCGACACAGTACCCCAGTAAACTACCCGCAATCACTTGGCTCTGCAATTCGATTGAATGTTGGCGCCAAAGTGTCGCGACGATGCGGGGTGGGAGTCTCTTTGGCGCCAACAGGGATTCTAGCAAGAGACAAGATGGGGTGAACGATCTCAAACGACCCTCAATTTGCACAGATGCACAAACAACGGAACTGTGGCAAAAATTAACCAATAGGAATATGTGAATTATTTATTAACATTTTTAACTCTCGCTAATGTCGGAAGAATGGACAGCTTGCGTTATTTATCTATATATATCTATGGTCCTACCAATATACTGAAACTCTCCTACCAGTGGTTTTATTGGCGTCAATTACAGCTCTCCAAGAATTCGTAAGAATCACACTCAAGACATTCATAAGCACTGGATTGACTATAATCTATACCTACTAATATAATAAAGAGAGAGTGCCAATTTTGTGAATTTGTGTATATGTGGAGGGCAATCTCCGGAACCACTGCACCAAATCTTTCACCATTTCAAAGGTACATTATTCCAGATGGACATGGGCTATATATTATGTGCAAAAAAATTGCCGGGCATGCAACGCATGCCGGGCACAGCTAGTTAATAAAATACTAAAACTTTTCCTAATAAATAAATGGCCAACAGAATGAAAATATAAAAATGTAGCTGCCCCCCCTTTTTCAATAACAAAGGAAATAACTGTCTTGTATAATAAATTACAAAAAAATCTTTCAAAGGATCGCTGTAATAAAAATGAGGTAATTGTGAGTATTTTCATTAAACTTATTCTGATTACAAAGCTGCGATATTTATGAGTGATATTTATCTTGCATAAAAATAGACTCGATAAAACTGAAAGTTATTGAAAAAATATCGACAACCTATCGACAGATTCTGACGTCAAAGCAATGTACTTTGGACCTTGGACTTTTTTATGTATTAAATCCTAATTCTGTTGCCAGTAATTTCCAAAAAGTACCTATAATATTTAATCAGATCATTGATTTTTATTAAGAGACTTCATTAATTAAGAAATTAGATTCGTTAATGGTTGTGCAACAATGTGCAAATTATGTCATAATCATATTATATACAAACATTGAACGTTAATGCTAATGGGATCCAAATAAATTCCCATTTAACACTAAAACCACATTGTTACAAAACTGATAATGACGTAAATTATCGCTTACACACAATTCAAGCAATTCATTTACATTGTCTTAATGTCTTATTGGCGATATAATTCTCACCTCGGGTTTCTACAACCACACCTCCCTTCACAGAAGTGCGGTCCATCTGCATTTCCTCGATACGGAGGTGTCGCGTACTGTTAGGTCCAAAAATCATATTACACCGCGAATCCGTAGGCTGTGGAACGAACTGCTTCAAGAGGTCTTTCCATTAAGCTACGATATGGGGTTCTTCAAAAAAGCTGTGAATAGGATTTTGCAAGGTCGGCGGCGCATCCGCATACCCCCCCTGGTGTTGCAGGTGTCCATGGGCGGCGGTAACATTTACCATCACGTGGGACCGCTGGCTTGTCTGTCTACTTCACTATAAAAAACAAAAAAAGCTTCATACACACACATACTTAATTATTATTAAATTAATTTATACACTACATGAATGAAACTGCATATCCAACAGATTATGCAGATCCGAGGTCTTCCTCGGTAACAATGGTCTTCCATTGATACACCATAATATAGGATTGCTTCCAGTGTGGGTGCCAATACTTAGTTATGTTTCCTAGTAATAGAATTGTATACATGTCCTACAGTAAACATTATATTTATGAATTATAAGCCTTTGTTTATGTTTTCACCCGATGAGGATAGAATTTTAACCCTGAAATTGTTAATTTATTTTACTCCGCCGGTTTTGTTAAAAATACCCTACGAGTAAAATCTTTTAAGTCATCAAGTGAAAACTACATTAAAATCCGCCTAGCAGTTTTTGAGATAAGCATGTACTCATATAAACAAACCAGTTGCCTTTTGTAAGTTCCTGTCTATGGATTTCGTCATCCACTCTGCAACTTGCATCTGTACATCTAGTGGAACAATAAAAATATGAATGGTAAAAGAGATCCCAATAAATAATTCTCATGAAGAGTTGAGAGTTTGACCTACATGACGTCCTCAAATCTCTTCATCATACACGTAATAATAAATGCTACAGTTAAAAAATCCATGTAACGAGAAAGCAGGGATCCATCTCTACTCAGCATGCAGGATATATCTCGTTAAGTGAAAATATGATAAAGGATAGGTACCAGAATTAACGATAAAGGACAATGATGTTAGGTTTGACGCCTATCTCTACAGAACCACTGAAATCTGGTGTTCCATCAATCCCTGATTGGTAATCTTCTGAAAAAACGATAAATGATATAATGTAATCATGGACAATCCAATGCTCTCTAAGTGAAGCATGCAGATGAATACATTAACTACACTGACATACCTACATGTATACCAATGTAAGGAATACAAAATTGTGTATTCGACCTTAACAAATCGTTGTAAAAGCTTTGTACCGCTAATTCCTGGAGTGTAAATCTGATATTCTCCCGGTGGAGGATATTACTGATTAAATTTGCAGGAGCAATCGTCCGCGGCTTTGTTCGGCTGATTAGACCTCTATTTCCGTTCCAAATAAAACATTGGGTCGGTTGACTTCTGCTTCCGTAGGTACGACCCTTATTACGTTGAATAACAGAGCAGTCGTACCGATGAGTTTAACGAGCACTCTGAATGTATGAATAAGTACAAGGTTTCGTTCGTTAAAATTTATCTCTACTCAAAATTTTTAATCCGCGGCTTGAATAAAACAGTGTTCACATTATCTTCGTCATTTTATTGCTTACTTTATAAATTTATTTTGTTCACTTTCTGTATATGAGCAGGTCCTCCAAAAAAGAACATATCGTGATGAAACCTACCCTAGATTATACTCTGGTGAATGAGCTACTCAGCAGTGAAAACCACATCGAAATCAGCCTCGTAATTTTTGAGCTTTGCATGAACAGACAGACAGACAATAATTCTAAAATTGTTTATTTGGACTCTATATATAGTACATGCCTCTATAGTGACTTACGTAAACAGCATTGACTTTTTAAAAAAATACTATAAGTACAGATTCGGCTTTATTTACGATTTTATTATAGGTATAGATTATTATTATAATGTAAGCGTTTAATTGTTAACTTGAATAAATTCGTAAAGAACGACATTTTTAAATAAAAAACAACGTAAATAAATTTGTCATTTATTTTTGTGCTAACCGTGAAGTTCGGCGAGCTCTAGCATCTCTTGATATCCGAAAGTCGAGTGGGCCAGATGGTATTCCTGCGGTGGTGCTCAAATTTTGCGCTCCCGAGTTGTCTCCGGTGCTTACGCGACTCTTTAGGCTCTCATATTTCACAAAAAGCTTCCCGTCAGCATGGAAGGTAGCTCATGTTCATCCTTTGCCTAAAAAGGGTGACCGCACCGACCCGGCCAACTACAGGCCAATAGCGATCACCTCCCTCCTCTCCAAAGTGATGGAGCGTGTTATAAACACACAGCTCCTTGGGTACCTAGAGGATCACCAGCTGATTAGCGACCGTCAATATGGATTTCGCCATAATCGCTCGGCTGGTGATCTTTTAGCGTATTTAACACACCGCTGGGCTGACGCCATTGAGAGTAGAGGCGAGGCTCTGGCTGTAGGCCTAGACATTGCGAAAGCTTTTGACCGGGTATGGCACAAATCGCTGCTTTCCAAGTTACCATCCTTCGGGATACCCGAGGGATTATGCGAATGGGTTGCCAGTTTCCTGACTGGACGGAGCATCAGAGTCGTTATCGATGGTAGCTGCTCCGACACCATGTCTATTAACGCTGGCGTCCCGCAAGGCTCCGTGTTGTCCCCAACTCTGTTTCTTCTGCATATCAACGACCTGTTGCAAATTGGTGACATACGTTGCTATGCAGATGACAATACTGGAGACACCTTGTACAGGGGCCGCGCCAACATCCCTCGGGTCGAAGTGGAAGAGAGTCGCGCCAGGCTTGTGTCTGAAATCGAAGACTCTTTAGATCTAGTCTCGATTTGGGGTTCTATGAACCTAGTGGATTTCAACCCCAGTAAGACGCAAGTCTGTGCATTCACCGCTAAAAAAACCCCTTTTGTTGTAGCACCTCGCTTTCAGAGCATACCTCTTAAGATCTTGGAGAGTATCGGGATCCTTGGTATCGACATCTCCAGCAAAGTCGAATTTAGGGGTCATCTGGACAATAAGGCCAAAATGGCCTCCAAAAAGCTCGGTGTGCTGAACAGAGCGAAGCGGTACTTCACCCCTGGGCAACTCTTAATGCTTTACAAAGCTCAGGTAAGGCCCCATATGGAGTACTGCTCTTATCTCTGGGCCGGCGCACCGAAATACCAATTGGACCCATTTGACTCTATCCAACGACGTGCTGTTCGTATTGTCGACGATCCCACTCTCACGGGCGGTTTAGAATCCCTCAGCATTCGGAGAGACGTTGCGTCTCTCTGTGTGTTCTACCGCCTGTACAATGGGGAATGCTCTGAAGAATTGTTTAATATAATTCCCACCTCGGGTTTCTACAACCGCACCTCCCGTCACAGAAGTGCGGTCCATCCGCATTTCCTCGATACGGAGGTGTCGCGCACTGTTCGGTCCAAAAACTATTTTTTACCGCGAACCCGTAGGCTGTGGAACGAACTGCCTCAAGAGGTCTTTCCACTGAGCTACGATATGGGGTTCTTCAAGAGAGCTGTGAATAGGATTTTGCAAGGTCGGCGGCGCGCCCGCATGCCCCCTGGTGTTGCAGGTGCCCATGGGCGGCGGTAACACTTACCATCACGTGGGACCGCTTGCTCGTCCGCCTCATAGTCTATAAAAAAAAAAAAAAAAATACGAGTATGTATACAGATTATGTTTCCACTACAAGCAAGGACGGCGCTTCCTCGTTGATTGCAACAACTATGCCTAGAACTGTAAATCCCTATTGATATATGATTATGCAGTCATATTCCATTAGGTGCAACGTTGTTTGTCAGCTCTTCTATAAAAACAATCTGAACAAAATAAGGTTAAAAACTACCAAATTTCGTCAGGAAAACACACAAAAGCGAATGTCAAGATCGTAAATGGCAGACAACAGACGAGTGTCGAGAACAATAGAGCCCGCATTCGAGCAGGCATCGACTAGAGTACCTTCTCAAACCTTACTATTGTCTATTTCACTCTTTTATAGCTACGGTAAAAGTGGAATCTTTCACTTAAATGTCGAAAAACATATATTTCTTAGTACACAATGATATCTTTTTTATATAATATCATTGTTAGTACAGTTTGTTTCTATAATGATTTCAGTCTTTGGTTCAACTCTTGTCTATGGCTGACTGATGTGATGATTATAAAACTCCTAATTCTCGTGTCACATAATATCAAATGCCAACAGCAGTTTTTTCTTAAAAAAAAGTATATAAACAAACTTCTTGCTCGATGGCCTACAACAATGGATTACTTGTGAATTACTTGTCTTTAATGGATTACTTGCCTTAAAAACAAAATGTTTGTGCGTCCGGGAATCAAATTTGAATCCTTTTGCATAGCAGACTGAAGCTCCACCGAATGGACGATAGACGATAGTCGATTTTAAAGTAAGTTTCATTTGATCTACTATTTGCTGTACAGCAAAAAAATATTTTAGTTAGTTTCAAAATGAAATAAAATATTTGATATATCACGTTTAACCTTTACACATAAAAAAGTTCAAAAAATTTTAAATGGAAACTTTTGTGTATTGATAGCACTGAATATCGTTTGGAATAGAATATTGATATAGCGTGACGACATGGAGTTCACGACGCTCCTCGCCTTTCCTTTCAGCGACTTTGTATTAGATTTAAATTTACTGTCAGCTTACTACAAACTACATTCAGTTTTCATATAAAATAAGTTTCCCTCCAGACTGACTTCAGAGTTCATTGTACGAAGTTTATAATATTTATTTAATTAAAGACATTTTCTTTGCCACTCGCATTACAAATTCATTTGTTTTAAGGTCATCTACCTACTAATAAAACCCATCTACTCGTAATTGTAGGTTAAAAGGTTTTCAAAGAAAATTGTTTTGTTTGAACTACACAAACTACATTGACCTTGTTAATATTCATGTTTTGAACCATTCTTTTAGTTAGTGATCCTTTTGTATCGAATTATATTAGGTGCTTACCTATGAAATGACCGATTTGTATGTAAACTGATTTTTTTTGTTATAATTTATTATTTATTATGTTAGTCGAAATATTGACCCATATTATCCACACACTTTCGCCACCTCACGGGCAGTTGATTGATGCCACTCCCGTATGAATTCTTCAAAAGTCCCAATCTCAGCTATTTCAGAATTAATTTTTTTTCCTTGCAAAAAGTTGTCGAAATTTCGAAAGAAATGGATGTCTTGCCCAGCCAGGGCAAGGTCCGGTGAGTATGGTGGGTGAGGGAGAGTGCTCAGGTCCAGCTCTTGAAGTTTTAAAACTGTCGTATTTTGCGTGTGAGGGCCGACATTGCCATAAAGATGTGGAGATGAGCGATTGGCTAAACATGGTTACTTTGTTGCCAGCTTTTCCATGATCGTCTGCGGCTCCTCACAGTAGGAACACATCTGCATAAATCGTTTGACCGGCTCGCAAGAAACTGTAGTGGAAAATACCGGCACAGGACCACCAAACTGATACCAGTAGCTTTTTCCTGGGTATCTTGTGTATTGGACATTGTTGGGCTGCAACTCCTGGACCCAGCCACTAATACAAACGTTTGCAATTATCCTGCAGGATGCATTTCTCATCACAAGTCACGACGCGATTCGAAATTCCTTCGTTTTTTGAGACGGTTCAATAACACAGTACACACTTCGGCGCGTTGTTGTCGCTGACATTCGTTCAGTTCATACGTTATCCACTATTCGAGCTTCTTTATTTTGACGATTTCATGCAGATTAACCAACATTGTTTTATCACTAAAATCAAACACTGCCGCTAACTCAGCTGTATTTTGAGATGGATCTGCTTCCACTATTGCCTTTAAATTCATAGTTATTAACCTTGGCCGTAGGTCGTCCGGGGGGTTCATCCTGAAGATCGAAATTTCCAGAACGGAAACGTTCTAACCATCGACGCATGGTGCGATCGTTTGTGGTGTTTGGCCCATACCATTGATATTATGAGATGCCTGATTTGCGTTGGTGCAGCTACGAAACTACAAAAATAGCACGAATTTTCAATTTATCCATTTGATTTTCAAGACAATCACATGAACAAAATTTAGGTACAGAAGAACAAATGAAATACTGATTTTGAAATAAGAACATGGTAGCTATTACGAGTACATGCATTTTGTTTTATTTCGAAATTCGAATTAAAATAGAAGATATCTAAACTGTAATAAAATTAAAATCTAAATGTAAAAAAGTGGCCAGTAATAAAATGGGTAATTTCATAGATATAACTAATACTATATAACATGACTGCATAAAGAAAACAATAATATAACTGCAAACTAAATTATTAGGGGTTAAAGTATGAAATTGCCGATTTGTACTGAAAAATTAAAACTCGTTTTTTTCTAAAATGTAACATATTTATTTAATCAAAATATTTACCCTCATTATCTATAGATTGTTGCCATCTAATCGGAAGTTCATTTATGCCTTTGCGATAGAACTCTGGGGATGTAGATTCGACAAACTGTGTGAAAGCATTTTGTACTGCCTCTTGGGAAGAAAATTTTTTACCACGTAGAAAATTGTCCAAATCACGAAAAAAATGGTAGTCCGTTGGAGCAAGGTCTGTCGAGTACGGAGGATGACGTATGGTTTCTAACTGCAGCTCCTGTAGAGTTACAACGGTTTCTCGTGCAGTGTGAGGTCTTGCGTTACCATGGAGCAATAATGGTGAAGATCGATTCACGAGTCGGGGCTGTTTCACTGCTAGTTTCGCCATCATTGTTCGAAGTTCGGCACAGTAAACATCTGTTGTTATTGCTTGACCAGACCTGAGAAAGCTATAGTGAATAACACCATGAATAGACCACCAAACAGTTACCATTACCTTTTTATTGGTAAGCTTTGCCTTAGAGCACTGTTGCGGCGTTTGACCTGGGGTCAGCCATTGCATTTTTCGCTTTCGGTTATCGTAAAGAATCCACTTTTCGTCACATGTCACAATTCGATCCAATATTCCTTCATTTCTGTACCGATTCAACAAGAC
This sequence comes from Sesia apiformis, assembly GCA_914767545.1. Taxonomy (NCBI): domain Eukaryota; kingdom Metazoa; phylum Arthropoda; class Insecta; order Lepidoptera; family Sesiidae; genus Sesia; species Sesia apiformis. The sequence goes on from OU611953.1 coordinate 10,732,020, forward strand.
AACGCAAGTTTCAACACGCGTTTCTTTCTGCAGATCAGTCAAATCGTGAGGCACCCATTTTTCATATTTTTTTATGTTATTGATTTGATGTAAATGATTCAATATTGTTGGTAAGGTAACGTTAAACCAAGCCGCTAATTCCTCCGTAGTTTGACTCGGATCGGCTTCCACCATCTCCTTCAATTCAGCGTTATTCACCTGTGTGGGCGGTCTTCCACGTGGTTCGTTCTTCAAGTCGAAGTTTCCATTACGAAAGCGTTTAAACCAAAACGCACGGTTCGTTCATTAGCAGTCTCCTCTCCAAACGCAGCATTGATATTGCGAGCCGTTTCTGCCGCGTTAGTTCCGCGTCGGAACTCGTATTCAAAGATTGCTCGGATTTTCGAAGTATCCATCTTTCCCGTCTAAGCTGAATAAAAAAAACAATTGAAAGTCGAAAATCGAATGTTGTTTTTTAAAACAAGAACCTCATCGGTATCATGTGAAAAAAGTTTCACTCGAAAATCTCACACCATGAAGGTTTTATGTCAATTCAAAGTATCTATTACTATAAAACGGCAATTTCATACTTCCCCTATTATTAGCTAAAACTTTGTTATTTACAATCTGCAGTACCTACATGCGATTATTTATTTACTAAATATTTTAAATATTCTGTGTGGTGGCTTTTAAAAGTATTCAACAAATGTCAATTTTTCATCTCAAAAACTCAACGTAATAGATTTTTTAAATATTTTTTATTAATATTTTTGTGTATAAATAATTGTAAAAAGTAAAGTACATTGATAAATATTCACTATAAAGCTATTTTATAGGTACAATACAAGACCACCAAGCGAGAGCTTCCTGTATGAAAGCAGATCTTTTGATTTGCCGATGCCGAAGTAGAGCGCTCGATTGCATTCTATATGAGACACTGGGGGACAACATCAGCTATTGTTAACAGTTTAACTATTCCCAACAGTAGTTACACAGTTCTCTTCTAATAAAAAATATTTCCTAACTCAGTATACGTATATACTTATAACTGTCATAAAAAGGTTTCTTTCGGGTTGTTTCGGGTTAATGTAAGTATGTGAAAATGCTCCTATCACATATATTTTTCTCCACCCACAATATCTCACCAGGATCCGCCCCAAGTTTCACTGAGTGATGTTTTTGTGAACATTTATTGATGACATGAGGCCAGTACTCTCATCTATTTAGAACTGGACCCAAATAAATCAGACTCGCAGACTTGCCAAACTGTGATCATTCATTTTACGCTTGCACTGTTTATGACAGATATTTCGTTTGAACACGACCTCTGTTTCAAAGAAAACTTTACAAAGGAAGGTAAGGATCTCAAGTTGTTTCGTTAAGCAAGTTGAAAATTTGTTAAGCTAAGTAATTTTAAATCTGGATATCTACTTTAGGTCTATCTGTCAGGGCATCGTTGCTGACTAAGTACAATTTGAAGAGCGAATTTATTTCTTTCAAAAAATGTGCCTTTGGCCCCAAAGGTTTCAATTGAGAAAATTGCTAAAATGTCGGCAAATCTTGGCCGCGCCCGGTGAGCTAAGTGATGAGACAGCTAGTTTTTACGCTACTCTTTGTGTGGTCAATATCCAATAACGTGGGCATTATTGATAAAATTTCCTTCTACGCTAACATATTCCAGTTTTTCAATAAGAACGATCCTGCTCAAGTTTTCTAATTTTCTCTTCTGAACAAACTGCTTTTTTATGAACTCGTGAAAGTTCATTATACGAGTAAATTCACTTGGTTAATGTACTTGTGAGTTATACTTCCCCTATAAGTTACGAGTAAGTTGTGGTCAGCAAACGGAAGCCATACGAGTGGCCGGTGCCCGACGAGGTTCTCGCTTGAAACCGGCACGAACCTTTGAAGTGCTTCCTTTCAATTTACCTAGTTTATAACGCTAACACACCATCGATAAATGGTTTTAGTGTACGAGTATATTTCCAGTAGAGATTTCTAACAATGCCCCAAAATATGTTTTACATAAACATCGATTATGCCCGCATTTTCAATTATCCTGCACAATAGGAGCCCGACTATTGTCAGATGCGTGCTCGTGAGCTAACGCGCTCAACAATGGCATGTTACGCAACAAACATTTTTATACCCCAAACATACGACAAAAAAATCTCGGAGATTATGACGTGTAGCATAAAAACCATTTGCTATGACAAATAAGTCCGCGGATTACGCCTAAAATACACCGGTCTTAGTGTACTTTTTGTGAAATAAAACGTACTTATGTAGGCATTAAATTAATAGCATTCAGTTAGTACGGTACGTCGGATTAATGTATTTGATTTATGGGGGTACATCTGTTCAAGGTTTTGCCAATTACTACTTTTGTAGTAATATGTACCTACTCATAATATACACAATAAATAAAAGGAAATTACGAATTATGGATATCAGTTTCATATAATACTAGCAAAACCCGGCAGACGTTGTCCTGCCTGTGTATATTTATTTACGTATGTATACGAAATCACAAATTACTCTGTTTTGCCAACGATATGATTTTTGCAATCGATTGAACGGTATAGAAGCACCATCTAGTAGCAAGTTACAACAAAGTAGATAGCTTGAAAATATTCTCCGTGCTCAAATACCTATGTATACCAATTTTCATGGCGATCGGTTGAACGGTATAGAAGTTGATGTACTGCAGCGCCATCTAGTGGCGAGTTACAACAAAGTGGATAGCATAAAAACCTTCTCCATGAAAAAATACATATATGTGCCAACTTTTATGGTGATCGGTCAAACCGTGTCGAAGTCTATTAATTTCAGATATATCAACATCCATTTTTATATAATATATACTTATATATAGATTTATCAACATGACGCACTTCCAAACATAATTTGTTACAAACAGATAAAATATACCAACACATAATATGCGTTAAGCTCAATTCAAGGCCATTGATAAAATTAATTGGCAAGAGTATATTCACTTTTTTTAACAATTAGACCGAAATGTATAAGAGTTAAAAGCTCATCACTTTCCAGCCAAGGTTTTTGTAAGGAATATCCTTTAAATGGAACAACCCGATTTCTATGAAGAAATGCAATGTCATTAGTCTCATCGCTGAGAAAATTATTCTGAGTTGTCAAAGTCAAATCATTAGTCGGAAAGACTTGAGTGGTCCCTTTTTTACAAGCACTGGATGAAAATGCGTTTCTACTCAAATATTTTTATTGTCATGTATCTTAATTTCAATTGGAGTACATGAAAACTCGGAAAACTTCACCAACTTCAAAAATGATAAGGGTTTAAAGATGTTATTAACAAATTCTGAAATCCTTCTCCCGATATTGTTAAAACTCGCTTAAACTTCGAGAAACTTGCAAAAATATGTAGACAACGTTTCGATTAACAATTGTTATTTGATTTGCCTTTCAAATTAAACGTTCTTTTTATTTTGGTGCCAAGCCGAAAAAGCAAAAGTGAAGCTATTTCGAATTGCCCCGTTTTTGTAGGAACAAGATTGGTAAAAACGCTTTTTATTTATCAACTTTTATATTTTTATATATGCATGTACATTTTCTTTTGTGAATATTGTGTTATGAAGGAAAACCGATTATGAATACGAATTATTGTTTACTTTTATATTTATTTTTGTATACCTACTAAATATAAATATACAATTAATATAGACTCGATATTAGTTTTGTTCCCTTTTAGGAGGATAAATTAGGAGAATAACATAGTCTGTGATCTATAAATTGATCTTCAAATACTTTCTGGAAGGCTTTTCAGTAACCCTTTGCAGTTTATTTTATAATTGAATATTTTAGATAAAACTGACATAATTCAATTTTGCATTTGAATAATGCAGGTAATAATAATATCAACGTTAGGATTTACTGGTCTTACAAATATGTGCATTTTAAACTTATTTTTAGAAAACAATAACAAAAGGAAAGGTCAGACAGAACCAACTGCATTAATACCCCTATTAATGAAATTGGCGTCATATTCTAACAACCTCGTTATTGATTTGATCACTTCTCTGTTCAAAATTGATTACTCATTTGAATTAGATTCATATTATTAGGTATTAGAACCTATCTCTAAACAATTCTCGAACACAGTAAATTACAAGAGATAAGTTTAAAATATATTATACATTTTAGCTTCAATATTTTTAGCTCCATTTTATCAAAAAATGATAACAAGTTTATCTGAATAGCGTAAGCAAAATGTAACAAACAAGGACGGGATGGAAGCACCGGGTTGCAGGAACATCATTTAAATTGCAAATAGCCTAATCGGCGGAGCTAAGTCGAATTTACGATGTTGAATAGAAAAGAGCCTCCCAGGCTGCGGCAGGGGCTTCTACTAAATTTATATGTACTTTATTATGACCGAATTTTGACAGTCTTTACAAGACTAAGTTCAGTAATAGCAGCTTTCAGACCATAAAAACTCCGATAAAAAGTTAGCGCTAACTTCTGACGGATGAATGACGGAGCGTATAAGTTACTTAAAATGAATGTACTTTCGGGAAAAACAGACCTATATCGATATTTTCTTTAAAACGTTGTCCTTTTATGTTTGACTTAATTTAACATATTATGTAAAAAACAGTTTTACTGTGTTCAGTTAGTTACCTAATTTATTTATGACTAGCAGCGCCTGCGACTTCGCTCTCGTGAACTTGTGGTTCCCGTGGGAACTCTATAATGGATCTGGAAAAAAGCTTCCTAAATGTTCATCCGGTACATGAGCTCTAACTATGCCTAGTTTCATTAAAAATCGTCGCGTAGTTTCATTAATGTGCGTTCAGACAGACATAAATATTCCAAATATTCTTGTTCAGGGCTCTTATATCGTTCTTATTTTATTATTGCATAGTTTGCAATCACTTTATTTAAAAAAATATCCATGTACAGACACATCTCTTTTATGATTTTATTATATGTATAGATAACATAATTAATTAAATATTAAAAATGCTCTCAGAAACAGAATCCAAATATAACTTCATCAACTGCGAAATAACATTATCTAACGTAGTTACAGAGTACTTATTGAAAGAAAATGAGACGGTGAAATTTCTCAGGGGCAGTGAAACTGTTACATAACTGTGGCATCACGCTTGATCAAAAATTACCTTTAGATTTCAATTTGACAAATGCATTCGTACAACAATCTTTGATTCCGATTCAATTTGTAATAGCAAAATACCATAATTCATATACGTATAATTAAATAAAAAGAACCCCTCTTTGCATCAGGAAATGCACTACGTAATAATACCAACTTATTGCTCCATTGTGGAAGTTTTGGCATACAGATCACGGCTCATCGACTTTTATTTGTGGGGGAGAAGGGACCGGCTATAAATTGATGACGATGACGGACTTAATGGCGCGTAGAAGCATTTTAAAATTCGTTCACGACGACCTAATCCCGGTCTGCTGGCCGGCTACAACGATAAATTTAAAATTATCTTATTATGAGTACGACACATTATCACGGAGTCATCAATTTAATTATTTAAAATATATGCCGCAATAAACATTTAATGGGTGCCGTAGTACAAAAATGTGTACGTGTTTCAGTTTCTACTCGTATTTAGTGAGCGTTTTCCTAGTAAAAACTTGTTAAAGAAGCCAAATTGTTTCTGGATTCGCGGTTTGCCCGGCCACATCTCGATGTGCTGTTAATTCGGCTTTAGTCCGTAACTTTTATAATACATTTGTACAGTATAGTGTTTATGGGCCTCATTTATGATGGAATTAACAAACTTCAACCCAGAACATTGACCTCGGTCAAAAACAGTTTTGAACTGATTCATTTCGTCAAAACTAGTTTTGCCTAGTTAAAACTAATTTTCCCTAGTTAAAACTAGTTTTCCGTAGTTTAAAACTAGTTTTAACTAACATGCAAATTTATTAGTCAGTAAATTGTAGTACTAGAATTTACTAGGATAAACCCCTTTTTACTGAAAACGGGTTTTAACTGTAATAGCGCAAAAGCTGAAAATAGGTTGTTCAGTATCGAGAGTAGAATCAATTCTGCCGTTTTTATAATAGGTTTTTTATAACTTATTGTTCATTTTAAGTATATCTTTTATTCTACTTACAATTACGCAATACAAATACATTCATTGCAATTACCGGGTCCATCGCGCCACGCCGCGCGCCGCCCGCCTAGGCGTCCAGTCATTACCCTGAGTAATGAGGGCTACGAACGTTTTAGACAGGACTACAAAAGTTTACATGTTTATAGCTTTCGATTTATTCCCTAAATAATTTTATATTTCGCTGGAACGGTTTTTATATATTTTAAATTAGTTAATATATTTCAGGTTTTGCATTATTTCGGTATAAAAAAATGAAAATGAATATATAAAACTTGCTTGTTTGCCTGTTATTTTAGTATGCGTAACTATACGATTCGCTGCGTTTCGACGATTTTCTGCACTGTAAAGGCCGTTGCAGACGATGTGAAGTGGCTTGCGCAAATACTACTGTACATCAAATTTTGCTTCGTGAAAGTGCGAGTGCAAGTTGCTTCTCGCTTCGGTCCTTGCGGGAGCGCGATCCGTTTTCCCGCCACTTCTTCTCCACCCACGCGCTACTCGCAATCTCGCCCACTGCGCATCGTTCGAAAGCGACCGGTCGCTACTGGCACCAATTGATTCTTGTTCTTTTGAATCCTCTAAAGCCAGTTCCTGCATGAGTAAATTTGATCTTTCAAGCAATTTTCTTCGTGCAATCCAATGCCTCATCCAGTCGTTTTCCTTTTTCTAGTTTCTGTATTTCTTCCATCAATTCCTCGGCTATTACTACATTTAGTGCTTGAAATACGCACTTAAATAATTTACGTAAAACCAAAAACTTGGCCATGGCTGACTACTATGAACTGGCACTGTACAGGGCAGGTGCAAGCGATCAACTACGTTTGAATGCTGGCGCAAGTACTAATCATTAGTACTTGCGCAAGCCACTGCGCATCGTCTGCAACGTCCTTAATCCAGTGGCATTCTCTATAGTTGTGCGTACGCTTGAATGCAAGCCGTGTGACTATGAAGATAACCATCTAAGATATACAAGTTAACCAGATAAGCATCAATGAAGATAACCTACTTGCCTTTTTGCTCTGAAGAATTGTTCGACATAATTCCCACCTCTGGTTTCTACAACCACACCTCCCGTCACAGAAATGCGGTGCATCCCCATTTTCTTCATACAAATGTGTCGATAGGTGTGTATAGTACATAAGTGTGTAGTATACATAGGTATACGGTCCAAAAACAGTGTTATACCGCGAACTGTAGGCTGTGGAGCCAACTGCCTCGAGAGGTATTTCCATTACTCTACGATATGGGATGCTCTAAGAAGGCTGTGAATAGGATTTTGCACGGTCAGCGGCGTACTAGCATACTTCCTGGTGTTGCAGGTGGCCATGGGCGGCCGTAGCCACTTACCATCACGTAGGCTGCCTGCCCGTGTGCTCCTTCCATATATAAGTATTTAAAAATAAACCTTGATCTTGCGTAGTTTTACAAGTGATGCAGCCATATAAAAAGAGAAGGCAGGTAACGCGATAAGGGCGGATTCCCTGTAGAGAACAGGGAGATCGCTTTAACGCGTCAAGTATACCGCATCATGATATTCCGCACTTCGACATAAATGTTGATACGCTAATGCTAGTACAAATACACAAACATTTTCTTTTTACATACATTTTACTGTTACATGTACATAAATACATTTTACTATTGGCGACCGATTGGCGCAGTTGATTGTAACCCAATTTGCTATGCAATTTGCTGGATTCGATTCCCGGTCACATATTCATTTGTTTTAAAGACCAATGTAAGTTCGGGTTTGGGTGTGTATTTGTCTTTGTGTGTGTCTTTGGACCCAGGATACAGGAAATCCTAGTGTGGGCCATATTTATTTAGCCGTTATTTATTATTATTATTACATGTATCTACATCAAACAGATATCATGGATAACATAGCGCACATAGAATAATAGGACAGGACAGTCTTATTACCGTATATACTACAGAAACAGTTTTGTAGAGACTTGTTCTAATACAATCAAAATTGCAAATGAGTCATCCCACCTACAAAGATAAGGATCCAAATCAGACTTTTCAAAACTAGATTTTTTCAAACTGTGCCTAAAAATTAACAACCAGAATCCAGCGAAAACAAAATAGATGCCGTTTGGTAAAGCTGTAGTGAAATTACTAGAAGGTTTATAAAAAGTATTTTTTTAATAATGTATAATCGAAACTCTACACATATGTATTATAATTTATTACACCAATCAGTCTTTGTGCTAAATTGTTTAACAAATTTTAGTGACTCAGCTCAACCTATACAGTTAACAACGCAGCTGATTGAGAAGATGACTCATGAACACAACTCGACATTTTATTATGCACTTAACGCGTGTTCGTATGCAGCTCATTGCATTATGACTTATGAGAAATAAACGAGTTAGTTAAATGCAAGAAGGTGTAAAAGGAAGATGTTATAAACGCACATTTAGACAAAGCCGTTTCTACAACTAGAGTATTCACACTAATGAATTGACGTACCAGTGAGGACAGGCACAAAAGAAGGTTTTTTTTCGGAATGGCTAAATTCAAGTGGCCCTAATGGCCTTTCAAGAGTCACCGGAGTTTAGGGCGAGCGCAGAAGGGGCTCAGCTAGGAGAAAAGAGTGCGTGTAGCAACGAGCTTAAGGGCTCCCCCGCCGGTAGACCGGCGGAAGAAACGGACCTCGGCTTAGGGTGTTGGTTTGGGAGGGTACCGCGGGATCGCGCGTCGGTTAGAAGCGGCCAGGCATGTGCCGATACCTGGTAAAAGTGTTGTCTGAAGGCCGGTGTGTGTTCACGGTGTAGCGAGAGTGACGTCCTCGTCTCCGCCGGCGGGGATGGTGAGTGTAGTGTAAGAACCGCATTGGCAGCAGTAATTGAGTCCTAGGAGGTCATTCCGTAGGAGTTGTGGGAGGGTCATTCCTGTCGGGGACATAGGTTAGGCTCTTAGGCTCTCAACTACTAGGAGGTTGAGACGGTGTGAAACTCTGTCGTAGTAGCGTCGGAAAATCGCACGTCTAACTAAACAGCTTCTACAAATTAGCAAGATGTATTGTCGTAGACGGGTTTGAACAAAGTACATTTGTCTCCTGAATTCGAGTTTTTCTCACAAAATTCTCCTGTCTAGGAAACCAAGAAAAGTACTTATACATGCGTAATTATTATTATTTACATTTAGTATTTTTCATCATATAATAATTAATGTGACTGAATTCAGAACTTTTTCAATACATAATTACAAGAATAATCTTCTTTTCGACGTGTTCTTTCTAAAATATCGACATTACATTAGCTTGGTTGTTTCATATAGTGAATTGCTTTGTTTGTATTCTAGGATAATCAAATAACATCTCCTTGAAGATATTCAGCAAATATTTCGTGTAGTGTTAGAAAGAACACTTGATGTCAGCACACCCGGTGAATATAAACAGGCTATATCTTCACCTTCCTGGGTATTGCACGTGACAGGAACATGTTATGCGGCTCCTCACTCGGGAACGTTATTGGATTTCTTTCGCTGGTTCATATAATAACGTTCATCGTTTAAAAATAGGTATCTACTGAGTTCCGTTTACTTGCAGTTCTGTATCAATTCGAGTTGCTTTTATAATAATCTACAACGGTTTAAAAACCTGAAAATATTTTATAATCAGTATTTGCACTCTAACTTCTGCGTGTTTTTATAAGGCAAATACTTTGTCAAATATTGTAAATGTCCCAGAAACAGACATATTTTTCTAATTGTATGATTATATGAATTAGCGTAGTTATCATTAATTTATAACCTCTCTTTCAGTCCGAAAAAACTATGATTTTATCCCAATACAAAAACGCAAGATTTCCTTTCCCTTCATAACAAAAGCCTTCTACATAATTTTATTTTCGAGAAAGATGTGTGAATATATTAGGAAAAATTTCGTAAATGCAAAGTGGAAATATGTCACACTCAGACTTGTTACAATTTGGATGGTTCCGTTTTCTTGCTGCAATCACTATTTGCTATATTGACATATACTTATAGAAATGTCAAAATGTTTCTATAATTTAAAAAGGTTCTCACTAAGTGCTTTCAACATAAATATTTACATATGTTTACGCCTGTCTAGGAGGAGAGCTCTCCAGTTCGCTTTATATGTTACACCAAATATGTATGTAATTCTGTTCACGTCTATGTTTACCAAATAAATGACAGAGTTGAGCAAAGTTGAGAACCACTTGAGAGGTTCCCGCATCACTGTCAAGTGCTGTCCAGACCCCTACGTTATTTGCATTGCGTTCAGAGCTATCCAAAACCCTGACCCCCGTCATATTAACTTATTTTAATAAGGAGCTCAACCACTTAACATTCGTGAATAGAGTATAACATGTATTTGAATAAATGAATATATAGGACAATACCCTCCTTAATCAAAAGGGATATTAGCAAGAAAAACAATATGTAGTTCTAAAAGCTGAATTAGGTACTATGATATGAATTATGGAGACAAAAATGAGAACTGGTGGCGCTCTTTTTCCCTCCCCAGATAGTCGTACCACTAAGCAGGAATGAGATTAGGTGAGTGTTAAAACGGTATCAAATTGCAACCATAGATTAACTATACATTAGTACAGTCAAAGTCCTATAATAGGGCTCATTATTATTCTTTTAACAGAAAATAGGTATAAAAGGAACAATGAAAGAAAGAAATTCGTAGCTCTTTGAGGTTGCATACCTTTGCGGTAAGCCACCTTTGACAGTTCGAGTCTGCCCGATTGCCATTTACTCCTATATAAAACAATAGAAAGCACTTCTGCAAACATCAATTTTATTATTATTGGTTTCGTTCCGTATTGTAGGTATAGTATATCCTATTGAAGTATTATGACATTCCCCATGTTATTTTATAATTATTAATAGCAATTAAATCGAACACTCGTCACAGGGAAATTCCAATAAGCACGAAGTCAATAAAAAGCGCGGCGTTCACTTTTTTAGAAGAGAACCAGACCATCTGTCGTGTTTCGTATATGAAAATTAAAAGGCGACTTTTTTTATTGAACTCGATATTCAGTGTCTATTTAGTATGAATCCTATTCAAGTTAAGGTGTCAAATTAACTTACCAAAATTTTGAGTATCTAAAGATGCCGTTTTAGCTAAATTAATATATGATTAAATATAATCTCAGGATCAGAGTAAAGCTCTACCTCTTTTACACAACGATAAAAGCCTGATTTTATTTTAACAATGGCTTCACCATCGACAAAAGGCGTTAATGTTAGGATATTAAACAGGTATCAAGAGAAGCGGTGACGGGCGCTGAATACGAAAGTGTGACAGAGGTGCGTCACGCAGCGGGCCCGTATCTACAGACCTTTATTGAATTCCCCACCAATTGATAGGTATTTCGTCACCTCCAGGAACACAGGAAACGACGGCAGGATATTTGGACATTTATCATAATGGCGTGTCGGTATTCTTCTCGTATAATTTTAGTATCCACGTGCTCAATAAGTCTAAGGACGTCAGTAAGTCGTTACAAAGTTTTCAAGGTAATCACATCAGTAATTCTTGGTATGTTAACTCTTGTTTTAGATTTTTTTTTATTAGTTATGTTTTTAGTAATCATTGTCGGGGTTTCATCCTAATATTCACCATTATAACTTTTAAATTTTTAGCAATATTTTACAATAGTGTATCATCATGGTACGAATATACAATTATACATGCAAGTATATCTATATGTTGCTACTCGGATATCAGATATTTTTTTCTAAAAACCACTATTCCCTTTAGATAAAATACGTAAATATATTCTCTGTATCGTATTTGGTTAGAAAAAAAGGTTAACGTGCTGAATTTCTTGGCGCTTCTTGTCAAAATAATGTCATTTTCAACAGTTGATAAATTATTGTAACTTTTATTAATGAGTAAAATAATACTGGAGAGAATGGTTACCAAATAAATTCTTTATCTATTTGTTGTGTTCATCTATTTGAGATCCATAATAACTTGTAGGTACATAACATACTATATGACTTTATAAATTATATAACTGCGTTAGACACAATTAAAGAACTAACTACCTATATCTTGTATTATTATAATATTACGTTTATTTCATTTAGAAATAAATAATTACTTAATAAATTGTAGAGGGGTGAAGTACCTACGAGTATAATCTCTATACCTATTCCTATTATACCTATTCCGCTCTTAATGCAAATACATCGATCGTTAATGTATCATACCGATCTGCAAGAATTACAATGATAGTATGGAAACATGCTACCGTTAAATCACATCAAACCCTAAAAGCCAAAACACATAAAAGCCAATTATAAGATAATTGGCTTCTGTTTTTGAATAACATTTTGTATGAAAATTGTAACATACTTATGTTGTTGCCTCGGTTTTTAAATAAAAATCAAACAGATAAAGAACCAAACGAAGCAAATAAAGAAGCAAACAAACTCTTTGTTACACGTATTGTACAATTTGTTGCAGTTTACAAGACAGCATTTGAGATCCCTGAGATCGTGGGAACAATACGTCGATAAAACGTTTACAGTGAAATTGCAGGGCGGCAGACGAGCGCGAAATAAATCTACAATAACGTATTCTGACAACACGTGTGGCATAATTGGCTATATCTCATGTTACTTTGGTGGATTTGTGGTTTGCGGATTTATTTCTTTACTAACTGTATCATGTGCTTAACCGTAAGAATCTGTCTAATCCATAGACAAAGACAAAAAAACAAAAGAGTAACAAAGTCACAGAGTTCAATTAAAAAATGCTCTTTTTATTCTTTTGGAGAAAATATAAAGTTCAGAAAAAGTCATAGAACAAATTTTGTTAGATTTAATGATAGAAATTCAATGTTAAAAGAGTGAAAGTATTTTTTTAATCCTGTATAGATCTTTGTACGAAGTTAATTATTTTTTTAAGCCTGTGTATATCTTTGAATAAAGTTAATTATTATTATAAATGATACAATTGTTCATTATTTACGGCGGCCTGCTTTCATATTTAAGCAAAATGAGCATATTAATAATATATTCCTTTGATTATTGGAATCAGTTAATTAACGATAATGTTTCCATTTGCGTATGTTACATGTTAATTACTCATAAGTCATCACAGTGAAACAGAACCAAAGCAACCTTATTAATTGTAACGAATAAAACAATAAACAAGAGAATTAGTTTTTCATTACTACGTAATAGGGGCAGGGTGTGAGAGGAAACCGCAACGTTTTCCATTAACCCTTAGTGGTAGCGTTTGGCATTTGAACGATTGTTTTCAACACCACTGGATTTCAATTAAACGTTCTTTATTACTACTAAAATAAAGGTGCGGATTATCAACATACAGCTTTAGTCGACCAGCTTTAGAAGGGCGACTAAAAGGGATAACAAAGCGCCTTCCACAAGCTCTGATGAACTACACCATCTCTAAAAGAGTGAACTCGCCAACCCGTTTGGCCAGCCTCATGTTTTAGGCGGTACATCCCTCATGTAGAAGACCAACAGTGGATACTGCAAGACCGAGGTCTTGCAGTATCCACTGTTGGTCCACAGGACGCACAGGATCCACAGGACGAGTACTGGCTATGGTATGGTTATATTACACTCTTAAGACGTCAATGTTACGTGTCTCTACCGTCCCACAACAAACTTGTGACTGAATTTGTTTGTCTAAGTTGATTTTGAATCTATTTAAGTACTTAAATCTGTATAATTAATTACGAAGCGCAGATATAAAGCAGAAAATATTATAGACAGTTACTAATGCTTCCCCTCAAAACTTTGTAAAGGTTAGAATTATATATAGATTTACTGAGATATCTGCGACCGCAGTTTTCCAGAGTTGCCGAACTTCATAGTAATTAGTCCAATGGTCTAATCCTGACCACACAGAAATTACAATAGTAATAATTCGGACCAGAAATCTCTTTGTCCCTAAGTAACACTACTGTATTAAGCCATTTCAGGCAATTATAGTTACATTTGCCTGCCTCATCAAAGTCTCATCAAGTTGCGTAATGTATTTGTAATTTTAGAAGAGCGTCCTATCTATTGATTTTAGTAACCGATGCATACATTAACGTTAGCATTAGTAATCATATTTACTATTTAATATTATTATTTTACTGGAAATATCATTGAAATTCAATAATTGTATTTGTTATATTGTTACTGCACATTTCGATTGGCATATAAATTTTGAAAGTACTAATTATTTCATATCGAAAATAAGGTGAGATTTAGCTCATAATGTCATATTTTTATTATTTATCAACTCGTGTTATCAATTTCAAAAAAAATATCTCATGGTACTTATCTGTTTCATTGTAATAGTAACTGTTTTAGAAATGCTACTTATTCACAGATTAAGTGACATTTTAAGTAATTATTTTCAAAATCTAATAATTTCCAATATATATCATCATCATCATCATTTCAGCCCTTGGACGTCCACTGCTGGACATAGGCCTCCCCCATTGTCCTTTCAATATATATACATCCAATATATATACTTTCAAAATAACTTTAGATCTCTTCTTGAAGAGATTTAACGTATTTATAGGCGATTTGTATTTCATAGCTTTTATACTGTTATATTAAGCGCTATTAGTTGAAGTGCAATTTGCGTTCAGTTTAATATAATTTCTTGATAGGAATTTCAATTTCAGAATAAAACGTGTCTCCATGCCTCGAGGTTTCGGGACAGCACAGTTATTGAAATACTTTAGGTTTGCTCGAGTCGAGTGTGGCAGGATTCCACTCGAGTATCACCCAACCTCCTAACACACGCAATTTTCATTATACAACATATTTGACGTAATTATGTCGGGAAACAAATGCCATACCAGAATTTGTTCCGATAAATGTGAAATTCCTTTTCATCTTGGCTGCTTGAATATTCACAAGCTCTTCCCTTTTCCCTCTTTCTCTCTCTCTCTTTCTCTTTGTCCCTAAGCTATAATTATTAAACTATAACTATAATAATTCACTAATAACAAAGCATTCTTTTAATGATCCGTTAATACCAGGAAACATTTGGGGGAATAAAATTCTACTGGCTGAGTTGTTTTGAAAAGTATCTGAAGCGGTACATAAAAATCTAAACACATATGCTATAAAATCACGTGATACACACCACTACTGCTTTATTATCTCAGTCACAACTCTCTTTCTCAAGGTTGCCTGAGAGAAAATTCTATAAAGCAATAACACCGGCTGGTTGTATTCTCTTCTTATAACATTTTTTCTTAATGTATAATGTACATGTCATAATGTATCAATTATACAATAAAGAGATTTAGTGATCTATCTATAGTAGCAACACAAGTTACTTGATCTCATTAAAATTTCTAATCGTTTCAAAATGTAATGTACAGTGCAATCACGGCATGTTTCAATCGTGTGTGTAACATGAGAATGTAAATTGTTATTAGGGCCCTCATGAGTTCCCCATAATGTAATCCAATATCCGACATAAGTCGTAACCTTCAGAGGAAGCTCAAATGAAATTAAACTGCCCGTTGATTGACCAAGGGAGCCGTTGTCCACAATAATTACCTCTAAGAGGAAGCAAGTAAGACGAGTGCAAGTCGTTTGGTCCAAGGATATAAGAGAGAACATACATAAAATCATATTATGAACTATTTTTGTGTAATTAAATTAGTCTAATTAGCGAACCGTTTTCTTTTTTTCTAGGAACTTAAAAAATACTTTGTTATGAAGCTTGAGAACGGGTTCTTACTTTAAAATGCGTCCCGGTCCAAGTTATTATATTAATTAATATAATTATCCTATCACCCATATTATATTGATACAGCTGAAAATGGTTCCGGGTAGACTTAATATTACAAAAGTAGGTAAAGAAGCATCTTAAAGATGCCATCTTAAACGGAACAATACCCTCGAATCTACCAGATTACCTCACAAAGCGTGTAAGATTAATTTAGATTCCACTGAACATTACATTCGTGTCGAAATTGAACGTGCTAAGACAAGGGAGCGTACTACGTATTACTATTACGTACGGCTTTGTTCGATACTAATGGCAACAGCTTATACCCCTCAGCTAAAGTGGTTTTAAAGCCGCTTGGGCCACAAGCCCACTATCATAAACCAAACGGATGCAGCCGTTTTAGACGTTCAGTTCAATTATGTAACCAAGGTCTGCTTTACTACTTTTATTCCTTTTTACGCCTTCTTATTTGATTAAAGTCAGATCTCAATGTTTAGGAATGTACATTTAAAACATAGGGTAGTTAGAATGTTTAAATTCAAATAGTAACATACTTTGTAACATAAAATAAAAGTATGTATAACAGAAGGAGGCGGAAGGATAAAATACACATCAAAGATATTCACTAGATATATAAAAATGTTGCACTCGATATTTAGGAACTTACACGGCACATACGAGTAGGTAATAATAATATGTATGCAATATAGAGTTTATGTCATACGTGCTTGTGAAAGAATTCAATATATGAATAGATGCAATTCTGCACTAAAACTTTAACTGCAAAATGTCACGCAAACAGTTTACGGCATCAGTCTTTGAACATTTTGGTACTGAAGTTGACATTCAATTAAACAAACAACGACTAAATGTTTTATCTACTCTGTATTTAAAGCATCGGTTAACCTTTTACAGGTAAGAGACCATTTGACCCATTTTTTTATCCCATGGTTTAGTGAGGAAAAAATAAAACATACTATCAATCAATAAAGAAGTTATAAGAAGTGTACACAATTACAAGGGAAAGTCAGTGTTTCGGTACAGATATGGGATACAAGTCTAAAATATCCTTCACAAAAATTATATTAATGCGATTTTAGAGCTTGCAATTGTCGACTGTCTAACTGCTGGATTCTTGGTTCGGTATGGAAATTCAAACATGCCAATTTATTAAATCATTGTCTAGGTGTAATAATGTGATAAATGACTTAACAACTTCGTGGACTACTCCAAGAGTCCTGGCCGACCACCGGTTGAGAACCACTGATTTAAAGTAACAACTCATGTCATCAATCAGTAGATATATTTAATTATTACTGCTCTAACTCCGTCAAATTGGTCTAAAACCTTATTTAATTATAACCACCAACTTTGATTATACGCAACAATTCTGATCATAGGTTACTTACACTAATTAAATCCTATTTTAACTGAATGCTTATTGACGTCAATAATAAGTCTGTTTAGAGGTAGATAGACACAATTATGTCCAAATTGATTGAATTTGCAGCGTTCATTATGTTCACCCACCCATTACCTAAGAGTTGGACGTGCTTAGTTAAGATAATTCGCCCGCATTCGAAATGCTAATGACCTGACATTCCAAGATATTTTGTCCTGTTTATTGTGTAAAAACATATTAACAGTAAACTTCTTACGTATTTAGTTAGTATAACTTCTTACAAAATACATAGTTAAAAAGAGCAAATTATAATGAGTTATAAATAACAACGTCTAAGAAGCTCCGACAAGTAGAAGTTTTAAGAGACTACGATTCTTAAAAGGATATAGGGAAATGAAGAGATTTCTATTTATTATTTACAAATAGTTATTACACGTGCACATATATATCTTTAAATGACAGCATACAATAGGCGACCTTATCCCTAAGGCGATCTCTTCCAGGCAACCTTAATATGATAGTTCAGTTTACTTACTATAATATACTTTTGCAAAAAAAAAAACCAGTAGATTCCCAGTGACTAAGTGTAACAGTCAACCATTACCCTAAATAAACAAACATCCATCTTTTTATATCTCTCTACATTCCAGTAAACACGAATCGTCTTAACATTTATCAACATCCATCTGTTAACAACGAGATAATTGATTCTAAGGGCTTTGAACATCAGCAATGAAAGAATGTCGTGTTCTAATCTAAAGGATAATAAATCATGTTTACATTAATCTGTTTTTGATTAACGAAATAGAACGTCTATTTCTAGCCAAATAATTCGAAAAAAATCAGCTGATTGTATCTCTAGGTAAAACAACAACCTACTAGATAATTGAAACTTCGCTGTTCGTAGCTCTAAACCCGTGGGCCTTAAGACAAACAGAATTTTAATGTCTAATGCATGTATAATTCCTTCGCTGTTCAAGCAGTAACTCTCTGGAATGCTCTTCCCACTAACATTAGGAAAGCCTCAAACAAAAGCACTTTTAAAAGATTGCTTCAGGATCACTATTTAAAGCATTCATGATCTAGATATGTTGTGTCTAATTTTCGCCGTTCCTTTAATTAAATATTTCTGCTCAATTACGTATTATATACCTATTGTTTATTGCTATAATATGTATATGTCTGTATTTATTATATTATATATGTTGTTACTTTTATTTTGTGTTTTATGTATGTATCAAAACTGCACCCGAGTTCTGTTTTTCTTTTGATCTGGTGATTAATTGGTAGAATTGGTAAGGCATTAAGTCCGCCTTTTGCAAATACTGGCAATAACACGATGCTTATAGTGTGGATCTTACGATAGATATGGCCAGTTTTACGAGTGAGTAAACTTAGCACCACAATGTGAATGCTCGAACAATGCCACCTCTGACATAAGGTTAATCCATAAATTTAGAATGAAATAGTCAACTTCAGCCCGGCGCAAAAAATATGCGCGCAAAGTTATGATGTGCGTTACGGATATATTTAGCAGATAGCGCCTGTCTAAAACAATAACTGTTCCACAAGATATGTGTATGAGAGGTCTCTCACTCTCTGTAAACGTATACCTTCTCTCAGTTGTCGTTCACCATAAACTCGTTCTCGTAATGAACGTTTGAATTTTTCATTGCATAGTTTGTTGATTTTTGAAATTAATAAAAATAACCCAAGGCCGGGTAAATAGACGATTCCCAGTCTTGGAATTAACTAGTCTAAGTAGTGTTTATGAAATATTTTATGTTCGTATGCAATCTGTAAAAGAGGCTAGTTTCCAATGATCTAAGTCTAAGCAAAGAACGGTCTATGAAACGTCTATTCAGCCCTAAATATAAGGGTTAATCATTCGATTTGAAACGTACCAATATAATGTATATCATAAATTTTGGCAGTATTTTTACATGCCCGAGGAAGAATGTAAAGGATACATAAAATGTGGTTTTATTTATGTTTGGTTATTACTATTATTAGTCATTTCCTAATAAATAATTGTAACATTTCGCGAAATTTCGACATGGAGCAGAACACGCAGCCATCGTTATCCTTTACCGAGGATAACAGGCGAAGCGATATATTGAACCTTCTAAATTCTACCTTCGACTTTCCGTGAAGGTAAAATATGAACAAGGTTAAAAGGTCCATATAGCTTGATTTTTACGTAAGTTAGTTCGCGAATAGACGCAATAAAATAAATTTATAGTAGATTTTATTGCTAGCACCGCGGGTTAGCAAAAAGAAAAATGTGAACAACTCCAATTTACACCGTTATGATTAGTACGTAAAGAGTGAAAGTGGAATATACAATTCTTGACTGTAGAGGATTGATGTCTCTTCCATTATAACAGTGAGTCAGACGACGCCAGGTGGCCGGCAATTATATTTCTCATTCACAATAAATTATACACGGGGGTTTTATGCGAACGAAAACAATAAGATGCTAATCAGAAAATGAACCCTATTTATTAGTGCTCAACGTTATGCAGCTATATACCACAGGTAACTACTGTGTAGGTCCCTGAACATAATATTATCAAGAAGCATGTTAACAACATCAGTTGCGTGCAATATTGCCTATGGAGTACCTCCTATCCACTTAATATTACCTTTGAGAATAAGCTTCTGTTTATTATGACAAGGTAAAGTCACGCACAAACTATGCAAAACTTAACTATGTTATTTAGTGTTAAAGTTGCCTCGCGGAGGTCTTGACTTAGAAATAAAAACTTAAAATATCTATATATTAAGATACTTAATCTAAACTTAAAATTTCTATTAACTATTTAAACACACATCGCATAGTTGTCACAGAATAGGTGACTTAGGATATTTTGTAATACAGTAACCACACAAGCCACGAATCTAAAACGTTGTATCTAATCTTCAAAACGTACTCGATACTGGTAACATTGTAAATTATTTAAAATAAATTTAAGGAATAACTCTTTAAAACTTGTAGCAATCAAGTGCCACTTCGGGGGAACGACAACTTAATAACAACTTTACTTAAAGTTACTTCCCTTAACGAAGTTAAGAGAGATTTAAGTTACTAAACCAACTAAAAGTTTTAAGTACCTGTGACAGGTCCGCGTCTTCAATAAGTTTCTCGGCTATAGTCATTTTCCTGTCAGCGGCAACCAAGCCCGCCGACATCACTAATAACAACACTAGTCGTCCACCCATTTTTAGCACGTGAAACATCCAGGGAGAAGATAAAGTAACAAGGAATCACACACTCGCGGCAAACATCGAGATAATGGGTGGGAAGTTCGGTGCGCCCGGTTACAGGACGCGCAGCGGTAAGTAGTGGAGTGTGCCGCGGGAGGCACTGACGCGTTGACGCTGCCGTGCTCCCCCCCGCTCCGATACGGCCGTTATGAACAGACTGGTCATTCTAGTCCATTGCTTCTTCGAACATTGCGTCTGCTTACTTAGTCTAAGATAAAGTTGAGTGTTTACGACGATTAGTGCTAAATGTAAGGACATGTAATCGTTTTATTTTACCGCGTAACAAATAAAACCAGCCTCTATTCTTGCCAGATGTCATTACTCGTACCAACCATTTTTACTGTCCAGAAATGTTTGTTATTGATCTTTATTTCTAATTCATACTTTATACAAATTAAACTAACGTGATTAATTTGCGAGTATGTTACTAGTAAGAACTTTATCATACTTTTATTTATTTATTTATTTAAACTTAATTTCTCAGACAAAATGTACAACAGGTAGGCGGACTTAATGTCATTCTCTACCAGTTAACCTTTGGTTAACAGAGAATTATAAAATAAAAAACCTATCACATACATATACATGGAAACATATACATAACAATAATACATATAAATATGTTTATATCTACATATATGATAATAATAAATACTTATATAAAGAGAAAAATGCCTTTGACTTAGGTACTGAGATAAAAAAGCGAGTAGAGATATGTGGGAATAATTTGATTATTAAGTTATCGAGAAGTAATGACAGCCGAGCCTCTTTTTAAACAAACGTTTGTGTTAGGAGCTTTCCTGATGAGAATGGGAAAACTTTTTTATATTTAGATTCACATCATAGATACCATACTAGAAAGCATACCGGAGTTTTACAGCCTGAGCGGCAAAAAACTTGGACATAAAGCCCGTATTGCAAAAGGTGACATGTAATGAGAGGTTCTCATCAGAATGGAGATGAAAATCATGAGTGTGAAACTGAAACTTACATTTCAGATATTCATGTACAAATATATCGTATAGAATTGAAAATAAAGTACAAAGTACTCATACGCATCTGTGTTGATGAATTGACAGCCATTTAAGCTGAGAACGATAAGAAGAGATGTGATCACTGGTCAACTTTACGTAAATCAAAAGTGAAACGAACTAGTCGAAAATATATAATATGGGTGTCTGGACTAGAAACGTTTTATTAGTATATACTTCATGTTATTCAGTTCACAAGTTAAAGTCCCGTTGTAATTGTAAATTTATCAACAATCTCCGTGGTTATATTACGTTATCCTAAAAAAGTCATGTATAAACTGTATATTGTTGAATTTTTAAGCAGGTGTGACGTCATCCATGTAACATTTATACCTGCTCAAGCCGCCCCCAACTCCACGTGACGAGAACCGATTATGGGCTATTGTTCCCTATCGCCATGGAATCTTTGCCTTTCTCCGTTTTGTATTTTTTTAACCGTGTGATTATTTACTTATTGTTATACCAATATTTATTGCAAAAGAGTAACATTAGAGAAACATAACGACAGCAAAATTTTTAACTTGATATATCTATTTTTACGCTTATCTATTTTATTAGATTCTGTGAAATTTTATAGATAATAAGTAGTACACTGTTGTAATTCTAAATAAAGTCCATACTATGGCTGTTACGGATAATTACTGCAATTTTAGTAAAATCGACAGATTCATCGAATATTCATATCACTAATCGAGAAGTGATGTAATTTAAATTCCAGTGACTAATAACTTCGAATACGTGAAATTTAAAATAGTTCTACTCGTTATTATTATGTACATTTGAATATTTTGCTGACTCTAAATAGTTCATACTGTTAACTATTCGGACATTGAACTGAATAATTAATACACAATTTACTTATTAAAACACTGTCACACATAGTTTAAAACTTTATGGAGTTTATACTACTAACTTTGTAGTAGATATTGTAAAATAGATCTCAAAAAGCACCCGTCGCAAGATAATCTATATGTATACATTACAGGCAAAGTATACAATTCAGGTATTCTATAGAATTCCTAGACATTGTATGGAATGCCGAATTGTCCCAGACAATGAGTGAAATATTACTTATTTCTGTAACTGTTACATACTTTGCCTCAACGTCCTATACAAAGCCTAGGAATTGTACAAAATTCTGACAGGAGAGTAAAGTACAAAATTAAAAAGATACGGTACCATAATCAACTTTGATTTGGTCTGCAAAATTAAATCAAAAAAATTTCAAGACAATAAAGATTGAT
Organism: Sesia apiformis; assembly: GCA_914767545.1. Lineage (NCBI taxonomy): Eukaryota > Metazoa > Arthropoda > Insecta > Lepidoptera > Sesiidae > Sesia > Sesia apiformis. The sequence goes on from OU611953.1 coordinate 10,754,795, forward strand.
GAACTTTAGTAATGAAATCAAATGACCCAAATTTTAATGTTTATATTGTAATAGTAAATTTTATTCTAGAAATTACATTACATTGTATTGTGACAAACATTTATGACTTTATGACATTTGGAAGTACATACAATTTTCTTCTTTTCAGTCTTTGTCGCACGGTAGGTACGACCTAGTCGCAGACTGCGACTAGGGAATAAAAAGAGGTGCTACTCTTAATATAGCAATTATTTTTGTAATTACATTACTTTACATCATAACTTTTTGACAAACCCTTGACTAGTTCCCGTAGATTATGAATATACAACCGAATGGGGTGTCATTTCTTGATAAGTAATATCTTTATCATTTAGCAGTTTAGGACTAAATTATTGGCTTGGATACGAGTACAGCTGTTTAATTACATCTTACTATCTATGTACCGAGCCGATAGTTTTTCTGCTGTCTGTAAAACAATAGCAAGATTATTCCGAGTGTCCTCAACGTTTGACACTGGCGACAAAGGTGGAAACTTTTGTTAAGATTTTATAAGTATTTTCTGCGCTTATTTAATGGTTTTTGATAACTATTCTGCACATTGCCGGCTGTGAGTTCGGTATTGTGTAGAATACCTAGACAAAGTATATATTAAATCATATTTCGTAGCGTGCCTAACTAATTTAGATATTCTATAGAATGTATAGGTATTCTATAGAATGCCTTGGTATTCTACTTAGAGAATACCGGATTATACATATTGTCGATAACATGAACACTATATACAAATTACCTTTAGGCGATGGCATGTTTATAGTGGGATATATAGTAAACACATAGGATGTTGAGAACGTATTATTCACATGAGACTGCTCTATACATAGGTCACACATTGCATGTATACTATACAATTGTATACTATACTATACAATCGAACTACGACTGCACGTGCCATACCATCAGTCTGTTGGATATAGGTTTCTCTTAAAGCATGCCACTACACAGTCTTCCATTCTTCTCATTCAGCCCCTAATGAGGCTGCATGATGATGCTGAATGTAGGGGCTGAATGATACCTCAATGACTATGATGAATGATGGGGCTGAATATTTACCTGGCTAGAGAGAGGGCCTGTACTACGTTTCCGATGCACTGACACCCACGGGATCAGATGAAGCCACTTTATACTTTATTATAACCTAATAATAATGTACTAAAGTTTAATACCATTAATTTGAACAAATCTACTTACTTATTCAAACTAAATTCATTAAAACGATAAATCTCGTATCAGTCGTAGATTAGCGTTTGTTAGAATAACAGTCGATCCGCCACTGTTTCCGAGGATACTTTTATCTCTTTAGAACACTTAACTTCTCGGCGAACCCGAACTTTGCTTTAACCGAATTGAACCCGGATACTTTACTAAGTTCTACAAAGTGGGATAAGTACACTCTTTATTATATGGTCTTCCTGATTGATCTTTCTAAATTTGTGTGCTTAAAGTAGTATAGCCTAGGTTGTAAGTTGACATTTTTTAGTTATCAGTATCACTAGTATAATCGGTAGTAGTAGTATCAGTATCACTAATAATATAAAATTATACTTCGGGGAACATAGATTGTATTCATTATCTGCCATACTCGATCACCATACATATAATTGTCATATGTTTTATAGTTGGTAAAATTGTTCAAATTAATTCAATTATATTTGTCCTTCTAATAAAAAACTATTAGGTGGGATTAGGGTTAGGTATAAATAATATTAATTTTATAGGGGGAGAGTGTACGCTACATTCCCTTGCCACCGGGCGCACTCGACTAGCCTCGTTACCCCTCTCACACAGAAGACTACCTTGACTACCGTTACCCACTTTATCATATTTCCCCAATGTACACACGTGTTTCGGTAGTGAGTGAGATATGCCAGAGCCCATTCCCATCCTATCCTATCCTATCGCTCCCCATTTCCCTAGTCTTTTTCCCAATCCATTCCTTAATCTGCAAAAGTAGGCAGCGCATCCATGTTTTCATTCTAGATTGATGTTGTCATGTATCCACTTACCATCAGGTGGACTGTATGCTCGTCTGCCGCCTTTTTTCTATAAAAAGAATTGATAATAAAATAAAATTTCTTTTTACAGTATCGATAATGCTTATTTTTCTTTAATGATAAACAAAATGTTTTTTGTCAACTGATTGGAAATCTTGCTTATACAATCCAAAGATGTTTTCCAATTCTGTTGAAAGCCTTCTTATTAGTAACTACTTTATTCACGAACGCAACCGTTACAACGTTAAAAATGAATTACAATGGCGTCCAAGATCCGAAAGAGGCCATCAAAGCCTCAAGTATACGCAACAGAGTCACTCCAACTCTGATTAATATTTGCTTCCTACGCTCCAACTATGCTACTCTCGATCAAAAAAAGAAACATCTTTGGAAGAGATAAATCTGTTTGCATGTTCATATCGCAAATGTTCAATTTTCCTTATACCTGCTTGATATGTTATTATTGATTAATATAAAAAAATATTACAGTTTCGTTCTTTTCAGATATGTATCCATAAACTATGAGGGTTCACTCAGACATACCACTTTAGAACTACACTTCAACCCCCAGGGAATAAAGACAGTGCAGTGGTAATGGGATGAGGGAAATACCTGATCCCGTTATACATCCCATTCCCGATCCTTCCGTTTTTCACGTTATTTTCAATTCTTCAAAGACATATGAACATAGCGCATATAGAGGATGTGTCAAAGTTTGCCATTCTCGACAGATATGATTCCATTGACGGGCGGCAGTATTCACTTATCACTAGTCTCCACTTCGTATGCCACCTTTTTTCCATAAAAAGTTACAAACAGTGGTTGCTTGTGTTATGATAAAATGTTATGAGTTATGATGAAAATATATGATTTAGTGCTCACGTTTTCTGACTTTTCCGTTTTGTACACATTTTATATTGTTTACAATGGTTTACCACCTGATAGTAAGTCGCCCATAATAATACTATATACTATAATACTGTCCATAATACTTTCGCCCATAGACATCCGCCATATATGTCAACACATGTCCAGAACGACAAATTTTGACACACGCTCGGATGCGCTGACTACCATTGGAGATTTAGGAATTTTTTTTGGAGAAAGAGTTGGGAAAATGAGAAAAAATAGGATAGAATGGGATGGGAATGGACTCTGGCATATCTTACTCACTACCGAAACACTGTACCTACACTGGGGAAATAGGATAAAGTGGGTAATTCAGTACATTTCATAATAGTCTTCTGTGAGTCTTCTGTGGTTCTGAAGTGGTCCTTCTGAGTTAAACCTAAATAAAACTCTTTTGTCTGAAATTAGATACACTCTGGAGAAATTGCTTTGGCACTAAGGTAGGGAGAAATGTAGCAGGGCTTTATGTAATTTGAAAATAGCGTGAGGTTTCACATAAAGTTTCTATTTATAACAAGACAAGGCTATCCGCTGGAGTTGTCTTCGACACGGCTTTGCCTTGTAGCTCGCGACCTGCGTGAACGAGGGGCAAGGGCTCATTCACAATTATTTGCTATATTTCGATATACTATATTAATTAGTACAAAATTGATAACATTATATAAGATTTTAAACTTTTATTACTGTTCTTAAACAAAATGTTATTTATATGTCATGCGATTTTCTTTTTGTGTAACCGATAATTTCGGTGAATATTTATATAGTAATATATGTATATGGTACTATATGTATATAGTTGTATATGTATATAGTAGTATATGTATATTGTATTGTATATGTATATAGTTGTATATGTATATAGTAGTATATGTATATTGTATTGTATATGTATATAGTAGTATATGTATATAGTGGTATATGTATATATACTCGTATGGATCGTGGTCACGGCGAAATTGACTCGCGTAACTGGACCGAAATATCAGCTATACAAAATAAGTAAAAATTGAAAATAACGTTTGCATAACATTTATCAATGACATAAATATATTTGTAACAGCGAGGACCCATCAACAATGATTATATAACAGTCGTCGTTTATATCCGATTACACCCAAAAATCTTTGATTTTTTAATATAAAATCTGCTATATTTACAAAACTACACGATGAACATTCTAGCAATACTTCATAACAGAGGAAACTAACAAAACTACACTATGAACATTCTAGCAATACTTCATAACAGTGGAAACTAACAAAACTACACTATGAACATTCTAGCAATACTTCATAACAGTGGAAACTAACAAAACTACACGATGAACATTCTAGCAATACTTCATAACAGTGGCAACTAACAAAACTACACTATGAACATTCTAGCAATACTTCATAACAGTGGAAACTAACAAAACTACACTATGAACATTCTAGCAATACTTCATAACAGTGGCAACTAACAAAACTACACGATGAACATTCTAGCAATACTTCATAACAGTGGAAACTAACAAAACTACACTATGAACATTCTAGCAATACTTCATAACAGTGGAAACCAACAAAACTACACGATGAACATTCTAGCAATACTTCATAACAGTGGCAACTAACAAAACTACACGATGAACATTCTAGTAATACTTCATAACAGTGAAAACTAACAAAACTACACTATGAACATTCTAGCAATACTTCATAACAGTGAAAACTAACAAAACTACACTATGAACATTCTAGCAATACTTCATAACAGTGGAAACTAACAAAATCGCATTTGAAGTGCCCGATATTAATTCAAAAAAAGCAGACAAGCATGCTTTATTTTATATACAAGTACTTATGTGAAATAACAATACTTGTGTACATTGTAACATTAATCAGATTCTGAAATAAATCTATAATAATAATACATTATTGAACATTCACTTCATACATCCCGTAGACATGCTTATTATATATAACTCATGTATGCGAAAAAATAGTTTTAAAATCGCATGAATAGTTCACTCGTTAGTAACTTTTAACTTTTTGAATGGACTTCAGAAATTGAGTGAGGCGAACTCGAGCCATACCGATAAGAAAGTTAACCTAATGCTTTTGGTATATTTTTACCCGACTGCGGACCGCGAGGAGGGATATGTTGTTCATCGTTAAGTACATAAACTATGCCATATTTTCGACTATGGCTGTTTCTTCTTTGTTTCTTTATCCTGTACAATGTTTGTTTCTTTATCCTCGCAGACTGTATATATGTTTATGTTTACTGTTTGTGTGACCGATTTTAATGAACGAGGGACTAATCTAACTCAAGGGACTCACGACAGCAAGACTAATCTAACTGATTAGTCTTGCTGTCGTGAGTGCTTTTGGCGTATTCGATTTCTTAAAAATTCAAAGTGGCGCATTTTAGGCGCCATATTGTTTGTTTCAAAAAAATAAAGTTTATGAAACTCAATGAGTGGGGTATCAAATTAAAGGTCTTGAAAAAACCATTCGGAAAATGTATATAATACCAGTATTTAAACCGACTTCTCCTGCTAAATTGAACATAACTTATATCAATGTTGTAGGTACGTTGATTGACATAAAACTTGCACTGGAAAAAAGTCTATTCGGTTCAAATGGTACTGAAATTTATATTTGTTTATAATTTAGACCTTATAGATAGACTTCCGATGAATACTATAAAAATCTGTATTTCGAATATCACCAGATCGTGTACAAAATTTCAAAACTCGCTTCAACGGTTTCTCTTAGCCGAGTTAACTGGAACAAATAAGTAGTCGAGACCTGTAAAAAACAAATAACAAATAAAGTAGTACATGTAGTCCCGATTGCTTTAAGTTTGATACTGAATTGTCAAAATGCTAGAGTAATTTATAAAACAAAACGAACTAACTTGTTAGTGTTTGTAGCAATTATACAAACATTCTTGTTTCATTAATTTTAGTTTATTTTAAAATATATGTGTTCGTATAGGAGTTGGACGCAGGTTGGTATTTTGTTCATTAATTTATGTCATTAAACTTACGTCATTAATTTAAATGATGTCATTTAAACAGCACTCATGTTCCGTAACGTACATTGATTTAAAAACGTTAAAAATATTGAGATTAATAAGTGTCTGTATACCTATTGTTCTCACCTTTTTTAACGTTCCACTGCAGGGCACATGCCTCCAAGCACATGAGGTTTCGAGCCAAAGTCCACCACGCGGGCCTAATGCGGATTAATGGATACACATGCTCCAGTTTTTTTTTCAATTCTGCATCATGCGAACTAGTAATAATCCGAGGATTGAATTCACGACCTCGCGAATAAGGGTCAAGAATAAATACCATTAGGCCATCACTGCTCAAACAGGTAGGTACTGCTACCTTATATAAGGTGCAATAAAGTATACTTGTTGAATTTGTTCTATTATATATTCCTATATATGAAAGACGGGAGAATTTCGACAATAAGTATTTGAACTCCCTGAAATTAACCGAAATTAAAGGTTAATCCTTAGGAAAAGAGATTTTGAATCAGAGGTCCACGGGGAGCTTAAAACTGTTGTAACAGTTAAACATGATAGGATTAAAGATAATTTCAGCCAAATCCTCTGAAAAATGTATGTATCCTTTTGTATTACGTACAGAATAATTATATGGTGATTCGAATAATAATATTATGATGGTGATATTTTTCAATTAAAATCAAAGGTATACAGTGTTTTCACAATATAGGAAGTTTTATTTTTTGTTATGTAAACTTCCCATATTATGCACAGGATTACGTACATGTCTAACAACCCCTCAGAGCGAACAATTCTGAACAAAGTGAACCGTTTTTAAACAAGAGAGGAAGCTACAGTTGCCAAAAACAAAAATGTCCCAGGTATTTTAATAGGTATAGTTTATTTCATAAATAATCCTGTGTTTGTAGAAGATAATGAAAGATATTTTTAGTGGACAAAAAAGTGGATAAAAATATTTTATTGTATATCAAAATTATCTAAGTAGTAAAATATCTAAGTAATATGAATTTGTTAGTTTTTTCATTTACTTATTAGAGATACTTTAATATTTTTAACAAGAACTTTGAAATATTAACTGAGCCTTAACTAAGTTTACATTGATTAAAGTTTCATAATAATAATAATAGTTTGTGTTTTGTATTATGAAAACTAAAAAAATAAATAAAAACTTACAATTGTCTCATCGTAAAGTTCTGTTCACATACCTTATATAGGTAAGGTGCATTGGGAGAATTTCCGAATATTTGAAATTTCCACTAAACGCAGCCAGATTTTCACTTTTGTGACATTTATCTAGATACCATCTTATTCCATCCCACCGGCTTCAGTAGACGCAGGTCGCAATATTTGATAGGATTAATACAGTGTCACATTTTCTGAACTTTAAAAAATAAAAAAAATAAAAAAAAATAAAAAAATTGGAATTTATCCCCGACATATGGTTCTTAGAAACCTGGTAAGCTATTTCAATAAATAATTGTTTTTACGATAGATTATCGTTTTTAGTGAATGACTGAGTAGGTCAGGACGCCCTAGCTATATGCTTTTAATTTTTCTTCGGAATTAGTCCCGAGGAGAAGTACCGAACTATAAAGTATCAGGAATATTTTCCTTAGTAATTGTCAGCGGTTTTCAATCTGTAGAGATTTCATGTTTGATTAAATATTTTGCAATATCTGTACTAATATCCACACAACAATAAGAAAGAAGACTGTTTGTTTGTTCGATGAAATTTCGAAAACTACCTAACCGATTTTAAAAGTATAGATACCTAATTCAGATTTACCATATTTTTTCTTTATTCTCGCTTAGCTGCTGCATGCTATGCAAGCATACCTACTTGTCATAATAATAATTATAAAAAATATATTTATTTTCAGGCAGAAATCCATTTCATACCTATACCTAATAAAATAAATTTCTTTTTTAAGACGATTGAAAAGGACGCCTACCTCTTTGTTTCGGTGTGGAAGTAAATTAGTATGTAAATTAGTGTGGAAGTTATGTAAAGTAAGTGAGTTTAAGTACATAAGTGTACATAAGTGAGCACATAAGTGTCGTACATAAGTGTACATAAGTGAGTACATAAGTGTCGTCAATGCACAAATAAATAACTACTTATTATTATTAAAAACTGATTTTTGTAACTAGCTCTTTATCTTAGCAAAAGTATTAAGAAAATGTTTTTTTCTTCAAATTTATTGCTTTTTCATTTATACTAAAAATATTTTTATTATATAGTCATGTAAACTATAACCAAAAGGTTGAGAACCACATTCTCTTCTGAAATAAGAAGAGATAATTCTGAAATATGAAAAAGAAAAAAGAAACTACAAAGGAAATCAAAAGATTTTTTGTGAGAGGGGTAAATTCTGTTGAAAAACAAATAAAATAAAAACCACTTTTGAATATCATTTGTAATTAATTACCCTGAGATATTACGGAATTCCCCGTGTACAAAAATAAATAAATGATATTTTGAAATATTTGTATTTACGGAACCCAACCATATTTTAGGAAAGTGTTTATACAAAACACAAGATCGTTTAGTTGAATAAACAGAAGTAAAATAAGTTGGTAGTAAAAAAACACGGACCCTGAATAATTAACCAAAATATAAACCTTCTGGCACCTCATCTAAAAACCTGCACCTTTCCGAAACTGGATTTGTAATACAAACTGTCTATTCGCCGGGGCCCAAAAAAGGAAGCCACAATGTCGTTAACATCTACAACTGTGTGATTAACAAACCGAACACAGCTACCAGCACGAAAATCCTATCAGTACAAGTTTAATGACATTCTCGTTGAACTCCAGTCATCTTAATGGCTGCTGTTTAAAAATGTAAGAAACTTGTTCTGTTTGTCACCGCACCTCGCGTTAATTGCCACCATGTGACGACAGACCATCATCTAATGAAAATGTAAAGCCGAAACTTGGCAAGTGAACTGTTGCTTATTTAGGTTCACACGACACCAAGTAATGCATAATAAAGTTGTTAGTGAGCGCCGCCGCCGACTGCCGAGGCGCTGGCAATACGCCAAAATGTGTAGCGCCAACGATGGCTATTCAATGATAAACCCAAATATAGACAAAATACGCGGCCGCAAGGACACCCTGACTTTATTGTCTTGTCCTAAGGTATGCAAAATATTTTATATTCTGCATATCGATATGGAAATGACCAGTAACCAGTGTAACCACAACAAAAGCTACTGTGTAATCTATGCAAAGTTACATTGTTAAAAAAGTTGGAAATTTTCCTAGGAAATATGCAGCACATTTCTTGAAACCTTATTTTATGCGATCGTAATACAAATAGCTCCAAGGGTCGATCGTCTCTTGTTGAACTGGAGCTTTAGGTTGGATGCTCCGGACTCATAAGATATAATGCTAATATCGAAATCGATTGATGAGCTTTTAACGCCGCTTTTATAATATTACATACTTGGGAGTAAATTTTATTAATCCTTGGATACGTAATCATTCTTATTTAAAATTTAAAGTTACTTAATAGCGCGTTGGCAGCGCATCAGAGAATAATAATTAAAGTTATGTTAAAATGAATGAATTAAAGTTAAAATGAATTAAAATGCTATCTGCTGTTAAAATTAACAATAGATTATGTTATAAAAATTACTTAATTAGGTGGTAGGTGGACAACAGTTTTATTTTATATTGTGTTTATAGTTTATATAATGTACCTGTTGTGCTTTTGTGAAATATAATAAGATTAATATCAAGGTTTCAAGCAAATTCAGTTTACACAGGTAAATACCTAGACACAAATTGTTACTCAACAGGTGAAAAAAATCTAGGCAACATATTGAACACCTTCGGCAGCTTCTTGCAGATAAGACTGAGGGTTATTCCAACAGAAGTTTACAAAGATGGCTTGAGTAGTTGATTGACATACATTTCCTCAATAAATCAGAAGTCGCAGATTGAAAACTAAACGGCTATATTAATTTTCATATCACATCGTTTTTTTTGTTCCACCAGGGATACCCTCCCAATTATGCGAAGCAATTGGAACGAGCGCACTATGGATGTATCTTTTATTCATGATACGTTACTCCGGTTTTGTTTCGGCCCATACATCTACTCGAATGTAATGTCTTATGTACATACGTTTGAGTTAAAATTAATGGCATGATCAATGTGATGTGACTGTGTCAGGCGCTTGATTAAAATATGAGTAAAACGATCTGTACATTATACGAAACTAAACTGCGTTTCATTATATCTCTTGAAAAATAACACATAAGTATGGAATTCTGATATAGTGACCTTGTAATAATTAATTCCCCTAAATACGTAATAATTTTTCTTTTTTTGTGAAACAACAAATAATTTTCTTAGTTATATTTAGCAATTATTTAAATTGTTAGAATGGTTATTGAGATTCTCGCGGAGTTCACATATTAATCGGGTCTTTAACGTCGAATAATTTAAAAAGGTCTACCATCAGCCTATGTCTCGCCACTGCTGAATATTGTTCCCTCCTGCTAATTTTTTTAAGTCATCGGTCCACCTGGTCGGAGGGCGTCCCACACTACGCTTCCCGGTAAGTGAACATACGCGTACGTTCATACAGTAGGTACATACGTGTGAACAAACATATGCGTTAAGAACTATTTAATAGATTAAAGAACTTTAGTGATTAAAATAACTTTCCGATACCAATTATACTAATATCCTATTTTACTAATGTACGTATGTATTTCGGTAGTGAGTGACATATGCCAGAGCCCATTCCCATCCCATCCTATCTTATCCCTCCTCATTTTTCCAACCCAATCTCTAAATCCATTCCCAATATCTCCAAAGGTAGGCAGCGCATCCCCCATTTGTAATCCAAATGTCAATATTTGTAATCCTGGACTGATGTTGGCATGTATTGCGGATGTCCATGGACGACAGTATCCAGTTACCATCAGGTGGACTGTATGTTCGTCTGCCACCTTTTTTCCAAAAGGTACCTATATAATAATACACACAAAATATTGCGACTCTTAGAACTCAAGAATTTTATCTAATTTAGTACCTGCCTTGACCCCTTCTCCTAGCATAGTATTGTCTTCGTGATCGAGCGTATGTTTACTATGTAGGTACTCGTAAATCTAGGAACAAGTGAGCAGTAGTTCATACTATTTATGTTATGTCTATATCATGTCCTTTCACTGCGTCCTTCTCCACGCCGAAAAGCTGGCTAATTTTCCTTTTTAATGCACGCACTGATCAAAGGGCGGTCGGCGAGGCGACGACAAAATACCTCGTCGGCTGGTAAAATTCGTTATTTCAGGTCGATCAACCCATCAAGCGTGTTATTATATTTACACCAGTCAACATCACTGCATAGTACTTAGTCTAATAAAATAATAGCCCCGGAACGTATATGTCTAAATATTTACAATTCGCAGATATAGAAGATGTTTGGTTAGAACATTATGAGGTTTATTTCCTAATCGCCGCCGCTCTGGGCACACGGGTTAGTGATCGCAGTGCGGGCGTCTTACAACGTTGACGCTGCTACCCGTCACCGATTACAATTTGAAATCCAACTACTACAATGATTGTATCGCCATTAGTAAGCCCTATATATTATCCAGCAGCGTGTCACTTGTAGGAGTAATTAATATACGATACATTTTAGCGTAGAAATGTTAAAATTTGTAAATGACGTCCAAGAAAACCAGCAATCCGATTAGTTAAAATCATATCGCACGTGTGGTTCGCACACGTGCGATATGATTTTTTTGCCTTGTTTTCAGGTACTCTCGCCAGGTACTGTACTGCATGTTATTTATATTACTATATAAAGGATTGTGCCGAATGTTATGAATCAGTAGTGTCTGGATCAAAAGAGACTGGATGGAAAATCATGTATAGTGGCTAGCCTTGGGAAAAACGACCAGCAGTGGAGATATATGCTAATGGTGTATGGTAAATAATTCAGTACTTTTGTCTTTACTTTGACTTTAAACAGAAAATAAACCGCTTACACTTTTAACAAATGATTCACTCATATTTTGGACATACAAGAATAATCTGTTCTTAAAGAGGTTGAGATTTAGATCGACTAAATATTGAAGCTCTCCCCTTGATACGTCCAACGGAAAGGTGGGTGGTGATTTAGGAGCATCCGGCATTTTTTCGTCGTCTTCGATCCAAGGGGACCAAACGTAATTTCGGAGAAAAGGATTCGCTCTCAAATCAAGTGTCGGCTGTCCTCTGGGCTTCATTTCGGACCATATTGTCCTAAGCCGTAGGGCCAAATGTCGTACTATTTCAGGTACTGCATACCAAATGTCACGCGACTCTAAAGGATCCTTATTCAAGTCATAGAGACAACCTTTCACTGAAAAAAAATATGTAAAGATTAGATCACACATTTGTAAATAAATTTTTGATTTATTTTTATTTGCGCTACTTTATGAAGGATAAATTAATATATTTGTACATATAAAGAGAAATGACTGTCTAGAGGTATTTATGAATATTTAAATAAAGTATTTATTCGTGCTTACTTCTAGTAGGTATACAGGGATCCTTATCTATTTCATCCTCAAGTCCAGCCATTTTAGTACTGTTCCGGCTAGTGAAAGCCAAATCTATATCTAAAGGTATATTTAATGTTTCTTTAAAAACGTGTGCTGTCTCTGATTCCAACAAAACAATCTCATATGACTGAACTTCTTTCCTCTGTTCCTTTAACTCCTTGCCGTAGTAATTGCTAGTTTCATTTTTAATATTTCCTATAATAATTTTGAACTGCTTTTCTCTGAATGCCGCCCAACCGTTCAGATCATCGATCGATATTAATATATCATTACGTTTCGATTTCTCACTGTTTCTCATAGCATCCCATTGATTGATGCCATCAATTGGTCTGCTGATATTGCCTCCAGCGGCGCTAACTAATGTCGGTAACCAATCAGTGACGTGAAACAGTCCTTTCCAAATTTTCGAGGGTATAGATTCATACCATAAAATAGCTGGAACTCTTGTAGCTCCTTCCCAAGGAGTATTTTTGACGCCACGTAACGGTAAGTTACAGCCAAAATTTTGTAATGGCTCTGTAGTAGCAGCACCATTATCAGAAACAAATATGATAATAGTGTTCTTTAGAATTTCCCTTTCTGCTAATGCTGCTACTATGTTTCCCATGCCTTTATCCAGACTTGTTACTAATCCTGAAAAAACAAACAAGTAATTTGGAATATTTTCAATAATGGTTGAAGTATGCTACATCCAAATTCTAACATCTTACAACTTGCTGCACAGTGAGCAACGCGTCAACCTACACTCATTGTCATCTTAATTAAGTACCTTAAATATTATTATGATTATTATTTATAGACAAATATGCGGCAGACAAGCATACAGCCCACCTGATGGTAAGCGGATACTGTCGTCCATAGACAGCCGCGATACGTGCCAACATCAGTCCAGAATGACAAACGTTAGCACGCCCCCCGATGCGCTGCCTACCTTTGCAGATTATGGAATGGATTGGGAGAAAGCGTTGAAAAAAAGAGGACGGATAGGACAGGATGGGAATGGGCTCTGGCATAGATGTGCCAGAGCCCATTCCCATCCCATTCACTACCGATCACTCACACTCACTATCAGTGAGATCACTCACTACCGAAACACGTACGTGCATTGAGGAAATACAATAAAATGGAAAATGCAGTACATTTCAATGTAGTGTTCTGTGAGAGAGGGGTAACGTGGCCAAACAAGTGCTTCCAGCGGCTGTGGGAATGCAGCATGCACTATCCCCCTACCAAATATGATATCATGTAGGTAAGTCCAAGCGTTATCACTACATTAATTTTGAGCGCCTCACCTGCATACATCCTCCGAGCAGAATGCGCAATGTGATCATTTGCCGCTATAGTGCTGACAGGCGGCTGCAGATTGACTAGACCCCCTCCGATGTGAGGAGCAGCATGTGACACGTGAAGGTATAGCGGCAATGATATGTCATGGTTTCTTATTACTGAAACAAAATAGACATTATCTATAATTATAAAAGTAGTTGTAGCACACTTGCGCTGTCTAGTTTGAGTTGACCTCAAAACCACCTGGTTTGGAGGTTAAAACAATGTTAAATTAAAACAAACATAGTCGATAGAAAATCTATATTGTATAGATATAGAATCTATATATAGAATCAAAATAACTATTGTATCTACCTATATATTATTAGAGTACTTAGGCAGAAAAATAATATCATATGCAGGTGTAACCGATTCATTCCCGAAACCTGAAACCATGGATTCTGCTCGTGATTATGACTATGAATATGTGTTATGACTATGAGACATATGTATAGCGGCATATGTGTTATGACTATGAGTGAGTTATTTAACATATACCGTAACCGACCCTTTTTCGTCCATTGCTGGACACTGGGCTTCTCATGCTCACTATCTTGTGCATGAGGGATGTACCGTGTAAGGCTTTAAAGGGCCACTCTCGCGCTGGCTAAGCGGTTTGGCGAGTTCAGTATTTTGGAGGTGATATAATTCCTCAGGGCTTGTAGAGCGGCCTGTGGACATAATTACAAATACAATTATAAGAATACAAATAGTGATAAGTAATCAATTTTCTTACCGCGGCCTGAAATATTGTAGAGGGTCATAATATTAGAAATATGGTGATAAAATTACACGCAGAACTTATAACTTACTTTCCACAGCTTTTTCTGTTAGTATCTCAGTGATGTGGCCTGTTTGATTCTCCACTGGATCCATGTTATTGTATAAGTCGGAACCAAAAAATTGTCTGTCATTACAATTCTAGAATAAAGGGAAAAGGTTTAATAAGCTACAATGTTTACTTAAAAATAAAATATCTTGACGGAAGTGTGGATTAATTTCATTAAATGCAATATGAGGATGTGCCCTTTTACAATCTAGTTATTATACAACGGTAGGCAACCTAATCAGAAAATTATGTCAGCGCAATCATGTGAAACCATATACTGTCTGTCTATCTGAGTCAGTAATGTGTAATACCTCTATTAGATTGTACGTGTAGTAATCTACTGAACCGTCAAGGAAGCCGTAGAACGTATCGAAACCTCTGTTAGTGGGTAGATACTGTTGTCTAGATTTCCCGCAGTGCCATTTGCCGACCAAGTGTGTTGCGTAGCCCAAATTGCGCAAATAGGACGGTAGGAGACGTTCAGAAACCGGTAAACCGCGGTCTTCTGCAGCCGCTATTGATTGACCTTGTGCACCTGAACGTGGAAGTATTATATTAAAATATTAACAGATTTTTAATCTAGTTTAAGAGTTAGGGCTCACTTAAAATCTGATATGTAAAAAATTTAAAGAAATAAAGACAATTAGAGAAAGAAAACATTTCAGCAGTAAAGTTTGTTAGCGTTATTAATAGGTAGGTATATAGATCTCAGCAGGTCGTAGAGTTAAGAGAAATTTCAAAAAAATGAGAGGAAACTTGCAACAATAGATAAATACCTAACACTCATACAAAAATTTTTCTCATATCTAAATCTTGCGACTCGCAAATTCCACAGTTTTGTAATAACTAATAACAGATTTTAAAACCATGTTAGTATACACATTTTTATGTTTACACTAACATTTACAATAATATGAATAACCATCGACTATTTTCGACTATGACTTGAAAATGGACTATGAGCATTTGCATTAGTTAACTTCCAAAATAGAAAGAATTTTCAAAATGAAGTAATTTTTGAATTAAAATTTTATATAAAATAAACAAAAGAAAATTGATCCACAAAGCCTGTCAAAGCCTATTGTATTCATGTAATTTCAAAAATACCAACTTAGTATGTACCAACAAGTGTTTTCGTTCTCACATTACTTAACCTTGCAGATGTCAGTTTTAAGAGTTTCGACGTATTTCACTTAATTAAATATTTAAGAAAAAGTGTGTACTCTACCAATTCTTATCGGATATTTTCCAGTAAATAGAGCGCTCCTTGAAGGTGTTCCTTGCGTATCAGTGTAGTATTGATCTAATATGGTCCCATGGTAAGCCAACATGTCTATATTGGGTGTCATTATTTGATCAGATCCGTGGTAACTTACATCATCCCAACCCTGTCAATAAATTTTTATTACTCATGTTCAAAAAGAAACTAAACTACTGAACTACCTAATTAAATAAACATTCCGCTTTTATGTTACAAAAAACCTTTGATTAGTTTACAAACGGAGACCACGTACCGGGCAACGTAGCGTAGAACGCACTCCGACCAGGTGGACTAACGATTTGAAGAAAGTCGCCGGCAGTGGGTGGATGAGAACACCTGAAGACCGTGTGTGGTGGCGGTCCTTAGGAGAGGCCTATATAACCAGCAGCGGAGAGACACGGGCCGAGGGTGTGTTATATTAAGGCATCCTTTATTGCCTCTGTTCATTAAGCATTTGAACACATTATATTATCTTGACAAGATATAATAGTGAAACATAATATCATTAAATATTCCATAATCGTCTTACCAAGTCATCTGCAACGATGAAAATAATATTTGGCCTTTTCTCCTCCTCGGATGTAACACAGGACCATATTATCGTTAAATAACTGCGAAGAAAGATTTAACTGTAATTAATTTAGTCCCTAAAATAATAATATGCTTTTGACAACAAATATACCGCTATCCATAAACCTGAAGCTGTGAACCGAATCCTGCAAGGTTGGCAGCGCACTCGCATGTCTCCTAGTGTTACCTACTAGAACTACCAGGTGTTACCAGGCGACGGCGACTCCTTATCATAAGCTGTGACCCGTCCCCCATATCATCGATAAAGAAAGCACTGGAGACACAATTAGCAATCCTTTAAATGTTTAGTACATTTCTACAAGTACAACACTTGTAAAAGACAGCTTTTCTCCAAACACGATATACGTATTTTAAATAAATAACGACAAAACTTAAATAACGATAGATACTAGCAATATGAGGTATTCTTACCAAAAATATTTTAAACCCATTTCTAAAGGAATACTTTAAACTCGTTATTACATGCCCTAAAGGAAAACGCAAAAAGGCATTAAATATTTAAATAGATCACTCAGAAACAAAGACAACCATTTAGCTGAGCGGAAATTAAAATTGAAAAGGAAAAGGCTCCAATTATTCATTAACAACGTTCTCCGTCCTAGAATTATTTTCAGGAATCCAGTATCCAAAAATACTGAGAGTACTAGCACACTTCACTTCAATTTCCTATCTACTAAACTAGTGACAAACGCAGACTCCACACTTAGTACAATGAAATTGTGACCGAGCCCCAAATGTTGATTTTGAAATTAGTGATGTTCATGAAAATAAATATTATTACAACTGCTACGATCAATGTCTAAACACTTGAATACACTCTTCATTATGACCTACAATGAAACGGAATAGTGTCATACAAATTAGGTTATTTTATATTTTTACATTGTTCTTTCATTATATCCGTAGTTTATTGGACAAATTTCAAATTTTAATTAGCATAATTAGCATCAATTTTTATGAAGTATATATATGGTATACACCCTAACATTTTAATGGTTATCATAAAATTAAATATAAGATTATTGTCCGCAATAGTGTCAATTCAAAAAATATTTATTATATTACCCATATGTAATGTCTTACAGATTTACGATCGATTACATGACCAGTGCGAGCGTGTCATAAAATAGGCAGTCGGAAAAGTTCGCGGTCTTTTTGAACTTATGACTTTAGCGTGCTATATTTCTGGCAACACTGATCATTGGAAAGTGATATACCGTTTGACTGCTGACTTTTTGTAATTGCGGCAAGTTGAAATTACAATTTAAAAGATTTGTCTTTTCCAATTTTGTAACAATTTTAAAATGGAAGTTAATAAGGAGAAAATTAAATATTGACAAATTATTGACAAGGGTATGAATGCTTCTTGTGCTCGAAAAGAGATTTGTGGTGTTTACGGAGAAAAATATTTATCTAAAACTACTGTAAAAAAATGGTTCAGTCGATTCGGGTCTGATAATTTTAATGTGAATGATGTTTCTTGCTGTGGTGGTCCAATTAGGGTAAATATTGATGTTATCATTGAAAAAAATGAAGCAGATGGATACATAAGCAGTCATAAAATTGCGGAAGAGCTTAGCATTCACCACCCAACAGTTTTGGATCATCTGCATATATTCAATTTTGTAAAAAAAAGGCTAGATGTTTGGGTGGCGCATGATTTATATGACAGAAACTTGCTGAACAAAATTTCCATATGCGAGATTCTGCTAAAATGAAATGAAATCGATCCATTTCTGAAGAGATGGGTAACAGGCGATAACAATGTTCGAAAACGATCTTGGTCTAAGCGAGGTGAGCCATCACAAATAGTCCCAAAGCCAGACACACATTTATTCGCGTCGCCCACGCGTCGTCATCACCTTATCAATGCGGCCGCGGCCTTAAGACCTTATATAACCCTATGATCGCATTAACGTTGTAAATATTTTATAACACTGGGATGGGATATATGGGATGGGATTTACATGGGATGGAAATAGGCTCTGGCATATCTCACTCACTACCGAAACAGGTACGTACATTGGGGAAATACGATAAAGTAGAAAAAGCAGTACATTTCAAGGTAGTCTTCTGTGTGAGAGGGGTGGCTAGTCGATTGCGCCCAGCGGGTGTGGTAATTCAGTATGCACTCTCCCCCTACAAATAGTTATCTAATACATTATCTAACATAGTTTTAGTAATAAATACCATTATAGAGCGATATCTATTGATCGAACGCCATTATCTCAAAAGCGAAAAGTTAAAAATACCTCATTGGTCCGTCCGTGTGTAGATCAATTTTACGTTACCAATATATATCGCGCATATTCCGTGCGGTTTTGCATGTCATATAGAATGCGTTGTTTGGCTTTCGTTGTTATATATACTTACTTCAAAGGTACGTAACTTATAGGACTTCTCATAAGATTACGGGAGTTCACTCGACATGAAACCATTCATGTCGAGTTCGATTATTATGTTAGCTTTGTTCTATTTCTTTTTTTTTAAATTCCCATAACAATTTCGTTTATTCAACACAATTTTTTCCACAAAATAAGCTGCATTTTCTTTCATGAACTTAATAATTTAATTTTTTCCTAACAAACTTGCAGAAACTCTTATGGACTTTCATGAAAAGGAAATATAAAACAGGCGGTTTTTTCGACTTTTTGTTATAAAACAACAATTTGCATGAGAAATGAGAACATCTGGCTACGCGTTTTGATGTTACCTACCAAAAAAGACGAACTTACATAATTAAATGTTTAACAGTATGTTTTTTTGGAATGCATGGTGGCCCTTATGTCTTCATTAAACATTAAAATATTGAATAAATTCAATACATAATGCATAATTTTTTTCAATTATTTTAGATAGCAAAATAATTTGCACCACAATTTTTAATTAACATACTTTAATTTATTTAATTAAAATTATCCTTATTTGTATAAAGAAAGAGCAACATCGTTGTATACTGCAATTCTCATTGACAACTATGTAATAAAATTATGTTAGTTTTTGTACAGTGTTTAATGAGTATTAATAAGTTATTATATAAGTATTTCAAATATTTCTCGTAATATTTGTAATGCTACGCTTTGATAGTATAGGTAATTATTACATTATTTGTACCATATACTCGTATATGTATACAATTATTAGATAAATGAAATGAAATAAACAATTGGGCATTGCAGATTTCGGTGACATTACCGTGTCCCTGTTAGTTTTTGATTTCATCAAAGTATTTTAGTGTTTTAGATTTTAATAAATAAAATTATCGATTATGTTTTTAAAGTCTCTCATCTTAAATTATTTTCTCAACGAACGTCAGCAAAATCGATTTATCACAAAGAATAATTGTGCCGCAATACAAAATATTAGACAGAAAAACAAAATATAAACAGAAAACATCTTGATCATCGGTGGTTTCCCTCAGGTAATTATGTATTCTGCACACATAAAGCAGTAACAAAGGGTTTGTAATATTCCGGCAAGGGCTTCTGAAAATAAACCTGCCGAAGGCCAAATTGCATGCTAAGGCGGCCTTTTGTACTGTTAGCTACTAAGAAATTAATAATTCAATACATTATGTTTGAGGTCAATGGTTTGGTGAGCTTAGCGCGCGTGCCGCAATTACAATTCCATGAGGAAGAGAAACCGTCGTGTGTGATGCACCGTGCGGTTTTATACAAACCGTCATATCGCACTCTTCTCCGGTGAGCACTGTCGTGTGTGATCCTCCTTAAGCCCTGCGCATACTCAAGATAGTTTTTAGGCATAAGGTCGTGTTAAACAATGAACATTCGTATTTAGACATCTTGTATTGTTGTTAAATATTTATAGACTCTTTGTATAAAAACGAGATTGAAATAACGGTAGGCTTGCAAACAACTTTACCATCAGCACCTTAAACTGCAATAAGGCGCAGCGCATCCGAGATGTGCACTGAAGCTGCGTAGATTAATTTTATTTCATCCTACGCATGAGAGTGGCATCCATTATGCGCCGTGTAAGGGAGAGCACTTACAGTATCGTAAAGACTATCAGTAACAGGTGGGATTCCTCATTCTGAAGATACTGGACAAAGGTATACTTTGTGTAGCTTATGTCATTTTCTGTGTGTAAAAAAATGTCGTACTGAAGATAACTAACTAGTATACTAACATATAATATTTTTATACTAATACTTGTATGGACTTTATTGTTGTTTGGTCGGAGTTAAATAATATAATATATAAAATAAATACGTCAATTAATTAAGAATAATGTGTAGATCCATGGTTTCAAACTTCGAAACGTTTCGAACACACCTTGAATATTATTAATAATAAACAATCCAAGTATGACATTCTTGTATCTACGGAGGTATACTTAGTACCTAATTGTACTTCAAAATGTTTAAAAATATTTATTATCTACTACCGGTGGCAGCGACTCCGTTCGCGAGAACTTCAGAATGGTTCTCGTGGGAATTTTAAAATTGATCTGGATAAAAATTACCCTAAATATTGATCCGGCACGTAAGTTATAACTATTCCAATTTTCATTAAAATCCGTCCAGTAGGTTTTCGCGTGATCCTCGTTCAGATAGATAGACAGACGAAAATTCCAAAAAATTTTTTTTGGGCTGTGTATTACTCATACTTAGGGGCTCATAGCTGCTTCTCCACAGCCACTGGGGCACTCGACTGGCCATGTTACCCTCTCTCACCTTGAAATGTACTGCATTTCCTACTTTATCGTATTTACCCAAAGTACGTACGTCGGTAGTGAGTGAGATATTTCAGAGTCCGTTCCCATCCCATCGTATCCCTCCCCATTTTCCCAATCCATTCCTTAATCTGCAACGCGCTTAATCTGCCGGGGGCATGCCAACGTTTGTCATTCTTGACTGATGTTGGCATGTATCTCGGATGTATCCACGACGACAGTATCCACTTACCATCAGGTGGACTGTTTGCTCGTCCGCCGCCTCAATTGTAATAAAAAAAAAAAACTGTACACTGCAGTACTTTTTTTTTAATATTTGATTTTCAGACACGGCTCTGTTTTATTATATGTATAGATATTGTATAAGTGTGACAAATATTCTTTGCACTTTAATTCTGTAATAGTTAAGAAAGTGATGAAAACTTCGTTAGCGTAAAACTGGTGCACCCACCATTATAATATGGTCGTAACTCTCTCATATCTTTTCGTATAAAATGACGATTTGCCATGGGCGCCGAAGAACATTATCACTCTCGTCCTGTATATTATAGCGATAAATCTGTGAAACAGCAATTTCAGCTCTGTAGACACATTACATGCTCTCCTTTTTGCAATGACGTTTCGCAGAGTACCAACATTGTACAGTAGACCAATGATAATGATGAGCACTTCAAAGTTGAGATTCAGTTTGACATTTCCAAAACATAAGGGCGATTTTCGCTTGCAAATCTAACTTCCCAGTTTGTATGTAGAAGATAATCACTCTTTGTTCTCTCAAATGAATCAAACGCGAAATAGGTCTACATTTTTCTACATAAACTGGTTATGAATTCGTCCATAGAAAAGCGACTCAAATAATAGCGGTTAAAGTATAAAATTGCCGTTTTATAGTAATAGATACTTTGAATTGACATAAAACCTTTATGGTGTGAGGTTTTCGAGTGAAACTTTTTTCACATGAGGTTCTTGTTTTAAAAAATGTGCAACATTCGATTTTCGACTTTCAATTGTTTTTTTTATTCAGCTTAGACGGGAAAGATGGATACTTCGGGAATCCGAGTAATCTTTGAATACGAGTTCCGACGCGGAACTAACGCGGCAGAAACGGCTCGCGATATCAATGCTGCGTTTGGAGAGGAGACTGCTAATGAACAAACCGTGCGTTTTTGGTTTAAACGCTTTCGTAATGGAAACTTCGACTTGAAGAACGAACCACGTGGAAGACCGCCCACACAGGTGAATAACGCTGAATTGAAGGAGATGGTGGAAGCTGATCCGAGTCAAACTACCCAGAAATTAGCGGCATGGTTTAACGTTACCTTACCTACAATATTGACTCATTTGCATCAAATCAATAAGATAAAAAAATATGAAAAATGGGTGCCTCATGATTTGACTGATCTGCAGAAAGAAACGCTTGTTGAAACTTGCGTTGCCTTGTTGAATCGGTACAGAAATGATTGGTACAGAAATCTGGTACAGAAATATTGGATCGAATTGTGACATGTGACGAAAAGTGGATTCTTTACGATAACCGAAAGCGAAAAATGCAATGGCTGACCCCAGGTCAAACGCCGCAACAGTGCCCTAAGGCAAAGCTTACTCGTACCAATAAAAAGGTAATGGTAACTGTTTGGTGGTCTATTCATGGTGTTATTCACTATAGCTTTCTCAGGTCTGGTCAAGCAATAACAGCAGATGTTTACTGTGCCGAACTTCGAACAATGATGGCGAAACTAGCAGTGAAACAGCCCCGACTCGTGAATCGATCTTCACCATTATTGCTCCATGATAACGCAAGACCTCACACTGCACGAGAAACCGTTGTAACTCTACAGGAGCTGCAGTTAGAAACCATACGTCATCCTCCGTACTCGCCAGACCTTGCTCCAACGGACTACAATTTTTTTCGTGATTTGGACAATTTTCTACGTGGTAAAAAATTTTCTTCCCAAGAGGCAGTACAAAATGCTTTCACACAGTTTGTCGAATCTACATCCCCAGAGTTCTATCGCAAAGGCATAAATGAACTTCCGATTAGATGGCAACAATGTATAGATAATGAGGGTAAATATTTTGATTAAATTAATATGTTACATTTTAGAAAAAAAACAGTTTTAATTTTTCAGTACAAATCGTCAATTTCATACTTTAACCCCTAATATAAGGTTACTTATTACCTAATTAGTAAAAAATTAAAAATACTACTACCTAGTGTTGAATTCGGTATTAATCTGTTTGCCATTTCATAACAGCTTTTTAATTTACCTTCATATTTATTAATCTTGTGGTGGCTTTCACAACATGTAACATTCTTTCACGACGTTGAACAAACATTTCTTGAATGTGCATTTCTTTGTAAGTAACGAGTTCAATCATTTCAGTTTGATTAGCTTTAATTAACAAACGTGTCATTCGAACTTAATGGTAAACTTGCAAACAATACAACGCAACCAGCTTAGAATACCCACTGCTGAACACGAACCTCCACAAGCAGATTGTTTTGTGCATAAGGCCGTAAAACGCCACGCTGCACTATGAAAAATTTCGGTCTGTTTCGGATCAGAAATCAATAACTTTCTTGTTTCTAAAGATACGCTCTTGAAATTTTACACAAGTATAAATGAATATATTGTGCTTTAAATACATATATTTTAATTTAATTATGTCAAAACGTTTTTTATAAGTAACATTATAAAAATTCAAATACGTAAAAAATATGGGTTTAATATGTTTATTTTTTATTTAATTTCAAAATACAATCTATAATTTGATATTATAAAAAAACATTAAAATATAAGAATAAACCCAAAAAAATAGCGTGAGTACTAAAACTATACATTAACTATAGATTTCGATGACATGTATTTTGTCAATTTTATATGAATATTTCAGTGGTTTTAATATTTGTCCTGTGAAAATAAGCACCTCGAACAATAATTCACTCGACATATATGTACTTAGGTATATGTATATTTAATCAATTTTACATCCGAGTTGTAATAAATTTATTCTAAAAAGAAAAAACATATCTTAGCGGTAATTGGTCAAACATTTAATTGTTTTAATTACATAATTCTTCTATAGGGAAAAAGTTAAATAGGTGAGTTAGTTAGTCTTAGTTAGTACACAGAGACAAATTCATGTTAATCACAAGTGAGGATACCTACTATATTTCTATGACTTCAGGATCTGAAATAAGTTCGTTTGCTTTCAACAAGTGTAGGGTGTCTTCGTCAAGTTCCTTCACATTTTTCACATAAGGTTTTCTTAAACTTGTTATGTATGGATCAGATGTATATAGAAGAGTATGAAACACATCTTCATTAATAGCAGCTCGTGAGCATTTCCGAGCATGATGCAAACGAAATTTTCTATAATCCTTGTTTCGGGCTTCTTGTGCATCTTCCGAAAGCTGCTCGATAGGTAGCACGGCAAAATGTTTAATAACACTCTCTCCGTGTATTAATATTTTGTGAACTGAAGATGGCATGTAGTACCAATCATAGTTACTCACATAAATTCTTGCAGTTTCCAAAGCATAACCCCCAAATTTTTGATCATCTATCATAATACAAGGCTTGCATAATTGCAAGGCTTACAAGGCTTGCTTGATAAGGCTTGCAGAATTGCATACAGTCGTTTTATCAGCACTACATCCACTCCTGTAATTTCAGCAGAGCAGCTTGCATTATAAAAAAATCTTCTGACAGTATTAGCATCATTGGTATTACTGGTTCCCTGTCGTGATTGGTCTATGAGTAGTCATAGCTCTTCACGAAAACGTTTTTGTACTAGGTTTTTCTTTTCTTGTTTTAATCTTTTCTTTTCTTCGCTCGTAGCTGACCATGTTCGGAAAGAAAGGTTGTATGAAATATGTAATATCATTTCCATACAACGAATCCACGCATGTAATGTTGACAGTCCGTATTGATAAGCATTTTCATTTTCTGGTCTAGCAGTCACTTTGACCAAATCATTCATTTGTCTTGGAGTAGCTCGACATATTGTGCACGTGAAACTTGAAGGCGTATCCGTTAAAACTTAAGCAACTTCTGGTCTATCATTGTTAGAAAAAGTTCATGCTTTACTTGGACTCCCTCACCTTTCTCATTGATTACCGAGGGGCTCAAAGAATTTATTTGGCTCTGTATTTCACCCACAACAGTTTTAGTGTTCTCTGGAGTCTCTTTACAAAATTCGATTGATAAAGGCCGACAGAAACGTACAGATGATGGAATTGGATTTTGCCAAATAACAGTGCCTGTGTTACCTCATCAACTAACTTAATAGGTACAAAATATGTTATAAACAAATTTGGGTCTGAAATGAGTCCTGACTCCTATAGGAGTTTTTGGTGATACTGATTTTGACTAGATAACCCATCACATACCCATTTACTGAATAAAAGCAAATGTTTCAATTCAGCCTTGTACATGTCATCTATGGCTAAAATTCTAGCTGCAGTATGATCCAATAAATCTTGAATATTCAACACTTTCGCATATGTATTAGTGATTTCTATTGTTGAAGATGGTGGGTAGCAGGTTTCTTTCATTTCTTGTATTTTGTAATACGGTGGCAGTATAAAACAATTTCGTTCATTCGTTAAATTCCTCAAGTACAAATATTGTGCTTTTGTTAAATCCAAGTCGATGAAAACACTCAAAGCTTCTTGGGTTGTTAACATTTTTACCTGATTTTTGCCACTTAAAAGATCCGAGATTAAGGTCTTTTTGGAGGCATCAGCAATCACTATACCTTTCACAAGTTTTGCCTCAGTGCCTTCTCAAATCGAAGATAATCCCTGGAGATATGCATGGTAAATATGCTCGAATCCGTATTCATTAAGTAATGCAGATTTTTTTCTTTTTTTGCTGCATTCGGAAGAGTCTCCATACGCTACACATGTTCTTCCTCGTTTCCCAGTAGAAGTTAAAGGTGGAGAGTCGGTTACTTCGTTCTCTGGGGTCGGTATGGTTACGGAATATTCATAATCCAGCCAACTACTATTCATACTTAAAAATACATCTTTTGTGCGTCTCGTTCCTTTCCAACGTCTATTAAACAGAGGAATAATATGTATTTGGATATCGCTTAATACGAAACATAAATTGTCTTTACATACTTGATTTTGTTTTAAAAATGTTGATAATGCTTCCACACGCAAAACAAAATGATAAGACAATTCAATTTTAATGAATAATTGATAAATAAACAGCAAAATGTTGATAGGAAACGACAAATGTTGAAACCGCAACAGATAGCAGTTTTCCGTATCCAGATTCGCATCATATTCATACGAATAATTTCCGAATAGGCAGCTTTTGGCACCTATTTTTTTTAATGTTTTAATAAACATCTAAGCTACATTTACCACACAAAAAATCTCGACAAATTTGAAGACTGAATTTTTATTCATTTTGTTGTTTTAATTTCTATATATTATACTAAATATTGAAATTAAAAATTTAAGGTTGTAATAAAATCTCCATAAAATGATCTTTTTATAAATATATAATCCTATACTACTATCTATGATGTTTTACGAGAAATAAGACTTTGAAATCTTATAATAAACGGGCGCAAATTGGCTGTCTGTATGTACAATACAATACCAACATATTAGCGTAGAAAAAAAATTATAAACTATTACTTTATAAAACTATGATTCTTAAACTCTTAAAAAAAATTAAGAAAGTGTGTTAGTTCCGAAATTGCTAAAAGCATTTTTGATCTGCCTTTGTTCTACCATTTTCCATAGTGCGCTGGTCCAGCGGATTGGAGAGTCCACTCTTTTAGAGGTAGTTTTATCTTCCTCGGGGCTAGTGGTAGCCGCTTTGTTATCTCTTAGTCGTCTTTTACGACACCCGCACCCGCGGGGGGGAGATGGGGTGGTTCTATTCTATAGGTAGCCCACACCACAGGGCACAATGGTAAAAAAATATAACTTATTACATATACTCAAATATATTTTTGAGAAAATAATATCTAAAAAAATTTTTTAGCGTTTTATAAATATGAAAAGATATGATCTAATGGTAATTGAAATTCTTTTCTATACTGGTACATTGTCTGAAAAATAAGTAGTTTATATTATTTTAAAAATTAGTAATATATATATGCATATTTTATAAACAAACAAGTAATTGAGATTTACAGAGCAAAATGTAACTTACACATTAAAAAGCCTTGGAAGAATAAACAGTAGGTACCCGAGTAAAGGAGATAAAACTAACTTGATACGAAGATCTTAGGTATACGTTTTAAGGAAACTCCATTAACTTCGCCTTCACTTCAGTAAGAAAGTGTAGCACTAAATATTTTTAGGGACTTTGTACTATCCGCGGATTACAGAAACTGGACGTAAGTCGACGGCGCGGAATCGATAGAAGAATGGAGAAGGGCACATATTTTACGTCGTGGTCAGGGGATTATTCGGTGAATTATGTCGAAGCGAGTGGACATTTTCCAAAGTACCGTCTTACGAATTAGCTACGAGTAATAAAAATCCACTGGAGCATGAAAGTGTTCACTCAATAGGTAAAAAGTACGAAAATAGCCGTTATCTGTCCAAAACACGCGATCGATAATGAAATTATATGGAATTTGTTTTGAAGTCTTAAATGTTTTATGTGAGTTTTTGGTCGGATAATGGCTCGTAATAGTTATATTTTATTGTCGAGTATTATTTGGAGTCCTATAGGACTCCAAATACTTGTACTTTGTACTCCTACGAGTACTTGTTTTTGGACAAGTAGGTACTTTAAATAATTTAGTAGACCGTATTTATTCATTCTAAATATAAATTTTATACATATTTTATACATTTGTTTGTGACTAAAACTGTCAATAGAGAAGTCTGTTTGCATTTTACTACATTCGCAAATAAACCAAGTAAATTATTTTAAAATTTTGAAGCTCTGTTGCGATTTGAGTTCATATCCGAAATGATCGAATGAATACTGACCAAAT
This sequence comes from Sesia apiformis, assembly GCA_914767545.1. NCBI lineage: Eukaryota > Metazoa > Arthropoda > Insecta > Lepidoptera > Sesiidae > Sesia > Sesia apiformis. The sequence continues at coordinate 10,782,998 of OU611953.1, forward strand.
CTTTAGTTTCCTAAAAGTGTAGCGACAAACGATATAAATATAGACATATTTTATCTATTGTTATTGTATAAAAACCTAAATCGTGCTTTCAAAGATTGGCAGGTCGTATTAGTTAGAAACAATCATTTTTAGACGTGCAAACGTTCAAAATAGCGTAAACATGTGCAACCCTCACAAAATAATGTATGCGTGAACAAATCCAAATTCCAAAAACTAGTAATATCTGCCGGCACAGTTTTTGAATTTTAATTCTCCATATCCGAATTTGTGTTTTCGTGATTTATCTTCGGGCTGATTCATTCAGACGTTATATTTTATCCAATAAAAACACACAAAGGAAAAGGCGATTAAGGATTAAAGAACACAAAAATTCGCTTTGATTGGAAAGTAAAAAAAAATGTTGGAACCGAAGTCAACAGGAAGCCTTAATGCTTCTTTGGAAGTTAGTGAACTAATTAAAAGTTTAACACCTCTTGTTGCCTACACTTCGGCGTGGTGTTCGCAAATTAGTTTTAAGTTTTCACGTTCAAACAATTCAGCTTCCACAATAGACGTATTGATTATACTCTTAAACAACGTGAAACTGATCGTGCTTGATAATCATAAAATATCATAAGAAAATTAACAAAATTAAATTATATTTTGAATTAGGCATATGCAAGGCATCGCGTCACCATAAACGTTATTATATTAGCAAGGCTTTAATACCTACATTAGAATATTGAAGTTTCAAAACAAACTTCATTGTTTTGATTCATTATTCATTCATTATTCCAATTATTCAAATTGGAGATTACATTTAGAAACAATTAATTATAAGCCATTAAAATTAGATTAAAATCTAAAAAATAATCTAAAAACAAATTTTAAAATTATTGATATTTAATTAAGATTTCATAAAATTGAATATCGGTATTTAATTATGAGACTACTGTTATAATGTTATAAAAGAATGTACATATAAGAAAAAAATAACGCATTTAAATTTTGTATTATAAAAATAATAATAACATTGTGTTCTCATTTAAGTATAGGAAAATTTATAAATTCTTTTGATTATAATGTTCCTCTAATATTACAAATAAATTCATCGAATGCAAGTTTAACGTATTTTACGTTGGAGATTGTTCGCGCCAATAACCTTTGGTGTTTTTATTTGTAGGGTAAGATTATATTTGCTTACCCACATTTTTCCAATAATCACTTCTCATAATAATCCTTTTAATATCGCTGCACCATCGCATGCAAAAGAGTCTTTGGCTCGACCTTGTCGCAGCCGGGTCCCTTCCCTCTCGAGGAAAACCGCGTGGTCGTGGGCTCTGTCCACGACTGTAATTACGCTGATTAAATAGTTTAGCGATCGACCCCTCCCGTGACCGGTCGTAGTGAAACCCGCGTATTTGGGTGGTCCCCTGGACCACAGAATTTGCACACGCTGTGCCCTTTCTATACTGCTAGTATAGCCGCTTAGTGCTGAAGAACGCTCAAACCAAGTAGAGGGTCAAGAAGCCGAGAAGAAGCGCTACCAGGCTGGGAGCTACAAGGAAACCGTAAGCTTGGTCGAAAGACGGCGGTTCTCGGCATATAAGGTCAGGCTCTCTACTTTGACTATATTGACTGTTTATTTTATCACAAAAACCTATGGATCCGCACGGGGATTAGCGCACGGCTATATCGCTTAGCTATCGCGTTCTCAGAGATCATTTTGTAAATTCATCGAATGTAAGTTTGATGTATTTTACGTTGGAGATCATTTTGTAAATTCATCGAATGTAAGTTTGATGTATTTTACGTTGGAGATCAGTTTGTAAATTCATCGAATGCAAGTTTGATGTATTTTACGTTGGAGATCATTTTGTAAATTCATCGAATGCAAGTTTGATGTATTTTACGTTGGAGATCATTTTGTAAATTCATCGAATGCAAGTTTGATGTATTTTACGTTGGAGATCATTTTGTAAATTCATCGAAAGCAAGTTTGATGTATTTTACGTTGGAGATCATTTTGTAAATTCATCGAATGCAAGTTTGATGTATTTTACGTTGGAGATCATTTTGTAAATAAATAAATAAATTGGAGATGTTATCGCTTTAATAAAATGAAATTTAGAAGAAATAAATAGCGGAATTATTATTCGACACGATTGTTACGCAATGTCACGCCTGTCTCTGTCGTCTCTTATTGGTATCAAATGCATTTCGTATTTCTAAGAACAACAAACTTAGAATAACAAATAACAAACAAAATAAAGAAACAATGTAAAAAATTTTTTTTTTTGTTATTGCTCGAATTTATCATATTTACCTATCCCATCTGGTATTTTGACTTCTCATAAAAATTGAGTATTACACACTAAGTTTCATTATTACTTAACCCTACTTCATAGTGTAAGTAAATAAGTATAAATAAGAAATAAGTGTAAGTAATAAGTTCATAGTGTAAGTAAGTAAGCGAATTAAGTATAACTTAAAATTCTTGATATTGTTTTATACTCCTAAAGCTTATCAAATAGAACGCACACCTAAACCCCGACATCTTACTCATTAACGAGCAGAATAATATAGCAATTACAAATTAGTAGACTAGTTATTAAATTACTAGAAACTTAGAGACTCGACTAATTTAGAGACTAATTAGATCACCTAAAAATTAAACCTCATAGAATTTCACTTTACATTTAGTGACTAAACACTTAGTGTGTATCTATTTCGTAGTGCAATTTTAATTTAGATGCATCAAATATTTTTTTCTGTTAAAATCTATTGCTAAATAAAACAAAAACAACTTGTTGCCTAAATGTAAAATTTTCAATAACTTTAGATAAATCCGTAATCGGCAGTCCGAATAATAAATTTATTCCGGAAAAAAGAAGGAAGCTTTCACAAGCAAATGCCATTCTCTCCAACATGTCGCCCAATAGATATGTTCTCAAACTGGTGCGCTCAACTGAACCGAATAGTTCCTTAGGCTACAGAGCGATCTATTTGATATCTATAAAATAACTAAACGGCTGTTTTAGAAATCAAGGGCGCGTTTATTATTATCTTATATGTTTAAAGTTTAATAAACAAAGAAACATTGTACAAAATGGGGACCTTAATGCCTAGTGCCATTCTCTGCCAGTCAACTTTTGGTTAAATAGAATTACGAAGCGCGGTGTGTCATATAAACCAGAGGTCCCCAAACTTTTTTCCCTGTAGACCACTTGCCGACTATTTATTTTTCCGCAGCCTAATATTGATTTTTTCTAAACTTTATAACGTCAAATTTGTTTTTCATAGCTGACACAGTGCTGTTCACTTTGATAGGGCTTCTTTGATAGTGGACTGTTGTAAAAAAAGAAAAACAAGTACTTACAACTTTTATTCGAACCTTTATTGAAACGATAGAATTGAAAATCTTAATTTTATGTCTATTACAATAACTAGAGCACAATAACATGGTGAATATTTTAGTAGAATAAACCAGTAATTTAATGCTCAAAATTATAAATTATAATTATAAATGTACAATTCACAAAATTAAGAGTCAGTTATTTGCAACTGATTCCTTTTTTGTCGTGAGAAATTGGTTAGAGCGCTAAAACCCCTTTCCATAAGCTATGAAGATGGAAAAGCTACCAAAAACTTTCTTGTTATAGTCCATAATGCAGGATAAGCAACAAGTATATCTTTCTGAAGGCAGAACTGCAGACACCCCTTTTTGAACTGCAAATTAAGTTCTTCGTTAGTGCTTATTTCGATCAATTGTTCTTGTAGTAGCATATCCAATTCTTCAATGGCACCGCATGAATCGATAACTCAGTGAGGTATTTTCATAGTCAAAAGATCGTCAAACCTGGTTTTGAAGTCTGTGTGAAAGATATTGAAATGTTGGACCTATGTTCAATATGGCCTATGCCAAGACTCATAATCCTAGACGTTTGTCAATGACGAGTTGGGGAACTGATAAAACTCACGCCTTCCAATGTTTTGCTTGAAAAGATTAATTCTGACAAGTTTTTATTAAATTCAGACTGTCGCCTTGTAACTGCAAGTTAACCCCATTAAATTTAGTAAGTAGATCTATTAAATAAGAAACATCCGGTATCCATTTAATTAAATTTTCTTTCAAAATGGAATTTTTATCATACAAAAACCCTAAAATGGTCTAAAAAAGTAAAAAAAAACCTTGTCAAACATAAGCCTGGCTGGTGTTCCATCTACTGCTTCTGATGTTACATTTGTTAAAGGGATCGCTTTTTCCATGAATTAATTTTGCAAAACATTGAATTTTGATTCGCCTTTAGTGTCTGTTGTCAAAGTTGCCGCAAGAAACAATTATTGATAGATTTCTTGGTCCATCAGAAAACGAACATATGCCATTAATAGTGCTTCATTACCAGATAAAGAGAAAACTGATTCGTGTGCAGATTTTCCTCAGAAGCTTTCCACATAGCGACTTATTTCATTAATACGTCTTTGAACTGTGTTATCGCTCAAAAGAATTCTTCTGAGTATGTATATCATATGCAGGCGTGTGTAGGACAGTTTTTAAAGCCTCTTCAACGGCTGGCAAAGACAGCTGTTTCCCGATATTATGAGGCTTTCCTGATTTTGCTATGACTAATGAAATATTGTTAGATATTCATCGTCGTCTCTTATTGACGTTGAAGCGAACATACTGTCTCGCGTAGTTCTCTTCCGAAGATTTTCTTTCAGTGTCTTAAAGTATGTCAAATCGTTACCTGTTTTATCAGGGTGCACCCTTCTCAGGTGATCCTACAACTTGGACGATTTCATATCGTCGTTAGTTGAAACTTTGTTGCACAAAAGGCACATGGCCAGATGTTTGTGCGACAGTGATGGAATGAAGACGAACTTCAATTAATCAACACTATACTGCCTACATTTCTTTTTAACCTCGGCATTGTCAACTAGAAGATATCTGTCAACAACAAAAAACAAGATATTTAAATCTCATAAGACAATTAATTCAAAATTAATTCGCTGGAGTAAGACCTTATTTATTTAATTAAACCTTTAAGTACTTATATCGAAACTATTTGTAGTGAAAACTGAATAATTATTCAAACAATACGGTAATTTAACTTTTAATTTTAGGTACCTACGCCTATTCCATAAAGGCTTTAAATAAGAAGCCCACAAAATTGAATAAATAACAATAGATAAATACATTTTGAATAAAAAACAACATACACTACAGATTCTGACTACACCTCGCCTGATGTTAAGCGGTACAGGTGCTTTCCATGAGTAAGAGCGACTAATTTCGATATCATGGGTACAATTAGTCGCCCTCAATAATCCAGCTTTTAAGTTACGGCAGATTCATAGGCCTAACTAAACTTTACAAATTAAGTCTATAGTCATTTTACGGGACCTTCCTAGGAACTATCTTGTAAATTTAGCTAATTATAATAAGTAAGAAATACATTGTACAATCATGCAATCTGTTTTTACATCTGTAATTTACGGAACGCCTGAATTGATGATGACTATAGGTGAACCTCCATCATAAGAATCGTAGCAAAGAATTCAATATAATACAATAGACATATAATGTCTATGTATACTAATATATATCATTATTACTCTTCAATATTTTTAAAAACATTTCCACCAATCAAGAAAGTACGTGGGAGAAATGCAGATAACATTCTTTCTGCTGCAGTTTCATCCGGCTGAGTCGCTCTCAAGTCATCCGTTCGACTGAACAGCTCCTTAAGCAGAGTACGTAGACTACACTTTAACAAACCTAAATGGTTCGCTTAAGAAAAATATCGTGAAAGAAATTCAAAAAGCCCGAACTTTTTCCAGCTAACATTTAGTCATTTTATTTTCTGCATTATTAACTTGCTAATTAATACAACCTAATATTACATTTCATCTTTCTTAATAGACTAATTTAAGGAAGAGTAAGTAATTAATTAAACATCAACAAATGTTTCAAGATTATACAAACGTTTAACTACAAGCAATATCGACTATCTGAACATTATTGGACACGGAATTAAGCACTCACTAGAAATAAAACAATGGGTTAAATCTTGTGATTAAATATTCATAATTAAAGATCACACAGTATTGCCTGTAATTATTGAAAATAGATGATGAAAATAGTATTGATATCTGTAATATTATTACCATACATGTCTAACGGACAGTCAATTGTGACGTGTGAATTTTCTCTTTTGAATAAGTAACTGATGGATTTTACGTATTTACTTACTAGCAACACGCCCTGCTGCGATCTGGTGATATTTCCAACGGTTCTAACGATTTCCTAGAGAACCCAAACATGGCCTATGTCCAAGGACATTATCTTTCTAAATGTGAAAAAAATCCAAAATCGACGTCCAATTTACCTTTAGTTTTTGAATTTACCTTTTACATATGTAGGATAAATAAACAAAAAGAAAAGAAACTCACATCCTCTATACTATTAGTAGATTTATTTGTATAATAAATAGCACAGAATAGTAATCTGAGAACTTAGAGGCATAGAACGTTAACAAACAACAGAGAAAAGTTGAAACTTAATAATTAATTTATATTTCCAATATTTAAAATGGAGTTTTCTTGAAATTAATAGTTTCATGTGTCACGTTGTAATAAATAGGTACATATTTCAATAAACTCAAAGACCATGCCAAATTAAATGTCCCTAAACAACTGATTAATTAAATAAAAATGCACACTTGCTAACGAATGTGCGTCTGCCTTACTTTTAGTTACGAGTGTCCATATACGTAAAACGAGACCTTATATCCTTCACAATATACATATATGATAGATGGATAGATAATACATTTATTCAGATTACAGTTACAGGACACTACAGTTACCAAGGAGAGACCCTTGTACATATTTATACACATGATAGCAGAGAAGTTTTAAGTGAAAAAAAATGATGTTACAGTAAAGTAATGTAAATTAACGCGTACAGACTCAAAAGTAACTTTTTGCATATACGGATGTTTTACTCAGTCCTCTGTGGCAAGTAAGAGATCACCGTACTTGTATGTTACGCCATTTATCTACGATCCCCGGTACCCTTTTTCACTTCATGTAGTAATTTGCCGTCGCATGCACTCGCATGCATCCACCGAGTGCCTCTTGCCTTGCTTCATGTTACAGGCTAATCTGATTTTGGACTTGCTCCGGCTTCCCGTGGAAATGTCACTCGTAGCTTCTTCAATAAAATCAATAGACAATTCGAGTAGGGCTCAAATAAAAGACAGTCTGGAATATTTTGATAGCGAATGTAACTTTGGTTTATGTTAGAGTCCAAGGAATTCATGAAGATTATTTAATTCAAATTGATTTAGTAGTTACCCCGAACAAACAAACAAATATTTCTCCTTTGCGTTAATAATGCGCTTTAATGTTATTGTCTTGAATGTGACATAGGTTAGAGTCCAAAGAATATATTGATGAAGATGTCAATCAAATAGATTTAGTAGTTTCTAGGGTTACCTCTAACAAACAGAGAAGTATTTCTTTTTTGCATTAATAATGCGCTATTTCTTATTTGCATTGATAATGCATTCATGTCTTGATATTACTGTACTAGGTAATAACGTACCTAGTATTACAATTTGTCAGCATCTGTACCTAGTACAGTACCAACCCGAGAATACAAAGTTTCATGATTGTACCACAATATAATTCGTACTTGTAACGTTGTAAATCTAAAGTAGAATAACTTTATTTTATCCAATGAAATGTTTAAAAATTCACTAATAAAAAGATTAAAACATATTAGTTACATTTACAATTTAATTGCACATAATTCAATAGATGTCGAAATTTGTTCTAAATAAGTTTTGTAACAACTTTGTATTAACTTTTAGTGTTGTTTGCAGACAATACTCAAATGTTCAGGTTACTTAGATGAATGTAATAGCTGAAAATTGTCTTCTCGTATTGAAATTAATCAGTACCGCGCCATATTGTAGGCGAGAGGACTATAGAATCCAATTTGGCGATGTTTAGACGGAGCCTCATAGCTCAGTCTCACAGCTGAGGGGAGACTTTCATCAATTTAATCGTAACATAGAGATGTGACTGTTTTGATTAATTACCAAATTGTTAATGGTAATCAGATGTTCAAATTAACAACATTACTGTATTTCACAATTGTTACATATGTAACAATCTTACCCATATGGTTATATATGTATGTATCAATCCAGTTAGTGGTTAGTGCCAAAGACAACACAAGATCGTGAAATTACAAATAATTATTTTGTGTCTACGACTAAGTTACAAATAAATTATATATTGGAATGGAAAAATCTCCCTTGACTTAGTTCACCACTTTTGAACAATTTTCACAATTGATTATAGCGTAATTAGACATTTCTGTGTTTTGCAACGAGGGGGAAGCACGGAATTCAACGCTATATTCGTGCACGCAGAGTGTTGCCACCTTTCTCCGGCCTATGAGCGCTTATAGCGCTTGACAAAAGCGCTAGATTCCGCTAAATGGACGATAAAAAAAAAGTAAGTTTTCCGAAGTTCTTATATTATTTAATACATAAACACTTAATTATTAAAATACAAATTAGTCTAAATATTTTTATGTCAATTTAATCATCCTTAATCAATATCAATATTAGAAGGATCAGGATGGGTAATGATCACTGTAGTTGATTGAATTCCCTATGGTCCAGGTTCCTATGCTTGGGAGTTTTGTTTTTTGTAATTTCCATTTATATTTAAAGCCTTCAATCAATGCTTAAAATCAGGGTTTGCTTCCCATTCACTTTTTTTGATACTGGAACTTCCATATTAGTTAACACTTTAGTACGTACTTTGCGATTACAATAATACAACAGATTCGCAGTAAGACAATGAGAACTACAATGAATGAGGCAACGTTAGTAGGTACTAGAATCGCGTATATTATATTGGTTCAAAACGACCAATTTTATTCTTACTGCATAAAATACAAACAGACAAAAAGAGACAGACAAAAAGGACAGGTTTAGATTATTTACATTGAACGGGGAATATCCGAAAAATATGGAACGGTTACCGAATGATTTTCGGTGTTCCTGCTTACTCTAATCATGTTTATCCTTTACCGCTAAATTACTATATTTTTTTGTGTCATAATAAAGCGCTATATTTTCCGCTAGGAGATGTTGTGACAATTTAAGCACTAAGCGCCCTAAAAAGGCGTTATCTATTCCTTTACATCTGTAGTTAAACTTTTGTCCTCCTTCCTTTATGAATACAAATTACATTTTGTCTTTAGTTTCACACAGAAGGAGTGATTCTGAACTGTTCTTTTCGCAGATTCTTTATATTACTTTCATTAAATTATCACCACTCGATTCTCTTTTATTTTTTTGTTAAATACAACTAGTATTCGACAATCTTCCCGCAAAAATTCTTTGAGAACCAATGAAATTAAAACAAAATCTGTTAAGTATTTGTCCACTTCTAAGCACAAGACAAGAGAAAGAGAAACAGGTGTAAAATAATATTACATACTTAAATGATTATTTAAAGCGACATTCTACATTTCAATTAATATGCAAATATGAACGTGACGTAAAAATCCTCCAGCATATTCCTGAAACAGTTTCTACTTAACAAAAATCGCAACGACGCGACGTGACCTTGCAGATCATTAGGTACTCGAATCTCAATGCGTCTCCCGTACAAATTCATCTTGAATTTTCTTTAATTCCGCGTATGTATAAGTCTGTAACGATTGAAGGAATTATATTTAGTATTTCTTGGAATTATTATAGAATTTTCTTAAAATTTTAATCTCTGCGGCAATTTGTACCATTAGAATCATTGTTGACTCATTTTGGATCTTTATTCATGCTTTTATAAAAACTTATACAATTTTAAACATATTGTATTTTTTATAAACATAATTACTGCTTGCCTGAGCATTGCTTATAGTACGACTAGTAGTCTAGTTTGACTCCTTTATGATTCTGTTTATGAATTAACAAACATTTGCTATGAGTATCTGTCGTGAATGTCACAAGCATATAAATTGGTCAGTAGCATTACTTCAAATATTGTTCTATAGAAAATAAACTAAATAGGTATAATAATTAACTGAAAAAATCAATTATCTACACTAGGCGAATAGATTGTTCTTTTGCACGAACTCTTAGTCTCTTGACTGACAGAAATCGGGTGTTCGTAGTCTAAGGCTCAACGCGTCTGTCGTGCAGAATGTTCCAGAAATAATGTCGAGTCTAACGAGCTCCGAGCCGCCGCGCGTGACGCGACTACGCGAATGCACAATACTTAAAAGACAGTAAATGTAGGTTTCCTTGTTTGTAACAGCAAAAGTATTTTATTAATTAAAATGGTATGTATTTAATCGTTTCCAAAGTTATTCCACATTATGGAGCAAAAAACAAAACAATACACCCATGAGATTTTATGATACCGTGATGTGTGGGTACAACATCAACCCGCACGGATGGCTTTGAGACCCTCCTGCGGAAGAACACCGCCTCGTCCGACCGAACAGCATACTAAAGATGATTTCAGAAAAAATAACTGTCCTGTAGTGAGACAGTTAATTGAGAAAATAAAACCCAACTTAATTATAGGGTAGGTACTACCATAGTTTTTAAGTTACTAACATTTTTATTGATCTGTGCTGTCTGAAAAGAAATAAAAAAAATATAATAAATATCAAAGTATATGTCGATATCTCGTTGCAGTGTCCCACGTACTCCAGGTACCCCATACATCTCCGCTGTTCCTATATACAACTGTATCCAATACAACTCCAATACAACTGTATCCGTGAAACGCCCCTAGAGAAACAAATACGTTTGTATAAAGTTGGCTTACCGTTTACTCTGTGACGGATATAGAGGAGGCCTACTGAGCGGATACGGGCCGACTAATTATTATTACATATTGTGGCGTCAGCGGAATTCAGAATCAGGGAACGAAACACGTGCGCTGACAGAAGTGTAATTGTTATACCTAATTGCAGAGGCAGATGAGCGAATGCGTGCCTACCTACCTATTACAAGCTTAGTACAAAATAGTGGTTTTACTTTTTGTTTTTCATTAATATTAATGGCCAAATACTTGTTTTTCTGTTTGTTAAAGACAATAATATTGTCTATTGTTTAACACGACAGTACTTAATATTTTTAACTTCAAACCCCACATCGTGAGAATTTTGCAAAGAGTCCTTAATTCTCGAGAGTTATTCTCGATTCCGGGATTAGTCTCAGGAGAGTCCTCATTCACTAAGGAACATTATAATGAATTATGTTACGATAAATAATCTTTCCGCATAGGAGATGAATTGGGTCCGTTTGCTTATATTTTCCGCACCCACCAGCTACCGAAATGGAAACTTCTTTATTATTCTTTGCACTATTTTGCACACAAGTATCAATAACATAGCTAATGCGTTTTTCCTTTGTCAGTCATCTGTCTCTACAAAAAGTACTTACTTCCTTTGTCCAGCTTACACGAGTTGTTTACTTTTTCTCAAACATTGGTTCGAACCAATTAGTGTCCAACGTACACAACACACTATGATGCCCTAGTACACCAAAAAACTGACATCAGACATCCCAATATATAATTCATACGACCCTAATCGTTCTGCATGTCGGATGTGTGAAAATTTAATACCATCCGATCTGTCAGTATAGACAGAGAGCCGATATAGTACGTATACCTATGAATAATACGGAACACGTAAATTTTGGTACAGATCTATGTATATATATAAAAATGAATGTTTCTTTGTTTGTCCCGTATGCGTTCCTATACTATTCATCGATTGCGATGAAACTTTGGTGAGTTGTTGTGCCACGTCCGCGAAGGTTTCTGAATTAGTACAACCATTTTCCACGCGAACGAAGTCGCGGGCAACAGCTAGTATTTAATAAATTAGAAATACTTGTTACATTTAAACAATTTGTATGTCACTAATCAGTGCATATGACATAGCTATGATAAAAGAAAACTAAAATTGGAAACCATAACGAAAATCACACGAAACCGAAGGCTATCTCCTTGGAACTTTTCCAAGCGACAATGTAAGATTTACCCACTCTAGTAGGTGAATTGACGTGAAAATTAATTCCACGGAATTGAGAAAGTTATAATTAGATTCCAAAGAAATAGTATCTATCTATCATTTGCATTGTATGGCTTCGATTTTTATTAATTCGGCATTTATTCAAGAGGAACCAATGAGAAGGTAAAGATTAGGGACCCCAGAGCTTCCCTATTAGAGCGATCCGGAGGCGTGGTAATGCCCTCTCAATGAGTCAGCTGCCCGCTGCCCGCCGCTGCCGTCCGAGAGCGATCCATCAACCTGTCTTCCACTACTACCCTACAAACGTAACTACTTATATCAACGCATGCATTGTTTCTTTATTTGACGGCCCTGGAAATATGAATTTTCAAAGAAACGAAGTCATTCGGGCTTTCGCGCCAAATTTCTAAAGAGTCGAGGACAGAGGACCGGTGTGTGTGGTGCCTTAAAAGAAACATATTCGATAGTGAAAAGAGATAAGCTGATGATCTTATGCAAACATACTTGACAAATGTTTTTTACCATGCCATATGGCATGGTAAGGGATTCTCTCATATTGATGTTTTGGATCGGTTTTATCCACGATCCACGGTTTTATCAATATATCAAAAATAAATTTTATCTATTAATTGTGTATAGATAGTGCTATAATACAACTTAATAAAAAGGTAAAATTGACCAAGTGATCTTAATCATACATAACGCTTTAATTAAGTCTAAAACTTTATTTTCAATCAAAAGCAATTTAGGTACAGCCGGCAATACGTCAATGTATTCAAAATGATTCGATTCTGGTGATTATTTGTAGAACTTTAAAGTGCATTACAGTTTAAAGGTAGAACTGTCACCAACTGTAACTGTAAAGGTTTTTGACAAAATTATAAGTGTAATCAGTAACTTTTCGTGCCATGTCCTGTTTGATTATACCTACTATATCGTTTTATTGTACGGACAGGTGGAGGGCTGTAATGTCTAGCCGTGACTCGGCAGACAAAGGTCATCTATCAAGCTCCCCTGCCCCGTTATAACTAAAACAAATGCCAACTGAATCGATCCAATACCTAACCCATGCCGAAACTTTTCCAATAAAAGCAACTATCATCACTTATTGATTTTTCTTGCTTAATTATTTCGCCATCTCAAAGTTACCGGGTCTTCTTTTAAAATTGCGCCTGTCCAGAGAAAATATTATATGCGAAAATTTTAAATTTTATACAAGTTTTTGTTTTTTTTTATCATTTCTAGGAAACTTAGGATACATTTATATAATTTGCCGCTTACAAGTTCCTCGTGTACAAGTTCTATATAAAATCATTAAACGCCTACCGACGCTAACGCCTACGTTAAGTGAAGAAAAAAAATCCTTTATGCAAAATGAAACATGCTCTCTATCCTATGACTTTAAAAACAAATAGGTAAAAATTAAAAAATAATTTGTTATTTAAGCCGAACCACCGAAGGTTTCTGAAAATGGATAAATAGGGAACAAATTCACGTTATTGTCGGTGCTCTGGACTAACTGGTAATTAAACTAAAAATAAGTACATCGAAATTGAATCAGATTGATTCAATTGAATCGTTTGATACTAATGAAGTCAAACATTTTTCATATGAATACCATTTAAATGTATTGTTATAACTTCACTGGACTCATTTAATGAAGTCTTGGACATCCAAGTAATCAGAGTCAGACCTGGAGTTTAGTCTGGCAAAATGAGATATCCATTTTGCCAGACTAAACTCCAGGTCTGATAACTTTCATGATCCAATACGCTGATGAAACCACAAATGATCTGTCACAAATGACAAATTTAACACATCGAGCATTGAAGTGAATCATTAAATGAATGCGTCTGAAAACAAAATATATACTCATATCCACAGAAATATAAAGAATATTTAGATTAATATGCTCATATCCAAAGAGGACCCGACTGAAATAAAATTAACAGTAAACATATAGAGAGTCCGAAAGTTCAAATATCTTGGAAATTGGCCTAATGAACAGAATTTGCAGGAAGTCAGTTATGACCAGAAAGGGAAAATGCTACTTTCTCGAAATATTAAAGCATGTCGGCATGATCGCATTACGAACATTCTACAGAGAATGACATATACTTTAGATATGTCATGAGAGGTTGATCATCGTTGCAGTTAAGTATTCACGGCACACATATCAGATAGCAGGCACGTGTGTGCCTGTATAGCTATGACAGAAAGCGACACTTTGGCTGAAGCATCCCAGAGACTGATTTGTAAACAGCTACCCATTCTTACAATAAAGATATTCAACCTCGATAGGGGTGGAACCAGACAATTGTGCAATCATTTTATCCAGTGCTTATATTATTACAGAGGTATATATTATATTAAAATTATACGATACTGTATGTATATATAAATTTAAGAATATAAGGACATTCACTTGGCTAAATTACGAGTACAAGTTACACTTCTATAATAGCAATTAGCAATTCCCAAGATTTCTTCATTATTTATTCAGCGACATGTCTATAGAATCCTTGTCATTGCGGTCTAAATAATGAGCTAACTTTTACAATGAAAAATTAAGCTCACACGGCAACTTTTAATTAATTTTTACCTTGAAAAGCATTTTGGCTTCATCTGTGTCACGAAAATTCCAATGTTCTGTTTGAAAGGTATTTATTTTATACCTCTGATTAATATTTGGAATTTGGACTTAGGGAAGTAAGTAGGTGTGAGGCACATTATGCGCAAAAGTGTCATGAAAAAATTGTGCTAATAAAATTGTTTAGGGAGCATAATATATTCCTGATACCTGTTTTAGTATTTCTCCGACTAAACTCATATTATTTTTCTGCTTGGACTTGGTTAGGTTAGGTTAGCAAAAACATTTTTAATTGGAAAAGACTTGTTGCATTGCATTTGCATTGCAATATCGTTTTGTACTTTGTTACACGTCCGTTCGAATTTAAACAAAAGCTCTATACGTCTCTTTGAAACCCGCAATTTAAACAAGAGTGTCTATTAACATCACATTAAAATTTCAGAATTTACATTAAAATTTTAGGCGAAGTAAGAGCCAATCTGTATAATTTTATGCACGAAATGTAGATATGAAACGCTACGGTAGCAATAAAACTTTGTGAAAGCTCGAACATACACGCGAATGTACGCTCTGAAAACGTTTTTCCTAACTTTACTCGAATACGGCTGCTGTTACAGGGTATTAACAGCGGCAATTTTTGTTTGTTTGCAAATATCGAATCCGCTTAGTGAAATTCAAGAAAATATCAAAAGGAAAGGACTACAGAAAAGGAATTAAAAGTTATTCAACAAATTTAAATCAAAGATTTTCTTTACACTTGAATTCTTATTATTACCCGCAAATTTGACTGAAGAAAACTGAAAACAGATGTCGGAGATCAAATAAGCAATTCCGGACAGCGACAGCTCCTCAGCAACGTTCTCTGAATACAGATGAACGAATATAAAGTAAAACCCCTTTGGTGTTGCTGCTGCCCCAAATGGACTCTAAAATACGAACTCCGTTTATTTGTGGACTCTAACAAACCGTGCATAATGTACGTATCTTAGTATCTATTTAAGCAATGTCCTTGTAACACAACAACTGAGTTTATCTAAGGGGGGTTTTAGAGTAGAGAGAGAGTCTACGTAGGGTTTTTAACTCAGAAAACACTGATTTGCGGGAAATTGACAATTCAAATACAGCACAGGGCTAAAAATGCGGGATCCAAATTTTGCCTTCCTAGATACTTGTAGATCCGTGAAACTTGTAGAGTCCGTATTGGTGGAAGGTGTATATTTTAAGTGAATTGGTAGTTATAGGTAGTAGAATCAAACACACTTTTTCTGATATATTCGAACTTTAATAAAATATTATGTACATACGCAACACGAAACGAGTGCATTTTGATAGTTATGAAGAGATTCAGAATTCATACTTAATTTTTGAAATTCAAAGCGCTAAATGTTCTATAACGGGACATAACAGATATCTTATGCAGAACGTCTCATCCAGAACCCTAAAAACTGAACACACGGGACGGGTCCCGGCACACACGAGACGGTTAGCAATTCTAGGCCTAGCTTCGTATAATCACAATCAATCACAAATACAATATACAATCGGAGTATACAATCACAAACTTTCTGCTTGTATCTAAATTATTTTATTCTAGCTGCGTACGCGTACGCAACAATGAAAAAAGTCTTCAAAACTATAATTACATAGTTATTATTGCACTTTGGTGACAGGCTACGGTATGAATATAGGCCGGTCCTTCTATTTATGGTATGATGATTGTGGTCGAAATACCCTCGTATATAAAAGAAAAAGGTTAGTGCACAGCAGTCCCAGAACGTTATAGGCTGAGTGAACATACGAGTACCAGCTAAGGTTCCCTTTTTGTTTTTTTTCTAATTTGCCGCAACATCATCAGAATTATTTAGCCATCAAATTAGTTATGCAAACTGTGCAGAAGGGTTTACTAACCCTCGGTGACCTTTCCTCTAGCCCTCACGGCAGAATACAAAATGAGGTGGTGAATTCTTTTTCAAAAATTGACTGATTCTTTTATAAATTTCTAAAAATGTAACAATTTAAATATGTGGGCGTCCACACCAAAGGGGTCTAGACCTCGGCTTCTAGTTTCCAAAAAACAACAGTTCGGCTTAGAGCAACAGAGCAGAGAGCTGTTGCAGAGAGCAACAGAGGGCTCAACTGTGGGACACAAACATAGGCTAATAAAAAAGGTGAAAATTGTCACCTAAAACGTGGTCGGTATGCCTAATTTATTATTGACAAAATAACACAATTTATATTGAACATTATGACCGCAGTATATCTTCTACGTAATATACTATTACAGATGAGTTAAATTTTCATAATAACTTCAAAATAACTCCGATGTTACTGTTAAGTGGAACTGCCTTTTTTAGGTAAAATTTTAATAAATGATTTTCTCAAAACACACTTTTTTAACTTTGAACTTTGGATTTTTTTCTCTGAATAATCCATATCTAGCCTGTAGTTTATTTATATCGTGAATTTACCATATTGATTGTAATTTATTGGAGTTGTTAATATCAGTTCCATAGCCCAATTATTTAAAAAAAAAACTAATAAAAAGAACATTATTCGTATACGTACCAATGGAAAACGCACTATACACTGATTGAAATGTAGGCGTTTATTATTTTTAAAATTGTCTTTATAAAAATTTTGTGTCGGAAAAGAAATTATTGTCGAAATTGATATTACTGTAATATTATAAAGTAATATTATAAAGACTATAGTAATATTATAAAGAGTAACTGTTTATTTATTTTTTGTCGTTTGTTAATATGTAAGAGGTCCAAAATTATTGGTTCGATTTTGATAATTCTTTAACTTTGAGGAAGCCAAACTATTGCAGATAGCTAAACTACCCCTGTATTTATGAATCTTGCGCTTTCGAGCCACTTCTGCGGTAGCGGCAGCTTCTTCCACGGTCACACACTGTTGTGTACCACACGGTTGCGTCGCACACTAGGGGTCGCCCCGTACTCCACGGAACTAGGGACATCACATCCAGTATCTTGCCATCGTCACGCACGATACCGTTCGGCTCTGGAATAACCGGTACGTTAACGGAAGCAAGAGACCGACGCGACGTACTCGTAGGATGCCATTTAAGCTGGAGTGACGTGAGAAGTGGATGCCTGGTCGACATCATTACTACAAGGGTCAGTGTAGTACCAGGTGTTCAAAACATAAGAAAAGGTTAACCATAATAATGGCATATCAATTAAACAACTTTGAACTTTTTAAATCGCGTATATTTCACATTATATTATCACATTTTCACGCGTATATTTTCAGTCACCCCGTGACCACGTCCACTGCAAAGTGTTCGAAACGTCGCACAGTGGGACAGAACCGTGCGTACCGTCTCAAAAATCTGTAACTTTTTTGTTGATTGAAGTAAATCGCTGAAATTTGGTATGTAGTGTCTCCAGAGTACATACAATCCAATAATGAATGTATCATTGTCAAATGTTTAATAAATAATATAAAATAAAATAAAACAAAATAAAAATGTATTATTTTAATATTAAACCGTGGTTTGGTTAACTTATTGAATTATAATTTTACAGTTTTATGATATTAATAAACCTATTTTATGTTATTTTATATTACATATGAATCTTACATTTAAATAAATGACAAATATATAATAACCCACTCCAAAAATATGTTTTACAAATAATGTACGAAATTATTTCGATTTAAATAGCTAAGAGGTTCTTAGCTTCCTCTAACAATTTCTTGGATATAGTGACTGATGGTTTTCTGATACTTGATATATAAGGATCTGACGTAAATAGAAGACCATGAAATACGTCTTCGTTTGTTGCGGACCTAGAGCATTTTCTAGCATGATGCAATCTGAATTTTTTGTAATCTTTATTACGCGATTCTTGGGCATCCTCAGATAAATGACCAATGGGCAGAACAGCAAAATGTCTTATTATACTTTCCCCATGTATTAAGATTTTATGTACTGAAGAAGGCATATTATACCACATATATTTTGTTACGTACAGTTGTGCGGTTGCACGAGTATATTCACCAAATTTTTCTGGATTTACAGCAATACCGGATGCCATGGTTTGCAGAATAACATAGAACCTTTTAATAAGTTCCTCGTCAACCCCTGTAATTTCTGAAGCGCAGTAGTAGTTCTCAAAAAAACGCCGAGCTGTATTGCCGTCATTACTGTTTCCACTTCCTTGTCGGGGCTTATCAACGTGCAATCCCATCCGGCTTCGAAACAAACTTTGTACAAGCTTTTTCTTGTCTTCTTTACTTTTTTTATCTTCCGAAGTTCTCGCAGCCCATTTTTGAAATGAAAGGTTATATGAAATATGTAAAATTAGCTCCATGCACCTGATCCACGCGTGTAACGTAGACAAACCGTATTCGTAAGCATTTATATTATCTGGCTTTGATGCAATCTTCTCCAAATTATTCATTTCACTTGGCTTAGCCCCACACACTGTACATACAGCTCCAGAACTTGTGTCAGTAAGAACTTGTGTAACTTTTCCATCCACCATAGTTAGAAATAGATCGTGACTTATTTCAATTACCTGCGTCTCCTTGTGTATCTTTGATGTTTGCAAATTATTAATTTGACCCCGAATATCACCAACCACTGATCGGGTTTTCTCGGGCGTTTCTTTTGCAAGTTCCATCAGGATTGGTCGGCAATAACGAATAGAAGAACAAGCCGGATTTTGCCAAATTATCTCATGTGTTTCTGTGTCAGTCAGCTTTATTGGTACCAAAGACGCTATAAATAAGTTTGTATCTGAGACTAAGTCACTCTCATCTGTTAAAACTTGTTTATATTCGCTTTGCCCCGATGAACCATCACATCCCCACTTGGTAAACAATTTAAGAGATTTTCTTCTTGGGTTGTAAACATTTTCAATCTTTAAGATGCGAGCACAAGTGTGATCCAGCAAATCTTGTAGATTTACTTTAGCACTTATATCGGTTATTTGAATGCTGGATAGTGGAGGATAACACAGTTTTTTGGCGTTCGTCAGTATATTATATGATGGCAATATGTCGAAGTTTTTGTTAATCAAACTTGCTCGAAGAAATCCGTATTGTGATTTCGAAAGATCTAAATCTGCAAACATACTTAAAGCTTCATCCACCGTAAAATCTGTTCCATTGCGACTTTCATGCAATAATTTTTCCTTCATGATCCTTTTTTCATTTCTTTCACAATTCCGCATCATTGAAACAACAGTAGCTTCTTCGATTTCTCCTTCAGCCCGCAATCCTTGAACGTATGCATTATGTATATACTCGAGTCCATATTGTTGTACCAATTCCATATTCTTTCTTTTTTTCGATTTCTCTGATAGATCTTCATAAGACTTTGGTGGACGTCCACGTTTTTCAGATGTTGTAGGTGTAATATCCATCGGTGCTTCTTCGAATTGTACCTTAAATTCACCGTCTAACCACGATATATCATTACTAAAGAAACGTTCTTTAGTTCGGTTAGATTTGGTCCACCGATCGTTAAACGCTGTTATAAGCGTTTTTTGAATACGTTTCACAATTAATTCACTTTTTTCAGACGACAAATGGTGGTGTTGTTCTAAGTATTTTTGAATATCTTCTGATTTTGTTCCATGGCCAATAAAAAATTCGCATAATACTCGTCGAGGCACAACAAATTCACTCATTTTGTTTTTATTTTTAACTACTTTTTTTTTACCGAGGTTGGTGAAGACTATATTATGTTAAAGCACACTAAAGTACTGGTAAATGACAACGTAAATCAATAACTTTTATACTGAAATTTCGTGTGAAAAAATATTACTATCTAGTGTCATTATCAAGTTCCTAACCACTATCTATGAAGGTGGTTAGTAGTAGGTAGGTACTGATAATGTACACTAACAACTATAACTAGATACCACTTGCTCCCTTTTCCTTCACCGCGATAGAGAAATACATAAACTATATGAGAAACATGTAATTCACACAGTGATAACAAAACATTAACCACATCTGACCGGACGATAAAAAAAATATACTACATACTAATACATTACCCAAAACTCCCACTTTACCTAAAGATTGAGTAAATAGATAATATTGTTTAAGAAAAAAAGGTCAAAAGTGATCTAAATATCCAAAAATCTCATTAATCAGAACTAAAATAATTTTTGGAATATTTTGTATTTTCTCCCCATTAGCCATTTTTAGTTTCATTTCAAGGGGGGCAGATTCGGGCACTCAATTTTTTTTGCCCTACCTTTAACATTAGCTGCTCTATACGATGCTATCAAAATTACGACATGGGCAGACACCGCTAACTGTCAAAAGTCTATGCAAAGTTTCTAATAAGGATAGAATATTAGGTCCTGAAATAAAAATTCTTTACCTCCCCAGGTTTCACATAATGGTTCACTTAAATTATTTTTAAATAGAGTACTTCATCACCATTCTAACCATATATCACACTTACAAATTTGCTGGTAAAGTAATGCAAATATGACCATGTAAACTGGTGGAATTGTGTTCTACATAATTGACATAATTTTGAGCGTCAACTTGCAAGCCTTATTCTAATACAAAAAATGAGAAATAGTGTATTTCAACTGCTATATAATATGCATTGAACATTCAGTTAGACATATGCATTAACAAAATATTCAATATAGAACATTACGAAAAGCTATTTTTGAGACGGTACGCACGGTTCTGTCCCACTGTGCGTCGGGATATAAATAATGTGAAATATACGCGATTTAAACCGTTCAAAGTTGTTTAATTGCTATGTATAGTAATCGCGAAAACCTAAGAAAATATCATAATAATGGCATTCATATATAAGTCAATCATTTGTTTATCATTTTACCTTCTTACCATAAAAGATAACACTCGTTTCATAATAGTGTTTTTAAAAGTATATAACAAATTTGTTCGGTATCTAACAATTTGATACCATACAAAGTTTGGTAATGGTATAGAAATTTTAAAATAGCTATTTAGTATCATAAAACCAAGAGTTTCCTGTTAACAAATCGTGCTGAATATACTCGTAAAATCAACTTCTATAACCACTGTTTGCTGGTACTTTATTCGTAGTGTGGCCGCATAGTGAGTTGGCAGCGTTAAGGACAAATTAGAGCGTATAAGGGGCGTCGCGGGCCCTGATTGATGGGCCTTGTGAACAGCTTTAATTCAATCGCAGGGGTAGGTAATGCGCGGGTACGCTGTAGCTGTCATCCATCAGACAGACCCTGATGTTTCACTTCACGTAAACAGCTATTAGGTTGAGGCATAGAATTTATTTTGAAGTGATTATTCCTATTATTACGTTTTGCGCAATAATGTAGTAAAAGTTCTAGCATATTTTTTTTTGTATAATTCAATTTTTTGTAAAACTTTATACCGCGAACCCGAAAGTTGTGGAACGAACTGCCCACTGACATTCTGTCACTTACCTATGACATGGGACTCTTTAAGAACTCTTTAACTCTTTAAGTTTCCTGCAAGATCGGCAGCTCATCTGCATTCCCCCGGTGCTGCAGGTGTCCATGAGCGACGGTGACCACTTACCATCTCCCCGTCTGCTACCACACTTCTATAAAAAAAATCTTTAGTGGCAATGGTAGTCAGCTACCCTAGTTTTCTTTGCCTAAAGATAGAGTTAATGAATTCATTATGTATGTTCATTCAAAAATGTAGGTATTTGTTTTGTTTTTCATCAAGAGATGAAAAACAAAACAATTACCTATATTTTTAATTACGCTAAAATACTTGAAATGGCCGTTGTATACTAGGAAGTTTCAAAGGATTTCAAACTTATTCTGTAGTTGAATAAAGTTAGTTCATATTTTAATTTAATTGAAGTATACTTTAAAAAATGCATACCGTACCTTACCCGATATGCATTAAAAAAAATCAAGTGTAATGAATAATGATTCTAGATTTCCAGCTCTATTATAAACTGTTAGTTTTATCAACGAGTATATTGCCAGTTAAAGCAATTAGTCGCATTTGAGAACTGTACTGTGTTTATTCGCACTATGCAGTAGGTACCTACTTAATAGTAATAAATTGGATTTGATTAGCATCTGCTTTTCTAGCGGATGGCCATCTTGGCACATGAGTAAACTGCCTATTCGACTCAATTACAATTCTGTGTCCTACTCGTCTTCCTTATTATGCTTGCATTTATTGGTTTTCATATTACCTATATAGTTATTTATGTATAAGTATTTAAATGCACCGGGTACCTGGCAATTATTATTCCTTTCCAGACTCAAAGATTGTCTGGCTTTAAGCGATAAAACCGCCTTTTGTGTAAAAACTATTTTATTTTGTTGTATTTTTATCTGCAGTGTATAATAAAGAATACTTACTTACTTTCTTGTAGTATATAGTCTTAAATGTAAGATATTATAACTTTCAAAATTGTCGAGTTTTATAGTCATACTTATTTAACTTATAAAGAAAGTATTAGATGGTTAATCTAGCAATTATCACATTGGAAACACGACGAAAACCTATTTATTTATGATGCGAATAAATATTGGTAATATTATACTTGTTCCGTATTAGTTCAGTGTTATTATAATGTTATTTAACCTAACAAGCAGTACAATCTTTAAACTACAATTGTTTTCTTTGGATTGGTGGCCCCTATTGTTCTAAGCTGCCGTTGACGGTCAAATAAAAACTTAATTTTATCAGTAGGCATAAATATGTAACAAGAGTTCTATAACAAAGCATATACCTACTTATTGAAACGGAATATACGAAAGATATAAATCCCATATAAATTTGCCTATTAATAATGTCAAGTTCGTTTCAATAAATATCTAACTCGATAGGCATCTTACTCATAGTCCTAATTGAAGATATGTCTATTTTGACAAGTTTTTTCACGTCTATGACGACATATTGTTGCCATTTCATTTCTACTTATCCGTTTCCCAAACTCATATAGTAAGTAATAGTTAAAAATGCAGTGTTTTGAAAACGTGTAATCGAGTAATTTCAATCTATATTTTCACGTCACGTGCACTCGTCGTTTCACAGGAACAGCTTTTTAATACACTTGTCATAACACGATACCATTACGTCTTCATTTTACTCAAGTACTACGAAGAGTTTATTCCTTAGTGTCACAGTTACGATCAAATTGAATTCAATTTGTACTGAGTGCAAAATGTCTGAAACAAAAAAGACATTTGAAAATGTTTTCAAAGTCACAGTGATAGCAATGCGCCTTAACCGATCTCATCCAGCTCTTAACCGCGATAAATTTTGGATAATGCAACTTTTCTTTATTACCATATTCTTTCTTTCTTGCTTTGGACTGATTCTTAATTCTGTTCTATTTCGTGATATTCCTTCTGGGAAATACGCTGAAGCCTGCAAGAATACTGTCATGATAATTGTCGATATAACTTTTGCATTTAAAATTGTCATTATGCTACTTTATCGAAACTCTATAAAGACTCTAATTCGAATTATGGAAGAAGATTATGAAATATCTGAAACTTTTTGTGATGAGGAAAAATTGATTGTAGAAAAGTATGCTAAGAAGGGTGTGAATGTGAGCTATTATTGGCTTGCCATTACTGTTGTCTCCTCTCTTACTTTTCCATCGAAGGCTTTCATTTCAATGCTCGTTAAATACTTGAACGGAGAGTTTGAACTTGTACCCATGTTCGAAATATCGTTGCCAAATATAATAGAGCAACATAAAAACGAACCAGTAATATTCTGGATTTTGTTTTTAATAACGCTCGTTTTCGACTTTTTCGCTGCAACGATCTATATAGGATTTGATCCCTTAGTACCGGTATTCATTTTACATGCTTGTGGCCAGTTAACTGTGCTTAGCAAACGGATTATAAATATATTTAATCAAAATTCAGATTCCAAAAGCGCAAAGAAGAAATTGAAAGAAATTATCATAAAACTGCAAGAAATATACAGGTTACTTTGATTTTTATGAGATAGGTGTTCGAATATTTTACTAGGGAGGTTGGCATAGTCCCAAGCCATAATTATTTTTTTCAAATTTGCGTCGCACGGTGAGACCTACACATATCGGTAGGTAATGTATAGAGAAACAGATCAAAGAGAAAACAGAACGCGGGTGCAGTTTTAGTTAAAATAGCAACATTAATATACATACATAATAATTTATAGTAAATATATACACATTATAAACTTAAATAAAAATATAAAATATATATATATTCCGTTACTGTTGTATTGATTCTGTTGTTATTTTGACAAAATGTCAAGTCATCATATTGTGCAAGACCATGCTATTTTTGTAGATTGAGCACTTTTCATGGTCTACGGCACAAAGATCTCAGCGTCTTACAGTATCTTACTTGCTGACCGAAGACTACATAGCCAATCACTTATACTACACAGACTACGCTCACCACATGTTTGATGATCGGCAGGTGAGACATGTGCATTGTTTGGCACATGGCTTGGGCTCGACACCAAGAACTAACATAACCATAACATAACATAACATAACTATAAGAACATGTCTAACCTCCCGCTGCCTTTTTAGACACCATTCTGTCCCGATTTAAATGACAATGAGTCTGATCAATGATGAGACAATGAGTGACATCCGGTCACATTTATTTATTAAATTATTGTTGCCATCTAATTGAAAATACTCATTCTCAATAAATAAAGTAAATACTTATTAAATTATAAATCTAATTTGTATGTGATTTATACACGTATGTGTATGTCGACTTATGATCATGTGAAATCGACATGTATTTCAACGAAATACAAACTATATTGTAATTAATAATAATTATTTGGTCGCATTTTTGTGTGTTTATGTTTACATATGTCTGTTCCTTGAGATAACAAATTATAAGTTCGCTTCTAAATATTTGTTAATTTTTTACCAACCGTTAGAAAAGTAAGTAAAAAATGTTATTTGATAACAATTTAATTAGTGGAACCACGTGATTTGTACATTTTTATTATGCACTGAGGGAAGAATAGCTAAGGTCTTATATATAAGGTCGCTAAGGTCGCTAAGGTCGCTTATATAGCGATTTTTCAATCATAATATCTCGGTAGGTTGACACTTTAGCACATGATAGCATGTAACATTTTTTGTTTCTCTGTGCATCTCCTACCGAAATATGTAGGTCACAGAGTGCGATGCAGATTTGAAAAAAAAATGGCAGCTCAGTACTATGCCTAAATGTTTTGAACCCCATTAATTAATACCTACCTATCTAAAAACATTATTTACGTAAATACACAAATAATATTGAAAGTAAATTAGTATCTTTATTAATTTTTAGTTTCGTGGATGTTATCAAAGAAAGGTTTCCGATGTTGTATGAATTTAATATGAAGACAACAACATTTCTTCTACCACTTGCAGCGTATCAGATCCAATCGGTACTTACATTTATTTACTCTAAATAACACGTCATCAAACACTTTTTTTATAGGTGTCAGATATTTATTATCACGAGTCACATTGAAATAGAAGTAGGTACATATATATGTGGCGCTCTATTTATAGATATATGTATATACAATTAAATACTAATATATAGTACATGCTATGTAGAAATTGATCTGTGAATATAACAACATAAGTTATATTATTTAAGTTATAGGACCAAGAATTTACTATTTGAAAAGAACTGCACTACTGTCTTAGTGACGTCACTAAAATGCAATAGTACCGTTATAACCACGAGTGAGAAACAGATTCGGCGACAGCTCCCTCTAATATCTCTTATTAAACCTCTGTCTACGTAATTTTTTCATAAATTTTAAATTGGATTGCACATTGTCTTGTGCAGGAGGGATATATGGCTTTAAAACGCCATGGTAGACAAGCGGGTTGGCGAGTGAGTCCACTCTGAGAGGTGGTGTAGTTCCTCCACGATTGTGGTAGAGGCTTTGTTATCCCTTAGTCGCCCTTTACGACTTCCACAAAGTGTCTCTGTCTACCTCTGTGCTATTTCATAGTCAGCCCACACCACACGGCACATTTCCAACATACTTACCCGTATGTTGTATTCGCAACTGGCTAAACGAACACAAATATATCTCACTGAAATAATTGGACACTTCCACTACTTCTCGTTTTTGTGTTCATTTGATTTTTTTAATATCATATGTGAAATTTACACATATAACAAACGCTTTCAGTCTCTTCAACAACGAAAAATGGATATTGAATTCACATCGTTCTTTGCTGCGACAATATGTCATTTCTATATGCCTTGTTATTATAGCGATCTTCTTATGGAGAAGGTTAGTTTAAAATTGAATTAATAAATTATAAACATAGACACAGGTAAGTTATTTCTGTTATTCCACTAATATTATAAATGTGCAAGTTTGGATGTTTATAAATAAATAAGGCCACACTCAATGGCCCACACTTGGATTCCCTGTCTAGTGGGTCCAGAGACACATACAAAGACAATCGCAAACACACACCAGACCCGAACATACATTTGTCTTCTTCTTTTAACATATGTATGTCCGACCGAGAATCGAACCTAGGACCTTTTGCTCAGCAACCAGGGTCACTACCAACTGCGCCAATCGGGCCGATCGTGATTGTTACTCAACACATCGAACTGACTGAACCGATTTAATAATAAATATATCAGTAATAATCATAGTATTATAGCTACTGTTTTCTTTATGCCCTATGAATTTGTTTAGCTCACCCCGTACATTGTATTTAAAGTTTATAGTTTCTTAGGGTGTGTTTGTGCATAAATCATTTGTTTTCTTTTAGGGCGAAAGTCTGCGTCAGGCAATATATTCGTGCAGATGGGAGAATCAACCTGATCCAAGTACGCGGAAGACAATCCTGATAATGTTGTCTCGAACAATGAAACCACTAGTCATCAGTACCATATTCTATTCTATATGCCTCGATACTTTTGCTGAGGTAAGGAACATTCAATGATTAATTGAAATTATTTTTCTATGTTCATTAATATCCATCTCTCCCCATTTTCCAAATCCATTCCTAAATCTCCAAAGGTAGGCAGCGCTTCAGGGGCGTGCCAACGTTTCTCATTCTGGACTGAAGTTAGCATGTATCGTGGATGTAGCAGGACGACAGTTACCACTTACCACTAGGTGGGCGGGCGGTCTGTTCGTCTGTTAATTTTATAAATAAAAATATGCTTTTTTCTGATATCCTAAACCAACGCAAGCTAGCGTAACATATATTTCTCGTATTATTTCCAGATGTGCCATAATGCGTATGCTATATTTAGCATAATGAATGCGGCTTGGAATTGAAATGCGATTGAAATACAAGAAATATTTTTCAGTTACGTTCACTTTACATTATAATATGGCCTAAGTAGCGAGCACATTTTTATTTCAAGAAGTTTCAACACACTAAACAGAAGTTAATCGGGTTGCTCATCCTACTTAAATTGAGTAGTTTAGCGTTGAATATACGTCGGGACAATAAAGTCGACAATTCGCACAAATTCAAGATCCTGTCCGAACCCACCACCTGATTCAGCGGGCAAGGAAAACGGTACGGTACCTCAAACTTCAAACATTTCGGAACCGCAACGCGTCTCTCTTGAGGATATTCGCATCATAACAAGGCCTGAGATTAAGGTTATGTCTGAATTCGACAAAAAATTCCGAAAAGAAGAACAAAAAGCTTACGAAAAGATATTGTATCCGTTCAGTGGTCAATTAAACACATGCGTGACCATTATGATCGTATTATCAAAAGAGTTGATTATTTAGAAAATGAAGTCAAATCCCTTACTGGCTTACTGGAATTAAATCTGATGTCAGAGA
Source organism: Sesia apiformis (assembly GCA_914767545.1). NCBI lineage: Eukaryota > Metazoa > Arthropoda > Insecta > Lepidoptera > Sesiidae > Sesia > Sesia apiformis. The sequence continues at coordinate 10,811,449 of OU611953.1, forward strand.
TTTGAAGAATGCTTTTTACGTTTTTCAGAGGGATTTTAATGATAAGGAACAGGCGATAAGGTCAACTGTTGGGTTTCCAGAAAGACAGGCTGAAAACCTTTATGATGTGGTGCCTCGCTTAGCGGCACGCGCTGATTGTCTTTTGAATCCGAAAACTGACATCGACTTCGTAACTCGAGTTGCGCCTAAAAATCGTGACGTCAAGAACCCAAAGCTTTATTGCTAGATTTAGAAAAGATAATTTTCTAGCACCGTTAAGAGTTACATAAAATTTAAGGCCATGTGATGTTCGATATGCCTTATATTTCAACAATTATATATTCGGTTATATTTCAACCAGCATCTGACGGGATACAACATTGCCGCTTAAAGTTAAATGTCTAATTAAGGAGAATAACTCAAATGTGTTTGTTAAATAGCTGTTCGTACTAAATATGGATCTAAGGGATGGAGGAACATCTAAGGACAGCTGTAAAACAGATTATTCTAGTCAGATGTCAGCATACATTGTCCTTATGTATATCTAGCTATTTGTAAAATTGATGGTGTGCAAACTAAAGTAGTGACAATTACCGTATATGTAATGTGAAATAAATAAATATGTAAAAATATGTAAATGTCTTGAATAAATAAATAATTAAATAAAAATAATTAATGTTATCATTGAAGAAATTGAAGCAAATCGATTGCAAATCGACACATAAGCAGTCATCAAATTGCGGAAGAGCTTAGCATTCATCACTCAACAGTTTTGGATCACCTGCATAAACTGAATTTTGTAAAAAAAGCTGTTTGGGTGCCGCATGATTTAAATGACGGCAACATGGTGAATAGAATTTCCTTATGCGAGATGTTGCTAAAACGAAATGACCAGACCTTCGGATATCATTTATTCCGCTGTTTACAGAATTCTCTATATGGGGTAAAATTACATTCAACAGAAGCCTATATAAACCATTTAAAGTAGATTTTCGCTCAGAAACCCCAAAAAATTGATAGCGATGGGATAACGGCTCTGCCAGAAAAATTGTGAATATCCAATATTACACAGATTTGATTGGATTTGTCTGTACATGCTAGACAATATTCCGTTCAATAAATATTTATGTAATACAAAAAAGTCTATATTATTTTCACTATAAAAAGCCGCGAACTTATTCAACTACCTTTAATTAGGGCATCCAATATCGCCATTTCGATTTCGCAATATTGCGAGATCTCGCACTTTTTCCAATATCGCAAAAGCGAGATTAAAGGTGCGAGATTTCGCTAGATTTGCGATGGCGATTTCATTCATTTCGTCTAGTGAGAATGCGTCTACGCATCGCATCAATGTCGTCTCACTGGTCGGGCATGTCAGAGAGCCCGAGCCCCACAGATAGATGTGGATGTGAACAAGTACTTAATCGTCTTCTTCTACATTCTCGTCTTTAAAGGATAAACTCGATAAAAATATAAGTACAGATTATGTGTGCAACACCACAAAAGTCAATACGAAGTCTCTAGAATTAATAATAAAAAAGGAAATGAATCTTTTTGAGATTGGAGGTGGCAGAGGGAAAATATCTGGAAATTATATATAGTTATTTAAAAACCATTCCACCAACGAGTGTTGAGTCTGAACGAACTTTCTCCGCCGCCGGCTACTTATGTAGTAAAAGACGTAGCAGTCTAGGTGATGACACTATTGACGCATTGTGTTTACTACACAATTATTTTCAAAAGGGTACCTAATTAATTAATACTCAATATTAATTTTCATATTCGTGTGTGACATTACGTAATGTATGATTCTGTATTAAAAAGGTATTCGTAACTAAAGAATAGTATTGGTAAAAAAAGGTGACGTCTACCGTCTTGAGCGTCCAGCGATGTTCCACAGGTTTCACTTGGGTTTCACTGTATTCTTAACGTGAACCGATAGTAGTCGAATGCCTCATACGTTTAACGTAAGTATAATATATGGCTTCATATTTGTTTGCTGCTTAGAAACAATAGCTTTAATACTATTTTCAAAATAACAGTAATTTTATACTTTGTAAATAATTTATAGACGAAATGTACTTGAAGTGGAAGTGTTAGTACCTAACTAAGATGTATTTCATTGACATAAGAACGTAGATCGAAACCTCCTTGTACTTTCTACACACTATTAGGTACTTATAATAATATATTGAATTATGTACTTAGTACAATTTTATTTGTGTAAAGGTTCGATAATTTGTTTGGTTCTAGGCATTCAAAATCGATAAGGAATTCAAATAGACCAGTCTGTTTGAATTTTGAAGTTTGAAAATTTTCTCACTGCAGTGATAAGTAATACCAAAATACAGAAAAGTAGAGTTAATTTAAGTTTATGTAAGGCTTACTGTTATATTTATTATATTACTATAATAAACAAAATAAGTTAATAAATAAAACTTTATTTTAGTTAATATAAGTGCATAGGGTTTTAAGAAAAACTTGTAATGAATAGTGATAAAAATACGTAGATACTTAGATATATTAAAATACTTACAAACAATTAGATATATTTTTATATACTTACGTATTTTCACATTTAATTCTTAGAATAAATTAATTGTGGTACGTACGTACGAGTCCTAGCTTGTTCCATTTCCCCTTACTTGTTTAGGTACGAGTATACGAGTACATACCAAAATTAATTAGAGCTTCCAATTACATTTTTTAACGTCAAGACATAGTTGAATCATATTGAAGAGTTCTGAAATACGAGTACCTACATAACTTATTCGAATTAATTTTTGCCACTTAATTTTAGAAAAGTATCTAGAACGTATTTAGAAGTATCAAGAAATAGAAAAAGTAATAATACTTACGTAATTTAAATATTGGTATCCCATTTCAAGCCCATTGATATCCCATTTGATGGGACTCAGATACGTACCTAACACTTATTTATAAACATACAAGAATTAGTATTTCGTTATCAACAAATGAAACATTTATATTTGATAGCACTTGAATGTACGTGACATAATAACAAGCCAGGAAAACAATAGATGTGACTTTCCGATCTACATCTGTACGGTATACGCGGATCTATTGAAACTCTACCCGATACTCCCGATAGCAACCACTCCATTCTGAAAAGTAAAAAAGACCAACAGAGAAAAACAAACTATATTTTTCTACACAGTGAGATAAAAAATATTGTTTGCTGAGTTTCATTTTAATTAAAAGTAAATACATGAAGCAAATATACTCGTACACTATACTCGTCGAATGTGACTCCGGCTTACGAGTTTTTACCATAGAGAAAATACCAATTGTATTTTCGAATATTTTATATAAAAATATTTGCAGACAATTTTGACAACAGATTCCAAATGTTAAACTCGGTAGATAACTTGAAAATCTACTAGACAGTACTTTACTTAACTAATAGTGTTCTAACTTTAATAACTAAAATACTACTTTTAAAATTATTTATAGTTTTGTCAGGACACTAATACTAAAATTACAAAGTATTGCAATTAGTTTAACTATTAGCATTAGGTATTTTAGGTTTACCTTCGTTCAGCTATGATGATGGAAAAATAAAATTTTAGGAAATTTTAATAAAATTATGTAAAAAGAAATTTCGCAATCATGAGTAGAAGAATCCATGGTTATAATAAAGATGTAGAAGGGTTAAAATATCAAAGCAAATATTCTGTGTAAGTTTTTACACAGAATTTTTTGAGTGGGTGTAAATTTCCGACAGTATCTTCATCGTAAAATTATCTTTTCTCTTCTTATAGGTCAGAATTTCCATTTAAATTTTTCATTCTGCAATGCCTGCCTCCGTTTCTACATTTTTAAGTAGCAATTTACTTTTTGTCTATATTCTTACAACAAACCTCTTATATAATATTGAAACCACAGCACAGCTTATGAATATGTATTACAGAAATATTGTATATATTTTATGACTGTTGGATTCACTTTTAATTACGGAAACATATTACGCTTTACATATATATGTATTTGTTTTATAAACGAACTGAATGAGAGTTTTTTGCTGCACCAAAAAACTCTCATTCAATTCGTTTAAAATTTAACTAACAATTTAACCAAGAGCTTTAGTTTTTACTCTGTAAAACAATGGCTATCCATTCAATATGTTTATAATGAATATACTTATAATCATATACGTATTTTTACATGCATCCACATTCTACGACTATAAATAAGTATAAGTATTGTATAAGTATAAAATGCATATGCGAATTTCAATTTCGTCTGAAATGTCGGTAAATCTTTCTCCGTGTGTTCAACTTAGGCCTAAACTAATAAAATAGGCTAGGGAATGAGGGATAAGTGAAAATTTATTCAACCCTAAAAAGAGCCGCTTTACGAGAGCTCGTAAACGGGGATGGGGATATGGTGACCGCCAGTGATTGTTGACACTCCGAGAATTTCACTTTGTAACCAGTGTTAATCACCGACAACACAACACATATATTTGCACGATTTAATTAGAGTTTAATTAAATATTTTTTTGTAGAAAAAAGCTGGCAGACGAGCAAACAATTTGTTATTTTCATCGACATTCCGTGTCAACTCTCGCCAAGAATGATCAATGTTAATGTGTTCTATTGAACTATTGAAAGCCATAGTGCATACCACATCCACGGCCGACTTGGTGGATTTTACTCCCCGAATTACCTCACACATTCACATTCACGAATCACATTCACGGAAATCTATTCAAGAGATTAGGGCGAATATTGGCTGTTCTCATTCTATTTCATCCATTTTCTACATTCCAATAGCAATAGAAAATAGCATTGTGAAAATGAGCGTAATCTCTGTAGGTATTCTATCCTACTTTTGCCAGCTTTCTTGATTCTTTAGTTCTTTTCTGACTATATACTCAAGAGCTGCTGCGTGAATAGCGTTGTCGATATCATTGGCAAAATGGAAGGTAAATTTACTTTAAGTGTGATCTCCGATACGATAGTCGCATCAAATACAAAAGTTAACTGGTCGATAACCGTTACCATACAACATGTCAAAGACCGAAATCAATGGTGGGATAAACCAACTAAAATAATTATATTAATAAATACTTACTCTTTATTGCATACAATCAGTTATTACATGTGCACAAATATATCTTTAAATGACAGCATACAATAGTCAATAGGCAACCTTATCGCTAAGGCGATCTCTTCCAGGCAGCCTTGGGATAGAGAAAAATAAAAGGTATATGCGTAGTGCAAAACAGTAGAAATTTACAGATAGAATTATGTTCAATATATTCGTATATCAACCAATCAACTATGTAAAATGGCTTCATAATAAACACAAATTTCATCAACGAAACCCGACTAAGAAGTATAGATTAGATATAGTACGTATAGTATGCTAGATGCATTATTCCTTCATATAATTATGTAGCTAATTTATTACAGCACAAACAACTTGACTCATTGAAACAAGTCGACGGTGAAGTTTCAGTGACTGGAGCGTAGCTTCAGTTTAATTGCTAACTAAATTCTTGTCTTGTACAATACTTGATTACAAAGCACTCTTCGATTCCTTTGCGCATTTATGTGCTTACTACACACTTGTTCAAAATAAATATTTTTTTGTGACAAATCTGGTAGATATCAGCTGTTCGTATTCAGAGAAACTTTACAAATACGCCCGCTCATTCAGTACACTTGACGATGAATAAACTCAATCATTGCCAGATGTCATTTCATCTCGCTCCGCTCAAGAGCGTAGAGTACAATCACACGATGCAAACATTGTACGCAGGCAATTATGCAAACATCGTGAGTAGACAACAATGTACAAAATCAAGTTGAATCATTAGTTTTTTATTACTTATATATGTATTTTATTGTACACAAAACAATATAGCTGTATATGATTAAATGAGAGAAGATGTACAAAAGGTGAGCTTATCTCTCTTAAGGTGAGCTTATCTGGAGATCTTTTCCAGCAGACCCGTGAAATAGTGACATTTTTTATTTATTGGATTTTTAATCAAACTCTATGTTTTGTCCATGGCTTCGCCCGCTTGGAACCCGATTCCAATCGGTTTGACCGTGTAATATATGTATCGGTTTGACTGGTTCCTGTTAATTACTGAAGTACCTACTCAAATATCATACACTATTGATAAAATTTTCTACTACTCGTACATCTACCAAGTCACATAAAATAATCTGGTGGAAATAGTCAATTTCTTAAAGTTACCCATGTGAGTTCATTGCTATTACAGATACCTCAAACCACAATAAGGTGTTCAGTCAAAATATTTTTTTATAACCTAACAGCTACTTGTTGACAATTGAAACATTCCCGTTGAAGATGGATTAATGAAAATACAAAATTATTATTGTATTCATTTATTTCCCGAAGTGTCAGCTGCATCATTAGTGGTGCAAATGATACCTATGTATCGTTTGTACCATTAATGGTGCAAATGATACCTATGTATCGTTTGTACCATTAATGGTGCAAATGATACTTATGTATCGTTTGTACCATTAATGGTGCAAATGATACCTATGTACCTATGTATGTTTGTACCATTAATGGTGCAAATGACACAGCTTTGTCGTTAAGTTGTACTCATATAAGATAATTATATTTTAATCCCGATATATCTGTCTACAAAATAACCATAGTTACATTCATGGAATATATGAAGAATAAGAAATCTCCAGTTCTGTGATTAGATTGCAAGCTTTTTAATTAATAATACTATTACCCTAACAATTGCTAGGCTATTGTTATTACTGAAGTAAAGTATGAAAATTATTTTTACAATAATTTTTTGTGATATTATTTTTTTTATTTGCCGCGCTTTTTCAGTTTCAACTTTAATTTTTTAGACACTATTTGTTGAAAAAGTAGGTAGAGCAAATTATATTGAAGGTTTTATTAAAATTAATTCAGTAGTTTTCCAACAAACGTTACTTTATTAGTTTTACCTTTCTGAATAGTTTTACCACACAGATAGTGGAATGTTCTAAATAGCGTTCTCTGTGGATTTCCATTAGCGGTTGTCTAACCTGAAGGTAATTACGTTTCAGATGAGTACTTCAACGTAATAACACTGTAACGAGGGTCTGTTTCGAAAGTTCCGCTTAGTTTTTACAGAAATTGTATAGCTATATAAATTGTTTTCTTACTAATTAAACGTATAGATAACTATAGATGAGTAGGTAAATACTCATTTACTTACTTATAGGTAGGTCAGGTAGGTAATATTTCCATTCCTTAAAGACGAAACACAGATGGGCGTTAAATAAATTTTAAGTTGAAAAATTGTTTGGAATATATAGGTATAGGTTGAGACTTTTTTACAGCATGATGTTACCATCTGGACCGGCTCATATTTACGTGTGTGCATGCGTTCATGCTCATATTTATATGTGGGCAAGCCCACATAAATATAAGTCGAATAATATATAACATAAGTCGAATAGCTTGATTAGGGATCGTAATAAATTTAAAAGCCTCTAATAATATTTTTTTTTTATTTTTAACAGGAATAACGTTAATATTTTTAAGTCACAACGGGTCATATAAAATTTTTATTCAGATTTTGTACAATAAAGTTAGGTAGGTATCAAAAGTAGAAATTGTCAAGGTCACTTCAACGTCTACAGTTCCATTAAATTCTAAAATGCTAAGAAAACAACCTTTAGCTCAAATTTTCATTTGCTTTTTTTAACACTAGCATTTGGACATGCTACACACGTAGCATAGCAAATGTTGTTATTTATTTGTATTTATATTTCAAATGTTTGCTCAATCTCAAGGAACAAGGAACACTTCGCTTGACAGAAACACACATTTCGGGCAAATACTCGTAGATGACTCGTAACATGGCGCGTCAACTCACACATGTTGGTACAATAATTATAGGATTGCTCTCTCGCACATTCGTTATGAGAAAATTCAGGAATAGCGTTGAGTGATGGCGCGATTTAAGGGCTCCTTCTAAATTAAATGTACCCAATTCGAACGAACAATTTAGATGCGTATATTTTATTAACGCCTCATTTTCTACAAAAGCAACGTTACGTAAACAAGTTTCGCTCAATCTTCCTTGTAAATTATTCACATTCAGTGATTCAGTCCTACACTTTAATTTATTTCTGAATCAGTCACAAAACTGATTCAGTAATATAAATAAATTAATCTTCTTCACAATTATTCATGAACAGGTTTCTTCATTATAATCAAAGGACTTTTCTATTAAACTTCCTGCTGTTTAAATGATAACAACAAAATAAAACAGGTAGGTAAATCTATGAAAATGAAGAAAGAAGGTCAGGTAGGTAATATTTCTATTCCTTAAAGACGAAACACAGATAGGCGTTAAATAAATGTTAAGTTGTCATAGATAGTCATAGATAAGATAAGATCTTCATTACAATAGTTTATAACTAATAATTTCCAATATCTTCTTCTACCTATATTATAAATTGTAAAGTCAGTTCTATAGCTATATGAAATCAGTGTCATTCATTGGTTTTGAAGCTAGTTAAACAATAGTGGCAGTATACCCTCATCATATATTATACAAAACTATCCGTATAAAATAACACTATTAGCGGTGTGGTGTGCGCCGACTTTAGAGTAGCACCACCAGAGTTGCTTTAGAGTAGCACCACCAGAGTTGCTTTAGAGTAGCACCATCAGAGTTTCTTTAGAGTAGCACCACCAGAGTTGCTTTAGAGTAGCACCACCAGAGTTGCTTTAGAGTAGTAGCACCATCGCTTTCCATGTAATCCGACTAAGGGATAAAATGCCGCTAACGCAAGTGCTGAGGAACTACACCATCTCTAAAAGAGGGAACTGGCAAACTCGCTTGGCCAGCGTGGCGTTTTAAGTCTATATATTTCTTAAACGGATGAAAAAATGGCTGGTTACATTATCCATATAAAGATTGACTTTAACCGAATGATAATATCAGGTGCGATAACACTAGCGATCGCCCGCGTTTTGAACAGCAGACGAGCTACCAGGTAAACGACAGTCTACCTGGTGGTAAGTGAATACTGTCGCCCATGGATATCCGCGATACATGCCAACATCAATTCAAAATAACAAACGTTGGCACGCCCCCGGATATGCTGGTTACCTTTGGAGTATTAGGAACAGATTTGGTGAAAGAAAGAGTTAAGAAAGGGGGAAAGAAAGTATAACGGGACGAGGAGTTTTCTTAATCGGATTACACCTCCCAAACCTCATTAGGTAGGATCCCCATCCTGTTTAAGTTTAATCCAGTCAAACGTATAACGAAATTAGAAGTTACTTTTATTAAATTACACTCTTCATTTGATGTGATAGGAAGGGATAGGATATAATGGGATGGGATGGTGTGGAATGGACTCTAGCAAAACTGAGTAACGAAACAAATAAGTAATTGGGAGAAATTTAGTCTACTCGACTGGCCAAGTTACCCCCCTCGCATAGAAGCATAGAAGACTACCGTAAAATATACGGCTAAGATGGCCGTATATTTAACAGCCGGCGGCTGTGGGATTGTAGTGTGCATTGCACCCTGCCCCTGTAAAATGTAATTTACTTCCATAAATAAAATATTATGATTCCTATAACCATTAAAAACGAGTTTATCAGCGCACACGAACACGCGCCTAAACACACAATACGTGGAAAATTTCCCTAAATCTTTACTAACAAGCGTTTTGTGTGTAAAGGACACTCACATGTAAAATTACGTCAGTATGACATCCGCGTCGCTCCAAAATGAAACAGCATTTTACTTTACATTATTTACTATTTGACTTAGATATATAAACTATACTTTATAATGAATACTATACTATACGTTACAATGAAAATCTATTATCATTTATAATCTATTAAAAATATATTGACTATTATTTTTCGTTGTCATACTTTGGTCATTACCAAAAGTTTGGAACATAGAATATAGGTATGGTAAGTGCAACAAGCAACACAATACAGAAATTTTATGACAATACAATCAGTTGCAATATACTCGTTCACATATTGTACTTTGACACAAATTGACACAAAACTTTGTCGTTTCTTCTTTTGTCTTCCGTTTTCTTACTGATTCAGTTCACCGTAGCGTACAAAAGATTAAAGATGGCGTACGCTTGATTACAAAGCTGTGAATAAAGTATTAGATATCAAAGGATAAGGAAATATTAAAGTTAAATTAGTCAAAGACTAATTTAACTTTAATATTAGTAATTAGTTAAATAGTTCAATAAAATTTTGTAAAATATAATTCGACGATTGAAAGGCTATTTGTCTTAAACGCCCTCCGCCCGCGCTGCTACGACAGAGTCCCTCACCATCCCAACCTCCTAGTAGTTGCCAGCCTAACCTATGTCCCCGATAGGAATGACCCTCCCCGTTATCGTCGTCCTTGTCGTCCTCGGCACGTCCTAGACGACCCCGATGACCAAATTACTGCTGCTAATGCGGTTCAACTACACTCACAGGACTCACAGGCTACACATACTCGTATATATCAAATTCGTCTATACATCTTTCACGAACACACAGAGAATGGATTCTTGCCATAAATGATTTACGATTAAGTACTTTTATTAGATTTCATTGTCACAATTAGCTGATTAAAATCACACATGTAATTATTCTATATAAATCAACGCAAATTCATGTTTAGTTTGAATTCCGATTATCTATTCAAATTATGTTGTATGAACTTTTAAAAACTTTATTTCTTCACAATCAACAATATCAAATCACACACGTGACATAACTATTCTGAGCTTTATTGCTGTTCTCATAAAGTATTTACTCAATAATTTAAATAGAGGATTTAATATTTTTCATTCATTTAGTATATGCTCGTGAACAAAATGAAGAGACTAATGTCTCGTCTCATTACAACAAAATTCTAAGTTGAAAAATAGATTAGAAAATAATTCATTTATTCTGACACATTTTATCCTATTCGAGGTATGCTATTCGATATATTTAATACGAGTATAAGCTACTTGAGGCAACCCACCTGGAACTACTGGATGTGACTAGTGACAAGTAAAAAATTCTGAGAAGAGTTTTCTGTAATACCTTCTATGGAAAAGTCACGTCTAACTCACAAATATGGAGATAGTGAAAAAAAATAGTTAGCATTAAACTAAGGTTAATATTACCTCTGTGAAAGCGTCAAGGCAAACTGTGCGAAACACCGTGCGAATGCCGATGGGTCGCAGAGTTCGAGTCAATATTACCAACAAAGTCCTGCGCATTGGCGAGTCTCCGTGCATTTCCCAGCCACACATGTACACAGCCTGTCTCACATCTTCACCCTATTAATCAAACAGTCAATATTATTGTCTTAGGTAAGGTAAAATCCTAGCCTGCATTGAAATTCCGTACGTGGGAGTCACAATATAGGAATATCGCGGTAAGTAGGAACATTCAAAATCTGTCACTGATACAGCGCGCAGCAAACAGCAGCGCAGTTTAATAGACAATCATCCAATTAAACTAGTAATAATACTACCATCTAGCAAACTTTACCTCTTTTAGATATTTTATTTCATACTAGCTTTGGCCCGCGACGTCGTTCCCGCGGTCTGCATGATTTACGTAGCCTACTCGTATGTATAGTATACGAGGTCCATTAACTCTACAAACTTACCTTTTCCATCAACAAGTCGCTGTAGTAACAGGGTACGAAGCATAATACAACACCACCCATGAAGAATGTGATATATTCTACATTCACTTCACCCTGACGGAACGTCTGGAAAAAATCAGTAGAATCATTAAACAACTGCATCTCTTTGAAAATGAAATAGTCGAATGTAACATGCAAATAATTAACTAACTTACTTCAAGAACCTGAAATAATGTCACTGGCATTAGAATAGCTGTCGTCTTCATACTTATTTCAAACAACACGCGAAAACTTTCCTTAATGTCATCTACAAAGCTTAAATTAATAGAAATATTCATAAATATATGTTTATATAAATACTGGTATTTGTTTAAAGAAAAACAATATTAATGTATTTTTTTACCTGTATATATTTTGTAAATGTTTTACAATAATTGCAAGATTCTTTCTTGTTTCAACCGGATTGAAGTCTTTATTTACAAAGAGATTCAATATTCGCGACTTTACAACCTCTAATTGACCGCAAGCGTGGAGAACGAATAAAGGGCCAAGTGGTGGAAAGCCGATATACATAATTACCGAGTAAGAATCGTAATACAACCAGAATATATACAGAATTGCGAAACCGATAGGGGTATTTTTCACATTCTCCACAAAAGCTGGATATGTTAAGTCGTATATAGCAACGAACTGAAATTCTCCAATATATCTATAATATGCCATAAGGATGACTGACTTTAGCACAAACACTCCGCCTGTAATAACCGACGTTATCAGCCACAATTTAGTGACCCACCTGCCTCTTTCAGCATATTCTTGTACTAAAGATTTTTCTACCTGAGGTAAATTTTTTGCTATTTCAAAATCGTTCCTTACCGAATCAATTAAACCTATAAACCTACTTTGATACCACATAAGGATAGTGTATTTAAAAGTGACGACAGTATAGACTACCAAAACAGTTGCAGTTGTGCATGCATGATATATGTTCCTATTTTTGAGATCGTGGAAAACAACACTGTAACATAACATGCCGAACATTATGGTGTATATGCCATGCATAAATGCAAACTGCAGTCCCCATTTCCTGTCTCTTGCTATCTCTGGATGAGCACGATTTAGTGTCAAGCTAAATGTTGCAATTTTGAACATTTTATTAAAATCCAACGACATTTTTTCACGTGAAGCGTTTTGTCAGAAATCTAAATATATTCTACCTGAATTCAAGCATTATCTGCTTTTATTTTCTATAATTCAAGCGTGCACTCTATAATTTAATATGTTGTTCAATTATATTACTAATATTTATTAGAATTGATACTCACCTTTCACATTAATATTTATTACTTAAGTGGAAGAAATTTTCATATTTTATTTCTAATGATTTATCAATAGTTTCAATAATATTAAAGTTTTGAAATTAAAACATGACGCTTGAATATTAAAAGGATCGTTAGTATTAAAAGTACTTTACTCCTCAATTAGATGAATTCGGACTGGATGATGATAATCTTATCCTACAGCTAAAGACCGTGTGCTCCCACTAGTTCGACAATTGTGGCAATTGTTTGGAATATGTACGGGCAACATAGATACAGAATTCTCAGCAATAAGACGAACTTAGCAGGCAACACCTGCAGTCATAAGGAGGAGAAAGAGTCCACTTTACATGGACTGGTAAAATACAGAATTTAAAATTTAAAAAATCATTTACATACACCATACTACGGAGTTCCACAGCTGTCGGATATATGGTGAATATAATATCCACAGGTTTACCTGTGGATATTATATTTCGAGACCAAGAAGAGTAGAAGATAGGGTTAATGTACACAAAGGATCCCATTCAATCAAAGTGATTGGGAATCAAAAGACATAACCAGTGATCATCCGTGATAAGTTAAAAGTGGCTTATTAGATAATCTTAATTATTACCTATTATCCTAATTAGAAGCGAAAATATTAATATGGTAATAAATACCGGCACAGAAACAAACATTGTATTTTTATTTTCAAAAACTTTTTAGGTGCACGTAGGTAGAGAATAGATATTGTCACACAGTGCGTTAATGGCCACTTAACATTTAGCTCTATTTGACGGCCGTAATTATGTTACCTGTAATTTATGGTAAAGTAATTAATTAGTAGAACCTCAACGTCTAACAATTTATTATTATAAGGTTTGCAAATCGCAACTACTAATATAATAAATTATTATATACGACCATCAATTAAAATCTTCAAAGAAATAAAAAATAGTAATGATGCAGTCTACATAAATACAGAAGATTCTTTGTTGACGACCGGCGCACTAATAATGGCTCGGCGGGCCGACCGGTCGTATACGAGCGGAAGACGCGCTAGTGCACGTGGCGGCGGGTGACGACTGACGGGGCATATGAGTGCCCAACTGAATGATTGTACGCCGTTCTTCAAGTATGCAAGGTTTTCTTGAGGTCGGGTAGTCGGAGAGTTTTCTTGAGGTGCCGGGTGGTCGAAGTGATACTCGTAGGACTGCTGTTTGACGACTGTGTTTTTCGGCCAGATTGGCCCCATTTATATTCTCAATACAAGCTGCTCAACAAGGGATGTTTGCAACCGAGGGTTTCCGCCCTTTTTGTCTCGCCACAGGAACATTTGGGCCGGCTGATCCTCTCTCCGTATCTTTATTCGGAGGAACATTTCCTCGATGTCTGCGGTGACCGCTACGCTCCGCTCTCGGAAACGCCACAGTATGCCCGGGAGTGACTTGAGTAGATCCGGGCCCTCTAGTAGTCGGTCGTTGAGGCTTGTTCCGCACGATGTTGCCGCCGCGTCGAATACGAGTCTTATCTTCTCCGGCTTGTTCACGTTCCTTGTGGCGAAGTGTGGCAGGTACCACTGCAACGGGCTGTCGGATTCGGACCCATCGCACCTCTTGGCGTAACCTTTTGCTAGCAGGTTGTGAATCTCCGCCGTGTACCTGCGCCCGAAGTCTGGGTCTCGCCGCATCTTCCTCTCGATGGCGTTTAGTCTTTTCAGCGCGTCGCCGTAGTTCGGGGGCATGGCGACGCTGTCTTCCCGCCACGGTAGGCCCACCTCGTATTGGCCGTTTACTCGCCGTACTGTCTCCGCGAAGATGCGTTCTGCGCGCTCGTCCTCGGCGCTCACCTTCTCAGCTCTCGACACGCCCAGCGCGTCTATGCGAAAGTGCTCACGCACAAGATCCTCCACACGGTCCCTACTTTGTGTGGCTGTCACTTGCAGCACTGTGTCCTCGTTTTCGCGTATTACACGGCGTGGCATCGTGCCGTGCACACTAGGCGCGTCCTCGAAGCCGCGGGCTCGCTTTGCCCGCCGACCCGCAACTCCCGTGTCACAATCGCTGCCCAGTTGTCCGCGCCCATCAATATGCGCGGCGTAGCTTCTCGACGTGAAGACAACGGCAGATCTTTCAGGTGATCGTATCGGCGCACGCTGGGTATCCGTTGGCCTCTCAGCTTGAGGCCGCTAAGCGTCCGGGCGGTTATTTGCAGACTTCTCTCGCCGGGACCGCGTATGGTACATGTGACGCGCTTACTTGTTGCCTGTTCTAGGCTAGTGCCCACTCCTCTTATTTTCAGGACTTGTGTCGGTCCGTCCAATCCGACTTCCTGGGCAAGGGCTTCGTCCATCAGTGTCACCGTGGAGCCCTCGTCTAGTAGCGCGTACGTGTGCGCCTTGCTCCGTGGTCCGCTCACCGTCACCGGACACACCTTTAGTAGGACGTCGCTCGCTGTGTCGCTGTGCGTTGACAGCACTGCTTCCGCCGGCTCTGTTTCCTCTCCCCGCTCTGGGGCCGGTGGGGCTGGGCCTGCTCGCTCGCTGTGAAGTAGTGGGTGGTGGGGGCGGAGAAACCCGTTGACGCCGCATGCTCTAGCGCGGCACAATGATCGTCGGTGCCGCTCGCCGATGCACTTGAAGCAGACGTTGTTCTTCTTCGCCCACTCCCATCGCAAGTCCATCGTCATCTCCTTCAGCTTCTTGCAGCTGGTGGTGTGGTGACCCTCTCCGCAGCAAAGACATATGACGGCTGCGTCGGCTGTGTGGTACGCCGCTTTGTAAGTCACACGGCGTGGTGCGCTTGCGGGAGGTGCGCGCGCCTCGTTCCTTCTGGGCGCACTCGTCGCAATGGGTAGCTGGGCCGGGCGGGTGTATAGGGCCGCCCGATCCGCTTCACGTGACAGGAACACGGAGAAGGCGGCGAAGCATACATTATATACACAACTACGCAATCACTGCACATCACTTATGTCATGTTACTGTTGGCTGTCCGCAACATTCTCCCCCCGGCGAAGACTTGTCGTAGCCTCTTGCTCCACAGGGAGGACAGCCAGCCTCGTCACCGGCCTCAGGAATGATCCGCCACTGGTCCGCACCACCGCCGTCCGCACCTTCCCGTCTCGTCCAGGGAAGACTCTCTCCACGATGCCGCGCGGCCACACGTTGCGCGGCAATTGTGCGTCGACGATCACCACGAGGTCCCCTTGCTGCAGCGGTCGCACGTCGTCCGCTGCTCGTCCTCGTGGTACCAATGTGGGCAGATATTCCGCGACCCAGCGCCGCCAGAAGTGGTCGGCGAGCGCCTGGGTCCTTCGCCATTTGGATCTGTCCGTTTCTGTGCACGGACCGGTGAGAGGTAGGCCCGATGATGACCCCAACAGGAAGTGGTTCGGGGTCAGCGCCTCCGCGTCGTTGGGCCCAACAGCAACGTGGGTCAGAGGCCGGGAGTTGACTGAGTGCTCGGCCTCCGTCAGCAGTGTCCGTAGCGCCTCCTCTTTAGGCGCCTTCTCGTTCAGTGTAGCGTGGAGTGCGACCTTCACGCTGCGTACCAGGCGCACCCAAGCGCCACCCATGTGCGGCGCGCCTGGTGGGATGAAGATCCACCGCACTCCCCGCTCGGTTGCGTAGTCTTGTAGGTGCGGCTCCCACTCGCTGTAAGCCGCACGTAGCTCGCTGTCGGCGCCGCGGAAGTTAGTGCCATTGTCCGAGTACATGGTACCCGGCCAGCCGCGGCGCGCTGCCATCCGTCGTATTGCCATGATCGCCGAGTCGAGGGTCAGACTCGCGACCACTTCTAGGTGCACGGCGCGCGTCGCCATGCAGGTGAATAGCGCGCCCCATCTCTTCTCGCGGCGCCTCCCGATCGTCACGGTCATCGGGCCGAAGTAGTCCACGCCACAGTGCGTGAACGGACGTTGATGCACGGTGACCCGCGCGGGCGGCAAGTCGCCCGGCACTGGGATGCGCGGCGTCGCTCTTCTAACGCGACACCACTGGCAGCTGCGTGCGGCGGCCCTCACTGTAGGCCGCAGCCCCAATATGCAGTACCGTTGCCGCAGATCGTTGACCATGCGCTCGTTGTTCGCGTGGCCCGCCTGGCGATGCGCGTCGGCGACTAGTAGACGGGAGAATGGGTCGGCGACTTCGCGTCCGTCGGGACGTCGGCCGCCTCGATCCGCCCTCTGACGCGCAGCACGTCCCCTACCAGGGTCTATGGTGAATAGGCGACTCGTCCTCTTGATGAAGTCGCCTCGCTGCAGGGCTTCCACCTCTGCCCCGAAGCTGTCCGCCTGTGCCCTGTTGACCCACAGCGCCGTGGCTCGTTCGATGTGTCTGGCCTCTAGCTGCGTCCCCCTCTTCCGCAGCTTGTCTGTAAACAATAAAACATATGCGGTGCTTCGCACTAACCGCCGGAAGTTGGAGAACCTGGTCACGTCGGGTAAGTGGTCGTGACTTCTCTTGATGTCTTCCACGTAGAACACTGCTTCGGGTGGTGGTGGGTAGGCCTCTTCGTCTTCTTGCGGCCACTCGCTCTCCTCCAATCGCAGGATGCCGGCCCGGTGAACCAACGTTCCGTTGCGACGGGAACGTGGTTATACGACGCTCTGGTTGCGTCGTCCGCTACATTCTCTGCCGTCGGAACCCACCGCCATTGTTGTGGGTTTGATTCTTCTTCGATTTCGCCGAGACGGTGTGCGACGTACGGCGTATACTTCTTCGCGTTTGTCCGTATCCATTGCAGCACCGTAGTCGCGTCGATCCAATATGTGACCGAGTCGACGGAACGGAACCTGTCCTCGCCGCACACGGTTTTGGCGAGCCGAACTGCGATCGTCGCCGCCTGTAGTTCCAGTCGCGGCACCGTCAGCGACTTCAGTGGCGCCACCTTTGCCTTGGCGGCGGCTAGCGCGACTCGCACGCCGTCCCTTGTTCTGGCGCGCCCGTATGCCGCCGCTGCGTACGCCTCTCTGCTGACGTCGCAAAATACGTGTAGCTCGAGTCGGTCCGGCGTCGAGGTAAAGTAGGCGCGTGGGATGCGCAGGCTCGCCGTCTCTGTCAGCGCCTCCAGCCACGTGCTGAAGCTCCTGGCGTCTTCCGCGGGTATGGCCTCGTCCCAGCCGAGTTTTAGGCGCCATAGTTGCTGCAGCAGTATCTTCGCCTTTATTGTGAAGTGGCTCAGCAACCCCAGCGGGTCGTATAACGACATGACCGCGCTGAGCATCTCTCTCTTCGTGGGCGCTCTGAGGCCTTCTCGCACATCGGTTGGTACTCGATGTATGGCCGTGTTGAAGCCCAGCGTGTCCTCCTGCGCGAAAGTGCTCACGCACAAGATCCTCCACACGGTCCTCTCCACGCTACACTAAACGAGAAGGCGCCTAAAGAGGAGGTGCTACAGACACTGCTGACGGAGGCCGAGCACTCAGTCAACGCCCGGACTCTGACCCACGTTGCTGTTGGGCCCGACGACGCGGAGGCGCTGACCCCGAACCACTTCCTGTTGGGGTCATCATCGGGCCTACCTCTCACTGGCCCGTGCACAGAAGCGGACAGATCCACATGGCGAAGGACCCAGGCGCTCGCCGACCACTTCTGGCGGCGCTGGGTCGCGGAGTATCTGCCCACATTAGTACCACGAGGACGAGCAGCGGACGACGTGCGACCGCTGCAGCAAGGGGACCTCGTGGTGATCGTCGACGCACAATTGCCGCGCAACGTGTGGCCGCGCGGCATCGTGGAGAGAGTCTTCCCTGGACGAGACGGGAAGGTGCGGACGACGGTGGTGCGGACCAGTGGCGGATCATTCCTGAGGCCGGTGACGAGGCTGGCTGTCCTCCCTGTGGAGCGAGAGGCTACGACGAGTCTTCGCCGGGGGGAGAATGTTGCGGACAGCCAACAGTAATATGACATTAATATGAAAGTGATGTGCAGTGATCGCGTAGTCGTGTATATAATGTATAATTGTGTAGCGATAAGTACGCACTATACATTATATACACAACTACGCAATCACTGCACATCACTTATGTCATGTTACTGTTGGCTGTCCGGAACATTCTTCTTAATCTTATTATACCACATTAACATAGCGCTGTATGCACAACGGTCATCGGTACGGTACGACACACATGACCGTCCCACTGCCATTTCAGCTTGCTTGTCTTTTCTGCAATGTTCGTTAGTTACTTTCATTTGGCGAATTATTTCGTTTCCGATCTTCCATAGCTCAAAATTATTGTATCAACATGTAATCCAGTTCCGATGATGATATGCAATCCAGTTCCGAAATGTGCGAAAATCGCTCTTTTTCATTGTTTGTTGAAATAGTTGAAATAGTCGACAATTCTTCTTGGACGCTAAATTCTACCACAAGTGGGAGAATATCCTTACTACTATATATCTCTAAATATATAGTAGTATATAAATGGTATGGGGGTCTGTTTTGATCACAATCAAAAAGTTTACGAGGGTCCGTTCTTTTTCTTACTTTTTTTCATTTTATGACGTAATAAAACGAAATCATATTTCAGCATTGCGTCATCTATTCAATCAGGTTTAAGTGGTTGTTTGCAATACATGAATTATTTTTTTGTTTATAGTTTATAATGATTGACAAATATCTAATGAATTTGTTAAACAGCTTGTGGTAGTAATTGACACTGACAAAAAATAACATCAAGTATATGGAAGCTCCATTAGTAAGTATGGAGTGCGGGGTGAGGCAAGGTGGGTTAAGCTCGCCCAAACTATTCAGCCTGTACATGAACAGGCTGCTCGGGGAGCTCAGCGGCGCCGGCGTCGGTTGTTCTGTAGATGGCTGCTTTATTAATAACATCAGTTACGCAGATGACATGGTGCTGCTGGCCCCCTCGATCAATGCTCTTCGGATACTATTGGCTATTTGCGAGAGGTATGCTCTGTCACATGGGCTCAGGTACAACTCCACAAAGAGTGAGCTATTAGTGTTTAAGGCAGGTAATAAAACATACTCCACTATACCGCCGGTCTCGCTCAATGGCTGCCCACTCGCTAAAGTGACGCATTTTAAGTACCTGGGCCACTGGGTCACGGAGGACCTGTCCGATGATATGGACATGGAAAGGGAGCGCAGGGCGCTGACAGTGAGGTGTAATATGTTGGGCCGCAGATTTGCACGTTGCTCTAAAGAGGTTAAAATAACGATATTTAGGACATACTGCCAGTCTTTTTATACGTGCAATCTGTGGTTCAATTACATGCAGAAATCGTTTAGAGCCCTGCGTATCCAATACAACAATGCATTCCGGGTGTTGTTAGGGCTGCCGCGCTACTGTAGCGCATCGGAGATGTTCGCAAACGCCCGTACGGATGATTTCTTTGCCATACTGCGAAAAAGAATAGCATCACTGATGTCTAGGGTGCGGGGCAGCCCCAACACGCTGCTGAGGATCTTTGCGGAGAGGGTGGATGGCCCCATGTTGAGACATTGGGTGGAGTCGCATGTTGCATCATATAGGAGGTGACGAGAGGCGACAGCCAATGTCTGATGTAGAATATATGTGTGTATATGTGATTGGTGTGTACGTGCATGTATATGTATGTGTGTATGTATATGGATATATATATATATATCTATATCTATATATATGTATATATATATATATATGCGTGTGTGTGTGTGAATGTGTGTGTGTGTGTGGGTATGTGTATGCATGTGCATATGCACATGTGCATGTACATACATATATATATAATTAGTAATAACAAAATCTTAATAATAAGTACTAACATAGTCTATAAGTTAAAATTGTTACTAACACATGAAATATGGACTGAAATACTGTCTGAAATAAATGAATTATATATATATAAGAAAATGAATAATTATTTGAGACACGTTATCTTGCAAACGGATCTTATTGTCGATAAGCAATTACTGATGTTGGTTAAGATTTGTAACTTAATATTTCGTTGTTTCAAGATTCTGTTTAAATAGAAACGTGTTCAAACATCTGATTTTAAGATAAAGCTATAAAGTTAAAAATCCAAAACCCGACTACGACTTAAAATCACCTCGTTTCATGGTCAAATAACCATTTTCTTTTGAGAGCGGATTAGGTACATTTTATCATACGAATACATTTGGTATATTTTTAGTGTCATTCTAATAAAAACAATGATATCTTGTTTACATCTTTTGAAATGACATTTAACTCGTAGTCGGATTTTAGTTTTTCAACTTTTTTTTTAAATCAATTTTGAGGTCTACGACTATACAGTCAAAGCTCCTTATTCGCGGGGGATACGTTCCGTAAATATACCGCGAATACAGAAACCGTAAACACGGAATGGTAATTTGTATGGGATTATATGTATTTGCGGGGATATGTTCCAAGTTTTCAAAATATATAATAAAAGCAGTTTTAATGAGAGATTGTTTAACAATAATAATTCGTATCAGGCTTAGGCAATAATTTAGTATTTTTTTCTTATTTTGTCGCTCTTAGGTCTTTCAACTCTGATTGATATTCGGCTGTGGCATTAACAATTTGGCTTTTAAAAACAATACTTCTTTCCATAGACGGATCAATTTTTATGAAGAACGTAAACTTTCACTCAGGTTTTTTAAGTTTAATGTCACCGTTTCAGTGCTCGTTGGGGCTTCCTCTTCAATGGAAAGCATTTCCTCTAAGTAGGATTCAGTCAAATCTTCATCTTGCGACTCAAGCAACTCTTGAATGTCACTCGACTCTATCTGTTCGAAACCATCTCGTCCTATGCCATTCGCAACTTGAGCAATGTTTTCAGTTAATGTTTGAATTTGCACAGATTCTTCATCATTACCGATAGTTAGATCAGGCCGCAGATTTCAATGTGCATGGCTTCAGCTCTTGCACTGATTCTTTTATGTTAACAATGCACTTTGGTATGTCAAAAAAATTCCACCACTGCATAACACATAACCACTGCATAACTGGACACCATGGAATGTGTTCTATGGAATCCAGTATGATTTTAAAGGTCCGTCTAATGTACTAGAGCTTAAAGGCCTGGATTATTTCTTGGTCCCTAGGTTGGATTAAGGCCGTAGTGTTAGGAGGCAAAAATATCACCTTTATATTTGGATGCATAACTTCAAGCTCGCAAGGGTGACCTGGAGCATTGTCCAAAACTAGTAAACTGCCTTGAAGTTTAAATTTTTTTTTTTTAAGAAGTTATTTCTAAAACAATCCCGAAACCAGTCACCGATCCGATACATTTTTATGCATATAAATTATATTAATATTGTTAAATGTACACATTAAAACCTTTCATTTAATACTAATCACGATATATCTGTCCGCATTTTTTTTGCTACGAGTATTTTCGTGTTTCATATCCACCTGAATTTGAAGTGACTTAGTATACGCGGAACATCAAAACGAATTCAACGACACCTCATTTTGAAAATGTGATGAGAGGTTTAGGAGCTACGAGGGAACAGATGAATACATTCATACTAACATGGACTACTGAAACCCTCCTTTAGCTAAGCTGTAGTCGGGTAAAAAATACGTTATTTTTTTAAAGATTTCACTAAAGTCTTAAATTCCTGGAAACTAAAATCCACAATAAGATTCGTTTTCTGAGATAATTTTACATTTCTTTTAAAAAACTCGTCTAAGCACATTTTCTTTCTTTAATGTAATTCTTTTTTATACCACTTTTTCCTTTTACTTTATTCACTTCATTTGTTATTATGACTAAGTCACGAGTAAATTTTAGTGATGGGAAACCACTCACCGATGATATAAAATCCCCTGACTCAGTTCACCTTTTGAGGACGAGCAACGTGAGAAGTAGGAGTGTAGTGCCAACGTCGGGACATGCAACGATGGACAACTTGTGTTATCTATCCCTCTATATCTGTGGTGTGTATATATTTTATAGTGTACACACTATTATCAATCATATAGATATGTTTTTTTTATTGCATTTATATTGTATTATTATTTTGTGTTACTTTATTGGATAGCCTACCTCTTTCTCTATAACCGTCATTTTTCACTGACCGTTAGACGCCTGGAAGAGATCGATTATTAGCAATGTAGGTACGATAATTAGTAGTTAAATCAGGAAAATAAATAATTTTCATTCATTTCTTTACACTTAGTTAGCACACTACGAAATATATAGGAATTAGAAAACGAATAATTCAATTATGAAGATAATAGTAAAATAAAAATGTCGCAAGGGCACTTTGCTAAAGTAACAATGAGGTGTCAGATACGAGTAGAGTAAATTCAAATACCGTTTGACCCGTGGCACATAAATATTTGAACAAGCGCAAGAATAATAATAATTCATTATACAAATGCACTACCTACAATTTTTAACAAATCCAGTCCAATAACATGCGTTATTGACTTCAATTTTATTATTTTATCGACGAAGGCGGCAGAGGAGCATACAATCCACCTGATACGCCGCGATACATGCCAACATCAATCCAAAATGACAAACATTGGCAAGCCACCGGATGTGCTGCCTACCTTTGGAGATACATGTATCGCGGATGTCCACGGGCGGCAGTACTACTTACCATCAGGTGGACTGTATGCTCGTCTGCCAACCTAGTTCAAAAAAAAAATTCAAGGTAGTCTTCTGTGAGAGAGGGGTAACGTGGCTAGTCGAGTGGGCCCAGGGGCTGTTGGATTGCAGCGTGCACTCTCCCCCTCAAAAAATAATCAATTAATCTTAACCTATATTTAATTATCTACTTTATATCCACAGTTTCCAAAATAACTTCTTAGTAACAAAGCATACCATATATATAATTGTAATTAGTAATACAATCAACCAGGAAACGCTCGTAGTTACAACGTGTTGCAAATTTGGGAACATTTCTGATTCTGCGACCAAAGATTTAGTACCTACCTTGAGAGTACTGGTCGCCCTTTTAAATATTTAATATACGTAGGTATGTATGAGAATGACATTTTACTCCAAATATACAGGTTGAATTCTTTCCAGAATCATGTGATTAAAAATTTAGATAAGAAATTTTTCTTTTTTTCTTAAATTGCCTTTACTCAAAAACTCCATACCTAATGTTTAAATAAAAAAACGTAAAGTTCCCCAAAATCGATTCCACTGTGTGCCTTTAATCCAATACCGTAAAAACATACTATTACAGATCATTGGCCCACGTAGTCCAACTATAATTATGTAAACTAGGTATCGCTCTAGGATCCCTATACAGGGAGGGGCACTACTCTCGGTATTACTCTTTGCTTCTCTAGTAACAATCGTGTTAACAATCTTTCTACAACGTCTGGTTGTCTTTCAGACAAATCATTCCTTTCACAAGGATCGTCTTTAATGTTAAATAGACAATAACTATCTGAAATTAATTAATGAATTAAAGATAGAAAAAAATCGTTTCGGAAACATATTACGCTTTACTTATATACTATATGTATTTGTTTTATAAACGAACTGAATGAGAGTTTTTTGCTGCACCAAAAAACTCTCATTCAATTCGTTTAAAATTTAACTAACAATTTAACCAAGAGCTTTAGTTTTTACTCTGTAAAACAATGGCTATCCATTCAATATGTTTATAATGAATATACTTATAATCATATACGTATTTTTACATGCATCCACATTCTACGACTATAAATAAGTATAAGTATTATATAAGTATAAAATGCATATGCGAATTTCAATTTCGTCTGAAATGTCGGTAAATCTTTCTCCGTGTGTTCAACTTAGGCCTAAACTAATAAAATAGGCTAGGGAATGAGGGATAAGTGAAAATTTATTCAACCCTAAAAAGAGCCGCTTTACGAGAGCTCGTAAACGGGGATGGGGATATGGTGACCGCCAGTGATTGTTGACACTCCGAGAATTTCACTTTGTAACCAGTGTTAATCACCGACAACACAACACATATATTTGCACGATTTAATTAGAGTTTAATTAAATATTTTTTTGTAGAAAAAAGCTGGCAGACGAGCAAACAATTTGTTATTTTCATCGACATTCCGTGTCAACTCTCGCCAAGAATGATCAATGTTAATGTGTTCTATTGAACTATTGAAAGCCATAGTGCATACCACATCCACGGCCGACTTGGTGGATTTTACTCCCCGAATTACCTCACATTCACGGAAATCTATTCAAGAGATTAGGGCGAATATTGGCTGTTCTCATTTTATTTCATCCATTTTCTACATTCCAATAGCAATAGAAAATAGCATTGTGAAAATGAGCGTAATCTCTGTAAGTATTCTATCCTACTTTTGCCAGCCTTCTTGATTCTTTAGTTCTTTTCTGACTATAGGTATACTCAAGATATGCTGCGTGAATAGCGTTGTCGATATCATCGGCAAAATGGAAGGTAAATTTACTTTAAGTGTGATCTCCGATACGATAGTCGCATCAAATAGGTACAAGAGTTAACTGGTCGATAACCGTTACCATACAACATGTCAAAGAGCGAAATCAATGGTGGGATAAACCAACTAAAATAATTATATTAATAAATACTTACTCTTTATTGCATACAATCAGTTATTACATGTACACAAATATATCTTTAAATGACAGCATACAATAGTCAATAGGCGACCTTATCGCTAAGGCGATCTCTTCCAGGCAGCCTTGGGATAGACAAAAATAAAAGGTATATGCGTAGTGCAAAACGGTAGAAATTTACAGATAGAATTATGTTCAATATATTCGTATATCAACCAACCAACTATGTAAAATGGCTTCAAAATAAACACAAATTTCATCAACGAAACCCGACTAAGAAGAATAGATTAGATATAGTACGTATAGTATGCTAGATGCATTATTCCTTCATATAATTATGTAGCTAATTTATTACAGCACAAACAACTTGACTCATTGAAACAAGTCGACGGTGAAGTTTCAGTGACTTGGAGCGTAGCTTCAGTTTAATTGCTAAGTTCTTGTCTTGTACAATACTTGATTACAAAGCACTCTTCGATTCCTTTGCGCATTTATATGCTTAGATACTACACACTTGTTCAAAATAAATATTTTATTGTGGCAAATCTGGGAGATATCAGCTGTTCGTATTCAGAGAAACTTTACAAATACGGCCGCTCACTCAGTACACTTGACGATGAATAAACTCAATCATTGCCAGATGTCATTTCATCTCGCTCCGCTCAAGAGCGTAGAGTACAATCACACGATGCAGACATTGTACGCAGGCAATTATGCAAACATCGTGAAGTATACAACAATGTACAAAATCAAGTTTAATCATTAGTTTTTTATTATTTATATATGTATTTTATTGTACACAAAACAATATAGCTGTATATGATTAAATGAGAGAAGATGTACAAAAGGTGAGCTTATCTCTTGTGGAGATCTTTTCCAGCAGACCCGTGAAATAGTGACATTTTTTATTTATTGGATTTTTAATCAAACTCTATATTTTGTCCATGGCTTCGCCCGCTTGGAACCCGATTCCAATCGGTTTGACCGTGTAATATATGTATCGGTTTGACTGGTTCCTGTTAATTACTGAAGTACCTACTCAAATACCATACACTATTGATAAAATTTTCTACTACTCGTACATCTTAAAGTCAATTTCTTAAAGTTACCCATGTGAGTTCATTGCTATTACAGATACCTCAAACCACAATAAGGGTAACCATAATGGTGCAAATGATACCTATGTATCGTTTGTACCATTAATGGTGCAAATGATACCTATGTATCGTTTGTACCATTAGGACTCATGTCAGGTTTCTGTGCATTTTCCCCATAGTGGGCATCATTTGATACAGGAACCGAAACCTTTTTCTTAAATGTATGAGGTTTGGCTTTCTGCACTTTTTGCCGATGGACTTGCTCCAAATGTTGGATAGCAGTGCTGGGCTCTGTTCCGAAAACAACTTGATAAGTAGTTGTGTGAAGGGTTCCTGTATTAAATGACACAACTCCAGCAGCACAACGGCCTGCGTAAGAACGGCGCAGGGCAAAATTTATTCGCTTACCCCCAACATATTTGGCTACCTGGGCATTATAGCTTTCAACTAAATTACTTGTTGCGTTATGTATCAAACTACACGAGTGGTAGGATAATTTTTGGCTTAAATTTTGAATTGCACGCATTACTCCGCAAGCGTCTAATTGCTCTATAAGACCAATGGGCTCAGAACGCCGTTTTTCAGGTTTACAAAAATAATCGTGACAATTTTCGTGGTTGCCAAATACGTGTTGTGGACCATTCAGGATGTCATTACTCAGTGTTTTAATTTTTTGGTCGATAATTAAATTTTGACTACCCCAGTATTTAATCGCGCAAGTTACTCCGGTTCGCAAACGCAAATACCGTTCTTTTACAAATTTCCGCAATTTCAGGTGGAAACTTGGTGTCCTGAGACAGCTTCACCAAAGCGTTGCAGTAATTCCGCAAAAGATGGTTTTTGCATTCGATCTTTTCAACTACTAAATCACCGTATGGTCGAGCGTCCAAAATTTTTTTGTATGTACTGGCATCGCCATCAGCTACAAATTTATGAAAAATGACCCCATGATCCGGAAGCGACCTTTTAAATCCCTCAACTAAAATGGTCGATTCCATCCCGGTAGACGATCCTGAGTAATTCTTGAAACACTCATGTTTCGGGGGCTCGCTGTTATTACCAGCTCCTGCACCATGCAGTATTTATTTTTCACCCCAAGGTATAAAACCTTTTTGGTTTTGAGTCCAATTATAGCAGCTGCTCCTGATGCAGCACTAAAATTTTTACCAAAGGATCGTTTGCACCAGCAGCCATCAACAGCAACTTCTATCAAAGGAATCCCATTTTTATCAACGCTACCAATAGATACTGCATATTCTGCTTCTTCCTTGACTGCTTCAGCCATGGAATGCGCTGCCGTTGTTTCCCACCAATCGCAAACTTGTTCATGCAGCTTGGAATAAAACGGGGAAGAAATAGAAGGTAATTGAATACAAGCAGAAATAGATTGTAAATGAGAATACCCACCACCGGATGACATAAGACCTGATACCATTTCCTGATTTACATCCATACAGTTCTCTTTTTTTTCAATCAAACACACATCAAATTCCTCAGCACACATTCTGCATTTAAATGAAAGTTTTGAGTTCGAAACTTTCGAAAGGGACTGGCCTTTCGACATTCAGATATAATCTTCAAACAGCTGAGATTACAGCCAAACCGCACCCCGTGATTAATTATATCTTTCATCTGAGCCCAAAAATGATCTACGTCTACCAATCGACGGCCGATCACTGGTTCGCGTTCGTCTTCTGTGTGCTCTGAAGAAAGGCGAAGAGGCGAAGAATTGGCAGAACGTATGTCATTCTGCAAAATAATACGCGTCTACATATCTTTCGGGAGAAAATAGGTACCAATTAAACCTTTAACACAAACTCAATAAGTACTCACGTTGCCTAAGTTTTCAGGTTCCGGTTCCACATCACTTTGGGTCTCGTTTTGGCAATTTTGAATTTCAGACAAGGCAACTCTGTAAATAAATTACTATGCTTAAGTTTTCATTTTCAACATATTAATTGAAATGTACTTATGGTAGGTTTTCATTCATACCTTTTCTTCTTTCTTTTACTTTGGACGCCTTTTCTCCGGGCATTATATTCTTCATTGCTTTTTCTTTTACCCATAATTACCTGCAATAAAATCAATCAGACAATAAATAATTGAAGACAAATTCAACGAGCCCAAACGCGACGGGTTTATGTTGTGTAGTTGAGGAGTTCCTATGGCCACCTTCCGGCTCCATCATCAGACCCTGGAGACCACCTAGGGTTATAGTACTTGTCAAGACAAATGCAACGAGCCCAAACGCGACCAGTGTATGTTGTATAGTTGAGGAGTTCCTATGGCCACCTACCGGCTCTATCATCAGACCCTGGAGACCACCTAGGGTTATAGTACTTGTCAAGACAAATGCAACGAGCCCAAACGCGACGGGTTTATGTTGTATAGTTGAGGAGTTCCTATGGCCACCTTCCGGCTCCATCATCAGACCCTGGACACCACCTAAGGCACAAACAATATATCGAGTAAAAACACAAAAATGTAGGTACAGATACTTACCCGATCCAAAATAGTCAACAGCCCACTGTGAACAAATTTTTGTATACGTACACGTATAATTTACGCGTCAATTTATCGGCGCAAAAATCACTCAGAGCGACGTGCTCTCTCTTTGATTGCGCCTTAGCGAATGTCGGTCACAGGCTCTCGAACTGACTAAATATGTAGTTGTTACCGGGTGTTTTCGCTTCATACTAATTAGTATGAGAAATCTATGAGAAAAAAATCCGAAAGTTTGAGTTTTCATTACTCAAAAACGGTGACTTTGTTTATGAGTAAATTCTGAACATACATTCTTTGGTCTATTAAAATTATAACTGATTAATCGTTTTTTCATTAAAATATATATGAAACGCTCAATATTGATAATTGAGCAAGCCCTTTTTGCGCGCAAAGGGGTACTTCGTCATTAAATTACCAACAAACCATTACATATACAGCAGTGAAATTTTCTACAGGTGTGGATAAACTTCATAACTAGAAATTATATTTTTTATTTTATGAAATAACTTGATTTACTACATAAAAAAGGGACAACACTAGACGCTGTTTTTACCAATTCTGCGAAGAAGGCCCTTAAAGATGAAACACAGATAGGCGTTAAATAAATGTTAAGTTGTCATAGATAGTCATAGATAAGATATGATCTTCATTACAATAGTTTATAACTAATACTTTCCAATATCTTCTTCTACCTATATTATAAATTGTAAAGTCAGTTCTATAGCTATATGAAATCAGTGTCATTCATTGGTTTTGAAGCTAGTTAAACAATAGTGGCAGTATACCCTTATCACATATTATACATAACTATCCGTATAAAATAACACTATTAGCGGTGTGGTGTGCGCCGGCTTTAGAGTAGCACCACCAGAGTTGCTTTAGAGTAGTAGCACCATCGCTTTCCGTGTAATCCGACTAAGGGATAAAATGCCGCTAACGCAAGTGCTGAGGAACTACACCATCTCTAAAAGAGGGAACTGGCAAACTCGCTTGGCCAGCGTACCGTTTTAAGTCTATATATTTCTTAAACGGATGAAAAAATGGCTGGTTACATTATCCATATAAAGATTGACTTTAACCGAATGATAATATCAGGTGCTATAACACTAGCGATCGCCCGCGTTTTGAACAGCAGACGAGCTACCAGGTAAACGACAGTCTACCTGGTGGTAAGTGAATACTGTCGCCCATGGATATCCGCGATACATGCCAACATCAATTCAAAATAACAAACGTTGGCACGCCCCCGGATATGCTGGTTACCTTTGGAGTTTTAGGCACGGATTTGGTGAAAGAAAGAGTTAAGAAAGGGGGAACGAAAGTATAACGGGACGAGGAGTTTTCTTAATCGGATTACACCTCCCAAACCTCATTAGGTAGGATCCCAATCCTGTTTAAGTATAATCCAGTCAAACGTATAACTAAATTAGAAGTTACTTTTATTAAATTACACTCTTCATTTGATGTGATAGGAAGGGATAGGATATAATGGGATGGGATGGTGTGGAATGGACTCTAGCAAAACTGAGTAACGAAACAAATAAGTAATTGGGAGAAATTTAGTCTACTCGACTGGCCAAGTTACCCCCCTCGCATAGAAGCATAGAAGACTACCGTAAAATATACGGCTAAGATGGCCGTATATTTAACAGCCGGCGGCTGTGGGATTGTAGTGTGCATTGCACCCTGCCCCTGTAAAATGTAATTTACTTCCATAAATAAAATATTATGATTCCTATAACCATTAAAAACGAGTTTATCAGCGCATACGAACACGCGCCTAAACACACAATACGTGGAAAATTTCCCCAAATCTTTACTAACAAGCGTTTTGTGTGTAAAGGACACTCACATGTAAAATTACGTCAGTATGACATCGGCGTCGCTCCAAAATGAAACAGCATTTTACTTTACATTATTTACTATTTGACTTAGATATATAAACTATACTTTATAATGAATACTATACTATACGTTACAATGAAAATCTATTATCAGTTATAATCTATTAAAAATATATTGACTATTATTTTTCGTTGTCATACTTTGGTCATTACCAAAAGTTTGGAACATAGAATATAGGTATGGTAAGTGCAACAAGCAACACAATACAGAAATTTTATGACAATACAATCAGTTGTAATATACTCGTTCACAGATTGTACTTTGACACAAATTGACACAAAACTTTGTCGTTTCTTCTTTTGTCTTCCGTTTTCTTACTGATTCAGTTCACCGTAGCGTACAAAAGATTAAAGATGGCGTACGCTTGATTACAAAGCTGTGAATAAAGTATTAGATATCAAAGGATAAGGAAATATTAAAGTTAAATTAGTCAAAGACTAATTTAACTTTAATATTAGTAATTAGTTAAATAGTTCAATAAAATTTTGTAAAATATAATTCGACGATTGAAAGGCTATTTGTCTTAAACGCCCTCCGCCCGCGCTGCTACGACAGAGTCCCTCACCATCCCAACCTCCTAGTAGTTGCCAGCCTAACCTATGTCCCCGATAGGAATGACCCTCCCCGTTATCGTCGTCCTTGTCGTCCTCGGCACGTCCTAGACGACCCCGATGACCAAATTACTGCTGCTAATGCGGTTCAACTACACTCACAGGCTACACATATAGACCGTCCTCGCCGCCACCCGGTGACTATAATATAGCCAATAATATAGCCATTCCGAAAAAAAAAACTTAAACGCCAGTTTGTTTTACGTCATATAACGTAAAATCTAATAAAGTGGCGTATATCTAATTTATAAATACGTCATTTTATATGTTATACATATATTAAATAACGTATATATAAATAAATAACTTAACGTATATCTGTACCTGACAAGCAGACGACTGTAGCTAGCAAAATGTGTTTTTTTATACTCAATACATTTATTGCTTTCATATGGTTACCACAAAGATATTTTACAATAATAAATGTATCACATATGAGCCCCTTAAGACGTGCCAATGGAATGGAGGCAGGCCGATGGTTTAAATATGTATGTAAATAATAATATGTATACGTAATTTTATTTTTAAGTTTTAATTTTATTTTATTTGAATTAGTATATTACTAATTAATAAGTTTAGTAATTATTAAGTATTAAATAAGTATTATTATTCACATTGATTTTCATAACTATCATTATTATTATTAAAATATTGTCATTTTAAATTATTTTTTTATAATAAAAATTCTTTAGTATCATAATAACATGTTTGTGCATGACAGAATAGTGAATAGTGAAAGTGCGGTGCCTACATACCTATGTGTACATACGTAGAATCAGTGCGCGTAATATGTACGTACTGACATCACACATTTCGGAGGAAACAAAAGGGCCGTCTAAAGAGAGTTCCGCAAACAGTAAAGTTTAAACGGCGGAACTTTGGTCAAGAGTGAAATTCATGTGCCCTTCCTCCGAAATCATAAGATGTTAACACATACATTACCGTTATCATAAGATATCAATATTATGTAAAATGATTAGTTAAGATATTGATATTATGTAAAATGTTAGTTAAGGTTAATTATGTGTTATACTATTACTTATTCTTTACCTTTACAACATTTTATAATGTACAATTTGCTTATGTTTTTGTATGTCTTATTCTCGCTCTCCAATGTGCTAGGATACCTAGGTTATAAGTCAGGGAATTAGAATAAGGTTTAAAATAAAGACTACCGCCCGCAGTGTGTTTCACTTAGGATAAGTTCTAGAACAAAAAGTTGCGGGCTAGGTGGCGTAGTTCCGGTATCGGCGCCACTGAAAAGCCGTACACCCTCGATCCTCCCACACCCCTTGCTACTCAAAGAGGGAGGAAGGGAAGATAAGAAAAAGGAAATTAAAAGGAAAAATACCTAAACTTCGCCACCGAAAATAGCCTTTATCCTCCGTGCAATAAGAGGACCGACCCAGATAAATAAGACTTGTAACCTAGATATTATGTACAAAAGTGGAGAGCGAATAGCAATAAATCTTCCTCAGGGAACGGGGGGATCGCTGGGGCAGCAAACTCCTATAAAAAGGGAACAGCCTAGCGGCCAGCAAGCCAGTTCGTCCTCAGCACTTGAATAGTGAGAAACATAAGAAGAAAAGTGAGCTTGTTGCCCATAGCCGCTCCCTCCGCACCCCTGTGGTTTAATGTGAATTAGAGCAGCGTTTTATTTCCGTATTCACCCCAACACCTGATCTGGCGAGATCCCTGCACCAACGTCAAGACCGGCGAGCCTGATTCCCTACACCCCCCCGTTAGAGCTAAGACGTGTGGCCTGCAACATTGGCCTTCGATAGCCATCGGCGTGCAACTTTAACATCTGGTTCTCCGAGCCAGATTGCTGAGCCGATCGCCAAATCGGCGTACACCCCTAACAATGTTTCGACAGCTTTTTAATATATTTTAAATCGTTTTGTTCGTCTTTTATATCAGACGGAAGTTTATTATAAATTTTAATAGACGTGGAATATGAACCAGTACTATGCAGCTTCAGTTTGATTGAGCTAGGATAATTTTGTTTCTTCCTGGTCTGAGTTCATGGCGTCGGGGAAGTCGTCTAATTTCGTATAGAGGTGGGGATGCTCTCTGAAGAATTCAGAAATTTCCAAAATAATACGCTGAAAAAGGCGAGTCGTCTCCGTATCACCTCTATGAGACCCGTATAAGCAAGCGTAGACTCTGGTGGAACCGTCGTACTCGATATGCACCCAGAGAATCCACAGGTCCCCGTCTTCAAAATGGCAAACAGATATCCTCCCGGACGGACGTACATGCATACCCCAGCACGCCGCACAAAACAGAGCTCAAGTTTGTAACCGAGGTTGTTGACGACCGGCGCACTAATAATGGCTCGGCGGGCCGACCGGTCGTATACGAGCGGAAGACGCGCTAGTGCTCGTGGCGGCGGGTGACGACAGACGGGGCAACTGAGTGTCCAACTGGATGATTGTATGCCGTTCTTCATGTATGCAGGGTTCTCTTGAGGCCGGCTAATCGGAGGGTTTTCTTGAGGTGCCGGGTGGTCGAAGTGAAACTCGTAGGACTGCTGTTTGACGACTGTAATTTTCGGCCAGATTGGCCCCATTTATATTCTCAGTACAAGCTGCTTAACAAGGGATGTTTGCAACCGAGGGTTTCCGCCCTTTTGTCCAATAGCACGCTACCGCAGTTAGAGGGAACAGGAGGACACCTAAGAAATCGACAACAGAGACCCCCTCCTGATTTTGAAAGACGTCTTAACAGCAAACAGCGATGAAGACGTCTTCAAAGCCATAAAAAACCAAAATCGAAACATTTTCTCCGGCCTCAACAAAGGAGAGGACAGATTAAAAATAAAATATAGGAAAAGAGCAAGAAACCCACATACGAACCATATTATCCTTAGCACATCCCCCGCTGTCTGGAGGCGGGAGCTCTGCATATCGACCTACAGCGAGTTAGGGTCGAGGACCAATCTCCATTGGTGCAGTGCTCCCGCTGCCTCGGATACGGGCACACCAAAAGATTTTGTAAAGAAAGCGAGGATATATGTAGCCACTGCGGAGGCCCGCACATGATAAAGGAATGCAACAAGAGGGAGGCAGGAGAGACACCGTCGTGCCGGAATTGCATGAGGGCGAAAGTTGACCAGAGAGATCACAACGCCTTCAGCAAAGTATGTCCGGTACGAAGAAGGTGGGATGCGTTAGCTCGAACATCTGTAGCTTATTGCTAAGGTTGCACCGGGCGCGAGCCTCCCCCACATAGTGCTACAGGCAAACCTCCAGAGAAAGAAACTAGCAACAAACGAGCTTATGATCGAGGCGACGAACCGAGGTGCCATAGCTGCGCTACTACAAGAGCCGTACGTGGGCGGAGAGCGGCTACTAAGGAACTACAATGGCGTTAGGATCTTCCAGAACCTTGACCAAGGAGAAGGGACTGTTAAGGCGGCAATAGCCGTCTTTGACCAAAACGTAGATGTCGTACAGTAACCGGAACTCACCACAAACAACATCGTCGTGGTGGGAATCCGAACCAGGGCCTGGGAGATCACACTAGTTTCTTTTTACTTGGAACCGGACAAGCCCACTGGGCCATACTTGGAGCACCTCAAGGAAATTGACAGGAAAATAGGCTCAAATAAAATCATTCTCGGAGGCGATGCCAACGCAAAGAGCGCATGGTGGGGGAGTGCAAAAACGGACATCAGGGGAGAAGAAATGTCCAGCTTTCTGGGGGAATTGGACCTCCATATATTAAACAAAGGGGACACTCCGACCTTCGACACCGTTAGAGGAGGTCAGTGGTACCATAGCCACGTGGATGTAACAGCTTGTTCCACAATTATGCTGGGCCTGGTGGAGGACTGGAAGGTTGAACAAAATTTGACGAGCTCGGATCACAACGGCATAATCTTTAAAATTAATTTGAAAAACTCAAAAGGCATGAAAATAGATAGAACAACTAGAAGATATAACACAAAGAAAGCAAATTGGAGCCAGTTTCATGAGAAACTGGCCCAATTAAAGCAAGATAATAAAATCTACATAGAAGAAATTGACAAAATTAACAACGCAGAACAAATCGAACAAATAATAAATAAATACAATGTAATAATAACATAAACTTGCAAAAAATCAATGCCAAAAAAGACAAATTCGGAAACAATCCGTGTGCCGTGATGGTCCGTAGAGCTCGCAAAAATGAAGAAAGAGGTATTGACGCCGAAGTATTGACACCAGGAGACGCCGAATAAAATGTGCTGCGCCGATTCGAAGATCGAAGGTCGTCGAGGAGTACCTGGAAGCCAAAAATATATATGAAACGGAAGCCAAAAAAGCCCAAACAGAAAGCTGGAAAGGATTCTGTGAAAAACAGACTAAAGAAGGTGTCTGGGAAGGAATATACAGGGTAATGGGAAGAACGGAGAAAAGAAGGGAGGATGTGCCCCTGGCCGTGCAAGGGAAAACACTGAGCGAAAAGGAGTCGGCGAGGCTACTGGCTGAAACCTTCTACCCGGAGGACTCCGAGGAAGGGGAGAACTCAGACCATCGCCAAACCAGAGCCAAGGCAGATCAAGTAAACGGCTGGGTACATAATGAAAAATATGACCCACCGTTTACTTTGACCGAAATGGAAATGGCGATGGGAGGTCTCAACCCCAAAAAAGCCCCCGGAGTGGATGGTTTTACAGCAGATATCTGTAGACATGTGCAGTCCGCCGACCCGCAGCTGCTCTTAAGGATCTTTAATAAATGCCTACAACTGAGCCACTTCCCCAAGATCTGGAAGGAGGCGATAGTTGTGGCCCTGCGGAAACCGGAGAAGGATGATTACACCAGCCCAAAATCCTACAGGCCTATAGGTCTTCTGCCGGTCATGGGAAAGGTTCTAGAGAAAATGGTTGTGGGTTGGCTAAAGTGTGGCACCTCACACCAAAAATGAGCACCCGCCAGTATGGTTTTATGCCACAAAAAAGCACCGAAGACTCCCTCTATGACCTGATACAACATATACGCGAAAAGCTCCAGGAGAAGAAGCTAGTGGTAGTTGTATCGCTGGACATAGAGGGGGCCTTCGACAATGCTTGGTGGCCCGCCATCAAAACCAGACTGGCCGAAGAAGAGTGTCCGGTTAACCTCCGGCGGATAATGACCTTAAAGACCTTAAAGACCGTAAGGTACGGGTCAGGTATGCCGGAGAGGAATGCATAAAGGACACTCACAAAGGGTGCGTACAAGGGTCCATTGCAGGACCCCTTCTGTGGAACCTCCTCATCGACCCACTTTTGAGGGGCTTAGAACAGCGAGGCGACTATGTACAGGCGTATGCTGACGACGTCGTCCTGGTGTTTGACGGTGGCACTGCGCGGGAAGTGCAAGGGCAAGCCAATGCCGCCCTCGAGTATGTTCGCGAATGGGGTGTCAAAAATAAGCTGAAGTTCGCGCAGCATAAAACAAATGCAATGGCGCTTACTAAAAAGCTAAAGTTTGACACGCCGCTCCTGAGCATGGGCGGGGTTGACATTGGAATGTCCGACGAGATTAAGATCCTGGGGCTCACAGTAGACAAGAAGCTAAACTTCAACGCCCATATTGCGAACACCTGCAAAAAGGCGTTGAATGTTTATAAGCAATTGTCTAGAGCCGCCAGGATAAGTTGGGGGCTCCACCCAGACATAATACGTATCATATATACGGCAACGGTGGAGCCCATAATCTTGTATGCCGCCAGCGCATGGGCACCGGCGGCCACCAGACTGGGCGTCAAACGGCAGCTCAACGTAGTTCAAAGAGGCTTTGCCCAAAAGCTCTGCAAAGCCTACCGCACTGTCTCCCTAAATTCGGCACTATTACTAGCCGGGATATTATCACTCGACCTTAGGATTGAGGAGGCAGCCGCCCTATATGAGGCAAAGAGAGGGATACCCCGGATGATGCCGAAAGACGGGGAGGTGGAGCGTAGGGTGGCATTTGCAGACACTCCGCATCCGGTAAAACATATGGGTCTACAGTTCAATAACCTGGTAGACCCAAAACAATATGAAGAAATAACACACCCGGCAGTGAAAATCTTTACCGACGGCTCTAAGATTGAGGGCAAAGTGGGAGCTTCATTATCCATATGGAAAAATGAAGCCGAAACCAGAGCCCTCAAGCTTAGACTGTCACCGTACTGCACTGTCTACCAGGCGGAACTGCTAGCCATATGCAGAGCCTCGCGGTATATCCTCCAATGCGGAGAGTCGAGCTTTGGCATTTTCAGCGACTCACGCTCGGCGTTGGAGACAATCGTCAACCCTTGCAGTCCCCACCCTCTAGCCAACGAAACGAGGGCCAACATCCGACGTGGTGTACTCCGACGTGGATTAAAGCACATGCGGGGCTGGAAGGGAATGAGCGCGCTGATCAGCTGGCCAAACTGGCTGCCAGAAACTTGAAGGTGAAGGCAGAGTATGATAGCTACCCGGTTTCATTCATAAAGCAACAGATCCGTAAGGACTCGTTTGATGAATGGAACCGGCGCTACCAAGAAGGTGAAACGGCTGCTGTAACCAAAGCCTTCCTACCGAACGCCAAAAGGGCATATTGCATAGTTAGAAAGATCCCGATGGAGTCAGTCATCGCTCAGGTGTTGACGGGACACGGCGGATTCTCCGAGTACTTGAATCGTTTCAAGTGCAAGGAGAGCCACTCGTGTATCTGTGACCCTGACACGGCCGAGGGCATATTGCATCTCATTGTGGATTGCCCTGTATATGGAAAGAAAAGGTTTGAGACAGAAATGAGAATGGATCGCAATATAGAAAGGAATAATCTCGCGGAACTTATGGACGGGGACGACACTCGACACATACTCCTGGAGTTCTGTCGACACGTGGCCAAAGGGGCAATAAACAGAAACAAATAAAATAGCAAGAGAGAACGGAAGGAGTATAAGATAATAATGGATAAGTTTTAAACAATAGGACTAGGGCTCTGACCTATACATCAGAGCCAAAAATTAGATTAAGAAAATTAAAATAGATATAAGATGTACATAGAGAAAATTTTTTTACGAAATGACCAACACTGATTATTTATTACATCAGTAATAAATAAAGTAATTAGGACACCGCGAAGACTTCCGACCTGTACATCGGAAGTCGAATGCGGAAATATGAAGACATACCGTATAGACAACTATACGATGAATCAATAATTAGAAGAGCAAGAACAAAATAAATAAGTAAATACAGACTCTGACTCTCACATCAGAGGTTTCTTGCAATCGTAAAAAAAAAAAAAAAAAAATAGCACGCTACCTCGCGCTGCATGTTGGCATGTTACTGTTGGCTGTTCGCAACAGAGGTTGCGCTTAGTATTAGCCGATTGTTTGTGTACCCAGCTATAGGTCAACACAGTCGGTCATTCCGCTCCTGATCGCGCTAGCGATCGGACGTCTCCAGCTCCGCTGCGCTTGCCGTAGCCGCCGCCGTCGTAGCTGCCGCCGTAGCCGCAGGCCCCCGACTTCAAATCAAAAGTTGCCTTTCTCATGGCGGCGGCTGATTTCGTCGAAACCACTACAGTTCGACAACTGCAGTTTGCCCCTTCTGGGAAAATCCACTGTTTCGTGGTCCTCGGTGGAAACCTAACGGTGCCAACGATCCGAGCGGGGTGTTGACCCAACTACACCCGCCGAGCCCCTTCAGGGTGAGGCAGTCAATTGGACGGGAGCTAGTAAACCGGCCTTGGGGGATCTCCTAGTCGGCCTAGTCTCTGGTTTGCTTCCACAGCCACACACCTAGTGTCGGTCGGGTGTGTCTACACCCTTCGCGCTAGACACCGTAGGGCTCCGTCGCGCAATAAGATTGGCGACGGATTACAAGCTTAGGGCTCACAAGTAGGCACTCACCTCCCTGCTTACACCCAGCAGGGAGGGTTACACAACCCCGGGCCCACCTACCCGGGGTGACAGAGATAGTGACAAGATCTCTCTCTCTCTCTCTCCCCCCACCCCAGCCAACTATGGCGCCGCTCAGTAACGACGACATAGTTGCGTTCATCAAGGCTTCCGATCCGGAACTCTTTAAAGCTATTTGCCATAAATTGGCCCCCGCCCCCTCAAAACCCGCACCCGCGGCTCCATCCGAGACTCCCGCGTCCCCCGACTCCGTCCCCGAGCAGAATGACTCCTGCGACACCTCCCAGGAGGACATGGACATAGTCCAGCCCTCCTCTGACTCCGACTCCGCATCTGAGGCGGAATTTTCCCCTGCCGAATCTTCCGACCGTCGTCGTCGGCAAGAAAAGGAAGAGGTCTACAAAGACCTCCTCCCCTACCCCCGCTGCACCCCCGAAGTCCGCTAAGCCGGACCTCGTAGCTCAGCCTGGCGCGGCTTCCCGCTCTCGCCAGAGCACGCCCCAGCCCGCGGTCCCCCGCACCGAAAAGTCCCCCCCCCCTGTCTTCGTCCAAGACAAGGCCCGATGGGAGCACGTCCGCGCCGCTATGGAGACGCATAAGATCTCCTTTACAAAGGCCACCAACTCCGCGGTGGCCATTAAGGTTCAAGTCCCCTCTTCAAGGGACTTCAGATCCCTTACCTCCCTTCTCCGAAAGGAAAAAATCTCCTTTCACACATACGCCACGGACGAGGAGCGTCGTCTCCGCGTTGTGGTCCGTGGCCTCCCTCCCCAATTGGGAGAAGACGAGATCCTCGAGGATCTCAAACCCCACGATCTCCCGGTGCTGGAAGTGCACCGTCTCTACAAGGGGCGCGACAGGACCTCTTTCAATCTAGTATTGGTTGTCCTTCCCCTCACCACCGAGGGGAAGAAAATCTTCGACGCCCGCACTATCTGCGGGCTCTCCGGTCTCTCTTTCGAGACCCCCCACAAGCGTGGCGGTATTGGGCAATGTCACAATTGCCAATACTATGGCCACGCAGCGCGCAACTGCTACGCTCGACCCCGTTGTGTTAAGTGCCTGGGTGACCACGGCACCAGCAGCTGCACCCGTCCCAAGGGCGCCGAGGACCCCCCTGGCTGTATCCTATGCGGACAGCTGGGGCATCCCGCGAATTATTGCGGATGTCCTAAAGCGCCGCGGTGGCCTTCCAGGAGGGTCTCCGCTAGACCCGCCCCTGGCCCTCCTTATGTCGGTGCAAGTGAAAGCACCAATACCCGCGCCTTCTGCGCAACCCATCCCAGCCGCAGTGCTCACACCCGCGAGCTTCCCCTCGCTTCCACCCAAACCTGCGCAGCAATCTTGGCGCAGGATCACTTCAGCCGCCCCTGCGCAGCAATCTTGGCGGAGGATCACTCCAGCCGCGTCTGCGCCGGCCCCCAAACCCGTCCCTAACGCCACCTCCCTCCAAAGCCAGGCTAGTCCTGGTCTAATGGAGGACCTGGCTCTGGTCCGCCGCTTCCTAGGGGCCATAAATCCCCAGGAAATAAAAAACCTAGCCCAAGCACTCAGGTCCACTGACGGAGACGCTCTAGCCCGTCTGGACCTTGTCTTCAAGTACGAGCACGTACTTAGCGCCCTCGGCCTCTTCAAGGCGTGCCCCTGAATTCCCAGTCTGAACTCCAATGGCTAACACAACCCGAATAAAGCCCTCTTACCTCTCCGTCGCGTACTTCAACGCTGGCGATATCCGCTCCCAACGCACCCAGATCCATGACTTCCTCAGAAGTCATCAATTAGATATAATGCTAGTGCAAGAGACCTTCTTGAAACCTAGCCATCGCGATCCTAAAATCAGCCAGTACGACATTGTACGAAACGACAGATTGGCCAGTCGAGGCGGCGGCACCCTCATTTATTATAAGAGGTATCTGCACTGCATTTACATTCCTACCCCTCCACTGACTAACATAGAGGCCTCGGTCTGCCGTATAGCCATGACAGGTCATCAACCTGTCACTCTGGCATCTGTTTATCTCCCCCCCGACATAGAACTGCTCAAGACTGATCTCGAGTCACTCCTCGACTTAGGTAACTCAGTCATCCTGGCAGGAGATCTCAATTGCAAACACCCCAGCTTCTATAGCCATACCTCCACCCCTAACGGTAATCGCCTTAACAGACTCATTGACCTGACGCCAACTCATTACCCTCACAATGTTACCCACAGACCCGACGTCCTTGACATTGCCCTATTTAAAAACGTTACCCTACGTCTAAACTCGCTAGAACCCCTCTCCGAGTTAGACTCTGATCACCGCCCCGTAGTCATGAAACTAGGCCGGCAGACTGGACCACCTCCCCAAGACAAGACTATTATCGACTGGACTAAACTAAAAGAAGCCCTTAAGGCTTCCAGCTCTCCCCACCTCGACTCTATCCCCGACGACCTGACCAGTGCGGATGACACAAACACGGCGGTCTCTGGCCTCGGCAGCCACCTTAAGGATTTAATCCAAAGCTCCTCCAGGCGAGTCCCAGCGGCGAACGATTGCCGCTGGGAATTGCCGGAGGACATAAGGGAACTGATAAGAAACAAGAACGCAGCCATCCGTGCTTATGACTCCTTCCCCTGTGACGAGAATAGGCGTAGAATGCGAGCCTTACAAAGGGACGTAAAGCATCGCATCGCTGAATTCAAAAATCACAGTTGGGAAGCCCTGTTGTCAGAGATTTCGCCATCACACACTGCCTACTGGCGGATGGCGAAGTCTATGAAAACAGACAATACAGCCTCGTTTCCCCCACTGACTAGACCGAACGGACCTCCCGCATTTAACGATGCAGAGAAGGCCGAATGCCTTGCCGACAGCTTGGAGGCCCAGTGCTCCCTTAGCCGTCAGCCGGTGGACGAATCCCACGTCGACTCGGTTGACGGAGAGGTGGGGCGTCGAGCCTCCATGCACCCCTCAGACTCCCTTCTACCGGTTACGGTAACAGAAATCCAGGAGATTATCCAAAATCTCAAAATCAAAAAATCTCCTGGAATCGACGGAATACCCAACAAGGTGTTCAAAAGCCTCCCGATCCATCTGATCGCTCTCCTCGTGGCCATCCTCAATGCTGCCATGAGAAATCATCTCTTTCCAGTCGCCTGGAAAGAAGCCGTCGTCATCGGCATCCCCAAACCGGGCAAACATCGCTCGGATCCCTCAAGTTACAGACCCATTAGCCTATTGAATACAATGGCTAAAATCTACGAAAAAGTCCTCCATTCTCGCCTGCTGAGTTACATTAACTCAAATCATTGTCTTCTTATTGACGAACAGTTCGGCTTTAGAGCCAAGCACTCGTGCGTCCAACAGGTGCACCGAATAACGGAGCAGATACGGGAGTATGTGCTCCGTTATGTGCGTCTCAATCAAAAGAGGCCTTTCCGAACCCTAGCTGTCTTCTTCGACGTAGCGAAGGCCTTCGACAAGGTGTGGCACAACGGTTTAATCTATAAACTGTACCAACTGGAGGTGCCTGAAAGTCTCATTCTCATCATCAGAGACTTCCTTACCGATCGCACTTTTCGCTACAGAGTCGAAGGCACTCTGTCCAGCCCCCGCCCAATCAGAGCTGGAGTCCCACAAGGCTCCGTTCTAGCACCCACGCTCTATTCCCTCTACACTAACGACATCCCCCTCACCCCAGGAATAGAGCTCGCCCTCTTCGCGGATGACACCGCCCTCTACGCCTCAGATAGGAACCTACGCATGGTCTCTCTACGCCTCCAGCGCGCAGTCACCGCCCTAGGGGAGTGGTTTGCGAAGTAGAGGATAGAGATAAACCCGACGAAAAGTGCAGCCATGTGCTTCCCTTTTCCCAGGGCTAACTCTCGTAGGCCTAAGCGGGGATAGCTCCCGATAACCCTTTTCGGTCAAACAATTCCTCTCGTCAGGAAGACCAAGTATCTCGGAGTCACTCTAGACCA
Source organism: Sesia apiformis (assembly GCA_914767545.1). NCBI lineage: Eukaryota > Metazoa > Arthropoda > Insecta > Lepidoptera > Sesiidae > Sesia > Sesia apiformis. The sequence continues at coordinate 10,854,823 of OU611953.1, forward strand.
TAGTCTGACCTTCCGAGAACACATCAAAACCGTCCGGAACCGGGCTGCCTTTGTGCTCGGTCGCCTAAACCCCCTCATAGGCGGGAGAAGTAAAATGTCGCTTAGAAATAAGTTGACATTATACAAAACTCTCGTCCGTCCCATTATGACCTATGCTAGCGTTGTGTTCGCACACGCAGTTCCCTCCATCATTGCAATCCTCCAAAGACTGCAAAATAGATTCATGCGCAAGGCCGTGGCCGCACCATGGTACTTGCGCAACGTTGACCTCCACAAGGACATGGAACTTCCCTCCATCGTCAAATACATAAAAGACACCGCCCGACGCTACTATGACGCTATCCCACACCATCCCAATCCCCTGATTGTCTCTTCCCTCACCTACATACCGGACAGGAGTGCCCCTCCGCGCTATCGTCGCCCGTGGCACATCCTGGACGATCCCGACGACCCGATCACCGCTGCCAATGCGGTTCCCACTCTGCACCCAAACACAGCACACAGACACCGTCCCCGCCGGCCGAGACGTGGACGTTCCCCTCGTTACACCGTTAACACACACCGGCCCTCAGCCAACACTTTCACTAGGCATCGACACGTGCCTGGGCGCTTCTCGCCGACACGCGATCCCGCGGTATCCCCCCAATGCAACGCCCTAAGCCGAGGTCCGTTCCCTCCGCCGGTTTACCGGCGGGGGAGCCCTTAGGCTCGTTGCAACACACACATTTCTCCAGGCTGAGCGCCTTCTGCGCTCGCCCTACATCAACGCGACCGGTGACTCTTGAAAGGCCACTAGGGCCACAAGAACTTAGACATACACGATGTTGAGGCAATCAGGTTTTTTAGCCGGTAGGAGTCCGGCACTACCTGGTACCACCTAGGCTAGCCTAGCTAGACTAGATGGTACCAGGTGACCATGCAGGGTTTTCCTCGATTGTCTCGCCTAACATAAAAATAGAAAAAAAAAAAAAATCCAGCTATAGGTAGCCACACGTCCTTTGTTTGTATCCGTATTAAACAGACGATTAAAGCTGTGACTAACAGCTTCTATGTGACTACTCTGAAGAGTGAAATACAGCACTGCACTAAACACTTTTCCTGTCTGAGGTACACCTTCCTTCTACCATCATTACCATATAGCATAATCTTTGCTTCATCAGTGAAGAGTATCTGGCTGGATTGATGTTTAGTCCAATGCGAATGTTCGCGAGCAAACTGGTTGCGCGATTCGGTGAGCTCGTGTCAGTTTTGGTCCATTGGCTGGCTTATGTGGTTTTATATCACGTTATTCGAGTCTCCTTCTAACAGCCCTAGCGCTAACAGCCACTTCATGAAAGTCTCTAAGCTGTTCTTGGATCTGTACTGAGGTCGGGTGACGATTTCGTAAGCTGGTCGTGAAAATAAACCGATCTTGTCTTTCCATCGTAACTCCGAATCGTGGTCCTCCTAGTCCGAGTCCTCTAGGTATCGATATCCTACTCTTTAAACAGCAGAACAGCTTAAATGAAGTTGTGCACTCACATATAGCCCAAACTTAGCCCAAACTGAAGAAGTGCCACCATAATTTTAAGGTCAAAATCCATTCAAATCTTAGGCAAACAACTTAACGAATCAACACCACTTTTGTTGAAAACAACACCATTAAATCAATAATACAGCTCCAATTCAAACTTCCTGCTTCCTTATTTTTTTCAAAACAATGAACTGACTCTGCTTTTCTTCTGTAGTTCAAATTTATGAATTCAAATTTGGAACAATAGCATATCAAAATGATGATGAATATGCTAGCTTCAAAACTGCATAAAAACTTTTCCTTTGACCTAACATTATTTTTTTGTTTCAGACCTTTATGCATAAAAATGCAGGGTGGCTCGACTCCAATGTGTCCGGGAGTGTATATATCAAATTCGTCTATACATCTTTCACGAACACATAGAGAATGGATTCTTGCCATAAATGATTTACGATTAAGTACTTTTATTAGATTTCATTGTCACACTTAGCTGATTAAAATCACACATGTAATTACTCTATATAAATCAACGCAAATTCATGCTTAGTTTGAATTCCGATTATCAATTCAAATTATGTTGTATGAACTTTTAAAAACTTTATTTCTTCACAATCAACAATATCAAATCACACACGTGACATAACTATTCTGAGCTTTATTGCTGTTCTCATAAAGTATTTACTCAATAATTTAAATAGAGGATTTAATATTTTTCATTCATTTAGTATATGCTCGTGATCAAAATGAAGAGACTAATGTCTCGTCTCATTACAACAAAATTCTAAGTTGAAAAATAGATTATGAAATAATTCATTTATTCTGACACATTTTATCCTACTCGAGGCATGCTATTCGATATATTTAATACGAGTATAAGCTACTTGAGGCAACCCACCAGAACTACTGGATGTGACTAGTGACAAGTAAAAAATTCTGAGAAGAGTTTTCTGTGATACCTATTATAGAAAAGTCACGTCTAACTCACATACATGGAGCTAGTGAAAAAAGTTAGTTAGCATTAAATTAAGGTTAATATTACCTCTGTGAAAGCGTCAAGGCAAACTGTGCGAAACAACGCGCGAATGCCGATGGGTCGCAGAGTTCGAGTCAATATTACCAACAAAGTCCTGCGCATTGGCGAGTCTCCGTGCATTTCCCAGCCACACATGTACACAGCTTGTCTCACATCTTCACCCTATTAATCAAACAGTCAATATTATTGTCTTAGGTAAGGTTATCTCCAGCACACATAGAAAATCCTAGCCTGCATTGAAATTCCGTACGTGGGAGTCACTATATAGGAATATCGCGGTAAGTAGGAACATTCAAAATCTGTCACTGATACAGCGCGCAGCAAACAGCAGCGCAGTTTAATAGACAATCATCCAATTAAACTAGTAATAATACTACCATCTAGCAAACTTTACCTCTTTTAGATATTTTATTTCATACTAGCTTTGGCCCGCGACGTCGTTCCCGCGGTCTGCATGATTTACGTAGCCTACTCGTATGTATAGTTTACGAGGTCCATTAACTCTACACACTTACCTTTTCCATCAACAAGTCGCTGTAGTAACAGGGTACGAAGCATAATACAACACCACCCACGAAGAATGTGATATATTCTACATTCACTTCACCCTGACGGAACGTCTGGAAAAAATCAGTAGAATCATTAAACAACTGCATCTCTTTGAAAATGAAATAGTCGAATGTAACATGCAAATAATTAACTAACTTACTTCAAGAACCTGAAATAATGTCACTGGCATTAGAATAGCTGTCGTCTTCATACTTATTTCAAACAACACGCGAAAACTGTCCTTAATGTCATCTACAAAGCTTATATTAATAGAAATATTCATAAATATATGTTTATATAAATACTGGTATTTGTTTAAAGAAAAACAATATTAATGTACAATAATATATTTTTTTACCTGTATATATTTTGTAAATGTTTTACAATAATTGCAAGATTCTTTCTTGTTTCAACCGGATTGAAGTCTTTATTTACAAAGAGATTCAATATTCGCGACTTTACAACCTCTAATTGACCGCAAGCGTGGAGAACGAATAAAGGGGCAAGTGGTGGAAAGCCGATATACATAATTACCGAGTAAGAATCGTAATACAACCAGAATATATACAGAATTGCGAAACCGATAGGGGTATTTTTCACATTCTCCACAAAAGCTGGATATGTTAAGTCGTATATAGCAACGAACTGAAATTCTCCAATATATCCATAATATGCCATAAGGATGACTGACTTTAGCGGAAACACTCCGCCTGTAACAACCGACGTTATCAGCCACAATTTAGTGACCCACCTGCCTCTTTCAGCATATTCTTGTACTAAAGATTTTTCTACCTGAGGTAAATTTTTTGCTATTTCATAATCGTTCTTTACCGAATCAATTAAACCTATAAACCTACTTTGATGCCACATAAGGATAGTGTATTTAAAAGTGACGACAGTAAAGACTACCAAAGCACTTGCAGTTGTGCATGCATGATATATGTTCCTATTTTTGAGATCGTGGAAAACAACACTGTAACATAACATGCCGAACATTATGGTGTATATGCCATGCATAAATGCAAACTGCAGTCCCCATTTACTGTCTCTTGCTATCTCTGGATGAGCACGATTTATTGTCAAGCTAAATGTTGCAATTTTGAACATTTTATTAAAATCCAACGACATTTTTTCACGTGAAGCGTTTTGTCAGAAATCTAAATATATTCTACCTGAATTCAAGCATTATCTGCTTTTATTTTCTATAATTCAAGCGTGCACTCTATAATTTAATATGTTGTTCAATTATATTACTAATATTTATTAGAATTGATACTCACCTTTCACATTAATATTTATTACTTAAGTGGAAGAAATTTTCATATTTTATTTCTAATGATTTATCAATAGTTTCAATAATATTAAAGTTTTGAAATTAAAACATGACGCTTGAATATTAAAAGGATCGTTAGTATTAAAAGTACTTTACTCCTCAATTAGATGAATTCGGACTGGATGATGATAATCTTATCCTACAGCTAAAGACCGTGTGCTCCCACTAGTTCGACAATTGTGGCAATTGTTTGGAATATGTACGGGCAACATAGATACAGAATTCTCAGCAATAAGACGAACTTAGCAGGCAACACCTGCAGTCATAAGGAGGAGAAAGAGTCCACTTTACATGGACTGGTAAAATACAGAATTTAAAATTTAAAAAATCATTTACATACACCATACTACGGAGTTCCACAGCTGTCGGATATATGGTGAATATAATATCCACAGGTTTACCTGTGGATATTATATTTCGAGACCAAGAAGAGTAGAAGATAGGGTTAATGTACACAAAGGATCCCATTCAATCAAAGTGATTGGGAATCAAAAGACATAACCAGTGATCATCCGTGATAAGTTAAAAGTGGCTTATTAGATAATCTTAATTATTACCTATTATCCTAATTAGAAGCGAAAATATTAATATGGTAATAAATACCGGCACAGAAACAAACATTGTATTTTTATTTTCAAAAACTTTTTAGGTGCACGTAGGTAGAGAATAGATATTGTCACACAGTGCGTTAATGGCCACTTAACATTTAGCTCTATTTGACGGCCGTAATTATGTTACCTGTAATTTATGATAAAGTCATTAATTAGTAGAACCTCAACGTCTAACAATTTATTATTATAAGGTTTGCAAATCGCAACTACTAATATAATAAATTATTATATACATATGACCATCAATTAAAATCTTCAAAGAAATAAAAAATAGTAATGATGCAGTCTACATAAATACAGAAGATTCTTCTTAATCTTATTATACCACATTAACATAGCGCTATATGCACAACGGTCATCGGTACGGTACGACACACATGACCGTCTCACTGCCATTACAGCTTGCTTGTCTTTTCTGCAATGTTCGTAAGTTACTTTCATTTGGCGAATTATTTCGTTTCCGATCTTCCATAGCTCAAAATTATTGTATCAACATGTAATCCAGTTCCGATGATGATATGCAATCCAGTTCCGAAATGTGCGAAAATCGCTCTTTTTCATTATTTGTTGAAATAGTTGAAATAGTCGACAGTTCTTCTTGGACGCTAAATTCCACCACAAGTGGGAGAATATCCTTATAAATATAAAAAGTAGTAACAAAAGCTTCCATAATCTCTAAATATATAGTAGTATATAAATGTATGGGTGGTATGGGGGTCTGTTTTGATCACAATCAAAAAGTTTACGAGGGTCCGTTCTTGTTCTTACTTTTTTTCATTTTATGACGTAATAAAACGAAATCATATTTCAGCATTGCGTCATCTATTCAATCAGGTTTAAGTGGTTGTTTGCAATACATAAATTATTTTTTTGTTTATAGTTTATAATGATTGAGAAATATCTAATGAATTTGTTAAACAGCTTTTGGTAGTAATTGACACTGACAAAAAATAACATCAAGTATAAGAAAATGAATAATTATTTGAGACACGTTATCTTGCAAACGGATCTTATTGTCGATAAGCAATTACTGATGTTGGTTAAGATTTGTAACTTAATATTTCGTTGTTTCGAGATTCTGTTTAAATAGAAACGTGTTCAAACATCTGATTTTAAGATAAAGCTATAAAGTTAAAAATCTAAAACCCGACTACGACTTAAAATCACCTCGTTTCATGGTCAAATAACCATTTTCTTTTGAGAGCGGATTAGGTACATTTTATCATACGAATACCTAGTCTGGCCATAAATACTGTTACAATTAAAAATAAACTAAATATGACATTTGAATTTGGAATCTGTCATTTTTATATGATTGTTCATTGAGTTTTCTCATTTTGGCGCCAGTACATTGTACAATATTTTGCGATATTAAAATGGAGTGGGGTGATAAAGAGAACCGAATCGCTGTGATTGCATTACACAAAGTAGGTATGGAGCCAAATGCAATTTTTAAAACTCTCCATACGCTTGGTATTAGTAAAATGTTTGTGTACCGGGCTATTAATAGGTACAATGAGACCTCCTCTGTTTGTGACAGAAAAAGATCTGGCCGTCCACGTAGTGTTCGTACGAAAAAGGTGGTCAAAGCAGTAAGGGAAAGAATTCGAAGAAATCTTGTCCGAAAGCAAAAGATTTTATCTCGGGAGATGAAGATAGCACCTAGAACCATGTCGCGTATTTTAAAAGATGACTTAGGACTTGCAGCCTATAAGAGACGTACTGGTCATTTCTTAACTGATAATTTAAAAAAGAATAGGGTGGTAAAATCGAAACAACTATTGAAGCGGTACGCAAAGGGAGGTCACAGAAAAATTTTGTTTACGGATGAGAATTTTTTTACAATTGAGCAACATTTTAACAAACAAAATGACCGTATTTATGCTCAAAGCTCTAAGGAAGCTTCCCAATTAGTCGACAGAGTGCAACGTGGGCACTACCCGACTTCAGTGATGGTTTGGTGGGGTATTAGCTATGAAGGAGTGACTGAGCCATACTTTTGTGAAAAAGGTATCAAAACATCGGCACAAGTGTATCAAGATACCATTCTTGAGAAGGTAGTGAAGCCCCTTAACAACACCATGTTCAATAACCAAGAATGGTCCTTCCAGCAAGACTCGGCGCCGGGTCATAAAGCTCGGTCTACGCAGTCTTGGTTGGAAACGAACGTTTCGGACTTCATCAGAGCTGAAGACTAGCCGTCGTCTAGTCCCGATCTTAATCCGCTGGATTATGATTTATGGTCAGTTTTAGAGAGTACGGCTTGCTCTAAACGCCATGATAATTTGGAGTCCCTAAAACAATCCGTACGATTGGCAGTGAAGAATTTTCCCATGGAAAGAGTGCGTGCTTCTATTGATAACTGGCCTCAACGTTTAAAGGACTGTATTGAAGCCAATGGAGACTACTTCGAATAAGCTTTTTATATTTTAAATTGTTTTATATTTATGTATTAAACTAACACACTATAAAAGTAATAAATGTTATTTGCAATAGAAAATGTTTTTTTTCTTCGTTTCAGTATTTATGGCAAGACTAGGAGTGTCATTCTAATAAAAACAATGAAATCTTGTTTGCATCTTTTGAAATGACATTTAACTCGTAGTCGGATTTTAGTTTTTCAACTTTTTTTTTAAATCAATTTTGAGGTCTACGACTATACAGTCAAAGCTCCTTATTCGCGGGGGATACGTTCCGTAAATACAGAAATAGTTCTGTATACCGCGAATACAGAAACCATAAACACGGAATGGTAATTTGTATGGGATTATATGTATTTGCGGGGATATGTTCCAAGTTTTCAAAATATATAATAAAAGCAGTTTTAATGAGAGATTGTTTAACAATAATAATTCGTATCAGGCTTAGGCAATAATTTAGTATTTTTTTTCTTATTTTGTCGCTCTTAGGTCTTTCAACTCTGATTGATATTCGGCTGTGGCATTAACAATTTGGCTTTTAAAAACAATACTTCTTTCCATAGACGGATCAATTTTTATGAAGAACGTAAACTTTCACTCAGGTTTTTTAAGTTTAATGTCACCGTTTCAGTGCTCGTTGGGGCTTCCTCTTCAATGGAAAGCATTTCCTCTAAGTAGGATTCAGTCAAATCTTCATCTTGCGACTCAAGCAACTCTTGAATGTCACTCGACTCTATCTGTTCGAAACCATCTCGTCCTATGCCATTCGCAACTTGAGCAATGTTTTCAGTTAATGTTTGAATTTGCACAGATTCTTCATCATTACCGATAGTTAGATCAGGCCGCAGATTTCAATGTGCATGGCTTCAGCTCTTGCACTGATTCTTTTATGTTAACAATGCACTTTGGTATGTCAAAAAAATTCCACCACTGCATAACACATAACCACTGCATAACTGGACACCATGGAATGTGTTCTATGGAATCCAGTATGATTTTAAAGGTCCGTCTAATGTAATAGAGCTTAAAGGCCTGGATTATTTCTTGGTCCCTAGGTTGGATTAAGACCGTAGTGTTAGGAGGCAAAAATATCACCTTTATATTTGGATGCATAACTTCAAGCTCGCAAGGGTGACCTGGAGCATTGTCCAAAACTAGTAAACTGCCTTGAAGTTTAAATTTTTTTTTTTTTATGAAGTTATTTCTAAAACAATCCCGAAACCAGTCACCGATCCGATTCATTTTTATGCATATAAATTATATTAATATTGTTAAATGTACACATTAAAACCTTTCATTTAATACTAATCACGATATATCTGTCCGCATTTTTTTTGCTACGAGTATTTTCGTGTTTCATATCCACCTGAATTTGAAGTGACTTAGTATACGCGGAACATCAAGACGAATTCAACGACACCTCATTTTGAAAATGTGATGAGAGGTTTAGGAGCTACGAGGGAACAGATGAATACATTCATACTAACATGGACTGCTGAAACCCTCCTTTAGCTAAGCTGTAGTCGGGTAAAAAATACGTTATTTTTTTAAAGATTTCACTAAAGTCTTAAATTCCTGGAAACTAAAATCCACAATAAGATTCGTTTTCTGAGATAATTTTACATTTCTTTTAAAAAACTCGTCTAAGCACATTTTCTTTCTTTAATGTAATTCTTTTTTATACCACTTTTTCCTTTTACTTTATTCACTTCATTTGTTATTATGACTAAGTCACGAGTAAATTTTAGTGATGGGAAACCACTCACCGATGATATAAAATCCCCTGACTCAGTTCACCTTTTGAGGACGAGCAACGTGAGAAGTAGGAGTGTAGTGCCAACGTCGGGACATGCAACGATGGACAACTTGTGTTATCTATCCCTCTATATCTGTGGTGTGTATATATTTTATAGTGTACACACTATTATCAATCATATAGATATGTTTTTTTTATTGCATTTATATTGTATTATTATTTTGTGTTACTTTATTGGATAGCCTACCTCTTTCTCTATAACCGTCATTTTTCACTGACCGTTAGACGCCTGGAAGAGATCGATTATTAGCAATGTAGGTACGATAATTAGTAGTTAAATCAGGAAAATAAATAATTTTCATTCATTTCTTTACACTTAGTTAGCACACTACGAAATATATAGGAATTAGAAAACGAATAATTCAATTATGAAGATAATAGTAAAATAAAAATGTCGCAAGGGCACTTTGCTAAAGTAACAATGAGGTGCCAGATACGAGTAGAGTAAATTCAAATACCGTTTGACCCGTGGCACATAAATATTTGAACAAGCGCAAGAATAATAATAATTCATTATACAAATGCACTACCTACAATTTTTAACGAATCCAGTCCAATAACATGCGTTATTGTCTTCAATTTTATTATTTTATCGACGAAGGCGGCAGAGGAGCATACAATCCACCTGATACGCCGCGATACATGCCAACATCAATCCAAAATGACAAACATTGGCAAGCCACCGGATGTGCTGCCTACCTTTGGAGATACATGTATCGCGGATGTCCACGGGCGGCAGTACTACTTACCATCAGGTGGACTGTATGCTCGTCTGCCAACCTAGTTCAAAAAAAAATACAAGGTAGTCTTCTGTGAGAGAGGGGTAACGTGGCTAGTCGAGTGGGCCCAGGAGCTGTTGGATTGCAGCGTGCACTCTCCCCCTCAAAAAATAATCAATTAATCTTAACCTATATTTAATTATCTACTTTATATCCACAGTTTCCAAAATAACTTCTTAGTAACAAAGCATACCATATATATAATTGTAATTAGTAATACAATCAACCAGGAAACGCTCGTAGTTACAACGTGTTGCAAATTTGGGAACATTTCTGATTCTGCGACCAAAGATTTAGTACCTACCTTGAGAGTACTCGTCGCCCTTTTAAATATTTAATATACGTAGGTATGTATGAGAATGACATTTTACTCCAAATATACAGGTTGAATTCTTTCCAGAATCATGTGATTCAAAATTTAGATAAGAAATTTTTCTTTTTTTCTTAAACTGCCTTTACTTAAAAACTCCATACCTAATTTTTAAATAAAAACACGTAAAGTTCTCTAAAATCGATTCCACTGTTTCTTGTATTACATTTTTCTAATAAATTGTAAGTATTACGATAATTATCGTAAATAATTTACGATTTGTCTGAAAGGCTTCTGAGTAAAAATAAACCGGTAAATAAATAAATATGTATGATCTTCTTGATGTTATTGTTTTTTAATTTCACCATTTTCTTCTTGAGCCTTAGGCTCACGCCCTCTTGCTCTTGATGCGCCTTTAATCCAATACCGTAAAAACATACTATTACAGATCATTGGCCCACGTAGTCCAACTATAATTATGTAAACTAGGTATCGCTCTAGGATCCCTATACAGGGGCACTACTCTCGGTATTACTCTTTGCTTCTCTAGTAACAATCGTGTTAACAATCTTTCTACAACGTCTGGTTGTCTTTCAGACAAATCATTCCTTTCACAAGGATCGTCTTTAATGTTAAATAGACAATAAGTATCTGAAATTAATTAATGAATTAAAGATAGAAAAAAATCATTTCGGAAACATACAATTTTGAAAAAGTATAAATAACTCACCATTTCGAGAATAGCATATATTCAGTTGTTTGTTTTCATTATCAATGCAGTCTATTTTTAAATTATTCCTTATGCCCGTGTCTTGAATTTTAAAAGGTTTCCCGATCTTATTTAAAACACCATACATTGAACATTTCTTAATGGAATCAAAGTATGGTGGTGGGCAACCAATAATACCTCTAAGATCTGCACCTTGATGATTACTATAACTTTCTGTAGGCGTACCAGTCACCAGTTTATATTCTCCTTGTGTTATAGAAGCAAAACCTTGGTAATCGTCGATTTCGAAAAATTCTTCCCTTCCGGAATCATTGTTTGAGGAAAAATTATCCCAGAAATTGATCCCGTCTATATCCGTAGGTACATCGGCACCTACGGCACCCAAGAGAGTTGGCAACATATCCACGACATGAAAATATCCTTTCCATAAATGATTTATGGGATTTAATAACGGTGACCACAAAAGTCCTACAACTCTCACGCCACCTTCGAAAGGAGTCATCTTAAGCCCCCTCAGAGGCCAATTAGAGGCATAATTTATAGAATTTCCTGACGTCATACCACCATTGTCTGATATAAATACAATTACTGTGTTTTTAAGAATACTTTTTTCTAAAAGTGCTTTGACGATGTCACCAACACTGTCGTCAAGTTTCTTCACCATTGCTGCAATAAAATGTGTTTATAATAATGTTGATCAAGTTACACATGTCATGTCACAGTGACTTATAACAGTATATTAAAAATTACATTAGGGTTCAGCTCTATTGCTATTCGAGTGTAATTGTGAGCGAATCCCAACGGTACGACCGTTGAAAATGGTTCTTGTTTGTGATCATATTATTCTCTCCCATAATATTTATATATCTATAAATATATATGACTATATTTGTATAAGAACAGGATAATATAGAATTAAATTGACATAAGTAATAATTTGTTTGTAAATCATAAAATCATTATTTCACCTGCAAAAATTCTCCTCTCCGGGGATTCAACATAGCGCATAGCTCTTACGACTTCAGGAGGTGATTGCAGTAATGCACCGACGTTGCCAGAATGAGGGGCGTTATGAGCCACAGTCAGAAACAAGGGTGTCGATGCATCGTGGGATTTTATAACTGAAAGTTTAATAGAAAAATATAATGAGTCCACAAAATGCTATTATTTTGACACAAAATACATACCTAATTACAATCAATTTTAAAATGTGTTATTCGCTGCCACCGATTTAAAGCCGCGATCTATTCTCTATTGTAGATGTCTAATAGCATTACTAATCTTATGGAATTGCTGGGATCTAGTAAAAAGACAATCATTATTTTAAAAGAAATGCAATTTTGTGTGTAATCCTACAAAGATGGGAAGATTTTTTAAAATATTTTATATGAAATTATAATTTATATATTAATTTATATTTTTTAAATATCTTCATTTAGGTTTTTTATCATAAACAACAGATATATATACGTATAATATTAAACCAACAATAAAAGAAAAAGATAGTGTACCTATATTACAAGTACATTAAAGTTGAGCCTGAAACACATTTACTACAAACTGAATTGGGAAGGTAAATAGTGAAAATTCAGTACTAAAATAATAAAATATACGGCTTAGGTGGCATGGCATCATTAGGAGTTTATCAATTTTTTGGAATTGCTAGTATTCAACTGGGCCAAAAGTAATTCAAACAGTAGCAAACAGTATAAAATTATATTGTAAAATGAGCAATCTTTGATCTGTGACTATTTTTTTTTACATTATGTAGACTTGAAAAAGAACAAATGTAAGAATAAAATTTTCAAAAGTTCGTTGAGAGTATTTCCTCCCTAAATTTTCTGTAAATAGTAAACTGTTCCACTGCTCTAATTGCTTCCGGCCCAGTCGACAAGTTGTCATTTCGAAAAGTGATAAACTCGTCTGCGAACCATACGGGCCAGATGCCACCTAAGCTAAATATTCAATTGTTTTGGACTACAACGTTATTAAACATATAATAAATGGGCGTTTTCGACTATTTAGCAGATACAGAACACCAACAATTTTACATATATTTGTCTGTATGACTATTGACTAGGCATCGAACCAAAAGTAAAGAACGGTTTTGGATAAGAAGTTCAACGTTACTTGCTCTTCCGACGAAAAATTAAGCATTTGTAAATCTCGACACGATATGTTAAGGAGCTGAAAATTGGTCAAATCAGTTGCGATAACCAAAAATCAGGTTTTTACTATACAACAAAGTTAAGATGCTTTTATATTTATTCACTACAGACAAATGTTCTCTTACGCTCATCACATAGATATTTGGTAACAATCGTTAACAACATCGGTCTATTAACAAACATTCGATTAACGAAATCAGATAAACACTAGGTAAAATTTCATTTTTATATCCTCTCAATTATTATTTATAGTCAATATAATTATTAATTATACAAAGAAAACTAAACCGTCGATAGTGTGTATAAGTGTAAACATAATATTAGAGCTTTATTTAAACAAACAAAATTAATGTTACGCATATTTTATCTTGTACAATACTGCAGAAAGTAGGCTTACTTGTTAGGGCTTCATTAGTATATATGTAGGTCAGTCACGTAACCTTCAGCATCCCACGCGGCTGTTAAGTTTCTGTGCAGCTCTAAGCCAGAAACCTTGCCTATGCTTGACTGAAATTCGGTAACAACTTTACATAATAAGTTGGTGTGATTTTCCGTGACTTTAGTTATTTTATTTGGTTCTAATCATGTTTCATTGTCGTGTCATGTTGGCCGGCTTTACAATAGCACCACCTCATCTCTTCCCGTGGGTGTTGTAAAAGGCGACTAAGGGTTACCAAAACGGCTACCACAAACCCGGAGGAACTACACCACAAAAGAGTGTACTCGCCAACCCTCTTGGCCAGCGTGGCGTTTTAAAGCAATACATTCATTATACTTGAGGAGGCCCATGTCCAGCAGTGGTTATAGCTAAAAGGGGCTAAAGGGACTGGTTATGGATTACATGGGTTTAATAATTTGTGGTCAACATTTTTTTGGGGGGGAGAGTGCACGCTGCATTCCTACAGCCGCTAGGTGGACTGGCCACGTTACCCCTCTCTCACAGAAGACTACCTTGAAATGTACTGCATTTCCTGCTTTATCGTATTTACCCAATGACATACGTGTTTCGGTGGTGAGTGAGATAATCCAGAGCCCATTCTCATCCCATCCTATCCCTCCCCATTTTCCAAACCCTTACTCCCAATCCATTACTTAATCTGCAAAGCGCATCCGGGGCGTGCCAACGTTTGTCATCTGGAATGATATTCGCATGAATTGCGGATGTCTATGGGTCATTCGTTTGATTCAACCTGTATACAGTATTACCCGAGGCAGATATATTTTTCTCGCCTCCACTTTTCAAGAATTAATAAACAGCACTAAAAATTTTAGTTTATTTAAATCTCCGTGAGAAAGGTTAAAAAAAACTTACCTCTTCCTCAGTTGTATATTCATAGTAGTCAATGAATCCGTTTCGACAACCAAAATGGGTATTGAATCCTCTGTACGTAGGTAGATATTCATTGCGGGATGCGCCGACATGCCACTTGCCGACCAAATGCGTCGCATAACCCAACTCTTTCAAGTACTGTGGCAGAAGTTTCTCCTTCAAAGGGAGACCTCTGTCTTCGCCGTTTGTTAGAGGGTAGCCTTGCATACCTAATTTATGATATAATTTAACATTACTCCTACAAATAGGTTAATATATGTATTTTATGATAGATATTATCAAGACGTAGAGAATATTCCACAAATCGAGGGACATTCTTTAGAAGGGTAGCGTAGCATAATAGGCGATTCAGGCATACATGTTCTCACAATGACTACCAATACTAGCAATTTTAAATAATTTAAGACCATGGCTCATTAAAGCCCCCGCGCACTAAGCAGCCTGGTTGCGGTATCCTGGCCAATACAACACATGACGGTACATTGTAGCCCGCGCACTAGGTAGCCAAGAATTCCTGACTACGGCAGACATTTAATTATAGAGTCATTATTTCATTAGAGAGGCTTAATATAATTTTGATGAATTTTATTGTACCAACCAAAACTAGAATTTAGTCATTTTAAAAATGGGAAGCCAGTAAGAACACATTTTGATGTATACAAAAGTAATTGAATATCGAGAAATCGCAAGTATTGTTTCAAATGACCTCATATATTTTACAGTACCTAATAATTTGCACACATTTCATAACGTGTATCACATTCCAAAGAGAACCACTACTGTATGAGTATTTACACTTAAGGTTTTTTTCAATTGTCACTAACTGGAGGACGGTGAATGAACTTCTCCGTGTCCCCCTTACGGAGATTTCCTTTCCAAATGTCAGAGAATTAATAAAATCAGAGACATGTGTAATGTTCACCAATACGTACTGGGTCTATGCTTAGCAGTGTGAATTTATAGGCTGAAATCGTTATGACCTAATTGTCTCCTTTTTGTCTATTAATCAATAATAGGTAAGCATATAATTTTAAATAATACATAAAAATGAGACGATATCTGTTTGTGTATTTATTTTAATTATTTTCACGCATCAACGAATAGACGTATCGTGCTGAAATTTTGTATGGACCTTCTTGGAGACAACGAAAAGAAAATAGACTACAAAACTCAAGAGCCTCAAGAGGAAGTTTTGGGAACACTACCTGGGAACACTAGTTTTGCGAAATCTACAGAACTAATGGTATTTTTCTTCTTCTTTCTCTATATTTATAATACATGCATGTACTCGTATTATAAGTATTTTATATTTATATTATTTTATTCATATGTATGGTCGATATATGCAATGTCTATTTTTTTAATATGTATATTTATATATTTTGTTGTAGAAGTAGATTGTCATTGATTAGAAGTAGAGAAGTAGATTAATAATAATATTAGAATATTATTATTATTATTTATACAGATGATTAAGTAGAAATTATCTAATTTCTTCTGCATCTGCTTTAATTATTCACGTTTAATCAGGGGTCGACTTGTAGCGAATGCCTTAAGGCATATAGTCCGCCTCTATACAATATAGTACAAAAGAGTAAATATATATAATTAAGGTTCCCGCGAGATAGCGACCATGCGGGCGAAGTGGCGCCAGTTATTTCATATTTACATATTTTGATGTGCGAATCTGCAAATGGACAATCATAGCATACCTGTTGTATGGGCAAATTTTCCGGTGAGGAGAGCAGATCGTGAGGGAGTACAGAAACAGTGGCTGTAATATCTTTCGAGAGCCACTCCTGTGTACGCCAATAGGTCAATATTAGGTGTTTGAATTTGGTCGGATCCGTGAAAACTAACATCATTCCAACCCTGTGAAATATTAGTCATGTCACTGTCAGCATTAAATAGTGTTTTATGAACACATGTGTTATGGTGGCACTTCACATGGCGTTCCGTATTTGTTATATTTGACAAATATTTTCTAATATTTAATATCTACCTATGTACAGAAGCCGATGCCCATACTTTGTATCATACTGCCAAGACTCTCCCAAACCTCGTCACCACACACGATTATTCTTATTCAGCCACCACCCGTGAACTTCTTCAAGTCGGCGGTCGACCTGGCCAAGGGCATCCCACACTGAGCTTCAAGGTATATGGCCTCCATTCTAGGACTCGTGTATCCCATCTACTCATTTGTATACAGTAAGATTATTATTATTGTTTAAAATATGCTTGTAAACCATATCATCTTTGATTCAATATTCTCCTTCGATGAGCCAAAATTAGGGAGAGTCGGTATAATCCCCGGCAGAAGGAGAGTCGGCCGGCGGCGTTCAGAACCCCAGGGAGTGAAACCGGTCTCGGTACGTGCGGTATCGAGCAGCACCGACTTCTGCATCTTCGCTGAGAGCCAGCCGCCACGGAAACCCAATAGCCTCAGATTGGTCTCTAGGCTGGTAGGAATTAACCCATTTACTAACAAGATGACTCAGATGATTACAGTCAACGTCACGCCCCACATATCGGTGATCTCATGGGCCATATGTCATGGGCCAGGTCGAGATGCTTTCTTCTTTTCTCGGATTTAGCTTTCACTGGGCCCTCGTCATGCAGGATCGTGATGTCCACTAAGAACACCCACGACTGTGCCCCGTTTGTTAACACAACGTTCGGCTTATTCGCTAGAATAGTCCTATCCGCGATGGCAGGCCCGTCCCAGTAGAGGTTTGCGCGGTCGTTTTCCAGTACCTGTTCCGGTGTGTACTTGTAACAAGGCAATCTCTGTTCTAAGAGACGTCATTTCGGGGCGAGTCATGGTGAAGAATTTTGGCCGCTTGGTTATTTCTGTGTAAATACTCAGTATTGGAAAGGGCCTAGCAACCGGAGGTAACATGCCTGACTGAATATCTAGGATGGCCACACGTCTTCCGGTAGTTCCGCATCTTCATCACCTGATCCACATTCAGAACCGCACACTACTCAATGTCCAGTTCCATTCTGATGGAATTGCTAAAGTCATAGGTGATCTTTAGCAGCTCCCCCAGTTTGTTATCAGTGGGGGCGAACAGCTTATGGTTGTCCTCTATATGGTAGGTTACCCATGTACCTCGTCTCCGAAACTGAAAGCCCGTCGCAAACTCCTCCAAAAGTGTACTCAAAGGATTCAGCGCAAAGCAGAACCAAAGTGGACTCAGTCAATCGCCCTGGAAGATTCCCCTTCATATCCTAATTCGGTCATCGGCAGCCGTCATCCATTCGCCTGAAAAACTAAAGATCATACTCCACTGCCCCATGCATGCTTCGAGGAAGTATCTAACTGTATCGTCAGTTCTGTACAGCTCAAAGAGCCTCAAGAGGCATAAATGGGAAACCGAGACGAACGCCTTCTTGTGGTCTATCCAGACAGTGGAAAAGTTTCGGCGGTTGCGTCTGGCAAGTTTGCCGGCCGTTCGATAAGCGATAACGTCATGCGTCGCATGGATCCATCAGCGGCGGCTCCAGAATGCTGAGCCGTAGATGGCCCCGCCGTGACCAAACCGACTGGTGGAGATGATGGACGTGAGTCTGAGCCTGGTGGTCGGCCCACTCCTCAAGTGTGGCTGGTTCCCCTTCTGTCACGTCCAATGCCAGCTCTGGACGTGCTCTGCCGACTCCCAGGCAGCGACTCTGTTCGCATTCTTCTCATATTCATCATCATACATATTTAGGTTATATACAATGGGGATACCCATTTCCTCAAGGTAGTCTGGGAATCCACGCAGAGCACACAAATTCCACAACTTCTAGTCAAACACGATAGTTATGTCATGTTACGTTTTAAGACCAAATTCAATAAATGGACGGTCGCTATGTTGTGTCGAAAACGCAAAATTATGTCATTTTTACATTGTCACATAATATTGAATTTCATAACATGGAATTATATAATATCAAACACTGTTATCTGCAAATATGTGTCCAGAAATTTCGTTTTTTACGTAAGATGATAGAACAATAATACGAGTAGGTACTGTAAATAATAAGAAGCGTATGTGAGTACTTTTCTTGTAAAACAATCAATTATAATTACTGTCCTTTACTTAACGGGTGTCGAAATATTGGCATCTTCTTGTGTGATGTCGCTTATCGCTTTATAGTTCGGCCCTGTACTTAATCTCACGAATTCAAAACAAAATACTAATAGTTATATACATTTGCTATAAATATTTACACACATAGATCGAGTAATTACCTAGTCTACGTACTTAGTGGTACTGTAACTTTGAACGTTATCTATATAGGTCATAAGTTAATAGACTAAGTAAACAAAAGACGGCAACAACATTTGTAATATATATTTAATCCTAATAAATACAGCCGGTTTCTCTCGAAACGTAAATAAATACGTCTTATAATTCGAGACTAATGTTCGATACAAAACTACTATCACACCTAAGACAACTTGTTTAGTTATACACTTTTTTTTTTAAAATAATAGTCAAATATAGTAGCAGCCCTCGGTCAGCATTGGTTTAGATTCCTACAAAAAATGCAAATTCGGTTCAATAGTATTGGAGTTTATCTCTTACATATAATATGAACAAACAAAACAAACTCTCTGTTTATAATGTTAGTATAGATTGATACACGCTGTATTTTAATGACATTTCATTAATCACTTTATTTTATTATATCGAAATAAAATTGTATATGACTATGTATATTATTTATTATAATTTTCTACATTCTTACCAAATCATCAGCTATGATAAGTACAATATTTGGTCGGACTGTTTCCTCGTATGAATTTTCTAATAATGTGCATAGTATTAAAATGAACACACACAAAATAGCAGGTGAAGGTAACCTAAAAATATAATAAATTGGTTACATGGATAATGTAACTAAACTATGTAACTAATAATGTAATTAAAATAAGAGGTCATTGAAACAAATTAAACCTTACCTCATAGAAGGCATCCTCGAATCTGATAAAATTTTTAGTATTCCGTTATTCAGTTGTTATGATTCTTCTGATATCGAAAAGATTAAAAAATGTGTTGAAAGATAATCTTTAAAGATTTAGATTGAAATACATATGAAAGATAAACAATAGCGTTATTTATCGATCTACTTTAAACAATGACAGACGTCCACTCAAAACCGGTCACGAGTTTAAACTCGATATTACACAGCGCAGCGATAACGATTTTATTGAAAGTCTCCTATATATTATAAATATTATTATATAACCTTATTTTTAATAAATGCATGTAATTAATATAATTAGTAATCTGCTAGATGGACAGACGACCTCATAAAGGTTGCGGGCACCCGCTGGATGCAGGTCGCTGCCGATAGGTCTAAATGGCGGACAATGGGGGAGGCCTATGTCCAGCAGTGGACGTCCAAGGGCTGAGAAGAAGAAGAAGAAGAATTAATATAAATCAAAGCCGTGGTAGCCTAGGGGAAATTATCTTCAACTCTCATTCGTGAAATTGTGAGTTCTAACCCTGGCCCATATCATTGAGTTTATCAATTATTTTATCATTTATCACTAACTCGACGCTAAAGGAAAATGTTATGAGACCGTCCGCAGGCCTGAGAATCTAAAATACGTCTGGGACATATGTAATATCCATCAATCCGCTCTGGATCAGTTTAATTAATTATGGCCCCAAACTCCTGGCGTGATTGCAAGGAGATAGATACCTATGGCTTGTAGGTTCTCGGAAAATAAAGTCTGATATCGACATAGAACATCATTTAATACTTAAATAAAAAACAACAAAAGTGAAAACATAAATGAAATTCGATACAGTTATGAAAAAACAACCTTACGGATAGGAACACAAGTAGGAGGTACAAATGATTCAAACTTCCCGGATACTACTTCTAGTCAGACTAGCTTGAAAGAATAAAAAAATAATACTACAAATTAATGACAATGTCAACAATTATTATTTATCAACGGTACAAGATCAACTATCAACAATAAGGTTATTGATATAATACGATCTCTCATTGTAAATAATACTCTTTCGAGTATTGTGTATTGTAAATAAGACAATGACTTGAGAATCAGAGAGCTATTTTCATGTTTGGATAGAATTTTAGGAAAAAGAAAAATCGCAGTGCAATGTAATAAATTAAATTGCACAATCCTTTTGCGAAGGTTGAATTAGTAATTACTAGAAGTAGTACTACTTCTATATTCCTTAGAATTAATTTAATTCCTTATAATTCACTGCGATATCTTTTTGTATTCTAAAATTCAAAATTTGTTACAAAACTGAAACACGTAGAGCTCTCTGAGTCTCTTGTACTTTACCATTTGTCTTTACCATTTAATATAAAGGACGTGCTCACAGCAAATGTCTTCAGTACCATTATAATATTTCCAGTAAGTACTGCAACTAAAT
Organism: Sesia apiformis; assembly: GCA_914767545.1. Taxonomy (NCBI): domain Eukaryota; kingdom Metazoa; phylum Arthropoda; class Insecta; order Lepidoptera; family Sesiidae; genus Sesia; species Sesia apiformis. The sequence goes on from OU611953.1 coordinate 10,875,825, forward strand.
AAATAATGGGTTGGTCAATTCTACATTTCCGATTGATGTTCGAACAATTGATGTTTAAGATATAGAATGTTTAGAACGTAATGTAACGAACTCTGAGAGTGAGTTTGTTTCTTTTATACTCTTCTTCTTCTTCTTCTTCTCAGCCCTTGGACGTCCACTGCTGGACATAGGCCTCCCCCATTGTCCGCCATTTAGACCTATCGGCAGCGACCTGCATCCAGCGGGTGCCCGCAACCCTCATGAGGTCGTCTGTCCATCTAGCAGATGGACGTCCTCGGCTTCGTCCGCCGGTACGTGGTCTCCATTCGAGAACCCTTCTGCCCCATCGGCCATCGGTTCTTCGAGCTATGTGCCCTGCCCACTGCCACTTCAGCTTGCTAACCCGAGAGGCTATGTCGGTGACTTTAGTTCGTCTACGGATCTCCTCATTCCTGATTCGATCACGTAGGGAAACCCCGAGCATAGCCCTCTCCATAGCTCGCTGTGCGACAGTGAGTTTATTTATGAGGCCCATAGTCAGAGACCACGTCTCGGTGCCGTAGGTCATCACCGGCAACACACACTGGTCGAAGACCTTCGTCTTCAAGCACTGAGGTATTTTGGACGAGAAGACGCTGCGTAGCTTCCCGAACGCTGCCCAGCCGAGTTGGATTCGTCGATTGACCTCTTTCTCGAAGTTGGACCTACCTAGTTGGACCGTTTGGCCTAGGTAGACGTACTCGTCAACAACTTCGAGAATCGAGCTCCCAACTGAAACTGGGGTGGGCACGACATGGACATTCGACATGATTTTCGTCTTGTCCATGTTCATTTTAAGGCCCACCTGTTGGGAAACTCGATTGAGGTCTCCGAGCATTGTGCTAAGATCCTCCAGCGATTCTGCCATGACCACGATATCGTCGGCAAATCGAAGGTGAGTGATGTATTCGCCATCAACGTTGATGCCGAGTCCTTTCCATTCCAGGAGCTTGAAAGCGTCTTCCATCGCATTGGTGAAGAGCTTCGGAGAGATGACATCTCCTTGTCTCACACCCCTCTGCAATGGAATCGGCTCCGTGCTCCCTTCCTGTACTCGGACTGACATGGTGGCGTTGTTATACAAACACTTCAACACTTCGATATACCGATAGTCAATATGGCACCGCTGGAGGGACTGTAGCACTGCCCAAGTCTCGATCGAATCAAAGGCTTTCTCATAGTCCACAAACGCTAAGCATAATGGCAAGTTATACTCCTCTTTTATACTCAATCATGCTATAATGATTGCGGAATACGAATATGGCCGATCAAACATTGTTTAATTAGTAGTACTATGTATATATAGTATGAGACATACATAGACAGAGGGACCAGAAACAGCTCTTTTTTATTTTTTAGTTCACACTAGTAGTAGGGATTCGTGGGTTCTGGCTCACCTTTCGACGTGTATACAGGATGGTTATGGCCCCGACGTAGCGGGCAGTCGAAGAAAGGAGAGAAAGAGAGGGATAGATGTAATATGACATGTAAAAGAAAGGGATGACATCACTGTAGCAAAATTCAAACGGAGCATTTACGAGCGGTTAAACAACGCAAAAGCGAAACGCAAGACCGTTCAAAACGCCGATGTTGCTGAGAGTCATCCCTCTCTTTCTTTTAGGGCGGTTGCACGCCGCGTCTCATACGTTGGAAAACTGGGTTCATGCGTCCCTGTAAATTTGTTGTTGTACCTAATAAATACATTTAGGTTACATTTAACAAACAGGGGAATTACATGGCATCTATTCAAATTGATAGGTATTCGTTTCGAATTCCAGAGATTCTAGAATAACTTTTTATTATTTACTAACGGCTATGTTTGTTTCAGGAAGAATATACATTCAAGAACTACTATTTTTCAAACAATCTAAGTGACGCCGAAACCGTCGTGGATGACTCAATCGCTGCAAAGATTAAGAAAAACATTTCAAAAAGACCAAAAAACATTGAAGCCTTCTTTGATAAAAAGAGAAAGAAGGGTGCGACGCTCTCTTGGTGCGTTAGTCAAGCCAGTAACGGAGCCATCGCGTATATAGCTTCCACGGAAGATGACGGCTCCAACTCTCCTGGAATCGACGGAATACCCTACAAGGTGTTCAAAAGCCTCCCGATCCATCTGATCGCTCTTCTCCCTGGAAAGAAGCCGTCGTCATCGGCATCCCCAAACCGGGCAAACACCGCTCGGATCCCTCCAGTTACAGACCCATTAGCCTATTGAATACAATGGCTAAAATCTATGAAAAAGTCCTCCATTCTCGCCTGCTGAGTGACATTAACTCAAAAAGGCTTCTCATTAACGAGCAGTTCCGCTTTAGAGCCAATCACTCGTGCGTCCAACAGGTGCACCGAATAACGGAGCACATGCTCCCGGGTCTCAAATAAAAGAGACCCTTCCGAACCCTAGCAGTCTTCTTCGATGTAGCGAAGGCCTTCGATAAGGTGTGGCACAACGGTTTAATCTATAAACTGTACCAACTGGAGGTACCAGAAAGTCTCATTCTCATCATCAGAGACTTCCTTACCGATCGCACTTTTCGCTACCGAGTCGAAGGCACTCTGTACAGCCCCCACCCAATCAGAGCTGGAGTCCACAGGGCTCCGTTCTAGCACCCACGCTCTATTCCCTCTACACTAATGAGATCCCCCTCACCCCAGGAATAGAACTCGCCCTCTTCGCGGATGACACCGCCCTCTACGCCTCAGATAAGAACCTACGCATGGTCCCTCTACGCTTCCAGCGCGCAGTCATCGCCCTAGGCGAGTGGTTTGCGAGGTGGAAGATAGAGATAAATCCGGCAAAAAGTGCAGCCATGTACTTCCCTTTTCCCAAGGTAGACTGTCGTATTCCTAAGCTCTCCCTTCTCCCGATAACCCTTTTCTGTCAAACAATTTCTCTCGTCAGAAAGACCAAATATCTCGGAGTCACTCTAGACCATAGACTGACTTTCCGAGAACACATTAAAACTGTCCGAAACCGAGCCGCCTTTGTGCTCGGTCGCCCCAACCCCCTCATAGGCGGGACAAGTAAAATGTCGCTTAAAAATAAGCCGACATTATACACAACTCTGGTCCGACTTATTATGACCTATGCTAGCATTGTGTTCGAACACGCAGCTCCCTCCAACATTGAAATTCTTCAGAAACTCCAGAACGGATTCGTGCGCAAGGCCGTGGCTGCACCATGGTACTTGCGTAACGTCGACCTCCACAAGGATTTGGAACTTCCCTCCATCGTCAAATACATAAAAGACACCGCCCGACGGTACTATGACGCTATTCCACACCACCCCAACCCTCTGATTGTCTCCTCCCTCACCTACATACCGGACAGGAGTGCCCCTTCCCGCTACAGTCGCCCGCGGCACATCCTGGACGATCCCGACGACCCGATCACCGCTGCCAATGCGGTTCTCACACTGCACTCAAACACAGCACACAGACACCGTCCCCGCCGGCGGAGACGTGGACGTCCCCCTCGTTACACCGTTAACACACACCGGCCCTCAGCCAACACTTTTACTAGGCACCCGCGGTATCCCCCCAATGCAACGCCCTAAGCCTAGGTCCGTTCCTTCCGCCGGTTTACCGACGGGAGAGCCCTTAGGCTCGTTGCAACACACATTTTGTTCCTGGCTGAGCGCCTTCTGCGCTCGCCCTAAATCAAACACGACCGGTGACTCTTGAAAGACCACTGGAGCCGGGCCACAAGAATGTAGACATTCCGAGAAAAAAAAAAGAAGACGGCTCCAAAGCGAGTCATCTCCTAAAAATCGAAGTCTACGAGATGAGTAAACTACGTGGTGCTATACCACGTAGTTTACTCATCTCGTAGACTACTGGAAATATTTAGATGTACCTACGTGTTAAACATTACACGTAATCCGAGGATGACAAGTATTATCAGAGCACACGAGATGTGATATACAACATTACTAAGCAGGTGGCAGAAAGGAGAGATTGTGAAAAGTACTTCATAGAAACCGATAAGAAACACTAACGCTTCGTCGGCATAGCTTGTTTAAAAATGTAACATTATTAATAATTTGTGTTTAGATAGTAATAAATTTTTATACTACGTAATCTGTTGTTTAATTATTTCCCATTATCCTCTCACTTACTATATACATAATAAATAAAATGTGAATAAAGGCATACAAATGAAACAATCTAATAGGTACTCGTTTCGAATTCCAGAGATTCTAGAATAACTTTTTATTATTTACTAACGGCTGTGTTTGTTTCAGGAAGAATATACATTCAAGAACTACTATTTTCCGAACAATCTAAGTGACGACGAAACCGTCGTGGATGACTCAATCGCTACAAATTTGAAGAAAAACGTCTCAAAAAGACCAAACAACATTGAAGCCTTCTTTGATAAAAAGAGAAAGAAACCCTTCTTTCTCTTTTTATTCTCATATAAAGGCATATAAATGAAACAATCCGCCCTAAAAGAAAGAGAAGAATGACTCTCAGCACTTAACATCGGCGTTTTGAACGGTCTTGCGTTTCGCTTTTGCGTTGTTTAACCGCTCGTGAATGCTCCGTTTGTATTTTGCTACAGTGATACCATCCCTTTCTTTCACATGTCATATTACATCTATCCCTCTCTTTCTCTCTTTTCTTCGACTGCCCGCTACGTCGGGGCCCATAATATTGCTTGGATATAGTTTTTAAAAAGAAATCATGATATCCAGTTGGTTTTCTACCAAAAGAATCAAAATATTCACCAACACCTTAGAACGAAGTGTTGTATTTCTGATAGAACTTTAACTAACGGATATAAAATCTATTACGTCTGGCATACTAGTTTCGAAGACGGTGAGATTGATTCCGAAAAATAAAGAAAAATGTGTTTAATTTTCAAAACAGCTAAAAATCAACAACCGGACTATGAAACTAAGATTTCTTGATTCATTTAAATTTATGTCTTGTAGTCTAGAAAAATTAGTTCAAAATCTTGAACGCGACCAATTTACCTTTACGTAAACTTCCCGCGTGATGATGATTTTTAATCGTCTAATTCGGAAAGGTGTCTATCCTTATGAATTTATGACATCACACGAATCTTTGAAACTTACATCTCTTCCAACTCGCGGCAAGTTTTACAGCTCTTTAACTGACACTATCGTTTCTGAAAATGGTTATGAACATGCAAAAGATGTTTGGAATCACTTTCATTGTCAAAATATGGTTGACTATTCGGATTTATACTTAAAAACTGATGTTTTATTACTGGCGGACGTATTTGAGAACTTTAGAAATTTGTGTCTTAAAATTTATTGTTTAGATCCAGCTCCTTACTACACAGCTCCTGGATTAAGTTGAGATGCTATACTGATATACACCAAAGTAAAGTTAGAGCTTCTTATAGATTATGATAAAATTGCTTTTATTAAAAAGGGCATCAGAGGTGGTATATCTCAGTGCAGTAACAGACATGCTAAAGCAAATAATATCTATATGGAAGATTACAATAGTGAAATACCTTCTTCATATCTTATATATTTTGATGCGTATAATCTTTACGGTTGTGCTATGTCTCAACCTCTTCCCATCGGTGATTTTGAATGAGTCGATACTAATGTTGATTTTAATATCCCCAATCATTCAGAACACAGCTTCATATTGGAAGTTGATTTAAAATATCCAGACAGACTGCATGATTCTCATTCGGATTTACCATTTTGTCCGGAAAACATATTCTCAATAACAGTAGAGAGAAAAAATTAATTACAAATTTAAATAATAAACATAGATATGTCCTACATTATAGAAATCTAAAACAATGCTTAAAAAAGGGTTTATGTTTATTAAAAGTTCACAGAATTCTTAAGTTCACTCAGTGTGGCTTAAAAATTATATATATTTGAACACAACCATGCGTGTAATGTCATCTACGGATTTTGAGAAAGACTTTTTCAAACTCATGAATAACTCTATATTTGGGAAAACGATGGAAATCATTGAAAAACGTGTAAATGTTAAATTACTGAACCACTGGAACAATCATGGTAAATCACAAGGTGTTCAGTCTTTAATAGCTAAACCAGAATTTCATAGTCTATCAATATTTTCTGAAAACTTAATCGCGGTACAATTAAATAAAACAAAACTTCTATATAATAAACCGATTTATCTAGGTTTTTGTATTTTAGAATTATCAAAGACTTTAATGTATAAGTTTCATTACAATTTCATGAAATCCAAATATGAGGAAAATTTAAAACTCTTATATACTGATACTGACAGTTTAATATATGAGATATTTACGGCTAATTTCTATGCTGATATAAAACCAGATTTAGAAACCCACTTTGACACCTCTGATTATCTTCTCAACAACATTTATGGTTTTCAACTGGTAAACAAAATGAGATTTGGCTTTTTTAAAGACGAAAATAATGGCAAAATTTTCAAAGAGTTTGTGCTAAAATGTATACAATTAATGTGCAGGACAAATTTACCGTTAAAGCGAAAGGTGTCAACAAATATGTTACAGAAAATTTTAATCTTGATGACTATAAGATTTGTTTGTTTGAAAAAAGTATTAAATTTTGTGAAATGTTGCGATTTAGATCTATCAAACATGTGATTTACACTCAAAAAACTAACAAAATTTCATTATCACACGGTGACACTAAGAGACATTTGATTTCTAATTCTACCGATACCCTTGCATGGGGTCATTATAGCTATAATAAGAGCTATATACCTTATATAGCTATATAAGGTAGAATAATTGGAACATTCAATCGTAACATAATTTTATGTACCTGCTGTCATTGTAAACATTCCAAATATAATTGTATAAAACCAACGGTTGTTTTATTTCGTTTCCCATTCTCCAGCATCAAGCTTTAGGTATAACACATAATTTAAAAAAATATGTTTCATTTTATCCACCCTTGGTCAGCAATAGTAGCAGGTCCTAGCGGATGTGGAAAATCTAATTTTGTAACGAATTTTTTGAAATATTGTAAAGATATGTGTAACTTTCAATTTACCCAAATATTATGGTGCTGTGATGAAATGCAACCTCTATACAATTTAAGCGTAACGTTGCTTAAATTGTATAGAGGTAAGTTGTATAGATATAGCCAGGGTATTCCAGACATGAACATGTTTGATGGGAAAATGCCTCAGTTACCCATAATTGATGATCTTATGAGAGAATCAAACGGACGGATCGTTGACATTTTTACTAAGGGTAGTCATCATAGAAATCTTAGTGTGTTCTACATCACACAAAAGTTATTTTATCAAGGACGGGGTCAATGTGATATTTAATTAAATTCGAGTTATATAATATATTTGAAGAATCCTAGAGATCGCACACAAATAAGTCATCTAGCACGTCAGGTGTACCCTGATAATTCAAAGTTTGTCAAAGAAGCATATAGAGATGCAACCACAGAAGCGCACGGGTATTTGATGATTGATCTAAAACAGAATACTAAATTAGTATTCTGTTTTAGATCAAACATTGACTTAGTGCTTGAATGGCCAATCAACCTGTGACCAAGTTTTACAGGACAGGTTTTTTTCGTTTGATATTGTTAGTAAAAGATATCTATTAAAACTTGTGATGATTTTTTTTCTAAATCATCATAACAAGTTTTAATACTAACAATATCAAACGAAAAAAACCTGTCTTGTAAAATTTGGTCACAGGTTGATTGGCCATTCAAGCACTAAGTCAACGTAATGGCATGTCAATATGTATAATACTAATGTCAATATATAACGATGGTTTTAAGTATATACTTTGCGTTATTAATGTTTTCAGTAAATATGCTTTCGCTAGATCTATGAAGAAAAAAGATTCAGATACTGTTAAAAGGTGTTTTGAAAGTATATTTAGTGAAGCGAATGTCACATCCACACATATACAATCAGATAAAGGCACTGAGTTTGTTTCAAGGGAGGTAAGAGCATATTTTAAAAGTAAAAATATTAATTACTATACTACTAATAATCCTGACATCAAAGCTAGCATTGTAGAAAGATTTCAAAGAACTCTCAAAATAAAAATGTGGCGTAATTTTACACATAAAAACGCCTATAGATATATTGATATTTTACAGAATTTTCAATGCATTCAAATTTCAATGCATGCATTCAAAGATTTTCAATAAAACTCATACACAATCGAGATTCGTACTCATTCATTTTCGATGAAAAAATAGCAAGTTACTTTACTGCGTTAATTGATAGTGTAAGTTGTAAGAAATAAGTCTTGCTGAGGAACTTTGTGTCTAGAATAAAAAGAAAAATCTAGATTTTACGATTTTCTACAATACAATTCCGGAAGTTTGCGCCTTGCTGCGGGTCACTGCAGCAACTGCGTCACTACGTTCCTGTTATTTATCATAAAAATTCAAGTGAAGAGGTCACGGCTAAAAGTTTTTTTCATTTAACAATATCAACAAAATGAAACAAGAACAATTCTCTGTTTTGCAGGCGGAATTGAAATTTTCTTGTTACTTATCTTTTTTGTACATTTAATTTTGTTATAAATAAATTATTTGAAATACGTTTTTTTTTGTTTTAGACATGCGGTTCCTTAGCAAAATTTATTCCTTACAACCTATAATATCAATTAACACAATAAAATACCTAACTTATAACAATTATTTCAAGGAAAATGAACGGGTTCGAAAATGAACGATCCCATATATGAACACAAGTATGAAGTATGCCACTGTGTAAAACTAAAGAATCTTTGGACGTATTTTGTAGAAATTTTCACTAGTAATTACAGTAGATACATTCACATGCAATAAATATAGAAACCAAAATTTAATTCGGATAAGACCGAACAAGCTACACTAGATTTACCGAAAATGTAGATGTAATTTATTGTCGTAATAATACGTAAATCATGGTTGTTATAAACATTAAAAAAGTTTATATCAGCGCGTAAGAACTCGCAGCTAACAATACACACACAATAAGTGGAAAAAATCTCCAACTCTTTACTTAACAAACGTTTTGTGTGCAAAGGACACTCGCTTGCAAACTTACTTTAATATGATATCCGCATCTCTCCAAAATGAAACAACATTTTACTTTGACTGTTTGTCTTTAAATAAACTATTTTTTGTTACAATTAAAACATAAAAAATCTTATCATCCTCGCTTATCATACTTTGGACACCACCAAAAGTTTAGTAATTACCTAAACTATATAGCACTGCTACCAAACTACTGCAACAAAGTACAAAAATTCTGTGGCAGTAGTAACAGTTGCAGTATTATTATATTGTTTGATTATGTCTAAATTGAAGCAAAACTTTATTGCTTCTCCTCTTGGCCATAGTTTCGATTCAGGTCCACACAGCGCACAATAGATTGAAGATGGCATAAGCTTGATTACAAAGCTGTGAATAAAATATCAGATATTAATGGATAAGGAAATCTTAAACCTAAATTAGTCAAAGACAGATTCAAAAATAAGCTTTTGTAAAAATGTAATTCGGCGGTTAAACGGTTATTTAACATAAACACCGATTTGATTTGATATTACAATATATAAAATCGATCAGTAATGTAGAAGTTCAATAGCCTTTTAAGTTTAACAGTTGCGATCGCGAAGTTAGTATCTATTCCAAATTTCAAGTTAAAATTTCAATATGTTAATAAAAATTCGTTAGCTCAAAAATAAATCTAATTCCATACAGCATATAAAAATTAGAACATAAAATATATAAGTATATTTTTGGACATACACACCACCATCCTTAATTACTTCGGTGATAGCAATAGCATTACTTCTCAAGCACTTCGAGGGTGCATGCTTAAAATATTATTTTTCAGTAGGTACCTACTTAAAGTGAAAATAAAATGTTATCCAGACTTGTCCAGCGAAGTAAAATTATTGTTGTCATTAAATTGGTTATATATAAAAATATTCCTAGAGATATACTCGTTCGAATAAAGAAATTGTATAAAAATCCGGACATTCGTTGAAAAGATACGAAGACATACTCTTAGGCAGAACAATATACTAAACAAATTTAAAAGCTTTATGACACCACTAATCACTAGATTAGATAATTGCGCTAGGAGTTAAACAAGTATAAAAAATAAATGAATTTAGTATAAAACTTCATTTCGTAAAAGTAGAAAGCAATTTTATAAAATTACCTACTATAAACAAAATGGCGCGCGGCGGCAACATAACATTGTTGTTTGCGACAACTAATTGTCCAACGCCTAAAAGCCGAATGGCAGCATCCAGTCACAAGGGATATTTCGTTATTTTCCGTACGTTATAAAAAAGTGTTAAAATTAAAATTGAGCTTTCCGAATCCTGTCCAACGATATATAGTTTTTATGTATGGACGTGGATTTTCTTAAAGATTTGTTTGAAAAAATTACACCGTAATTTTGGAACTACTGAACTGATTTGACTTATCTTCGAATTTTAACCGTGATAACCGTGTAACCTAAACTATATATATGTATATACATAACAATAAAGTTTATATAGATATCTCGAAACTGATTGGTGTTTTGAATTCAGCTGATGACCCTTGGTCGATATGTAGTGATTTTTATCCGAAATTCGAAAGGAATTTCCGCCATAATTATATTGCTTTGAAAGTTCCCTAATAAAATAATACAACATATTTTTAAAAATATGTTGTATTATTTTATTATTTTATTTTATTATACTTAAGTCTAAAAATTAAATAAGTTTTGTATCAAGTCATAAGCTACTCGAGGCAACCGATCAAAATTAAGAGTTATATGAATAATGAGAATTAAGAAATCTTGTAAGAATACTAGTAGAGATATCATAAAGTACTACTATTCTTAGAAAATACTACAGAAAACCTACGTCTAAATTACGTAGCACGGAACTAGTGAAAGAACTTGGCTAGCATTGAATTAAAGTTAGTAATACGAGTACCTCTGAGAAACCGTCAAGGCAAACTGTACGAAACACCGTGCGAATGCCGATGGGTCGCAGAGTTCGAGTCAATATTAGCAACAAAGTCCTGCGCATTTGCGGGTCTCCGTGCATTTCCCAGCCACTCATGTACACAGCTTGTCTCACATCTTCACCCTATTAAACAAACAGTTAATATTATTCTCCTAAGTAAATTTATCTGCAGCCCACATAGGAAATCCTAGCCAACATAGGATTCCGTATGCGGGTATCACTAAATAAGAATATCACGTGATGTTGGAAGTTTCAAAATCTTTGACTGCTAAAACTAAAAGCAGCAAACGGCAGCGCATTTTAATAAGAAGAAAATAATAATCATCCAATTATTTATTATCTTATTTTATTTATTATTATTCATTATTTTATTTATTTATTACACTATGTAACAAAGTTACAAATTATAAAACAAATTTATAACTATTATACACACACCCTTTTAGGATGTAACAAATAGGAGAGGGCGCATCTCTATATTTAATTATAAAACCTAACTTAATTAATCATTGTATGTATATATAAACTATTTATTACAAATCTTTTAATACCACTACTATTCGATGCACTATTCGAGTACAAACTAGTTAAGTATTTTAAGCGTAATATATAATTTGGTAATTTATATAGTATAGGTACATATAACCTATTTTCTATTAAACTATTTTAAATATATTTATTTAACTTATTCTATTTACCAACATAACCTTTTTATTTATTAGTATGCATCTATCGCTCATGAGTTGGTCTATATATAACATTTTTCTATTAGAATAGATTTGTTTTTTCTGGAAAGTTCTGTCCAAATTTCCGTTGTTTAGAAAATCGGACAAATCATTGTAGATTTGTATACATCGATATTGTTTTTTTAACATATCTAGTTTGGGTGTCGGAAGGAATCTTACCCATCTTAGATATTATATTTTATACTGGCTTTGGGCCTAGGCTTCATTGCGTGATCTACATTATTTACGTAGCCTATGTGTTAATCCGGATTACAATCTACTTATTTGCTGAGTTTCAATGGGTTCAGCCGTTTCGACGTGATTAAATAACAAACATGCATGCATAACAAACATATGCCAAACCTTATAAAATTATTAACAATCTATGAGATAAATTAACTCTTACCTTATCTCTTACCTACTTACTTTTTCCAACAACAAGTCACTGTAATAACAGGGTATAAAGCATAAAACAACACCACCCATAATAAATGTGATAAATTCTATGCTCAGTTCACCCTGACGGGATGTCTAGAAATAAATCAGTAAAATTAATAAGTAACTGCATTAATTTAAATTGAGAATTGATGATTCAAACAATAACCTAACTTACTTCAAGAGCCTGGAACAACGTCACGGGCAATATAATAGCAGTCGTCTTCATACTTATTTCAAACAGCACTCTAAAACTCTCCTTAATTTCATCTACGAAGCTAGTATTAGAAGAAATATCCATACATATATAATGTTTATTTATATATTGATGTTTATTTAATAATAAATAAGTGATGTATTTCTTTTACCTGTATATATTTTGTAAATGCTTTACAATAACTGCAAGATTCTTTCTTGTTTCAACGGGATTGTAATAATTATTGACAAAGAGATTCAATATTCGTGACTTCACAACTTCTAATTGTCCGCAAGCGTGGAGCACGAACAAAGGCCCAAGTGGTGCAAAGCCGATATACATAAATACGGAGTAAGTATCGTAATACAACCAGAATATATACAGAATTGTGAAACCGATAGGGGTATTTTTCACATCCTCCACAAAAGCTGGATATGTTAAGTCGTATAAAGGAATGAACTGAAATTTTCCAATATATGCATAATATGCCATAAGAACGATTGACTTTAGCGGAAACACTCCGCCTGTAACAATCGACGTTACCAGCCACAATTTAGTGACCCATCTGCCTCTTTCAGCATATTCTTGTACTAAAGATTTTTCTACCTGAGGTAATTTTTTTGCTACTTCAAAATCGTTCTTCACCGAATCAATTAAACCTGTAAACTTCCTTTGATACCACAAAAGGGCAGAGTATTGAAAAGTGACAACAGTATAAACTACCATAACGACTGCAGTTGTGCATGCATGAAATATATCCTTATTTTTGAGATCGTGGAAAACAATACTGTAACATAGAAAGCTGAACATTACGGTGTAAATACCATGCATCAATGCAAACTGCAGTCCCCATTTACTGTTTCTTGTTATCTCTGGATGAGAACGATTTACTCTCAAGCAAAATGTTGCAATTTTAAACATTTTATCAAAATCCAACCCCATTTTTTTCACTTGAAGCGTTTTATCAGAAACTCAAAAGCATTCTATCTGAACTCAAGCATTATCTGTCTGTATTTTCTATGATTCAAGTATGCACGACGTGCTCCATAATTTGACTGTTCTTTAATTATGTTACTAATATTTATTAAGATTCATACTCACCCTTGATATAAATATTTATTACTTAAGTGGAAGAAAATTTCATATTTTATTTCTAATGAAGTAGTAAAGTTGAAAAATGAATACTCCTCAATTATATAAATTCAGGCTGGATTATGAAAATTTTAACCACCAAAGACAATTGCGGCAATTAACTGAAGTTTTTGCCGGCAACATACCTAATACAATAAGATGATCACGATACATATGGATACAATAAAAGTCTCGTCAATAAGATGAACTTAGCAGGGAGTATCTGCAGTCATAATGAAGAGAAAGAGGCCACGCTGGTAGTTCCGAGCGAATGTCACTAATCGGTAAAATGCAGAATGTAACTTTTCTTACACTAGGATATTACTGGCTTTTACGACTGCCGGATATTCTGAAGTATATAGATATTATATTTGGAGACCAAGAGTACATGATAGGATTAGTGTACACAAAGGATCCATTTAATCGAAGTGATTGGGAATCAAAATGTTAACCAGTGACCATATTAGTTACAATAAGATGTTTATTAGAGAATCTTAATTATTTGTTATTCAATTCGTAATTAGCAGTGTAAATATTTATTTGGTAATATATGCCGCCACACAAAACTACATTCTATTTGTTTATTTATTTAGCTAATAATAATATAACATGTGTACACAATATAACATGAAATAAATAAAACGGAAGAAAAAGAAAAGACGTACAAAAGGCAAGCTTATTTCCTGCGCAGAGAAGCTAATCTTACTTCAAATATTTTATCGGACAAAAACATTTTTAGGTCAAAGTGCACGTAGGTAGAGAATAGCATAGATTGTCACACACTGCGTTAATGGCTACTTAACATTTAGGTATATTCTGCGACCGTAATCACGTTTCCTGTAATTCATGGTAAAACCATTAGTTACTAAGAATCTATTATTATAGGGTTTGCAAATCGCAGTTAGTAATATGAAAAATTATATACCTATGACCATCTGTTAATATCTTCAAAGAAAATAAAAAAATAGGACCGACAGCTTACATAGATAATACAAAGGATTGAGTTGATGAAAACAGTAGTATCAAGGTGTTATTTAAAAGCGGCTGCAACTGCTATATGTCGCAATATTTGTATATCTATAGATATTTATTATATTTTTAAAGAAGATTACAGACATTAAAACATAACGAAAAAGAGCAGTCATGCCATTTATTACAAATCTGCACAAATATGAAGTTACAAAAAGAAAATAAAGGCCTAAACGTTATTATAAACAAAAAACACAACAAAGTTTAAAGAAAAATACAAGTGAAAAAAGGAGAGAGGTGGGGGGTACAAATGTATTCGCCCGTAATGTTTAGATAAAGCAAAAAATATGTTATTTTTGTAAGATCTCACTAAAGTTACAAAACTAAAACCGACAATGAGGTTCCTTTAGTCAGATAATGTCACATTTCGTTACAGTTAGCACACTAAGAAAAATAAAGAAAATTAGAAAACGAATAATTAAATTATGAATAATAATAGTAACATAACAATGTTGCAAGGGCACTTTGCGAAAGCAACAATGAGGGGCGAGATAGAGTAAATTCAAATATCTACCGTTTGGCCCGTGGCACATAAATATTTGAACAAGCGAGGCCCCCAACTCACTATAGTACAAGAATAATTCATTATACAAAGGCACGACCTTTAGGTAATTTTGAACAAATCCCAAACAGGCTTTATGCGTTATTGTTTTCATTTAATTTTAATCTATACCTATTTAATTATCTACTTCATATTTACAAAGTTTCCAAAGTGAGTTCTGAGTGACAAAGCATACTACATACATAATTATTATAACCAATATAGAATTAGTAATACAGTTAACGACGAAACGGTGAGTACTCTCATTTTTAATTCGATGGAATTCTGACAGCTATTATTTTATGATATTTCAGTTGTCTTAAATCTTTTTTGTTTGGTTCATTTTTAATTATACATTGAATTTATTATCATTCTGTTCAAAAATTCGTTAATTGCGTCAATAATCAACTTAAAAATAATATACGAGTACTTGCGTAATTTAAATATGTAGTGTTTGCAATAGTTTAAATCTATTTATAATTAAAAATTATTATTTTTTGTAGAAAAGCAGGTAGGATAGGATAAAGAAAGTGAAATATGTTCTGATTTTGATAATTGTGATGATTTTAGTGAATGTTCATTCACATACGTGAAATCCAAGTACACTAACGTAGGTATATAGAACCAGATCATGGAAATATATCCTACCTTCAATACTTAACGAACAGCCAACTCTAAAGAAACTATACACCAGTGAAGACAAACTTTAAAAAGTCATGGCAGGTGTAACTAGCCTAGGCCATAATTCCCTAATTCGCGACGTATTATTTTGAATATCATAGGATCGTCGTCTCGGCGGTCATCTGAATGTTAACCGTATCATGTCTAAAATAGTAAAAAATCACTCTAATGCATAAAAGTAGTATGTTGAGTAAACAACTAAAAGGACATCATTTAAGGTCGTTTGTGGCGTATGAATATTAAAATACTTAACTTCCTCTACGGCGACAGCCAACAGCGACCTCTAGCCACGGCAAACGTCATCAGCAGTCCGGAGATGCCAAGTTTTGCCATCTTTTGTCACTGAAATTTAGATACAGGTGCGATATCAACGCCTTGCAATAATATGTGGAAAATTATAGTTTGTCCCTACCAGCGCTCTCATCGCTCCAGCACAGCCCCGTTGCGAGCAATTTAATCCGATTCATTTAATTCCGTTCCTACTCAGCTCAATCACTTTGAGTCAAGTCTGTTTGACTTCTATTACGGTTTTATTTAAGCAAAAATTATTTACATAATTATGAAATGTTATTAGACTTTTATGTAAGGCTGGCAATGAAGTTGATAACCCGCCATACAAGCTGATGTTATTCGCTTATCCATCGAATCATTCGAAATCCGAACGACTCTAAGGAGCACTGTCAAACGTTCACGCGGTCATTGCAGTTATCACGGGACACTAGCATTCTAGTAACATCCGTCCCCCCTAACCTTCTAGCATCCATTCCTCCTATTGATCTGCAGATCGTCCTAACAAAAAATAGGACCGACAGAGCCATTTCCATTAATTAAAGTACGGTCGTTATACTTTAGGCCTCCTTAACACAGTAGACATAGAAACGTGTTGAGAGCGAAACGAACCACGCCAACGGGGCCCAACTGGGTTCAGCCGCCCCGGTTCAATATCACCCAGTGGTTGATAATGTGCGCTAGTGTTGCCTATCAGGTAAGTATTAAGGAAGAGATTATCGGTAGAACATATTATTAGCATTCCAATTTTATGAATAAATACTTGCACTCAGGTGCAGTATCAATAGCACAATAAAGTTAACACTATAAGTAATAGACACCAGCTTTTATCTTTCGTTCCACTTAGGGTAAACTACAGGTCGTGTTTACTCTATGTCCTATACCTGTACAGTACGCGAAACATTCTTTCTCCCATAATATATCTATCTTACATACTCCGAGACGTCGACTCTACTACAATAAGTTACATTATCCTAAGATCTTGAGAATACGATAGTTACGACGACGTCGACCAAGACAACTGCACCCCTCACACCGCGCCACCCCGTGAAGAACATGCAAATCCCTGTTGAATACAGCATTGATTAAGTTTGTACTTCCCTCTGTGTTTATCCTGTTCGATGTCGATTGGCTACTGCCCGGCAACTCACATGCACTACACTTGCGTGTCTGATAAATAATTAGCATTAAATAAATGTTAAGGCGACATTGTCGATATTCAGTATACACTAAAATTATTCGACGCAAGATGGTTATTCTTGCGCTTCTCACGAGGCATTCCCCCGTCATTGTCGCTGAAATTTCGTTTTATTCACCGTGTCACGCCGGCAGCCGAACGGTACGATTTTTTACAAGACTCCCATTCTCGGTATTGTCGCAAAAGTTAGAAGCCCCTCGTGTTATTTATGATGTCTGCAAAGGAGAGGGCGTTATAAATTTCGAAATAAATTTTTGGTAAAATTTCAGAAAAAAGTACTAACAGAGGAATACCATAACTTAAAAGGTTTTGTAAGATTAAAATATTTAAAGAAATTCCTGTACAGTAAATACGGTGTCCTATGTATTAACTGTTACATAGGATTAAATCTTGCTTACGTAAGTAATAAGAACGACTCCCCACCTACATATAAACCTTGGTGGTTTCAGTACATAGTAAATTAAAATAAATTGCAATTTTGTGGATAAATGAAAAAAAAATCTAAAATCATCATCATCTTCATCGACATTCATTATTAAGTGTCGCAGACACTATCATTTATATGGGCAAGACTGCATAGCTTATCCTCTTCTCTTATAACTTATAACACATACTGTTGACTCCTTCAATAAATAACTCTTTTACTTCCGTCATCATAAACATATTATTTCTGATGTCATGCCTATAGTTTTTACGTCCTTAAACGAGTAGTTTATTTGGCTATTAATTTGCCATTCATTCAATATGTACCCTCAATGGAACCTCAATGTGTGCCTCAGTGAATGAATTAATAACAGGAAATCAAAAGAATAGGTATTATTTTTAATTTTAGTAAAAAGGTATGTCATACATGCCTGGAGCTAGAATGATACTTATTGCAATTTATTATTCTTCCTATTTATTTCAACATTGATATTTAATAAATCGTTAAACTTAAAATGAAAACATTTTTGTAATAATTAAGATTTAGTTACTTATAAAATTTCAATTTTATATATTTAAACCTTATTATCCATAGACAGTCTTTTTTATTTGATTGAAACTTTATTCACATAAGAACATTAAATACAATTCACTTAAATGAGACTAAATAATTATATAAAAAACATATACTCTAGTGAAGTATTTCACGTGCAGTATATATTATAGGTACAAGATAAAATATAATACTTATTTACTAACAATATTTTCATAAATATATGTTTCATAACTAATTAGTTCATAACTATTAGGTAATTGTTTAGTTTCATAAATATTTCATAAATAATTTAGTTTAGTTTCATAACTATTAGTTTGTTTAATTTCATCTGATAATCTATTATATAGCTGTGCGCCTACAAATAATATATTTCTTTTTCCATATTTATTAGTTAAATAAATATTTAACTCGGAATACGATCAGTTAAATTATTTTTGTGTCGTAAGTGGGTCTTTCGTATGTGTATATTTGTGTTATATTAAATAGTTGAAGAAAATACAAACTTTCAGTGCAACAATACTCTTTCGTGCATTGTCTCTTACAACTCCTACTGGCCAATGCATCCTTCAAAAAACTGCGATTGTGCAATTATTAAATATCTTAAAATTCTGCCCTCCTAAGAAGAAAAGACATTAGTAACATTTTTAACTAGAGCTTTATATTCAGAAATTAGAAATGAACAAAGAGAATAAACAATGGTTATCTTTTTGTTTCCTGCGAAGTTTCTTTTGGTTTTTTAAATTAGCTAACCATCAACTTAAACATCAAACTGGTCTATCGTGTGATCAGTCTGATCAGTAAGGACGTGCATGCAGCACTCCGCAAATGCCTTCAGTTCAATTACAGTATTTAGAGTAAGTAGTACTAATTATATAATGTCGGTTGGCTAATTAGATATTTCTGATTTTTTTTTATAGTAGAGCTTTCAGACGGCCGTGCAGGCTACATGACGGTAAGTGGTCACGTAACGTAATGAACTCTGAAAGTGTATTTGAATGTTTGTTTCTTTTTTACTCCAATCATGCTGAAATTATTGCGCAAAACGAAGATGTCTGACCTGAATATGTAATTGGATATAGTCTGACATAGATAATAGAGGGTGCCAATAACTGCCACTTGTTTTTTGTTTTTCTTTGTTTTTTTGTTTTAGTACCTACTCATTTTGTTTAAATTATATTGTATATATTTATGAATGTATGTATGTATGTATTTACTTATTGTAATTGTCTTGAGTAAGTGTTTAGCTATAAAATATTATTATTAAACTATATTATATTGAGTTGATATTATGTAAAATTGCACCATCTATATTTTTGATATTGTTACCTGTTTTCTCCTTACCACCCAAAGGTTGCCTAGACGAGATCGCTTTGGCGATAAGGCCGCCTATTGTACTTTTCGTGTTACTTACTTAAATTGAGTAACAACTTAAGTAACAATTTAAACAATATAGATTATATGTTCTAAAAAAGTAACGTTTGTCGAGCATTGTACCCTGAATTACTAATATACTATTAAATAATAACACCTGCATGTTTTTTTTTTAATAAAGTCTAAAGAGTAGCTGACGTCATTTATGGAACTAACACCTGCTGAGCTAACATTCCATTTACCAATACCAAATTCTCGAAGTTGAAACAATTAATTTTTGGTTATTGAATTTTTTATTACTTATGAATATATTTATTATACATATTTACAACAACTAAATGTAATAAAATGTATTCTGATTAATATAAATGAACATCTCTCTTTACTCGGACATGCCCATTCTTGCCAGCAATCCAAACAGTTTATTAATTTCCATTAAAATAGAAACATTAATAAAATAGACTTTACTAGAAACTTTTTTTTTATAGAGAAGTGGGCGAACGACCGAGCGGTCCCACCTGATGGTAAATGTTACCGCTGCCCATGGACACCTGCAACACCTGGGGGCAGGCGGGTGCGCCGCCGACCTTACAAAATCCTATTCACAGCTTTCTTGAAGAACCCCATATCGTATAATAGCTTCATGAAACTTATATGGAACGGTAGCTTAATCCTAGTTTTATATTTTTAATGGCACAGCTTCCCTGTGAGCAAAGAAGGTTCGTTGTTTTGTTTAGAGCAATTTAGTGTCGAGATGTCGAGTGTTTTTCCAATTACCTTATTATTAAAACTCTATTATTTAGGTAACAAAAACAATATACATATAATTACTTTTTACATAAATAAAGCTAACAATCTGTCTTACAGTGACAGATATCTAATCTATGCAATTACCGACCAAGTTCTGAAGACCGAAGCCAATTAAAGCCATGGTCTGCTCACGATAATTGACATAAAAAGATAGGTATATTTTTTTTGGAAAAATTGCTTTTTATGCTTTGTATTTAGCAAATATGTACTCGTACCTACGACTAATTTAGCATAACCTCCAATATTAATATCTATTTTTTTGCAAAAAATGTATTGTAAACAGAAACCATGGTTTCAGGCTTCGGGAATTGATTAATTACAGGCTGTATTGAACGTGACTTAAACTCATGTTTTCCTTTTTTAAGTCACTGCATGTTGTGGTCGTCAATATTTAAACATGTTAATATAAACATTTAACATATATTCATATCCTTAAATATAAACACATAATTTATTTTTCTTAATTATCACTATCTCGGCAGTGAAGTTAGACATTATACGCAACACGAAAGTTAAACAATCTGCGACATGTGATATATCCACCAATCCGCACCGCGTTCACTTCATGGATTATGTCCTGAAATCCAATCGTGATTTGTGGCCTGTACCCTGTACTGGAGAGGTCTTGCCAATGAGAAGCGGCAAAAAATAGTTCTTTATTAAAAGACATTTCTCAATATACACAAGAAATTTCTAATGCCCGTCGTCCCATCGCACTTGACCGCCGCTCCCGTTGAGCCTTTACTGACAGTTCGCTCATTAGTATATTTGAAGTACAAGCTTATGTTGTCTGTGTTTGTATTAGTCGGTCTTAATCTGAAATCATTAATGGTAGTGTTATCTTGTAGGTCGTAAATCCAAGGCGTCCACGTATATCCGAAGTTTGCTGGGTTGGAACTATTAGATAATGCTAAAGGACCCCTCCTCAGTTGCATATCCCACAATGATCTGAGCCTGCTCGTAAGAAGAGCAGCAATCCTTTCCGCTCTTCCCCACAAGTTGTGACTCTCGGTTGGATCTCGACGGACGTTGTATAGACAGCCGCTAGCTGCAAAATATATTTCACATTTCAATTCTCCCCAATAAATACTTGGCAAACAAACGAGTTAGATAAACAAAAAATTGGATGAGGGTAGTTATAAAGTTGTGCGGTTCATTTAGATTTTCTTTTATAGGCAATAATAAAGTGGAATCCGCACTGTCTTGAAAATACGAAACTTTTAAATTTTAATTCAAACGAACGAACGAACTTTTAATTCAGTTTTAAAGTTAAGATATTAAAGTAATACTGATAATAAACACTGTAGATTTAAATTTAAGACGTGGGACTGCCAGTATATTGAAATGCATAAGATTTTGTAAAAAGTTTTCTGTAAAAAGTTCTATACTAATAAGAGTTACATGTAATGAAAGTCGTGTCTGTATATATGTGAAATACCATACGATATCATCAGCCTATGCACTGCTGGATATAAGCCTTTCCCAAGAACTACGTGAATATTTACAAAAAAGACATACCTACATGAAATATTTATAAAAAAAACAGTTATCGATTGCTAAGAGACTAAGTTATTTACTATGAATATTGTTGTGTTAAGAAATAAATTGAATAAATACAGATTAATTACAAAGTATAATATATAACAATATCTCGGACATAGCTAGTGAAAAAATGAATAATGTTAATGTAATCGACACTCACTTGGCGATGGCAAACACGGTGTTGAATCTACAACAGTATCCTGTTGTTTGACAGTAGCAGCTCTTCTCATCAATTTAACTTCTTCGCTGTCTAAATAAAACCCCATGTACTCAAGCACCCTTGCTACCTCACAAGATCGTAATGAAGGAAAATAATCGGGCGGGGCTTCTTTATTCAACATAAACTGTGCACCGTAATAACCATTGTTAACGCCAGTCACATTACCAACAATGATTTTGTAATCGCCAGCTCTATACGCGGCATAAACATTATTGTTGCTATCTTCAACGGTTATAAGGACTTCTCTGCGTTTAGATTCTTCGTCCAGCACAATCGAATCCCATTGATTAATTCCGTCTATATCTGAGTTAATTTCACTTCCAGCAGCTGCTAATAAGGTTGGCAGCCAATCGGTTATATGCATCACCCCTTCCCAAACTCTAGGTCTGAATGACGAATGCCATATAAAAGCTGGAACTCTGACACCACCTTCCCAGGGTGAGTATTTAGTTCCTCTGAAAGGTAAGTTGACTCCCCAATTGGCCAGTGAACCTACAGTAGGAGCTCCATTGTCTGATACAAATACAATGATAGTGTCATCTAGAATATGTCTATCGGCGAGTGCTCTTACTAATCTACCGATACTGCGGTCCAAATGTGTCATGACCTCTGAAAAGATACAATGGTAAGGTAAAGACGTGTAGGTAATAAACATAATTGTACTGTAATAAACAACAAATCCCATCGCGACGCGCTGCTTGCTTTTGGAGACTTAGAAATGGATTTGAAGAAAAGGTTGGAAAAACGGGGAGGCATATGTTAGAATCGGATGGGAATGGGCTGTGGCATATCTCACTCACTACCGGAACACGTACGTACATTGAGGGAATAGGATAAAGTGGGAAATGCCGTACATTTTACAGAAGTGTTCTGTGAGAGATGGAAAACTTTGTCAAATGCAGCGTGTCTCCTATCCCTCCAAAATCTTAACCAATATGTCATGTATTATACGGCAATATGGCAAGGTATTATACGAAGAGGCATAACCCGTTAAGAGATTTCATTGGTGTTGTGTTAAATAAATTAATAGCAATTATTCAATTAAATAATAGCCAACGTAGCTTTACCTGCATATAGTTGCCGATCAGAGTTCGCGATGTGTCGGTTTTTGACGGTAGTGTAGAGGGGCGGTTGCACCGCAGCGCCGTTGTTGCCGGAGTGTGGCGCGTTGTGCGTCAAGTGCAGAAAGAGCGGACGAGACGTATTGTGACTTTGAATTACTAAAATTAATTACAAATTAAGTTAAATAATTATGTATAAAGATTAGTTAGGCTCGTTGTAATTATTTACGATATTTTCAGCGAATATTTTTATACTAAGCAGACGCTACTACGAATCTCCGCAGTCTGTGTCGTTCGGTAACTCGTATGATAAAATTTTATTCACTACGAATTAACATTTGGTGTTATTAAAAAAACCTGTGATTATTCAATAAAGAACAGTAAATTGAGTATCTTATTTTATTATCAATAGTATCAATAGTATTTGTTTTTGTGGTAAACTTGTTATAAGAATTTAAAGTTTCATTCCTAATTTCTTTCATTAGGTATTTATTTTGCATTAGCATAGAACTGAAATGACATCATATCGATCTATATTTTATGTAAGGCCCTGAAAAGGGCATAACAGTTCCTACAACTAAAGTTGTTTTATGATAATAAACACAAAATAAACATACGAAGGCAATACATTACTCGTATTTAACAATTTAAACAGAAGTCGCACAAAATACACTACACTAAATAAATACGAATGTTTGCAACGTTGTTTAATAGCAACCTAGTTTCGTTAGAAATGATGCTGTAATTTCAAGCTAATTTGATGCTCTCGTGGTTTATTTACATATACAGTGTTAAATAAAATATATCTGCACCCTCTTAACACGGATTTTTTTCGTGAAAACTAAGAACTTTTTTTTATAAGTTTTTAAAATTCAGCTTCATTTTACACAATAATAAAAAAAAAATGTTAGTTAAAAATGTAGTCTTCTCTGGGAAGTGAAAAAATACGCAATGTATTCTGGGTCCCTTCTCTGGCATATGATTTGTGAAGGATATGTATGTATACCTATAATTTAAGTGAATACATACAAATATGTCAGTAGGTTAAGTACAATGTTTCAGTATGTACTCTAGTTGATAATCTTAATTTAAATAAATAAATAAACGTTATCAAACTGTTGAGAAAGAGAGAGCAAGTGGCCGGTGTATTAGACAAAGAATTCAAAAGTAGCAGAACAAAAAAAAATACTTTTTTTAAGAATATCAAATTCAGAAAAAATACGTAGTTTTAATGATAGAAATTATGTGTTAAGAGGGTATTTTCTATTTAACTGTATTTAACAAATACAATGTATAATATTTACTTACTCTTAACAGCTCGATCGGTTAGTGCATCGACAATGTATCGCTGCTCTTTATCCTGCGGTACTGCGTCATCAAAGAAATCTAATCCAAACATTAATTCTCCAGTTGGCCACTGAAAATAAACACAGCCATATTAAATGTGTACGATATGAAGGCAGGTGGACCGACCACTTGAAGAAATTCCCCGGTGGTGGTTAGACGAGAGGAGCCGAGGATCGTGTGTGGTCGCCAGCTTCGGGAGAGGCCTATATCCAGCAGTGGAGAGACATAGGCTGATGGTAAAGGAACCTTTTGTCGGTCTTATTGACTTGATATTAAAATTTTCAAACTTAAAAATTCATTCTTGCTAGTATTGTTTAAATATGTATTAATACTTGATTTTTAAGATAAAGCAATAAAAATATATTATTTTTAATTTATATATTTACATTAAAAGCCTCAATATCTGGGAAACTATTGTAGAACCGATAATAAGGACTCTTTTTTCAGATAATGACACAAATAATTTCTATGCACATACACATTATGCGTACAATGGACGAATCCATAGATAAATCTAATTCATTCGAATGTAACACAAACTACTCGTATATGAATACTTATATGATACACTGGCAATGACCGCGACTTCGTTCGCGTAAACTTTAGAGTGATTCCCATGGGAACTCCATAATGCATTTGGTTTGAAAGTACCCTAAATGTTAACCCAACACATGAGCTATTATAATAATAATAATAATAATAAATAATTTATTTTCATGTAACGAGACTCATAATGGCTAGTAACAATGTAATTTAAAAACTAAATGATAGTACTTATTTCTAAATTGTATTACAAAAAGATGTGTCAATCACTGATGCAGTGTTCCCATGGAGACTGGTGCAGTGATTCACATACTATAATATAACTATGTCAAGTTTCATTAAAATCCGTAGTTTTAGTTTCGTGATGCACATTCAGACAAACAGACAAAAATTGTTATCTTGGACACTTTTTCAAAAATATATTTCATTTACAGACACGGCTTCTTAACGATTTTATTATTGTATATGTGTAGATATATAGATATACTGCTATGATATTATTAATTGTATATTATGTTATTTTCTGTATTGTAAAAAGTAAGTTACCAACCGTTTCAACTTTATTATACGTATAATAATCAACGTAGCCGCCTCTCATGCCGTAATGGGAGTCATAACCCCTTGATGTCGGCAAATATTCTTCTCTTGACATGCCGACGTGCCATTTTCCCACTAAATGAGTCGAGTAACCTAACTCTTTCATGTAGGAAGGCAAAAGGCGCTCCGTGAGCGGGATACCACGATCTTCTGAGTTGAAAAGTGGGGAGCCGTGCATTCCTGAAAATTGACAATTTACGTTTTGAAAGGTAGTAAGTAGGCAGGTAACTCACTTGTAAAATCAAGCTCAAAAAGTTCGATAAACAAGAAGCAGAAGCAAGAAGATGGTGGTGGGGTAGCGCTGTACTCAGCAGTCACCTCGTTTTGCTTTATCTTTTCCTTCATTATTATTTTACTTTTGTCAGCAACATGTTTTTTTTAAATGTTCCTCTTAATATAACTTATGTAGATATTTTTGTTTATATAATATATTCATCGACTATATATACCTCGTATGTATTAACTTTACTCTTATGTACGTGTGTAATAAGTCTGTATGTATGTATGTATATGTAATAATGTATTGTATTTGTAATAATGTGTCTTTCATGCACATCCTAATTGAACTCTGATCAACCCAAAGATTGGCTGGTAAAGTAGCCTTATGGCGATATTGTGCATTGAAGTCTAAATAAATACTTATTATTATTTGTAGGTAATAGGTACTCGTAATACATTAATGATGCAGTCGCTGAATAATTCAAATTTATAATTATTCAACTTTATAAACACACGAAAATACGCAGACGATTCTTATACCATTGACTGCGAGTTAGGTATCTAGGTGAATAAAGTAAAAACGTGTAAAAAATAAATTACGTCTTATTTGTATATTTAAGCTGATGTTTTGCAAATGCCTCACATGAGAACGTCAATTATCTCTTTTTTAATCTATTTTTATGTGTTGCACCTACTAATTCACCTACTTTAATCAAAAGTGAAATTATTAAATTGTTTGAGTTATTAATCTTTGTTACGGGGCATTAAGGTATTAATTAGAGTTTAAGAAAGTCATAGATCATTTGAGTAAACAAACTGACAAGCATCTTTCAGTTTAATGAGTTGAAAGGCTTGATGTAGGTACATAGTGATGTACGATTTCTCCGATTTACCAATTACATAGTTACATAATACCGATTACATAGTATAAATATGTAGATTACAATCACACCGCGAAATAGGATTTTTGGGGCAAAATTGAAACTTTACCACGCGTCATGATGATATTTTTGATATTCGCATCTGTTGGCCCTAAGCTTCGATAATATGCAATAAACGAATCATTTCCCACAATCATCTACCCATAAAATATGTCAATGATCTATAGTCGAGGTCGTCAAATTGCGGCCTGCTAGCTGCAAGTTTCCCGAATCAGTGATAAGTTAGTCTCTCGGTCGTATTTTACAAGACCTACTTAGCCAGCCTTGCTACAGGAACTGATTTTGAGTACGAATTAGTTACAGCGAACAAATAAATAAATACTATATTTATTGGACTAGCCTAATTCCGGCAGTGATAGCCGCGGATGTTCGTTTATTCTGCAGGAACCGTTTATGGAAGAAAAGTAGCCAATGTCCTTTTCGTAGTCTTCAAGAAGGTCGGTGCAAAATTTCAGTACGATTTGTCCACTCTTGGTGCGTGAAAGCGATTCAAACAAACAAACATTGTTTCATTGTTATATATTAGGTAGGTAAGGATAAGGATGTGTGTGGCCTCAGGTGCCATCCACAATGGTCTCTATTGCCCCTTGATGAAAAAAGTTTGACGACCACAGGTCTATAAACTAGTATTATAATATCCACTGAAATTAGGTGAAGAACAATAATGGACTTTGTGTAAATTATATTCGAATATAATCTTATCGTGCATGCGGAGGTAAAGTTAATTCATTACCTATTATTGTAACTATAATATAATATATTAATTAATGTATTAGGGGTTAAAGTATGAAATTGCCGATTTGTACTGAATAATTAAAACTCGTTTTTTTTCTAAAATGTAACATAATTATTTAATCAAAATATTTACCCTCATTATCTATACATTTGTGGCGTCGAGAGCCGACCTCTTTGGTCGAGCTCCTAATTTGATTTATTTAATTGTTTTTAAGAGTGTTCTTTTTATAAGTTTTACTTTTGTTATTTTTGATATGTCCTGTCAACAATTTAGTAGTACATACACATTGTCACTAGACTAGAAGAAAGTTCCTACAATATTCATTTACAATGTTTTAATTTTAATGTATGTTGTTTTATCAAGCTTTTTCCCAACGCTACAAACGTTGTACTGTACGTTGGTTAAATAAATATTCACATTCCGAAGATCCTAGTTTCTTCTCAAGGTAGCTCAGTAAACACACGCACAAATAATTGGAGAGCATTCCTCCAAACATTGTTGCCATCTAATCGGAAGTTCATTTATGCCTTTGCGATAGAACTCTGGGGATGTAGATTCGACAAACTGTGTGAAAGCATTTTGTACTGCCTCTTGGGAAGATAATTTTTTACCACGTAGAAAATTGTCCAAATCACGAAAAAAATGGTAGTCCGTTGGAGCAAGGTCTGGCGAGTACGGAGGATGACGTATGGTTTCTAACTGCAACTCGTATTCAAATATTACTCGGATTTTCGAAGTATCCATCTTTCCCGTCTAAGCTGAATAAAAAAAAACAATTGAAAGTCGAAAATCGAATGTTGCACATTTTTTAAAACAAGAACCTCATAGGTATCATGTGAAAAAAGTTTCACTCCAAAATCTCACACCATGAAGGTTTTATGTCAATTCAAAGTATCTATTACTATAAAACGGCAATTTCATACTTTAACCCCTATTATTACGTAAGCCATACCTAATCTCATAGGATATTTTCCGGTAAGAAGAGCAGTTCGCGCCGGAGTGCAGATAGCTTCACTGTAATACTGTTGCAGTATCACACCCTGATACGCTAGAGTATCGAGATTAGGTGTCAGGATTTGATCAGAGCCATGGAACGATACGTCATTCCAACCCTGTAAATATTTACATTAAAATAGATATAGTTCCGTTTTCTGTGATCTGGTGGTAGACTGGTAAAGAATACCGTCCGCCCTTTTGTGCATGTCAAATAATTGTACAATGAAGTTTAAATAAATAAATAACTCCTTCGACCGACACTATTAATGTGAACTTTAAGTTACTAAGTAGTCAGTGAAAAATATACTAAATTAAATATAAGCCACTACCTACTTGCTTATTTACTTATATATTGCCCAATTATATTGCCAGTTTCATTCACCATCAAAGACAAAGTTGTACAACTTGCTCAAGATGCGACTTCTGTTAATGCTATAAAATAAAAAATCACTGCCTGCTCCAATCTACACCAATATCTATGTAGATAGTAAAAAAACAAATGTGCGTTTCGAATGGGGACCATAGCTGTAAATCGATAAATGAAGGATTTCTTGATTTAGTACAAAAAATAGGGACTGAGGGACATTCTTAAACTTGATATAATTATTTTCGTTTCCTTTTACACATTCCAGAATTTATTTTAATATTTTTTATAACTATTACTAAGTCATGATATTTTTCCTTTACGTTTTCATGTGGCTACGGCGTACGACATTCACATCATGATTGCCGAAAGATTGTTCTTGAACTTGACATTGAAAGTTATTGTAAAACCGGACTCGGTGATTATGTCATCTCTCTATATTAATTATTAAAGATAATGCGTAATGAAATAACAATTCAAAGTTGTCAAAGTTATAGTTACCGGAACCTATCTACCTAGTTACCTATAAATGAAGTGCTAATATTCTGTCATCGTAATTTTAGTGAAAAATAATTTTAGTAGAAGTAAGTTAAAATATTTGTGGTGAAAAACGCTTTAAAAGCATGTCTTACTAAAATTACTAACGCTTTAAAGCGTTACTCGTGGCAACTAATTTTAGTCGTTGCATTTTCTTTGCAAAAACTTTTCTCAACCCTAGGCAGCTAGCAATGAAAATTCTACCCCATAATTTTCAAATTAGGTACCTATAATAAAATAGATAGATGTTACATTTATAAACAACTAATAAAACTAGGCAAGAAGATTTTTCATTTATTTATATAAATTATTTATTTTCATTTATTTTTATAAATATTTAGGTAAGAAAATTAAACTCATAAAAGATTAATTGTCTAGACTAGAAAACATTTATCTACAGAAAAATGTAGGTACAGAAGACAGCACATGAAATGTTAACATTTTTCATCCATTTTCACATTATGTCATCGCTACAAAATTTATGTTTCAGTGGTTCTTGGGTTTCAGAAGCCAAGACCCAGATACAATTACCCTCAAAAATTAAATAAAATTACATAATATTGTCACATTGCAAACGTGTGAGTTTCAGTTTCACTTTCACATTTAGTTTTTAAATAATATAAAAATAATTATAAAATGTTCGTGGGGAAAAATGTAACATTTGTTCCAGTAGCTCATCTTCATACTCCCTGTATTTTTATACCTCTGTATTCTGTAATTTAATAGTCTATTTTTTATATTAGCTAAATATGTCTTAACCACTAAACGCATTACTCTCCTGCCGTCTAAAACACACTGGCCGAAATAAACAGCACTGGCTGGAAACTATTCGACGAAAAAGAACCTTCTAAAATATAAAAGACTGACAATGATGATAATAAAATGACAAAAAAATCTAAGGGGCCCCACGGACCAGTTTTTGTTTTGAAAACGATCAAGAGAGGACGTTTTTGGAAGAAGTGACACGCCTGTCCCCTTCGACGTTGAGTCGGCCTCCTAAACTCGCCGGCCGCCGGAGCTCTGGTCCGACGCTCTTGCTGGGCGTCGCCTGTTGCGCCTGGTCTCGATCGCCCCGTCCGACCATCTAACAGTATTCCGGCTGGCGGCTTCTTCACCGCTCTGGGCGTGCGCCCTGCTAGGCGCCGCCTCTCGTGCGTCTAACAGTGAGTTTTTGGGGATAAGACTATATAACGAACACTTTTAAGGATTTTTGATACTACCGACTATTGTATTAAATTCATATTTATTCAATTTTGTATTAAGTTTTTCTTGATTTATTACAAGCTACTGGAATAAATCTTTACCCTGTTTCCTTTCTATTCGTAGTATTGTGCAAGTCGTACCCCCTTTATTTAGCTTTCCCATAGGGAAACGCGACAATATAAGTAGTTATATAATAATAGATAATAATATTAGAAATCCAAATTATAATTACACTCATAGTTATACATGATATCCAGTAAATAGTGGCCAAACTGGAAAACTAGCCCAGCTCGCTAGCCCAGCTCGTGAGCTGGTCATGACGTTACATAACCGCAATTAACCTTAGTCAAACTTCGAGATATTAGCCCTAATTGATTATTTGAAAAATTTACACCTTTGGTCAGTAATTTGCGTGCTGTAGCTACAAATAACGTAAAATTCAAATTCTGAGAGATAAGTACCTAAGCGAAGATACGCTCTCCAGCTCAAGGCGGCATTTATAAGAAGATGTAGAGCCGGCAATCGGGGCAGGAGGCAGACAATTTGAGAATCTTTCATTTTTCTTCTGTATTAATGTTATTATGTATCTAAATTGGAATAACAATCTAGTCTTGTAAACATGTTTTGTAACATGTTTAATAAAAAAAAAACTTAATAAGCCTTGCAGGCTATTATTTTGTAAGAGCATAATAATGGTTAGACCATTGTTAGTGTTTGCATTAATTACTACCTACTTGTATTGCGTAAGTAATAAATCAGAATAACACTGAAGACCCTTGAGAGCTGATCTTCCTGAATGCACAAAAATACACGTTTACACAAATGCCCACTTATAATAACAGTTAAAATTTTATTAATTAATGTTACGTGGCCAATTGCTTCATTACTTTGATTGTTACTACTCCTACCATCTGTGTATAAGCCATCTATAGATGGTAGGATTACCCAGATGTAATTTTTCTACTACCTGGAAAGGTTGGACAAACATCTGTTTGAAGACATGTGTTTGTTTAAAGACATGTTTTTGGTTTTTTTTTCTGAATGTCTAAATTCTTGTGGCCCTAATGGCCTTTCAAAAGTCACCGGGCATGTACAGTTTAGGGCGCTCAGCATAAACTTAGGTAGCCAGGAAGGCGCTCAGCCAGGAACATGTTTTTGGTTTTGGGTAGTCTGTGTTATTATTTATGTTGAGACCCACAGCACAAGGCAACTCTAGTATAGGTCATCGAATGTGGCCTAATTTAGGTTTAGCATAGAATGACGTAACCATAACATACATAGTTAAATATTAAGGGGGACGTAAGGAGTGCGTTACGCACTAACGAAGCTTTTCTTAACATCGGTTGAGTAGGTGACATTAAAGAAACAAACTGACGCTTCTTCTATAGTACAGATCTACAGACTCTTTGTAAAAAATACTGTAAGACAATAACAACAATAAACAACAATCCTTAAGGATATTGTACTTAGAAATGTTTAGTAGATTACAAGATAGAAAGTCAAGAACGCCCAGTAATCAGGATACTTATGAATTAAATACTGGTAGATAAGGTAAATGATAAACCTAAAAAAATCGACGCTTATTCTATCAAATCTGTTAAAAATGACAAATGCATTGTGTCCTGTTGCAATAACCAATGTCACGCCTTCTGATGTAATTACAAACAAATCAGGATTTTTATACACAGAAAAGACAACTAATTCTCCAATTTGGAGATTTCAAAAGATAGAAAGGCTGTGAGAAAAGACTACAAAATCAAATGATGTCAGACTATACAGATAGTAATTAAATTTTTAGTCGTACTCTCGGACGTTTATGTCGTAACAAACAAAAAGATCTAATATACAAATATGTTGTAATCAAGATAAAACATTTTTGATATTGACCTCTAGACAAACGGAAATACGAAGTGACAAGACTGAGCTTTAATAGATATTCGCCTTGGATTTATAAAAATAACACAGTCACGACAAAGTCACATAAAGTACCACGAAGTGGTAGTTATTAGCATATCATTAAGATTATGCTATATAATTAAACGTCAGTATCGATAAATACCATAGATTGTACTTGTATCAGCCTATAACGTCCCACTGCAGGGCACAGGCCCAGTAAATCCCTCGGGGGATTCTGGGCCGTAATCCACCATGCGGCCAGATTTATGTATCACATACTTCCGATTTCTATTTATTTCTGTAGCATTCTGATTTCCTAAGGATGTTTTCCCTCACCGCCGAGATAGTGACACTTTTTTTGAAAATCCATACTTAAATAGAAACTCAGTCGTACGGGCCGAGCATTTGAACTCACACGAATGTGAGTCGAGTATAGATACCCCTAAGCAATCACCGCTCTCACCATAGATAGATTAACTACGAGTAAATGCGTGCAATCTTGATAGTTCTCATACACTTGGAAAACTACAATAAATGGCATATAGTAGTGGCTTGATTGGTCTAGAGTGGAAGCTTGGAAGCTTTAATCTAGCGATTAACCAGTCTTTAATTAACAGTCTATTAACACATTTATTTGGTAGCATTAATTATACTAGTCACTGTTGGTGAATGAACCTAATTTGGGAAGAAACAATAATATATAATTATGTAAAATTAATATGTATTTAGGAAGTATCAATGGAGAGCTGTAGGGACGGACAGTTTTGGACATAGGTTCCCGGATCGTCAAGTCAAGAGGCACCTTCGCATGTCTCCGTTCTGTATGGCAGTCTAAACATCTCTCTAATAGAGTGAAACTAAAGATTTTAACATCAAAGTCAAATCAGTTCTGCTAAACGGTTGCGATACATGGCAGAATACTGAAGGCCTAACAATTCAAGATTTTTGTTAACCGTTGCCGGCGTCAGATCCTGAAGATCTGACCGCACACCATGACCAATGTAGACTTGTGGAGACTGTGCGAGGAGGGTCCTATTTATCTGCAAATAAGAGTCGGACATACTTTGCGTAGGGACCTGAACTACATTTCGAGAAGCGCAGGAAATTGGTCTCACCTGGAGTAAAGTGAAGCGTGCAGCCGGCGATAGAATGAGATAAAGAAGCATTGTGGCTGATCTCTGCCCCGATGGAAAGGAGGAATATGTGATTTTTTCTTTATTTTATCTACAGCTCTATCCGCGCGCGCCGCTAGAAGGTAATGCTTGTTGGCAATTATAAGCCGCACATATTTCGTACATATTCGTCAAACGTCATGTATGATTTATGGTGTTTGGTGTCATCTATTGTACGCATTCCTTAAAGGAAAAAATTGGACAAGTGCGGGTTCGACAGGTAATCTATAAAAATAGGATTCCGAAGATAATTTGTTAAAGCCATGTCATAAAAACGTGGTATCATACAGTACCCGTTATCTATATATATAAAACAAAGTCGGGTTAGTTACACCATTTATAACTCAAGAACGGCTGGACCGATTTTAATGATCTTTGATTTTTTGGATTCGTCTACGCCCCGAATAGCAGAATAACTATTAAAATATCTGAAAAATTCACGGAAAAAAAGAAAATTAATCTAGAAATATATTGAAATAAATAGAAAAAACTGGGTAAGCGCCATCTGTTGGGCAGCCACAGCAACGCGTGGCCGGGCACAACTAGTAATTTATAACGAAGCATCATTTACGTACTTAAATCGATTTAAGCATTCAACGTCACATTTGTTTTCTTCGAGATTTCACTAACAAACTATTTAAGAGAAGGGAATTGCCCTAAAAATGTCTTTCTTTATAGGATTACAACCTCGGAAAAGACCTATAAGTCAATATCGCAACCTGAACCTTAATCTATAATCCTGAAAGTGCAACAATAATACAGGAAAGAAAAAATAAATAGGATTCTTCTAAATAAAATAAAATAACTAACCATATCATCCACCATGATGAAGATGACATTAGGCATTCGCTGAAAATCTGCTGACACCGACATTAACACAGTTACCGCCCACCAGCGCCGCCTGTAAAATTATACACTGAAGCTAGTACATAGTTTCGATATATGGAAGATAATTCATTTTATTTTTGATTATGAAATTCAGGGTAAAGGTGTAAAATTCAATTCTTAACGCGATGGATATATACAGCGTGGAATACCAAAATATGCACGTGTACGCAAGTTCAAGTCTACTCGTATTCAGATTTTTGTTTACTTATCTTTTTTAGTTTTTGCTTCCTATAATTTACTGCACAAAGTTTATACAAATTCAGTAACTACTAGTAAACGTATACATTCAGTTAAGCAATATAGTTTAGTTCTACGTATGAATTAGTAATCAGCAAATGACCATTAACTTTTTAAAATCAAAAGGATTAATTTATGTCATTAATTTTAACTTTAAATAATTCACTGAAGTGTTTAGAGGTGTCTATGTCCATGACCACTTACCATCATGCGACCCGTCCACTCGTCTGCCATCTATTCTATAAAATAACATAGTACAACTTCTATTATAGGTACCTACTTTAATATAACGAGTATTACGCTTAATATCCGTTTTTATAAAACGAACATAAGTTTGTTAGTTATTTTTATCACATTACTAAGTACCTACTTAAAACTAAAAAGATATGTCTGAATCAGAGGTGTCGTTTATTTTTTTGACGATGTAGGTACCTAGTATTCAAATCCTTTAACAATGTCCTTAAAATTGAAAAAAAATACCACTCACCAACTAAAATTCATATTTAAAAACATGTTATTTGCCTATTAAACACTTCAGCAACTAAACTGAACCAAAAGCTGTCCATTAAACATTAAAAAAAATCTTTGTGTATCCACTTTTGAAATTAACAATCTTCACTTGCTCGAGTTTTGCAAAGAACCGTCCTACGCGAGCGTTCAACCGACACAAAAACATAATGCTGAGAAGTGTTGGTGTAGTATTGCAAAATAATGCGTCCTATCTGTGTTAATAGTGATCCATAATAAAAAACTTTTAAAACACCTAACTTGTAAAAACACGTGCACCATAAAAAATCATAGCCTTGAATATTGGAGTGAAAACCATATACCTTCTTTAATTCGATATCTAATATCGTAAATGGAATAAAGACATAATGCGAAAATTATAACTTTTCAGGACACTAAGCAAACTGCTATAATTTGGATAAAGTTTTATTATTTTTCTTCAGAGTCTTTTTAATGATATATATATCATTAAAATAATAAAATCGTAATCGTTAATTAATATTTTCTGTTTAGTTTAGTGATTTACGGATTTCTTTTCCAATACAAATATTTTTATTGAAATTCTTACAAAACGACTAAAATGAATTTTTGACCACAATTTTGTCAAATTTGATGAAAAAAATTGATACCTATATGTAGTTCAAATTGCTCTTTTAAATAATGGTAGAATCCAAATTTCGACATAATACGACTTACAAGACATTGAAACAAGCTTTGTTAAATTGAAGGTGCCATATATACAATATAATATTTTCTTTTCAGAATGTCTGAAATAGGCTAGACATCTAGAAACCTCAATTATAGTCATGTTTTCAGACCCTGACTTTCGCCAGCACTATGCATCCAATTAATTAACTGCTATGAAAAAGGAAACTAATACGCTGACGCGTAATTATATATATAGGCTACCTAATCTAAATATTTTCATTTTAGATGCCTCGTGACAGATGAGAGCATGAGGAAAATCATGTGATTCAATTTTAAATGTGGTCTTAGTTGCGGCACAAACGCTGTAATTACAATACAAACGCTTTGTTGGCTTTAGGTATATTTTTATACCTAAAAACTAAGCCAAATATGCCTAACTTTTTAATAAATAATGAAGATAATAATTTTTTCAATATATTTATTAATAAATTATAATTATTTATTTATAAATTATACTCCGATATAATTCTCACCTCGGGTTTCTACAACCATACCTCCCGTCACAGAAGTGCCTCCGCATTTACTGGGTTCGCGCATGGTAGGGTTTACAATCATTTTATACTGCGAACACGTAGGTCAAGGAAGAAGCACCCTCAAGAGAACTTTTCATTATGCTACGACAAGGGGATCTTCAAGAAAGCTGTGAATAGAATCGATGATGGAAATTGACGGAACCCGTATCTACTCGTATCTAAAACACCAAGTTTAAAATCTGAAAATGTATTAAAACGTAATAATAAAAAGTTAGGTTAAAGATTTTTATTATTCAATATTACCGTAGGAATGATGTCAATTACAATATGAATTCTATCTGTATATGATTCGATTTAGACTTCCTATTACTTATAAAAAGCTTTTACAACGATTAATCTATATTTATAAAATATTTTTTTTCCAGGCTAGGTAGACGAACTCTTTAGTTAAAACCTTTCAAAACATCTAGGTACCTACATATATTATCAAGTTTCATATCTTTCAGTGAATGTGCACACCCACCTGCTTTTAGTTCATTCAAATGATATTCGATGAAGGCTACATGCGTTCATAAAATTGAAGAAATTTTCGCAATATTACACAAGTGAAATTATCTAGTACTCTTACGTTAGTAACACTTACCATTAACACATTACTCACTATTTATTGTAACCTACTTCAAGTCAAGGTCAATGCGTTTAATTGTGCTTGGCCACGTCTTACTGTCAAAAAACATACCTATATCACTAAACAAACGAAATACTTATGTAGGATACGAATTGCTACAATAGATTTGGTATTATTTAAATGCACTTTGCGAATATGTAACAATATCTCCTAAAGATTAATTGAATTACAGTAACATAACGTTAGCGAACCTTGAACTATCAAGCTTGGTTCTCGCTGTCAGATTATGTCAAAGTGAAAGAAACAACTGCAATTACGAAAGTGCTGTTACTTTTAAAAGTTGTTTATTGACAAACAATTGGCATTGGGCGTGATTACGAGTTGTTAAAGATCCTTCTTTATATTTTGCTTAGATGTTAGGGCTCTTCAAGAACTTGTGAACTTGTGAACAGGATTCTGCAAGGTCGGCAGCGTTCCTTCATGCCCCTTGGTGTTGCAGATGTCCATGGGACCCGGTGACCACTTATCATGTCATCATGTGGCCCGTTCGCTCATTTGCTATCTCTTCTATAAAAAAAGATCGAATCGCTGCATTGCTGCTGGGTTTATTTTCCGGTTTTGATTATTTATGGTTATGGATATTCTACTTTTCGAGATTCTTTTCTAACAGTACCGGAGGTACCTAATTTACTTTGCAAGAAACATTCATAAAATTTTCATATCAATGAACTAACATCGTGAACGGAATCCATAGTTTCAGGCTTTTTGAAAGGTTAGGTTACATCCTGTATCATTTTTCATGGTAGACGTATCCATATTTTCAACGTCAAAATTATGTCTATAGACGATCAAAATGTCTATCAATAAATAGTAGATAGATAAAATTCTTTATTACACACAAAAAACAAAAGAATAATAACAGACATGGTAGACACAAAATGCACAAAAAGCGGTCTTATCGCTAGAAGCGATCTCTGCCAGACAACCTTTGGGTAGAGAGGTGATAAATAAATAGGGTGGTTGAGCCTATAGTTGACCAGGCACCGGTTGTTGACCATTTGCGGCATTGAGTGTCAATATTAAGATTTCCCGCCACTATGTGTTTCATTTAATGTTGGCTATATGTTGTCGTTACTAATACAAATCAACTAATCACATTACGGCTAGAAAGAGACAAACAGTGAACCCTACAATTTCGTTTTATTTTTACTTGTCGCTGACAGTTGCCATTCGGCCGCCATTGCAATAAGATCGAGTTTTGACAAGGTAAGAATATTTTATATTTATTTTGTATTGTTTTGAATGTACTTTGCTCTGATGATTGATTTTTGTAATGATTTTATGTTTATTTTGGGGATTTTAATGAATTTGAGGTGCAAATAATTATATTTCATGAGTTATTTAACTGGTTAACAAAAGGTACATGATTTGATTAAGTGTTCCTGTGGTTGACCAGTTGGTCAACGATTAGCTCACTGAAGTACTACTTTTTTTTTGCATTTTTTTTATCTGTTTCATGTCTATGATATGATTTGTAACTCAACAATCGATTTTAATGGAGTAAATCGCATTGTTTCCTTTAGTTGACCAGTGGTTTGACATTGGTACTGCATACAAAACATAAGCTCCTATGATTGACCAAGCTCTCTAAATATGAGTTTTTTTTTGCTTGTTTTAGATTCAATATGCCACCAAAAAAAAATTCTTTCGGTACAGTGAGGACGATATTTATGAAGCGCTTAAAGAAATACAGTTAGGAAACAAAATCAGAGAAACGTGCCGCAAATATAACATCCCCCATTCTACAATGATTAATAAAATAAAAATGAGATATCCCATTCAACGAAAAATGGGCCCGCCAACAATTTTGACACCTGATGAGGAACGATTGCTATGTCGGTGGATAAATGCAATGGCTAAAAAGGGAATCCCTATTAAAAAAGAGCAGTTAATAGAAACAGTCACTAAAATAATCAAAGCCGACAATCGACCAACTCCGTTCAAGGAAGGAATTCCAGGACGGAAATGGTTCGATAATTTCATGAAGAGAAATCCAGATATTGCTAAGCGACATGCAGAAGCTATAAACTCTGCAAGAAGTACAGTAACCGAGGAAGGGTTAAGAAAATGGCATTCAGAATTAGAAGCGTTTCTAAAGACTGAAAACGCACAAGATATTTTAGACGATCCTGATAGGATTTTAAACGCTGACGAATCCGGTTTTCAGGTATGTCCTTCCTCGGGCATTGTACTGGGACCTAGAGGCATGGAAAATCTTTACGAAATTAAAGATAAGGAGAAAGAAAGTATAACAGTGTTAGGAACTTTCACTGCATCTGGTAAAGTTATGCCGGTGATGGTTATTTACCCCTATGAGAGAATACCAGCAGAAATTGCAAGAAATGTTCCCAAAGACTGGTGCCTCGGAAAGTCACCTAAGGGATGGATGACATCTCGTGTGTTCTATGGGTATATAGGCAATTCATTGCTGCCAGCTTTACGTAAGGCAAACGTGAAATTTCCTGTACTTATGTTAATCGACGGTCACAAATCACACATTACATACGAAGTGAGCCAGCTGTGCATTGAGAACCAAATTATTTTGTATGCCCTTCATCCCAATGCAACGCATATTATACAACCTGCCGATGTCTCTGTGTTTCGTCCACTTAAAAATTCATGGAAAAAGATAGTTCAGAATTGGATAGTAACTACAGGAAATAGAGTTGTCACAAGGGCTCAATTTGCACCTCTTTTAAAATCTGCTATAGGGTCTGCTACTGAAGAAATCATTAGAAATGGATTTCGTAAATGTGGTTTGTTTCCTTTTGATGCTAATGTCATTGATTACACCAAATGTATGAATCATGATAGCAGACATACAGTTGTTGATAAACCAACACAAATAAGTACAGAACACTTACTGTACTTTGAGTCTCTAATGTCTAGAAATAGAATTTTGGAATTCCGCGCCATTCCACATACCGAATCTTGGACTGGAGATGAATCGGCAAAAGAGCTTTTTTATGTCTGGCGCAAAATTTGTAATAAAGTTACTAATGCTTGCAACTCACCAGACCCACCGGAATCAACAGCAAATATACATAATGAACGGGACCTTAATTCTGAAAAAGAATGCACAACGCAACGCAACGCGTTGGTAAGTCCATCTTTACTAGACGTATTTGAAAAATATGACGAAGAAATATTATCACCCGAGCACGGACCATCGGAAGGACTAGAAACTTCCACTAACTCGACAGTATTACCTTGTTTAACGTCACCGAGTTCCATTTATGAAGAGCCCCTAAAGGAAATAGGGAATGATAAGATTCTAACTCCAGATTCTCCAGAAATTAGCATCGTTCCAAACTCTGCATTAATTCGCCAGTCAGTACTTACTTTATCGACAAAATTATCCGACGAAGAACAACTACCAGGTTCAACCTCACTAAGTTTTGTTACAGACGATTGCAATAGTAAAAATCGAGAAGCAACGCCTACTAAATCTGTTACAATGATAGAGTTTTCAGAACAAAAAACACCTGAACCAGGATCATCCAAAAAACTAAACGACCAAGAAAAGACACCTACTAAATCTGCAAAGTCTAGAGACTTTTTAAAACAAACTACACCCGGATATTCTAAAATTACAGTCAGCCCTGCTTTTGCGTCTTCTTTAGTTTGGCCTACAGAATCGCCACTGAAAAAAGGTTGTAAGAAAAAGCTGAATAGAAAGCGATTGCCGGATGCAGTTACATCAGTAGAGTGGATGCAGTATTGGAATGAAAAAAATAAGGAACTAGAAGAAAAAGAAAATAAGAGATTAGCAAGAGAAGAAAAAAAGAAGTTACAAGAGTTGAACAAAATTGAGAAACCTAAAGCAAAACGAATAAGAAAGAGAGTACAAAATAGGATAGATTCTGATTCAGAAGAAGACAATTTACCATTGGTCTATGTCTACAGTAAGAAAGGTAGATCAGACGACGAAATAGAATTAGGATCATACGTAATAGTAAACTACGAGGGAGAGTATTTTCCTGGGATTGTCAAAAATATTGACAAAGAGAGTAAAGAAGTTAGTACGATGGTGCTATCAACTCCAAATACTTTTAAATGGCCGGATAAAGAAGATAAAATTTGGTATGCTAATGACAGAATAGTCGAAAAAATAAATGCCCCTGCGTCAATTAATAGTAGAGGTTCATACAAAGTGCCAGAAATGGCCAAATATCTTTTTTGGATCTGATTGCTTTCATCTGCAGTTTTTACTTTTGAGTCATTCCGTGATATTGTTAGAAATTTTATTTAGGTATGTTTGATATTTGATATTAATAATGATTAAACCAAAAACGTAGGTTGCTTATAAAGTTTAAAGTTTAAGTGAAGTTATTATTTGTTATTTTCATGTGATTTGAAAATGTGCCATTTAGATTTAAGAATTTCTATTGTGATTGTTAAGACTGAAAATAGTAATTTACTTGTTGGTCTCAATTAGCCCTAAGAACAAACCTTAATAAAGTTGATTATAAAAACATCTCCTTTTGTAGAATGTAGATTTTATTTCACTTTGTTTAATGGTCAACCTCTGGTACAAATCCTGTCAACAACTGGGGCCTGCTGGTCAAAGTAGGGTACATCCCAGTTATATACCGATTATGTTAAATAATAAAAAAAACAAAAGGAATTAAGTGTTTTCCTTTTCAATTATAACTTCTAACTAGATAACGTACAATATAAAAAATAAACTAGTAATAAATATCGCAATTAGGTTATATAACAACACAGGGCCGTCTTAAGTCTATTCTGCGCCGGGGTGCGGGAGTGTATCCTAAGACAGTCAAACATCCTATTGTGTATCCTATGACAGTCAAATATCCTATTGTGTATCCTATGACAGTCAAATATCCTATTGTGTATCCTATGACAGTCAAATATCCTATTGTGTAATTGTTTACTATAGCGTTATATTTTTTCATTACCTTTAAAAGGTGAGCGCCCGGGGTGCACCGCACCCCTTGCACCCCCTGGTAAAGACGGCCCTGTAACAACATTTAAAAGTTAATTTTTTTCCTTAAATGGTTTGAGACTGGTACATCCACCCTACTTTGGTCACATGTAGATGATGTACAGTATACATAATTACGTAATATATAATATACGATATAGTCGTATATATGTAGGTACACATCATAAGTCTTTATGCAATATACGAGTACTGCAGTTATATTTAGTAGAAGCAATTAGTTAAGTAGAATAATAGGTAAAGGTCTAATGCAAGTGATAATAGAAATGAAGAAAGACATAAATCATACTGTAAATAAAGAAAAATATTAAAGAGATAATTATAACTAAATAAATAAATATTAATAATGTATAATAATTCAAAACTTTGCTAACGCTACGCTGCTGCTTACTTGCATAAGACGCTATCTGTGAACATGCTCGTAGACAACACACCAGCCCTAGAAGCATACCGTACATTTTTATATAAGCTATGTTATCAACCATGTTATTTCATGTTAGAAATACAACACGCAAGCGTTATTAAATCATCATTACAGTCTAACCATGACTTAACGAGAGGATTGAAACGATTGCGAGACATGTCACGTGTTGCGAATCGCTTTGGGAGTTTTCTGGTACAGTAAAGTTGAAAAGAGTAAGTGAACGTAAAAAATTATCACCGGTATTGCGAAGTGACAGCTGTTACGGCACCGGCCGGCTATAACATCTTCACAATACAATTCTCGAAAGTGCGAACTGAATTTCATTGTTTGTTTGGTTTGTATTTCAGTCAGTTACGATAAGGTTTCTCTTTCCATGCCAGATGAAAGACCATGATCTATGAAAGTCAGATAGCTGCTTGCTGCAGTTTGGTACCTACCTGGTTAGAGAAAGACAAAAATACAGACTCAAATGTTACAGTATAACCTTCCCACCATGCACATACATATTTTTTTGAAGAAAGAAAACGGCAGCCGGGCATACAGTCCACCTGGTGGTGTGGATACTGTTGTCCATAGACGTCCATCAGTCCAATGTCAACATCAGTCCAGGATGACAAAAACTATATTCAATGAATCATCATTGAATTAATATTACTTCTATAATCGAGCACATTTAATTTTATTCGCATGTAACATGCAACCATGCAACAGCCTTCAGGCGGTTTACTTTATATGCTTGGTAATCAATAAAAAACATTGAAAAAAATCCACAATACGATCGTCATATGGAAATTAAAATGAATTATTTCCCTATTGAGAGACGCCGATTAGTGGTAGGTAATCAAGACTTCTCGGAGTGTTTTAACTCACTTAATCCTGCTCCGCTTGCGGATCCGATTCCTCTTAGTTACTCCTTAACTCTATTGATTCACCTACTTATTCACCTTCCGAGAACGTTTCATTCCCTTTCCCTATTGGTTGTTGCATAACACGATCATGATTGGCGCCGGAATCGGAATCGGAATGAATAACAATTCGTTGGAACAATTAATTAAGGGATTCTGCTCCGCTCGCAAATTCCACTCTTTTGATTAATTAATTCCGGAGTTACCCTCACTAGCCGATTACCTACAAGTCCAAGGATGGAATTAATCGCAATAATTCATAAAGATATAAGTAGGTGCATATTATTATTATTTTAACAAACAGTACGAACTATTTAATACATAGTAGTAAGTAGAACACTTAAATTAGTTTTATTTTTAGTACTAAGCGAAAAACATACTTGTAATATTAGTGTTATATGTACGTCACAGAACTGGGATTTCCCGTAT
Organism: Sesia apiformis; assembly: GCA_914767545.1. Lineage (NCBI taxonomy): Eukaryota > Metazoa > Arthropoda > Insecta > Lepidoptera > Sesiidae > Sesia > Sesia apiformis. The sequence goes on from OU611953.1 coordinate 10,919,777, forward strand.
ATTACGTGATGGAACCAAACTTTTTCTATCCCACCTTCAAAATATACATAGTATTAAATGTTTATGAAGTACCTAATTTGTTATAATAGACTTCTCGTAAGCCACAGCATAAATACTATAGATCAAATATTTTATCCCACGATATTATAAATGCGAAAGTTTGGATGTTTGTTACTTCATCACGTCAAATCGACTGAACCGATTTTGTTGAAACTTGCCAAATAGGTAGATTGTAATCCGGATTAACACATAAAGAAGCTACTATTCATGTAGACCACGCGAACCAAATCGCGGGCAAAAGCTAGTGATCTAATAAAGAGAACCAATAAAATTCGTTATAATACTTATACATAATTATAACTAATAGCTCTTTCGTTACCTTCCAAACACACTTACTAATCTGTCTCAGAATTCAGATCAAATTTACACAACACATTTCATTAGACGTTGTACTAAAGCTAAAGCTTTATAAAATACAAAAATCACTTTTAAATTAAAAGTCTAATTTTTATTTAACCTCAGCATTTCAGCTTATCGCAATCGAGTTTAATAATAAAAACCTCAAAATTTTGTACCTCACGAATACCTGTTTTTTATTGAATAGATTTCAAATATTTATGTACTTATCAGTAACTGGAACCAACTTTTTACATTACAATACATTTGAGAAATAAATCAAGAACGTGGCCGTAAGGTCAACCACGCACAACTTCCACTATCACGCAAATAATGAAAAACCTTGACCTTACTCCTTTCGATACCAAAAATTGGGCAACTGGGGTATATTTACCTGCAATCAAATATTACCTAATCTCCAATTCATAAAAAAGACGAACGTTAAATTTAATATACTCGCCGGTAATAATAATAGACCATCAAGTTTAACATTCGTCATGGCTTCATGCTTATGCATGACAATGCCCATTAATACATACAGCTCAGATCGTTCAGATCGCTCTGCGCCGTTCTTGAAGATGCTCAAATCCACGTGTTTATAAACACTCCAGCCCTAAATACTAATTAACAAATGGGATCAATTAAACGAAACGGAAAGATACAGAAAAGAAAGTACGCAATCGCAACAGCAACTGACTGATACACATCTGACACTATTCCTCTTGATGCCTCCATAATAAGAGGTCACACAGTGAGGCAGAGGCGGAATTACATTGCATATAGGTAGTAGATATAAACTATAAAACTTAATTTAATTTAAGTGCATACAATTTCAATGAATTGCATGCAAAAGCCCAAATTACCTACAACCTACAGATATACGGGTGGATGTGGTCCAAAAGTTTCCGGGCTGACAAAGAAAAAGAAGACTCAAGTTCATAAAACTATTTTTATTTTTCAATATAGTGTCCGTCTATTTGAACAAACTTTTCGGATCGTTTAATTAGCATTTGTATCACAGTATAAAAAAGGCAGAAGTTTTGTCTTCAAAATGGACGAAAACCTCAGCGGTCACTTCATCATCAATGGAAAATCTTGTAGGTACCGATACCGGAAGTCCGATTTGAGTTTTGAGAATAAATAGTATTGAGATTTAGTTGGCTGAGGCTTGGCTGAGTTAGCTCCCACCCTATAGGGTGGGTGGCGAATTTCCGTGAAGCCACACTTTAAGACGGCAGATTGCACAACTGCGGCGGCGTGGACCGGTGCAATGTCATGGCGAAGCCGCACACCTTTGTTTAGTTTTCCACGAAGTTTCTGCTTGACTGCTTCTCGTAATTGCTCTATAAGGTTAGCATAATAGCTTCCAGTCACTGTAGTATTGCATTCTTTAATGTCTATAAACAATATTCCTTTAAAATCTCAGAATATCGAAGGCATAATCTTTTTGGTGGACTGAGTCACCTTTGCCTTTCTTGGCGGTGCTTCAGCAGAACGACGCCAACTTCCTTTTGGAAAGGGGATCATAGTAAAGAATCATAGTTTCATCCCTAGTAACAATTGACTCCAAAAAATAATTTCCGTTTCTCTGAAAGGCCTCCAAAAGTTCCTTAGAGCACACTCCTCGTTCACTCGCTGCACACTTGAAAAAGTTTTGGCACCCACTTCGCACTAACTTTATTCATATTATTATGAAGATGTTCATGAAGAATCCTAACGACTATAGTTTTTGAAAGCCCTGTCCTTGCTGCTATTTCATTCGTCTTTAGCCGTAGTTCGCTCAGAACTTCTTCTTCCACTAATATGATGTTGTTTGGAATGAGGTCGATAGGTCGATCGGAGCGTATTTCGTCGTCGGTGGACTCTCGTCCTAAACGAAATTGCTTACATCAATCTTTGACGGTGGAAAATGATGGAGAAGAATCCCCGCACACATTATCCAGCCTTTGTTTGATATCGGCAGGGCTAACACCTTCCGTTGTGAGGAACTTAATCACGTAACGATATTTCAGTTTAAACATTTTAAAGATTTTGCGACTTCCTGTTGTTCTAAGAGAAGCGAACTTCCGCGGGTTCAGAGTTTACACACCGATGGCACAGGAAAAGGAGCCCGAAAGAGCTGCTCGGCACTGAAGTACATCGTCTAGTGGAGTAGAACAGCCCCAGAAAGGGGAGAGTGCTGATGGGACACAGGCAAAAGAGAATACTTGTAGGGAGGCAGAGCAGATACACGCCGCAACATAGCCCTAGCAGGCGAACGGCGCGTACCTCCCGACGATTTGGTCCGTATAACCAAAAGGTTGGTAGGACCATGGGTGGAGGTGTGTCATATTCTAAGAGTTGAGGAATCAAAACTAATGAGGGTTGTTGAACGTGTCAAGTCAAGTGTCAAGTTTTATTCGTAATTAACAATTTTAAAGTTTAAAACATATCCTGTCAATGTCCCAGTCCCGTCGAAGTAAGTTAGGAGTCGCTCAGTATAGCAATAGTAGGTTTACTGATGACAGAAGAAGACTCCTTGGAAACACACAAAAAACTCGCTTTTAATTGATTATCATGAACACTACGCAAGAAAAAATAATTTGAAGGTTAATTAACTATCACTTTTAAACCACAAAACGCACAATTTTTACAATAATCAAACAAATCTCAATTTCACATCTTGAGTTCCCGCCAAAAAGTTAACTTTCACTATTTGCCCGCCTGTCTAAAAACATCTATACTAAAGTCTATATATTAAAAAAAAATACTATCAAATTGACAATTTTGCGCTGTGTGCATTCTAGTGTGCAGAAATCACCTTTTCTTTCATGGAATGATATAGTCTTCAATAGAAATTAGAAAGAATGCATCATAACATAATAAATAATAATTTAGATTGTAGGAATGCAATTATCGCATATTTTGGAACTTAGGATCTCTAATTAGACTAATGGTTATGCCTGTACCTAAATCAAAATATATTTAAAAAAATCTTTGCTAAATGTCAAATTGACATTAATATTCTATCAAATGACACTTTATTTTTCGTATTTCTAGTTGGTTTGTATTATATATTTTTTAATAATAGAAAATCAATAATGTAGCTTTGTGTAATAGCCGTTATCACATTCAATAAAACCAATTTCTCATTCTGTTTGAAATATTTTATACAGAGTTTCTTACTAAAAATCTGTTCTAAGTTCATTTAATAAGCCTTGAAATGGCCAACGTATTAGAAGCTCTAATAAACGCATCAGAAAGAGCGGCATGCATCGCCCGGTCCTCTTGTGCCGGCGGTGAGACCCTGCTAGTAGCTGAAAAACAAGGGGGAGAGGCAAATGCCCGATTCGATAGGGACTTTAAAACTATCGCAGATGTTTTAGCCCAAGAATCTGCTAGAACGGAGATAGCCCAGCGCTGCCCCGAGCTCGCTAAACGTGTCAGAGGTGAAGAATGTGCCGAAATAAATGGTGTCTCTATTGGAATACAGAAAAATGCTGATGAAACAGCTGAATTGCTCAGTTTGCTTGTACCAAAAGTGGCAGCGACCAGAATGGCTGAAGCAGTTCATAGTGACATTAATCTAGCTATTTGCAACAAATTGCCGTCTGATCTACCGATGATGGATACGGCCGATTTAGGAGTCTGGATTGATCCCATAGGTCATTTCTTTTTCATTATTGGGTTCTATTTCATTTTTGTTCTGTTTATAAATTTTATTGTACATACAAATCAATATTATTTAAACATGATTGAAGTAGAGAAGTTGTACAAAAGGTAAGCTAAATTAAAGGTTGTACAAACATATTCCTGTGGACATCTCTCCCAGCAGACCCGTCAAAATAGAGACGGGTTGGAACAGAACAGGTGTGCTGTCATAAAATATAGTACACCTACAAAATAAAATTATGTATTTTAGACACTAATAAAAGTACATATATATATATTAAGGTCGGGAGAAATATTTCTTGAATTTTCTATAGAAATTCAAGACATTTTTTAAAAGTTTAATTACATTTAATTATAATAAATCAAAAAGGCACATAGCCTTTTTGATTGATAACTTGTTGCCATCTTGTAGATAGTATCATGATACCATTGCTGTATAAATTCTCGGATTTATGACCAAAAAATTGCGACAAGTAGTTTTGACAGTAGTTCTCTCTTGATGTCAACCTTATGCTACTTAAAGATTTCTGAAGTGACCAAAATAGATGGAAATCTGAGGGGGCAAGGTCAGGGCTATATGGTGGATGCATCAACACTTCCCAGCCAAGCTCTCTCAATTTTTATTGAGTGGCTAAAGAAAAGTGTGAACTGGTGTTATTATGGTGAAAGATCACACCCTTTCTGTTTATCTGCTCAAGCTGTTTTGTCTCAATTGCTTGCTTTAATCTCATCAGTTGCTGGCAGTAGAGGTCAGAATCATTAGTTTCCCTCGGCGGTAAAATTTTATAATGAATAATACCTTTCCAATCCCACCATACACACAACATCACCTTGTGTGGTGTTAAGTCAAGTTTTGCCACTGTTTGTGGAACCTGTCCGTGCTTTGACCATGATCTTTTTCACACATTCTTAAGTTACCTTACTTACTTACATTCTTGTTTTTAAGTGGTCCACTTCTCGTTACCTGTGATCAATCATTTAAAAAATGGTTTGGTTTTGTTTTGTTTTAACACAGAATCTCAAATGGAAACATGGTACCCAGACTTTTTCAAATGATTTAAAACCGTTTTGTGGTCAATACCCAGTTCCTCAGCAATGTCATCATAACTAATGATATGTCAATCTTGCCACTTTTTCACAGATGGCATTGACTTTATCTGTAACTGGGCGACCAGAGCGAGCTGCATCTTTCACATTAAAAATTCCAGACTGAAAATGCTTGAACCAACTTTGTGCTACCGATACCACATTGGATCCATAAACTGCACATTTTTTTTTGTCTTAATTTGTAAAATACGGGCAGTCCTTGCTTTAACGGTAGATAACATTCCATAAATGAATGACATAAAACAAGACTAATTTTGCCATACATTTCTATGTAAAAGCAACGGGAGACCTAACCTAACGGTCAGGTCTCCCATCTCAGACAGGCAGTTGAAATATTTTTTTGTGAAATCTACCATTTTTATTAACGAAAAAAATGGAATATCTATATACTAAATAATGCACACAGTAATTACTGTCACATAAATAATAATGAAATATTTTTCTTTTTTTTAAAAAGTACTAAATAAGTTTTGTATAGCTTCTTTCTTTTTATTCTCATAATTTTTTCTGTAACATTAATAGACGAGAGTAATGTTATTATTTATTAACTTACTGCTCAAAATCGAAATTGGGATCATTTAATTCAAATATTTGCATTGCAGCATAAAATATTTGCAGCTTGATTAATTTCTTTGAAGTAAATTGTTAACTCTCGATGCTGGTAGAGCCCGATGTATCCTAATTATTCCTTCTGTCTTTGTTCCTTCAACTCAACTAAATCCTCATGAGATAATTCCTGAGAATGTGACTCCAAAAATTGAGTAACATCATTTATTGATTTCAGTCCCTGGCAAATTGTTTGTACTCGTAATGTTCATGACTACCCGCTACTCATGTTCCGCCTCTTCATTGCTTTCGAACTCTGTGTGAAGCATACTTGTATGCTCACCTAATCATTTTTGTAGAAGATACTTCATGTCTCTGAAGACGTAAAACAAATCAAGAGACATTAATATGAGGAATGCCTGCCTGCCTGCCTACGACTGCCTGTATTACAATTAAAATAATATGTTGTAATTGTTTACAGATGCAACAGCAGAGTTTATCGCTGGTATCCGAGGTGAAGCAGATGCTGATAGAGGTCTGCAATGTGTGACAGTTCTCATCGGAGCCTACCTGATATCCACTGGGGAACCTGTTGTAGGAGTCATTAACCAACCATTCTTCAATAAGTATGTAATTTAAAAGAATAAGAAACTTTATATTCATATTATTTTTTTTTTTTTGCTTTTATGTATGAGGTAAACTCAAGAACTACTGCACCCCTTTTAAAAATTCTTTCACTTTTATCAAGCTAAATTGTCGCTCGTGGACATAAGCTCTATTTGGGTTCCCTAATAATTATTATGCCACCTGAAAATAAGAGGTGACTGCCTTTTTAACCTAATGGTTAATTGGGTTATCATTGCCTGTGTAAATCTCACACTCTGAGGTTTGCAAACCCAAAAGGATGCAAATACAATAACTGGGATTTAATATCAATAACACAATCAAAAGTCAATTGGGCAAACTTAAGCTGCTAACATCTCACATATTTTCATTATAATTGTGGCTTATATGCAAAGGTTCACTATGTTTTCTATAAAACATTCCTCTTGTACCACAAAAATGAGAACCTTTAATGGTGTTCAATGTTGGTATAACAGGTATGGTATCATATTTTTAGATGCCAATCAAATTATGGTATCAATCATTGTATGGTTTACCTTTCTTATATTCATAATTTGTACAAAAAGAATAAAAAATATGTAACTACTACATATTTTATCTTTGTTTATTTTCATAGTGGAAAAGGGCGTATTGTTTGGGGCGTGAGCTATGGTGGCACTCACAAATGGGATGGAAGTGATATAGAAACTCACATTGATGCCAACACTGTGTTGATGAGTGGAGCGGAGAAATCGGAGATCAAAGAAAAGTTCGAGGCGGCTGAATGGAAATTGCTATCCTTGCCTGGTGCTGGTCATAAGCTGTTGAAGGTTGTTTTAGGTAATTAACAAATATTTTGAATTAGGAATAAACTATTGATATTAGGTAGCTTATTGTTATGCAATTTGTAATTCAGATATTGTGTGTAAACCATTAAATTGATTATCTTTACAAGACTTTCAGTCGATGATACTGTCAAGCCCTGCGATAAATAGTAGCCACAGCCACGGACGGATACAGATACAGTCACAGAACAGAATAACTATTAGAATTAGTGTAGCCCAATGATTACTACGAAAACCACCGTAGCCTCGAAACTCGTTACACACATTATTGTTTATTTCGTTTCGCATTTTGCATACATAAAATCAATACCGGCAATTGCCTAAGTAGTAGGGAAGAAAAAGGAACTATGTATTTGTATTTTAATACTCAACAAAATGACAATCTTATCTCAATGGAACAGATCTGTTATTTACGTACTCTTTCAATTAAGTTACAGCATTCTGGCGTATTGTTGCCTGAACATCTTGACAAAGACAAAAGTACACATTTGGGGAAAGATATTTAAGCATTAAGGAAAACATTTCTTAATACGTACGTGTTTGTCAATCCGATGTACGAGCAATGACTTACGATTCGTAAGTTACGACGTTTTTTTTAATGAAATATTCGATTAGAGATTTGATTGTTGCTGCTCTGTGTGATATTGATAAATCTTTACTGAAATATTCATAATCCTGTTTAATAATTTTACTATATGAATTGTTTTACTCGTTTTTTATTATATTATTCAAAACAAAATGGGTTTTGTCTAAATTTTGTATTAATGAATTAAAAGACTAAAAGTGTCTTGCCTTGTCGGCGGTTATCTAAGTTCCATGCACAATTTACTACGTTACTAGGAGTACATAATAAATAATAAGTAAACAAAAATAGAGCCATTTACGAGGGTAATACAATCTCTGTGTGCAACTTAAAGGATCACTAAAAACTCATTTAAACAATATAATGATACAGAAACACTTGTACAAACAAAAGATGACCATTTAAAACCCAAGAAATTACACAATTTAAAACTAAAGTTATCTCAGACAAGAGAGAAGGGGGAGGGTGCACGCTCGAATCCTCGAATCCAACAGCCACCGGCCACACTAAACGGGCCTTGTTAACTCTTTCTCACAGAAATCTACCTTGAAAAGTACTGCATTTTCCAATTTATCCTATTCCCTAATGTACTTCGGTAGTGAGTGTGATATGCCAGAGCCCATTCCCATCCCATCCTATCCCTTCCCATTTCCCAACCCTTTCTCCAAACCCACCTACTTCCTACATCTCTAAAGGTAGGCAGCGCAGCTTGGGGCGTGACAACGTTTGTCATTCTGGACTGATATTGGCATGTGCCGCGGGTGTATATGAGCGACAGTATCCACTTACCACCAGAGAGACTGCATGCCCGCCTGCCGTCTTTTTTTCTATAAAAAAAAAAGACTACGTACTTAAATACTAATAACTCAAAGTAACGGGCCCCAACATTTTTGTCGCCAGGCCTAGATACTGTTATACCTGATCAGTTTATATTTTTCCTACTTTCTTAGTGTTATGATTTCCTAGAAAAGCCAGGTAAAAGGGTAGTGACAATTCAGTTGGGTTATTATAACTACAACTGATGGTTACAAGTCAATTCTACCCGACCCTTCAAATGTATATTATTGTCTTCTTTCTTATTAGGTCTGCATTCAGGAGTTGGGGTTTAAATCATAGTAAAACAAAACAGAAAAATCTTCACAGAAACATCATAGCTTGTTTGTGTGCATGCCATTTTCATACTTGTAACTACACAATCGATCAATCAGAGCAAAGTGGAAATGCAACCTTATTATGTTCTCTGTTCTTATAAAAACAAGTATTATTATGTCAGTAATAAAATACTCAATTTACTGTTCCTTCGTGAATGCTAGCGGTGCATGCGGCTTCATGCGTGTACGTTTTAGAGTATGTGTATTTAGTTTGATTCCCGTGGGAACTTAATAACTGATCTGGATGAAAAGTACCCAGCACATAACTCTATGCAAAGTTTAATTAAAATCCGCCTAGCGGTTTTTGCGTAATGCGGGTTCAGAAACACAGACAAATATTCCAAAAATTGCTATATTGGGCTCCGCAACACTCGTAGTTAACCATGTATTTTTTTTTTAAATATGAAATGTACAGACTGCGCTGTTTATGTATAGAACAGCACATTTATTATGTGTAATAATATGAAATATAGGACTACTATGAAACTTTATCGTGTGAGTCAGTGTGAAGCAGGATTCTGCATTGGAATTAATGCTAGTTCATAAAAAATATTTCTTAAATCTGCAAATTGTCTTGCATGTTGCAAAAGCGAATATTCATTACGTAACTATTTAAAATCGCCTTCAGTGTGAAGTTTACATATAAACTATACATGTATTTTCAGGTGAAGCAGCGGCATATATTGTATCAAAGGGGACGACATTCCGTTGGGACACATGTGCACCACATGCAATTCTGCGAGCTAAATGTGGCAATCTCCTCAACTACACTACTCGCACTCCAATTGCATACAACGATCCCTATAACGCTGATACCCAACAGTATTGCAACTCTGAAGGACTGATAGCATACAGTGATCCAGATGTTTATAACAAAATCAAAGCTATACTTAATTGAATTTACTGAACTTTATCCCCAGTTATTTATATTTAATGATGTTGTTTGTGAATGTGCCTTGTAGGTCTCTACAAAATGTTTATTCTGTGATTGTTTGTTGTATTGAAATCATTTTCGAAGTGAATTCTGCTCTCTAAAACTCAGGGGAAAAGACACAAGTGCATTCGAGTAAAATGGAAAAAAAAAAATGGAAAAAATTTAAATAATTTAATATCAAATTAGAAACTTGAAGTTTTGGATAAAACAAAAAGAATAAGCCTTGTATATACTCTTTGTTTATATTTAATTTCCGAATATAATGTTACTTATGTTACTAAATCGTTAAAAATGCTGCTAATGGCTTTTCGTCTTAGGCGGGCAGAATAACTTGACGAGTTTATAATACATTCCATAATAGTTTTCAGCATTTTGCAAGGAGCATATCTTAGAATATTATATAATCTTTAGAAAATATTAAGTTTTTATTGTATGTGCTGCATGCATCAGGAAAATTGTCTTCCTTGCGACTTCCAAATTTTGATGTTGTGATCTCATAATACATTCTTCTAGTCAAGTAGGTGTAATAATTACTGTGATTGTTTAAGTGTAGGTTTGTTGAAAATAAAGATGGTTTTGTGAATGTTATTTTTCTTTCAATTGTCTTACAGTTATCTTAATCACTATTAATTATTTACATATCTAATTAAGGGTGTAGATTGTTGGCCTGAGATCTCGATTTCGAGCGACCGCAGCGCCAAAGTTTAATGTAACATCCGACGGGGCGGATGAATGACCTAGAGAGCGCGATTTTCAAAATGTTTTGCAACAAACGTTCCACGTTGAGAAATTGTTATTGAACTTGAATATTTACAGCATAACAATAACGTTGAATTTTTGGAAACTAGCTGTTGATTCTTTTTAATAGATTAATAAGAGTAGTTGAGACACAATTTTTATGTTTTTCTATCATTTGACATCTGACATTTTTGTATTCTACTTACCTAAAATTCCAACTATTTATTTATTTGTAATTTCACTACCAAAATTTATTCTAATTCGTAAAATATTCATTCAATAAAATAATTGCAAATTCAGTAGGAAGTGTGTTTATCTCTACGCAAGGAAATGTGCCTATTGCGTAAACTCAAATACTTACTTTTTGTTTACGATCACCTCGTCGATATCTAAAAAAAATCCTAGGGTTTTAAAAAAAATGTCAATAAATGAAACAAGTATAAAAATGATTTATTTACTACACAATAACAAATATGAGTCGCCATTACTCGCTATCTCAAAAGCGTGCTAGGGTTGTACAAAAATTAGTAAATAATTCATTTATTTACTAATTTTAACAGAAGTTTGTAAATTATTAATATACTAATTAAAAGTATGTAATTAAACAATAACGAAATATGAGTTCAAAATTCTAATGGTTTTTCATTCGATTACGGATCAAGTTCTGATTTCTGCTAATTTGATGATAAAATCAATGGCTATCACAAAACCTATCAGAATGAAAACGTTACCAGCTGCCCGATTCACGTAAGTAATAAAAACCGTAGCGCAGTGACGTCACTTCGTTTTTTGCAAATTTAGCCCTTTTAACCGACTTAAAAAAAGGAGAATTCTCAATTCGCTGTATTTTTGAACCAATTTTTATGATTCTTTACACCAGGTAACTCAGAAATTGTATAGTAATTGAGCTATTGGAAGATTTATGACAATCCAAGACTAGATAAGTAAGTGCGTTTAAAACAGAAAACCAAAAGGCGATTTCTAAGTTCCTAAGTTAAAACGACTTTTGGACTGGCGTGTTTACGTGAATCGACTGGCTGGGTAGTTAAGTTACCTGTATCTTTCAAAATCATTAGGCGTTCTTCTCTTTCATAACACGTAAAGCTCTTTCTTTCCTCTCTTTCATAGCCTCTATGATACTGGGCGCGTCACGAATGGGCATGCTTCGTGACTGCCGAGGATCAACTAATTCTGGAAGTAGGCAATCGTAATAAAACCTAACTAATTTCATCTCCATTTTCTCCTCCCAAAATTTGTCGTCCTTTTCTATAATATAAACTTTCATAGGTACAGTAGCACCAAACCAGATGCCAAGCATGCAAACGTTTCTTTTAGTAATATGTACCTGTCCCTGAATTTGGAAATACCAGTTATGATTTTTATTTATGACATAACCCTTGGAAGCCTTGTCCTTAACCCAAAAGGTATGTTTGGCCATTGCTTCATCAAGAGTCATGCCAGCTAAAGAATGTGGGCACTTAATTTCAATTAAACCGTTTGCATAAATGCCATCTGGTGTAGTACCAAGAAATTCATATTGATCGTCGACGAACAAACCGCAACCTTGTATACTAATATTCTCTTGAATTTCTAACTGTTTAATTGCGGTTTCTTCGTTTTCGATACCGTACCGTACAGCAGGCAAACTGGAGATATTACTACCATAAACGATTTTACGAACAAGAACAGCACAACTTGTGCTCTCTCGTTTTTTACAAACTTCCCCGAACGATGATGAGGTTAGTAATTTTCTCCTTGTACTCATCCACTCAGAACTACTTCTTTGCAAATGGGTCGACCTTTCAAGCTCCTCTCTTTCAGCACAAGACAACTTTAAATCGGCTAAAAAAGATGACTTGGCTTTCTCATATAATTCTGGACTCAGATCAGGTTTTTCGCAGTTTGGTCCATAGTGAGCGTCTTTCGATACAGCGCTGTGGCTCTTTTTCAATCTTAATTTAGGTTTAGCAATTAAACGGATTCTACGATTACAATTTTCCACTTTCGCGATCAAAGGATTAGGACTAGATTTAAATATTACTTCATGAGTTTTACTATGAATCGATCCTGTATTAAAAGACACAACAGCAGCTGCGCATTGGCCCGCATAAGAACCACGGGAATAATAATTTACACGCTTACCCCCTACTAATTTGGCAATCACTGCGTTAAAACTTTCAACTATATTACTTGTACAATTATGAATTAAACTTCTAGAATGATATGACAGTCTTTTACTTAAAATGTGTACCGCGTCCATTAATCCGCATCCAACAATTGCTGGAAGCAACCCAACAGGTTCTATTCGACGAGTATCAGGTCTACAGAAATACTCCTTGCAATATTGGTGATTACCAAATACGTGTTGTGGACCATTTAGGATATCTTCACTAAGATTTTTTATTTTTTCTTCGAGTGACTGATTTTGATCGCCCCAATATTTAATAGCGCATTTTACACCCGTTCTTAAACGCAAATACCTTTCTTTTAGGAATTTCCGCAATTCGCAAGGATACTTAGTGTCTTTCGACAGTTTCTCCAAGCTATTGCAGTAGTTTCGTAAAAGATGATTTTTGCATTCAATTTTCTCTACTGTTAAATTACCGTACGGTCGCGAATCTAATATTTTTTTATAAGTACTGGAATCGCCGTCTGCTACAAATTTATTATAAATTACACCGTCATCAACAATGGAACGTTTAAACCCCTCAACTATTATGGTCGATTCCATACCGGTAGATGATCCCGAATAATTCTTGAAACAACGGTGTTCCGAGGGCTGACTGTCGTTCTTTGCGGCTCGTGCACAAACTACGCAGTATTTATTTTTAACTCCAAAAAACAATACTTTATTAGTTTTAATGCCAATTATCGCAGCTGCGCCGGACAAGGCGGAAAAATTCTTACCATAAGATCTCTTGCTCCAACAACCGTCAACAGCAACAGATATTAATGGTGTACCATTTTTATCAACACTACCTATAGACACTGCGTACTCCGCTTCTTCCTTGACAGCTTCTGCCATGGAATGTGCTGCTGTCTTTTCCCACCAATCGCAAACCGTATTATTAATTTCATTGTATAATGAAGGTGACATGATTGGTAGGGCTACTGCGGCAGTTAATGTTTTTAACTGATAGTAGCTCCCACCAGATGATATGATACCAGATACAATTTGATGATTCACTTCCATTCTATCTTCTTTCTTTTCAATCAAACACACAGTAAATTTCATACTACACATACTACATTTCATGATGAGTTTTGAGTCCAGACCAACTTTTACTTCACCTATTATACTGAGGTAACTTAACTTACAATCCATTGGACCGTGGTCCCCTATGGCCTGAAGAGCTTTAAAAAAAAAAGAAACGTCTACAACTCTACGCCCAACTTCCATTTCATCCACCTTTCCCTCTTGGTCGTTTTCAATAACTAGTTCCTGTAAAGAAAGATAATGGCTTGATTTTTTTTATAAAAAATAATTAAAAATTTAAAAAAATGCAAAAGAATTAATACAATATTAGGTTCCTGATGAATAGAAATTATAATTTCTTTACGCATTAGGTATTGTTTTTTTATGACGTCACCTATTTGAACGTAAATTTTCTTTTGAGAAAGTAATTGAGAAGTATTTCGGTACTAAGGTGTTTGTCTCTCGATGAAAATAATAAATATTGCAAGAAAAATCTATAGGTAGGTATTGAGATTTTGTCTTCGCCCATCACTAACTAAGTAGTTTGTTTATTTATGTAACAAGTCTACAAGAATTACGTATAACAACTTACCTCTATACAGCGCGTAGCATTGTTGCTCAGAGTCTCGGCCCCAAGGTTTTCTTTATTTTCAATACTGGAAATATTATTCATCAATATTATCCACTTTTTATTTATTTTGTACAACCCTAAGCCAGACGCTAGGCGCCTCGCGTCTGTTTGGCGGTATAGGTATGTCGACAAAGTTGCGCTGTCGCCTACCTACTTCCACAATTTGATATTTAGACAATACTAGCCGACCCGGCGAACTCCGTATCGCCTTTTTTTTTTTTAAAATCCTATTATTTTGATATTACATACAGATACTTCAATTTTATTTATCAGTATAGATATAGATAATACAAACCAATATTTACATGTTATTGTAGGTATATGTCTGAATCGGGCGATCTAAATCATATGACATATTGTATTAGCTTTGTAATGTACCCTGTTCAAATGCGATAATAAATAAGTAGGGAGGAACTTACATTTTATTCCGAGATCTTTTGGCTTTCATATTTTTATAATGCGTACAAAACTTTCTTTTCCCTGGCATGCCACTCAAATTCAATCAGTCCTGCGAAAAAAATAGCCTATGTTACTCAGTGATAATGTAGCTTTCGAATGATAAAAGAATTATTAAAATCAGTCCAGTACTTTTTGAGTTTATTCGTTACATACAAAAATCCAAATCTTTCCTCTTTATAATACCTATTAGTGTAGATATTGTATTTTTTACGATTTATATCTAGTTCCATCATGGTTTTCTTTCAGACATTCATTATATCGATACTTTCTACTAACTGAAAATAAATTAATTATAAAAATGTTATACTTACAGTTTTTTACAAAAAACACAAATTCACAATACGTAATTCTGCTGTCTGCAGCCGACAAGCGTGGTGTCGCGTTCACTTACAGAAAGGAACTGCCGCTGCAGACCACCGAGATTGCACGAATGAAACGAACGTTTTATCCCATACATTTGTGTATGAAAAATTTACCTTAAAATATATCTAGATTTTAGGGCTTTAAAAGAGGAAGTCTTTGTTTGTAAAGGTATAAAAAGAAGTATACAGCTATACTTATTGGTTTCTTCAGTGTTCAAAAAGTGTTTCTTTTTATCAATTTGTGTTGATTTATGGGGTTAAATCTGAAAAATACGAAGTCATGTTTTTGCATTTTTACTCAATTTTGTGCGTTTGTTGACGTTTATTATATAACAACTATTAGGTTTAAGAGTTTAATATAAGCATGAACATACTTATTGGTCTTTGATTGTAATATATACAAATTATCATTGATATCAATCATATGTAAATAGGTTAAATATGAAAAATCGTAACACTCTTTTCGGTGATTTTCACGATCTACACCCTTAACACTGTACTTCACTATTTTTAGAAAAATATCTAATTTCAAAACTGCAGGTACCTACTAGAAATCTAAATGTGTTATCAAAATATCTTGAAAAGTTTTTAATAAAAGACTTAGAAGTCACAAGTTAAATCCTCCATTACTGTATTAATAACATCAACCTTCAATACTGTAGGATCATAGCAACATGCTGTCTTTAGAAAAAAGCCACAAGTGAATTTAGATGACATTCGAAAAAAAATACTAATTTTATTGTAAACATCGTTTGTTCTCTTTGTTCATTTTCAGTTTCCGAATATAATGTTACTCTACCTATTCGTTCATTAAAAATGATAAGGCCTTTTTAGGAGGGCAGTATGGGTGACAGAAAACGATAACTTCCACCTGTAATATTTTCAACTGATATTAACTGATATCATCACTAGAGCTTGCTTCAGAACTCTTGCTTTTCTTTTTCTTCTTACTCTTCTTCTCTTTGCTATGTTTCTTCTTTTCCTTTCTTGATTCTTTATTTTCTTTTTCCTGAAATTTGAAATAGTAATCAGTTGCCGCCTGGCTTCATTGAAAGTGATGATCTGCCTCTTAACGACTTAAATTTAGTATAGTAAAAACGAACATTGAGCGCTCGATGCTCGAACGCTGAGTGAGCGTTAATGAACTTTTAAGACTGACGTTAGAGGCTAGTGACTGTAATAGTCAAAATTATTAATGTTTGATGGTCTTATTAAACCCTTTTAGTTAAAAGCTCAAGTCTAAAACGGTTAAGGTTCAATGGCACTAAGATAGTGCGCACGCATTCGAGCGCTAACACGCTCAGTGATCGTTTTAACAACACTACCTAAATTCACCAACACACAAAATAAAATACTTGTTTACAAAGTCAGTCAATTATAATTAGTTTGACTACCACTAGACCAATATGTTGTATATACTGCCTGTTAGAACTGCTTGTTGTACAAAAAGTCTATGGTTTGATTTGGTAAGACAAACTGTTGTGTAGACAAAATTTTGTTTTGGAATCAAGTAATTTATGTTCGATTTCACGTCTCTGGATTCACAAGGAATCCTATAGACCAGGGGTGCTCAAACGGTCGATGGCGATCGACAAGTCGATCGCGAGTGCTTTTTGAGTCGATCTAGAGAAAAATATCCGATTTAGAACTATTCATAGATTTTGTTTTAGTAGGTAGGTAATTAAAACAAAATGTAATGAATAAACAACTAAAATTTATTCGATCCACAATTAGGCCAGAATAACCCCTTCATCACTTTCTTTTATCGTAATAACCCCCTACTAGCGGCAAAAGGCGGCTTTACCAAAGGAACACGCGGTACTTGTCAAAGAGAAGCCGCGTTTTTGATTCCCGCCGATTTTTCTAGAAACTTGGCGGCGTGTTTGGCGGGAACATTCTCGAGACCTCGTTCGTGCCGATATAAATGTTGCGCCTGCAGGAATAGGAGTCAGTCTGAGTTGTAACTTGAAGGCGATTCGTCGATACAAAGTTTATTAATAAATAGTACAAAATGAGTGCGGCGAAGAAAAGTAAAACGTATCATTTTAATAACGATTGGGAGGAAGAATTTTTTTTTTGTATGGTAAAGGATAAGTGCTTTTGTCTCATTTGCCGTGCGTCAGTTACAATACCTAAGCGTGGGAACTTAGAGAGGCATCATAAAACGGTTCATAAAAGCTATGAAAAGGATTTTCCGTCACAGAGTGAATTAAGAAACTTGTTTGAAAAAAGAACAAACCATGTTCACAAGACCAGCCAAACAATCAAAAGCTGCAACGATCGCGTCATTTAAAATATCTCATATATTGGCGAAACACAAGAAACCATTTGAAAATGGATCGGTTGTGAAGGAAGCATTTATTGAAGCGGGTGAGACTTTATTTGGAGATTTTAAAAATAAAACAGATTATGTCTGCTATTAGAGAACTTCAGTTATCTCGTCCGACTGTCACAAGGCGTGTTGAAGTCATGAGTCAGGACAAGGCAGATAAAGTAAAACATGATATCATGAAATGTACATATTTTTCTTTACAGTTCGATGAATCCACAGATATGACAGACACTGGCCAGCTGTGTATTTTTATTCGAATAGTATTCAATGACATGTCGGCTAAGGAAGAGTTTTTGACAATGATTCCTCTGAAAGGAAAGACCCGTGGCAAAGATATATATGACGTTTTCTTCAATTTTGTAACAAACTACAAGCTACCAATATATAAACTAGTGTGCATTACAACTGATGGAGCACCAGCAATGACTGGAAACAAAACGGTTTTGTGGCATTGTGTCGAGCTAATGACGATTTCCCTTTATTTTTCTCCTTCCATTGCATTATACATCAACAAGTTTTGTGTTCAAAAGTTCTAAACATGGAGGAGATTATGGGCATTGCAATAAAAATTGTGAATTCCATCCGTGCACGTAGCTTGCAACGACGGCTCTTTAAATTGCAGTTGGAAGATAGTGAGTCAGGTGAACACACTGATTTAGTTCTTCACACGGACGTCAGGTGGTTGACTCGCGGAAAATTCCTAGAAAGGTTTCAAGAATTATTGCCCGAAATAACAGCTTTTCTGGACGAAAGAGGTGATGACACTCAGATTACTGACGGAAATTGAAAAACGGAAAATTGCTGACTGATTTGGCATTTTTGACAGACATCACAATGCATTTAAACACCATTAACTTAGAGCTTCAAGGTAAAAGAAAAACTATTATTGAGATGATTAGCGCAATAAACGCATTCAAAAGTAAATTGCAACTTTTTTTTTTTTATAGAGAAGAGGCCGGACGAGCAAGCGGTCTTACGTGATGGTAAGTGTTACCGCCGCCCATGGACACCTGCAACACCAGGGGGTATGCGGGCGCGCCGCCGACCTTGCAAAATCTAATGAATTGATAGATTGATTGATTGATCCTTGACTAACTTATGAATTGATAGATCAACTGAAAAGAAAGGATCTGAAACATTTTCGTCTTTGAAAGCAAGGATTCCTCAATTGAATTATGATATTTATGAGGCAGAATTATCAAATATTTTGGGCCAATTCGAAATACGTTTTTATGATTTCAGTAAATTGGCAAATATCGCATCATTTATGAGTTATCCTTTTTCGTGTAAAAACATTGAGGAATTAGCTACTGAAATAGCAAGTCAGTTTAACATGGACTCATGTTCTGTTGAAAATGAGTTAGTGCAGATTATATCAAATATACATCTCAAAGCCACAACATCTGATACAAAATTCTGGTGTTTTATATCTGAAGATAAATATCCGAATCTAAGGCAAATCGCCCTTCAGCTGACGGCAATGTTTGGGTCAACTTACTTGTGCGAGTCTGCATTTTCTGAAATGAAGATAATTAAGTCAAAATATCGCAATCGACTAACTAACGAACATATGTCATCATGCTTGCGATTAGCACTCGGTAATTAGTGCGGGCTTGTATTACCCGCACTTGTGTTGTGCTGGGATTGTGAAGAAAGAAAAAAAAAGCAGTCAACTCGTAGTCACCGCACTAAACTCATGTCTAACAGATAGTTAAGTCTGTACTGAATATATATCGCAAGAGTGGTTCACTGCGTTTTTTCTTTCTTGACAATCCCAGAACAACACAAGTGCGGGTAATACAAGCCCACAGTAATTACGTACCATCTTATGAAAAGTATCCTGAGGACATGCAGTGCCACGCTTCATCATCCAAAGTCACTCTTTAGTTAAGTTTAGACACTAGAACTCGTTTGTTTTGTAAGAACCAAAAAACTCGCAATTTTGAATAATTATGAGTTTTTTCATTGACATTTTAGAGCAGACCTACACTTACCTTGACTAAAAAAATGCATATTGTGCGGAAAACTAATATCTATGCCACGATACACCCTACCTAGACGACAATCCTGCATCACACATACTTGCAGCCTCTCAGAGTCGATCGATCGTAGTCTAACAATATTGAGGTAGATCACCAGCAGTTCAAGTTTGAGCACCCCTGCTATAGACCCTCTCGCTGCATAATGTCATGTTCACTAAAAGTTTCGTTTGCAAATTGTCACGTACCGTCAGGATTATCACTTATCTGTACCACTCGTGTTTGATGAAATTTAAATAGTAATGATTAGAAAATCGATACTCAAAGAGTAATACGATAGTATAAAATACTGACAATGACACATTGTAATAATAATCAACAATAAAAAGATAAAATCAATTTGAAGTGGCCAGTAATGCTACAGTATAGTAGTACTACGTACAGAAGTTGCACTCCTTTGATGCGCGAATGCTAAATGACACGTTATTGCCGCGCGCAGGAGTTGTTATTACTTTGTTTTTATCTCTTTTCTTTTTCAGTGGCATTTTGCTAGTGAGACATTGTGCGAGTATAACAAATATGCAAATAGCATTCTTATTATGGCATATAGACTATAGACAAACAAGCGAGTCCTCTATGCGGTTGCAGAGGTGCGGGGCAGGGCAATGCACCCTTGTAACCATGCAGGCGTGGACTCACTTATCTTGTTTGTCTATGGTGTGGGTGTTAATTAAAAAATATTTATTAATAATCATGTGTTTTAAATGAAATGTAATCATAACTTTGTGTCATTATGCACAGAGACAAGTGCGTCCTTGTCTACGCGCAGGAGTGTGGAGCGGGGCAATGCACCCTTGTAACCGTGCAGGCGAGGCCTCACTTATCTTGTTTGTCTATGGTGTGAGTGTTAATTAAATAATATTTATTAATAATCATGTGTTTTAAATGAAGTGTCATCATAACTTTTTTTCTTATTACCTGTTTTATTGTTGATGATTTTACAACTGGTGCACAGCCTTCGGTTCTGATTGTAGCAGTTACTTCATCAATCTTGCTCATGTCCGCATTGGGGGCGCGATACTGTTCACAATGATCAACACGTATGGTGCGGTTCAAAATCTGATGAAAAATGTAAAAAGCTAGAGCGGCGATAGCCTTACGTACTACTTAAGGCTATCGCCGCTCTAGCTTCTAGAACATGCAAAAATTCTGAAACATGCAAAAGAGAGTCAATAATAAATATATTATCGACTCTCATTTGCATGTTCCAGAATTTTAAAAAAACTGGTTTTGGTCTAAATCCCCTAGTACTTTACTGAAGGAGCGGGATATTAAAAAGACTGAGAAAAAAATTTGTCACTGCCAAACATTTTTAAAATTTAAGAATGCAGAACAAGGCATGTAGTTGAGGCATAAAAAATACAGGTTAGAAAAAAATAACAAAAAATCATAGCAAAAATTCGAAAGTCACAGAGTTAAGTTACCTTTATTCCATTTAAATTGTCAACAGTAAGAATAGTTGAGCGTTGGTCTTCATAACAAATGAAAGCAAATCCTCGAGATTTGCCTGTTGCCTTGTCGCGGACTAAATTGATGTTTACTATTTCACCATATCTGAAAAATTAAAACAATCATATTATTGTTGGTGTGCGAGTCTTACTTGACGAGTTGAAAAATGTTAGTAATATTGATCTGTTAGAAAATCAGTTTATTAAAAACTACTTGAGTTAACTTGCTAATATTTTGTGATTTCTAATATAACATTTAAAACTGAATATAACACTTATTGTTATGAATCCTTATGGCGTTTACTCAAGGACAAAGCAAACAAGTTTATTGTAATTTTAAATAAAGATTGTGTAATGCAGGTCTATTATAGTTGTTGCAATCTACGAGCAAGCGAGCGCCGTCCTTGATCTTGATTGTAGTAGAAACATATCTGTATACATATCTATGTGTGCATGCCGCATGGTCCATACGATTGGCATCAAAATAAATGTATTTTGACCAATTAATTTAGGTTTTTTTTATTTAAAAATATTATTCATTACGAATTTATTCAAGTTAACAATTAAACACTTACATTATATTAATAATCTATACCTATAATAAAATAGTAAAGGAAGCCAAATCTGTACATGAAGTATTTTTTAAAAAAAGTAAATGCTGTGTACATAACTGATGATATAGAGACCAAATAAACAATTTTTGGAATTATTGTCCATCTGTCTGTCTGTTCACACAAAACTTGAAAAAATACTGGGCCGATTTCACTATTGAGTAGCTTAGTGGTACGAGTATAATCTAGGGTAGATAGGTTTATTAAATAGGTTTTTGTTTATAAGAAAATTTTATTTCTACAATTTTCTTATAATTAAAGAATATAATTTTTTGTATTTCTACAAATATGTGCAATATTTTGTATTTCTAGAAATATGTGCAATATTTTGTATTTCTACAAATATGTACAATATTTGTACTTCTACAAATGTTTTCGAAAATATTTGTAAACTGCAAAGTGCAGTGCAAATATTTGTGGATCAGTTTTCACTCTATTATAAATGTAGAAACAAAATAATTGTCCATTCTGGATAGCGTCAAACAGTTGACTCTTTGCAAGTATGTAGGTTTGCACCCTTTCATGTACACCAAAAACCACAAAACTGACACAGTGATGGTAAATAAGTAAGAAATATTTGTACAAGTTTGTAAGTATTTGTAAGTAAGAAATATTGGGTGGAATTTAGAAATCAGCTACTTTAATTTGGAGATGGGAGAACTGGTATCATCCCCCTTCCCTCCTGGACCTCCTTTTAAAATATTTGCATAGAGCTATGCAAATATTTGGGTAAAAATGTAGAAATCAACTACTTGAATTTAAAAGGAGGTCCAGGAGGGAAGGGGGATGATACCAGTTCTCCCATCTATACAGATATCTGTACACATGTCTGGGACCAGGGTTATAAACAAATAATATATGTATTTTCGTAAAACACAGAAGATATTATATTAAAGGCGATAGATTATTGACAATACTTACTGTGAAAATACACAAATAATATCGCCCTCGGTGAGATCATACGGTAAACCACCGACGAATACCCAAGCACTATCCTTATATTGGTCATGCCAAGAACTTTTCGAGTTTCCGCTCAATTCACGCTCACTCAGCTTC
The DNA here is from genome assembly GCA_914767545.1 of Sesia apiformis. NCBI lineage: Eukaryota > Metazoa > Arthropoda > Insecta > Lepidoptera > Sesiidae > Sesia > Sesia apiformis. Next base: position 10,942,465 of record OU611953.1, read on the forward strand.
AGGACGTTTTTCACATTACTGAAAGTTAAGAGAATACAAAGACAGTAGCTAAATACTGTCATAAACAATTTTTGATGCGCGTTATGTATACAAAATATAAATTTTGAAATACTTACGTCATTGGATTCATTTTGAAGATATCCCTTATTAAGTTGTTAAAACGTAATATATTGTTTACAGTGTACAATAATGTTAATGTTGATAATTGTTAATCAAACAAGTTTTTTCTTTCATATATGGCAATGGTGCAGTTAACATATTCTGCCAGTGTTAAGTTTTCTTCCAAACAATTTCAGTTTGAAACTCTATCAACAACATTAACGACAATTGACATTCATTGACGACACGTTCCAGTCCCGTCGAATTAAGTTAGTTGTCGCTCACTAAAACGATAGTAGGTTTACTGAGGACAAAAGAGGACTCCTTGGAAGCGAAAAAACGCAGTCCACCGCTTTTGTATGATTACAAGTTAACACCACACACGAAAGACTCATTGAAGTTTAATAAACTATCTTAGACAAAGAAGAAAATTTACACCTTTCGAGATGATGAAGCTTTTGATCTCTTGTGTTTAAGAATGAACCCTGAATGTTTTTCAAAATGATTGAGTATGATGCGTCCATTTATTGAAAAATAAGATATTGTTTAACATTCGAGAAAGAGTATAGAGTACTCGCGATCTGTCGCCGAATCACTTACTACTCTATGTCTGATATTTGTAAAGTATATTGTGTAGGAATATAACAAAACATGTATTGTTACGTATGCGTGACAAAAGTTTGTGTTGACGTTTTGTAGAAGGTAGTTCTCCAATCGTTTTATAGGCCATCCGATTTAAAATGAAGGACGGTTGGATGTTTACGATCAACCGATTTCTCAATAAAAAGAATAATAATTTTAGGACGATTGCTACTATTTTATCCACATTATGCAATGTTATCCGTTAATCACGATCGGATCGGAAGGTGTAAGGCGTGCTTTAACCCTGGCTTTATCCTGTCATGTATGACATGGCGGTAGCAAAAAATTCTAGAAAATACAATTGTTGACAAAAATACTTCACGATGAAAGCGAGTCTTTGTGATTGAAAACATAGTATCTCGGCAGTTGTGCTCTTGAAGTGTCGATCAGGCCAAAGAACCTAGTATTCAGTGTAAAAATCATACAAAAAATAAAATGTTTACTGTCAAAATCTGATCTGATGTGGTACTGCTGAGTGCTGACTACTGTCAATTAATTAGATTCGACTTCATTCATTGGTATTTTCTATACCCCCCACTACTTTGGTTTTATTTTGTTAAATTTGTAATTTTCTAAGAAACCTTTAAAAAGATTTTTCTTTTTATATGTCAGATTTTATCTAATACAATAAATAAACCAACGACTTTATTGTCGCAAAAACAATACATAATTAAAATTGTAACAGCTTAAAAATGACGACTCCACATCCTGATACACCTGAACATTTTGACCAGGTTACCTATAAATTATTTCATTGTGTCATAAAATCCAAGATATATGCTTTATAGAAAATTATAGCAGACGGACGGGCGCACCACTTGATGATAGATGGTTATCACCATTCATGAAAACTCCTACACCATGGGAGACATGGTGCGCTGGCCTCTTATAGAACCCTATGACGTAGGTTACTGGGAAACCGTCAGTATTCCACAAGCTTCAGCTTTGCAGTATAAAGTGTCTTGAAGATCACATGGTCAAGGAAGTGTGAATAAACAGAGCGTCAATGACAAGAGGCACCATGAGAAAATCTTAAGGCATGAACCAAGTGTTCAGAACATTCCCATTAAATACACAGTAGAAAACGTGGATTAATTCGCAGGGTGGTGGCTATTGCTATTCTAGTGATATTTCTCTTTGAACTGTGACAGTGTGATTGTAGACAATTTTGTTTTCTTTATTATTTATTCATACATTATTATTATACTGTTCAACCAAACTGAAAACAGTTTGTTGGTGAATATATGCACTCATTTATTTGATAATATAATCACCAGATGCTAAAGTGAAATTTAAATGTAGTAAATGTAAACATTTGCTATACATGTTACAATGAAATGTTTATATTTAATTACAATTTTCTTTTAAATTAATTTATAAATGTTTCTTAATCCTTTATTATTTATGTCCTTTGGATGGAGGCAAAACATCTCAGTTGTTGGCTCAGAGTATGAGTGAGCCTCTGTCTCTCCATTATGGGGTTTAACTTTGGCTTTATAAAATGTTACAAGCACAGGCTCAGAGTGCATACCGTTTTGCTGTTTTTAGCACAGCTCTTAGATTATGGTTTTACTGGAGTGTACTCACCAATTATGTTTGATATTTTCAGTTTGATGATGATGAATCTGAGCAGCAATTAGGTGCAACAGCTTCAGGACGCAAAAGGTTATTTAGTAAAGAATTACGATGTATGATGTATGGGTTTGGAGATGATCAGAACCCATACACAGAAAGTGTTGACTTCTTAGAAGACCTTGTTATAGAGTTTATAACAGAAACCACACATAGGTACATTAAAGACATTTCTATGAATAGTATATATTATTGATTTCAGTAATGAATAACCAGTCATTATTATCATATGAATCATATGAGTCATATGAATGTGAGCCTCGTCATGCCATGGTATGCTCACCAAGCAGATTGCAGAGTCCACTCTTTTAGACGTGGTGTAGTCCCTCAGGACTTGTGGTAGCAGCTTTGTTATTTTCTTAGTCCCTTTTTATGACACCCGTGGGAAGAAATTGGATAGTGTTATTCTAAAGCTGGACAATACTGCATAACCAAAATTAATAATAGGATAACAAGAAGAGTTTCCCAAATATGAGTGTCAAAAGCTAGTATAAACCACTGTTATCTCTGTTATCTTCGAGCTTTTATCATCATATGAACAGTTGTAGGTGATAATTGCATGTACTTTGGTTGCATACAAGAATCATATACAATATTCTCACCCGAACCATTTAAGAAATTGTCCTTGTGTAAACAAGCCTTAAGCCCTTCTTTACTAATCTGCATGCACAGTATAGGTCCATCAGTTATTGGTGTCACTTTCCTGATCAGTTTGTCTCTCCGCAAAGGCCTCCTCCTTTCAGAGTCCTCCACAATCTGTCCTGAGCCTTTCACGTCCATATCGCCCCCATCATTGCCTGTAAATAATCCTCCCATCTTTTCCTTTTACCATCCCTAGGGTACCACTCAGATACCTCTTTGTTCCATTTGTTCTTTGCTTTTATCATGTGACCAGCCCTACTATTCATATTCCATTTCATACTTTTTATTGTGTATTATATCTGTAATTCTTGTCTGCTTCCTAATGTAAAATTATTAATATTGAATCATAAATAACACATTAACAAATCATTACAGGGCAATGGAAGTAGGTAGGACAGGACGTGTTCAAGTAGAAGATATCATATTCTTAGTACGTAAGGATCCACGCAAATATGCTCGAGTTAAAGATCTGCTAACAATGAATGAAGAACTGAAGAAGGCTAGGAAAGCTTTTGATGAAGTTAAATATGTTGGTAAGTTACCTTTGCTTGTTTTATTCAAGATATAATCTTTTGCAATTGCAGTTACATTAAAAAGATTTTTTGTCCATATCAAAGATTTATGTCAAACATGAATGGCTTTAAAAGCATATTGCTTTATTTGCGTTTGTAGTTGATTTAACAAGTTTGAATATTGACATGAATTAATGACGCAAATTTATTATTAACATTTTTATACCCTTATGTAATAATAAATCCATTTTAAGTGTATTTTTTAAAACTACCACTGATTAAATAAAATGTGAAAAACAACAGGGCTGTGGTAATAAATTTAGAAAAATGATAGCTGAGCAGTTAACAGGGACAATTTATAAATATCATCCTATAACACCACTTAATTAGAAATTCAGTGGTATGGGCCAAGGATTTTAACTCACAACCTCACAAATTTTAGTCAAAAATATCACCTATCTGTTCATCTGTTCAAATTTTAGCTGTAGCTTTATCACAACTTTAACCCATTTGATGCCTTGGTGTTTCCCGTACTTCTATTGAGGACTCGGTAAGTGTTGGGGTCATCAAATGGGTTAAGAGATAATCCCGTGAATAATTTGCAATAATAGTATTTGTGAGAATATTGGATTTTAAGGTTTTTAGCTTATTGGATAAATAATGTTTTATAAACTTATAGAAGACCAACAATAACATTGACGGCCAATCAACCAACTCCATGCTTCTAAGACTGATGCAAGTAACAGATTACAATATTAATAATTATTACACACACTGCTTTGTGTTTGCATGTTGTACTAATGTGGCAGTCGTTTTTAACTTTGTGTTTTCCCAAACCACCTTACATCTCCTTTTATGTACCTAAACAAAGTGGAAAAAAAAAGTAATTTAACAACGTATATTTGGTAAATATTTAAAACTTTTACGTTAGGCAGTTATATGGCTATTTTGTTGGGTCTAACTTCTATATGTTACGTAATGTAAGTCAAAACAAGTAATTACAATTGGTCAAAATGGGTTTCACATATTACTTTTGTAGCTAATAGTATAATTATAATTTTAATGTCATAGTAAAACAAACACCTATGCTCTGTGATAAATAATTGTTACAAGTATATGAAGAAGCTCATACTAACATATTTGTTTACATTTCAGAATGAAACTAAGGATTTGTTTTGTGTAAGTATTATTTATATTGTTGTTAATATTTATTAGTTCTTGTAACTGATTCATTTTTAAATTATAAAAGTCAAGAAGAAAATACCGAAGTCTATTATATCAAACTGATTTAATTTTACTTAAATTTGTATGCACAAAAAAAATGTAAAAAAGGCGGTCTTAATACCTAGTGGCAAACTCTGCCCGTCAACTTTTGGTTAAAGAGAAATACGAAGGGCGGTGGTACTATATTTTAAAAAGTAGCAAGTATCTACTTTCTCACAATAATTATTACTTCGGTAACAACAATAGTATTACTTCATCAGTGCCCTAAAATTTAGGGCCTAAATACAAAAACATTCCCAGAACCAGACAAATACTCTTTCTAACAAAAAAGCTGCTTGAAAATCCGACCATTTCTTAACGAGATATTAACAGACATGATGACAATGATCATTCGACACCTTGCGATTTAATGTGCGTATAGTCATTTTGGCGAAAATGAGTAATTTATACAGTTTTGTTCAGTTTTTAGTGTTCTATCGATCTGTATATATATATATATATTTAAAATGTCAATATTTGCAAAAAATGGCTTTTACTTTGCACTAGTGAGTCTAGGCAAGATTTTCACAGAAATTATGACATTAAGTACAAAAAATTGCCACAAGTTCTCTTATGATGTAAAAGCAGTTTGTTTAAATTTCAAATGGTCTTAAAACCCCTCTTTCTTATAGTCGTAAAAACCTTTTATGAAAAGACTAAGAAAAAGGCTTCTACGGCCATGAAATAATAGATGTTTTTTTACAAAAAAGTGCTTAAAGAAAGTTTAATAGTAACTTTTATTTATACATTCTTGTTACATCCATCTTTTGTACAAGTAAATTTAGATGAAATCATTTAAATTCACAGATAATAATAATCCATAAACCAAGTAAATTGTACCAAATAATATGACTCGAAACTTGTCCATCCCTATAAACAGTTACTAATGATTTTCCTATAAATATTAAGTTATTTATTTTAATAATTCTTGTTAAAAATCGTTTAATTTGTACATAAAGTATGGCTTTAACGACAGCAAGCTTGAAATATGAGTTTGTTTTCTTATCTACATTTTTTTTCTTTGTATTTATGGATGACGGCGGCAGACAGAGCCGGCTTTACCTATGGTGCAGGGTGTGCGGCGCACACGGGCGCAAGGTTTCAGGGGGCGCTCTCAAAGACCCTGCGCCCGTGTTCGCGCGCCTACTAGAAGGCGCCAGAGTACTGATTGCACCCGGGCGCTACATGGGCTAGAGCCGGCGCTGACGGCAGACGAGCATACAGTCCACCCGATGGTAACTGGATACTGTCGCCCATAGACATCCGCGATACATGCCAACATTAGTCCAAAATGACAAACGTTGGCACGCCCCCGGATGCGCTGCCTACTTTTGGAGATACAGGAATGGATTTGGAGAAAGGGTTGGGAAAATGGGGAGGGATAGGATGGGAATGGGCTCTAGCACATGTTATTGAATGAGTTACAAATTTTAACCAGGTACTCAATAAGTTTTATTAATTTCAATTTTTACTATTAAAACAACTTATAGGTTGAGAATATTGTTTAATTCTTATTTTACATTTTTTTCAACTTGACCATTATAAATATATGGTTACTTGTAATATAAAATATCGGCCATCGAACGTTCGTACAAACACGCAGTTAATTATGAACTTATTCAATAAGCGGTTATGTATCGCAAACCTCAAATATAACGTTGTGAAGCAAGTTTATCCATTCAGTTATAGCAATGAAAATAAACTTAAATTACCGTAATAACTCGTTTACGAACGCAAACAAAGCTTTGTAATCTTACGAAAACCAATGATTTATATTTGTACCTATGTAATCTCTTTTAACTTTAATATGCACCTACATAGATTGTTAATTATGTTTCAGTTTGCTGCACTGCAAGATATTACGTGTTAAATCCCGACTGCATGTGGTGACATTCCTAAACAATATACATAGTTATGTCGTGAAGGTATTAAAGATTTTTAAATGTATTTTAAAACTGTTGAAACTATATTTCTGAATAAAATCGTATACCAATGTATTAATGCAGTTTATTATTTCAATTCAATTCAACGTGCCCTCTATCTGTAGGTAGACCTGATCCATAAGCTCAAGGTGACTCAGCGAGCTATGGAGAGTGCTTTGCTCGGAGTTTAAGATCCGAAACGAAGACATTCGCCAAAGAACCAAAGTAGCAATGGTTCTTATACTCTAGCTATGGTTTTTTATAGGTCGTAGAATCGGCATGTTATAGTGGCAGTAGGCAGGTCATATTCGCCGCAGGACCAATAACTGATGGGCTAGAAGGGTCCTCGAATGGAGGCCACGTACCGTGAAGCTCAGTGTGTGTGGGGGGGCGCTCTCCGGCTATCCTCCAGGTGGACCGACGACTTGCAATTCGCCGGTGGTGGTTGGTTGAGAGATTCGTATGGTTGTACTACTAAAATATCGTGTAAGATATAAGTAAAAAATATTTTCTTTTTAAGACGGATTACGCTAATATGAGTCGAATGGCGCATAAAAATGAAAAAACAAAATTTGGCGCTTTGACTAGTTGTACATAATTTTATCCATTTGTGGATACAGATTTTTCTTTGATAAGTTCAATATTCGCTCGTAAGTAGAAATTCAGTAGTAAAGGCCCGGATCTGAACTCCAACCTTACGAAGGAGAGAATTGATTAATCACAGTTGCGTATGCAATCGTGACTTCAATTTCAATTCGCCATGATTTCCAAACGTGATTAAAAGTCGTTAACAAGTCGATGGCAACTCATAACGATAGTAGTGTGGATTGGCCTTTATAGTACGTACAGATTTTAGTCTGACTTGCTTTATGGTGAATAAATTGTACATAAAGATACTGTAGCTATGGTCATTATAGGCTGTATGTACACTTCACTGCAATTAAAATACAAGCATATTTTCAATACTTTATTTGTGCATGACAAAACTTTAAAAATCACATAACACCGTTTCAAGTTGCGGTACAAACGTCACAAATATACAGTAAATGCTTTAAATTATAATTACACACAACTCAATTTGTAGTAACACAAACACCTAAAGTAAGTAAACGCAAACAATAATAAATTTATTAAATACAAATTATGTATTTTTTCAATTAATGTATAGTTTAAACAAATACAAAGATGACATTGATGTAATACTTCTATTATGAATATAAACTATGTGAAGTTTAACGTAAGTGGTCCTTAATTAAAATGTAAACGTTTAAATAAATATTTATAACAAAAGGGTCCACAGTTTAAGGCGACTACATCTGGTGTTCAAAAAACAACCAAATGTCTAAACTTTGGTTTTTAATTTCACAACAGTGTATACAACGTCTAATATATTCTAATAAATAAATAGGCCATTTATGGCAGTGTCGTGTTAGTACTTCACAAATATAAATAATAGATACACATATGTGCAACTACTACAAGTGCCTAAGCTCTGTACCAATTAAACTACTTGCTACTTTAATTGATAAATTAAAGGACGATGGTTAAGTGTACCAGAAAATATATATAACAACACGCTCGAGATATACTCGTATCTCGAATGCTTTAATTCGTTGACCTTTGTTGCTTTCTTTAATTCGTTGACGCCGCGGTCAAGACCGTGGCGAACCATGGCTCCCCACATATATATATATATATATATCACGGTTATATATCAATAGGATTTATATTACGATATAAATTCTGTTCTATTCTTATCTAATAACAAATCTTTTCATATTTTTTAGTAAAAAAAACCCCGTGAGAACAGTTATAATTGCTTAAAATGATTATGTTCGATCATAAATAACAAATACATTGTCACTAATTTTTGTTTGTTGGTGGGTTGGGACGATATCCATACTTTTTTTTCCCATCGTCCTTTATTACAGTAACATTAAAAATAATTCAAATAATTATATTGCCATTAAAATCCTAAATTTGTGTATTGAAATTTGAAATGGCATGTAGTCTGGCCAATGAAACGCGAAAAGAGAAAAGTGGCAAATTAAAAAAAAGATCGGAACTAACTGAATTTAACATTTTATGATGGTAAAACCTATTCTCTAATTTAGTATTTTTATTTTATTATTACGTAGTTTATATCTAATAATTTTCAACAATTTAAACATTTATTAGAACCATATGAAAAAATAAAAATAAAACCGAAGTATCAAGATGTATCATGGATTGTTGCTACAAATTGTGAACTAATAATACCAAAATGTGTCCATATAAATATTTCGTTGTTTTCTGTTTCGATGGCCAGAATATATGCAACATCATCAAGTTTTTACCTTTTGAAATTGTCAATAACTTTGGTAACTTTTCTTGCAAATGAGACCCATAAACAGACATTGATATAATGTAGTACTATGAGCACAAAAATATTTTATTGTTAACACATTGTATAAAAAAAATATTACAAATAATAGTTTGGCTTGCAAGCAGGAAGACTTGAGTGGGATAAATATTTGACCCAAATTTTGGCAAAAGCGGCAGTGCGAATAAAAACTAATTGTAACTGCAAACAAAATAAATCAAGAAAGAATAATAATATAATTATTTGTCACAAATAAAATATTACTAAATCGTAAAATTTTCTAACCCTTTGAGAGTTGGTTAACAATTTTTAGAAGAGATAAACTTTTATAATCATATCTCTTAACAGCCAATTTTAAGGCAAGTAAACCTGTAAATAAATTACTTAATCTAACACGAGTAAAATTCAAATTTATTAGATAACCTATCTAAACAAATTTATACATTGTTTTATATGAATGTTAGCCCTTATTTTATAGATCAAAAAAGTTGATTTCCAAATCGGGCTACAACATGATATTTGTTTTTAAGAATTATATTCTATTCTACTTTTCCTACAGTGTTAGTGACAATATTGCGGTCTGTCTACGTATGTGTGGAAATTGGTCATTTATAGTAACGGAAAGTACATCGATCAAGCACATATTTTGGTTGATCGATGGGAAAGTAATGGACCTCAGACCTAATTAGCGACCACAATATTTTATGATCGTTTAAGTTTTCCTTACATCGACGGTTAAAAGGTTACTTAACTTATTTTCGGGTTCAGTTTACGTTAAATACATCATTTTAATCGTCTCAAAAGGAAAAGGAACAATGTTATAGGAAGAGAATATAACCAGGCGGTCTTATTGATTTATAGCCAATTTCTTCCAGACAACCTTGAGAGAGTTGTGACCAAAATTGCAAAATTAACCAAAAATGCCAATTAAGTTAAACAGCCCTTTAACTGGTCAATATATAACTTGTTTCTACCAGTATTACTTATATATGAATATGGAGCTAATCACTACTAAAGTGTATGATAAAATGGCGATAAATGACAGATTATGATCCTGGAATGATCTAAGGTTAGCTTCGAGATTTTAACACCCTTTTACAGCCTGTATACTAAAAAGTTAGTATTTATTCATTATTGAAAATCCATCTCTAGTCAAGCCTATCCGCATAGTGTGCGAGTCGCAATCTTTAGTCAATAGTCGTTATCTTTATTGGTCTAGTCAGTAGCAGTAATGTTTAGTGATATAGTCAGTAGTCGTAACGTATAGTGGTTTAGTCAGTAGGCGGGTCCATGGCAGCAACAATAGCTTTCATGACGGCAGCGGCGACGAGTGCCGCGTGAGGCTGCCATTCCTTGCCGCGGGTACCGTCGCGGTAGTCTGATATACCTGGAGACAACGGATAATGTGCTCACACCAACAAATTGGATTATTAACGATAACCAGCCCTATAACTTTGTAAATTTTCGCGTTTTGTACACATTTTATATTGTAAATAGAGTCTGAACGGTCCAAAAATCCTTTCCACTGAACGTCCCTATTATCCCAAGATTGTACGCGAAGCGATAAGAAATATAAAAACATCAATCGGGAAGATGGATATAAACTGTCGTCGACTTAGCGATTTATCGTCGAATACGTCCGCGGCGGATCTCAGCTCCCATCTTGGACTACCCGCCTCTTCGGTCAACTCGTGACCACTGCTGGTATATCCCGTGCCGGAACGTCGAATAGAAATAAAAGGTAAATGCCTTCAGAAGCGATTTACCATATAAAACATAACCAGCCCTTTTATTGACCACTGATGGACATGGACCTCTCCTCATGCACATTATCTCATCATCATCTCTGCATCATCTTGTGCACGAGGGATGTATTGACCTTAAACGCCACGCTGCCCAAGCGAGTTGCCGAGTCCAATCTTATAGAGGTGGTGTAGCTCCTCAGGACTTGGGGTAGCAGTTTTGTTATTCCTTAGACGCTTTTCACTACACCCAAGAGAAGAGATAGGATGGTGCTATTTTACCTAGTCTAGCCATAAATATTGTTACAAAGAAAACATTGATATTTTTATTTTTACATATCATTTTATTAGAAAAAAAATGTGTTATTTTAGAAATAAACAGGTAGGCATTTTAAAAATATATTCGAAATGGTCACCATTTACTTTTATACAATCTTACAAACGTTGTGGCCAGTTTTCGATTGAAACATGCACCCTTTGCATGGGAAAATTAGCAACTGCCAATTTTCCCAATTATGCATGCCAATTAAGGAATGATGTAGGGATTCAATATTATCATGCCATGCTCTCTAAAACAGACCATAAATCATAATCAAGCGGATTAAGATCGGGACTAGATAACGGCGAGTCTTCAGGTCTAATAAAGTCGGGGATATTCCTTTCTAGTCACGCCTATATTGAGTGATCCTTACCATCTAGTGCTGAGTCTTGCTGAAAGGATCATTCTTGGTTATAGAACAGAGGGTTGTTAGGATTAGGTGTTAGGATTTACGACCTTCTCAAGAATCGTATCTTGATACACTTCAGCCGACGTTTTAATACCCTTTTCACATAAATAGGGTTCAGTCACTCCTTGATAGCTAACACCCCACCAAACAATCACTGAAGTCGGATAATGGCTACGTTGCACCCTACTGACCAATTGAACACTAGAGTTATTTATGAGCATAAACTCGATCATTCTGCTTGTTAAAATGTTCTTCAATTGTGAACATTTTCTCGTCCGTAAATAAGATTTGTCTGTGAGCTCCCTTTGCACACCGCTGAAGATGTTATTTTAATTTGTCAACCCTATTTTTCTTAAATTATCCATGAATAAATTACCAGTACGTCTTTTATAAGCAGCGAGTCCTAAGTCATCTTTTAAAATACGTGACGTGTTTCTGGGTTCTATATTCATCTCTCTGGATAAAATCTTGCTTCCGGACGGAATTTCTTCGGGTTCTCTCCTTCACAGCTTTAATTGTCTGTTTAGTACGAATAGTGCGTAGACGTCCAGACCTTTTTCTGTCACAAACAGAGGACGTTTCAATGTACCTACCAATAATAGGCCGACACACAAAGATTCGGCTAATACCAAGCGGATGGAGAGTTTTAAGAAATGCATTTGGCTACATGCCTACTTTGTGTAATGCAATTTTCGTTAGTAATGCAATTTGTGTAGTGATTTTTGTTATCACCCCACACCATTTTAATATTAGTGCAATATTTAATAATAATTAACGTTAAATTAAAAAAAAAATATTATTCACGTGAGAATGACATTCCAAATTCAAATGTATTTTTGTCTTTATTGTAACGATATTTATGGCTAGACATTATATTTATACATTCTATTACACACAACTTACCTCTGATAGATATGAAACAGTCCTTCCTATTGCCCACGACGCTATCGAGCACGGCGTCCAGTTCACAGTCGTATGCGAGCGCGCGCGCGTGTGCCGCAAATGCAACGCGAACTTCCCCACCGCCCGCTACGGAACGGCCACCGCACACCGGCGCGCAGTGCACTCGGAGGGCGCCTGATCTATCACTGACAAACACGCGGGATATTATTATTATTGTGTACTAGCGGTGCCACCGACTTCGTCCGCGTGAACTTGTGATTCCCGTGGGAATTCTATAATCGATCTAGATAAAAGGTACCCTTAATTGTTTACCTGGCACATGAGTTATATACCGTTTCTTTAAAATCCGTACAGTAGACTGCGCGATGCGCGTTATTTTAACAATACGTAGTTAAAACACACAATACATTTAACATACTTTTTGTATTCACAAATACATACATATAGTTAATTTGAGAACGCATAAAGTTAATTTGAAAGCTCAAATCGGATGCAAGTCCCTAAACGCGTCTTTCTGTACGAAATAGTCGCGATAAAAAAATTCTTCAATAAACTTAAATATGAACTACAGTTATTCATTTACTTGCTTGGAAAATATAGAACGTTTTGTAAAACGGTGGATTTAACGAATTTTCATCTGAAATTGGGTAATCATATAAATAAATAACATCACATTCCTCGGGCCACACTAGGATGCCTTGTGTTAGACATACAAAAAAGCACCATCCAGACCCAAAAGAATATTTGTTTTGTAAAACGGGTACATGCAAATAAATATCCGACTGTGATTCGAACCCGGGACTTTTTGCACGACAAGTGGACTACCCTGGGTTACCAACTGGGGTAATTGGTCATCAAAATAATAAAATAATACATACACTTGATCGCCCTGTGGAGCGGGATGCGACACTTCGATATAAGCTCCGTCGCCGATTTCGACGCACAAACGGTCGGTGGCGCCCTCTGGCGGCTCCCAGCGGCCTGGCACGCCTCTTAGACGATGTAACCCTGATACATTTTATTTATTTAAACATAAAGGAAGTGACATTAGTTTATAAAAACCAATGCATACATTCTTTATAACTATTTCTCTAAGAATTCCATAGCATACTTGCTCAGAATCCGCTCACTTGAGAAGAAAATATTTATGTCACTACGGCTCGCTAACATTTTATTAATATAACGTATAGCACGTGACACCGGTGCATTACGATAGAGGTCAGTACGAGATGGAACTTCCTTCAGTAAATTATGAGTACGCGCGCTGGTATACCGATCTGGGATACAAAGCGACATACAAAGCGAAATGGTATGGGATACCATTGAACAACGACAGAGATTCCCTCGTTCCATTAACCTTCCTATACGTCTTTGTGTGGTATGGCAAGTAGACTATAATAACGTCTGCTACGGATATTGTATCACATTTCTTGCCATGCATGTTTTTGCAAGTGAAAATATGTACTTGACATTTCCCAAATGTTATTCTTAATATGTGTTATAGTGAGAAATTTTCTATAAAATTTTATTGTCATTATTTTTCTTCGTAAAGTAAAAAAAATAATTAGCCAGCAGTACTTTATTTTAGATGAAGTAAGTAAATAACTATAAGATTACATACTCACTATTCCTTCCGACTTGATGGCGCCTGACGGTTAGAAAACGCAAGACCTCACCGGTAACGTGATAGTGATTGTTATTAGATATATTACCTTCAGTCACGTATGTGTCCCAGGGTGCTTGTGATTTGGAGAGCCGTAGGGCGATATCTTGTAAGAGATAGTTTTCAGGCTTGTACGGTTTCACCTCGTAGTCCCAGCCACCTTTGGCATTACGTTCTGCCTTCTCGCAAAAAACGTACACGTATCTGTTGACAAAATATAATACTTTATTGCATACATTTTAACCTTACCTAGGTACTGAATTATGCGTAATCGTAACCAACCCCTTTAGCATCCACTGGTGGACATGGGCCTTTTCATGCACATTATCTTGTTTATGAGGGAGGGCCTTAAAACGGCATACTGGCGGCGGTGAGCGAGTCCACTCTTAAAGGTGGTGTAGTTACTCAAGGTTTGTGGTAGCAGCTTTGTTATCCCCTAGTTGTCTTTTACAATGGAGTGGTGCTATTCTAAAGACGGCCGACAGCAGACAGCCGCTTAATTGCTATAAATAGTTATTCACTTCCGAAAGAATCGAACACGCATCATAAAACTACATTCATAGAAAGGTGACAGATCAGCAGAGACAGCAGCTAGTTCACCGGGTGGCAAGTGTCGTCAATAGACATCCGCGATACATGTTAACATCAGTAAAGAATGATATTGGTATGCCCCTAAGTATGATAAGTATGATGGGTAATGATAAGTATTGAGAATGGGGAATATAAGGGGATGGTGAAAACTGCTCATAGGGAGTATAATGTTGTGGCGTCGAGAGCCGACCTCTTTGGTCCAGCTCCTAATTTGATTATTTAATTCTTTTTAAGAGTGTTTTTTTATAAGTTTTGCTTTTGTTATTTTTGATGTGTTGTCAACAATTTTCATTACATGGACATGTCACTTCACTAGAAGATAGTTTTTATTTTATTAATTTATATTGTAATATTTTTAATGTACGAGTATGTTGCTTTAACAAGCTAATTCCCAACGCTACAAACGTTGTACTGTATGTTGGTTCAATAAATATTCATATTCCAAAGATCCTGGTTTCTTCTCAAGGTAGCTCCAGTAATACACACACACAAATAATTGGAGAGCATTCCTCCAAAATGTAATAAGTATAAGTATAATGGCATAATGTTAGTCTCTTAGACTAACATTATGCCATTATACTTATCATTTAATAAAATTGATTGTATTTCCTTCTTATTGCCTAATATTGAATGATAAACTTTCGCAAAGCAACGCCTGATTGATTTCATAATTTATACAAAATAATTTGTTACTATGGTAACAACTTTAGAAATATAGCTAGGCAGGTAGGCACTTGACCTACCAGTGATTGACGTATCGTCATTTACTGACATAACACCCCAGAAATATACAGCCTTACAGGATTGCGAAAATTATACTCATTATTGCAGTTGTTCCCATTAAATTTTCCGGCTGCTTTATAATGTTTTCTTTTTCGCCTTACTTATGCCATTCGAGTGCAATTTTTCTTTTAGGGGTGATATCAATTTTGTTATAAGAATTTTATTGTTTATGATGTTTATATTTGGAGGGTCATTTTTATAAATTAATTCGTTAATTTTATCATTTTATTCTGAATTTGGACTATATCATTTGTATAAGGACGTGGTGTGATTCGAGATATTTAGTATTTTTTTTATTTCAACATTCGATGAATTTACGGTTTTACATGTTTTTAAAATCTTATTCTTCAAGCGCTTCATTTACAATTCAACTGTGTTTCGGTTATTATATCGTCCGAATTAATTAAATACATATATTAGTAATGAGAGTGGTGATAGCCTAGGGGTATCTATTCTCGACTTTCATTCATGAGGTCATGAGTTCAATTCTCAGCCCGTACCACTAAAACTTTAAATGCGGATTTTTAAAATTATCACCAGCTCGGCGGTGTAGAAAACATCGTAAGGAAACTAGGATGCTCATGAATGTTAAGTACGGAATTAAAAAAATATTCCTAGCTCCTATCAGTGGATATACATGGTACATTTTTTTAAAATCCTGGAGCGCGAGCTAGTAATATTTTTTATTAATACACTTATTACAAGTTTTTTTCCAACAGGAACGAAGGGACAAGAGGGTGTGCGAACAGTATCTTGCGACTTTTGCATCATCGCGATCATCTTGTAGGCACATCTTGTAGTTGTAGGCGATCATCAATATAGGTACTTAACGCGAAAGCGGTAATTAAGGAATTTGATTGAGATACCTACAAATCGTCTAGTACACTTGTATTTACCACTGATTTACTTAGGAAACTTGTTGGTTATGTTACATGATTACTTAATAGTTATCGTTTCAAGATTTCTCTATTCTATTTGTCTTACTAAACTTCACTTACATTTATGTCGTGAAGTAAAATTCAATAAACTTGAGATATGGATTTATTTCTTATCGATTTTGTGCCACATGTGTATTAGAATCAGCTTTTTAAATGCTTGTTAAATGCATCCGATTCCTTTTATTTTAAGCTCAGGGGTGTAAAAACCAAATTTTGGGATTTTTATGAAATACCGCTTTTTGGTTTATAGGGCAGTATTTCCAGTTCGACCCGTAGTTAGTCACTTCAGGTTCATTTGTACAGCAGAAAAGTAGGCGAGTGGCAGGTATAGCTGTATCTATATTTGTGGTGCTCTACATTGTCATTGGCCAACTGATGTAGAGCACTTCAAAATTGAGTTTCAATTTGACATTTCTAAAACATAAAGGCGATTTTCGGTTGCAAATCAAACTTGTCAATTTATATTTGAAACTTGTCACTGCATGTTCTTTTAAACGAATCAAACGCGAAATTGTTCAACGTTGTCATGAACCCACCGTATGACTAATAGTAAATGATTTACTACAAGGTCCCACTTACGTGGGAACAATATACCTATCGCCGATATGCAACCGACTACATTCGTTAACAAAAAAAATGGACGTACTCTAACCACAAGTGTCTACTGTGTATTCACTACATGGACATATTGTTTGGGTTGCCGTCTGCATTGCAATCAATTTCGTGACGTCGCTGTCGTTAACGGATTACGTGACTCAAGCGATAATTCAATTTGACATGAATAACACGTTGCTATGCGTTTTTGTAGGCAATGGTCTGCACGCGATATTTTTAAAAAGAGCTTTGTTTTATTTAAGTAAGTGTTATAAGTACGACCATAACTGCTGACACTATATGAAATGACTGAGTCTGTCCGGGCATTATAGAGCATAAGGCGAATCTTAAACGTTATTACATTTTAAATTATACATAAGTTAGCTACGATGGCTCTGAGTTAATTACATATTCGCCCAATATGACAACTCCAATTGAATTTACTATGTACGAGTATTACTAGGCCGAGATATATATGAGAATTTACCATTTCTATACTGAGACATACACAGTCACAATTGGAACTTGTGTTGTGTACGCAGGTGTGATCATGTGCAATGAGTTCAGTGACAGGGATACATTTTATCTGTGGCCAATATTTGTTCATGTGTTTTTTCTTTTGGCCATTATCAACTAAACCGGCATCGTGGCACCATTTACTAAGAGTATTAAAATCAGCTTGTAGTTTTAATATGGCTCCATCTATATCTTTGTCTGCTACGACTAGACAGGTGTCATCTGCAAATTGGTATGAAGTACTGTGATTCAGATAATTATTCATTTTGTTAACATATGTGAGGAAATGGAGGGATCCTAACACGGATCCCTGTACCGTACCCTCGGACACATAATTTTGCTCACATAAGCTAATTACCAATTTTTATCGGAAAGAGCGATTTTTGTTTTAAAAAATTTTGTCCTAAGCTGTCCAGCTTTTATACCAGGACAACAATGGACACGAATACCACAATTATCAAGTTTGTGAATTAATTTTGTATGGTGCAGCGTATCAAATGCACGAGAGAGGTCAATAAATAATGAGAGTACCTACATATTTCCTATCACTTAGGTAGGAGTTGACCTCGTTCATAAACGTGGACAAAAGTGACGTAGCACTTTTCCAAGGCAGAAAGCCAAATTGATTTTTACAAATTATGTTATTGTTTTTATGTAAGCCATGTATCTGTGCGGAGATGGACTTTTCTACTATTTTATCAATAATTGTTGACAGCGGGGTAACTGGACGATAGTTACTAACGTCCACATATTTACCTTTTTTGAAGATCGGACGTATGGAACCTTGTTTAAGCTCATCTAGGTAGTGACCAGTTTCAATGCTTATGTTAATTAAATTTGCTATAGGCACATATATTTCCCTGCCGGCGTTTTTAATATCGTATGCACTGATACCATCCAACCTCGGTGCCTTGTTTGTATTCAGATTGTCGATAATTTTTACTATTTTACTTTTTGTAGCTTTATTAAGATGCATGCTGACATTAAACCGCGTCACAGGATTTGTTGTTAGCCAATAAATTTGACTTACAATTTGGCAGGATCTTTTTAACTGCTGCGCCAAATTCTATAGCAAAATTATCGGCAATATTTTTTGTTATAGTGAATTAATTGAATATTAATTGTTATATTAAATGAATCTTCCGGGCTACTTGGCCGAGGTCTTCTGGAATCTCTTCTCTTTTTTTCCAAACGTTTCGTCAACAACTGCGGTTGACAATATTTTTTGTTGTCAAGTTTTGAGAAAGAAAGGTTTTTCGAATTTTTTCCTCCAATGGTTGGTGAAAGTCTGCCATACATGGAATTTAGAATTTGCCAAATTTTCCTTGTATTGTTAAAGTTGTGTTTTATTTTATATTTGTAGTAATTATTTCTAGACTACCGACTGTCTCAAGCCATGGGCCTTTTTGAAATTAACGTTGTGTCTTTACGTTTCAAGGTAAGTATAATCTTTTAAAACATTCTGAACGGAATATTTAATGACAATTAATAAGCAAAATAACATCACGTCTAGCACGTGAGTTCACATTATGTCGACAACATTTTTATGACGTCGTCAAGTGAACCGCAACAATTAGGTGAATCAAACCATAATTGAATTTGATGTGTCTCTATATGACACGTTTTTCCCACGGAAGGTTGCTAGTTTTAGGCATATTACGAAACACACGTTAGTACTTACAGTTACTATGTGTGTATAGTAACACATGTATTCATGGCATATGACTTCTGGCATAGATGATACATAAGGTTTTATAAAAACCTATCACAAATTAATTTAGTGTTTAAAGACGTTTTCGTAAAATTGATTTTTCTCAATTAAATTTTACATACAATGTCCGTTGTAATTATCATAAAAATATATTTTTAACGAAATGGTACTGTTATGACGACTGTCACATTTGTCTGATTTTTATAGATAAATAGATAATGTATAATTTTTAATTTATGTATGACAAAATTAAGGAGCAACGTTTATATGAGAATACAACCGGGCGGTCTTTTATAGCAATTTATATAACGTTTCTTTTGTTAAAAAGTTTGGTAAAAAGTCATCTATGAATTTGAAAGCTTCATTAGGACACCAAAATATATTTTTTTATAGAATAGATGGCAAACGAGCGGGTGGGTCATCTGATGGTAAGTGGTTACCGCCGCCCATACACATGTTTTTTAACATGGTAAAAATGGCGTGTTTTTAATACGCCCTTTTTGCTAAAGGCTGCTATTCCCACGTAGTAGTGTAAGTACATTTTTATCAGTTTTTATGAAGAGGCGAATACCTGATTTTTTTAAATAAGGGTACCCTAGTTTCATCAGAGCCTTAAAATCAGTCATAGCCATAGGTTTCAACTATAGTAACACGTCAATACGCATTCGTATTAGGTAAACAAACAGTGTTTCCTATGACGTTATTAAAATCATTTAATTATCATTGTCATTAATTTATTTTACCGCAATTCACCGCACAGTTTCACTTGATTTAATTATGTTAAAGAAAGAAAGTTGAGAGTACTATATATGGGACTAAGTATAAAATATAACGATAATATGCACATAATGTGCTTTCTAGAATCATAATAAAGTCCCTTTAAGGTGTTGCATCTAGGTGTTTAACCCATGATCGGGTATGATAGACCTGTGAATTTCAAACAGATGCAAATAATATTAATTTATCATTAGAAGAATAATTATTTGTGTAAGTACAAATAATTTTGTTATTTTTTGTAAGCGCATGAAATTTTTAGTGCCTCGGCACATTCATTTTTTTGTTACTTCAAACCAAATCTTTAAAAGTTTTGGTATAATAAATAAACCTCTCATTCATTCCTTAATAAAATTAAAGAATGTCAGTATAAAGGTAATTTAATCAGATTTTAATCAAATAGGGGTGATATAATTAATCATCTAATCATCATTAGGTAATCATCACGAGCAAAAACACCCACTAAAGGTCGTAATAATCCACTCCACGGATTTTAATGAAATTTGGTACAGTTAAAATTTATGTGGCGGGTTAACATATTCAGAGTATATTTTAGAGTATTTTATTTGTACTTTTTATCGAGATTAATTATAAAGTTCCCATGGGAATCAAACTAACCACACTTACTTTAACGTCTATGGGCATGAAGTCGCGAGCACCACTAGTTTATATACGTACGCATAGTCAGTACGTCCTGCTATTGATATAGCAATATATGAATACGAGTAGTTCGCATTTATCGAGAGATCACTGTCTAAATATATATGATCTGTATGCAATGTCTGTTTTGTATTGTTATTAAGCCACACAGATAATCGGCCAATTCCAAAAATGTTTTGATATTATAATATAAGAATCAGTAATTAAGAGTAACATAAAATTAGAGATATCTACCAATAAGGGGTTGTCGACTTTCTGAATTAACAACATGCAAACACTTGACCCGAGCGTGGGTCAATTCGAGCTTCCCCAACAGATTTTAGATTACAGTGGGCATATTTCTGTATCTAAATTGTGGACGGAACTAAGTTTACTCGTGCTTACTTATCGGGCAGGTCCAGCGCAGGGGTAGATACGACGACGTCGCCCAGTCGCACGTGTCGCTCGTAGTCCGTATAGTGGGGTACGCCGCCGCCTACACCCACTAGGAATACATACTCCACCTGAAGATTTTAAACATTTAATCAATTTTATACACTGTTAGGCGTTGAACATATAGTGGCGGCCGATAGTGCGACCATATGTCAAATAATCTTGATAGCTTGTCGCACTAATGAGTGACCAGCCGTCCGCAGTCACAGCCGTGTAAAACACGTGTTCAATTATTTGTATTGTAGAATATTTATACAAAGTTTCAAGTTAATAAGACCATCAATTTATTTTCCAATTTCGAGAAATCCCTTCTCGATGTCATAAAAGGAAGCTATTGCCCAAATTTGGAATTCGTGTTGTAGGCTCGGCGTTGATGAGACAGCCAGTCAATTAGTCAGGACATTTCGCTTTATATGTATAGATTATGAAATTATTATTTTGCTTTTTGTTGTAAGAAAGGCTACAATTATTATGCACAATACAAATATTATGCAGAATAATTCTAAAAACAAAAGCAATCATTCTATATTTCTGTTCCACTTTATAATTGTACTTTGGGCGGCATAGCAAGAACGCTATTTTGGTGCACTGCACTCATTCCTATAACTCATAAATAAGCTGATACGATTCCAATCAGATCCATTCCAATCGCATGAGCTCATGGTTATTTATCGATCGCATGTAAAATAAACTCAAAATAACTGCCAGCTTTAAAGATTAACACCAATATGTGAAAAGTTTCTGTTCGCACTGTAGTAGAAATGATATGGCAGAAATGTTATCATGATATTCAAATTCAATGTAGACTTTAACTAAGTATCGATGACTGTTGATTATGACTATTGACTATCATCTCATAATTTCAAGTAGTTTGAATTAAAAAGCCAGGTAGAGAAATAATATCTATACACCGTGAAATGTAATATAAATTACTAATGTAACATTTGTACTCTCTACTTTTTACTCGTACTAGGTACGTTTCAGGGATTTGGTACTCTGTAATGATAAATTCATTACATGGTACCAGTCAAGTCCACCTGACTCCTCTTATAATAACACCGGAACTGAATTTCTACGCTAAGGTTTCTTGTCATTTTTTATACTATTAAATTCTAAAATTCACGTAATTATATGACAGCAATAAGTGTTTATAATGTCCGGTTTTATATGATTATTCGTTTCTTAAAAGTAGGCATTTTGTAGATAGAACTTTGTTATTACGAAGAGCGACCTGTAATTTGTGATTGACACGTTTGTGTAAGTCGCAACAAATATGACTACCTGTGAGCCTGTGACTAGGTACTTCTAAACGCATTGACGTAAAATGCGGTGGGACATCACACACCGAGGGATTACCAGCGCTTTGATTCATATTGATATTGATTCATTTCACCGTTAACAAAATGAAGAGTGAGGTAGGTATGTGATAGGTATACCTGTATCAAGTAAAGCATCAATTTTTATGAAACATGAAAATTGGTAGATAGATAGGCATGAATTTTGGTAGATATAAGTTTGCTAAACAATGAATTCATTTTAGTTAAATGATATTACGTTTTCTTTTAATGTTTTAAAAATAAACTTATACAGGCTTTGCTAGATAATATGTAACATTCTACACATTGATTGCGTATTACGAATAAGATTACTACGTCCTACAATAAAATTAACAAAGTTCATGCATACATAGATGCATGTCAAAAAGATGCAATTAAAATATTTATCTAAGGACGTCAATGTATCGCTTTATTATTGTATTAATAGTATTAGCCAGGTAGTGTTTGGGAAAATGCGTTCAGCTTTCATTGGGGTAAAATTCAAAATGCAGAAAATCCGACAGAACCTAAAGTCACAGCCGTAACTGATAGATCTTACAAGGCAATGTGTAGGTCATATTATATGTCGCAGGATCGGCAACTGATGGGGTAGACAAGTCCTTGGATAAAGACCACGTACCGGGAAGTAGTGTTGGACTGACGACTTCAAGAAGTTAACAGATGTTGCTAGAAGATAGCAGTGAAATAACGTATACGATGGCAAGTCTATAATCCAGTAGCAGAGACGCTAGTATGAATTTTTAGTACCTTTAGTTACAGTATGTCTTACTGAATGTAATAACATAAATGATCAAAGAGACGAACCTTTTGGAAAATGCCTAGCAGACGAGTGGTTGTATTTCCAGCTGCGGTCATTGCTTCTCTGGTGCGCCCCACTGAAGGTAGTTTAGTAGTAACCACGCGATGAGCACCTATCGTTCCCAAAGTGTACACATTTGATTCACCTGTGAAAAGAGATGATTTTTTAACTATTTTCAATAAATTCAAAGATAAGAAGAAATAGGGCTTAAATTATAAGAAGTAAAACATGAGTACCATAAATGATACGGATAGGCAACTAATACAATTTATTTATTATTATCTCGTATGCTTTTCCTTTCTTTTGCTAGATACGTCATTTATAGTTAGTTAATTTTATGTTAATTTATAGTTTTTAAAGTAAAATTTCTATGTAATATATTTAAGGATAAATATAGGACAGTAGTACATAAATATATTACAATTAAACGGTTATCCCTTGAGTGACGTATTGCGTGCAAATGAGTCACGTTAATTAATAATATAAAACGATCAAACCAGTAAACTGTCACTCATAACTGTAAGAACATTCAACCTGTAATTCAAATTAGTTCCCTTAAAAAATTACTACAGTAATACACCTGGGACTGGTTTATAGAATATTGCGGTTGTTTGTGGATTATCAACTAACATCTATTAAACTGTGTGTATCCGGTGGATTTTTTGATATTGTATTCGCAAGAAAGTGAAGTGAACCATGGCCTTATATAAAATTTTCTTTACTATGTGTGTTGTAGTCTTTACAAAAATCGACGCACGATCTCTTTTTACGGAAATTGTGAATAGTGCAGATAAAAAGTGAGTAAACAATAAGGATTGAAGAACTTTAAAATCTCATTATATTTAAGGCATTTCAATAAAGTATGTACTTATCTAATATTTTTGTTGACAGTGATGGAGCAGATAACAAAATTTTCAATATGAAATTACCTACCAGTTGGATTGATTTGGAATTAAAAACAATGAAAATAGTAATAAATGGAAGTCTTAAAAGTGACGGCACACTGTAAGTACAATTTAATTGCGATTAAGTGCATGTGATTATAAATCTTAAAATTACAGGAATTGTAATTTAGTTTAATGCAATCACGAAAATAAACTTTGCAATCCCAATAACAGAGCTAGATTTAGAAAACAATAAAGTAAATTCGCAATGAGCGTCTCTTATGTTATCCGTTGATAACAGTAATCTTAATCGGTCTCAATAATAATTGTAAATAATCTTTTTAGATTTAACACAATGCTGCAAACTGGCAACGACAAAGAAGATTGTTATTTGACATACAACCTTAAAGAAGGCTCGTTTCATATCAAAGGACCTACTAGAGAACCGATACAGGAGGAATATCAAAGTCATTATCAGCCTGACCGTAAGTAAACCGATTGATCTCTAAAGCTTACATTTTAAAATTTAAGAGGAGGCAGGCGAAGTAAGGGTAATGTCAGTGGTCACCGTCGCCCATATACACCTATTATAGATAATAGCAGTGTCGTTATATGATCATTTTGATATTTTGTTTGTACCAATAGAAATATTAGAAATACAACTTATAAATTATATTACTTTATTTCTAAAATTATTTAAGCAATTTTAAACCTCTCCAATGTTTACACTACGATGAAATAAGTAGAGTCGTAAATACAATATTCATATATTTTTTTTTAATTTTTCAGAAAACCTTAAATTTAGTCTTCAAATATTTTTGAAAACAACAGATAACAACAGTGGACAAACTTTCAATGTCTATTTTGGAGTCAATGAAAACATTGTATACATGGGTTCTGGACTTATGGAGAGGGAAATAAGACATATTGGAATAACGGAAGGTGTCAAAAGTGTCGACGGTTCAGTTTTTGAATTAGTATACGACGGGGACAACAACTAATGAAATTGATCTTTCTAAAAATTATTTTGATTACATGAAAACTACAGATTACCTTTGAAAACTTTTAAAGGGAGGAGATCTATTTAAAAACCATTTGTTTTTAAAAACAAATGTTGAGCTTGATTTTTTCTAAACATTAAGCAACAATAATTTTAAGATTATAAATGGACAATACTTCCAGTTTGACATGAAACTAATGTGAATGTTGTTTAGTATTATGCCTGATCTAGTCATACTTTAGGTGTTACAATCGGCTGGTCCGAATTATTTATTGTGTGTACCTACTTATTTATTAAACTTTGTACTTTTAAATAATAAAACAATGTCAATAAAATTACTTTTTTTTCTTAATATAATAACAGTTACTACAAACTGTTCGCACAAAATTATTGTATTTTATTATAGTGGATAATTTTCCGCATTTTAAAAGAGAAACAGTTTGATTAGATTCCACAATATAAATTAGGATCAATCAGGGTGTAAAAATGCCTAAAATAATGTAGGTATGGTCACATTTTTACATTGAATTTAAGCATATTTACAATGTCCTATGAAAATAATATAAAAAAAATATTATTCTATTAATTAAAAAGGATATTCGACAGAAAAATATTTGAAACAGTGTTCAACGGAAGCAGCTATTTTCTACGGCGTGCGCGGACAATTGTCCAATAGAACAAAATACGGTTGTGCGGCATAATTATCCTGTATAGTATTACTAGTATTTAGATTTGTATAGAGACCATGTCTCGGTCTCTACTATTTGTTACAATGACGCAAGTAAATGTGTTAAAAACACATTCTTGTAAGATTTATGGAACACATGGATACAAAAGACAATTGATTTAGGTCAAAGTGATCATACTCTATTTTTAAATGAGACAAGTAAGTCTTCTAGACTGACTCAATGATATGCTTCAATGCTTCAAATCACTCGGATATACTTCAATTATTTTATTAAAAATTAATACACAAATACAGGTGCATCGACTTAACAAATCGTGCCATAAACAATTTCTTACTCAACTAGGGTTGATATGTCCTAGAGAGTAAATAGTAGTAATATAACTAGAGCCATAGATGGCTTATATAACCATCTCAATGTGAAATATACAGTTTTTCAAATATACATATTCTTATATGAATGCCTAGTTTATTAAAATTAAATAGTTACTTATCTATGTAAGTTATTAGCGATACTAAGGAAGAATATTTATTTATAGAAAGAAGGCAGCAGATGAGCAGACAGTCCACCTAGGTGGTAAGTGGATACCATGTATGTCGCCATGTATGTACATCAGCGATATATGCCAACATCAAACCAGAATGACAAACGTTGACTGGATGCGGTACCTCAATTAAGTTAACGAATATTTAACTTTTGTTAAATCTAAATTCATAAACACATACGATTGTCCTATGCGTTTCCTAAAAATAATGAGTTCCAAAATGTGTAAAAATCGCTCTTTTCACAATATAATTATTGAATATACACAATTATTTTTCTGTGTTATGAAGATAGAAAAAGATATGTATTATACCTAGTTAGGTTGTCAAAGAGCGATTTTCGCATATTTCGGTGCTTATTCTAACTGTAAAGAATATAACAAGTATGGTGACAATGAGCTTTTGAATAAATCAAAGACCTAACATACGAATACGAGCAAAAAAGTATGAATAAAAAGTGGAATTAAGTAAAAGTTACCTATAGCTGGTGTCAGAAACATGTCAAGCAAATTGTCTTATTAATATGCGTATCGCATTTTTGTACATTGACTCACTGGACCACACATGCCTACTATTGTTAAATAGAGCTAGAATATTAAACTTACGATTGTTATTGCGTTTTGAGCTTCCTACTGCGAAGTCACGTTTGGCTGTGGCGTACAATCATCGTTAGATAAACCATATTTCTGTTATCAACTAACTTTAAAAACGACACGAGTATTGGAATTCTCAAAGATTATTGGTAAGCCAGTTTGTTAACATGTATTTAATTTGTAGTTACGTGGTTTAGAAAAAAAATATTGTTGTCGTTAATTATTTCGGGATGTAAGACCCAAACAAATATAAGTTTTTATACAAAAATATAATTTAAAAAATTAGAAATTGATAACATCGAACTAAGAGTGTATTCATTAAGAACATAATTAGGTCTATTTTCTATTGAATTCTCTATCGCCCGAAAATTTTAAATCAATATATAGACATTAATTAAGAGATAGAAATATCAAATAAAATATTTCAAAAACATCCGAATAAAGTTGCAGTTAACAATAATTACTTTTGCCAGAAACAAATTGACAACAAATTATCTTTTACTACTTCCATTATGTTTTGTGTTAAGCTTGAGTGAATTTGCTAATACCCTTAAAATAGTTTCAAATGTCATTACACCCGTTATAAATAAACTTCCGATGGCTAAATTAGTCTTATTTGTACGCATGCGTCATTCTGTTTAGCCTAATTCAATGTAGTTTAGTTAGGGCACCTCACACATGACATTCATTCTTCATTCATTTTCGCTTTTATGTGAAAGTTGTAAGAGTTGCTGGTGGTACATTTTTGATGTAGGTACTGACGAATGCGTCATTTCCAGGCGGGCCATAGCTACAAGCGAGAATTTATGAAACGTCGTGTTTTGTGAAGAAACGGCGACGTTCACTATTTGTAATAGGGTTTAATAAAAACGAAAAAAACAATCACTTTTGAAGAATTAACTGTAGTTGAAATTGTTTTCTTGTAGAGAAACAAACCCATACGAAAGAGAAATTCTCAAATTCATTTTGATAGTTCTTACAATATCTAAGATCGCCGACTCACGCGAAGTTGTAACAACACCCACTCTTTGGTAGTAGGTGTTGGTTGTAACTTTAGTAACTGTAACTAAATGACGCCATCAACACAGTATTGAGATTCTTTTCTAACTGGTGACTTCTAAGCCTTGTAACTCAATATTTTTAAGATATTTTGATTTCACCCATTTTCACCCTCTTAGTACCCATCTTATATTTTTAAATTACATTATCATCTAAAGAGTCAAATGATCTATTGTTACTCTGCGTACCTACTTGGTATATTTAGTATATATATAGTATAGTAAAGTAATCATAAATCCCGTACTTTAATGCATAGTGAGAGTGTGACGTTTCCCCCACCTTTCATAATTTACCATTACCACCTTACTTAATAAAATTTTATACTATTGCATCCGCATCTCGTAGACGCTGATAGTACCTAATCGCTTGAATCCGCTTTACTATGCACGTGGGCCTCCTCGCCTCCGTCGCCAAATGGTGCCAACCTATGCCCATAAAACTGATGCCTTGCGTTGAGTGGTACCTAAAGCAATTATCTATAGTATGCACCTATCTATAGAAAAGGTCCGCGGTCTTATCTTCGTATCTAAATTGTTTTAGGTGTGCAAATATTTACTGTGCCGTGTTGTATCGGCCGGCTTCCCGCCCCACCATAGCACCACCCCATTTCTTCTCGTGGGAGTTGTAAAAGGCGACTAGGGGATCAGTAAGCGGCTACCACAAGCCTTGAGGAACTACACCACCTCGCCAACCCTCTTGACCAGCGTGGCGTTTTAAGGCTATATCTACATCTTTCGTGCACAAACAATTTTCAAGCGATTTTTATTCAGTTTTACGCGATCAATGTGAAGTCTAAGTTAAGAAAAAAAATTGTAAAGAAAAAAAATTCGGAAAATTTTGTAGAATAATCGGATTCTCGTTTCAATTAAGAATATTCTGAATTCCCGATTTTTTTGCGCATAAAAAGCAATCCTTTAGCAGTTTGAATTTTGTGTTTGTAATAAACACAGTAACGGATTTTTCAAGTGAAATAAAAATAAAAATTGTATTAGGTAGGTATATCATTAATACGAGTAATTTTGTCAAAAAATAATAAATGACAAGCTATACATATGCTACCGAATTTAATGTTTTTTTTTCATTACTTCGCTCATATACATACATACTTACTTATATACTTTAGGTTTGGAACGGATCTTCACTTTTTCTATGGAGTCGGTAGTTTTTATGGAATGTATTTAAAGGATCAGCAAATATAAAGCAATTTAATCAGCTATAAAATATACCTATGGTAGCAAAAATAATAGGTTGGTAGCAAATCGTTATCAGTTTACAATGTTTTTATTGGTCAGCAGAATATCACCTACTATATTAGCCGGCCTTTAATTAGGGACGTCAAATAAAATCATATAGGAATTTATAATGTGCCATCAGATTAAGAGGATCAATTTAACTAAAAAACTATAATGTTAATGTTTAGATCCTTATTTTTTAATTTGTCCAGCAAATAATGTGAATTAGTTAATGGAAATTATGACCTATTCAGCTTCAACCGCACTTTTTAAAATCAATGAAATGATGTCAAAAAATACTAAAGCCGCAAATTATGATTAACAATACAATCTATTTTTGAATAACTCAAATAAATTACTCCAGTCTACTCTACTCAACTCTTTCTTTTTTTATAGGGAAGTAGGCGGACGAGCAAGCAGTCCCACGTGATGGTAATTGTTACCGCCGCCCATGGCCACCTGCAACACCAGGAGGTATGCGGGTACGCCGTTGACCTTGCAAAATCCTATTCACAGCTTCTTGAAGAACCCTATGGGATGTCGTAGCGTAGTGGAAAGACCTGTTGAGGCAATTCGTCCCACAGCCTACGGGTTCGCGGTATAAAATGTATAATAATAACTCAACTCTACTGTACTCTAAGAATGGCATCACAAAGTCGACGCGAGACTCCTATATCTGCATTGTCACAAAAGAACCAAAACCTAACCCACCTTTTTTGCTATTTATAGATTTCCTGCTCATTCAGTATTTTCAGTTGCTCATTTAATTATTTCTCAGTGGTGGCTTTATCCGCCGCCCTACCAGAATAATCTTTTTCACAGAGATCAGAGATAAAAATTGCATTATTTCAGAATCCTAAGAAAATTTTGAAGTTTCTCTAAATGACAGAAATATAGTTTTGTGCTAAAAGCAAATAAAAGGCATAAATAGAAAATATGCAACTAAATATATTATATTGGCTTCCGATGATTTTTGCTCACAAGTCATATTTTTTAAATATAATTTAAGGTGATACGTATATTAAATTTGGTATATATTTTTGCTTTTTCTTTTCGGATTATTATGCAGCTAACAGGGTGCATACGGGATAAATTATTTGCTATTATTAAATTTTCTTGCCCACTAGTAATTATCAATTAAATTTTCATGTCGACTATTAATTATAATTGAGTAGAATATGTTGTTAATCGATCATTTATCTGCTGCCTTAAAAAATATATTTTTGGAAACTTATCTAACGCATAAAAAGGGGGGTTAGATGTACTCATACCTACGTCGTGTCTGTATTCAAGCGCGTTTTCCTGAAACTATGCCGTAGTTCTCATCAGTCACCTAAGTTTGATCTAATGTAGTTATGTAAGTAAGTACGAAATATTGGTTGGTTATCTTGTCCATTAACAATTTCATGAGATCATAACATAATAAATTTAAGTACTGTATGAGTATTACCAATTTATCAATCATCAGCATCACTCAGTTACCTCATCTATTAAATTAAATATATGATCACCTAGTAACTTAAAACGTGAAAGAGTACTTAATATTTGAATAAGATATGTCATAAATAATACAATAATATCACACACGTGTCTATTATAAGAATTATGACTATTATTATGAGTATTTTTTTTTAATAAAAAGGCGGCAGACGAGCATAGTCCCCCTGATGGTGAGTGGATAGGATACTGTCGTCCATAGACATCCGCGATACATGCCAACATCAGTTCAGAATGACAAACGTTGGCACACCCCTGGATGCGCTGCTTACTTTTGCAGATTAAGGAATCAATTGGGAGTAAGATTTGGGAAAATCGGGAGGGATAGGATGAGAATGGGCTATGGCATATCCTCACTACCGAAACACGTACGTACATTGGGGAAATACAATAATGTAGGAAGTGCAGTACATTTCTAGGTAGTCTTCTGTGAGAGAAGGGTAACGTGGCCACTCGAGTGCGCCCAGCGGCTGTGGGAATGCAGCATGCACAATGACTAAATATCCCCCTAATTATGACGGATAAAGTATTTTTAAGACACATTTCGGTTAACATCTTCTAGACTGACCAATACGAAATACTCGTACCATCGATGCGCATGGATGGATGTACATATGTACATCCACCAAATTTTATTTTTGAATCCTGGGCACGTAGGATACATGACAAATATCTTATTCACCATTAAGCCAGCGATTACTGATAAGTTCGTACTTAAGTAGAAGCTTTGGTACGGGTTTGAAGTTGGAATTCAAGATTGTGAATCCAACCAGACTAGACTATCATATATTAATTATTTATTGGCTTGTATTTAAACGTGCCACAAAAGAAACTAAATGAGCAGAAAATCATCGTCAACAAATCAACCTATTTTTGAAGAACTGAAGTAACTAATTTTAAATTACTAAGTATGTAAGCACCAAGTTGACGGAGTCCCGCTATTACTCTATAGCGCTATTGTTGTCTCCAAAGAACCTAAAATGAACTCCACCTTCAAATTTTCTATCATCGATTTGCTGCTCATTCAGTATTTTATATAGTATATATTTATTTAAATAATTTACATTTGATACTGCGGCTAATGCACAATCCACTATCCGCACTTTCCGCTAATACGCACTGGGCCCGTGTGGTGGATTATGGCCCGAAACCCCCTAGTGAGGCCTGTGCCCTGCCCCAGGACATTAAAAAGGCGGAGATCAATTTATGAACTCCTAAAATAAATATCGTAAATCGACGATCAAATAATAAGTAAGTAACTAACATAGACATACCTACTAAGGTCGGATTTTTTATTCGAGTCAGGGATATGACATGTAGAACTGTCAAACAGAGTGAAATTTGTACGGAGATGGCACTTTATTGACAGTTCTACATGTCATATCCCTGACTCGAATATAAATCCGACTTTACTGTTTCTCTAACCAGACTTTTGACCTTCATTTGTTCTCTTTTCTATTAGTGTCCCTATTGGACTTATCTCCCAGTCCTCATCTTATTTAGATATAAAGATATCATTTGAGTGCATTATAGTAGGTACACAATAATTTAAGAAACTTGTTTCACAATCGTGTTTTGTTTATTATGTTGATGTTTTGAATAAAGCCTTCGATTAAAACACCACAACGATACTTAATTTTGTAAAGAACACGCGTGTCCATTGTTAATTATAAGTTAAGGACGCGGAAATAAAGAAAGTAGATAGGTATCTAATTGACTTTTTAATTACCTAGTCATAGTGATAGATCGATACTTCCTAAAGTCTGTGTTGATAAAATCCTACATTTCAGTACATACTTCACTAGGTACCTACTTATTAATGATAATCAATATCGATAATCATAATTATCACAGTAATATATCTAATTAGGTGGAGTTCACAACGAAGTAGGTACTTTGTACTTGCTTCGTGCAGTGTTTAAAGTTCGCGCTCATCTAGAGAATAGACCTAAAAGTAAATACATAGTTTGCTCGCACACAAACATTTCTTTCGAAATAAAGTCAGTATAAAGTGCGGCGCCTTCTGTGGGCATAACAACTTGTTCACCTAATGGGCGTTTTTAAATAATTGACAAGTTTCGCCTACATGCTTTGCGACATTGTTTCCGTGCCTGTGTGGCTACTGCATTATCAGTATACGCGCCTTGAGAATTTTACGAGAACAAACATATTTTAATGCCGTTCGGTTTCTCTCTCTACAATGTACTGTAAGAAACGGTGAGCGAGTGAGTTAACCGTCGTGTAACTCGGGTACAGAAACAGTAATAAACTAAATCTCAAAGCGTATCAACGTGTGCGATGACGTGATACAAGTTACCTTCAAGGTGTGTGTCGTGCTTGTTTTCATCATTACGTCATTCCAAATCAAAAATTCGACCTAAGCCTCAGTCGAGACGAATCTCGAATGAAGTTGACGTGTAATATTATAGTGCAAAGTAAAGGTCAAAGATGTTAAAATCATGCTGGGATTGCATAGCCGGGTATGATAAATTGTTTGAATTATTTAATTCATAACAACCTGTTTTTGAATTTTAATATTCTTCTATAATAATTTTGCTTTGAGTTTTAACTTCATTAAATGGCTACCTTTAATATCCACGTAAAGATTTCTGATCTGCCTATGTCATCATAGATATAAAACCGCATAAATAGAAAGTTCTGCTAAACGGAATGGTCGAAACGTTGTTTATTTACCACTACTTTCGATCGGTTGTTTAAAAACTGTTGTAAAAACTCGGCAACTGTTGTAAATAAATTCATGTAAAAAAATCATTAAAATATTAATATGGCATTACGTCCGCCATTTGTACAAATATCTTGTGCAATGAAGATTAAATAAATATAACATTTTAAATTTTCGCGTTTTGTACACATTTTATATTGTAAATCGGCTCTGAACGCGTATAATAAAGGTATTTGTTTACCTTTTATTTTACCACCAGCCGTGGTCACGAGTTGACTCACTTTACATGGCTGGTGTAACACGTGCCGAAACGTCGAGTAGAGATAACAAGTAAAAATACCTTTGTTATACCCGTTCAGACCCGATTTACAATATAAAAATAAATACATAGATAAATAATAAACCCAGTTGTCGTATAAGATATCATAAGTACCTACCTAAACCAAATGATTATACAATATTTGATAATTCCTTTAATTTTCAACATAAACATTTACAAGACACAATTATAAAAAAATTAACCTATTTTTCTACTTTTCCACAAACAGAAGAAATACTGAAAATAAGTTTTTGATTTTAGTTAGCTACACGCAATGTTTCCAAACGTTTAATCAAAACTTTTTTTTCAGAGTATTTTCAGAACGAAGACGTCATTGTCAATTTACCAGGAATTTATAACCTATGTTGTGTAATGCCATTAGTTTTTCTTTTAATGAAATTTAAAACAAAAATAAATAATATCATAAGCGTGGAAATAATAACTTCGTTTTCCCCCGAATGAGATTGCAATGCGCTATGTATGCGACACCTGAATAAACAAAAACATTGCCAATATGTTAGGTTATTTTATCTTCAAAGATTAGATAATAAATAAGTGCTTACGATTTGTATTTAGGAGTGGCGGTTATAGGGAGCGTGAAGAGAATGATGTTAGCTACGGAACGTTGTTAAATGGTAATACACAACGTGCACCGCCTTGGCCCCAACCACAGTCTGGGAACGACATGTTTTTGTTACCGCGGCCACTGAACTCTGGAGATCGAGTCGAGATCTCCGGAATTACGAGGAGCAGTCCAAACACGTATGTATTAACAATTTATTCTTAATATATTAGGTCATACATATAAAAATTGACAATGCCTTTAAAAACTGAAACTTAGGGATGTGTGAATATGTAAATTAATAGATTTTATTTAGGAAAATTTTACAAGCATTGACGTAGATTCAAAAAAGTGTGTAAAATGTGTTTAAAAAGTAACAACCATGAATAGTAACTTAATTTATATGTAACTCCTTTTATTTATACCTTTTAATTCAATGTCTAAATGGAGTAAAGACAAATTCGTAAGAAATCATACAGACTACAACTACTGATTAATCCAGGCTTCATTTATATAGTAGTGTGGTAATAGGAAGTAGTCCTTAGAGACAATGCATAAAACACTTGTAATATTATGAAAATTTTGTTTGAATTACAAAAACAATAAGTAATACAAAAAAATATTTGCTCTAGTTTACACCCATCTTGAGGTTCTTATTAATTTAATAGGTCAAATAATGGGTCAATGTTATCCGAGACTGCTAGTAAATTAGCTTAAATTGAATTATAAATGAATTTTATGTGTTTCAGGTTAACTGCTGGACTTTTAACAGAATCAAATTATGAAAATATAAGAACATTAGTCGATGTAAACTTTAGGGAAAATCTAATTGCAATAAATGTGTCAGTAATTCAGAATGGAAGGGAAACAATTGAAAATTTAAATATGGAAAATTATTCTGTGGAGGAGTTTTTTAAAGGTAAAATTATCTTTTTAATAATAATTAATAATTTTATTTGTGTGGAACTACTTTGTCACATTCATACAATTTGCCATTAATCATTCAAATGACTGGAGAGTGATATCAAAGGTGATTTACTAAGTTGAAATTTGCATAGATTAAAAATAACATGTTTGATCATTACTAGTAGTATTCTAATGAGCAGAAACATTCCACTTTAAACTAATATTCTATAACGTATGCCTTTTTAGTTGGACACTACAATTAAATGATTGTGACTTTTTTATTTTACAGATTCAGATTTCAAATTCACATTTGCCTTTAATGTACGTGAAGAAAATGACAATAGACATTTTTTAACTATCTTCATTAATGAATCGCATTTACAAGTGATTGAATTGAAAAATAGAATACAAGATATAAGATGCATAATGTTAAGTGGTGATGTTGAAAAGGTGGAAAAATTAAATTTTATATTTGTGTAAAATGTGCTTTGTGATGCATTTGAGTATTTATTTTACATAGTGTGTATAGAAAACAAGCATTTTTAATGTAAGTATACTTTGCAACAAAAGTATATAAAAATAAAATTATATATCTATATGTAGAAAGTAGTGCATAATCTTAAGATATAGCCTTCGTTATCTTATCAATGACTTTGTATGTTGACTTATATTTATTTAATATAAGCATAAAAGTTTTAGTCCCACTTTCACTACATATACATCACATCTAATTTTATATAAATAAGTAAATGAGGAAGTAAGTATTTGAGTCAATGTGCATGAGGAGGCCCATGTCTAGTGGATACTGAAAGGGCTGGTTGCATTGCATTGCAAGTATTATTAAGAAATGTTTAAGATCTAAATTATTATCAATCACAAAGTTTCATATTTATCTTCTTATTAGTCATTGTCAAACCCACCTCATTTTTATTGCTTTAAGTAATGTTATACTTGTAAGAATTTTATGCAATACATTCTAGTTAATCATATATTTACTGCTTTCATTTCGGTATTGTGATGTAATTATTGCTTTTGGAGACAATTTTAGGGTTTCAAAAAAACTAAGGAAATCTTATAATTTTATCGTCTTCATTTGTAGTGTTATCGTTTTCGTTTGTAGTCTGTCCATCAACCGCAGGGCCATTACATGAAATTTGGTACACATTTATCACATTTGCATAAAACAGGTGTGTCGAAGAAATAATTTAAGAGATTTTTTTTTTCTAAAACCTGCAATCCTAATATCTTCAGAATCCCAATTTAATGCACATCCGAAAGGTAAATGTGCATTTTATACTTAAGCGGGCATTACATTATCCAATTTGCAGAGCGCTAGATTAGTGCGTTAGCTAGTGCACTAGATGAGCGAGCGTGGCAGAGCCCATACGATCGCACTAGATTGGATCACTAACTGTCTTTACACTATACAAAATTAGCACGCTAGCTCACCTAGCGCTCTGCAAATTGGATAATGTAATGCCCGCTTTACTTGAAAGATGTATTCATATTTATTAATGCTATAATAGTAGTGAAACTGTTGCATAATGAGGGGTATTAAAACACGAGTGTGTGTTTAAAAACCGAGCCCTAGGCGAGGTTTTTAATAGTATCACACGAGTGTTTATTGATTTTTTTTGAGTGATGGAGTTCGAAATTCGCAAATTTTGTAAAAAACCCGCCTAGATAATTTAATTCTATGAATTTAAAAAAAAATCATCCAATTCGGTCCAGTAGTTTTTTGAGTAATTGGAAAAAAGCTTTTGCCCAGTTGGGAGGGCTGTCCCCGTGAAGGGGGGTGGTATTTCAAAAAACTAAGAGAAATTGTTATTCTTATTTATTCTTGCCTATTGTTTAACGAATATAAGAATCAGATCTGAAACCAACCTTTATTTTATTTACATATCTCTTAAATTCACGCTCTATTCTACTTAAATTAAAAACATATGAGCATTGTATTTGTAATGTGAAGAATAAAATTAAATAAAATTTTAATTAAGAATGTTGCTTTCATTAACTAATCCTGCTTTTTACACCTGCTTTACTAAATAATTTATTTATAATTAATGAATAAGTGGACCTAATAATTAAAATCTGTTTAAATAATAATTTAATTGGAATTAAGGAATTCTATACTGGGAAAAATATGCCAAACATTAATAATTACGACATGCAGTTCCTTTCAATATTACATTAATATGGTTAGCAGATAAAAATTAGTGATTTTGGTATATCTTTTATGCCAAAATCTTTTATCAGAACAAAAATTAAATCAAAAGGAGTCAAAGATAGTGCTGATATTATAACAATACTCTTCCAAGCACTTTCTCACCAAAATTCTTACTTCTAAATTTCAAATAACATGGCCAATTTCTGTATTCCTTCAAATATCTGTACGATTTTTTTTGTATCTGAAATTTCGAATTGGCGTCAGATGTCAAACGTGAGAAACGCCTGGTCCTTTGGCTGATTTGTTATCTATCGTTTGATCCGTGTGAATGTGCCTACTGCATCCGCAAGTCTTCTATATTATTTTTATATATTATTTGTGTACATTCAACTATCCCACAACATGCTGGTAAAGCGCTGTGCGTGGGACGTTGCACTAATTTTATATCAATATACGAGTACATATATATAAAACTGCTTAATACGCGTTTTTTATGTTTGATAATAAATCTTGAAGAATAGCTGGTATTCTTTATTGAGAACGCCTACCCACCGAGTTAATATTACAATATCTAAAATAAGTATATTTATATTTTTAATAATTTCACTAAGAACTAAGATGTGTAGTTTGTTATTCCACAGTAAATGAGAACGTGATTACAGATGTTTACTAATAGTTTTGAGGAATCCCCATACTACAATATGGTATAAATAACAAATAAAATTATATGAATGGGATGTTCCCTACTATCACTGACGTAAATTGAATAACCATGAATGAAATAAATATGTGTATTTATATAATTGCGACCTTGTTTTCCTTCAAAGAAACGATTCAGCTGATAAAATGCAATATTACCTTATATACAGTTTATTGACATTTACAATACACGAGGAAAAATAATAGGGATGTTATTCTAATAATATAGCATTAATAACAAATCATTTAGTAGGGTACATATTATCAAACCAAAGTACAAAATTTATTTACTGTTAAAAACTCCCATGTTCCTATGAATATAGGGCTGACAGGAAAATGTAAAATATTTTTTAATATATGATTCACCACACGAATTTGTTTCAATTTCTACGTGATATTATGATGTTTTTATATTAGTTTCTTAACATGTAGTGATCTATGTAGTTATAGTAATAAACGTAGGTGAAACTTAATATGCAAAGACCTTGAAGACTTGTCCAGTATATTGCGTTGCGTCGTAAGTTAATTTTAATACCAATTACATAAACCGTTCGAAAATGTCAATATTATTATTAGTCTGCAACACTAATTATTAGTTACAATTCGACCAGAAAAAAAATCAATACATATAAGTACTACTCTGTCAAATAAGCTTCTTCTTTTTAATTAAACAAAAAATATTGCTTCAATCGTCTAAATTTATTTTGTCGCCCTCGAAACAGGCTCCATTTGACACAATACACTATCGCCAGCGAATAATCCATTCGATCGAAACACTTCTTATAGGCACTTTCCGATATGGCCTTTAGTTCTTTTAGCGAATTTTGTTTTATTACGTCAACGGACTCAAAACGTCTGCCACAAAGTGTTAATTTGAGTCTGGGGATTAAGAGAAAAAGTCACACGGGGCTATATTTAGTGAATATGGTGCTCGGTCGATGACATTCGTTGAATTTATGGCTAAAAATTCCAGTACGATGACTGAGGTGTGAGACGGCGCATTGTCGTGGTGCAGTATCCAAGAATTGTTGTTCCACAAATCTGATCTTTGCCGACGAATATTATCTCGTAATCGCCTCATGATGCCCAGATAGTAATGTTTATTGACT
Source organism: Sesia apiformis (assembly GCA_914767545.1). Lineage (NCBI taxonomy): Eukaryota > Metazoa > Arthropoda > Insecta > Lepidoptera > Sesiidae > Sesia > Sesia apiformis. The sequence continues at coordinate 10,981,648 of OU611953.1, forward strand.
GTTTAACCCTCCGAAAGGAATTCTGAGTGGACAACACCATGATAATCAAAGAAAACAGGCGTCATGACTTTGATTTTTGAGTTGCTTTAACGTGGTTTTTTCGGTTTTAGTTCGCTATCGAAGCGCCGTTCCGAAACTTGTTGGCTGGTTTGCATGTCAAACTCATAAACCGACGTTTCGTCATCCGTTATGATGTGTTTCATGAATGTGTGATTCGCATTGGCTCGTTCAAGCATGTCTATAGCAACCTGTTGGTGGGTATCTTTATTCCTTCGAAACAAGCCGTGCCGCGACGCAAATCATACTTAAAACATCAACCAAAATGGTGCGAACGGATTCGTGACACATGTCGATTTCCTGAGCTACCTCTCTTAAGCTACCGCGACGATTTACCATCAGCATTATCCTTCACCTTGTGGATATTTTTTTCAGTCGAAGACCAGAATCTGACGACTAGAACGAGGCAAGTCTGCAACCACTTCTCGGCCTTCTTTGAATGCTTTGTACCCACTCATATGCTCTTGTTTTTGATAAAATCGACTCACGGTAGGCCTTCTCTCACATTTTCAATGATTTCGCACAAGAAATATCGTTGGCAACACAAAATTTGAGGCAAATTCTTAGTCCGATATTTTTAACCATTGTAAAATTCGCAGTCACTCGAGGTCGTCTAGCAAATATGAAAATTTTTAAACAACTATTTGACAGATCGCGACAAAACTACATGAAAATTAGCTACAATAGTGCCAAACTAACAGCAATATATTTTTATGCAGAATTTTACGCGGGCATTCTATTTTCAAAATTCTCGACACTTATTTGACTGTAAGTATATCTGACAAAGGCTGTTGTTAAAAGTGAAAAATAGCACTTTGACGAAAAGTTTATTTGGCGTACCTATAGACTTATTAATTCTTCTAGGACATGTGGACTTAAAGTATAAGATTTTTGGAAGTAGTAAGAGTATAATACTTATATTTTGCAATTTTTAGAATTCAGTGTATGGAAAAACGGAGCCTTTATAGAATTAATCGTTTGTGTGTCCGTCAATACGGTCTGTATAATATATTAGGGCCCTGCCTATGAAAGTAGCGTTTGTTCATAGTGACCACTTTGAACTTAAGTTATCTTGTGTTGGACTTGGAATTCCAAATTCAAATTAATTTCAATAAACTATGACTCGTTTTCAAAATTAATTATTCATTTGTCTTTCTGTCAAACGAGTTTTTGCTTAGATATGTTTGCGACCATGCAAAAGTTAAAAATTCGCTTATTTTCGAATATGAGTTCCGTCGTAGCAGCAACGCAGCACAGACGGCACGCAATATCAACGATGTGCTCGTACTCAACACCGCAAACGAAAGCACCGTGTGTTTTTGGTTTGCTCGTTTCCACTCCGGAAATTTTGATCTCAAGAACAAGCCCCGTGGACGACCCGAGGCTAAAGCCGATAATGACGAATTGAAATCAATAGTGAAAGCGGATTTATCTCATACCACGACTGAGTTAGAAGCAGCCTTCGGCGTAAGTGACAGGACGGTATTGGTTCATTTGGGTCAAATCGGGAAAGTGAAGAAGCTCGGAAAGACATACAGACCGTATGAGCTTAATGAAAGTCAGCTGCAAACACGTGTCGAAGCTTGCCTTACTTTGCTGAACCGGTACAAAAATGAAGGGATTCTGAATCGTATTGTCACTTGTGATGAGAAGTGGATCCTATATGATAGTCGTAAACGTTCATCGTGAATGAAGTCATAATTAATGGTTGAACCCAAGAGACACAATCAAACAATGTCCCAAACGTCTCCGTGATAACGATCGCCCCCACACTGCACGACAGACTGTCTCACAGTTACAGGAGCATCGACTGGAAACTCGACATCGCCCATCCTACTCGCTAGACCTTGCCCCCTACTGATTTCCATTTTTTTCGCAAATTGTTTACAGGGGAAAATTTCAACTCCGATGAGGCAGTGATAAACGTCTTCAGAGAATTCATCGATTCCCGCCTCCAGGAGTTCCATTAAAATGGCATAAGTGCATTGATAATAATGGACAATACTTCGATAAATTAAATATATAATTTTCATACAAAAAAAAAAACAATAGCTCTGTATAATATAGGGCTGTACAGATCTGTCTGATCTGTATGTTCTGAAATAAATTAAATTAATTCGTATAATAATATTATATTATTATTATACGAATGTCTGTTATAGTCATTTATATCTAAACATTTTTCTCTAACCAGCCCCTTTTCATACATTGCTAAACAGAGGTCCATATGACGTAGATACTATTTTTTTATTGGAATGCGTCAGGGTAGTTCGTCCACCTGATGATAAGTGGATACTATCGCCCATGGATGTCCATAGTAAAATTTAACATTTATTTATCCACTATTTCCTACCCGATTGGATCCGATCATTATTATTTTTTTAGCAATGGACCTTTGACCTTCTAATCTTTTGTTTAATTTTCTGCCGGCATCCCGAAGATACTTGAATAGTTAAGACGCCTTTTTAACACGAATTAAATTTTATAGTTGCACAAGTAATAACGTAAAATCGACAAAAATAACGTTTAAGTGAAATAGACTTTTAATCGTCGCGCGTCGATATATTATACAGGACGTGTCCGAACCTATCCCCGAAGCCCATTAATCGGAGTTAATTGACATTATAATGTTACGTATTTTCTTGTAGGAATAAAAATTTTCAGGATTTGTATTTAGCAAATTTGTATAAAAATAAACAATGAATCTTTTTGTGCAAAAATTATTATTCCTAAAATTTCCGTGTCAACGAAAGTAGAATCATGAACGGAATTCATAGTTTCAGACTTCATTCAGTTCGGATCAGTGGCGTGCATTGGTTATAAAATTTGATAAACGGCAGCGGTCATATGAAGGAAAATGTGAAGAGCACTAACAACACTAACGATCAACCTTGACTAGATTTACAAAAAAAGTTATATTGTGTGGTTTGCTTATCATGGAGATGCATTCGGATTCGGGTACACCCTATTAGAGCATGGACTAACGGAGCCTTTTCTAATACCGATATTGTTTCGATATCATAATTTTAAAATATCGGAATTCCGGTATTTCGATATTTTTTCGTTATGTATGCATAATATTTATTACTGGAAAGGTGAAAGTTCTAAAAACCAACATTATTATCGCATTTTATCACAATTATTATGACATCTTTTATTGAGATCTTCGATTAAAGCCTAAAATATTTTCCAAGTGCAACAATAATCATAACATAACACAAAGACAATTTTTGTAATGTACTCTACTCTACCCATCTCTTTTCGCGGGTGTCGTAAGAGGGGACTAAGGGATGACAAAGCAGCTACCACGAGCGGTGAGGAACTACATCACCTTTGAAAGAGTGAACGAACGTGTTTGGCCAGCGTGGCGTTTTAAGTCCATACACCCTCATGCAGAAGACAATATGCATGAGGAGGCCCATATCCTTCAGTGGATACTGAAAGGGCTGATTGTATTGCATTTTAACAAAAAGCGGCCTTAATGTTATAAATAAAGCATTTTTCCCAACCAACCTTAGTTGAGGGGGCTATATAGTGATGGTTTGGTAGATGGGAGTAGATTATATAGGTATAAAATAAAAATTGGAATGAATGAAATACACAAATACTATTTACAATCATATAGTAATTGTATTGCGTATTTCATATAGCCATGTGTGTATAGTGTGTATCATGTGTATTGTGTCTATATAGCCCCCCCAACCAAGGTTGGCTGGGAGAAAATGCTTTATTTATAACATTAAGGCCGCCTTTAGTAAATGCTTAAATGATAATAATAAACTTTTTTCACCATAATTGAAACAGACAATCGATTTACTAATACATATTATTTTTTCATTCTAATATCGAAAAATCGGTATTATTCGAGCCTAATATCGGATTTTTGGTCCGATATTCCGATTTTTCGATATTATCGAAAACTGATATCCATGCTCCACATCTTCTATACAGGATGGTAAACATTGTACAGTATGATTGTACTCACCGACAGTGGTGTACCGCACGTATGTCTCCTGGTTGTCCATCATCGCGTCAACGGCTTGTTTCTCGCAGTACAGTGCGGTCACGATCGCTATGCTCGGTTGTCGGGACGAATGCAGCGTTGGCATTTGTTTCACCACCTGTGTAACAAGCCTTTATGTTACGAGAAATACCTTTTTTATAAAAATGTCGCAGGACAACAGTATTCACATATCATCGGGTGGACTATGTGGACGGTGTGCCATCTTTTCTCCATAAAAAATACTAGAATTCCCGGTGTACTTTAACCAGAAACAGAGGTAAAGTTTTTAGAGAAATGTTTGTCTGGCAATGAAATGTACTCGCAAGCTTTTACACGGCAGGGATATGTATCGGCAACTGGGCAAATAGGCCGTACCTCTTATATAAAACATTATATTATTCTACATACATACTTATTTACAAACTTACATTTGTAATTTACATTTACCAAAGACTAGGTCTAATTATGGAAAGAAAATGATCACGTATACAATAATATCCCGTCTGATTTAAAAAGTGATTCCTCTTTTAGCGTGTTTAAGACTAGATTAGCTAAGCATATTATTAAAGACTGTTCTTGAATAATATGCTTATTAATTATTACTAAAATTACAATTACATTAGTTCTAGTCACTGCAATTTAAACGTTGATTGTGTTTATAGTATGTAACTCTTGTTCACCGGACTTGTACGACTATTAATTTTTTATTATATTAGCTTTCAATTTCTCATGTAAGTGACAAGGTCTAATGAGAACAATGTTTCTTTGAACGTAAAGTACTTTTTCTCTATACTGTATTGTATATCTTTACTATACTTTATTGTATGTGTATACAATAAAGTACATAAAAAGTGATTAACAAAATGTTGTACAACAGGTGGGTATATCTCCTTATTAAGAGATTTCTTCCAGTATCAATTAGTATTCCATATTTGTTTGTTTGTTCGTGCTAATCTCGGAATCTATTTTTTTGTAGTTTCCACTGTTGTATAGGGTGCATATTACGTAGTGTTAGGTTAGTTTCCTTTTAATTATAATTGGTTGAATCATTATGAAATTTTAGCAACCTTATGGACTTAACGATTTACTGGGCAAACTATGTCGTAAGCGGGGAAAGCAATAGACAAGATATATATAAAACACAAGTCATTTCTCTAAGGCGAATCTTTAGATCTACAGAAACGGAACACTTGATTTTAAAATAATTCCACAATAGATTTTTTTTTATGAACTAGTTAACCTTCGCAATGGACGTGGGTTAGGTGTGTTTCGTAATACTGTTATAGGCACCAAAGCAATTCCATAAAATTAAATAGTTTAGAAATTAAACCTTATTCTTTTAATAAAATTGAAAATTGTTTTATATACAGTTGTCTCATGTCCGTGTTCTATTTGTATGTTATATATGTTGAAGTTTTTATCTCCATAAGAAAGTTGTAAAGTGACATACAGAAAATAATTTTTAATAATTAACGGTTTTACTTATTAAAGGAGAATGCTAATATATTGAATGGAGTTTGTACCAATTCTGTTTTTTACGTGAAATATATATACTTATTGCCCTTTTGGAGAGAAGTATTAGTGTTTTGTGAAGTAAACATTTATTGTCTCAAGAAAGTTGTTAATCAAGTCAAATACAGAATTATTTTTTAAGTTTACCTATTAAATTCGGAATAAGGTTCGATTTCTAGTAACAAACATTTATTTTTAAATACAGATGATTTGTGGTTCATTCCAGTGTTTTCCTAAAGTATTATTATAATAAGTACCTGAGTATCAACGCTATGTTGTCGAATGTAGAGACCTTCGGACATGGTGCGCGTCAACCCTTTCTCCTCCAACGACTCCAGGGCATCTTTCACATCAGCCTTTGACCACTCACCAGCTCTGTGAAGAAATCATTACTTGTAAATGAAGTTATTGCTCTCTTCACTGATAATCAGAAGTTTAGTGTTTAATTTTTTTTATAGAACTTCTGGCATATTTTAGAATTTACGAAAATAAATGAACTTCACTGACTATTATTTCAAGAGAATTTCGGGAGGTTATGGACTCACACATTCCCCATCCTCTATGGGTTTGAGTGTGGAGGTAAGTTTTCTGTTAGAAAGGATAGTGTATCTACCATCCATCCGGTAGTGATAGAACATATCATAGCCCGTTTCGTTAAGTCATTTACCACTTAATTCACTACCAGATGTTAAATAAAAAATATTCATAAACTTCTTCACTTATGACTATTAGTAATTAAAAGTTATTACAGAAATCCGGTTGAAAACATTTCAATAGAATTCCAGTAATGATTTGACTGCTTTGGCAAAATTAAATGATGACGGATTTTCTTAAAATGCCCCTGAACCTAGGTTTTCAATACCGCGGGTAAAAGCAGTGATTTTGTTGTAATTACTCATTTGAAGGGATTTCCTCCTAGGAAAATTGGACTTTATGCATAGAGTGTTATTTATGAGGTACGGGCAGTCCTCGAATTACGTCGTTTCGACTTAAGTCGTTCCGAGTTACGTCAAACAACTTTTTGACACTATTCCTCAAACATACGTAATTGTTTCGATTTACCGTCATAAGGGAATTCACTTGTTACGCGGTCAACTTACGCGAGGGCGCCGGCGAGCGGGAGATCCTCTCGCACGCTGTCGCTGTCCAAGAGCAATATCTCTGTAGTACATACGCGATGGACAACGAACGATCAGAACGTGTTATAGCTTTTTTGTTTGTTATTTGTTTGAAATTATTGAAATTTAATTTTTACTATGGCACAAGAAAAAAGAAATAATAACAAGAAAAAAGAAGCGAAGCAATCTAGAATTGATAGTTTAATCAACCCGAAGGATTAATGTATTATTTCTCATTTATTTTTCAAAATAATAAGGTAATAAGTACATACCAAAAATAAGTACCAATTTGATAAATAATTATTTTAAGAACTTACTTTCAGGAATAAAGCATATTTTTATGTAATAAATGCAGTTTTATTTATACTTAGTCTTTGCAGAACCCAACCCCTGGGTTTTATATGGAAATGTATAAAAAAAATGTCTCGATTACGTCACGGATTTCGAGAACCTAACATGCTGTAAGTACGAGGACTGCCTGTATGTTTAAAATAATGAAAGCTGAGCGGTAAATCAGCGCCAATAAACCTTAACCATGTTAAACTCGAGTTTTGTACCTCAAGGGTTAAATTTTCAATACTTACGTGACAAAATCTTCCACAGTTAATGGATTAGGATATGCGTTTTCGATCATGTCCAACACTCTTTGTTCGGAAATCACTGGCGTGTGATTCGCTACGCTGTCGTCTATAAATGCTGAAATACATAAAATTATTCAATAAATTTTGAAAGACCTGGCTATTCAGTGAAAATTTAATACTTTAAAACTTTATTTCTATAGTTTTTAAACATGCAAAACATAAAATACTAATAAGAAATCAAAGACAACTGAGTAGATATATATTATGAGTATAATTAGTGTATGCAATAAGAAATACACGGAAGAAGAATCTTAATGACATATTTAGAGTAAATACTCAAGGAAAGGGAAAGTGTAAAGGATATTAGACAGATATTATACGTGAAACTAATGTTCTATGAGTTGTAAATATATATAGGTATAATACTTTATAATTATAGAAAGTGTATCAAAGATGTACTATAACAATTAGCAAGAATGAAGATTACTACATACTATAGTCTGGCAAATGACTACATGCAATCTTCGGCTCTTCGTGCAACCACCACCTGCGAGTTCTTCAAATCGTCGGGGCGGAGGGCGAACGTGGCGTCCATACGAGAACTCGTCTTCCAGTTACCAGTAGCTCGGTTACCAGTTGTGCGGCAAATATGACCTGCCCATTGCCACTTCTTCTTCTTTGCGGGCTCTTTTCCACAATTGGTCGAACACAGTGACCATTTTGTGTCTCCTTTAGTATGCTGATTCTACGAACTATGTATGTGACTTTCAAGGGCGTAGTCAGGATTTTATACTGGGTGGGGCAAAAGCAAACAATTTCATCCAGGGTGGGACAAAGCAAACAAGTTTCTTATAACAGAAAGTCTGTTATTTATTCTTCCCTATGCATTAAGCACCCCAACCTGTCCCACCGTGGTTACGCCCATGGTGACTTTAGTTCTTTGAAAAATGTCTTCATTTCGGATCCCATCCCGCAAAGAAAGTCAGAGCATAACTCTCTCTATAGTTTGCTAAGTGACTTTAAACTTATGGATCAGGCCTACCGTTAAAGGCCACATTTCGGCACCATACGTCATAACTGGCAGGTCGCAATGATTGAAGGATTTCGACTTCAAGAATTGTGGTATAGGCGACGAGAAAAGCTGACGCATTTTCACAAACGATGCCCGGCCGAGCTGAAGGTGTCTATTGACCTCCTCGCAGAAGTTGGATTTGCCTAGTTCTGTTATAAAACTAGTATGAAATTGAAACATAAGTGAATTCAGACGAAAATTTAAATTTAGCTGAGAAAAATTTAAATCTGCATACTTTTACTAAGTCATGTTTCATTTGCCACATTTTATGATGAATGTTTCAATACAATAATAGAGAAGAAATGGTTATACTGCGAATGTTTGCATTGTTGACTGAATATGTGTTTTCAGGGCACTCGACAATACATGCATAATACTAAAATATAATACATACACCCATTACAATAGTTGTATGTAATGCTCTTACTCTTTATAACGCCATTTGTTTCTGTATGGTAGAATATAAAATATATGCTTAGTATTTAACTAATAAAATAAATATAAATATAAGCTAGTTCATGAACAGTAATAGACAAGCAATATTTACAGATTCCGAATTAGACACGAGGCTGACACAGACCCACTAGCTGAAATAGACCCACAACCATGATAACATGTTCTATTAAATACATCTGCATATCCCAGTATTGTTTTGGAGAAGTTAGGACAGACAAATAAGACTTTTTGGTAGAGATTAGGACCTCCATTAGTCACGCAATAGGCAGTCTGGGCGTATGGTATCAGCAGGGTTTAGAATATCACCACCCAATCTCTTCCTATGGGTGGCGAAAATGGCGACTAAGGGATAACAAAGCTACCACAAGCCCTGAAAAACCAACACTACCACCACCTCCCCTAAAAGAGTCGACTCGATAATCTGCTTGGCCAGTGTGGCGTGTGGGAGGCCCATGTCCAGCAGTAGACTACTATAAACGGACTGGTTATGGTTAGTCATGCAATTGGCTTATAGGCACGTATGCCATCTATAATGTCATAGGGTTGCAAATTTGTTGTTGATCTTTCAAATCGATGTAAATAGTGCAACTGTACTAGGCACGAGTTTTCATCCTAAACCATGTCATTCTCATCCCATCCATCCCCTTCAACATCAAGGAACAATGGTGGTTGTAATGGTGTGACAAAAACTTTTGTCCCGTTACACTGTTACACTCTGTTTGCGGTCCTTCCTAATATTTTTAACAAATCCACTTCCAAATCTCCAAAGGTTGGTGGCACATTTGGGGGTGTGCCAATATTTGACATTCTTAACTGATGTTGGCATTTATTGTCCACATTGCATGACAACAGTATCCACTTACCACCAGGCAGATTATTTACGCATATGCCACCTTCTATAAAAGCTGTTTTCTCTGCCTCACAACAGATGCCAGGTAAGGAGGTAGTAGAGATATATTTAGAAAAAATCTTAGCAGAATTCAATGTACTTAGAGATCCTAAAATCTAACATACAGGGTAAAAGATGGAGCTTAATATTTTAATATCCACACATGCTAATTCAGTCTACCAATCTTAAATAAATAGTTACCAGGAGGAGGAGGTCCACATCCTTCCTGCCTGAGCTCAATCTCCAATATTTTGAGTTGATAGTATTTGTTTTGCATCAGTTTCATTATCTTCTTTATAAACCCCACATAATCTGTAAGTAATTGACAGAATGTTGATAAGGTGTTAATAAACTTAATTAACAATATGTTTTTATTATCAAGTAACAAAATATTTATCAAATTATTCTACTTTGATAAATATATTCGATTTATTGATATTTTTGTGTAGTAAGACTTAGCCTCTTATTATCATGTATATCACTATCACTACCTATAATATGTTATTATAAATAAATATATTATACAATATGCTAGTTAGGCAGAGTTCTAAAACGTGTGATAAGCACTCTTTGACCAGTAAATGGTGCCTGTTTTTCAATAATTAATAATACAGAAAATGACACAACATGAATTATTACATTGTCGAAGAATGTTCTTGCATGTTTTGGAATTCAGTCTATATACCTATAAACTGAGAATAGTTTCATAGGGCTAGTGTTGATATTGATAATGGAGTTGTTATTGATAGCCTAGGGGTAACAATTCAGGACTCTCATTCAAGGATTTGTTTGTGATTTTTTAAATTATAAAGCTAGCTGGGTGGTGAAGGAAAACATCATAACAAAACCCATACATGCTGCACATTATGACACACCCACCCACATTATGGATTATGGCCAGAAACTCCTTAGTGCTTTACTATCGTAAATCAGTTCCCTGTAGTGTGATACTATAGGTTGATATCGATATTGCTACAATGCTCATATTGATACAATAAATAAAGATTACCTTTAGGGAAGTCTTGAGGACTAACAAGTTCACGGAAGAAGGCTTGGGCTTCGTGTGGTCGTTCGTTGGGCGGCATTTGGGGTTTGAACCAGAATCGCAAGGCCCTCGCCTCACGCGTATGAGAGCCTGTCGCTGCCGACACCAAATATACGCGAAATTCGAGCTGGGCGTGACATGGTTCTGTGACTCCATTTTCTGAGAAGCAAAATAAGAATAAAATAAGACATTCTGCTGATCTAATACGAAATAAACATTACTAATTAGCGAATAAGCTATTTGATAAAAAGTACATGAACTGATATTAAAAACTACCATTAGAAAGATTGTGTTCATCATAAAAATGAATAGTTTTCCATGTCAATCATGTAGAGACAATGTAATGGTCCTTGGAAGAGCGGCCTATATTTAACAGTTGAGAGATACAGGCTGATGGTATGATAAAGTATAATTGTGGAAGAAATAGAACTATAACTTTTTAAGTATTTTTATGCAAGTGAAGATTACTCTTAACTTAAATACATTAATAAAGTATTAATAAAATACACATTATAAATAGATTTTCACTAAAATACCCGTGAATTTAATTGAAATATATTTACTTCTGGATATGGGTAATAAATAAGATAAGTGCTATGGATATTAATGTTTCAGTAAGAGGGCAATGACAGAATTCTGCAACTACATATATGGTTATATAGTTATATATAACTATACTTATATTAAATATTATCCTTGTACAATTCATGAACAGACTCTCTAATGTTGATCATTATGCAGTAATGCAGAACAATCAGCTTCAGATCAGAATATAAGAATATTATAGAGATAATATAGCAAAGTCATGTATAAATTAATTGTAAAGACCTGCTGTTAACTTTACACTTAATTATGAAAAATATGTATACAAACATCGGCCCATCTTGCTAGGCCTAAATCAGAAAAATCAGTGAATTGCCGCAAGGTCGAAGCTGGTCATGTGTACATGTATTTTACATACTGTTATTATTAGTGACCCTAGAGCCAAGTACTAAAAGTAACAATCAATGAAATAAATTGATATTCATTGAGTGATGATGATAGCCTTTGGGTTTTGTGTTTCAATCCTTGGCCCAGGCCACTGAGTTTCTACTTAGACAGGTTTAAAAAAAAATCATTAGCTTAGTAGTGAAGGAAAACTTTGTGAGAATAAAAGAAAAATCTGGAACATGTGTATCCACCAATGTGGTCCATGTGGTCCACACTGGACCTGCATTGTGGATTACCACTTGAAACCCCTTAGTGAATTATTATGGGAGGCCTGAACTTTGTAGTGGGATGTTATAGGCAGATATCAATCTATATATTTAATAAAAATGAAGCGCTCAGTGTACAATGTTTTTAGATTTAATTTTTGTTCATGCAGTATGGTGACTCATTGCAGTAGGTATTTTTTTGTAAGTACATGCAGTTTTTATTAGAAAGTGAATCTCCTGTATGGTATTCTATTATGTATTCTTTGATAATATTCTATATCATAGTAATAAGAAATACATTTTATTGTACAAATCATTACACAAAAGTTAAAACAACTGTTTGACACATATATCAAAATAAGTGTCATCAAATAGCATCTTATCATTTTTCTTTTTAGTGTTCAATTATATATTATAGTTGTGACTATTATATAACCCTTTAAATTGTGTTAAGTAAATTGAAATTCCTATAAAAATAGAATTGCATAGCTCATAACTATCTTTACCTCCTTGTACATCTACCTAAGTTCAACGTAATTAGAGGAGCAATTACTCCATTGACCACTCAATAAGTTCAATGACTCAATTATAATGAATGATAATTTTTAATTATGCATGACTGATGACCACCTGCCATTGTTCCATAGACTCTATTGTGGTATGATAATAAAAAAGATATTTATAATGAATGATGATGTAATAATAATACAAAAAATATATTTTAAAACAGAAGGGATATCTTTACTGACATTCCCTTTAGTAATGAGAGACTTCCATTTTTTGATATATAGATTTGTTTATCTCAAGTCATTTTGTTAATTCCCCTTTTAAATATACTAAAAAATAACTACATATATAAGGAAATAAAATGATTTAAATATTGATATCAGTCATCAGTCAGATTTGATATAGGACTTGGAAGTAATTCATCTTTAGAATTTAGCATACAATGTTTAAAAATCATACTGATATCAAACATTACTAATAAGTAAATATACATATGTAGTAGAAACAGGATAATTATTTGTAACATTGTATTTAATAATAATAAGAGGAAGCAGGAAGGATAACTGATAAGAAAACATACTATTAACAATATAAATAAACAGCTAGTTTTAGCTAATGATAAAACATGTTTTGAATAAACTACATACAATTTTGAATGTCTTAGGGGTATACTTTATTTTTGTTGATGACCTCACACATGAATCTACTTACCATAAATTTGTTCCTTGTTTATTATGATACCAGTGTGATCACCTCCAGCCACATGGATTTTATCACTGGCTTCTGCTTCCACAGCCTTTCTCTCCACGACGAGGATCGTAGACGTGGGCGTCTTGCATTTCGGAGTCATTATCACTTTCTCCTCAATATTATCAGCCATTTTGCAGACAACTCCTAAGAAAAAAATAAGATAAGCTGTATCAGTCACTTATTCCCGCCCAAACGATGAGTCATGCTCCCACACTCCTCCTTTTGACGAATTGTACACTTACACCAAAACACAAAACGATAAACCTATATTTATGTTGCAGAGAACTTACAAACTGTTTTGTAATATAGAACTTTAATGTTCATTTAATGGGGGCATGCAAAGAATGAGATAGTAACATGGAATTGTTGATAGCCTTCACCTGTATTTGTTAATATCTAGACGTACCTAGTTAGCTTGCAAACCAATAAGAGTGAGGATTATTACAAATTCAATTCAAACAAGGATCTCAGCAGACTTTTCATATCAGTCAGTTGGGTAGCGATGACACTGACAGTCAAAACAGTGAGTTTAATTCTTCATATATGGCAATGGTGCAAGTAGTACATTCTGCCAAGATAAAGTTTTTCAAATAATTTAAAAGTCTAAAACGTATCCTGTTAATTTCCAGTCCCGTTGAAGTATCTAAGTAAGTTATCATATCAGTCGCTCAGTAAAGCGCTAATAAGTTTACCGAGGACAGAGGAGTACTTAGTCTGGAAGCAAACCAAAAACGGAGTCCCACGCTTTTATTTGTTTATCACAAACACCGCGCACGAAAATCACTTTAAAGTTTAAAAAACATGACAATTGACAATTTCAATGAGGACTGAACGCTTGCTTCTTAGTTTTTTATAATTATAACCCAAATTACATATAACTTTTCTCAAAGTCTCTTTACTTTGAGTTATTTACTTTACGTTTATCCAAATTTGCTTTGAGAGGACCCGTAGATTTCGAGCCTTTTCTTTTGCCAGGCGTACGCCATTCACCATTATTCAATCCAGCTTCTTTTTTTTTTTTTTTATAGATTAGTGGGCGGACGAGCAAGCGGTCCCACGTGATGGTAAGTGTTACCGCCGCCCATCGACACCTGCAACACCAGGGGGTATGCGGGCGCGCCGCCGACCTTGCAAAATCCTATTCACAGCTCTCTTGAAGAACCCCATATCGTAGCTCAATGGAAAGACCTCTTGAGGCAGTTCGTTCTACAGCCTACGGGTTCGCGGTATAAAATAATTTTTGGACCGAACAGTGCGCGACACCTCCGTATCGAGGAAATGCGGATGGACCGCATTTCTGTGACGGGAGGTGCGGTTGTAGAAACCCGAGGTGGGAATTATATTAAACAATTCTTCAGAGCATTCTCCATTGTACAGGCGGTAGAACACACAGAGAGACGCAACGTCTCTCCGAATGCTGAGGGATTCTAAACCGCTCGTGAGAGTGGGATCGTCGACAATACGAATAGCACGTCGTTGGATGGAGTCAAATGGGTCCAGTTTATTTCGGTGCGCCGGCCCAGAGATGAGAGCAGTACTCCATATGGGGCCTCATCTGAGCTTTGTAGAGCATAAGGAGTTGCCCAGGTTTGATATACCGCTTCGCTCTGTTCAGCACACCGAGCTTTTTGGAGGCCATTTTGATGCGGCTTCTGCTTTGATGCGAGTCAATATAATTCTTATAACGCCTGAAATAGAAATATTGTTTGTTATTCGGAACAAAGTATTTATACAGCTAATATAGAAATGATAATAGAATACAGTAATAATCTTTAACGCAGCAGGATAATATAATTAAATAACAAACCATTACAAGAATTTAAATTTCATAAAAAAAAATAAGTATTTAAATCTCAAGTATCAATTTATGATTATCGAACTACATACCGGCCACGGTGGCCACTCGTTGCAGCTTGACAGCCAAGATGAGTGTTGCCAGAATACAATTTTAAATTTCTTCTAAAATTACCAATGCAAACTGACATATTGGACAGACTATAACTGACATATTGGCCTATGAACGCCGTATATAACGCATTAATTGACGTTGGCGTCATTCGGAACGTACCCTTAAAGTTTTTCAGGGACAAATCACATACCTATAATTGCTTTACTCTTATTTTCATGTTTTGCTTGGCTATTGCTTTAAATTAAAAATTGCTCTTTTACGTTCATTTTATAAAGTCAAAAACAAAGACACCAAGCATATTTTACTATATGTTTAGATCGTCAGAAATTTGACTTTTTGTTTGATTTATTGTAAAAAATATGTATTGTGGAATTTGTGATTTAATAGTGATAGTTTATTAAACTTCGAAGTGCATGTTATTGTACAATGTGTGTGATAATTAAATGAAAGCGTAACTACATTTTTGATGTTCTTCCGAGGAGTCCAATTTTACTGAACGACTCCTATTTCGACGGGACTGGACATTGACGTGATAAAAACAATTCTGTTTTAGTATTTGATGTGTGTGGACGAATGGTTATGCCAGGGCCCAAGTAAATTATTTATAAAAAAGTCTGTCAATGTACCTATGTACTTAATGTCATCAGAGTTGTCATTTGTCAGTAGTAAAGTCAGACAAGTCAATATCCTATTTATGTTCCTTTTTCCGGTACTTGTTTCCTAAAACCTTTATTTTAAAAACTTCATCGAAAATAGTAATTGTACAAGTTCGAAAGTTTCGAAAAGAGTAAAAAATGAAAATAAAAATTTGCTTATTAACTTGTATGTGGGTTTTTATGAAAGCAGATACTCAAACCTTGAACAGTGTGAGTGATGAAGATTTACTCCTATTAATCAAAGCTAAAGAAAAGCTGATTGTTTTGTTTAGTAAGTAGTACATAAGTATATGTTTTTAAATACTTTCACGTAACCTTTACTATATTGTTTGCAATTCCTGTCTCCTATATTTATATTTTTTGAGAATGAGCAAAGATAAACTTCACTGTCTTTTAAAAACAGACACATTGTTATATGGGCATAGTTTCATTAGTTATGGTGCTTTTGAAGTGTTAATTTCTTTTTTTTTTTTTTTTTTTTTTTTATTTATTCAAATTATAGTTTGATATGAGGTGGGCTGTAGGAACACATTTGGATGGTCAAGCGTCGCTTGATCCCATAGGGTCACTAATACAAAAAGAACATTCAAGGCCAAAGGTTATACTTGTTTAATTAAGGAATTCTATTGAAAAGAGTTACTCAAACTGAGCACACTACCCTAATCTAATACCAAACAAGTCTATTTAAATATGTATATGTTTTTAATAACTGGTATGAAGGTTGCACCAATCACTCAGTTATCAGGAGCACTATAATGCTAACAAAGTGGCTTACAAAGTACTACTGTAAATAATTACAATTTATAATTTTGTACCTTTCCATATCTATGAGATGAGATAATGAGAATATAAAATGTTAAAATTGCTTGTTTATTCCTTTTTAGCAAAACCTAATTGTGACACATGTAATAAGTTTGATAAACATTTGGAAGGGATATGGGAAGACTTTAATAAGCATTTGAATGCAGAAGTGGTGAAATCAGACAATAGTCACCTGGCTCGTCTCTACAGCCCCACTAAAGAGCCAGCACTTGTGTTCTTTAGACATGGCATACCGTTGCTTTACAGTGGTGAGCAATTATTTACCTTTTATTTATTGACAATTCAATTCTTAACTTCAGATGTGTATTGTAATATAAAATAATAAGTGAGGCTTGACACCCTAGAAGTTTAAATAACTACTCTCAAACTAGTTTAAAAAGAGAAGTAATTCAATGAACAGCAAATCAATGGTAGCAAAATTAAAAGTGGATTCGATTTAGGTTCTCTGTTGACAATATAGTCCACTCTACTGGGTAGTGGAGTGGATAAAAATAATTCTAAAATAGTTTAAAATAATTACCTTTTTTGTAGCTGATTTAAATTCTTTAAAAATACAAACCCTTTAAAAATCTGTATTGTTAAAGTCAGTGCCTCTACATAGATTCTGAGTTAATTTAACATTTCAAAAAATATTAGAATAACCATAAATTTTATTTTACAGCATAAATTTATTTATTATACATTTTTGAATGAAATAATTTAATTTTGTATTATAATGGATAGCTAGATTACACAAAAGTTTTTTTCCTTTTTTCCTTCAGATATTTGTATTTTTGCCGCCTATACCCTTTTATCCAACGCATTCTTGACCACATCTCAGAAGGAGAAACCGACTCGTCAATGCTGTTACAGTATTGTTGCCAGTCAAGTGATTTCACTTTCTTAATGGCTAATTTAGCTTCTTTTATTTTTTGCTCAAGTAAGCCTAAATTTTTGGGGGTTGGATTCTTCCTAAACTTAATTAATGCTGACCTCCGTTGAGCTACTAGTTTGGATAGAGATGGATTCCAATATGATTTTGGTTTGAAATTGCTGTTTGGATTATTATTACATATATTATTCCTAGGTATATTTTCATCAGCTGCTTTATTTAGTTGACTTATTAGGTTATCAATTATCATACATGCCTTGAACGCTATTATCCTCGATAGGATTGGAAAAATATACATCAAGCCATTTTGTATACATTTTCCAGTTAGCCAATTTGAAATTTCGCTTTTTTGCAATCTGTATTAATTCACGATAATTTATTTTCATTTTGATAATAAGGGATCGCTAACTAAATTTTCGTTCATTATATCCCAATTAACATTAATAACTATGTCCGTTGAGGCAAATGAAATATCCGGGGAAGTTTGTTGGAGAACTCCATTAACTGATTTTATTCTGGTAGCTTGCCCGTCATGAAACCAAATTCTAATGCTGACTCAAATATATAACTACCTCGACTATCGTTTTTATACGACCAATTAGTGTGGTGGGCATTGAAATCACCTACAATTAGACATTTATTAGAAAACTTAGAGAATAGCGAGTTTTAATCAGATTGTGTGGTATGAACAGATGATGGACAGTATACCAATACTATATTTTGTAATTGGCCACAATTTAATATTTTTTAATGTATGGCCTCAATCCCTACGTTGTTTAGTAGTAATGGACATTCCTAAACTTTAATTGACTTTATGTACTACAATAGCCACACCACCGTATAAATCATCCCTATCTTTACGATATGTATTTATAACTACTTATATTCAAATGTGATTCAGGTTGTACCATGTTTCACATATCAAGGCTACATGAACTTTATGTTGGGATAATAAAAGCTCCAATTCTACTAATTTGGGCCTTAAACTCTGTGCATTCCACTGAAATATATACGGGCGCTCTCTATATGATTTATAATCCATATTTAATTAAAGGCAGGACCTTATCAACTGTGTCTCCGTTTTTTAACAAGCTGATGATGAACTGTTTACACTCCTCAATAATAAGTTTCACCAATGATTCTACTTTCTTTTCAAAACTAGTGTCACTAAAACAGATATCTTTAACTTTCTTAAATGTTTTTCTTAGATCTATATACCTTTTCGTCGTGTTCATATTTTTCTCGTCATTTTCTTTCTCTTGTATCGCCTCCCCACTACTGTTATACGTGTGTTAATTAGCTCATCTACATAAATTTGACCTGCAGCACCGAACAATTGTTCACTAGTGAGAGAATAATTTTTAAATAACTTTAAGAATTTTTAAGAATAGTTCTTTTAAATAACATGTCAAATGTTCTTCAAACAGCAGATGATAGTTGTCCGAATCTTCTAATTTGTTCACAGTCAAAGGCATTCCAATGTCCTTCAATTTTGCGACACTTTTGTTGGATTACTCCTACTCCATATGTCCGTGGTAAAACTGATCCATTCAACATTTTCTTAAAGCAAGTGACTTTTTCGTTCTTAGCTGGCATTAAAGACGTTCTAAAATATTTCTCTGACTTTTGTCAGCAACTTGGTGGAGATTTGAGGATCTGTAAAATTAAGCCTGCGAAATACTTCTCTTTGAATGAGATTGTACGCAAGCGTGGCTACGATGATGAGATCCATAATACATTTATCGATCCGCAGAGAAATCAGATGATCGGTCCATGGTGGAGCTACTGTGTTTTCAATGATATGTGGTAAAGTAGATTGTTTAATTTCCTTTTTCACACCTTGGGATGCATTCACAATCCCTGATTTTTTAAATTTAATCAAACTTTGGTATTTAACACTGGCTTCACAATAGGCTTCCCATTCATTTCTATGATTTTTGCCATATGGTTCTTTATGTTTGCTATCGCCTGTTTTGTGGCAGAGAACTGCCGAGGGACAATGATTTACTGCATATTTTGCAAGTTGCTTTGACATCATTCTTTTTAAAATATTCCCATATGGGATCTAGTCCCACAGATGACATTTTGTAATATTATATATGTGGAATCAATTAAAAATGTAGAATTTATTACATTTTTATAATCCTAAGTTAGTTAACTAATGAAATTAATTTTGTGACTCTGAAATTTATGTTTAATAAAAAAGAGAAGAGATAATTTACTTTCCGAGCATCTTTTTGGTGTTAGTAAACCTACTCGAAAATCCTATTTTATAGGCCAATATTTTATTGAGTACACACAATAATATCTAATTACATTTTGCCTATATCCACACTTTATGTTATTGATTAGTTAGGTGCTTGGACCCGTGAATCTCCTTTATATAAGAAATTTTGACTAAACTTATTTATTCACTACCAACCAACAATAATGACGTTAAATTACAAATAGATAAATGATATAATACGCACTTCTTTCAATCAATTAAGTATATATAAAGTAAAGTAACCTACATTCTTTAAAGTAAATAACTTGTAATTCTTGTGATAATTTAAATATTATATCCTATTATTATTGGAAAACATACTTACGTTTCAATGTCCCACTTACAATTCCTTTACCATTTTTTTACACAACAGTAATCAATCACAAAATCACTGTAAAGTGTAATCATTGTATACATTACACTGTAATACATACAAATTGACACGTGCGTGCATAAACTTATTTCGTGTGGCTTGCCGGTCTCTCGTGCTGGCCGATCAAACTCCCCCGACACCATTCCCCGCGCGCATCCCGCGGGCCCGCTCCTAAATAATCAATAGTTAATAATAGTTCGTTCATTTTCGGCGGCCGGATGCAAAACTTTAACTTCGGCTTCGAATGTGCGGCCGAAGCCGAAGCTTAGGTCGGTCTATAATAGCCGTAAACGTTCGTCAGCCACGCAATGTCCCAAACTGAATCAAAAGAAGCTCATGGTGGTCCTGCACCGGTATTATCCACTACACCTTCTTGAGATCTGGCACAACAATTAATACAGATGTGTACTGTAAACAGCTGCAAATGACGATGGACAAGCTCACTATCAAACAACAGTCTGGTCAATCGCTCTAGTCCACTGCTTCTTCATGATAACGCTCGTCCACATACTGCACGACAGACAGTTGCAGGAGCTTCGATTGGAAACTTCGTCACCCACCATATTCGCCAGACCTTGCCCCTACTGCTTTCCATTTTTTTTGGAATTTGGATAACTTTTTACAGGGGACTAAAGTACTCTGATGAGGCAGTTAAAAACGCCTTCAGAGAATTCATACATTCCCGGCCCCAGGAGTTCTATAGCAGAGGCATCAATCAATTTCCATTAAAGTGGCAAAGTGCATTGATAATAATGGACAATACTTAAATATATAATTTTCATACAAAAAAATAATATTTGTATTTTTCCTTTTATAGGACAATTTCATACGTAAGGACCTAATATTAAAAAAAAATTTGAAAGAGTGTTTAATGTTTAAAGGAGAGAGTACAAACCGTGCAGTTTTAATGATTTATAGCAATCTCTTCCAGACAACCTCGATAAAAGGGAGTTGCGACTGAAATAAAAACATAGAACTTTATTATTTTCACACCAAGTATTATCAACGCGTATACAATTTTAATTATGCTTCATTAAAAAACCATTGGAAATTTTGAAGATTCCACAAATAAATTGGTACTTTTTTTTAAGGTGAACCAGATGAAAACGAAATCTATGATTTCTTTGAGAAGAACCAATCTCCAGTTGTAAAAGAGCTGACAGACAAGATTTTCGAACATATAACACAGGCTGCTACTGGGGCGACAACAGGAGATTGGTTTGTCATGTTGTAAGTGTTCTATTTTGTTCTTTAAGGGAAGAAAAATTAGTATTCCTGCAGTGATGCTCAAATTATGCGCTCCCGAGTTATCTTCGGTGCTTCCGCGACTCTTTAGGCTCTCATACTTCACAATAAGCTTCCCGTCAGCATGGAAGGTAAGTTATGTTCACCCTTTACCTAAAAAAGGTCACCGCACCGACCCGGCTAACTACAGGCCAATAGCGATCACTTCCCTTCTCTCCAAGGTGATGGAACGTGTCATAAACACACAGCTCCTTGGGCACCTAGAGGATCACCAGCTGATTAGCGACCGTCAATATGGATTTCGCCATAATCGCTCGGCTGGTGATCTTTTAGCGTATTTAACACACTGCTGGGCCATTTAACACACCGCGATTAAGAGTAGACGCGAGGCTCTAGCTGCGGGCCTCGACATCGCGAAAGCTTTTGACCGGGTATGGCACAAATCGCTACCTACTATCCAAACTACCATCTTTCGAGTTGCCCGAAGGGTTGTTCAAATGTGTACAACCCATTATGCGAATGGGTTGCCAGTTTCCTGACTGGACGGTGCATCAGAGTCGTTATGGTAGTTGCTCCGACACCATGTTTATTAACGCTGGCTTCCCGCAAGGCTCCGTGCTATCCCCAACTCTGTTCCTTCTACATATCAGCGATCTGTTTCAAATTGGTGACATACATTGCTATGCAGAAAACAGCACGGGGGACGCCTTGTACAGGGGCCGCGCCAACATCCCTCTGGTCGAAGTGGAAGAAAGTCGCGTCAGGCTTGTCTGAAATCGGAGACACTTTAAATCTAGTCTCGATTTGGGGTTCTCTAAACCTAGTGGATTTCAACCCCAGTAAGACGCAAGTCTGTGCATTCACCACTAAAAAAACCCCCTTTGTCGTAGCATCTCGCTTTCAGAGCGATCTTAAGATCTTGGAGATTATCGGGATTCTTGGTGTCGACATTTCCAGCATAGTCGAATTTAGGGGTCATTTGGAAAATAAAGCCAAAATGGCCTCAGAAAAGCTCGAAACGGTACTTCACCCCTGGGTAACTCCTAATGCTCTACAAAGCTCAGGTTAGGCCCCATATGCTTACATCTCTGGGCCGGCGCACCGAAATATCAATCCGTTTGACTCCATCCAACGACGTGCTGTTCGAATTGTCGACGATCCCACTCTCACAGGCGGTTTAGAACCCTTCAGCATTCAGAGAGACGTTACGTCTCTCTGTGTGTTCTACCGCCTGTACAACGGGGAATGCTCTGAAGAACTATAATTCCCACCTTGGGTGTCTACAACCGCACCTCCCGTCACAGAAAAGTGAGGTGTCGCGTACTGTTCGGTCCAAAAATCATTTTATACCGTCCAATTAAATCCAGCCGCCAGCCCATACAGATTTTAATGGGTTAAAAGGAACATAATTTCATTAAAGCCAATTTACACAATTATTTTATCGCGAACCCGTAGGCTGTGGAACGAACTACCTCAAGAGGTCTTTCCCTTAAGCTACAATATGGGGTTCTTCAAGAAAGCTGTGAATAGGATTTTGCAAGGTCGGCGGCGCACCCGCATACCCCTTGGTGTTGCAGGTGTCCATGGGCGGCGGTAACACTTACCATCACGTGGGACCGCTTGCTCGTCCGCCTACTTCACTATAAAAAATAATTAAATGATCACTTTTAAATTTCATTTTCATTGGTCTATTATTTTGACATCATCCCTCTAACGTCCCACTGCAAGACACATGCCTACTCTAATAAATCACTATGTGGTTTATTACCACATTATTTATGTGGTTTATATGTGGTTTATATAATCTACCACGAGGACCTAGTGCGGATTGGTGGATTCACATGTACTATTTTTTTTTAATTATTCATTTAAAAAGGAAATAATATTTATTTTTAATGAATAGACTGATAGAATCAAATATTTACTTGAAAAGTACTACTAATAATGGTGGACGCCTATCTTAATATTTCTTTTGTACGGTTACCAACAGGTCAACGTATATCCATCGGTACCTTAATTCGCAAGCAATAAGGGCTAGAATCGAATGGTTTCGGGTACATTATCATGTTGCTGGCTGACTGTATATAACAGAGTGGTTACAATGTAACATCTCGCTAACATACTCTGAAAGTGTGTTTGTATGTTTGTTTAATTTCTCCCTCATCCCTTCTTGTTTGTTCGGAATACGAACATGGCCGACCGGCATTATTTAATTAGTAGTATTGTAAAATAAAATGTATCTTTATCAACAGCTATGGTGCGTCATGTGTAGAATGTCAGAGACTGCACGCAGTATGGGAGGGTGTGGGCGCTAC
The DNA here is from genome assembly GCA_914767545.1 of Sesia apiformis. Classification (NCBI taxonomy): domain Eukaryota; kingdom Metazoa; phylum Arthropoda; class Insecta; order Lepidoptera; family Sesiidae; genus Sesia; species Sesia apiformis. The sequence goes on from OU611953.1 coordinate 11,005,291, forward strand.
ACTCCGCGGACGCGTCAATGTCGCGCGTATGGATGCAAATCTAGCCGGCGTCAACACAGCTAAGAGATTCCATGTTACTAAACTACCCACTTTCCTCTTGTAAGTAATAACAGCCACGGTTCTTCTTCATATAACGTACATTAACTGATGCACCATGTAAATTTTCAAATGATTTGTGTAATTTTATGTGGTCCAAAAAACTTGCTTGATTAGATTGTCAAAGAGCGATTTTCATACGGAACAGTCGCCGGTTTACACTATTACGGTTTATTCGATTCGGTTTTCTTATATGGTTTAGCCGTAAAGGTAAAAAGCCGTAAAGCCGTTCACATTTTATACTTTTTGTAAGTCGGTTTTCTGATACGGTAGAACCGTTTCGGGGCAGTGGTTCAAGTGTGCTGCAAAGTTTCGTAAAAGATGGACGTCGACGACGTTGCGACCGCGGTTAATTGCTGGTATAATAGGCGTAGAAAAAATAAAAGAAAACAGAAGATTTTGGGAGATTACATTTACACTTACACGCCGTTAATCACAATTAGGAAGATTTACACGCCGTGATACAATTAGATAATTGTATCACGGCGTGTAAATCTGGGTCACTTTTGGACACTCGTGTTAGAATTGCGAATTGATGAAACAAAATTCTACAATTAGTTTCGCATGTCAATGTTAGCGTTTGACGAACTTCTGGGAAGATTGGAAGAAGATTTGAAAAAACAAGAAACGTTTATGAGAAACTGCTTTATTACCGTACGCCGCTCACGGTTTTCAGTGACATGACATGGCAGCGAAAATAGACGAAACGTTTTTTTTACCGCATTCAGTTTTACCGTATAATGAGAATACACCAATATGTTTGCATACGCCACTGGAAACCGCATAAGAAAACCGTTTCGGTAAACCGCAAGGTGTGAATCGGGTGTTACTTGACAATTGTTTGTCAAACATGCCGTTAATTAAAATTTCTCTGAAACACGTAGTTTCTGTGACAAACGCGCGAAGTTTTACATTATCTATCAATGATTATGATTATATTATTACGTATTGTAAAATAGTAGTATTATACGCTCGATTATGATTTATAGCCTGTTTTAGAGAGCATGGCATGTTCTAAACTCCATGATAATATTAAACCCCTAAAACATTCCATAAGGGTGGTAGTTGCCAACTTTCCCATGGAAAGGGTGCGTGTTTCAATCGAAAACTACCTACGTTTGAAAGATTCTATAAAAACAAATGGTGAACATTTCGAAAAAACGGTATATTTTTAAAATGCTTACCTATTTTTTCTAAAATAACACAAATTCTTCTAATAAAATGATAATGCAGAAATAAAAATATCAATGTTTGCTTTGTAACAATATTTATGGCTAGACTAGATACATTTAATAATAGGGTTTTTGAAAAAAAAAATTTTTTATCATTAATGGAAAGATCATATACACATTTTATAACAGAACTATTTTTAGTTTTTCGCTTTAATTACAAAGTTATATTTAATTACAAATAAATTTTTGAATCCAGTACCGAAAACACGCGGACAGTTCCCGAACAAACCCGAGCGCGTGTGACGTCACAATGTTAATTTCTACTCATTGTAGCACACAGCTGATACAGTATTTTGACTATTAATCGATTAAATCTTGTTATTATCGTCAATATATTAATAAATATATCGAAAATGTCTAACCTTAAAAGTTATCGTGCTTGCTTCGTACCATTATGTACGAATACTACAAAAACAACTCCTGAAAAAATGTTTTTAAATGTTCCACAAAATGTTAAACGTCGAAATAAATGGTTCCAAGCAGTGCGACGACCTAATTCCAAAACAACATCAAATTTTTTTTGTTGTGAAGATCATTTTGATGTAAGTATTTTATAATATAGTAATTAAAAAATATTTATGTAAACGTATAAATGAAATAAATAGCATTCGATAAATAAAAATTAATTATATTTAATGACGAATAAATCATTTAATATTTTAATTTACAATATTATTTTTTTATAAACTTACCTTGATGCTTTAGCACCTCGAACTTCAGCTGAATTAAACCGAATATCATTTTTAAGAAAATCTGTTATTATAAATATATCCACATCAGGTATATTATCGGAATTAGCCTTTATAAATCCTTTATCACACATAACTAAATAAAAGTAGTTAATATAAATATTTTTTTAAACTAAATGTCGGATATTTGTCGTCAATTTACACGTAGAAGCCTGTGATACTGTACTATCGAGAAATCCTTTTAACATTATGACGTCACAAACATGGCGACCAATCGTAGCGCGTTTGTAGTCACGTGATTCTTTTTAAAATTTTATCAATTTTAAATTGTTTATAATAAATTAAATAAACATTTTTAAGAGTATTTCGCATCGATTATTAATATAATTTATGATAAAGTTTTAAAATACATAAAAATTAATTGATATTTTTTTTTTTTCAATAACCCAATTTGGCTGCTTTTGTAAAGCAGCCAAATTAAAATGAAAATAGACAGTAATGAAGCATTATCTACTTTGTTTACCTGGAACCGTTTCTTGTCTTGTAAAAATAAGTGTTTATATAGATAGGAGATATTAGCACTTCATCAACGGTATGTAGGACTAACTCACTGTATAAAAACTACATTTAAATTTTTTAATAACTATTTGTTTTCTAATATGTAATATATATTTTAGCTTTCGTCTGGGCAAAGTCTACAGATATGACCTACCGAAGATTGATGTGAAATCATTTGTTGCTTTTGCACAAGATTGGTACAAGAATGCGCAGGGTGTAACTGTGCCTCTCGTTCCATCACCATTGTAAGTACTTATTAAAATCTCTAAATATATAAAAGATAATAATAATAATACTCTTTATTGTTTATACTTACAAAGAAATTTACACACATAGTTACAAAACAACAGAAAACAATAGGCGGGCTTATCGCAATTGTGCAATCTCTTCCAGACAATTTGCGTTAGGGAAATGTGATTAGGAAAAATAGGCGTTGCATCACAAGTGATATAAAAAAGAAAGGAAGAGAATAGTCGTATCTATACACAATACATTTACACAGATTTACATTTTTATATATATAAAAATATATATAAAAATAATACATATTATACATAAGTATTCCAATACATAAATACACACATATATATTACAAATACTATTAAGGATAACAACAGTGTTGAAAGAATTAAAGCAAGAGTACAAGCGAGAGGTAGGTAGAAAATATAAGATTGAATCATAAATCTGTCTGCTTGTTCTAGCTAATCTCGAAAACTACCTGGACAATTTCCTTGCAGTTTTCACCATTGTATAGACTTGTAAAGTATTTTGAGGATGGTGTTAAGGTTTTTTTTTATTAAAATCAGTTTGGCAGTTTGAATTTTTAATGATCAATTTTGTCCCCTCCCTCTACCAAAGCTGTTTCCCGGATATTGAAATTTTAGTGAAAACTTAAAAATTTTAAGTTAAAAATCATAACCAAAATTCGGTGCTAATTATGGATATTTAATTTAATATGGTCAATATTTTATGGATTTCCATACTGACAATAACGTCCCTTGGCTCAGATGTCATATTTTTTTTTATTAAACATTTTTTTTATTTTGCAGCGATGTAATAGTGGATTGGTGCGTGGAAATGCTCAAGTATAGTATTGATATTGGTTTAGGGATACTAGAGCAATATCCATGGTTATGGAAAGTTGGCATTTTGGGAATTGTGGGATTCGGCCTTGTAGCAATTACAGCTCTCATCGCTTTAATCAAGGCACGACAACCGAAACCTGCAAGAAATATCAAGAAAGATAAGAAGAGTAAATAAGTAATGCACTGATGAACTAAGGACATTCTTGCGTCACATACAATGCACTGATGACCTAAACTGACTAGTCTGTGCATCACATGTAATGCATTGATCACCTAAACAGACATGTTCGTGCATCACATGTAATGCACTGATCACCTAAACTGACATATTCGTGCATCACATGTAATGCGTGACCTAAGTTAAATATAAGTAAATATTAGATATAGACGATAACATTTTGATATTCCTATTCTTATTATAGTTCATGGTGATGTACCTAGTAACTAACCTCTATAATTTTACAAAATAAGGACCTTTATATAATTTATTGCATTGTGAAAGCAGTTATATTTTTTATTTTTTGTATGTGATCAATCAATCGTTAGTGTTAGTGAGTACTGCATTTATTGTAATAAATCATATTTTTAAAATAAACCTGTATTTTAAAAAACCTTTTATCGCAAAAATGTCACGTTTAAAAAATGTCCTAAACAAATGATGAAATAAAACGAGATATTAAAAAATCTTCCTTTATTAAGGGGCCCTTAAAAACATGCTCTCGCGCTCCCCTAATTAAACGTATTAAATCGTAATATTTCGAAGAAATAAAAATTGTGTGATTAATTACAGTTAAACTAGTTGATTTGTACTATACATATTGTTTTATTCTGCATTTTACATGCATTTGTACTTGATATTAAACAAACGTATCTAAAACATACATTTTTAAAAAAAAACATAGTTTTTTTACCATATACATGCTGAGTAATACATATGACTTAATACTAATTTATACATATTATACATAGAAACATACAGTGGCATCATAACAAACATTGTAGGACACAATCACTACAATAACGTATTCATGTGTATACATTTTTGAATCGTCATATAAACCACATCTATATATTACCAGTTTGAGCTTGCTGAGTTGGTAACAGATCAATCAATTCCCATTACCTATAGCCACATTCTAGTACATGTACACGAATACACACAATAGTACTCATGTACCATAACTCAGGATAGTTAATTTTAGATTCTAAAAATACAGAAGGTTCACTTTAAAAATTTACAAAAGTATATATGTTCTGCACGAAGCTAAATTAAATCTAAAACTCAGTAGAGAGCACTCGGCTATATGGTCCGGTTATTAGAAGACTGACTGCTGATATAAATATTTAACATATCGTAAAAATCATTTTACAACTCTATAGTTCTTTAATAATATTTTTCTATTTTATTGTGTTATGTTATGAGTTAAGAAAGAAACGGTATTTACGTAAAATGAATTAAATACAGAACTCTTCCTAGGATAACCGGGCCATAAAAATCGTTGTTTCTACCCTTCACTAGATAACTTCAATGATAACATCGGTGGGTAGCAGTAGCGTGAATTAGTTTTGAGATTAGTAAACAATAGTGCCTCTTTTTTTTCTCAAATGTCACATTTATATACCTACATATATAAATGTAATATTTGAAAAACAAGAATATTGTCGGATCTAGTTTCCTATAAGTTTCTTACAGACTTTAGTGGAATCTTAAAAATAACATTTTTTTATTGTTTTGTCTTCAAAATCAGATTTAAGGCGAATCTCACACGACACCGCACACCGGAGCTAGATTTATAATAATCTATGTCGCAGCGAAGCGCGTCGTGACGGTTCCAGCGTCGCATCGGTTGCATACCAACCGATGCGACGCTGAAACCGTTACGACATATAAACCGCGCCGCGCTTTGGAACAGAGATGCGGCGACGCAACAGTGCAGACAGAGTATAACACATGAGGCGCCTCAATACCGTGTGGTTTTTCGTCGTATGAGCCTTAGTTTCTATTTAAACTTCTGAATCTTGAAACAACAAAAACTAAATGTTACCTACTGTACTAAATAATGCCAGAGTCATGAATACTGCAATCATTTCAGCATGATTAAGCAAAGAAAGAAACAATCATCCAAGCACATTTTCAGAGTCCATTATTTATTTAGTTAAAAAACTTTATATAATTATTTAACTAAATAAATAATGACTTAATAATAAAATAAATAATAAGTGACTTAATCGTACAAAAGGCTATCTAAATGCCTGGAGGCATTCTCTATACAGCCAACCTTTGGATTGAACAGAAAGGCATGTTGGGGAGTGCGATGAAATGTATTTTATTTTATTACGATGAAATGGGATGGGAACGGGCTCTGCCATATCTCACTCACTACCGAAATACGTATAATATGTACATTGGGGAAGTAGGATAAAATGGGAAACAGTACATTTCAAGCCAGTTTTTTGTGAGAGGGGTAATGTGGCCAGTCGAGGTGCCCAGTAGCTGCAGGAATGCAGCATGCACTCTCCCCCTCACTATATAACTTAAACAATGATTAATGAATACTTTACACTTGCAACAACTATTTATATACCTACTCATAAATAGTACGATATTGCAACTTAATATTATATATATAAACCATACATACATATAGATATAATACTATAATAATTAATTCTATATAATACATATAGAATAAGTAATGAACAGAAAAAATCAAGGTAAAGGGTCGAAAATAAAATAAATAAAGGATATAAATAAAAATGTCAAGAGTAAATAGATAGTAAGAATGGTTGTGGCTACCAAAATTTAAATTTTTAGTGAGAATCACCCCGATTTTTACGTAAACGCCGATCAGTGTGCTCGGCACTGTGTGAAGAAAATATTAAATAGTGATTAATTATTTTCAGCTGATACACCTGATCAGGATATGCGACTTACAAAATCAGTTTTGTAGAGGAAATCGTTAGTATGGCGCGTGGCAGTGTGCAAGTGTCACTTTGTTCACGCCGATCGGCGTGAGCCGCACTTAGAGTAGTTAGTATTAAAACACGACGATCGGCGTTTGCCGCATCGAATAGGTTAAGCAAGAAAAATACAAAACCACTTAAGATATTGTTATGTTGTAACCACTCATATTTTATAGTCTCTCAGTGTTCGAGTCATGGTTGAAAATATAAAGATGGCCACCAGCATTATTTAATTTGTAGTATAAATAGTAAAACATTTTCTCTGTATACAAGATGCACACCCTGGGTGGATATCATCAAGCCTGCTTAAACTATGCAATTTGAACTTGTAACTGCTAATTTCAGCAATCTAAAGTGCTGTAGGCATATTTTAATAACAAAAGTGCTAAACTATTATAACATATAACAAGCTGAGAAAGGAAACTAAGCAATTTTCCATTAGATGGAATATTAATGTATTTACAAGTGATATTAAATAGTAGATCACAATGAAGAAAACAAAGGTTTTCTATTAGACTAGAAATTTATTCCATTATACAGTATCAACCTCGATATTTATTCTAAACACTGTGGCTGGATCAGCTAGTTCTGTTCTCACAGCATTTTCAAATTTCTTGAAAATAATAGAGAACTCCATTATATTTTGTGGCTTTGATTCTATCCACATTTTATCAAATTCATAGAAGAGATAGCAATAAAATCTGTGAAATAAATTAATGTAGGGGATATACTGTTTAGCATTATACATATAAGTTTTAGCAGAACCATCGTTTAGTAGACAGTAGGCCATCGAGGTTAGATTTATGCCCACTATAGCAAATGTGTATCCATACTTTGGGTGGTGTGAGTGACTTAGTACATGACTAGAGGCTTGAGGATATTCTGTAGCAAAGTAGAGTAGATTTTCGAGTCCAAGTAATCCCATTCCACGGAAATCTGTCTTTGGATCATCACCCTGAAATATATATAAAATAATTACTAAATCATGCATAAACCTAAATATTAGTAGAGAAATGATTTAGATACCCTACAAGTCATGTGACTCAAATAAAATTTTCATTATGTAGCTTATATAGAATTATTATTAAAAAAAAAACATTGTTATAGTTACTGTAATATTAAATATTGATTTAATGAAAGTGGCATTGATTGTCTAGAGTTTAGACCATATTAGTTGATTGCCCTCAATAAAAATTGTGAGTGGTCATTAATTATGATTTCAATAATAAACATTTATTTACAAGTTTTATTATTCATTGTTTCAAACTCAGATTACATTTTACGTTACAACAGATTTAGATATATTTTTGCTTTTTGAAACCATAAGTTAAGTTTTTGGTAAACTAAATCATTGTCTAATAATTTTAAGATTTTACTTTATAGGATGTGATGGAACTATCGATAAACTATAAACCAACCCTTTAGTTTATTTCTCCACTGTTAAATACAGGCCTGTCCTAAGGTTCACCACCACAATTGGATCTTTGGTGTATATTGCTGTTATTATCTTTGGTGTGTATATATCTTCTCATCTATCCACTACCAGTAGACTTCTAGTTGCATCTCTCGTTACACTATATTTGAAATATTTTCAATTAAATTACCTGGAATCCTATGTGCTGCCATTGTTTAGTAACACGAGCCTGCAACTGTTCATGGGGTACTAATAACGACCACAACTTCAACAATTTCTGTTCATGTTCAGGATTGTTATTATCAAACTGTATTTGTCGCATTTCTTCCACTTCGTAGTTAAGGTGTCTATAGCTCCAAATTTGTTCTAAACATCGTCTAAGTGATACGATGAACGAACTATGCAATTTTGGATTAATTTTCTTAACCCTGATTATGATGCTTACTGATGGATCAAGAACTGCACGGAAGTTGAGTGGTATAAACCTCCTTTCGGATGCTACTGTATCCAAATACGCTACCACTTCTTTGATATCTCTTGTTCGAGACAACATCAAGGATCTCTCAACATTGGAAGTTCTTGTTGCTCCAGCTACATCACCGTAACATATTCTTTGTAATTCACACAAGCAGGTCGTTTTTCTAAGGAACCACTTGATGAAGGGTCTAAGGTACCATTGTAGCAGTGACCAGATGCTAGGAAATATCATTTTTATTTATAATTTGGATTCATGTACATTTATGTTTTCCTTTTTTCCACAGTTGATAAATTTTGTTGTCATGACAATTGAATGTGACAGATTTTTTTTTTGTATAATATATATGTAGACACTGGCATAGCTATTGATCCATAAAAAGTAAACAATTAAACAGAATTGTTTTAACATGTCATTGTCCAGTCTCGTCGAAGTAGGAGTCGTTTAGTAAAGTGATAGTAGTTTTACTAAGGACATAGTTTTACTAAGGATTCCTTGGAAGAAAACGAAAAATGCAATCTTACGCTTTTATTTAATTATCACACACATAATGTGCATTAAACATTATGATACTAGGCACTTTAAAGTTTAATAAACTCTATTAAACCTAAATCCCATAATACACAATATTACAATATTCAAACAAATATTTAACTTTACTTTTTGGGTTCCCGCCAAAAAGTCTACTGGAAAAAATGTCATGGGTGCGTTTAGCAGAAAAGCACTAGACGGCGCGTCGCAACGAGCGTTGCGTCAAATATCAGAATATTGGCTGGGCTGAGCACACATGGAAGGGGTCGTTAGCAGTGCGTCTAGATTTGCGGTGAGTGACCTGCACTGTTTTGTTTTAATACATCGCGACGTGCATAATTTTACATTTAACTGCGTAAAAATCTTTTTAATTATAGATAAATATTTTAAATACATGTTTTTCGTCAACAATGTATTAATAACTGACTAATTTTATATTTTTACATTTTATGACCGCAACGCACCGTATCGCAACGCAACGCTCGATATGACGAGACGTGTTGCAACGCGCTGTTAGCAGTACAAAGCCTAGAAAAAAAATTGGGAATTTTTTAATGTCCACAGAGATCTAAAGGCACTCTATGATATGATATACTTATTTTATTAGTTTTTACGTTGGTATCTATTTAATAATTCACTACACTGCACAGTTATATGTGTTACCAACTTATTTTTAGGGTGGGCGTCAAAGCTGTCTGGAGCTCAATTCAGAATCATTTTCAAATTCAATAATTTTAATCGCATAAGTTATGTATGTATAATAATGGTTATGTAAACGGGGTTACTCACGATTTATTATTTATTTATTATAGCCAATGCAACGACTTTGAAAGCTACCTCCAACCGGTGTATGCCGAAGGCGTCTTTAGATTGGCTCGGTCTCACCCGCTCCGCTCTTTTCACCCACTACGAAACAGAAATTGTAGGTAGGTATATGCATTTGGGGTAATATCATGTATGTATTTTTGTGTACCATCCCTTTGTTTCCACTAGTCTAAAACAGCTAGACCGATTTTAAAGCGTTTTTTTTTGTAAACTGAATTGTATTGGAATTGGAATTGTAATTGGAGCGTGTTACTGGATGGGTGTTGTGTTTCTAACTCACCAGGGGACGTTGCTGTACCAAGTTAAAAGTTGTATCGCTTTACAATTTCTAAACCTACTTACTACTTATTGGATCTACCTACGTACCTACTTACGTATAAGTACCTACTTACTGGAACGCGTCTTTTTGAAGTGTCTTCTGAATAGAGGTGAGTGTGGCGTTATTTATTATCATATTATATATTTTACTTTAACTTCGGCTTCAGCATGCTGACGCCGCTGTGTTTGGAATCATTTTTTTGGAGTTGTCTGGTTCTTTGAACGGTTCTAATACACAAAGGAGAGTGATGATATATCCTGCAGGCGATTGCGTGCGTCCAAAGCTATAATTTTACAATTGCAAGATGCTTCAAATTCCAAACCATTCAAATAAATAATCATAGCAATGTACCGCGAATTTCTTCTGCTGGAGTTTAACTCCAAATTTAAGCGTCACGGAATAAAACCTGGTTGACAGAGTTTGGTAGGTACATACAGAGCAGGGGAATTTTTAGCGCGATCGAACTCCAACGATTAAAACGTGAGACTGTTCCCCAGCTAGATGACGCCCCACTTTGGGATGAGGTCAGCTCTCATCGAGATGGCCATGAGGAGACCGTTAACAGACCAGATTGTGCTGAAGAAAGCTCAGTAGAAACAGTCGCACAAGAACTGGAACAAATACTCCTGTACACTGGAAGGGGCGATCCTGGAGTATCACGAAATGCCTCTAGAATTAAGGCTTTCCCGAGTAGCTCAGCGTAAAGGTTCGAGATGTCGTTAGGGCCATCAATAACATGTTGCCTCCGTTTCTGGAGAGCAGCACTGGCCTGTGGGATACGGATTCGATTCTATTCGGCGCCGCTATGGGGACATGGCGGATCGTCGGGGTCTGAATGCCGAGGACAGGGATACACCACTTGCCAGAAGGTCGTTGCTTGGCGTAAGCGAATACGGCGATACTCAGGTACCAATAGAATCGCCACTTCATAAGTGACCAATAGTTCTATAAGAATTTGGAGTGCCCCAAAATAAGGGCAACGGGCCCGAGACCGACACAGGCTGACGTCGTCGCTTTTTGGTAAAGCCTGTGGTCACAACTTGTTACCCATTTCCTGGGCCCGTGGATATAGACGGTCGAGGAAGCATGTGCTGAGATCGCGCCGATGAAAAAAAACATTGGTCGAATTATGCTAGGAGGTCTGAACTTTGCGTTAATACGACCGATTAGTCCCGATCAACCGATCAACAGGCCCCGATCAACAGTGCAAAAGATCTCTGGTTCGAACCCCGGTCCATTTTTGTATGTGTCTCTCGACCCATGATTCAGGAAATCCTGGTATTTGCCAGTAAGTTATAAAAAAAATGTTTAGGTACCACTCAGATAGAATCAATAAACAAGGTTTTAGTTCGAATTTGTGTTTTATTTGATGAAAATCGTAGGTAATTCATAAATTTTACAATTAAAATTATTTACATTGCCACAATACAAACACGATGGCCGGTCATCGTATTACTTTTTATTTACAAAGGCTATGCGTGTTTAATGTTTTTATAATTGTATCAAAGTCTAACTACAAATTAGATAGTGAGATTGCAATTAAATAATAACTAAATAAATATTTAGTTTCTTTTTAAATCTTTGTACACGGTGAAGTCCATTCAGTGCTGAAACTATGTCATTGATTTTTCTTAATACCTACCTATTCGTATGTTTTAACAAATCGCTTCAAGACTACAATTACAATAAAAAAATGCACTTACCTACTGGCTATAATGACGGATTGTGTAATTGGTTAAACAAGTAAGTACTTAGTTATACCTACTTACAAATATTTTTAGAAAGTATATATTTTGCTCACTTAAATGTAATTGCTAATTGATACAATTCCATTTCCACATACTAGGTTAATGTAATAAATAATATCGAAGTAAACGTTTGAATGTGTTCACAAAATTAGAAAATTGCAGGCGTCGGGTACAGGATTACCACAATAAGTCTTCATAAGTTCGCAATAAGTCCTTCGATGTACCTGTGCAGTAGCAACACCTACTACTAAAGTCCTTAGTAGTAGGTGTTGGCAGTAGACACATTTTAGGAGCGCGGTAAACATTATTCCACCAATGGCAATGTTGATAATTTCGCGCGCTGAAATCTTGTGCCATTATTGGTCGATGGATTTCGCGGTAAATTGCGGCCGGTCGTGTCGTGCGCATCAGTCAACTCTCAGATTGCATATTGATAATACGTGGGTCGACGATAATTACACTTAGTGGCAAATAAAGCGGTTACTGATATTTATTATGACTTCTCTTAAAAGAGGGCGGCCGTTGAACATTCAAACGAGAGAAATTATTTTAAATGTTCACCGATTTATACACAAGAAGTCAAGAATCAAGTTTTTAATACAGACTATTTTCAGAAAATTATTAAACTTACACCCCAAGCGACTGGCATTTAAAAATGTTTTTTCTAGGATTTTAAAAGAGCGCGAATTATCTCAATGTGCATTAACAAGTACAGGCTCTACGTTCAGTACGCCCAAAAAAGGACCCCCAAAACAAATTCACTGCCAACAACTAGATGATTTTGATTATCAATTTATTCGACGAAAAATACATGACTTTTATTAATTGAGAAACAATTGGTCACTCCTGAGAAAATCACTCCTGGGTAAATTATAGGAAGAGATCAATTTTAGTGGCGGCAGAGAAACTCTTAGAAAAATTCTGCGGCAACTTGGGTTCAAATTTAGAAGAGTAGAAACGAATAGGAAAATATTAGGTGAAAAAGACGATGTGAGATTACTACGAATGAAATATCTCAGAGAAGTAAAGAGATGAAGAGAAGAAGGCAGAGAAATCATATATGCAGATGAATCGTATGTGCACACAACGCATACAAAGGAACGTGCTTGTTCGGACAGAAGTGGGAAGGGATTAAAAAAACCTTTATCAATAGTTAAAGACTGATAATTGCTCATGGCGGTGGAGCCAATGAATTTATACCAAACGCGTTATTAATTTATAAATCTTCCCAAACAACCGGAGACTACAATAAGGAAATGAATAGAGACAATTTCGAAAAATGGATAAACACTAAAGTCATTCCAAATTTACAACCAAATTCTGCTTTTGTCCTAGATTATGCAAGCAGATGCAACAATAGTTCACTAATAAAAATATATATAGATTATAATCCAGGATCATTAAAACCAGAATTGTATGAAATAATTAAACTGTGCAAACACGAATACGTCCAGTATTCATTAGACACTGTCATGGAATCACACAGCCATAAGGTTTTGAGACCTCGGCCTTACCACCCTGATTCTAACCCGATTGAAAATATTTAGTCTCAAGTCATATCAACAAATTCAATGTTAATATGAATCTTACAGAAGTAAGACTACTTTTAGAGGAAAAAATTTCGTCAATAACACCAGAAGATTGGCTCAAAGTTGTCAATCACCCCAAATGTGAATTCATGACATTAGAAGAAGCACTTGACGAGCACATGGATGAATTTATTATTATTAATAGTAACGACTCGTCCTATTCATCGTAAATAGATTCAAATGCTAGGCAATACAAACGGCGAAATAGATGGTTAACTTCCACTAGATTGATTTTTTTCACAAATATTGTTTCTGTATTTAATTTTTCATGTATAATAAAAATAATACTTTTAGTGTAACGTATGTTTTTTTTATAACTTTGAATCCGTATCTTTTAATTTCTTTATATAATACAGACCCACTTAAGTTGTCCGACAGTGTACGAATCATGTGAGCGGGACAGAGCGTGATGCACGGCAAGTAATATTCTGCCAATAACACTTGCAAATAAAGTTCAATGTAAATTGTTTACACATTCGGCTATTGTCGGAATTCGGTGTGCACTTTTCTGCGTAAACGAAAACTGTCGAGAGGACTTATTTTTGTGGTAATACTGTACAATGGTGTCGCTAGTCGCTACGATACGTGATCAGGCGACCAGTAATTCGATAGTTATATGGTGGCTGAAGCATTGAACAACCGAGCGTTGGCACGATTGCAAACTTTTGTGCGTTCGTATACTAGTTATTACGATGATTTTAAAGTTCATTTTCGTCGCTCTAACCGAATGAATAGGTTTTTTCTACAACGTTATATTTGCGGTTCGTCAACCCACGGAGGATTTACTAAGATCCTCCGTGGGTTGGCGTTACGTATCCGTTTATTAAATATGATAATGAGGTGCAACTCTCGATCGGCCGATACTTTAATCACGAGATCGAGCGGCCAACCGCGCATATCGATAAACCGTCTCGTTTTATCGATAGATTGCGGTGCGGTAAGTCGTGTTCTCGTGTGTCTTATCTTAACAAACATTAGTTGCTCGATCAAGCGATCTGCCGTGTTAATAGTGGCGGTGAGCAGCGATCGGGTAACTACGACACCGTGTGTTCGACGCCTTAGGTAAAAATACCTAAATTATATATGCTCAATTACAGGTTACAGTAAATTGTATGTTTATTTTAAGTAAGGGATAGCAAAACGGCAGGCGGTTTTTCACGCGCTAAAAATGTAAATACGAATATAATATGTAGTATGTACTGATTGCGGGTATATCGTAATAAGTACCTATTACAAGTACCTTACAAGTTATACAAGCATGTTACAGATATAAATATCTTCATCCTTAGAACTTGTATTCCCATTCCATTTCCCAGTTCCATTCCCAATTTCCCAATTCCATTCCCAATTTACATTATGCATATTTGCACGGTTACAGTATACCGAATTTAGTAGGTAATGTCATAATTTAAGAATAAATAATACCTACCTATTCATCCTTATGTTTGTTTCGGTATTTATACTCGTAAGCATACTTACAAATGAAAAAATAAAGAAGTGAACAAGTACGTAGGTAATAATCACCAAATCATGTTACCAGATCATAGAGGTTATTTTTGAGCGTTTTTGATATTAATATAACAAAAGTTTAAAGGTTACACATATTATCTACTTACTTTTATATTCATATTATTCGATGTGTAGTATTGTGCCTCAAAGGATAAAATGAGAAGCGTTATTATAGTAAGAGCGTCTATCACAAACACATTAGATTATTAATATACTCGTATGTAGGTATACTCGATTATTTCTAGAATGACATTTCAACTATAAAGTGAAATACATAATATGAAAGTAACAAAGTTTATTGTTTATAGATATACTGTAGGCAGGTAATGAAGGCAATTGAAAATTTTAATTATTTCATATATCACTGATTTGGTTATTGATCCTCTATGTAAGTGCCATCTAGGTACTCACCTACTTAAAAGGAAATATAGAAACAAGTACCTACATATTGAAGTAAAACAATATTAACAAAGAAAAAAGGTCACTGTTTCAAAAACTGGGTTATTTGTAAGTTGCCATAGTTGAGAATAATAACCGTTAATAAACCGTTATTTAAATGCTTCTTTTCGATATTAGTATGTACCTACAACGAGCATTATCGACTAAGTAGTCAAAATGGTTTCATTTTGTGTTTAATTTATCTCACTAATGTCTTTTCGTGCATCTTATTTCCGTAAGCTATTCAATTTTACTTAATCTAGGTAAATATTTAAATTAATGATAATATTCACATCCAATAATATTATTGAAATTAAAATACACGAAAAAAATAGCAGCCAAATAAAAATCTATACGACGGTAAATAAAATAAAATAACTTATTACTTTAGTTTGTAGTTTAGAATAAATCTTAAACTCAATTACAGTGTCATTGTCGTCGCGAGTTTTACACAAATAACAAAAAAAACGAACGTTAAATTATTGTGTTTACCTAATAATGAAGTATCTTAATAATTAGTACGCATCTGATTAGATGAAACACGGAATATATTATGTCAACAAGAAAATCATAGTTCTATGAGATAAAACACCGTTCAAGAAACCTGAGAGGATTAGTTAAATATAGAGTATAATACCACTCAACTTATTCCTCAATAATATTCGCGTTGCTTCAGTCATATTAAGACAGGTCCAATTATATGGACGATTTTTTATCCATCTATTATCCTAATCTCAGACTTCGATCTCTGAATTATTCTGAGTCGTATTATTATAGGCACCTTATGTAGTTTGCATAAGTAGAGGTTGGTGTTGTACCGCTCTAAGCCAAGAACGATCAAAGAACGTTTATTGTAATGTTAGGAAAAAATAAATCTAATGTAGGTACAATAATAGTAACTATATAGTCAGGTAAAATTAGGTAGACCTTAAAAGGGATTTTTCAAAAATTAACTAGATAGGTTTTTGTTAAATTTTAGTTTAGGCTTGAAATAAAATCTTACCTAACAGTCCCGTAACCTATTGGCGGTGATAGGGTTAAAATTTAATTTTCCGTTTATCTCAGAAAATATTTTTTTTTGACAAAATAAGAAAAATTAAAACACGTTCTGTAACTGTAATCGGCTCTTTTAGTATCCACGTCTGAAAATTGGAGATGCACATTGACAATCTATGAGCGATGTATGGCCTTAAAACGCCACGATTGCCAAGAGGGTTGGCGAGTCCACTCTTTTAGAGGTGGTGTAGTCAGTCCCCAGGGCTTGTGGTAACTGCTTTGTTATCCCGTAGTCACCTTTTACTACACCCACGGGAAGGGATGGTGTGGCGCTATTCTAAAGTCAGCCGACAGCAACCACGCGGCAAACTAATTCATTACTATCAAATTTTGTTTAAAAAGTTGCTAAAAAGAAATCAACCCTTTCAAGATAGACAGATATAGGTATAGGCATAGACTGAACTGAGTATAAAACTCTCACGGGCAGTTTAGAACCTCTCAGTGCTCGGAGAGACGTTTTGCGTCTCTGTGTGTTCTACCGCCTGTACAATGGTGAATGCTCTGAAGAATTGTTTAATATAATTCCCATCTCGGGTTTCTATAACCGCACCTCCCGTCATAGAATACGTCCCGTCTCGATACGGAGGTGTCGCGTACTGTTCGGTCCAAAAACCATTTTATAACGCGAACCCATAGGCTGTGGAACTGCCTCAAGAGGTCTTTCCATTATGCTACGATATCGGGTTCTTCAAGAAAGCTGTGAATAGGATTTTGCAAGGTTCGCGGCGCACACGCATACCCCCTGGTGTTGCAGGTGTCCATGGGCGGTGGTAACACTTACCATCAGGTGGGACCGCTTGCTCGTCCGCTTATTTCCCTATCAAAATGTAACTTGACTATAAAACGTAGAGATTCTAGTATTTTTGTGGTTAGTATTATTTACACATAAGTTTTTCTTCGGGTTCTAAGTTTTCTCTACCCTTTTTATCGATTTCGTCAGAGATTTCCTAACTAAAGGTTATATTTTAAATTCCTTCATTTCTTATGCGGATTTTATGTCACAATTATTATCATAAGCGTTCCTATTGCTACCTATCACATTGCACTCTTTAGACAAGAATCTTCATGGCCGTGCCTGTGTACTGCAGAACAGTCAAGACGCGTATTTCTGCACATACCATACAGCCTGTAGTGCAGTCGTACAATTGCAGAAACATACCATTATAAGATTATTTGTAATATTATAGGCTCTATAAGCCTTATGGTCATGTAATATAATAATTGTAGTGTAGTTCATGTTTTATTTTTGGTATAATTCAGTTTAGTCTCTGAAACAGTTGATTCTACGAAACAATTCAATCTTTTATAGTAACAACTTTTAAGAATTATATTTTTTATAATAAAACATTGTAAAACTCGTAAAATATTGAAGTACAATCGAAGAGGGCTTTTGATGTTTTGTTTAAAACTTAAAACAAAGGTTTAAATAAAGGTCCACACCAAATATATCATGTTAGATAATATTTTTTGAAATCTAGTCTTACTTTGCTATATTATATGGGAACACATTATATTTGCACGTATTTCGGGTTGCATTAGGCAAGTGTATAAGGTTCTATTTTATTATAGAAAGATTAAAGAGAAATTTCGGCCATAATTCCTGTATCTATCTAGCTATCGATTTGAATACCGATGGCCGATATGAGTAAACTCCACTTTTTAAACTATTTTTATGTACGAGTATGTAAATATATTATTTAAGATTTATTCTAAACATAAAATGTTCAGAGCACGTAAACAATAACTGTAACAATAAAAAAAAAAAAAAAAAATTACTAATAACATTTGCAAGAATTACAACACTACTAGTATTATTGTTTTAATGGTACAGCATTATCGTACATTTTTCTAAGAATACATTTCAGCTTTTATTTACATAGATATTTTATCATTATGCGGCTTAATTTATATTATGTTATCGTAATCTCTCATTTTGCGAAGCGATTCATTAATTTGGTACCACACGTGAAAATGTGAATATAATAGGGGTTAAAGTGTGAAATTGCCGTTTTATAGTACTTTGAATAGTACTTTATACTTTGAATTGACATAAAACCTTCATGGTGTGAGATTTTCGAGTGAAACTTTTTTCACATGATACCTATGATGTTCTTGTTTTAAAAAATGTGCAACATTCGATTTTCGACTTTCAATTGTTTTTTTTATTCAGCTTAGACGGAAAACATGGATACTTCGAAAATCCGAGTAATCTTTGAATACGAGTTCCGACGCGGAACTAACGCGGCAGAAACGGCTCGCAATATCAATGCTGCGTTTGGAGAGGAGACTGCTAATGAACGAACCGTGCGTTTTTGGTTTAAATGCTTTCGTAATGGAAACTTCGACTTGAAGAACGAACCACGTGGAAGACCTGGTGAATAACACAGGTGAATAACGCTGAATAGTAGGAGATGGTGGAAGCCGATCCGAGTCAAACTACTCAGGAATTAGCGGCATGGTTTAACGTTACCTTACCTACAATATTGACTCATTTGCATCAAATCAATAAGATAAAAAAATATGAAAAATGGGTGCCTCATGATTTGACTGATTTGCAGAAAGAAACGCGTGTTGAAACTTGCGTCGCCTTGTTGAATCGGTACAGAAATGAAGGAATATTGGATCGAATTGTGACATATGACGAAAAGTGGATTCTTTACGATAACCGAAAGCGAAAAATGCAATGGCTGACCCCAGGTCAAACACCGCAACAGTGCCCTAAGGCAAAGCTTACTCGTACCAATAAAAAGGTAATGGTAACTGTTTGGTGGTCTATTCATGGTGTTATTCACTATAGCTTTCTCAGGTCTGGTCAAGCAATAACAGCAGATGTTTACTGTGCCGAACTTCGACCAATGATGGCGAAACTAGCAGTGAAACAGCCCCTACTCGTGAATCGATCTTCACCATTATTGCTCCATGATAACGCAAGACCTCACACTGCACGAGAAACCGTTGTAACTCTACAGGAGCTGCAGTTAGAAACCATACGTCATCCTCCGTACTCCCCAGACCTTGCTCCAACGGACTACCATTTTTTTCGTGATTTGGACAATTTTCTACGTGGTAAAAAATTTTCTTCCCAAGAGGCAGTACAAAATGCTTTCACACAGTTTGTCGAATCTACATCCCCAGAGTTCTATCGCAAAGGCATAAATGAACTTCCGATTAGATGGCAACAATGTATAGATAATGAGGATAAATATTTTGATTAAATAAATATGTTACATTTTAGAGAAAAACGAGTTTTAATTTTTCAGTACAAATCGGCAATTTCATACTTTAACCCTTAATACTTACTTAACAAAGAGTAGATAGGTACGAAAACAGTCTAGGTCCTACATATTCAGGGTAAGTGGGTAAGCACTGACGACGAATCTTAATTACACACAAGTAGATTAATTTCATAGCGTGGCATCCGCTTGATCAATTTTTTATAATTTTAAAAGGTTTTTTTATAATTTTGGAACTATAACAGTAGGTATAATAGTATTTATTAATTTCAATTAATCGTCTTTTTGTGTTTAATGATCTACTTTTGTTGTAATAAATACGACAAATAAAACACTCCCATATAAATTATATAATAACTAAGTACAAAAAATAAAGTGTCATTATAAATATTAGATATATCTTTTTATGATAATAGGTGCCTACAAATCTAAAGTTACCCACACTGCAAATCCTTTTATATAATATATTTACGATGGCTAACAAGAATATGCGATCAAATACCGCTTTAAATGATGTTTTAAATTTTCCAAAATTATAATACCTTCAAATAAAATTGTAATACTTAATAGGTACTTTCTTAAATAAATAATGTGTATTTATAAGATTTATAATACGTTGGTAGGGTTAATAAAATTATTAACGAGTAGGTAAGCACCGAAATATTTGGTAATAATTTTTATATAAGTACTGTTTATCTAAAGATGATCGCATTTGCATAATTATTATATAAAAATCCGAAATATATTTCAGCAAGGGAAAGCTTTCACAAATATATTAAATATATTGATAGCATAGAATATACATATAGGTAACAAACATCTTGAACAGAGCATTATTATAATTTAATTTCAGATCGGTATCTTATAAAGCGAATGATATGTTATTTTTATTTTATCTTACATTTTAAATTGTATAAAACTTTGCGAATTAAAATATTATCACTTATGTGTTTTTCCAAAATTCTTGGGAATGTTCGCATTGTATTTAACAATCAATAAACTTTAAAATATTAGTAACATAGAAAAATATAACAAGAGATCATGTGACTTATTTTTGCTATGTTATACAAGTGGCGGCATCCAGCTTAACATAATTTAAGCATATTTCCGGCGACTACATGATACCTTAAATCGATTATAAAATTAAGTATTTTATTTAAGCGAGAAATTATACTTAAGGCAATAGGGATAATTATTATATTAATATAGAGGCCGTTCATAAAATACGTCAAAATCAACCCCTCCCTTTTCATTATAACAAGTAACTATTGTTATTCACATAATTTGTCATTTTGCTACGTGTGTACAACAAAATATCATTATCTAATTTGCGCAAGAGAACGAAAAATTTAATTAACAACTTATTATTGTCATCATATATTTTTATAGTGTTCATTTTTAATGTGTAGATATGTAATAATTTTTATGTGATTCATTAAATTATAAAAAAATGTTAGGTAGGTACTATTGTAATCCCTCATATAAATTATATAATCCCTCATATAAATCATATAATCCCTCATATAAATAAGGTAATTGGAATCCCTCATATAAATGTAATTAATGAGTTTAAAAACCAGTAAATCAGTTTTAAAAATTGCAACTCTTATTGTTTATTACTTAACTAAGTTTAAACTATAAATTGCTCATAAAAATAAAAATAAATTTATTTCTCTATCTGACTCCTTACCCCCTTCATTGCCGCCCCCACTCTCGTTGCAATACGTAGATAATTATTTTATAAACGGCCCTATTTTCAATGTTTGAACCGATGTAGGCTCTTATATTATAAATAGATAATTTGAATTTAAAGCACAGCCAAAACGCATTTTGTTCTTACAAGGTATTGTTTTACTATATTTTACTAGTAAATATAAAACCTATTTTCCAAAACAGTTGACATGTTGGTCCGCTTTTAATTAAGCAAAAGGCATAGTAGAAAATGGTAATGAAATGGAACATTCATTTTAAAGTGAAGTGTCTACAACGACTTACATAATCCATAGCATTATTTAAAACCTTTTAAGGACCAAGTCCCTTGTGAGTAGACCCTAAAAGTTCATGACATGTGATTTTTTTGCAGGGAACATATTCGTAAAGTAACATACAGTGAATATAATTGCACTATATATAATAGGACTAAAAATAAATAAAAAAAATCAGAAAGTAGAGCCAATATACGATAGCCAATATACAATATAGCCAAGTACTTCCTAGTGGCTAGTATCTGCGATTCCTAAGCTTTAGTTGGTGATGTCAAAGATACTTTACCTTTAAGATACCTTTAAGTCAAAGGTACCTTTAAGCATTTACAATTAGGTACGTACTATAAAATATGAACTCTACTTCAGCAAAATAGTACGTTCTCACAGCACAATTTTTCACAATAGGTACAAGGTCGCGACAATTTCAAGGACACCTTCGTTTTGGTGTAACTTAAATTGAACATTGAATATTTACAGCCGATAGGTACTAATAGTAAATCCAAAGAAAATTATAATAATATATATTGACATGTACCACCAGTACAGGTAGAAGGCATGTTCATGGTCCAATATCAACATATACACAAACTAGATATACGTAATAAAACTAAAATAATTTCAATACCTATAAAGTTTCAAGAACTCAATGTAACTAATTTCATTAGACTTTACAGATAACAACAAATTGAGCTTTATGTACATTAAATAGAACTATTTTGACATTCTGCAACATAAATTATAATACAAGAAACATAAATTATACAATCACTTATTGTATCACTTTAATAAAGCGTTCTCAATAATTACTATAATGATATTATCACAACTTACCAGTGTATATGGGTAAACTAATACTATCGTGATTTAAATCTAATTTATATAAAAGTTATCATGTCTTTTGCTATCTTATTAATAAGTATAAGAAATAAACTTAAAATAATAGCATACAACTGGACTGTCTTCAGGCTTGAAATAGATTTCTTTGTTTCAAAGGCGCGATGAAACCCCGACTATGAAACTTTTCTCTCAGTTTTCATCACTTATCTACATTCCACTTGATAATATCAGTACAAGAAATTGTCATACACTAGTTTTATTGATCCCCCTTTATCCTATCATAACTTTTGAGTATTATATAAACACCGACCAATGATTATCGTCGAAAACTATTTCAAAACCCGTAGAAAAATTTATAAACACCGATAAACTTTAATCTATGACGCTTTGTAAAGTATATGCAAGCTGCAATGCTCCAGCTTCCGTTACGTTTCTTAAACACGGTCACTAAATTCGGAATATTCACGCTTTGTAACAACATCACTCGCAATGGCTAATGCAAGCACGACCGCTGTCACGGCTGTGACTAAATAAGAAAATATAAGATCTAAGAAGAGGCAACAGTTCGTTCACAAAGCAGCCAGCGTCGAAGTGGCGGCGGTATTAAGAGAAGGCCTTGTAGTGAATGAAGAAGAAGATCAGAAACACAGCGTAGGCAGTAGGGAACGTGATGCGCGCGATCACGTCGATTGTCTTCGCTACGCGGATCGGGTGCGGTGGTTCTTTTTTGCGAACCTGGACGAAACATTGCTGAAAGAAATTATTTTTGCAAATGAATGATGATTCTGGGAGCCAATTAAATGACAACCAATTTTGCTAGTGATCGCGAAACGCTTAAACAAAAACAGATATTGCAAATGGATGTGATTCTAGAAGCGATGAGTAGAAGTAGGATGAGTCGGTAGTTAACACGACCTTATTTGACCAATAATTATGATAGTATATGAATCAAATAAATTGACGGACAAATACATCAGTGCAGAATGATAACAAAGATTTTTATAACAATAATGAGTATTTATTTTATTCACAATAATATGGATATTTAGATGTAATTTACCTCTGATACTCCGCCATTATTGGCAGTATGAGTGCACGAACCGGGTGCACCGGTGCAGGCCGCACACGAAACTAAGTCCGCGCCCCCTGTCGAGTCTCGTTTTTTATCAGCCTGAAACACATTTTAAATTCTTTCTTATGGTGGGTGTATAATTGGTAAAAAGGAAATGTAAATTGATGCAAATGTAGAAGTACCGAAAAGATTGTCGGGATTGAATTTTAAAATACATAGGTTTAATTGAAAGGGTCAACATCCAGAAAAGTAATGTGATGAACCGATAAGCATACTTACAGGCTGTGATAATCCGAAGCAGCAGAGAATTAAAATCATGCGTTAGTTTTCGTGATATGAAATCAAGTCAAAGGTGATGTGGGGCAAATGGTTTGGTCGTTTTCAGTGACATCACTTACAGCACCACTAGTCTCCGGTTGGGATGTCTCAGATTTGGCCCATTGGAGGAAACCCATCGCCTCCTATGTAAATCAAAACTTAATAAGCTGAAGCACGGTATTAAACATATTGTTGCTATTCGTAACGACGCTGGTGTAAGCTTTGTTGCCAATTTATTTGAAGCATTGTTATTGAAGAAAATAAGTAATGTTGTAATAGCTATTTTATTGCCTTATTTCGAAGTGATAAAAATGCCTAACAAAATATATGTATAACAGTGTTGGAATGTCTTTAGCATTTTTGTAAAAGCTGTGTGATAGAGTTTTAACTGTTATAAGTATAATAATAACTATTTACTAATATTAATTAAATTAACACCTGTAGAAAAACTGTAAATGGTGATAATTAGCATCTAATCGTACTCGCTGAAATTGGTGAAGTGGAGCTTTAGTGTAGGCATCTAATAATTACTAGTAAATTAGTTAATTACTCATACTTAAAAATATAGAAATACATGCAGTTTAATCAATATTTTACTTATAATTACTAGTTTACGAATAAGCGTATTTCATACTTTGATTTTGGTTTCTATATGAGGATCCTTTAAGTAAAGTAGATTTAATTGCTATAAAAATAGGTTTATAAGGTTTACAACACGGATCTAAATACTGGATTATTATATTTCTGCAAGTCAAGTTGATCTATCTAAATTAAAATCAAGGACTACATCATGCGTCAATGAAGAAACCGTGCCATGGTAAAAGTGTGATTTAATGTATACCGTCATATTTCTTTCATTTTTTGTGCACCTAGTTAGGATCTTAGGTGTAGTTTTATGAACTCTATTAGGTAAGAGTATGTATATGCCCCGAAAAAGGAAAAAGAGAACGAAAAAAATATGGCGGTTTGATATTCGGAAGGTGCCAATGAACGTGGCGAATGTTCTTACCAAGGGGCTGGCCAGTATAATGCCAATTCTGCTCAGGACTGCGGGCAGTCGCTGTGAACACATCACACACAGTTTGTTCACTCGTGACAGATGGTCTAACAATGTGCAATCGTGAACGTAGACTAGATTGTAGTGGCCAGACTATATCACAGTTGTATTCAATGGGATTGTAGATTTACAAACCTACGAGTACATCATTGCATACCGTTATATATATTTTGTTTTTATACCATTCTTTGCAATGTTTTCTAATTGTGAGACACTGTGGTCGTTAGAGATATTTTATGGGTTATCAGTTATCGGTGATAAACAATATGATAAATTTATTTAAATTTAAATATAAATTAGGCGAGACTAGATTGAGGCCACACAAATAATTTTTTTAATAAGGCCACACAATAATAAGGCCACAATAATAAGTCTTTAATTTTTTTTGACATGAGACCGAAAAGATTGCAAATGAAACCATGTGATGAATTCTGGCTTACCCGATAGAGTTTTGTAACATCTGAGCCAAATACATGCATTAAATTTTGAAGATGTGAAGCATGCTGTATAGGAGAAAGAAGGCCAACAACATGACATTGCCGAAGATATGAGTGAGTATCCCCATAGGTGCGATGTCTTGTTGTTAAAATTTAAAGAAAACATTGCAAAGAGTAAAGGTAGAAAAATTACAATATTTACGAAGGAATTATTAAATATATAAAACATTTAAAGATAAATTTAAAGATAGCAAATAATGTAAATTTTTTGAAATTCGTGTGATGAATATATTCCTTCGTAAATTTATTAAGGATTGCGTATAAGTTACAACAAATTAAATTACGTAAATACTGAAGTGCTGTTACATAGTTGCTTTTGTACATGAAGATTATAAGTAGCAATTTGTTGAGAGGTATTTAGGTCCAATTCTAGCTAAAAAAACAGTGAATCGTTGCTTTAAAATTGATTTTAGATCTAAGACTGATATTAGAATCAGACTATTTTTAATTATTGTAATGTGTATTTACAAGTTAGTCAAATAAACAGGGTCAATACAAACAGTTTCAAATATGTTATTTTAGTCGGTAATCAGGTACCTATTGCTGAGTATTGATTTCGATTGAAATATGTAACATGATATGTAAACATTGATATCGTGGCTAAGGATAGTTCAAAATTATTCAATTTATTTACTCTGCAGATGGTGCTAATTTTACTTGCATGTTTACACTATACATGTTTGTTGTTGTCTAACATGGCCATGGTCTAACATGGTCTAAACATGCATGTTTAGACCATGCATGTTTAAGAGAAGACTACACACTTAACATATAGACAACATCGAACGGAAACGTATTGATATATTCACCTGTGTGACTGGATTCTCTCCGGGTCTGTACACGACGTTGTGCAGGGGCCGCTTGCGTCCCACGTAGTTGACGCAGACGAATTCGAGTAATGACGCGTAGATGAAGCACATGCAAACGCCGTCCCATACGTTCATGGCAGTGAGGTTGGACACGACCGGAAGCGTCGACCGGAACCCGTTAGATGTTGTGAAAAAGTTCAACATGGTCGTTACCCCTGCACACATTTGTTTTAAATATAGATATGCTATAAAATTGTTTATATTTAGAATAGTAATGCTTATTTATGGTTTAAAAAATACGAAATGAATTAATTTGTATACAAGCAAAGCGCTAACTAAAGAAACTGTGCGATTTTACATTTTTGAACAACTACTTCATTAAATTAATGAGAATCTCATGCGCAATAGTACACAAAATAATAATAACGATCTTAGTTACCTCAAATACAATAATAAGCTAATTGTTACCCAATAGTTGAAAAACGTAGAATAAAGAAAAACATTAAAAAATAATAGGTACAATAATTTTAATTCCTTCAAAAGTGGATGCGAAATATAGCATTTACAGACACAGATTTTAGAACTTTATGAAATTGTCCGTTAACTTAAATATTAGCAAACAAACACAAACCTATCATTACTCTAGCAGGCACTGCATTCCATTCCAGCCAAAAAGTAATAAAGGATGATGTCACCAAAATAATGCCCGGAATGAAAACTGTGGTGAAGTAAAATGATCTATCCCGCGTGAAGATGAGATCCACTTTCAGGCAGCTGTAATTACCTAAAAATATGAAGCAAACACTAGATATAACAAATTAATATAAACTACGCATTGACAAGTGGCTCGTCGGCAAGAATTGGTACTAGTTGATCGTGTTATTTACATTGCCGACGAGCAAGCTAAACCTGCGGGGAGACCATAGCGTGTTATAGACAGCCACAGCCACATGTATGCGAGGATGCAGTTTGGATGCAGACCGAGAGCATTCGCCGGCGGTCCCGTGTCTTCTCCTACCTATCATGGAACGCGCGGGCACAGCGTTCCACTCCAGCCAGAACGTGATGAATGAAGACGTCACCAAAATAATTCCAGGGATAAATACTGTAGTAAAGTAGAACGCTCGATCCCTTGTAAAGATTAAGTCGACTTTTAAACAGCTGTAGTTCCCTGCGAAGATAATATCACAACGTACGTAGGTATACTCTTATTTTGAACATTTATGTGTAACAGTAGGAAATACATAAAAAACAAATATATTGGTAATATATAATTTAGTTGTATTATGTTCAATAATAAGAGGACGTGGTTACCAGGTTTGAGGTATAGGCGTGGATAAAAATTCCAAGTAACTCCATTCAGTGGTCTTGTACGACTGCTGAATTTAGATGACACACATAGTTTTTTTGAAACAAAATTGTAACAAACTAACTACTATCCGGTATGCATGAGTAACGCGTGTTGTGTCCTTATATGAAGAAACATTTGTAGTGTCATGATATTTTTCCTAACATCTAATTATAGAGCAAACTAATTAAAACACGTGCATTCACATATAATAATTTCGTGCATGGAAATGAAGAAAATGATGTCCAATTAGCTAGTTGTAATTAAATGTTCTGTGAAAATGAAGACATTTAAGAGAATATTGAAGTACTTTCCTCGATGGCTGTTCGCATCAACCGCTGGTTGCATCACAACAACGCATTTACTCACACATAAGCGAACGGATCTACATTGTCCGATGTAACTCAAGTACCTTGCTCCTCAAAGCGTCTCTGGCAAAGGTTACATGTCAGTTCTTCATCTTCTTCGTAAAGTGAATTACCCTCAGCTGCTTGCAAAGACGTTAACAAATCCTTACATTCTACATTCTTAATTTGATTACTACCTACATTTATGTATGTCTCATGTAAATACGTTGTTAATCTACCACTGCTTCATGTTATGTCGTGTTATCTATCTGGGATTATGAAGACAATACTAATGGACATGCACGACTGCTAGTTGTAGGTACTAGTCAATCTAAACAAACTTTGAAAGAACACACACTAGAAGCTTCTACATTATGTTTTGATGACATAAAAAAGTTAAAATATTAACCTTCAACGTAAATCAAGACCAAGCTGAAAAGAGTTAATCAGAATTTCATATTAATTATGAAAATATTACTGATCCTTTTTGTGCAAAGTATAAGGATGTGCTTGTAACAAAAGAAAAGGATATTTGGAGACTAGACTACAGAGTTGAATCAAGAGGTAATGTAAAAGTAATCGTTTTAAATGTAAATGTTTACAGTAAGCGATGTTGTATGTCACGTGTGTGAGATCATTGTGGTGTTCATTACCTCTCCAGCTGGCTTTGATGGGGCAGGGGATGGTTTGGTTCTGTATGAGGTACGCGTTGAGCGTCGTCAGCGACGGAGACTTCCGAAGCGTGTCCTCATCATTCTTCCACACGTACGTTATTGCTGACTGCTCATATGATACTACAAGTACGTATTAAAATAATATTAACACAACGTTTTTATTTCCAAGTTCTTCCAATCAAATAGATCAGGAAAGAAGCTTAAGCACTACATCGTTGTTACAAGTTACGAAACTACCAAGTCTCATAGCTTTACTAATTTTGATTACTTCTGCAATAATCTGATCTATTTTAATAACTAGTACAGTTATTGCAACTAATGGTGACACTAGCACTAAGAAGCAACTCAATGTTACTTACTACTTTCTAAGGCAAATGAACACAATGGGTCATCGAATGGAAAGATGTTGAGCCGCCCCTGACACGATAAGATGAGATGCCGGCGCATCAAATAGTTGATGGTACCGTTGCGGTATATACGCAACGCGAAGTGCATTGGTATTATAGGGTCCTGAAATATAACAATGACTTATATATATAGTAAAATATAAGCGAAATGTTTTAAAAGCCTTTCTATATATCTATATATTAATTCAAACTGTGTGAATTGTGTACGTGTTTATATACAGCCCAATTGGAGAAGCATTGTATGTAGTTATAAATACCCATGAGTGCTGGGAAAACTCCTTCATTCGAAAGCGTGGTAGAAAATATTCTGTATAAATTGGGATATAATAAATTGTAATATTCACTCTTAAAGGATTATGATAGATGTTAACCTTGAAATCGCCATGCATGATGAAGTAAGTGTCTGGCAGCCAGATGTCTTCGTGATGGTGGATGGCGTTCAGGTAGTCGTAGTGCGACTGGTTGGAGTAGCGCAGACGCGGGTCGTACCACTGCTGCTGGAGAAGAAACTCCACTTCGTATTTCTGAAAAAAAAAACAACTTAATTTGTCAACAAAAATCACAAGATTTTATTTTAGCATCACACCCAAGCTAAGAGGTATACAAAAGATTAAATGAAATATTAATAAATACGTGAAATTAACTTACAAGACTAGATTCGTCTGGAGAAGCTAAACTAAGAAGTAGCACGCTAACATTTACGGTGAGGACACCTGAAAACCAATACGAAGGATTTTAAAAGTTTTGAAAACATATAGGTACTATTAAGAACATATTACTTACTAGAAACAACATAATCACAATAAACTCATCAATCATCATGCTTTTATAACTAAACTAAATACGTATATTAGTGCCAATATCAAGTGCATTATAAATTATTTATTATTTTGTTTCTATTTATAATAAAATTATGCATACGTCTGGTTCTTGTGTCTTTAACCCATTGATAAAAGGTTTTGCAAAGTCTGGATTTCGCAAGAAAAGTACAAAATATGTAAATAAATTGAGCAATACGTTGCAATAAATAATAAAACTAGAAATAAGAAACTGGCAGACCCGATTAATTTTATTCGTACAAAAGTCGGGCTAATTCAGCTTGTGTTTAATGTTTCTGAAAAGAGAAAATTATAGGAGGTAACAAAGCGTGAGACAAAAGAAATTTTATATGTAGTTGCTCATGACACAAATTTATGACATTACACGATATTAAGTATTTTAATATGACGATTTATATTTTATGTAGTTGCTCATGACACAATTTGCGACATTACATGATGTTATATTAATGTGACGATGTGCAATCTTCGTCAGATATTAGATATTCCTATATAAGACTTTTGAGGAACAAATATAAGTAATTAAGAAGACAACCCTTTTCAATATTCTTTTTTCTGTATCTACATATGACTATACATCCAAGGAAGGTGCATTGAAATAATCAAACAAGGATGAAATAAATATTACTGTAGATATGAAAGATATAACTAAAGCATAGATACAACCTGTCTTGCGGAAGATAAAACACCCTAATCAACGGCGTGCAATAGGTGGTTGCAGAACATAAAAAGTCTACGTTTCACATTATACGAAAGGTGTGTATCGTAGGATTTCTCTTTTCATAAACATGGAACACAAACGCACCCCGGTTGTGCGAGCGCGGCCGGAGCGAAGATAGCCCGACCCTATTTTGCGCCAGAGAGTCGTTGGGGGAAGTTAGGCCACAACAAAATTCTGGATCTGCAATTTTACACCAATCTTGTATGACCCAATTAATTAAATAAATTAAACAAGGTTTCAAAGGTTATAGGAATAAAAGATTCAGTCATCGTAGGTACTTACCATCTACTGGTGGAAGCAGTCTTTTGTCATAGCGGGAGTTTTTCAGAAGGTTGTCCAGTATCTCTTTGTCTGATTTTCCCGCCGCGAAGCTAAAACAAGTTAAAAACAATTTAACTTTAATACGATGATGACTCGTAATTTTGAATACAGTGACCTACTCTTTCGTGATAAACGTTGGAGTGTTTGGAGAAGGAGCTGAGACGTTAAGAAACGATTTATCAACGTCGAATACCATAACAAATTAAGTGTGCGAGAACGCAGAACGGCACACTTGGTATATCAATCGATTTTAGATTAGCGCCTTGCCATTACAGAGGAATATAAATTTTCTAATAAGAAATATCACAAAAGCAATTACCCATGTAGACTTAACATAAAAGACCACATAGATTCCAACTAATATAAATAAAACGTTTGTAAAATATTCGTGTTGTTAAAATTTTCCTTAATGGATTTCCGAGATGTATTATCTCGGAAATCCATTTTGGTGCACGAATACTACTTGCATTTGAAGGATGAAAGGATGAAATGAAATTCAGTGTTTCCTTTTAGAAAATAAAGTGAATTTATTAAAGTTTTTTATAGGATGGCAACATTTCTATCTAGGTCCAATACGTTAATTAAGAGTTATAATGGGATGCCTTTGAGTGGGATGGTAACTCTACATAAACTGTTCTATCTATATTACATTAGCTATCTATGTGTGTAACATTGTGTATTGTCCAACGTTGTTGGCAGCATAGTCGTAAACTTCGCAAGTTTATTGAATCAAACACAATGCAAACCTTAGGAAGAGGAACACACTTTGATATCAAGAGTGATTCAATCAGCAGTTCCTGTCAGTAACCACTATGAAATGGGTGGCACGTGTAACTAAGAAGTTAAAGTAGAAAATGTATGATATTGATAAAATCAGAATAGGTACATTAGAAGTCGTGTCTTGCACAGATAGAATTATCCGACTTGAAGGATCATATAAATAACATGGGAATTGTATCCATTTATTTACAAATACAATTTATGAAAAACATCTTTTTGTCTTGCGTTTAGGAATATTTAAAGACCTGTATTTTTATTTTGTGAACTAATTATGTTTGATGTCTGCTGCAGTGGACTACAGCGGGCCGATTATGATGATGATATTCGTTCTCGTCACCTATATCATACACATCAGTAGGCTGCTGATATGTTACAACACTTTACAATTGGGACTAAAGATATACAATAATTATAGACGTAGCCTCTGAATAACGGTCTTTCACACTGCACGGTGTATCCATCTGCAAACTAGAAATTGCTCAGCGGTGTGGTTCAGTAAGTAGTAATTTTATATTCGCTGTAGTGTAATTTTATATTTTATGTTCCGCGGAGACGCCGCCTCCATTTAGAGATTTAGGAATGAGTTTGGCAATAAAGTTGAGAATAGAAAGTATAACGGAATGAGGGTTGTAACGTTTTGTAAACCGCAATAGACATATATTAAGATCGTAATTTTCGGTCCTTTGAAATAATTATAACCCGCTATTGATACGGGGCGCCTCATAAATATAGAGAAGTATGTCTGTCAGACCATTTACATAGCACAGGAGGGTCTATAAATGGAGCGAGAAGCTTCACGCTCCGGCGGTCGGGTACCGGCCATCGCGTTACCTCCGCTTCGCCGCTTGCCACTCGTCCTCTCACACTTTAACAACTACATATTGTTGTTGTATTTAACGCTGCCAGTGTCCCAAAGTGTTCATTCTCTCAAGGAGAATTATACGAGCTGGATATGTGATTATTATTTTTATCCACTCTCTCATGAAATTATACAATTATTAGGAACTTAAAAAATATGCATTCGATATACCTATGCTAGTATGAGTAAAGAATTAAAAATATTTCATGTTTTCTTTTCAGTAATAAATATATCTAAAAATAGCTTTTATACAGTTCTATTTGTATTAAAAGTATGATATAAAGATTGTCTTTTACATCAGCTATTTTTATCACAGTCTTTTATGCTATATTAGCTGTACCCGTATATTCGGGATATTATCCGCGTGGAATTAGGTTTAAAAATTATGAGAATGTGTTAATTCGTCCGATGAATTACAAGTATATCAAATTCTGTAGCGATTTTATTGCAAATCTAAGCTAATCGGTCGTCTATAGGGATTGCAATCCTGCAGTGTTTTTAATCCTTCAATAAATTTACGGGATTGAAAGCAATCACGCGGGATCCCAGGGATCCCGCGTGATTGCCTAGCTAGGTTAACTTTTTAATGGTTAAAGTGAAGTTAATTAACTTCATTTTTTTTTTAATATTAATCGACAACAGTGTTTCCGTTAACAAAATAACATTGATTAGAATCAAACGTTAATACTTTCTTAACTATACGAGTAAATCAACTCTCTTATACTCGCATTAAAATAACTTTGTGTAAATTAACTTTTACTTAATGGTAAATAGT
Source organism: Sesia apiformis (assembly GCA_914767545.1). Taxonomy (NCBI): domain Eukaryota; kingdom Metazoa; phylum Arthropoda; class Insecta; order Lepidoptera; family Sesiidae; genus Sesia; species Sesia apiformis. Next base: position 11,038,698 of record OU611953.1, read on the forward strand.
CAAATCAGTCATACTATTATAGTTTTCATCAGTTTGTATGTGATATCTAAGCAGTGTTATTAATTTTGATACAATAATAAATCACATTAGTTTGCATGCATCGATCAACCAAAATTTTGGTTGGTTGTTGTTTGGTTGATTTGGTTGTTTCGGTTTAAAGAAATGTATGTATGCATGTAATGTTATGTATGTATGTAAGATATCTTAGCAGTCTCATTAATTTTCACACGATACCTGTAGATCACATTGACTTGTCATATAAATAAAACGTTTATTTAAAAAATGGTAATTATCAGTTAATAAATGACCGATACGTCTTTTGTAAGCACCAAGTCCCAAATCATCTAAAATACGTGACATGGTTCTGGGTGCCATATTCATCTCTCTGAATAAAATCTTTTGCTTCCGGACGGTATTTATTCGGATTCCCCCCTTCACAGCTTTAATCGTCTATTTGGTACGTATAGTGCGTGGCCGGCCAGACCTTTTTCTGTCACAAACAGGACGTTTCAATGTACCTCCCAAAAGCCCGGTACACAAACATTCGGGTAATACCAAGCGGATGGAGAGTTTTAAAAATTGCCTTTGGCTCCATGCCTACTTTGTGTGATGCAATTTTCGTTAGTAATGCAATTTGTGTAGTGATTTTGGTTATCACCACACTCAATTTTAATATTAGGACAATATTTAATAATGATTAGTGCAAAAATGAGAAAAAAACATTTATTGTTCACGTCAGAATGATATTCTAAATTCAAATGTTTTTTTTCTTTATTGTAACGGTAATAATGGCCAGTCTAGGCATACCTATTGTAATGTAGTATATCAACAATAAAAACAGTAAAAAAAATTATAAATTACACTATATATTTTAAATATTGTTTTATGACAAAATCATAATAATCATAATTAGTAAGCTTAGATATCTTATTACATATTATACAAATAAATCAAATAAAAGTACAGTAACTTACTACTTAACTACGAACGCAACGTTCCTTCAAGCTAAAAAACAATACTTCAAATGTCTAATAAATTAATGGTATCTTGTGAAAAACTGTTTTTTCTTCGGGAAGCCTTTGAGAAGTAGTGAAAGGTTCTGACCTTAGCAGTAATCAGTTGAGGAAGTCGAAATTTGCTAGGCGAGAAATTTGACACGTGTATTGTAACCTAAACGTTATGAAAATATTCATTTATTTACCATAATTCGCCTATAAAAACAAAGCTTAAACATGCGGAGCATGTATCCCAATTTTTTGGACTAAAGATGGAAGGTAATACTGAACGAAGGTCAAAAAGCGATTAAACGGCCTCAGCATTAAACTTGTCAACCGGTTGTTAGTATTAAACGATATGTCACTCAGTGATTGTGCTATAGATTCATCCCATTGTGATATTGCAGCTAATCTTCTTTGTTTTGTACGTTTGAAACAGTTTGAAATCTCAGGCGCGGGTGGCCACGTTTGTTGCCACGGTGGCCACTCTTCGTAGACGACGCGTTCGGCTCGGGTGTTTGTTCATCTAGAACAGCTATACTCTAAGTGTGTTCCGCGGAACCCTAGGGTTCCGTGATACCTCTGTCGGGGTTCCGCAAGAATTTAGAAATAAAAAAATCAAAACACCTCTCTCTGGTCGCTCCGCGGCTGTGCGGACTCCGCGGCCGCGCGGAGACAAAACGCTATGAATGTTATTTATTTATTTATTTGTATTTGTATAAGCTTGTGTTACATTAGCTGGTACAATATCTCATAAGTTTGGTCTCAACAATTTTATACTTGTACAACGCGTTCGCTCTAAGTTTGCCGGTCTGTGGAATGCGCGTACCCTCCCCCACGTGACAACAAAACTTATAATGTGTCATAGTTTTACCCAAATATCTAACGTACACAATTTTTATTGTTACAATTAAATAAAAAATTTCGAACGTCATACACTCATACCTATCGCCAGCGGCAAACTTAAAACGAGCGGGTAGTATACTTGTAAGCGCTCAGTCTCTTTGATAAAAGCCGCCTCTGAATTAGACGCTATAGTTGTCAACTAGCGACTTTCGTCTCTAACTTCAAAGGATAAAGTCGATATTGTTTACAACGCTATTTTTAAATTTCTGTTTTTATTTTTGCTTTTTGTTTATCAAAGGTGCCGACTCGAGTATTTTCGAGAATATTTGAGATCGAGTCTAGGACTAAGTATAAAAGCGGCGATCGCGCGTTGGCGTCGTCAGTTGATGATTAGCGTTCGGAGCGATAAGTTACTACCTACTTACAAGCTCGCTAGCGAGAAACTAGTGTTCATTGTTTTACTGCCTGCTGTATTCTGTTGTCTCAGTTTTATACATTTCTTCCCTGTAGGTTCTAAATTTAGTCTCTTATACGCAGTAACGATTGTGCATTATTTAAACCCCACTATCCTGACTTGTAACATTATAAATAAAGAAGAATGGAACGTTGGCTTAAAGGTGTTAAACGTGTTCCAACAACATCTTCTAATGACGCTGAATGTTCAAAAGCAATGCGCGCGGAGAATTTAGCAATCACCGATCCAGAAGATGATGCCACGAGTGCCACGACGTCAAGCTCGACGGTTTCAAAGACGAAAAAAAGGAAGTATGATGAATCTTATATCAGTTTCGGATTTGTTGATTCCAACGGCTCACCTCTCTGCATGCTCTGTAGTAAACTGCTTCCTAATAGTTCCATGGCACCTGCCAAATTGCGTCGACATTTAGAAACCGTACACCCCGAGACTAAAGACAAGAATAAAGAATTTTTTGTTCGCAAAAAAGATCAGTTATTAGAAAGTCAAAAAAATATGATGCATGTAACACAAACTACCAACGAAAAGGCCACGGAGGCATCATACTTAGTTAGCTATCGCATTGCACAAGCAGGTGAAGCGCACACTATCGCTGAGAAATTAATAAAACCATGTGTATTAGACATAACAAAATGTATGCTTGATGAAAAATCTGCAAAGCATCTTTCTACTGTTCCGCTATCAAACGATACTGTTTCACGACGAATCCATGATCTGGCAAGCTACGTCAAACAAGAACTAGTTACACGTCTACAAAATACACGATTCGCTTTGCAAATGGACGAGTCGACTGATGTCGCTGGTTTGGCTATCCTGCTGGTTATTGTGAGATATCCATATAAAAGTTCTTTTGAAGAAGACATGCTTATGTGTTCATCGCTGCTTACAAACACTACCGGGGAAGAAATTTTTAATAAAATAAATATATTTTTTGAAGAACATAATCTCAGTTGGAACAATTGCATTGACATTTGTACAGATGGGGCCAAGGCGATGACAGGTAAAACAGCAGGAGCAGTGTCACGAATGAAAAATAAAGCGCCTAATTGTAGTTCCAGTCATTGTATTCTGCATAGACAAGCACTTGCGATGAAGCAAATGCCGTCTAATCTAAAATTAGTTATGGATGAAGCGGTAAAAATAATTAATTTTATCAAATCACGACCACTACAATCCCGATTGTTCTCATTATTGTGTGAAGATTATGGCAGCAAACATAAAACACTGCTGCTCCATACAGAAGTGCGATGGCTGTCTCGGGGAAAAACTTTAACAAGGCTATTTGAACTTAGAGCCGAGTTACAAATGTTTCTTTCAGCAGATACTTCTTTTAATTTGAAGGACCGTTTGTATGATAAAACTTGGTTGTTCCGATTGTCTTTTATGGCGGATATCTTTCAAAAACTTAACGAATTAAATTTATCGTTGCAAGGTAAACAGACAACAGTGTTTCAGGCCTATAATAAAATAACTGCTTTTAAAAGAAAATTAGATTTTTGGATCATTTGCATTGGTAAGAAAGAAATAGAAAGTTTTACGTTACTCAGTGAGTTTGTTAGCGAAAACGACTCAGAAATGTTTGAAGATAATGTGTTTGAAGAATTGGTCCAATATCTCAGTTCGATGCGCGCATCTTTTGAAAAGTATTTTCCCGAAGAACACAATACAAAAATTAAAGTGAACTCCTGAATTCATAATCCTTTTTTACCCAACTTGGAAAAGCCTGAAAACATGTCAAATGAGATATATGAATCTCTTTTAGAAATGTCATCAGACACAAGTATGGAGTCATTGTTCAAAACGACGCCTCTTAATGATTTTTGGTGCAGAATCCAAGATGAATATGCAATGCTTGGCCAAATGGCTCTGGATATTCTTCTCCCGTTCCCAACTACATATTTGTGCGAAACAGGATTCTCTACCTACGCAGCCACGAAAACAAAATATCGCAATAGACTGGACGCCGAAGCTGATATGAGACTCCAACTTTCTTCCATCAAACCTGATATCAAGCAATTGATGAAAAATAAAAAACAGTTTCATACCTCCCACTAGTTAGATTTTTTCTTTTTTAATGTTTTCTATTATTGTCCTTACCAAGTGGTGAAGTAAATAATAATTAGTAACTGATACATTGTACTTTTATTATGCTGATTAATATAGAATACACTTATAAAAATAATTGTTTTATTGTAGGGTTCCATCAAGTATTTTGCTTCCCAAAAGGGTTCCGTCATTTAAAAAGTTTGAGAACCACTGATCTAGAATAATATCTAGCATGCTCCCGGGCCTCTAAATAACTAGAAAATTTACTTAAAATCCATTTTTCATATGATTTTGTTGATATTGATCACAAATACTGCCTATTACTATATGATTTTTCAAATTTGTAATTTATCTAATGTCTTAAGTATGTAAGTAACAGTCTCTATCACATTATGAAGAATTTTATTTTTTCAATTAGCAGGATTCTTTGAAACCCAAATTTTAAAACTAGGCATGCGAGTAAACTCGTATTTGTAAGGAAGTACCTGAAAGAGGCATAAATGAAATTGACTAATATACTTAGCCAAATCTATGAAAAATGTAGGCAAGCGTGGCACCAAAATTACTCAAATGTAGGCAGGCGTGGCACCAAAATTACTCAAATGTAGGCAGGCGTGGCACCAAAATTATTCAAATGTAGGCAAGCGTAGCACCAAATGTAGGCAGGCATGGCACCTAAATTACTCAAAAAGGCGGACGAACGGGGATGGGATATTTTTAGAAGCTATTAGTAGAGACTTTCAGCTATTTTGTGACATGTGAAAGATACCGTTGCGGGGCATTGAAGTTATTATAAAATCCTGTCCGAATTTAACAAAAGGAAAAAAATAACAAAACAAACAGGGCGGTGTAGCACTAATATTTATAATACAATTTAATAGAACACAAAATAAATTACAAAACATTCTACATACCTTTCTCTCGAACTTTCATTGCAAAAAAATATCAAAAACAATTTCCCGGAAATTGAGCACAAACCATAGTGATGCGTAATGGCAATGGCGTACTGATAGCGCGGAAGGCGCTTGATCGATGCGTACACTTCAAGATCTAACAAAATAATGAAATGTGCATCTTAGGGGATACTTATTATTATGTAAGGGTAGGACTCCGTACTAACTGAACAATGTGTACATTTAAGTACCTTTGCCGTGAATATTTTTTTTTTGTCACATGGGATGGAACCACAGTGCAACCTTTGGGCAGGAGGAGATGTATGCGAACACAGGAATAATAGGTTGATGGTGCACATATATTATTATAATTACTAGAAACAAATATGTAATAAATATGTACATACTTGTATACCGATAAACCAAGAAATAACATATATTAAATACATAATAATACTGTTATAGTAAGTAGATCAATAAGATATAACAAGCACAAGTTAAACACAGTAACGAACTAAGAAACCAATCTACTTTTGCATATATGTATTATAAGTTAAGATTACGTTGATAACAAACTGAATATGCAGTTTATTTATATGTAAACATGGTACATAATAAAGTAGATATGCTTACATGTCGGATGTTAGCGCAGACACCCTGCTGAGCATGAGGAAAAAAGCCACGGCGCGTGCCACCACGCATGACCAACCCATATTAGGACATCTGAAAGCAAATATATATATGGATTACTATATTAATTTTGTATATTTTTTGCGTGAGTATTTTATAAACGAAATATACATCTTATGTATGTTCTAAACCAAATTTGGTAGCGATTAGTTAATTTGTTGCCCAACAAATTTGGTGGTGTTATTATTATGTAACAAAGAAATATTACATTGACGTTGTTTTAAAGATATTTAATTACTAAAGTTGATCGCTTGTTCATATTCTTATAATTATTCAGTTTTGAGTAAATATAAATGTGACATTACTTGATAAAAGAGAAGCTTTACTTAATTGCTATATGTTAAAAATCCTTTAAAAAATTAAAGTCATTATATTTATATAAACATTCTCTGACATCGGATTTTTATCTTAATCTTATAAACGGAATCTTAATAATAAAGTCTTAACCAAAATCAATAAACCCATACTGACAAGAAGGAAAACGTTCAAATAAGGTTGCCTACAAATATTCTTTTTATAATTATTATATAATTTTCCAAAGTAAATAAGTAAAACCAAAGTGGGCCCCAAAGTAAATATAAACTTATCGCACTTTAGTATGCAGTAGAATATGCCATTACATGCTAAAAACCTTATAAAGTTGTATCACCGCTAGCAAAGAGCAATCAAACTTCGTAAACACATTGTCAGAGGCTTCACCAATAGACAGGCTCGTTTGCGCTACATTTAATTGAGTTCTCGCTACAGCTTGATTCAAATAAGTTTTAATATGTAGGTAATAATTATAATCATTTAACTTTAACATAATTTAGGTACCTATAATTCGATACAAACAACATGCGGTGTACATTCGTAATATTTAATAAATGTACCTATTTGTTTGGTTTTAACCCAAAATTATAGAATTTTTTGAATTCTACTTTTTATTAGGTACTCTTAATATGATATTTAAAAGTAACACGCTGTGTTTGAATTATTTCAAGAAATAAACTAACGATTGAAATAAAGAAATAAACAGGTGATCAAAACGAATAGATTCACCCTCTTTGTTGAAATCGGTGAAGAAATTTAAGAGCTGTGATGGAACATCCATAGATAAATAAACTGGCTAATTCCTAAACTATTCCTTTTGGGCTTTACCGCAATCGGGTAAAAATAATATTTGTTCTAGGAGGTGAAGACAATTTTCTGCACTTAGTTGATAAGTAGTTTCAAATCATAATATTAGCAAGAAACCACATTGCTTTGAACCACATTTTTTCAAAGCAATGAATTAGAATTGACATTAAATTCGTGCCCATACTTGTAATACGGGTATATGAAAAATGCATAATTAAAAAATTGGCTTTCCTCGCGAGGACACAGTCATGCAAAGCGAAGTGCTCACGAGTTAACTAGCGTGTCCCGAGGCCGGCTCTACATTTATGATATTTTTTTGCTATTAGCCCGGAATTGAATACGTGACCTACTTTCAAAAGTTATAAAGTGACGTCAGGCCGAAGCTCCCTTTAGCTATGGAAATAAACTCACAATATAATATTATATACCGACATATAAGTATATGTCAAGTATATAATATTTGTAAATATTGTATAGGCGTATAACCGTGTAAGTGGCTGCCACAAGACCCGAGGAACTAACTTAACCACAGCTAAAAGAGTGGACTCGCCAGCTTGTTTGGCCAGCGCAGTGCGTGGCGCGAGACAGTGTGCATGTCCAGCAGTGGATAATAAAAGGGCTGGAAAGGACTCGCATTAATATCTAGTCAGTTTTATGGGTGGTGAGGGTGCACGCTGCAATCTCGCAGCCGCTGGGGACACTCCACTAACCAAGTTATCCCACCCTCAAAGACAACTACCGTAAAATGTACCACATTTTCTATCCCCACCCTGTTACGTATGTGTAGCGAGTGAGAGGTGTCACATGACCTACTCATAACTCATAATCCCATCGCATCCCCCCAAGGATTGGGAGATGTAACCTATCCAGCTATTCCTGTTCCCCATTTTGCTAACCTTTTTTCCAAATCAATTCCTATATCTCCAAAGGTAAGCCAACTATTATCATTTTGGACTGATGTTTGCATGTATCGCGGATGTCTGTGGGCGGCAGTATCCACTTAGCACCAGGTGGATTGTCTACTCGTCTGCCACTTTCATTATTTATCATAAGCTTCCAAAGATCGTACAAAGATGAGCATGAAAGTCTAAACAACATCAAAAAGGTTCGTATGAATACATTTGCTGGTATGAATAGGGACGTGATTAATATAAATGCATATGAACTTTAAATCGTAGTTTTTGAGCAAGTAATCTTAAATTTTGTAATCTTATACAATCTTGTAATTTATCACAAGTAATTCCATATGTTTTATTTCTTTCACATTCCCAGAATTTCCAGATGGATTCAATATGGAATTCTGTTTTCTTTCTTATTTGAATTGTTTCACTTTGCAGTTTGATTAAAGGTAACACTGACCGTAAGGAAATTTTTATTCTGCTGAGGACATGTTTCTATTTTAGTGATACTGGTTGATAAGATCGAAATTGGTAAGAACGTGATCGAATCAGGAATGAGGAGATCCGTAGACGAACTAAAGTCACCGACATAGCCTCTCGGGTTAGCAAGCTGAAGTGGCAGTGGGCAGGGCACATAGCTCGAAGAACCGATGGGGCAGACGGGTTCTCGAATGGAGACCACGTACCGGCGGACGAAGCCGAGGACGTCCATCTGCTAGATGGACAGACGACCTCATAAAGGTTGCGGGCACCCGCTGGATGCAGGTCGCTGCCGATAGGTCTAAATGGCGGACAATGGGGGAGGCCTATGTCCAGCAGTGGACGTCCAAGGGCTGAGAAGGAAGGAAGGTTGATAAGAGCAAATTAATGTAATTGAATTGTGTAATACTGAATGATATTACGTGAAGTGGATTTATCCAAATCATTGTCTTTTTTCTATATTCCTCAAGAATATTTTGAATCAAAAAAGAAACAGCTTAAACATGCGAGAATGTTTTGTTGCTCCACTTTTTTCTCTGCCCCATTGAAAGAAAGGCTTATGCAAAATTCCTTAATAGATTGCTGCTTGAACAAATGGTTACTAATTTGTTTTTGCGCCAAGATGCAACGTCGACGCGTCGACACAATTTCCTTGCTATAAATCTTCCCTATACAAATGGCCGTTTTAGAAACATAGAGCACACCTATTAAGGTAAACGTATTAGTACTTGATATCGTCCAAGCACTAGACACTTTCGCCTTTAACACAAAATAAGAAGAAATCCATTGAAAATTGTACACAGATTATTACTTTTTACTAAAAGTGCATCTAGGAGCGGTGTGAGGAATAATAATGTAAATGTCACCGAGTAAAAAAAAGAAATAGCTGCCACTGTTTAAAAACATATGACATGTACACGATGAAGATCGATTTTTTTAATTGACGTGGGTGTCAACCTTTCGTACACCTGTGTGTACCAGTCGTTGACACTATTGTCAGTTATTGGTTACAGAAAAGAAACAAACGTTGAAAATCATACACGCAGCTACCTTCTATATTAGTGCAGCAGGTCCAAATATTCCAACTTCTTTCTGGCCACAAGAAAAGGACAATGTTACGAAAAAAGGAAATATTAATCGTCGGTACTTCTATAGTTTTCTAGAAAATTTTTATAACCGTTTCTATATTCCATATTTGTTTTTAATATTGATTTTTTATAGGTTCTAGACTGTCAATTACTGGCGTCAAATTAAAAATTGCAAACATTGATCATTTTTAAATAAGTAACTAATGTTCTCGCTTAAATATCGTAGTATAACATAAGATCGGTAGAAGATTATTTTATATGTGTATGTATATTTTATATGCATGTGTATTTTTCTCATTCTAAAGCAATAAATATTTTTTTTTAAGTAGGTCAGTTGTTCATTTATTACATTTATTTACCTTAGCATTTTATTTGAGCAAGCGCAACTTGAATAACTTCAAATTTGCTGATTGACTTCATGCTATTTGCTAGAAGCTTTGCATTTCAAAATTTTATTGAAATCTGGTATTAGCGCTATTATTGGATGCTGAATGTAGTGAGATGGTAATGCCTATTATTGCTTATTCGCACAGAATTTCACACGGGTCTTCAATTTTTTTCTTCAATATTCAAACCATCTTTGGTTCTGTACCGTCATATTGGTAAGGATATGTCGGCACAAGACAGTAAAATATTATTTATCATACTCGGTTCAGTAGTTTTGCGTATCGTAATTCTCGTTGTACCTATTTATTACTTCACCAAGACTTTCGTTTAAGAGTATCGGTAATAAAACTTACTGGTGTAAGTAAGTAAGTAAGGTGTAAGTATACCATAAGTTTTGTTTTCAAGTAACATTATAATTATAGGAGATATTGAAACATTACCTTTCTGCTGACTGCAGAGTGTTTTCGGCATGTGGAGAGAAGCTCAACTCGGCCGCGTTGTTTGCGTCCTCCACCACACCATTTCGCAGCAAATATCTGACAAAGAAAATATAAATACATTATTCTTTTATTTTTATCATCTTTCCCTATATATTAGTCTGGCCATAAATACTGTTACAATGAAGAAAAATAAATAAATTACATTTGAATTTGGAATCTGTCATTCTTACGGAAAAATAAATAATGATAATGTAAAAATAAAAATACCAATGTTTTCTTTACAACAATATTTATATCTAGACTACGTATGCTTATTTAAAATTAAGTTATGTTTTGCCTAATATTTGGTAACAACTGGGTTGATCGCGTTCAAATTTTTAGGGCGTATTTGTTTCAGAACCCACAGAAACATGGCAAGATTTTTATCGTAGTTAATGGAAGTAAATGGAATTAAAAGAAAATTCACTTAATCGAATAACATTTTATATATTTTATCTGTGAAAACTTCAGTTAAAATACCCTATATAATAAACATTATCATAACTTCCGCTTAGATGTCGATCAATAATAAAATTCTTTTCCTCGATAAGTCTGAACGAAATACTTCATAATATTCATCGTTCACATATGTCAGTTATCGTTTTTAGGATTCCAAGAGTTCTGAGCAAAAAGCACTGAGAGTTTCCATAGTGTCTGAGAAAAAATAACGTCTATAGATATTGGCGTTTATAATTATCACTATATGTATTATTAACCCATTACAATTATACGATAACAACTTTGGTATAATATTATTAAGTAGGTATTATTAGGTAGGTTAAATGTAAATTATACTTTGTATTTCAGGCTTCTACGTGAAACAAATGCGTACCACAGTGCGACGGCGCCAGCACCGCGACCTTGGTAACGTTATGCTACAAAAATTATAACCCCCAACAATACTAGTATACAAAAACACTTTTTGTGCGTATTTTTAACACGATGTATCTTGTGTGGGCCTGATTTTATTTTAATTCTGACCTTAATTTACTGTAGCCGTACAAATGTCGACGCATTCGCAGTTCTATTTCGCCACGATATAAACCCCCTTTTTTCATCTGTTTGCGCCCTGGAGTTTAATTAAGTCAACAATCGCTCTCCGTTTTTTATAATACCGTCATCGTGCGCGGTCCTCCTTTTTGTTTTCATTTTGCTTACATTTACTTATTCAAAATGAAAGTATTCAAATATTTTATTTATAAACGTTAATTAACTATTTTATTTAGGTAAGTGTTAAATATACAGTTTATCCAGTAAATAGTAGATGACATTGTAAGCGCTGGTAGGTCAGCCCATGATCTATCAAATGCGAATTGACCTAGTTAGTAAAAGTCGCACGGTATTCGACAAATGGACATTTTTTAATTTTTTGAAAAAGAATGCCTTTTGTTAATAATTTCCGTGCTGATCCTATAAATAGAAAAAATAATTCGTTTTGTTTCTTGTGTAATATTGTAGTATTTGTGTATTTTTCAGTAGGTAATCTTTTATTTAAAAAAAAAGAAATTCCTCAAGTTAAGACTACTTTTTCCTTAATAACTAAATTTGTCCTTCCGTGGCGTAAAAAATGTACTAAGCCCAGATTGGCCAAATATTTAAAAAAATGTCCATTTGATTCAGATTTTAAAATTGTAAATTTTATATTATGTATGATCGTTTAATGTGACTTTAATTTTATTTCATTAGAAAATTACCATCAGAAGCATACTATCAAAGATTTAAATAATATAATATAACTAAGTTTTAAAAGCCATAGAATTTTATGTTTATCACCATTGCTTACGATCTCATTCTATGAACGTTCATTTTAATATTGAGGCTTCACGTGGAAAAACAAAACATTACCGTCCGTTTGTATAGCCTTTCAGTAAGAGGATTATGTTAATATAGGATCTGCTTGAAAATCCCAGAAAAGAGGCCGGATTCTGACACGTAAAGAAGAAAAAGAAAAATTTTCTCGCGTGAGATCTTTCTGTTTTACTGTAAACTCTGTGTTTTATACATATTGGACGATATAAAGGAAAGTTTAAACAGCGCTTTTTAATAGTTAATTGTGATTTTTATGTCAAAGCAGCGGCAACGCAGAAGACCATTTAATAGTATTTGCTATTATGTTGTATTGATTATCTCATTCTTTTTTATAGTCGTAAGTTAAGCGTTTGTAGCGACAGGATGTTTTGTTTTTTCATAAGACCTTCAATAAAATTGTTCTATGATGCCATTGCACAATATTATTGAATGTTTGGTGCTTTGCACCCAAACGAGTTTCAATACACTCCAATACTAAACGATCAAAACTATTGCGCAAACCGAAAAATTGTACAATAATATTATAATGGACCGTCTAGACCTCTTATTGACCTATTTCATAGTAGAGCTTTTGTATGCGTCATATACACACTCGGGAGGTCGGCAGTCGTCTCCCGCGCTCCCAATTACTTAGTAAACTAAACTACTTGGCTCAATTTTAATGCATTCATGTGCAATATATTCAAGCAATATAATAATTTAGATTACATTTGTAATTTAAATATTCAATGGAAAGATGTGCATACGAGTATGTGCATGCTTTGCATTTAAGCTAATCATACCTTTACTTATGCTTTAATTACATGTATTTTATGTAATGTACTCTCTACTTCCCATCGTATCCTATATCTCCTTACCAATGAAGATTGTGTACGATGTTACAAGGAAAACTCTTCTTCCCGTTGTCTTTCGTATTCTTCATCCTTCCCAATTTTTTCTTCATTCACTCCTGAATCTCCAACAGAAATCTGGATTTATCAACGTTACAATGACTCCAACGTTATCAATCATGACTGATGTTAGCATGTATCCGTGTATATTCATGGATGACAGTAATCACTTACTACCAAGTGTTCTTTTTTATATAATTGTAAAATTTTCCACCAAAATTCAGAGGTCAGATGCAAAGTCGCCACCAAAAACTACTCGTTTGTATCCAGAGATATCTATGGAACAATAGGGAAATTTGTTTAGTAGAACTGTGTTAATGTGCAACGAACTGTGTAACCACAACTTTTGGGTTTTTCATGTTCTTCCCATGAACGATTCTTAGCATTTCCTTTTAAAACATGTACCTACCTACTGTTTACAAGTTCCTGTCAACTAAAATGCGTCTAGTACGTCTGTTGGTGAAAGACGACGTTTAATTTAGACAAAAAATATATTATTTGAATGATTAAATACTAAACTGACTCCGAACATAATATACAGGCATAATATACAGGCATCATCGCAGCATCATTCAGTCATAAAACAAAAAAAAAAACATTCAAATATAGACGGAGTATTGTATTGTGATATTGTGTTCGGACCATGGTGCAATATTATTATGCTACGTTGAGGAATAAATAAAAAGCAGAGGTTTGGAGATTTTTTAGAAACAATGCAAAACTGAAAAGCGAGCAAAACCGCTGGTTAAAATTACTTGTTTATATTACTATCGAAGGAATCTATTGACGATAGGGAAACTTATTTAATAAGTCTGTGTTGATGTGTAACAAAGTTTTTAACCATAATTTATTGAAGTTTTAGTGTTTTTTATAACCAATTTTTATTTTTAGCCAATTTTATAATATTTTTATTTTCGATACTACTGTTTTCGAGTTTCAATTACTAAGATGCACCTAGCAGAGCAATATGCTAGTGAATAGCGTTATGAAATAAATTGAGTAAAAATTATTTATGTAATTTCAATGACTTAGTATTAAACAGATTTCGAACTTCATCTACGTGTATAGGAATTTTCAGGACATCATTCCGTCATACAAAAAAAAAAAAAACATTGAAATAAAATAGTATTAGTATTATTTAAAAATTCGTTTTTTTTTTCTGTACTGCTCGCGGCTTTTTAATATCGCAGCGAGATGCCAGATAAATAAAGATAAATAAATAAATAAATGCCACTCAATAAAGAAAATCTTAACTCCTTACTCTCATTACGTATAGTATAATACACAAAGGCATTGCACAAAGTCTAAATATATATTTTAATGACTTTTTTTAACCTTCTCCTAATTTCACTTATTTTAAAAATGAGATATTGTCCTTAGACTGGATATTGAGCTACAGAACAGTAAAAGCCTCGTTAAAATCCATTAGCTATACATTAGTGAAAACCCGATTAAAATCCGTAAAGTAATATTTATTTTTCTCTATAACCCATCTTCCTTATGTCAAATGAAGATGACACATACATCAGTTTCCTTTCTAGACACTTAGCTATACATTAGTGAAAACCCGATTAAAATCCGTGAAGTAGTTTTTTACGTGATGCGATAACAAACAGACATACTACTGTTATGGGTTCTGTAGCTTCTAAAAATACCATTGTTTTTTTTTAAATTAACGCAATGTACAGACTTAATCCTTTTACTGCTTAATTGTATTAATAATTATTGTTAATACAATAGGTAGATATGGAAATACATATATCTTTTAGAATATGCAAATTCAATTCTTTGTTACCATAAAAAGCAAACATACTTAAAACAGTGTTGAACCAATCAGTTCACTGCTTACTTGACACTTTTTAAAACAGTTCCAAGTATGTATATCTTTTATGGTAAGAACGCTCTTATTTATTGACCACTCTGCAAATTCAAGATTAGCATTACTCAAATAGCTAAAATAGCCTTGTACGTTGATCGTTGCACGCTTCGGGATTTAACCTAATGAGTTCACTAGTTATTCCGAAAGCTTTGTGAAAGCACAGCTTGCTAATTGGGTGCCTTTATATGCAAAATAGAAGGCACCACAATGGATTGCCGCTGCCTTTAATTCAGTACTGTAATTGCAAATTATTTTAAAGGACAAATGTTGTGATCCCGCAATAAAACCTTCAAAGGGATATGTCAATTGTAAGTACAAATTATTTTTCCATATTCATTGTTATAGGTTTCTATAACATTTAATGTTCATATTCTGTGGTGATTTGTGGTCTGCGTATTTAGATAATCGTACCTAATACAAGGAACATAGCAAGTTGCTCTTTAGTGACGTGGTATCACAAACATTGAAAATTAATGTTGTTAGTAAAACCTTACAAAAGTCTGATGTCGTTCGTTAAAATGATAGAGCAGATCAAAAATGAGTTAGCCACAAATCATACAGACTCCGCGTTTGGCAATATGTTGTTAGACGCTAAATCAATTGATGACGAAATAGAATGCGAAACCGAATTAGAATGCGAAACCGATATGCACCAGTCTATCGATGAGCCAATTACAGATCAACAGAAAATCTTTAAAGTACATTTTTTTTATTTATTCGAGATGGCCACCGCAAAATTAAACGAAACATTTGAACTATTAAGTGAACACAATAAAAACATTTCATTTTTATAAAATATAGACAATTGGAGAAAATTAGAGACAGGCCAGAAGAGAGCAGTGTCTTCCGAAAGCAACAGAATAGATTTGCAACAGAAATTGTCTTCCGAAAGGGGGGCTGCTATAGACGAAGAAGATGTTTTTCACGAACTAGAACTATTACCAATTGTTTTCAATAGAGACACAACTCCGGTGGATGTTTTCAATTATATGTATTCGAATAATTTGACATCAGTATTGCCCATATATACATATACTTATATATACACACACACATATATATATATATATATATATGTATATACATAACATTACCGGTGATGATAGCCGAAGGTGAAAGATCATTTTCGAAATTAAAATTAATAAACAAATATTTAAGGTCAACTGTTATGAGTCATGAAATGTTGTCAAACCTAGCCATGATCAGCATTGATAAGGAAGTAGCAATAGATACGAATGACCTTGTAAAGGATTTTGCTCATAGAAGGACTCGAAAAGTAGATTTTTATGTACATTAGATTAGTTAATAATATAATGAAAGTGATTGGTTGTTTAGATTAAATGTAGAGTTCATTAGAAAGTAACCAGTACTTCCTAAGTAGGTACCTTATAACTAAACAATACTTATACTTATAAGTGTGGTGGTGTTGTATAAGTGTATTGTAAATAAATGAGCACATAGGAAAGTTTCTTTTCTTTTTCCTTCCTTCTTTTGTAAACGGGAGATAAGGCGCAGATAAGCGTGATGTCCTGCATAATAAACTAAACTTGCATAACTAAACTCCGTTGGCACCGCGGTACTAATATGTATTTTTCTCATGTGACATCCCATTTTGCCTGCTGTAATAAAATAAAAGTACTAATAAAAAAAAATCGTACAAACTAGAAATGGGCCTGCGTAGATCAAAGGTAATCAAATAAAATCGGTTAAAACATTAGAGTGTTTTATATAATTTATTTTGTAACAGTTCAACATCTACACAACTTCAGCTTAGTATATACCATGTTACTCATTTCAGTGAAACCGTAGACTGCTAACATTAGTTGTGTTTAATTCAAACTCCGCCTAAATTATGATGGTACGCAATCGCAACATACCGCAACAGCCAGAAAGAGCAACAGATTAACCCGCAAGCATTCGGGTCGCTTACGTCCCTTCCGGCCGTGTCATCCTACTCATTCTACTAATCCCGGCGGACAGAATTGCTTATGCCCATACAAACCCGTTTACGCCGGGAAAACCGCGGCGGTTTGACTTGCCCCTTTCGCCCCCACTTTAGCGACTTTGATGTATATTTCGATGTGTTTACATATGCCCGATTTTATTAGCAAATATTGTCTTTACTAAGTTCAATCTTTGTATTCGAAATATCAATGTACCTACAATATATTATCAAAAATTGTATTCGTTTCATGGACTTCGTGAATATGATCATATATCCTAATATCGTTGTCAGTTTAAATAGCTGTCCATCCGACAACGCAGATGTGTAAGAATGCTTTGCACACTTTTTTTTATCTTATACGATCCACGTTCCTCTGAATACCTGAAATCTAAGTTTCAGTACCAGAGGGACTCTCGTCATGTCCGGTTATCTTCATTCCGCTAAAAATTCCACACTCTATGTCTTTTCTCATCGCACTGGTTTCATGACTAATTCCTTCGCCGCTCAAGCAACAAGACTCTGGAACTCGCTCCCCACTGACATAAGGCTAATAAAAACAGCCCCAAGAGTAAGCTTTGGGAACACTACCCCCGAAATTTACAGAGATAATTGTATTTTTCTCCTTTCTTCTCTATATTTATATTATATGTATACATACTCGTATTATAAGTATTATATTTATATTATCTTATTCATATGTATGGACTTTATTATATATATTTTATTGTATAAGTAAAGTATCAATGTATGTGTATTATTACTTTTATACACATGAATTAAGATTTTCTGATTTAATTCTTCTGCACTCGCTTAAATTTTTCACATTTAACCAACGGTCGACTGGTAGAGAATGCCTTAAGACATTAAGTCCGCCACTGTACAGTATAGTGCATAAAGAGTAAATAAATGAATAAATATATACCCTCATTTGTATAACTGTATTATATAGTCATATATTTTATAATTACAATACCAACTTATTTCTAAAATTTGAACACGATGTAGTGATGGACTAGAAAACTAGGTAGGTTTCTAGTTCTTCATTCATTATTTTATTTCCTGATTTATTTATATGGTGGCCTTAAGAGTAAGTAGATAAAGAGGTTTCTTTACTTAATCTATTTATTAATTATTGTTTGCAAAATAAAAGAACACTTTTAAAAGTCTTATAATTAATCACTCTGGTAGTATTCGCGAAATACAAAGCTCTCAACGTTTTTAATTCGATTCGGAAAGGAAAGGGTCCGAGAGAAATTAATTGCTTGGTTTTTGTCTGTAGATGCGAAAAGCAATAAAAGTAAAGTAAGACCAGTAAAACCAGATTGTGTTACATTGCCGGCCACTTTTTATGGACTTTTCAGGACAATGTGAGTGACAACTTGATTTACAGTATTGATATACGAATAATATGGAGGTCTAAATTCGAATGGAACGGAGGTAAAAACATAAAATAGTGTAGCACTTGAACTGGAATCTGCTGTGGGTACTTATTTTATTATGCTATGTTGACAGAAGGTTAAGGTTAAGACCATAGTGTAGGTAGTATTTGAACTGAAATCGGCAGTAGTTAATAAGTTTACTCTGGTTGATAAAAGGTTAAGGTATAAATTTTTCAACTGTTCGGAAGTCACACATCTGGTAGGGGTGGGGGGGGGGGGGGGGTGCCAATTTTTTACTTTTTTATTCGTTTATTTATATGCTTTTATTCTTTTGAGTTACGATACTTTCTTCATTGTTCTGCAAAATACCGGAAATGTTTCACTCATAAAAGTATTTATTTACCAATAAAGGGTTCTATTTCTATTGGTACAAAACTTATTTGAAACTTGAAAGTAAAGCCTCCGTGACCTCTGCAATGTGTTATTGTTCAAGAAATATACCACGTAAAGAATGAATGAAGGTCGTGAGGGAAAATTGGCCGGAGGTGATGCCAAGATTATGTGAGGAGGACTCATGTTAAATATTTATATCGAATTAGTCGCTTTGTTCTTGTATAAGTGACGAATAATCATACAAGGTAAACCAATTTCTTTTCGTTTTGGGTAATGTAAATGTAATCCCTGTTGTTGCGTCGTCGGTCACACAATTTGTGAAGAAGTACCTAAAGGCTGTTTATCATATCTCTACTTATGTCTTTAAATATCCGGAAAATGCGTATTGCGCACATTTATTAAGGTTCCAGAGATGTTTTAGATATTTATGTTAAATATTTTAATATTAAATTAATGTTAGAAATCTATTTCGCATAAAAAGACACAAAACTACGAGTAATTACTTATGCAACAGTGATTGCTACAATTTTTATGGAAATCACTTTCAAAACGTCAGATTTAAGAATTAAACTTTTAGAAATTAGACGTATGTGAAAATGAAGTATGGGTGTGTGTCCCAGGTGTTTTAAGAAAATTACTTCACAGAGTTTATAGTTCAATGTTTTATTGTCACGAATTACATAGTACACAATCCGCGGACGGTTTATTATAAATTTACTATTTAATGACGATGGAAACTGAATCACAATATCAATAATATCGCAGAGCATAAGTACGCGCAACCGTTAGGTGTGAGACTCTGACTGACTGCGGCAGCGGCGCGGCGTATGGGCATAACTCCTGCGTATCAAGACGGCCGGCGCACGCGCAGCGGTTTAACCATAAGCAGCGAGCGATTCTAGTTTGCATGGTAAGTATTTCATATTGTATAATTATTTATGACACACTACATGAAGGAACGCTAACAAAGATTTTGTCAATTTCAGAAGTGCTTATTGCATCGATTGGGCATACTAGATATACAAGCACCCACACAACAACATACAAGCATAGAGCATACATTGTTATACAAGCACTTTAGGGCACCCACGTTAGTAGTCTAATAGTATTTTATGTTGAGCAGCTTTTGAATTCTTTAATTCACATCTGTTTTGAAAACCGAACAATCATATTACGTAGTACGTAAGTTTAAAATTTGACTTTTTGAAGACCTTTTTTTTAAATTTGAAGGAACTCCTCCTCATCTGCTTCCTCCCTCCCCCCCCCCTAGAAGTTTCGAACAGAAGCGCAGAAGGCGTTTAGCCAGGAGCAAAGAGTGTGTGCAGCAAAGAGCCTAAGGGCTCCTCCGCCGGTCGACTGGCGGAAGGAACGGACCTCGGCTTAGGGGGTTGCTTTGGGAGGGTACCGCGGGATCGCGATTCGGTGAGAAATTCGAACTAGGTTTCTTTGATAAGAATTTATGATGTGTCATCTAATCCATTCCCATCGGTGGCTTATTGATATCTCACTTGATGTTGCAAGTGTAAAAAATATCAACATCTATGGTTTGATGTCTATCTCAAAAAAAGATTTCATACCTGATGTCGCGAATGGGATAATACAAGTTAAGGACCTGTGAGGTATACATGTGAGACAGATGTACTTGTAATGACGAAATTTCGGGATCATTCCCGTAGATCTCTTAAGCGCCAAACACACAGAAATGCGTCTGGCGCTGGCGAGGCTCGGGCGTCTTGCCATTCATTCTCATTTCATACAAAATATATGGAAGCGACGCGATTATAACTGAATAAAACATACTGAATAGGCGTGGCGCGGGCGGCCACATGGCACGTCTGCCATGTCTCAGTCTGCACCACGCCCGAGCCACACCAGCGCCAGACGCCATTTCTATGTGTTTTGCGCCTTAGAGCGCCTTGCGCCTGACGTAGGTATGTCACAGAAATACTTGTATCATGATAAGGTACTATCATTCTGCAGAACCATCGATAGAATCAATCGATGTCTAACATTATCGACCTTTTTTTTAAAATAACGAAACAATTTTATTCATTCTTCAGAAATCCAATTAAATATTGAATTTCTGAAATACTCCTTACTTAAATATTTGTTAGAAAGTAGGAAGAAAATTGAAAGGCGGATTAACGCCAACACGTGCTACTATGATATCACCACTTTTTGAAACTAATTTCGGTGTGAGAAATTTTATTTAATAAAATTTTAAGCAATACTTTCAGACTGTTCCATTTTAGCAGATTAGATTTCCTATTTCGTGGCACTAATTATTATGATTGTTACCTATATCGATATTCTCGTAATTGAAAAGACAGAAATTGTATCTATTGCACTAGGCGTGGTTACTAACGTAGAAAGGTATATATGCACTTATACCAAGTGCGCTATTTACAATAGTTATACTCATGTTGTGTGACAGATTGTGAAAGGTTGTGCGAGTAGTTTCTAAAGATATTCCCAGAAACATTGCTGCTATGAAACATGTGTTTACATGTTTCCTGCATTTTACATTTTCCTATTACATGGACATGCAAATCTAATTAAACAGCATTGTATCTTCATTGGTGTACAAAACCTTCTTGAAATCTGTGAGAAGATATGAAGTAAGTGTTCAATAGAATTAATAGCAGCGTAGCATTATACTTATACTCGTATCAGGTGTCCATAAATTAATATGTATCCTTTCACACAATAATTTAGAATCGTTAATAGGAAAATAAATTCAACTCGTCATACAAATGGACGCGCATTTTTGTACTGTGTACAAAAATGGAATTTTCGAAAATTTTCATAATTCATTCCAACAAATTGTATTATGTATTTTTTATTACTAACAGGCAAACAAGTATAGTTGCGACATATAGAAGTACATTCCCTATTTCGCTCTAACTCACCATTTACAGACACGTCCTCGATATGGTGGCACCGATTCTTATTTTTGCTTCACCCTTGACACAAAAGTTTAATCGAGTAACAAATCTACGCTTATATTTGCTTTTATTTGAGCAAAGGGAATGAACCAAGTCTGTAATGTACTGAAGCAAAATTTAAGTAAGAAAAAATGTTCGTATTTGAAATCTGGTCAATGTTTATGATCGCCATCATCTTGAGTGTGAGCACACTTTTCTTGGCGTTAAGTGCCCTTAATGTTTCCCGTCTGGCACTCACTTTGCGATACACAAACTTCCTTATTAGACTCGTGGCTTGCTGGCTTGAGTTAAAAGCTAATTCTAAAGTACTCACGTTGCGCGTTGTTGACTCGCGGTAAGAGGCTTAGCGTGACGCGGCATTTCTTAACTATAAAATTAAATATTAATTATGTATATTAAAATATGAACTGAAAGAACAAGTCCAAATGCGAATAAAAAATTAGGTATCTACCTTTACTTTTATTTTTATTACTCATATACATATATACAGCGAGTAAAGAGGGATTATTTGATTTCATAAATAACTGAAATGGAGCTCTTCGTTAACAGATAACACATTAATTGGAACTTATTTTTAATGGACAACATTGTAAATTAATGGCTATACACGTGAGGTACGATATCCGCTGTTAGAATTAAAAATAATCTACAATCGAAGAAAAGAAATATTTATTTTTAGATATTGTCGTCTCTCGTTCCAGCCAGATTCGAGCGAAGTTCTATATTTTTTTAAAAGGATGTAAATTATAGGTAATAATTATAACTCATTATAGCCATAATCACGCGGGCCCAGTATTTACGAGTAGGTACTCATCAAAACACCTAATTATACTAATCATCTGACTCCGACACTAGTGATAGTAGGTACTCGTATAAAACTTCAAAGAGATTCCCTCTCTATATGTATTAGAAATCTGTTTCCTCCGTAAATATTGTACAATACAATAAACATAAGGTTTAACTAACCACATGCTGTTTCACGACGGCTATTGAGTGGACCTCCTATTGAGTGACTAGCGCGATTTTCCTTACTTCAGAGGAGAAGTCTATAGATGTCATAGATAGACTTTTTTATAGAGAGGATGCGAGCAGACAATTCACATGGTGGTATGTTGTATATCCTATGTACATTCGCTAAACACGCCAACAATCAACGATTATAAACGTTGGCACGCCCTTGAATGCACCGCGCCGCTTACCTTTGGAAATTTAGGAGTGGAGTCACCAACAGAAATGGGAAGTATGAGGGGAGGTCCAAGAGTTTCCGGCCTGACAAAGAGAAAGGACACTCAAGTTCATTAAACTATTTTATTTATTTTATTTTTCAATATAGTCTCCGTATATATTGAACACACATATTGAAATTGACACATATATTGACACACATTGATACACATATATTGATACACACATATATTGACGTATATTTGAACACACTTTTCAGATTGTTTAATTGGCATTTCTATCTCAGTATAAAAATAGTCAGAAGTATTATCTTCAAAATGGGTGAAAACCGCAGCGGTCACTTCATCTTCAGTAGAAAATCTTCTACCCCTTCCGCCTTGAGTTTTGAGAACAAATAGTAATTACTGGGAGCCAAGTCAGGACTGTAGGGTGGGTGGCCGTGAAGCCACACTTTGAAATAGCAGCTTTCGTAACTGTGGTGGCGTGGACAGATGCGTTGTCATGAAGAAACCGCACACCTTTGCTTAGTTTTCCACGACGTTCTGCTTGATTTCTTCTCGTAATTGCTATGCAAGATTAACATAATAGCTTCCAGCACGCAATACTACGGTGGTAGTATTGCGTTCTTCCAGTCAGTATGGACTGAGTCACCTTTGCCTTTCTAGGCGGTGCTTCACCAGAACTACGCGACTCCCCTTTGGAAAGGGGATCATAGTAAAGAACCATAGTGTCATCTCCAGTATCAATCGATTCCAAAAAATTGTTTCCGTTTCTTTGAAAGACCACCAAAAATTCCTTAGAGCACGCTACTCGTTCACTTCGCTGCACACTTGAAAAAGTTTTGGCTCCCACCTGACAGCAACTTTATTCATATGAAGATGTTCATGAAGAATCCTAAGGACTGTAGTTTTCGAAAGCCCTGTCCTTGCTGCTATTTCTTTTGTGTTTAGCCGTCTGTCGCTTAGAACTTCTTCATCCACTAATTTGATGTTGATTGGACAAATATACAATTTATAAATATTGGACTTATAAATATACAAATTGCACATTTATACATAAGTATACAAGTACCTACTTTATACATATATTTATACACATTTAATATTCAGCTTGTTTTATTTTTTAATAATAAAACAATTATCGTGAGTGGTTGAATTACAATTATCCCAATAACCCTTTGAGTTGAGACTGAAAAAGAGTAATCTTTTTTTATCAGCGGCAGCAAAGATGCCAGACAGGCTGCTTTCTAAAAAGATGTGTGAAAATGATGTAGAATTTACATTTTCCTTACGATCGCCCGCCACTTGAACAGATTCGTCACTCGAGCACTTGCGCCGCTTGAGGTCGGGTCGAACTTTACCGTCGACGAAATTAGGATGAAATTTCTCACAAAGTACCTAACTACTTTGTTTACTCTATAAACATTTCGTTTTACTTACTTAATGCCACAATATGGAACGGCAGTCACTATAGTAGTCTGTATGGTCACTATACTTGACGGTTATTATAGTAATAGGGTATTTGAAAATAACAATTTTCCCGTTACAATGAAATATGGACTAATTTTAACTAACGCTCTAAAATGGTAAATGTCAGACAAAGTATTGAAGGTTACCTATGAAAATAGAATATTTCCGACACAAATAGCGCCAGAGGGTAATTAAGCTATGACAATATAATATTTTCACTTATCCCTACGGCTGCTACCCAATCGAGCTTACCCAATAATTAACTGCAATAATTAACTGTATTTACCTTTTGTACCTAAATAATTAACTGCAAACAAAGGTTATGTGATAACAATCCGGGAAATATTCGAAATTTAAAAGACTTGTAAAAACAGCGGGTCAGCGGCTGCTCTGTCGTATTTTCCTCGTTCGCTCGCGACTGGCTTCTTTTATAACACCAAAACAAACAGAGCAAAGGTAATATTGGTCCTTGGAGATTTGTACTCTTTAGTGTCAGATGTACACTTTCGATATAAGGAAGATAAATTTCTTTTTTAAGGTTTTTAGAACAAGGTAACCCACTTTATTTAGTGTGAAATGGGTTTTAAGATGTGAACTGCATAGTTAAGATGATTAAAACAACTCAGCTTAAACAACTTAAGAAACTATCTGTAACTATCTGCATCAACTTCTGTAGTTGTGTATAATAAATCATATTACAAATTATTTCTCTATGAGTCTCTGTAGATATGTATTTGCGGATTCCCCTGTTCATTTTGAATGCACCTAGAAAATATTTTTGTATAATAAATCATTGAATTGTGCATAATAATAAATCATTGTGTATAATAATTGAATTGTGTGTAAATTGTGTATAATAAATCAAATTACAAATTATTTCTCTATGAGTCTCTGTAGATATGTATTTGCGGATTCTCCTGTTCATTTAGAATGCACTTAGAAATTATTTTGCTCATCTCCATCCAGAAACGAATCTCCAAGGAACCTAATTGTACGAATTCAGAATTTTGTGATTAATCGTTCATTGGCTTAAATTTTATATTTATAAATAAGAGAACTAAGTATTTGAAAATTTAACACGAAATATAAATTATAAATATCTAAATTAGTAACTCAATAAATGTCGCTCCGCGGTGTTTCCAACTTAAAAGCAAATTTGATTAACCAAGTCCGTTAAAATGAGATATTATTACTACGTAACTATAATAATAATGAATTATAATAACTTTTCGTGCCTTCAGGATTACTGCAATTAATTTATTTATTACCTAACTTAATAGCATTTATTGATGTCAGTCATTTTAACGTCTCACTGCAGGGCACAGAACTTAAGGCACATTAAATCAGTAATAATCAGACATAGGGCACAGTAAATCACTAGCGAGTTTTGGGCCATAACCCACCACGCTGGCCCAGTTTGAATTGATGAATAAAGAAACATCCTCACGATGTTTTCCGTCACCGCTGATATAGTTTTTAATTTTTGAAAATCCGTACTTATGTTGAAACTCAGTGGTACAGCCTGAGGATTAGAAACTCACGACCTCACGAATGAGAGTCGATTGTCACGATGTCTGTTACATAGGCTATCACAGCGAATGTCAGTTATTAGTAAATTTTAAATACAAGTTTATTTTATAATCGAATAATTTACGAATTGTTACATTCTTACACGTGGAATAATTTTAAAAAACATTTAGGGTTTAGGTTTTTACTAAGATCTGCAAACACACATATTATCTCTTCTCTTACCATTTAGCCACTGCCGACGAGTTTCCTAAGTGGTCGGTCGGCCCATGTCTCCTAGTTAGAGGGTATAACATTGATTCTCATTGTGTAATAAAGTTTGTCCCGTTTCAACGGAGATAGGGGCTCAAGAAATTGAATTAACTAATCGTAATTGAAATAATTGATTGAAGTTGAACTTGAAATCGATGCAGGATATAATTATACAAAGAACAATCGGAACTGACTCTTATATTAATTTTAATTATGCAAATTGTCTTATTTTATTATATTAAATTCATTTATGCGTTACATTTAAATTTTGCATGACATTTTTATGACAAACATATAACTTCTGTTAATATTTTCCATTTTATTATTACCATGTTTTAGCAAATAAATTATTAATCATATGACTATTCTAGATTAAAAATCAAACATACTGTACTATCAATCCGTGTCTCTCCACTGCTTTATATAGGCTTCTCCCAAAGACCACATACTCTCTTCAGCTCGTCTCATTCAGCCCCTACTGGCCACTTTATTAAAAAAAAAGGATACGAGTGCCAACATAAGTTTGTTCTGGTGCTATAAAATATTTGTAGGGTCAATCTATTCCTTAAAATATTTTAAGGAAACCGGCAACTTTCAGAAGCTAACGGCAGAAATTAAGTAAGCATGACGGACAATTTTATTTGAAAACTTTTGCCGTAGTTAAAGTACATTCTGCGTCTCGGTGTTGTTTGCTTTCGTTCGGGAGAGTTCATTTTCCTTCATTTTAATTAGTCTAAAAAGGGTTGTCCGTTTGGGCCACTCGAATTCATTTTGTAAAGATTTTCTTGTTCTATACAATTCAAAAGCAAAGTCGTGTCATTAAGCGTTTTTAGCTATATTGCAATTGTTGCGTTTTGTTTGTTATTGTATGAAATAAAAGTAAAGCAGCAAAGTAAGCAAAGTAAAAAAAAATCCTGTGCCGTAAACATAAACATTCAATGGTAAAGTTCGTAACAGTCGTAAAGTGCAGTCCAGCCAGAGCTTCGCTATCCAATTTTAATCCGATCCTGAAAGGCTCCTGTTGTAAATCAATATCGCAAGTGCTGTACATTTCCTACGTCTACTCATACAGTCTACGTTAGACATACTTATTGTTCACCCTTTCTTTACTTACGATTATTTCCTGTAGAAATTTTGGTCGGGATTTATCAGTGATTTTGATGTAAAATATTTACATACAACGTCCTTTTCAAACTCCTCGTTATTCTTACATTTATTTTAGATCCTTTTCCTAACGGTTCTTTTTATATTAATCGTAGTGTTTCTAATTTTCTTTAAAATGTTCATGTTTATTATTTACATTTAAATATATTTTCATCCTCAGTAATGTGATTGCGTGATTTTCATATGAACATTAACCACATTCACGGAATATATGAGTATGAATTTAATATTTAAAATCTACTTTATTATGAAAATAACAATATATATTACTTTTTTGTAATATTTAATACACTTTGGAGAGCACTAGATGTACAATGAACATGAATATAGTTTAATACCTAATGTTAAATATGTAATAAAGGTTGTCTCAACAAGAATTTGAATATCGAATCTAGGGCCAATTTCGATTGTCAATTGTTCTGTCAGCTATATTTGGTACTTTGTTGATAGAAAAATTGACATTTTTGAAAATGGCACGTTACAGCTTGGAAGAACGTTTATTAATAGTGAAAACCCATTACAAAAATGGTGAAAATTTTACAGTAACAATTCGCAAGTTACATGATCATTTTAGTGTGCATAATCAACCGTCATGGCCCCCTATTGAAAATTTAATCCGGAAATTCGAGCGGACATTTTCATTGAAAGATGAGAGAAAGTTTACCCACCATCGTCCTAAAACTACACATGAAATCATCGCGGCTGTGAGTGTCAGTGTCGCAGTACAACCAAACACTTCCATCCAGCATCGTTCCCAGGAATTATTCGTAGACCTCCATTGCAGCACTGTCCAACAAATTTTAACTAAAGTTTTGCACCTTCGTGCTCACAAGATCTAGCTTAATCAAGAATTTAAGCCTGCAGACCATAGATAGCATAGGAACATTACCAACTAGATTTTGGAATAACTGCAGTTTGACGATGTATTTCAAAACACCATCATCTTTAGTCACACTTCCACCTCAACGGCTTCGTTAACAAGTAGAATTCCCGGATCTGGAGATTACAAAATCCTCATCACAATCACAAAATATCACAAAAGTGATAGAGTTTGGTGTGCCATGTGGGCAGGAGGGATTATCGGACCATACTTTTTTGAAAATTAGGAAGGTGCCTCGGTGACTATCGATGGCGATGGCTGTTATGGCATGTTGCCAAACTTTTTTGGCAAAAATTGGATGAAATGGATATAACTGACACGTGGTTTCAGTAGGATGGTGCCACTTGTCACATTGCGCGCAAAATAAAGACGTTATTGCAAACCAAGTATCCAGGTCGTCTCATCTCTCGTTTTGGAGACCAAAACAGGCCGCCAAGAACTTGAACTCAAAGACGAAATTGAACGCCAATTTAACGAAATCCCGCGGTCCTTACTCGAAAAAGTATTCGTCCATCCATGCTTGCTAACTAAGTCGTGATGGTCATTTGACCGACATTTTATTTCACGTGTAATGTCAATAATTGATCTGTTGTGTTTATGTAAATAAAAATTTCTACGAAATTCATTTTTAATATTTCCATTAATTTTTTTTCTATTTATTCACAATTCAAGTTTTTGTTGAGACACCTTTATAAGATACCTTATTTACTGTGTACTACGCTGGATTTTAAAACTCTTTGGTATTTAAAGTTCCATTGCAGGAATAGATTTGGGGAGATACCCGTTAGATTGGTTGTAATCAGTTAATTACCGATTATGATTAATTATTCTGAAAATCCAGTTTACATTAGTTAAGTAAATGTGCTCTTAAGTAAAATATAGTGAAGTAAAACAAAACATTGTCACAGAGTTTATTGTCAACTGAAAACCTGAATATCTTATTTCAGAATATCTTAACCTGTTATCTGAATAAACAGAAAACCTGACAGAAACAGATCAAAGGGCAGATGGCCAGACAGACTAAAAGACAAGACCAACATGCGGATAAGCAGAGAGTGCAAGCAATCTCGGGGGTCTGTCTGCGAAATTATTATACATGTGACTAGGTAAATTTTGAGATACACAGAAAGAGAACTTATTTGAGTTATACCATTTTTAAAATATAATTTATTTGAAATTCGAATTCCGAAAGCTAAATAGCTTTAAACGTAGTCAAATAATCAAAACGAAAAAAAATTAGCTTTAATTGTCGCACCATGGTGTTATTGTTAGCACCATGAGACATAATGTTGCCAAAAAGGAGTTCTAGATAGTTCTGACTGACCTTGTAAAAGGGTATAGATACATTCGATGAGTTCTTATAAGAGTCCTTAATGTAACAATATTTAGTGTTTTAGAAAAGTCTAGAAACGCCACAAAGCCAACCTGTCTTGTGCTTTCTATTAAGAGTGCTCTGTTATCACATTTTAGATAGGAAATGTATTTTGTAGTTGTGTTTATGTACGATAGTATTTTTACTGAATTAATCTGATTTCATGACGTTTTATAGTCAAGGTAGCATATAATTCTACTATTAAAATGTCAAAATGTTAGTGAAAAAACACGCAAAAAATTTGATGTTGATGCATTTTTTAGTAAAAACGATTTTAGATCTTTTCTACAAAAGTCTATTGCATCTGCAACCGATAAATTAAACTCAATAGTTTACTTTCATCTTTTTATTATGAAAATGAATGTGTTAGAAATTAAGTTTTTTAACAAGATGTCATTTTTCCTGTTCTAGAAGCGTATTTAGTATATCTAAATACATCAATTTTATTGCCCTATCATCGTTATCAATAAATGTTTTGTATACTTGAGTAGTATTTTTTTATTAGTTTGACTACATAGGGGGATCCAAAATACGAGTACAAACTACACTAGATTTTGACACTGGATGGTCATATATTTTTCACCGACCAAAATAAATGGCTCGGTGGAACAAAATACATACTGATATTATCTCGATGCCGGTCCCATGGATTCACTCCAAACATTGGTTCACAAAATTAGCTCGTTGACAATCTGATACTGTATCTACTGGAAAATAACCTACAGGTACTTTCTAGCTGCCGTTAATAGGTGGGTTAACTACTAATGAGTTTAATGACCGACATGACGTAATCGTTGCCAAGACCGTTACTCAACCGTTACTATATAATTTATTTATTTCCATCCCATTCTTTGTCAGATCGCCATTTTGTCGCCAATCCCGCGATAATAATTAAATGATATTGGCTTTTTAATTTTAATGCGACAAAGGATTCTTCAGTGGTGCTTTAAAGCTTTAAACAAAGAATTTTTAAAGTGCTCACATGTGGTAAACAATAAATGTGCTGCACACTTTATTGTAGGTTTCTGATTAATACTTCTGATAATGTTGGAGAATGAGGGTAAAACATCTTAGTGCTGGAGGATACTTTGAAGCGGTATTTGCTCCCGATATAGGTATTAAGTAATTACTGAGCTACCATATCATGTATAAAAACCGATAAAGTACCACAAACTATATCAATAAGGAAAAAGCAAATCTAGAATTTTAAGCGAAGGTGAAAATACTTACGATTTTTTTTATACTTATGGTAATAAAAGTGCAATTACCACATTGTGCCAGCGTCGAGTTATTTTCGGAATTAACATATTTAATATTACAACAATTCCAAACACATCCGTCGATGTCCAGTCCCGTCGAAGTAAGATAGGAATCGCCGAGTAAGTCGAGTAGTAAGATAGTAGTGACAGTAGATTTAACTAAGGACAGAAGAGTCAGACACCTTGAAAACACACCAAAAACGAAGTCCGCAACAATCACTCTCTAGTTTACAATTGAATCAGGTAAAAAACTAAAACGAAAATAAAACCCACGCAGAAAATAAATAATAAAACAAAAAGTAGATTTGTTGTCCTCTGATTTAATAATAAAAATATAATAGAAGGAAATCCCTGTTCTGTGGTCACATTAGTCTAACGATATAGAAAAGCTAATTGATATCCACGGAACTGGTAAGGCGAAAAATGGATCAGAATGGAGTAGGTGGAAAAGCAATGCAATGCAACCAGCCCTATCAGTATCCACTGCTGGACATGGGCCTCCTTATTGGAAATTGTCTGGTGTGTGAGGAATGTATGGCCTTGAAACGCCACGCTGGCCAAGCTGGTTGGCGAGGTGGTGTAGTTCCTCAGGGCCTGTGGTAGCCGGTTTGCTATACTTTAGTCTCTTCCTACACCCACGAGAAGATATGGGGTGGTGCTGATACCACACAGCACTGGAAAAGATGAAAGAGTAAATCGCACACAAAACATGTATAGTTATTTGATGAATAAAAAAGAAAAACAATATTTCCTCTGGCCAGCAGTTAAAACAAGCCGTAAAAACCGCACTGCAACGAATGTAACAACGTAATTTGTATTAACACAAACCAGATTGCTTAACGAAACTGTAACAAAGTCAACCTTTGAGGTAATGTAATTTACGTTCTCTGACATACACTTCGTTATGGTTTTATTGGATTTTCGGAAAAAGTTACAAACACCTGTACTTTCTGTGTAGAGGTCGGCAGTAACCGCAAAACGCTAACGCGACTGGAATACAAAATCGTGGAATCAATATTGGTGGAATGACACCGCTATATTGCCACTTGACTCACGAACTGCTGTTAAATTCTATACAAATACTCTACTTTATTCCTTTTCTTTCATTAAGTAAGTTATGCTTTAATCCAGATTAATACTTTAGTAACACCAGTTCTGTAATATCTTTGATATAAGTGGAGTATACGTATTTTACCTGTATCAGCAGGGCACATGTATTAGGTATCACGTCCCACTGCAGGGTGAGGCATGTGCCTTAGTAAATCACTGCGTTCGGACCTTATATCCGATTTGTAGCGTTCTTTTAAATATATTGAAAATGTTGACTGTTTCGTGGTGTTTCTACGTATGAACATTTCGACTTGGATGTAAGTTTAAAATTAGTATTCGTTTATTATTGCAACTGATAAAACAGATTTGTCCCCAACGCAATTTTTGGGGTTACATCAGCTAGCCTTTATTTAGTAATAT
Source organism: Sesia apiformis (assembly GCA_914767545.1). Taxonomy (NCBI): domain Eukaryota; kingdom Metazoa; phylum Arthropoda; class Insecta; order Lepidoptera; family Sesiidae; genus Sesia; species Sesia apiformis. The sequence continues at coordinate 11,070,913 of OU611953.1, forward strand.
TTTTTATAATATACCTTATTAATATTATAAATGGAAAGTCGAGTCTTTTTTTAATAGAATAAGGGCGGCAAACGAGCAGAGATGGTCTATGCTATGGTCTATGGCAGGGGTGCTCAAACTTGAACTGCTGGCGATCTACCTCAATGTTGTTAGACTACGATCGATCGACTCTGAGAGGCTGCAAGTATGTGTGATGCAGGATTGTCGTCTAGGTAGGGTGTATCGTGGCATAGATATTAGTTTTCCGCACAATATGCATTTTTTTAGTCAAGGTAAGTGTAGGTCTGCTCTAAAATGTCAATGAAAAAACTCATAATTATTCAAAATTGCGAGTTTATTGGTTCTTACAAAACAAACATCTGGTTCTAAAACTAAAGCATAGTTTTAGAATGTTTTAATTGTCACTATAACTAAACACGAGGGCCACACTGACAGTTTCCGGAATGAATAAGAAAAAAATTCAATGAATGGCCATAAATCAATTTATTGTTTCTCAAAATATTCTCCGTGAGCGTCAATACACTTCTTCATACGAATAATCCAATTTCCATAACATTTATTCCACTCCTCCGCGGTGACGCCGGAGTAATATATACAATATAATAAACAATAATAGATAACAGGGAGTAAAATGATGAACAGTTTTCGTCGTGCAGTTATCAACATATTATTATAAAGAAATTTGCGATTTGTGGGATTGCGCTAATAGATTTGGTTTTCTTGCTATTTTGTCCGTTTGTCACGGGGGCCACGACCTTGCATCGACTAATTTCCAAGGCCATAACATGGAAGTTAATGGAAAACTAGCCCGAAATTTGGTTAAGTCGGCATTAACCTCCAATAAATTCTACCTTCCGAATGTTAACCCAGGCACATCGCGTGATCGCACACATTTCTTCTATCCTTGCAGTAGGTACGAAAAATAAGCGTTTGACGGAATTACTTGAATTTAAGAATATACTTTAATTTAAGAATTATAAATCTTAGTAACAGAAATATTAAACATATTTTGAATCATATTTGAACCATGGCATAATGTATCATACTGCTCTTTTAGGTACCTATACGATTTTGAAAGAGTTCTTTGAAAAAATACTGATTATATTATTTATTAAATTAAGGATCGAACGTTGGTGCTATTAATTAATGCGTTAGTGGTTATTTAGTCTACTTCGGTTGAAGTGCCTTTGCTGTGCATTCAGAATTGAGTTAGAAGACTGTAATTTGCTAATGAGAGAAAGTGTTTAATATAAATATGAACTTTCGTTGAAGTAAAAAATATTACAAACATAAAAAAATAGGACCGGCGTGAAGCGACAGTAAAAATAAAATTAAAATGTTGTGGCTGCTAGCCTCGCTAATTCTTATCATTTAAATTAAGTTTTCTATAACGATGTTTCAAATAGCGCCGGGCAGTGAAATTCATGGATTTAACTACGGGTTTGATGATGATGAGATTACGCTTCCTACGCTTAATGTCTATATTTCAACTCTAATTAATGTTACTTAGTTAATTATACGTTATCCGTGGCTTCCCTGCTATTATTGTAGATGCTATGGATGATTACATGATGCAGGTTACAGATAGTAGTTTTATGGTAATCGAATAGCTCACGATTGGGTGATAAGGATAATCGGTTTACCTGATTAAATATTTACATGAAACTCCAACCGAACCGCAAAAAAATAATTGTAGGAAATTGATAAACAAATGAATAAATCTTAAATTGAATTAACAAAATAATTAAAATAACATTGTCTAAAATAAACTTTCCTGTAGTTTATAATGCTGCGAACTAGCAGAGTCAAATAAAATCAATATTTCCAGCAACGTACGCGAGGCGAGCACACGTATTAAAGCAACAAAACAATGTGCCTATAACAATTTATGTGAAATTATAGCGCTGCTGTTGACTGCAAGTATGGCATTAAATTTTATTAGAGTTTTCAAGACAATATCCTTTAAATTTACGATTATAAAATAGACTTTTTAGTATAATACTCGTGAATAAAATTAATTTGATTTATAAGAATGAGATTCAAAAAGAACGTGTTGAGGAAACTAAGGAATATGAGACGTTGTAATGAAACTTTCGCTTTTAATAAATTCAAGACAGTTGATTGATGATCCTACTTAAATATGACTTATCTATCAGGCAGGACAGAGTATCAGTCTAATCTCCAGACTCAGATTTATTAAGGTAGATGACAAGTTTGGATAAATCCAACTAGACCGGTTTTTACGATTAATTCCTGTAATATTCACAACACAAAAATAAGTCGTTGTGATGATTTGATGGTTCACGCCAGATCATTGAAATCTGGTACTTGAAAGATGGTCTCGTCTTAGTGGTCTATAAACACAATCTCTACACACCTTCGACACAATTTCTACACACAAAATTAGGAATCCAGGGCTTGTTAAATGCGTTTGAAATGGAAGTCCAAAATAGTTAAGATATGCCCGCTTCACGTAGTCTGACACATTCCAGCAATATTCTTTAAACGTAGGTATATTCCCCACAAATATGACTAAAATATTTTTTATTAGTTACACAGGTCCTTTTTGACGAAGACATCACGGCTGATAAACTAAAACAGCTTAATTACTATAGTTGATGATAACAATAGTCGATTGAGGATTAAACATTTAGAGGGTACCTGTATCTCAAAAACTCGAGCATTCATAGAAAATTTGGAATCACCGACGTCAAATTAGTAAAAAACAGGAGAAAAATGTCATGCAACTGGGAAGAAGGTTAATTTTGTTGTGCTATGAATGAAACAGGCGAATCGTTGTTCGATTTTATTATTGTTTAATTTTATTAATGTTTAAAATGTTATTATTAATTCTTAACTTTAGCATTAATTAATAATACACGTTTTTTTTCTTGAGAGAATACACAAAAGTAATAATTTATTTAGAACGATATGATGTTTGCGCTATCTGGAAGTGCGGAGTGCGTCTTATACTGTACCCAAAGGAGACTTAGAACAGAGTCTCTGGAGTTGTATAACTTTTTATTTGCGTCCTTCTGTACGACTTCAAAACTGTGTATAATGATATTCATGACTGACATTGTCTTTACTATGAATTTCATCTACTCGTGCAAAGTTCATTGCGTATAAGTGAAAATGGTTCTTCATTAACTGGCTTTGAAAACTGGAGAATGTGTGTTTATTTGTTCTTTTCAGCTGTTTAACTATCTTTGTTAGTTTCATTAGAGGTATATAAAAACTATTTAAAACTATTTTAAAGTATTCAAATATCAGTAAATTTTAATAGTTTAAAATTTGCAAAAGAATCGTCGGTTCTTGCCGGAATATTTTATAACATTTAAGTAGTAGTAGCCTCATATGGAGTTACAAATAGGTAATGTAACATTAAACTTAATATTAGGTCATTTAATAATGTCTACGATTCATAGCGTGACCGTTTCCATTTGTAAACGATGTTGGGGTTCTTCGATATTTCCGCAAAATAAACCTTGAAGGAGTGGCTACGATACACAATATGACTGACAGTATACAGCAATATAATGTCACTTTCTGTTTCTAACCCAAATGGGCTGTTTATTACTGAATTATACTTTCTAGCATAACGAAGCCTTTTTTGTAGGCTTTATATTATTTAGAACGGACTATTTATTTAGGGGGGGTCGGTGCACACAGGTTGCTCACAGCCGCTAGGCGCACTCGACTGACTAAGTCGACCTCTCTCACAGAAGATTACCGTAAAATGTGCTACATTTGCCACTTCATTCTATTCCCCCAAAATGTACGTACGTGTTTCGGTAGGGAGTGTGATACACCACGTCGCAATGCTCTCCCATTTCTCCCCAATATTCCAATGCATTCTCCATTCCTAAATTACCAACGATAGGCAGCGTATCCGAGGCCGTCCCAACATTTTAAATTCTGAAATAATAATTATGGTCTACATCGTAGATGTCCATGGACGACAGTATCCATTTAACTCCAGGTGGATCGTTTGTTCGTCTGCCACTTTTTTTATTTCTCACGATGTTTTTCCTCATTGCCGAGTAAGTGACAATTTTTAAAAATCTGTACTTAAGCCGAGGATTTAAACTCACGATCCCACGAATGTGAATGGAGTATAGATACCCCTAGGCTATCACCGATCATGGTTAAAGAAATTTAACTATTTATACTTAATTAGACAACTTGTATTTGAGATTATAAAAAGTTGAACACTACACGTCAGGAAAATTGAGTTAAAAGTTTTAACGGAATTTTAGTTCAACGTTCTATTAGCTAAGAACACTAAAACAACAAAACATGTGCAAAGATTATATTTAGTACCTACCTATAACTTATCAATTGGTTTATTTTGGTGACCCCAGCTTATTTTGTGAAAAAAAAAATCAGTATTTTTAATGTTACGTTGCCGTCGCGTCGGTGGCCTGGGACCATTCTTGTTTTAATTAAAGTTTATGAGTAATAGCAAAAAAAAAAATATAACAAACTGTAGAGTTGTATGAATTTGTAAAGTTAAACTATAAAAATTAGTATAAAGTTAATTTCTAACTATTAATTTCGAAAATATGTAAACGACGCTTTACACTAAGTTAAAAACTGAACCGATCTAAAAAACTGACATTTTTTTGCTTGACGCAAAACCCGTCATTAGAAAGCCCCTGTCTATATTCTAAATCACGTTAAACGGTCTCGCGTTTAACAATATAAAGAGTTATACTCGTAAAATAAAATTATAATTTTTTCATCAAGTCGTTCGTCCATTGTCTCTTTGTCTCTTGTTTGGTTTATCGTCGTCTCTGCCAAGAAACGGCCAGTTAGATGTGTAAACGGCCAGTTAGTCTTATTAAAGAAGACTGGACGCTGCTACACATGTATTTATTATTATTATGGTTAGTTTTCAAATAAATTAACTGAAAATTCGTCCCTAGTTTTAAATGCTGGAATGAAAGTAAATTGCGCCACTAAAAATGCTGATCAAAAAATACCTTCTAGTATCCAGAAAAAGACTGTTAAGTAATTTTACACCTCTAGGTATAATATCAAAAGACGAATTGTAATGAATTATTTATTTTTGGTCCCAAATGAAGTTAACGTTTTCGAAGTAGGCTCTAACGTAAAAATATTAATATGAAACCATTCCATTTGACTATAATGTTACAGCTAGGGTTTGACAAGCATTTGCCGCATTTTACAGCAATTTAAAGCTTCAGACAGGCGTGCGGTCGGCATTGGTACCCGATCACCGCTGCCAATGCGGTTCTCACACTGCACTCAAACACAGCACACAGACACCGTCCCCGCCGGCGGAGACGCGAACGTCCCCTCGTTACACCGTTAACACACACCGGCCCTCAACCAACACTTTTACTAGGTATCAGCACGTGCCTGGGCGCTTCTCGCCGACTCGCGAACCCGCGGTATCCTCCCAATGCAACGCCCTAAGCCGAGGTCCGTTCCTTCCACCGGTTTACTGGCGGGGGAGCCCTTAGGCTCGTTGCAACACACACTTTGTTCCTGGCTGAGCGCCTTCTGCGCTCGCCCCACATCAAACACGACCGGTGACTCTTGAAAGGCCACTAGGGCCACAAGAATTTAGACATTCACGATGTTAAGACAAATCAAGGTTTTTTAGCCGGTAAGAGTCCGGCACTACCTGGGCCCCCATTCCCAGGTGTCCATGAGGATTTTCCTTGATTGTCTTTCCTAACAAAAAAAAAACAGACATTTAGAAAATTCGCGGGCCCACCGCAATTTACAAATGAGTTTCTATTTTTACATTACAAAAGCAGACCGACATATACTCAATAACAGATTTGTGAATATATGGAATAAGTTACCAAAAGAAATCTTTGAATCACCAAATATGAGATATGGCAGAACTTGTAATACCAGCTAACACAATATAATAGTTTACTTCTGGTATGCAGCAGTAATGCTGCTCGCCCATTGCACAATAATAATAATAATTTGGATTACTCCTGCTTTCCATTAAACAAAAAGAATTTAAAAAATACATTGTTTTACTATAGACAGGCATTTTTCTAAAAAAAAAATAGACATTCTGGACATCCTAAACAGGCATCAATCTTTTTTGAAATGGTAACCCTAGTTACAGCTAAATGACCGTATAAAATGATTTATTTGCGAACATAATGGATACCAGAAATTTGAACTCCGCACGACATGAACTAATTTAAGAATACAGAGAGAGAATGATACCGGATTGTTTACAGTTTTAAATTGAGAATTTAAACTTTATCTCTTTGCAATAAGCGTCATTCGTTCTTACTAAGGGAATGTTATCACAAAGGTAATTAATTTATTGCCCAAACAGAGAATCTAAATCTGGATTGATGATATCACCACTACACAATGGAACTCAACAGATGTCTTATTAAAATTATTATTAACACTGTTATCAATGGACTTGGGTTTAACGATAATTAACCTAATTGTCGATTATCATTAAGAATAGTTAAATTCTTGTCTGAAATAAAATGTAGGATCTAGGTAGGTTTCTGTTTACCATTTTTGGTAGTTTGTTTTATGTTTAGCTAAATATTTTTTTACATTAGCCCAGTCGACAGTGTTTGCTATCTACAAGAGCCCGTTTTTGATTTCTAGTTAGACATCTTTTAAAGATTTTTTAAGTATTTCCGTGTGTTTCGGGACCCGCGATACAATAAATCTTAATGCAGGGCATTTAATGTTAATATTTATTTATAATGTAGAATGATGTGTTAAACCCATGCACCTTGGAAATAGGCAGACGAGCATGGTAAGTGGATACTGTTGCTTATGGACTTCCGCGATACGTTAGTTTAGTTTAGTTAATCAGTTTAGAATGACAAACATCGGTATGCCCTCGGTATTGGTATGCTGATTACCTTTGGAGATTCAGGATTTGAAATGGACAAAGGGTTTGGAAAATTGGTAGGGATAGGATAGGATAGGATGAGATGGGAATGGGCTCTGGCATGTCTCACTTGCTACCGAAACACGAACGTACATTACGGAAATAGGATAAAGTGGGATATGCAGTACAGTTCTAGGTAGTTTTGGGTTTGATTAAAATATGTTTTTGTTTTTTTATGTTGTGTGTTTCGCGTGGTTATCTCACATATACGGAAAAAAGGTTAAAATATAAATAAATAGGTCACGAAGCCCTTTTAATAAAGGTCATTTAACAGGAGCTGTTTAAGTTTATTGACCGTGTTCCGAAGTGGCGGCGGGTGGCGTTTGGCGACACGTAGTCTACCTACATAGGACGATCGATTCCCTCGGGGCAACAAGGATCAAATGATCACGTAAATTCTGCAAACGACCGCCCATAACAATCGGGCCTGAGGAATTGACAGTGTCTATCGTGACCATTATTAGGTCGCATAAGCTCGTCTCCAAATTGTTGACCGGTACTAACATCGCGTTTAGACCTACGTTCCATTCTGATTCTTATTCACAGCCTGAACACAGAATACGATCAAAAGGAAAGTTCTAGGTTTGAATGTATTTTTAAGTGCTCGATGTGTTTTTAAGACAAACCAAGGATGGTTTGTCTTCTTATGGATCCGGTTTGTCCTCTTACGTACTGTAGTCGTACTCATCGAAACGTAATTATAATTAAACTTTCCTTCTGATCGAGAGTACTGTGGCTGTGGAGACTTTACCAGAGAAGTTTAAATTTTCTAAAAGGGACTTAGTAATTTATACCAGTAGATAAGGGAATAAAACGCTAAATTTATCCACAACATATCTTCGTTTGTTTATAATGATTTTTATATGGTATGTATACTATGAATTCTCTCAAATTGATGGTATATCAACGTACTAAGCTACTCTAGATTCGAAGTTTATCTAGTTGAAATAGATATCAAATGTATATTTGTATCATTGTGAACGATGATTGAACTGAACTGAAACTGGTTAAGTTGATAAAATCTTAATCTTTCTATTTCATTACTATAATTTAATAATGGCAAATTATTTGACTACGATTTTTGTTGACAGGTAAAATGTGTTTGTACTTTATTGTACACACAAACAGTTAATCGAAATACGTATATGAGAGTACATAGTATAAGAGATAGAAAGACGGAAATATATTTATTGCGACACATACTTCAAAATTTAAAAAACTTGTAATTAATAGGGATAGGAATATCTCAGCTGGTGCCAGCTGCAAATACAAACGCTGGTTTTCAGTTTTGTCTGTATTTGTGCGCGTGTGTGTTTGTCTGTCTGATTTATCTACAAAGGAAGGTCACCAGGCAGTGTTATCCTTTGGAGATCTCTTCCAGTCAATCTGCGAATGCAAAAGGTGTAAAAAGGAAAATAATTTTATTTGGATTAGATACTACCATTTTTTTTGTTACGCAGAAATAGACAGTGATCAATCGCCTGGAAATCGGAAACAATTCATTTGTAACAAATTGATTTCCGGGGCAGTTGACATTTTAATCTATCACTCGCTTTTCACTTAACGCTCCGTAGAGGATCGTTACTTTTCGCCATTCCATCCGTTTATAGCTTGCAGTTTAATTTATTTGTAAGTTTCAATAGTAACATTACATTCTACAGTTTACTTGTATGTCTGTGACAAAGTTGCAAATTTTAAAAGTAACTATAGCCGAGCCTTCTTAACAATGTAAAATATTTCATCCCTTTGAGTAGATTCCGAACAGTGATCAAAAGTACTGAAATGCTATTTAAGTTTCTCAAATTATACGAACTAACGTATAATTTGAGAATTTATTTATTTATTATTTATTTTTTTATTTATTTATTTACGAAACCTTTTCAAGTTTTCAACAAGCATTGAGGTAAGAAATTCCCATGAATTTATATATAGGTATTTGTATTTTATCTACTTAATTTATAGTGTGCAAATTCTTAAGTAATACTTACTGATTAAGGGTGAAAGAATGATTCTGCTTTTAAGCAATATAAATAGAGTTTATTTAGTCCTGATCGTAAGCAGATGCTTCCACCCATCTGATATCTGTGACACATGCCAAGATCAGTTAAAAATGAACTCTTCACGTTCTCAGATGTGCTACCTACCTTTGAAGATTTGGTAAATGAATTGTGAAGAATGGAGATGTTTGGACCAAGTTCAATGTACAGACATTCTGCATATTTTATGAGTACATCTCAGTAAATAACTTCCTCTTGTCAATGGCTTATATTATGTTTTAAGTGATAAATTTTTGTTGTATGTATTTATATGGATATAGATGTAGGTACATAAGTATATGACTATATGTGTTTATTAATATATAGGTATATTATATAGTAATGTGTATTATATTATATGTTTGTAGTTATTTCCTAGTGATTGCACGATGCACCGCCCTTCGTATTTTTGTTTAACCAACGGTTAACTAGTAGAGCATGCCACAAGGTATTAAGTCCACCTTTTGGACAACGTTTCTTTGTGCATTAAAATTTAAATACATAAAAAAAAAAATATCTTAGGTGGCCTATTATGAAAATCGAAACAAAACAAGTCATAGAGATGCCAAAGTTAAATAAATAAAAGGATGAAAATAAACAACGAACTAACAACATGCCTATAGTTTTATAATATAATATAAACGATGTATAAAGTGAAATTTATTAATTTGTGTAGCGCAGAATTTCACTCTTTCATACTGAACTCATATATTTTCATTTTCGCGTAGCAGGCATTATCCTGAAATATATATATATATCTTTGATAAACGTGATATATCGGTAAAGCCTCGATGACGAGATTCCGTGTAAAGGGAAAAGGGACTGTCTGTCTATAAACATAATAAAATTGTGCTGAAGGTATGGCTGAATGTTTCAATGTGTATGGGTGAATATATGTATATATTTTGTGTATAAAAAAATATATTCCAAAAATAGTAGCTAAGTTCCTTCATAAGTTTGTCAACAGAAAATCATTTATTTAAACATCGCTAGAATACGTGCTTAATGTTAACATTTAACCAACAACGGTCGACTGATATGGATACGAGTAGCTCTTGAGGCATTCATTCAACCTCTGTACAATATAGTGCAAGAAGAGTAAATAAATATATAATTTAATCTTTGTTTATAAGCTTGTACTTTTTTACTTTTAATATATAAGCTGTAATTATTGGATAAGCATACTATTGTCATATTATTGGGGAGGACATTAGCTCCTGTGATACAGGTTTACCTACTTCAGGAGTTGGGGTTTCATATCATGTATTTGAACAAAGATCTGTTAACAATAAAGATTTATTATTATTATTTAGAATATTCAACTAAGAGTCTCGGGGATAATTACATAGTTTATTATTATTACCTACTATTCGTGCCTAAACTAACGTTCATTAAGAAAATTCAGACTACCTACTTAAAATATATAGTAACTTCTATAATAATTTTCTTCTTCTTATAGTGGGTGCCTAGTTCAATTTTGATTAACATTAATGTTATTTCACTTTCTAAGAGAGTTTCATGCCTCTTCACACTAAATTCGAGCGGGACACTGAAGCCTTCTTACTTGAGAGAACACTTTAAGAGACATTTTAGTCTTAAGAGCCCTTAACAACTTTTATGAAACATGGCTTTTATAAGGACCCAATGTTGACTGAAATAATAATAATATGCCACATGTTTGTAGATATATCTCTACTGAATAGCGTGACTCGTTTATCTTCGTATGTACGAGTACGTACACGTCCGAATACAAAGGGTCGGAAACGGTTACAGTTAAAAGGCACAACATTACTAGAAAGGTCTAACTAGTAGAAACACGAGTCCGGTGCGTGAAGTAAATAAACAATCTGTAAGTGATTCTGCTCAGCTTTCAAGAAATTCCGTTCATCAAACATTCATCAAAAGGGGTTTCTCTGTACTATGAAGACGGAATCTCTTACACAGAGAATATGATTCAACCAAATAATATTTATATAGATCTTTGGAGGACTTGGGTAGAATTTAAGGTCTGTTATATTCAAGAAGTAACAGAGTTGTTTAAGAGTTTAATTTAATGATTGTTAAACTTAAAAAATGTTGTGATTCTAAGTGTGGCTATAAGAAATAAGACTGTAATTAATATTAATACCAAACTTGTTTAATTTCATAATAAAAGGTAAAGCGTAATGGTAACAGAGTTGTATTCTTTTACACCCTAATAAAGATTAATGCTTCGGTCGGACGTAACAAATTCAAGTGGTCTCGTTTATCATTTGTCAGTCGGATTATTTGTCAGCCTCAAGACTCAACTGTTATATCAGAGAAATATCCGCGAAATATCCCTTTGAATTGTCACGAGATTGCCTCGACCTCCTCTTTGAACGCCAGGCACGTAGAGTCGATGCTGAAGGAAAAACATAATTGGACAATGCCTTAACTTTATGATTAACTGCGACATCCAATTAAAATAACTATGTATCAGAAGTAGTGGGGTTTATTAGTGGCGAAATTTAAGGTGGTAACCGCTGCGACTGTGCTGTTATTATATCTACGAAGTAAAAATAATGAATACCTATACTTTTTATTACAATTACATAAAATGATAATAAAATGTTTTCGAACTTATAATTATTGTTGATAACGCGTAATTTTTGTTCAATGGGGCATGGTTGCTGTGATTACAAGTCCTATTGAAAGGAAAAAAAGATGTGAAACAAATTGTACAACGGTACCACCCATGTAATCTGAGTGTAAATTACATGTTGGTTTTCCTTTTTTTCATAAAATATTTATGTGGCATACATTTATTAGATGTCTCTATTTACGCTTGCTCGTACATCCCGATGGAACTTGAACAATTTATATTGCAAAAGTTTTTTAACACAGCGAATTGGGTCGGATTTCCTAAGGGTAGGTATGTAATTTAAAACTTTTACACTATATTTTCCAAGTTCTTAATATTTACGTCATGCATAAAATATAGTTAGTATCGTAAGAGTTCCAGCAATGAATCTGAATTGTAACTGGATAATGAAGTTGGATATAACTGAATAACAATTCTGTTATATTCACCTCAATTCGCTATCGAGCAGTATGAGGAATCTCCTTTGTTATACGAGAAGACATTTTGCATTGAATAATTAAAAGCAATGAATATTAAGTGGTGGTAAAATTAATTGAATTGTTAGAAACAACTTCTCTTTTGTAGTTCCTTGAACTTTTACCAAAAGCAAGTTAAATATATTATTGCGTTACTGGTATTTTTAAGGTTCCAGCAATGCTACTTCATTGGGGTTGTAAAATGATTAAGTTAGTTATTAATGACGTAGAAAATGGGCAAGTACTGTGCTTTTATCAGCAAAATCCTTAAATTTAAACTGTCTGCTTTTTTAAACTGAAATATATATTTCAACAGTTATTACTTATAGATAAACAAAGTATTCATAAGTTGCCTAACGTACGGTATTTGCTATGTCAAAAACTTTTAAATTAAGCTTATTACAGATATTGAAGGATAGTCCTAAAGAGTTCAAGTGTACATAGATGTCGTAGTTCTTGAAATTTACTCATAAATACCTTATTTGGTTTAATATCTAGGCAATTATGCAATCATACGAGAGCTTAGTCTTTTATCTTCATAGGATTTACCTCCTAGCGTAGCAGGTGTACATAGCCACTTACCATCACATGGGATGCTTGCCCATCAGCTTACTTTCATATAAATACTGGATGATCGTAATACGTTGCATTCTATGTCATTGTACTGAATAATACCAACAACACTATGGTAATACGTGGATAATATAGTTGATTGTCCCAACACTTAGGTATATTTGTAGCTATTTAATAATATTGTATTGTACAATTGTTTATTGTCCCAAATAAAATAAAAATAGAAATAGGATTCTTAATATCCTAGGACTAACAGTTAATGGGATATATAGAAGATAATAAAAAAGGTCTTAATTTGAGTATCTATTTCATCGAGGTACGTGTGATGTCATTGAGTAAACGGATAGAGATCTCCTAAAGGATAAAAAAGAAAACCAATTTTATTTAAATTGCATTATAATAAAACGGATTTTAACGTGTTTTAAATTCCTAACACATAATAAAAATCTTTGACGAAATATCAAAATAACTGAATTTATTACTAGTAGAGGCTAACAATATACATATGTATGTTTCAGCAGTGTTTTATCATATTGGGAATATTCGGAAGTTGATATAACCCGTTGTTACAACAGGCAATAGACGGCGGTAGTTACTTACTATCTGGCAATCAACTTCATTGTCGATTAAATCTTAATTCCTCCTGTGTCGACGTAGTACTTGACCTGCTTTGTAATGTAACAGCTGATTTTAATTTATAAATGCTTACATCCCATAGATGAGACTAAAGACAATCGAAGCATCTACCCTTTATAAGCAACTGCTCGTTTATTTAGAGAATCTAACCTTTTTTGTAAGGGTAGTAGACTTTTAAAATTTTCAAAAAACTCCCATAGAAAAATGTTAGAAAGGAACAAAATATATAAATAAGTAATATCTAAGATAAGCAAAAAGGCAAAAACCGTCGCTTAACTCTAGTTAAGCAATAAACTGTGTATACTTAAAGCTCTAAACTAGATAGTTTGTCTATGCTCTATAACTGCACAAAAGTAGTAAAAACTTTTAGGACAATTTTGACTGTAAACTATTTTTAAAAGCTCACCTACATGTTGAACATGCTTACACCTCAGATTTTATTTCATATCTAAGGTGCGGCGGGGGTATGCAAGTGTATGTAGGTATGCGGGGTATGCTTATGCAAGCATCTTGTTTATTTCAAATAAGATATTTGGACATTGTGATGTCTATTTCGTATTTTACCCCACCATATAATAATATTACCTATATCGTACTTTCACGTACCAAAAATAAATTTATCTATATCTATACTAATATATAAAGAGGTAAAATTGTGTGTTTGTGGGTATGTTAGAGGTAATCTCTGGAACTACGGAACCGATTTCAAAAATTCTTCCACAAATAGGAAGCTACATTATCCATGTCTAATATAGGTCATATTTTATTTTGAAATTTAAAAAAAAACACTTATAAACCGAAGCGAAGCAAGGGCGGGTCGCTAGTATTAAATATTTTACAAAAGAGAGATTTTACAAGAGAGAGGACCAGCGACACCACAATATAATGTTTTTAATCAACTGTAAAATGGAGATTATTTGCCCATTAAACATAAAGCATATCAAAAACACTTCTTCTACTACAGTTAAGTATTTTAAATTTAAACCCTGAGTCGTAATTTGCCCTTGTATAGACTATACAACGTTTCATAGACAAAGAAAAAGTACAGGTCAATGCTCAGAAAGGGGTAAAGTCTAAATTTGTATACAATTTTGCCTCGAAATTTAACGACCTTTAATGTTCACAAATGTAAAGACAGCGTTTTTTTTTGTCATTGGCGAAGGTAGTTGATACGCTAGCGTTTTACCCCGACTTCAGTTATTTATTTGAATTGACAAGGGACGAGGTTGCTGATTTCATTATTATATAATGTAGGCGGGGTGACAGGGACTGGAGTGGTTAACCATGACCTAAATATAGCAGAAAGCTGAAAACGCTTTCATTAGTAACAGACATGTAGATATAACATGTACATATCTACTAATTATCAGAAAAAGTTGTAAGTAGTATGTTAATTATCTCAACTGTTCTGTTTAAATATTTATTTATTATAACTGTAGGTTATAGTCAATAAGTTGACATACATTACAATAAGTTAAGGAACAAAAGAAGCATACAAATGCAGTTGGTTAAATGGAAATAGAGGTTTCATAACTTTTAAAAATTCTTGCTAAGTAATGAGATTATATTAATAATTACTTATTACCCCACAGACATTACTTTTTAATACAGAATTCTATTTATTTTTCTCAGAAACTAGAAGCACTTTTTATTTATATTAGATATTTTTTTTTAAATTAATTATTATTTACTGAAATACAAGCGATGACCGAAGCTAGGATCTAAAGTTTGTGTTATATTGTATACAGAACTAATGGGATAAAAAGTCTCACTAGTTCTGTGTACTGGGAGAATAATTCAATTAGTCATTCATTGAATCAACTTAGAGTAATGTGCCAAAACAGATATTGGAGAAATAAAAAACATCCTTTACTGGTTTCGGGATTTAACGAAACACAAGAGGAAGAAATTTTCAGTTCTTCTCCATTATATATGTTTACTTTAATACTTGGATGTCAAATATAGATTTAAATAGTGTGATAACAACAGGTTTAAATTGTATTAGAAACTCGAAAACGTCTTACGAAATTTATACTCTAAAAACTAACGTCATATCTGAACTACGGCAAAAATATTTTGGATGACATATAATTTATACTGATGGCTCGAAGGAAGGCAATAATAAAGGCGCTTTGTATTATGATCCCTCTAATATGTTTATTAATCTTCAGGGTTGTTTTAAAGTTACAGGAAATGTCTGTATAATGACGGTGGAATTCGTTGCAATTTCAGAAGCTATGACATACCTAGAAAGTAAAAAATATAAGCTTATCTGCAGTGATAGCAAAAGTGCGTTATAACATATTGCTCGATGCGCCTCTGGTTGTAGAGGTGTTTCGGTAGCATATGTTATTTTAGAAAAGTTGTTAAAGTTAAGGGCCCGCGGTATAGACCTGAGATTGCGGTGAATTCCATCGCACATAGGTTTGAAGGGTAATGAGCACGCCGACGATCTGGCAAAAAGAGGAATTACAGAGGGAAAAGAAGTTCATATACCTCCTTACTATTCTGAAGTCCTGAACATTTATAAAAATAAATGTTATAAGGTGTGGAAAGAATATTTTGATGAACGGTCTCGAGAGAAGGGTATATGGTATAGAAGTATTCAGTCCGAGCAGCCTCATATACCGTGGTTTTTGGAGTCTAAATTAAATAGGAACCTGGTTGTCATACCTTTCAGGTTGCGGTCTGGGCATATGCCACTAAACAGGTTTGGTTTTCTTATGAAAAAAATAAATTCTCCTAATTATCAAAGTTGTGGTACAGTTAAAGATGTCCAACACTTGTTGTTGGAGTGTTCCCGGAACGAACCCGAGAGGAAGGCTCTGATAGAGACTCTAAATTTGAATAGGAGTGATGTAGGGATGTTCCATAGAATTCTGTCCGAGCCCACATCGAAAGCTGCAAACATTCTGTGCGAATTTGCGAGTCGCTATCAGAGTCATAGATAAATTAAGATAGATAATTAACATAGACGTAATTATAGTATAGATAGATGTAGATAAGTAAGACAGATAGATAGAGAAATTGTAACTTTTAGGGTACGATGAGGCTGACATACACAATAGTGTAAAAGCCCCTAAATAAAATAAAGAAGAAAAAAAAGTTCTGTGTACAGAAACACAGCACAGAAGTAACAACCGCTATTCTTTGTTTATACGATATAGATTCTATATAAAGTGAAGACCGTAAAAGATTAAAAAGAAATTAGTAATGAAATGTAGGTATTACTTGATTAAAATAAACAAAGAAATTACTTATGTTTATTTTTGAGCACATTACATATTCTTTTTTCCTTCGGTTAAAATGTACCATCAAGTGGCGTTTATATGACTAACAAAGAGAGTATTATGGTATGGCATAAAATATTCTACTGTAAAGGGAGGAAGCGTCCTCGTAAATGACTTTTTTTCAAAAGAGAACTTAAGTGGGCGCTTAGCGTTGTCGTCCGCCGTTGATGGCTTAACGTAATTAGGGTGGAACCGATGACGTTCCCGACTTATGTGTTTGAACCTTAAAAACCATGAAACGGCGGTAACAATGGGTTGACCCGATTTTTTAAGCGGTTGTGGTATTTTTTTCATAATATGTAACAAAATTGACTTTAAGACAAAATTGACAAAATTGAGGAAAAACTAGTTTGAATGCCTGTACTATATAAGACTTACCCTTATAAGACTGAGTCTTTGGATTTGGCTTTGAGTCTTTGGATAACATTTGGAGGAATAAATTTTACAATATTTTACAAACATTATACTTTTAATTTCACATAAACAAAGTCAATAAAATAATCAAATCATATCAAGGAAAATGAACATTTTTGATGAAACATATTAATGTCATATTAGGGCCACTTATTGGATTGCTACTTATCTTATTCATTAGTATATTGTCCATAAGTTTGTTTATGTATGAAAAATCTGTTAAAATATGCACTCATCCATGGAAATGTTTATATAGTATGTATGTAACGTTAATTATAATGTATCGTGAACAACGTATTCAATTTAATTTTATAATAATAACTGTTTTTATTATTTTTTATTATTATACACACGTATACAACATTACTTATCAATCAACCAGCACTGGTTTATGGATCTCAAGTGATTTATGGATCTTGCACATTCCTCTTATATGTTTACAAATAGTAGATGTGTGATGCTGATGTTCGTCACACATCACAATTCAAATGTAGGCAAGAAAAATTCGGAATTGAATAAAGCGGATATTCAAGCTAAAATTCATACTAGTAGATGATGGCAGATAAAATTATGCTGTTATATTATAACAGCTGTTATATTTCTTGTCTATCAGGCCATAATTTAGTATAGAGTTGCATGTATTGAAAATTACTTCCGAAACTGCAATACATATTAGGAATTAATTTCAAGGGAAAAAATAACTTTAGAGAGAAAAATATGTTTCATAAAAAGAAATCAATTAATTATCCATTCCAAAAGAAATAAATAAAAAGTGTAAAAGCAAATCGCATAAGAACAAGTTCATTTTACCAAAATTACTTCACACTAGGCTCGGAAATTTGAGCGTTTCTTTTCATTAGTAATGATCCATGAGCGATGAAAGTGAGCGAGACTTTTCACCCGTTACGTTAAAAAATTTTGGTGGGCGCATGGCCTTTGTGCAAAATGGCAGAATGGGCAAAATGGCAGAATGGCATTGAAACATTGAAAGCATTGACCCATTTGCAGCGTAAACGTAAACGTTGTAAACATTCCACTTCACTGCACTTTTAATTATTTTGCCTATTGTGTCTGATTTCACCCTGGAGAATCGGAAATAATGACCACTTTATGAATGACTATTGCGGCCAGGTGGGGACCGCTTATGGACCTGGAACTTATGGACTGGAAGAAGTTCGTCAGTTGTGGTTGGATGAGAATTACCGAAAATCGCGTGTGGTCGCGAACTTTAGGAAAGGCCTATATCTCGCAATAGTGAGACATAGGCTGATCGTATGGTAGGATTATGAAACCGTAATAGATACTTTCACAACTAGCAGACAGATTTTGACAATCAATATATTAAAATGTGATTTGGTTGTAACAACCGTAAAAAATCAAATCGTAATTTTGATTTGTCCCCTACCTTAGGCCACATAGATAGACAGTATAATAGATAGACGTTTTATACTTTAAAATATCTTTAGTCTACGCGTGTGTCTTATAAATATATCATAATATACCACCAGCCGCTGTCTATCCACTGTTGAACAACGGCCCGCCACCACACGCGTTCTTCTGTTCTTCTGATTTTTAAAGTCTTGAGTCCACGTGGCTGGCTGGCTGTGAGTTCACCTGGGAGGGTGCAAATTTGAGGTTTTATTTACTCTAACAGCTAATAGTCTTGCGTTAGATAAATAATCGGTATAGACTTGTGTCTTTGAGAATTGTGGTGCAGACGACGCGAAGATCTGACATATTTTCCTGAGTTGAGCTCAATGCGTCTGTCAGCCTCTTGGGTCTTGTTCAGCTAGATTGACTGTCGAAGATATTCGTATACAACTTTCAGTGTTGCTCCCTCGACGCTTATAAGAATTTAATTCAGAAAATACCATTGTTATTTCACCTTTATTATCACATTATAAATATTTTTTGTGGCTACTCGTATATTTATTACCGTATCCGACTTCTATTTTTTCAAATATTCCTTTCCCTAAGGTAACTTTATTATTCTATGTAATCTATTCGCTAGCGCGCTCGCCCGTCAAGGGAAAATGCTTATCTTTGGAAACATTAATATCTATTCATCAAGAGGCTATGAAGTATCAAAACATAATCTTTAAAAATGTAGATATTGAAAGCCCCGAGAAAATTCGTTTTTGTTACGTTCCCCGAATTAAATAAAAATATTTCTTGATTTTATATTGCACGTAATCAACTAACAGGAAAAAGTCTCTACTTGTAAAACGTTACATCTCATTGTTTCTCTTTCTGTTTGTTTAAACACGTGTAACTTAGGACGTAACGTTTTTGGACGGGTTTTAGTAAAAATTTCACTCAGTTCTTTATCAGAGAAAATTATAAGACAATGTTTATAAAAATTATACTGACTTATTGCATTATACGCGGTACATGCGAATACTGTCAGCTAACATGGAATTGTAGTAGGTTGTATACTTTTGTTACAATGATGTAAGTATAATTGGATGCAATTATGGGACATGTCGTCATTACTGTTGCGTATTATGCATTCATCGGGATTCCAAGACGTAAGAGCGTGAATATTGCGTAAATGACTCTACTTACGAAGTAAGTAAGGAAGTAACTAAGTAAAAAGTAAAGTAAGTAAGTAAAGTATACGAAGTAAGGATACTTACCTTGTTGATATATCTAATAAATATAATATTGTCATATTGTAGCTACCTCCCACAGCGCCTACCAACTGGGGGCACAATGGACTCATATGTTTGTACCTTCGTACTAACAACTGTTTTAGCAGATGAGCTAAAACCGAGAAGTACTAAGTATAATATATTATACGAGTACATCTTATTGTGGCTTTTAAGTTTTACCCTCCTTTGCCTTTATAATCCGTTAATTTTAAACCTAGATAAATAACAATTTCTCGAAAGTTTGTGTTTTTGGGATTACACCAAATCTACTTACACAGGTTATCTGCCTACCTTGAGATGTAGTCTCTAACGTTTCACGGTTAGGAACGATATTTCCTACATTATCACAAGAAATTGGAGGGGGAGCGTGACTGGCCACGTTACCACACTCTCACAGAATATTACCTTGAAATGTACTGCATATCCAACGATATCCTATTTTCCCAATATACGTACGTGTTTTGGTAGTAAGTGAGATATGCCAGAGCCCATTTCGATCCTATTATATCTCTCCCCATTTTCCCAACCATTTCTAAAAATTCATTCCTATAAAGGTAGGCAGCTCATCCGGGCGCGTGCCAACGTTTGTCATTCTCGACTGATGTTGGCATGTAGGTATCGCAGATGTCTATGGGCGACAGTATCCACTTACCATCAGGTGGACCACATTATTTATATTAAAAAAGAAAATAGCGGTCTGCAGTCTTCTACGGTTCACCCAGTGAGAGTTAATAATTAAGTGTATCAAAAATTGTATGGCATTTAACTCTGGTATCTGTACCAAGCAGTTCTCCTAGCTCGGTCACCAACTAGTCTTTGCTACGTGAATGTACCCTGTCACTGAAAGATTAATGAGACTAATTTAAATATTGCTAATATTTATGGAAGATCAATCTGTAAATAAATAAACGATTTTTCAACTAATTTACCGCATTTCCGAACGTTTCTACATCATAAATCTTTACGTATATCTACTTATGTGCAAATAGCGCTCCTGATATTAGTTTTGTCATTAATTATTACACGTACCAGCATTAATCTACCTTAATAGCTCGTAAATTACACATTACAATGTATAGCGTGGAATAGGAATAGTTAATTAACGGTATCCGTGCCTTACACAAAAGATTTTGGCGACTGTTCACATTCTTATACATATTGTAAGTTTGTAGATAAGTATGTAGTTATCGTTCGCTAATATTACCCTGCTTGTATTTATATTAAACTAAAAGATCTTAAGAGATCTCAATCCTTTGATTTTGATGAATAGTTAAATGTTACTAATTTTTATTTTACAGTAGATTTACAGTTACCTATTACACATACACACAATCACACAGTTATTAATTACACATACACTACATAGTTTTACACTTTAATGCCTTACATCATTATCTCCCGGTCAACCTTTGGGCTGTGCAGGACATGACGTGGTAGGGGAGTAAATAAATGTAACAAATATAAGAGAACTAGTGCAAGTAAATATCAACATATAAACATAATATAATATCTAATGACTATTATAATATGTATACATACTAACATTTACACAAACTGCATACATACATACATACTGCATATTCGCGTGGCATATAAGATTTTTTTTTATAGACAAGAGGGCGAACGAGCAAGCGGTGCCATGTGATGGTAAGTGTTACCGCCGTCCATGAAATATTCCACATGAAACATGATTAGACAGTGTCTGCTTCAAGAAGGTGTTTTTTAAGCCGTCGGAGCTCTTGAAAATACTTCGAGAAGATGCTTTTATAATATTGACAGGCAGTCCGTTCCATGATGATTGTAATCGCAGACAATCTCCAGAACGGAGATCTCGTTCATGAGTATCATTCTTAATTTTCTACCTAAATACAATAAATTTTTAGTTCTTCATCTTTTTTTTTTATAGATAAGAAGGCGGACGAGCAAGCGGTCTCACGTGATGATAAGTGTTACCGCCGCCCATGGACACCTGCAACACCAGGGGGTATGCGGGCGCGCCGCCGACCTTGCAAAATCCTATTCACAGCTTTCTTGAAGAACCCCATGTCGTAGTTTAATGGGAAGACCTCTTGAGACAGTTCGTTCCACAGCCTACGGGTTCGCGATATAAAATATTTTTTGGACCGAACAGTACGCGACACCTCCGTATCTAGGAAATGCGGATGGACCCCACTTCTGTGACGGGAGGTGTGGTTGTAGAAACCCGAGGTGGGAATTATATTGAACAATTCTTCAGAGCATTCCCCATTGTACAGGCGGTAGAACACACAGAGAGATGCAACGTCTCTCCGAACGCTGAGGGGTTCTAAACTGCCCGTGAGAGTGGGATCGTTGACACTACGAACAGCACGTCGTTGGATGGAGTCAAATGGGTCTAATTGGTATTTCGGTGCGCCGGCCCAGAGATGTGAGCAATACTCCATATGGGGCCTCACCTGAGCTTTGTAAAGCATTAGGAGTTGCCCAGGGGTGAAGTACCGCTTCGCTCTGTTCAGCACACCGAGCTTTTTGGAGGCCATTTTGGCCTTACTTTCCAGATGACCCCTAAATTCGACTTTGCTGGAAATGTCGACACCAAGGATCCCAATACTCTCCGAGATCTTAAGAGGTATGCTCTGAAAGCGAGGTGCTACGACAAAAGGGTTTTTTTTAGCGGTGAATGCACAGACTTGTGTCTTACTGGGGTTGAAATCCACTAGGTTCAGGGAACCCCAAATCGAGACTAGATTTAGGGAGTCTTCGATTTCAGACACAAGCCTGGCGCGACTCTCTTCCACTCCGACTCGAGGGATGTTGGCGCGGCCCCTGTACAAGGCGTCTCCAGTGCTGTCATCCGCATAGCAACGTATGTCACCAATTTGCAACAGGTCGTTGATATGCAGAAGGAACAGAGTTGGAGACAGCACGGAGCCTTGCGGGACGCCAGCGTTAATAGACATGGTGTCGGAGCAGCTACCATCGATAACGACTCTGATGCTCCGTCCAGTCAGGAAACTGGCAACCCATTCGCATAGTCCCTCGGGTATCCCGAAAGATGGTAACTTGGAAAGCAGCGATTTGTGCCATACCTCGCTCATCTTTTTAAACCTCGCGTTATTTTAAAAAAATATACTCTAATCCCAAAATCCTTTCCACTGAACGTCACTATTATCCCAGGATCGCATGGGAAGCGATTGAAATTAAGAAATATGTGGAATCCACTGATTAACAAATGTAAACCTTGCCATTTACTGTGAAATACGTCCGCGAACACTGTTAGTGTAGTGTGTCGCAGCCTTTCCGGAATGTGAAAATCAAATGTGGGTAGTTGATAAAACTGCTCGCAGCTCCCATCCTGGACTGGGTAGTCCAGGATGGGAGCTGCGAGCAGTTCAGTCAACTCGTGACCACTGCTGGTGTAACCTGTGCCGTAACGTCGAGTAGGAATGAAAGGTAAACAAATACCTTTACTATAGGCGTTCAGACCCGATTTAGTATATGAAATATTCACCTCTTGTTTTTATATGCCGTGTAGGACTTATCCAAAATAAATTACCTGTAAAAAATAAAAACAGAATTTAAGTTAAGTATTTACTAATTATTATTAACCTTTCAATATAAAACAGTAGGAATCTAAACTACTTTAAATAATTAGAAAATACGTGACGTTATCTAAATAAAGTGAACTTATTGTTGGTATAAAATTGTTGATTTTAGTGGTATAAAATTGAATGATAAATTTCGTTGTTTTAAGATTAAGTTTAAATAGAATTTCACTATAGTCTCATATCTAGGAAACTAGAACCCACAATAAGGTAGATTTTCTCAGATAATATCAAATATAATTTCTTTAACCAGTTTTAATACCAGTCACTGCTGGAGACGGGCCTCCTCATGCACATTGGGATATATGGCCATAAAACGCCACGCCGGCCAAGCGGGTTGGCGAGTCCATTCTTTTAGATGTGGTGTAGTTCCTCAGGGCTTGTGGTAGCAGCTTTAAGTCGCCCACGGGAAGCGTTGGCGCTGTTCTAAAATTGGCGCGACACCACGCCAATTAAATTGAATATTAATATAATAGGCATGAAAATATTTAGCAATTAAACAACTTTGAACGTGGTGGACGTGGTCACGGAGTCACCCCGTGACCACGTCCATTGCAAAGTGTTCGAAACGTCAGGATATAAATAATGTTAAATATACGCGATTTAAACCGTTCAAAGTTGTTTAATTGCTATGTATAGTAATCGCGAAAACCTAAGAAAATATTTTCTTTATTGTACTAAACTTTTTACCTGCATGCTAAGGTATGAGTAAAATGTATGCCAAGGTTACAAACGGCGTAGGTAAATTAGATAGATAAGGTCTCAAAGAAATCGTCGCCTGCGTTTCTAGCTCATTTGTATTCACCACAATGAAAGTATGCGTATAAAGGCAATTCCAATTTTATTTCCAAAACGAGGATACAATTTTTGGTTGATATCATTTTTAGGGTGTTGTCAAACAGTAAATGGGATTAGCGAATTTTTTCTTCGTTTGGTTGTCTTTCTAGTAAATGAATCATAGTTATTATAGTCGATAACTGTAAAGACAACAAAAACTAGTTAATTGTGTTACAATAGTTAACGGCAAACGGCAACATCTCGTGGAAACAAACAGATCTTACCATTTAACTACGAGTACTTACTATCTACTTATGTACGGGCCGAACTGCGAACGATCACTTGTGTAGTGATTGCTTCTAACATTATTAAAAACAATCGTTATACAAGTATTTACATATTGCCCCTACTGTCTACTTAGCTTCAAAATCAATGCATACCATTGTATTTATAAGTATGTAGAAATAAGTTAATTAACACTATAAATATCATATGTTTCACAGGTATTGTAACTGTCCGTAATAATAGTAGTTAAACTGTCAACAACAGATACCTTTGTCGTAGCTTGTTCTTATCGGTGTATCGGTTATCTCACCTCGTTTCTATTCATTACCAGGGAAAGCTCAATTTATGATAACAAACGGCTTGTTTATGAAACATGAAACCAAAACAGGTTGTTTTCATTTAATCTACGTGGTAAATACTGCCTTCTATCGTGAACAAAGTTGCCGTTCGTACATTACTGAAAACGTAGTTTCGTTCCTAAATCTAGGTTCAGTGAGGTAACATGTAGCGTGGTTGGCAGTTACCATCGATTAGTTCGTCGGCGACCCGGTGAGGTCACGCTCGCCGGTCGATTTTCTAGCGTTTGATCGCGTATAAAGATATTTCTATCGAAATTTGCCACCTCATTCCTTTGTTACGATGAAAGAAAATAGCGTAACTTGTACCTTTTGTTCCTTTTTACTTGTATGTACTAAGTAGAGCAATCATGTAAGGTAAGGCCAAGGTATTTTCTGAAACATCTAAAATAATACTAATCAACACTTTCATCGTCTACTCCTGGACATGGAGACATGAGACGGGGGACATGAGGAGGCTCGTGCACATGCACAGAAAACGCCACGCTGGGCAGGCGAGTTCCACAAAAGCACCATAGACAATAAATATTGTCCTAAAGTCTATTTAACACAACGTTACCTAAAACAATTGAATGTCTCTAAAATGTTCTTTTAAACCCTATAATTGATAGGTTAGCAATAACTATAAATTCATACAAAAGAGGAAACATTTATTTGAAAAAGATCATTTATGAGTTTACTAAAATCAAATATTGTTCCATTGCAAATATAGCAAATTATATTTCTGATAAATTATCGAGTTGATATTAACTTTTTTTCATGACTTTATAATGGTGTTCTGTCTTAGTTATTTATTAATTAAGTATTAATTAAGTATACTTTGTTGCACACAAACACTGTATAAAAGGCGGACTTAATGCCTTGGCATTCTCTGGCAGTCAAGATTTATACAATTTCTAAGTTTTCGTGTCGTTAAATAAATAAAAATGTAAATTAATTTCTAGTTGTAACTGATGATGTCATCGGGTTTAATTGAGTTTTCTACCTAGTTTGCGTATAAACTATTCATAGGACAACAACACGTTTTTAATAATAGACCGATCGATATTTTACCACAAACTTTAGGATACTATACGTAGTAACTGGTTCACATAATTCCAGTTTGCTGATAACATTATGTGTCTTAAAGATGATCATAGCAAAAGGCATAGTTCTTGCAACGGTAACCTATTTGAGGTTAAGTTCATAAAAAAATGAAGTTTTAGGTCTGCATCAAAAATATATTGTAACAATATACGTGTCGTGTGCCGTTGGTCAACTATAGAATATCCGCATCTCTTCTCGTGGGTGTCCTAAAAGGCGATTAAGGGATAACAAAGTGGCTACCACAAGCGCTGTTAGCCAGCGTGGCGTTTTAAGGCTATATATCTCGTATGTACAGTACGATGTGCATGAGGCGGCCCATGTCCTGCAGTGAATACTTGAAGGGCTGATTGCATTGCAGTGCAATATACGATTAAAAATATAGTTTGTTTGCCAATATAAATCACTGTCATATACAAGAGGTAGGTAGGTATACGAGGACAATTGCCACTGTTAACGAATTATTTTATTTATTTGTTTTTATTTATTTGGGGAGTTTATAGCTATGGTACATAGAAAGAGATAAAACTTCGAGTTTAAAATTCTAAAGTTTAATAAACGACTAAGTTGTTTTACAATAAATGTATTACATATCTTTATAAGGTCTTCGTTTCACATATTTATTATCTAAATAGGTATATTAAATTATTAATTTTATAGTATATTTATAATTTGTGTGACATTTATTATGATTATTTGTGTTAGATCAAGTTCTATTGTAGGAACCTTGCCTACACTTAATTAATTTAATCAGGCAAGCAAACCCGCCGGCCGATGCTAAAGTCGCTTTAGACCGTTATGCGTGGCCGCTTGTGTAAGGCGCTTGCGCAGAACGCAGCGAGCGGGCGCCGACAGTCACTACCGATAACCATAGGCGAATGCACGCGCAATGTCATTCATATAAAGTACGAATAAAGTATTTCATATAAAGTGTGGACTTTTAATAAAGAACAATAACAACACTTTACTATTATTGAATATTTTTGAATAATATCTGCAAGCAGCACTTTCAAGTATCCACTGCTGGACACGGGCTTCCTCGTGCACATT
This sequence comes from Sesia apiformis, assembly GCA_914767545.1. Classification (NCBI taxonomy): domain Eukaryota; kingdom Metazoa; phylum Arthropoda; class Insecta; order Lepidoptera; family Sesiidae; genus Sesia; species Sesia apiformis. Next base: position 11,097,642 of record OU611953.1, read on the forward strand.
GTCTTGCTCATGAGGGAGGTATGGCTTTAAAACGACACACTAGCCAAGTGGGTTGGCGAGTCCATTTTTTTAAAGATGGTGTAGTTTCTCAGAGCTTGTGGTTGCCGCTTTGTTATCCGTTAGTCGTCTTTTACAACACCCACGGGAGGAGATGGGGTGGTGCTATAGAGCTGACCGACACCACACACCACAAGGCCTAAGATCTATTAAAAACAAAAAACTGAAAACGATCAAAAACTACACAAAATATTACAAACTAAATAAATCAACAACAAACAACATAAATACTAGACATACTAATAATAATAATTCAATAACGAATAAATTTATTGAGCAATCGTGTTTTTCAGTAAATCGGTTATTGACATTTGACAAAACTACGATAAAATTATTCAGATACCAAATCACGCCTTAAAAGTCTTTGTCAAAAATACTCCACATAATTATGGTACTCGTATGCTACTTGTCGTGTGTATTAGATGCACTTTCTCAACAAATCTGTCTAACAGTACCAAGGTCTTCTCCCACCTGTTCTAATACTTAGTGACACGTAAACGGGCGCGACATGCAACAGCTGCATGGTAAAACATTACGAGTACATATGGAATATCTATTTTTATGAAATCTAGGAAGATTGCAAATAAATCTACCTATTACGCAAAAAAGTAAAATCATTGTTGATATACATTATATGTTGTTAGATATAAATTCGTGAAGCTACAAATTTTGCCTAAACATTTTACTAAAACGTACAGCGATATCTTCCTATATATCAACCAAAATTTTGGTTGTGCGATGCATCTACCTTTTTGACTGGCGCTTGCATGGCAGTTATTTATAATCAAAATTATATAGTGTATTTACATTTTCTTTTGTTAAAAAATGAAAATGTTTATTTTTGATACTACGAGTACTACTTTATTACATCACTAACATCAGTCTCCAGCTTCGTTTGCGTTAATGTATGAATTTATTCTATTTCACTCTCATATGAATCAAAAATATGATATATGGTGAAAAAGACTCATGTGGTGAATAATCTTGTGCGAATATAATATACAAGGGTCCCAAAAGTTTAAACTACTGAAAAATCACTTAAATCTCATTTTATTATTCTGACTACCAATAAAATGTTTTATCTACTGTAAATTCAAAGGGCTTCAGTAGGGGTCACAATCCCGTAAATAACGAGATTACCGTAAATATACGTACCGCATACTTATGCGGTACGTATATTTACGGTAATCTCGTTTGTGCACCTGCACAAATAGGAAAATCCTTGCTTAATTTACGTTTATAACATCTGTGAATTCTGTAAGGTCGACAGAGTACCCACATCACCCAGGGGTGATATACACCAACACCAGGAGTGTTGCAGGTGTCCATAGACGGTGCGCGGTGGTGACCACTTACTATATTGTGGAACCCCGATTGCCACTTCCTCTATAAAAAAATGAATGTAATCTTATGTTCTAGGACCAAGATTTCCTTTTATAGAGTTTCTAGGACCAGTGGTTGGGACAGGGCGGTTGAATCTATCACTTTTTCATACCTTAATATCATCATCTTCATCATTATATAAGCCTTTTAAAGTACACCAAAATAAACGGTCTAAACTTTTTCCATTCAGATAACCTTTAGGAGATCATTTTCATCGCTTCGTAAAACTATGGTGTGTTCAAATCCTACAGCACTACTGGTATTGTAGGTAGGTATCAGTACGTACTTAAGTTGAGTTCAACCTTCAGTTTACAATAATTCAATCTACATGCTGTACATGTACGGTGGGCCCATGATTACGGTGAGAAATTTTGGATTTCATTCCTTTAAAAGAATATCCAGCGATAAAGTCCCAAATACAAAGAGAAAAGTTAGATTTGCAAGCGAAAATCGCCCGTATGTTAAATTGAAATTCAACTTTGAAGCACTCAACATTATCAATAGCCGATTATACTTATCGAACTATTGACTTACCGAATTATAAACTCGGACACTTCTTATTTAAATAATTATGAATTTTGTTGCCTCAAAGACCATAACAGTGACAGTAGCAGTGAACTGTCCAAATCACTTGTGACTGAAGTGAACTAGGTTATCACTGCTTCGCAGTTACAACGAACAATTGAATGACAGATTGGTTATCCGTCGATCAAATCTCTACCGAGAGAGAAGCTTTGAATATTTGAACAGCCATTCGTATCCGTTTTCCGCATTGGAAATACATATATCAATCTGTACCACTTTTTTATCTGTTAAGTTTTCATAAATAGGTTGAAAATAAAAGACAGATTATAGATTATGTCACAGAATTCTTAATAGTATTGACATACAAAAGGTCTACGTCCTAGTAGCAACTGTAAATTTCTACAGAAGTATACCTATTACTACAAAATATCACCGTTCCTCGCGAGCTGTATTGATTTCAAAAAATAATTGAATATCGCTTTTCTAACACCGGCACGTGAAACAACTTGGGAGTTGGGTTGACGGTATTTTGACTACAGGTAGTATATATAGTTTTTTGTGGCCTTAGTGTAGTGCCTTAGTTTGCTGGTGGACGTATTTAGAAACATAACACTTCAATTTAAAAAAAAAAACATTTGATTCATATGCGATATTCACGCTTAAATCGGAAAAACTTACTCTAGGACCGTTGATTTGAATTGTAACTAAAATGTCTGCTTATAGAAATGATTTATATTATAATTAAGACAGTTCAACGTTGATTTAGATTCGTGTCAAATTTTAATTAGCGCGCAATATTACGATAACGTAGACGATCCACTTTATGAACACCTTGGTAAGTACCTCTCGACAGTTCTGAACACCACTTAAACAGAAGATCCTCTGAAGTCTCATTTGAATAACCAATTTCCATTCTCATTTTAATGCAGTAACATACAAATTATTTACAAGATTTACAACTGGTTCGAAAGTCATTATGCAGCTCTATGGTTGCTTTTTGTAATATTATTTCAGTATCCTTATGAATAGCCAAAGAAAACCTTATGGTTTTCTTTGGGAGTGTATACTTTTATTTATTACATACCAACGGTATAAATATACTTAAAGAATAAAACAACTATAGAATCAATACAGTTACGAGTTTCAATATGAAGTACAGTGAAATGTAAACATTGGGGAGGGTAAGCGCCACCCGTTTTAAACTATGAGTAAGTACCATGGACTCCGTGTTAAATCGCGAATAAAAGTTATATAGGTATATTTTGCTAATAACAGTGTAAAAAGGCGAAGTTTATGTGCAGTATAGTTTATGTTATCCGATAGTGAGTCTTCTTAATATCGCTGAAACCTAAGTGAAAATTATAAATAGTGAATACCTACATACATTACATTTTCTGGTGTTAATAACAACTGTTAAAACCGTTAACTAAGTATTTCGATACCACATTGAAAAGGATTGATTACAGCACCAAGATTACCAATAGATTACCGTAGATTTTTACCAAGATCTATGATAACTAATTGTGTATGTCTAGTACTACTGCTACTCGGTAATAATGGCCGATAACTAACGACTTTTATTAAGAAGTAATAGTGCTGCCACTCTGCCACTGATCACTAAACAACATTATTATTTATATATACATATATATATGAAGACCATTAATATTAAATTAAAAAAATGGCAAATAAGAACAGAAGGAATGGCAAATCACTGATAGACAATATGTGGTATGTTGACAATGTGACAAAAATTATGATTTGTTATATTCTAACGTGCCGCGTAATGGTTTTGGAATTCATCTTTATTCAGTGGTTTTGTTCACTGAAACCGAGGCTTTAGTGGGGACCGCGACAGTCATTAAACAGAAATGTGAACCAAATACTGTTTAATTTGTGCCCAAATTAGTATTACAATGGCTTACTAAGCGCTTATAATTAAAATATACAATTAGCTTAATTAAACAGCTAAAATAATCCATGGAATGCGTAAACCGGCCAGTGTAAAGCGACTTTGTACTACTTGCAAAGAGACGTAGCATGGTTAGACGTCCCCTGACTATAGGTAGACTGACGACTTAAAGGAAGTCGCCGCTGACTGACAAGATGCAAAAGACCGTGGGTGATGGCGAGCCTTGAAAGAAGCTTTTATTCAGCAGTGAAGAAATACAGGCTGATAATAAAATATGGTATAGTATCTCACTATTGATAACATTACGTCTCTCTTACGCAAAGCTACATGAAAAACACTTCGATTTGCAACATTTATCGTAGAAACAGATCTAAAAGATCGGATGTTATGAGAAATAGATCTAAAAGACTAAATGGTGATCTAAAGATCTAAATCGTGTTGACAGATCTTTAAATCTGTAATGAATGTCAAGTATCCTTTGCAACGATTACCTCGTTACAAATTCAACAGATTAAGGTAATGGTAGATTTAAGGGATCATTAACAGGAATCCAATTTACTTAGCGTACTAAACAAACTTACACTACTTAACTATACTAAAGGGTCAGTATATACTCGTATATATAAGTAATTAGTAAACGAAAGTCGTACATGACACTTTTACGGATTAAAAATACAATCGATTTTTTTGATACATAAATAGGTCAATTGTATAGGTTTCAATTGAATTGACCTATTCAAATGATACATAATTCATTTGAAGAGGACAATAGTAGTTAAGGTTTTAAAATATGAGAAATACGTATTGGAATATACATAAATAGTAAAAATATATTACCAAAGTATATTTTGAACAATTTGATTTTTTTAACTCCTTCTTTCTATATAATAAATTTGCTTGGGTTGACGCTTGTTGTACCGAGTAAGCTACAGAACTAAGTTGCACAATTATTTATGACATTTAAGTTTCTAAGACTTGAAAGAGCCTGCAATTGCGGCTCGCTCCATGCATGTTTCGTATGTAATCACATACAATGTAGGTACGCGTGTGCCCAGCGGCTGTTGGGTTGCAACCCAACAGCCGCTGGGCACACTCGACTGGCCTTGTTACCCCTCTCTCATACAAAAATACCTTGAAATGTACTGCATTTCCCACTTTATCAAATTCCTAAATGTACTCGTTAGTGATGTGTCTGATGTCTGTGTGATGTATGTGTCTGTGTTTCGGTAGTGAGTGAGATATGTCAGAGCCTATTCCCATGCCACCCTATCCCTTCCCATTTCCCCAATCCTATCTTCAAATCCATTCTTACATCAACAAAGGTAGGCATCGCATCCATGGGAGTGCCAAAATTTGTCGTTCTGGGCTAATGTTGGCCCATACCGCTGGTGTCCACGGGTGACAGTATCCACTTACCACCAGGTAGACTATGCATGTTTGCCAATTTCTTTCTATTAAAAAAAATAATATATATATTGACATGCAGCTAACTGTTGCGATTAGCTGCAGTGTGTATAGATAGAACCTAAGGACCAGATAAATTAGACGTTCTTGGCTTAAATTTAGACAGAGATTTTAAATTTCTGTTTAACATCTTACCTATGAAATAGATCTATCGTGGTCATATTCAACCACGATAGAAGAACATGACAGTCCTTATAAACGGGTAGCTCATAATTTTTAATTACATTATATAAATGTCATACCCAAATATATTACGGTTTAATTACATACGTGAACTGTGATCATGACGAGACTGAAGCCAATAATTAAATTGAATTGCGCAACCCAAAAATAATTTCTATAGAACTGCACCACTGCATTCCATTTGGACTGATATATATATTAAGAAAAATGGAAGTTTCAATCGCAAGGATGGTTTCAAGTTGGTAACCTACATACGCGGAACCCAGTGATTCGAGTTTACAAAGTCAAAGGCAGGTGCGTTTCGCTCACGTTGTCAATATAACCGTAAAAAACATTTACCCGTGTACCTTTGAAAATTTTAAGTACTTTTATCTATGGTTTCAGTAAACTACTTCTCTAAACATTTCGTGTAGCGTATTTCGTAATACTGGTTTATGAAGAAAACTATTTTTAGTAGAAAATTAATTAATAAGATTTTACATACAGTAGTGACGGTATTAGCTATACCGTTCATAAGAAGATGTGGAGCCTGCATCGGGGCAGACGGCAGATAATTTGATCATCTTTAATCTTCATAATAAATTAAATGTGTTAGGTATATTTTTATGTTACTGTCTTTCTTTAGTCCCTCACATGCCTTGATGAATAAATTATGACTTAAAACTAATTTAGTCCACATTATTAATGAAAATTAAAAATTTAATTTAATTTTGTTGAAAATTCTAAATTGGTAAAAATAGCTCCTTTGATATTTCAACAGCAATATCGTCATTACTGAAAGACAACAATTAAATTATCAACATCAACATCAATTAAAATAGTAGACTACTATAGGTTAGTTACATTTTTTTGGTAACTGAAGGTCAAATTCAAATTAATAGACGAAGACAAATGTAAACTTTTCGAAGATACCATACCTAACAGTAAATGAAAAATACTGATTTAAGTTTAACAAAACAACTCTTCGAGAATAACAATCACAAAACATAATGTGCATTTCCCTTCATTTGTAGGTGCAGAACGTAAATTACTGACCAAGAGTGCCAATTTTAAAACAAATCAAAAAGAGGTCGATATCTCGTGTGACTTTTTGCTAATATTAATTGCGGTTATCCTGGCTATGAGCTATCATGGCTATCGACAGTTTCAAGCTTGGCCGCTATTTACTGAACATTCTGTATATAGCAATTCATAGTTCGTCAAACTTACAGTTCGAGTTCTGCAAAGCTCGTGGTATTGGGGCGCTCATAAAAGTAATCGTTTTTGTGTAATACTTGGCAGACATGACGATCCACTTAATGCAGAGTGGTTGCAGAAATGAATGTGTTATTTCCATACACCACACACACACATTTCCACACAAATATAAAATGTCGAAAGTTTTAAAATGCTATTAACTAGCCGAGTTAAAGTTTATGCTGCATTTGCACATTCGATTGAAACGTTTGAGATCAAGAGTTTCAATCGAACAAGTACGAACTGTTTGTTCGACTGTTGTTCGCATCTTCGACGAACTCTTAGACATTCGACAACACTCTTGCCAACCAAAGATGGATCAATTTAAGTGTTTCAGCACATCAAATTATAAATTTGATTAATAATTGGGCATTGCGTTTTAAAGCCCTCTTTTCAACTCATATTAACACCGGATACCTTCGTATTTATTATATGAACCAACAAAATGAGTTAAAGGCAATTTATGAAAAAATATCGTAATTCCTTCGAATCGGGCGGCAAAACTGACACTGATTCACACTTTAAGTCAAACAGGAATTTAATGAAGGGAAGGAAGGTACTTTTGACCGTGTGATATCGGCTAGTTTTAGAATAATATCTACTATCTATATATCCTATATCTTCCCGTGGATATCGACAAAGGCGTCTAAGGGGTAACAAGCGCTGAGGAACTCCACCACCTCTAAAAGAGTGAACTTATCAACCCGTTTGGTCAGTGTAGCGTTTTAAGGCCATACATCGTTCATGCACAAGTCAATGTGTATGAAGACGCCCATGTCCAGCAGTGGATGCCAAAAGGGCTGGTTCCATACGATAATTACTTTTCACAAGTTCCAGTTTGGGCGGATAGTCGACAGAATGTGTGAAATTAGCTTTATAATCATTACAAATAGATATATTCTCAGAAAGATTGTACGGATCTCAATGCTAAGATATGTGCCAAAAAGCGTGTTTCTATGGCCCTGAGAGAAATGTTCGCGAGCAGGTATTATGAATAATTTACTTGGCTACACTTTGAACGGACTGCTTGCTTGATGAGTAGGCTTTCCATTTACTTTCGTTGCACGGTCCCTGAGGAGAGAATGTATAGATGAATTTTTCAAGCCAGTCAATTTACCAGAATTGCTCTCAACAAGTCGCGTATCACCCCCTAATTGAAGTATATTTACGGCCGCAGCTTGCCATTTACTCCGTAATTTTTTCGTTACGACAGTAAAAAATGTGTGCGGAAAATTAGTTGTCATATTCTAAAAATATTGAATAGCGAGTAGCGATGAGTAGCGTTGTTTTGAACTTTCTCTTAACACACAGTTTTCTTTTGATTGATTATAATATTCTTCATTCTGCTACAATCCATTTTGTTGTTATGTGTATAGAAATTACGCATCCGTAAATGACAAAATAACTGAAGTGTTTGCCTGAATAACAAACGACTGGAATGGTTTGAGATATATTAGTATGTTGTGGAATGTAGGTGTCAAATTTCGTTTTGATGGAGACTAATCACATATTGTATTATAATGATAATGGTTAAAATATGGGAATTACCAACTGCACCCGCTACTTTCTATATTAAATTTAATAACATCACATCATTCGGGTTTCAGCACAGGTTTCATATCGGGTCTCCATAAATCTGTGTATCTACAACGTTTTAAGGAGTGATTTAAGTCATTATTTATGAGAGTAATCTACTCTCACAAATAAAATTACAATAGATAAAAAACAGAAAAGATTTAGAAAAAATGCCGATTCTCGATCTTAGATAATTTTACAAGGTAAATTGAAAAAATTTTTCGTAAATGAAGTTTATTTGTAAGAAATATTATTTTAGTTATGACTTTTAAATCACATCTTAAAGGTAGTGAGTGGACGTTAAATTGACAGGTAGTGGGAGAGTACATGCTGCATTCCCACAGCCGCTGGGCGCACACGACTGGCCACGTTACCCTTCTCTCACAGAATACTACCTTGAAATGTACTGCATATCTTACTTTATCGTATTTCCCCAATGTACGTACTTGTTTCGGTAGTAAGTGAGATATACCGGAGTCCATTCCCATCCCATCCTCTCCCTCCTCATTTCCCCAATCCATTCCTTAATCTGCAAAGGTAGGCAGCGCATCCGGGGGCGTGCCAACGTTTGTCATTCTGGACTGATGTTGGCATGTATCACGGATGTCTATGGACGACAGTATCCACTTACCATCAGGTGGACTGTTGCTTGACGCCTTTTTTCTATAAAAACAAAAAAACATTCAAAATTTAATTCGAATAGACGAAGATTCAAACGTAAGTGGATGATTCTCTTATGATAACATATTTTATATTTACATATAACTATGTATACGTACAATACAGCATACCTTTAGTTATCTATACAATGTGAACATAAAATTAGGTATTTTATCAAACGATTTTCTCTATAATGAGACCGGAATAAAGTAGAACTCTAAAAGATCAAATGTTATTTAAAATGCTTGATAGGATTGATAGGATAACGAGGGGGAGAGTGCAAGCTGCAATCCAACAGCCGCTGGGCGCACTCGACTGGCCACGTTAACCCTCTCTCACAGAAGACTACCTTGAAATGTACTGCATTTCACACTTTATCTTATTTCCCTAATGTACGTACGTGTTTCGGTAGTGAGTGAGATGTGCCAGAGCCCATTCCCATCCTATCCCTCCCCATTTCCCCTATCCCATTCCCCATTTCTCCAAATCCATTCCTATATCCAAAGGTAGGCAGCGCATCCGGGGCGTGCCAACGTTTGTCATTTTGGACTAATGTTGGCATGTATCACGGATGTTTATGGGCTACAGTATCCACTTACCATCAGGTGGACTGTATGCTCGTCTGCCACCTTCGTCAATAAAAAACAAAAAAAAAAGGATTCAAACATAGAAAATTACTTACGTTCAAAGTTTATTTAATGTAGCACCTCTTAATAGGTAATTATAATGTAACTTTAGCATCTCCACTATCATAAATTCTTATTGTCATACTAGCTGTGCCCGCGACTTCGTACGCGTGGAATTTTAGTTTGATTTATAAAGCTTTGTATCATCTTTTATTCCCGTCAGCCGATTTCGATGAACAAAGCCCATTCGAAGCGCCAAACTAAGCTTAATTAACCTGTGGAAACCCCATGAAAATCTGTTCAGTAGTTTTGGAGATTAGCGTGTTCGAACAGATAAACAGACAGCCAGAGAAAAAAATTCAAAATCGTCTTTTTGTAGTCTGATACTCTTCCTTCATCGCCCCCAATCAGTTTTTGGTAAATATATTCAATGTACAGACACGCCGGTTCTACAGTTTTATTGTATGTATAGATATTCTTTTTAGAAATCTTCGCACGAGCTGTGATAGTTATTGTTTTTAATTAAAAAGTCCGTTTAAGATCGTGGATATAGATTGCAGCACGCGCGTATCCCGATGCTCAATAGACATTCCGAACGTTCGTCGTCGGGCTTAGGGAAATGGTACGAGTATTTGCATCGGACTGAGCGCCACGCTCACAATCCCGATCCTAATGGAGTTTACATGGGTCCTTTATGTACTTACGTGATTTTCTTGATGCACGCAAGGTTCGATACTTAGAATAGCGAAAAGACGAGGGCCGTACGTGTATAAAATATTTATGGTTTGGTTTTAGTGTCAATAAAATGATATTTTTCACAGCGGAAAATATAAAAAATCCATTATCTTTGTTTCTTTTTCTCTTTTTGAAACTTAATATAGTTTGAATAAAATTATTTTATTAAATTACATGTATATTTAAATGTATATTCTTATTAAAAATTAATTCAAAATATAACTGATTTTAAAAGAACTGTCTAAGTCATTTTTGTCCTACAGTCGTTCACATCGTTATTGGTGTATCATTTCATCACATCAAGGTATTAAAAAATTATTTCAGCATTTAGAATACTGCATTAGAATGTGCCTGGTGGGTATAAATAAACCTCAAAGAATAAATAATTTATATATTAACTTTAGCTAAATTTGAGTGTTATTTTTTAACGAAAATGACGCTATTCACGCCCATTAGCCCAGTTTTGCCGCTGCCTTCTAAGCTTCTGCGCAAACAGATCCGTTCGATTCCCGATCGGTCAAGCATTTAATTTAAGGCAAGTAGGTATATGTAACTGTTATGTAAAGGGGTTTTTACAATTTTTGTTTCTTTATTCACTTTATTTATTTTAAAATAAACAAAACACGTAGCATGTAATTATCACAATGAAGAAATTAATATGAATTAAAATCGAGATTATCGCGCTGACAGTTAAAAGTATTATATTCAATCCGGACAGCAAGCACTTCAAAATCTTAATGTATTATTGGAGTTTATTTATATTACATAAACTATGTACACTATTTATTTAGTCTCTATTCATTTCCTCCAATGCTGATTCCAATTTACTTACTGCTTTCCTTTAAGAACTCGACCTTCTAATAAATAAAGCTAACTGTTCGAGCAAACACCGAGTACCTTCATAATATGGAGTTATAAGATATTGTCGCTGAATTTGGTGGTCAGTGTGGCGATAAAATGAATATATACTGTCGACCCGAGACCGCCCTCTACCGGGTTAAATTAACAGAGTCAACTGCCACTTACCTACCAATATCGTATATATAGACACACATATAGGTACATACTCGTATTGTTTGAACCGACAGAGCATACCTAGACAATGCAGTCTGGGGCATCAGTCTCTCAGATGCGGCCTATTATCAGGAGCTAAAGTGTTGTTATATTCATCGAGTTTATTTAGCTCACTCTACGAAAGGCTTTGCGAAAGTTTCTGTTCGAAGTTTCCAAAGTTAAATAGTTTGAGTGAAATAAATTACATCTATACATACTCGTATAATAAAATCGTAACAGAGCCGTATGCTGTACATGGAATGTTTTTCGAAAAAAATCCTTGCATTTGAGTTAGCCTACAAAATGACACCAAAATGTTAACTCTATGCCGATTACGTTTAGTGCTAAACCGTATAAACATGACATATGTGTAAACCTAAAGAACCGTAGTGATCAAATATCGCATTCTCTGTGAGAGTAGAGTAGGAAGGATATTAGAAATCTAAAAAGAAACATTTAAAACTCACAGATTTCGAAAATTCTCTAATTTGAGGCCTCTAAACTATGCAGATGGACATAGACTGTGATTGGTTCCCTAGAAATTAGTCAACCCCGCCTTCTTTTTATTTTATTTTTTATATAAAAAAGGCGGCAGACGAGCATACAGTCCACCCGATGGTAAGTGGATACTGTCGTCCATAGACGTCCGCGATACATGACAACATCAGTCCAGAATGACAAACGTTGGCACACCCCCGGATGCGCTGCCTACCTTTGCAGATTAAGGAATGGATTGGGAAAATGGGATGGGAGTAGGCTCTGGCATATCTTACTCACTACCAAAACACGTACGTACATTGGGGAAATACGATAAAGTAGGAAATGCAGTACATTTCAACGTAGTCTTCTTTGAGAGAGGGGTAACGTGGCCAGTCGAGTGCGCCCAGCAGCTGTGGGAATGCAGCATGCACTCTCCTCCTACAAAAAGACCAAAAAGAGGGCGGGATGGTAAGAAAATAAGGGAAGAATTTCTTCACGTGTTTTGGGCAAAAAATAAGGTAAAATTGCGAATAATTTTAAAGCAAACGAATGAAAGTAAATGTGGGCAAAACTTCTGATGTGAACGCCGAATAAATCGAAATTCAATTGATGTGCAAATAAGTGTCACAATTTACGACTTTTTTCTGTATATACGAGGGTAGGTTGTCACTTTCATATAAATGAAGCCACATACAGAGTCAACTAATTCCCCGCTTGCCGGTTTAATCAAGACCTCCTTTTACGTAAATCCCACTTCTAAACAGCATTCCACTAGTAATTGCTCCTTGATGAAAGCCTAGATTCATAAGCTCTTCTCTAACCTCACCACGGATTACTGAGTAAGTACTCGTAGTGTGATCTCACTCGTTTTGTCTACATAACAAAAGTAAAGAATGCATTCTTTGCTAAAATGTAGGAATACAGAAATAGAGCACGGTGGAACGTGGTTTAGCACTCACCCTGTAAATCTTAAGTCTTAAGTCTAAAGAGTTGAACTCACTTAGTAAATGACAACTTGTAATTAGTGAAGGGCTTGAGAACCTTGTTTGAACCTTAATATGTTTATATTAAGCGGACTGAGATGTAAATTTGTTTAAAGCATTATAATAATTAGGTCGCAGAACCCCCGAGAACTGGATTTGCAAGCGAAATAAAATCGCAAGTAAATCAATACATACAACATAATCAATACATACTCGTAGGTAAAATATTTATCCCGTTTGTAGTTTAAGTTATATCCTTAAAATTCAAATTATGTTTGTACGAGTCTCATCGCACCTCCCAATGTATCTCTTTTATAAACCCAAAAGTGAGATGGTACAGATTTAATTCATATGAATGAAGACACTTACAGCATATTATACTGTTCCATTTTTTTCCTCTTTATTTTATTTAGGGGCTTTTACACTGTTATGTATGTCAGCGCCATCGTATCCTAAAAGTTATAATTTCACTATCTATCAATGCTATAATTACGCCTATTTGTCTCCCTTACTTATCTACCTTATTATCTATTTTAATTTATCTATGATTCTGATAGCGACTCACAAATTCGCACAGAATGTTTGCAGCTTTCGATGTTGGTTCGGACAGAATTCTGTGGAACATCCCTACATCACACCTGCTCAGATTGACAGTCCCCTTCAGAGTCTTCCTCTCGGGTTCGTTCCGGGAACACTCCCATAAAATTTGGCGAGTAAATATTATATAATTGTTCCATAAAGCATACGAGTCGTTAGGCACGTAATTAATAAAACAAATAATTCTTCGATAACAACTGCAATTAATGGACAGTCGGAAAATGAAGAATAAATAGAAATAATAAACAATTCTCTTGTTATTTATTCCATTTGGCAATTGATAATCGGGATAAAAATTTTGCATTCACCCCGATAAAACGTACGAACAGTTCTTTCCTCTCACGACGGCGCGGGCGGGTTGCGTTTAGTCTGCTCGTACATGTACATTGTTTTAGTGTGCGCTATGTGCGTAAACTTGAGAACGCTCAGTTGGGTTCCAGAACGCCGCCGCGGCGCACACTAAAACAATGTAAGTACATGTACGAGCACAACCACTACTAAGCGTAATCTGCCTTCGTGAGATGAAAAAACTACTCGTATACCTAAATACGAATAATGTAAACTAAAGTTTGTTTCTGTTGTATTGTGTACGAATTATGTTTATTTTATCTGAACGATTTTATCAAATACGTGCATTGTTAGATGGTTATGTGCCTATTTTATATTCTAAATCGGATCTGAATGCGTCTAATAAAAATATTTGTTTACCTTTTATTCCTATTCGACGTGTCGGCACAGGTTACACCAGCCGTGGTCACGAGTTGACTGAATAGGCGGGTAGTTCAGGATGGGAGCTGCGAGTAGTTCTATCAACTACCCACATTTGTTCTTCACATTCGAAAGTCTGCGACACACTACACTAACAATATCCGCGGACGTATTCGACGTATTCGATTCCACGTCGACGACTGTTTATATCCACCATCCCGATTGTCATTTTTATATTTCTTAATTTCAATCGCTTCTCGCACAATCCTGGGATAATAGTGACGTTCAGTGGAGAGGATTTGGGGAGTGCAGAGTTCTATCCAGTGATTAATTCCAGCGTCAAGGCTATGTACTTATTCAAGCGGGATGAAATACCAATAATGGGACACGATCACTTATGCATAGCGCCTGTTCACCCGAGATGTAACCATAGGTACTCTCGCACAGTTGTACGAGGTACCTACCAATAGCTATTTTTTCGCACCACATTTTTTCTATTTGTACCTACTCAAAATCAGGTAGGTATAATTCAAAGGTAGGTAGGTATAATTCGTAGGTATATTAGTAGGTAGGTACGTAGGAATCTTACGTAACCGTTAGCCTTCGTGTAAAACTCATTTGTTTGGATTTTTATCTAGAAATTGTTATTTGTTGTTGTTTAAAAATGTACTAAAAATCTGAATAACTTTGTTTGGACGTTGTCGAGGGCAAACAAGCTAAAAAGGTCACAGAAATTATTACCATTTTAGGTAGAATTTATTTATTCTGACACTAGGAAGACAAGATTAAAAGTTATGTGTGTATATCGATTTATCTTAACGAAGACCATTTCTTCTATTGGAAATCTATAAATGCATGACAATCCAATACAAGAGAAGCATTCGCTAACAGTGACGTATGTCGGAGACGGTCGCGGGCGCACTGGCCAACTTGGCAAACGACTTATATGTTTAATTATATCGATCTATCTTCACCGATCACCTTGTTATTCTAATGAGATTTCCTTGTTCTGTATTTAAACAGAAAAATATATTTAACAATACCATTTCCTATATCATATCGATAGGAAAGGTATTGTACATTTCTTTTAATTTTAGTCAAAAATGACCATTTTGGATGATGACCAGAATGATTAATCAGGTGACCCCCTGATTAATGAAAAGATAGCAAGTTATGAAAATTAGGTTTCGTCAAGAATCATATGAAATGTGCTGTATTAATTAATTAGTATAGTAATATTTAGTTCGTTGCTGATTATTTTTATCATTGAGGATTAGGGGCTTTGCGAGACAATACAGTCTCGTATCACTGCGACGATTTTATTATTGATCTTATAGTATATTATAATTTGCACACTTCTTATAGTTCGCTGCCAATGTCTATGGCCTGCAGATATCGCAGGATAATTTTAGAGGGAGTAAGTCTCGGATTAACTAATTGCTACTACTATTTCATTATCATATCGCGTTGTTTCTGCAAATTAAACATTTTCATTAACTGTTAACGCATATGCCGTGTGGTGTCGGCCGGTTTTTAGAATGGCACCACTCCATTTCTTCCCACGGGGGTCATAAAAGGCACTAAGGGATAACAAAGCCGCTACAACATGAGTGGCCAACCCGCCACATGTGCATGACGTGCATGACGAAGGCCCATGTTCAGCAGTGGACGATGAAATGGCTGGTTACGTCTACACCATGTTTTAGTTGTTACTATACTAAACATTAATGTAACTATTTGTCCAAATATTCCCTAACTACATTTAAACGTTTTTACCTAAAGGCATAAACGATATTGCAACGATATTTTAAAAACATAGCATTTAACTAGAAAGAAATTGCTTATGTCGCTATTTTAAAATTGCTGACAGAATTTTTACGGCGACAAAGTATATTCAATATATTGATGGGTTGTTTACTTACGAAATAAAATAGACATTTAATATAAGGAATAAAATGTATATATAATTGATTTATCTTCGATCAATGCGAATCATTCTTGTTCCATTTCATCGTTTAATAAACCACGACATTAAGTTATGTATGTTTCCGAGAGCAATATTTAAACACCTTACTGAACCTGTTATTTTTTCAACTACTGTGAAAAAAACTATATATGACAAAATGTGTTGAAATACAGAAGGCATTTTTTTATATAGAACGAAGGTGCCAAACGAGCCTACAGTCCACCTCATGGTAAGTGGATACTGTCGCCCAGGAACATCCGCGTACAGACACAATTATTATAGACAGTTATAATAATTGTGTACAGCGTCGGACTGGCCATATAGTCGAGGTGGTGTTTGCCAGCCGGGCCCCAGCCTGCGCGGGACCCCCCACGGGCCTGGCTTGCGGGGCTTGCCGCAAGCCAGGCGGTAGGTAGGATAAGAGGCCAGCGCAGGCTAGGTCCCAGCTCTTGCAACCTAAATGTAAACTAGATCAGATAGTTCGTTCATACAATTAGAGAGAAATGAAATAGATATTTTCCGATAGTATCCCATCTAACATTATCCAGTCTCGGGCCCCGGGCGGAGCCACCCGGGCCCTTCCAGTCCAGTCCGACCCTGATTGTGTAGATGCAGAGGTTGAGGAACGTAAGCCTGTTCTTTTAATAAATAATAGTTTGGTGAATTGTAGTGGTCTGAAGGTAAACCTGGTACGAGTTTCTCAATTGCTCAAAATCGTATAGGTATTTATGGAACGTCAAATAAACCTAATAAAAATAGGAACTAAATAATCTGTTATGTATAATTTTCGAAGACCAGTTTGTCACAAAAATCTCGCAAATGAAATTCACCCCCTTGACCCAGATGTAACGGATGACATTCTCGAACGCGATTCTCGTGCCTTGTAAATGAGTCCTAAAATTCTCATAAATTTTCGTTGTTTGGTCAATTAATCTACTGTCTCCGATTTGTACAATCTATATAAATTGGGCTTTGTTAATTGAGTCTACAGGAACCAGAATTTTGGAGACAGTATATCGAAAATTGGGTTACATAAATGAGCTGGGAATTGTCATGCTTTGTTCCAATTTAAACCGAAATAAAGAAGATAATGAAAACATAACATTCCATGTTTAAATTTGAAAATACTTTAAACAATTGGCTTTATCAGAACACAGTTTTTCTGTGGATTATTTTTTATGTTAGGTTAATTTATTATATCCAATGAAATATTTTGATATTGATGTTTTTTTTCCTAAATTGCTTCCATATTTTTAAAAAATATTGACACGTAATTTATATATTTACTTAGACGTATTCATTTATTAATTCATGTCACAGTTCACACTGCGACATGAATTGGCACAACAATTAAAATTCTTTTTGTTTTTTAATTGCCATTTAATTTCATATGATAATTTCAATAAACATTTTCTATCTTTATTTTTGCATAAATAATTACAAGTGGTATTATTGATAAATAACAATAACAATTTGACGCAAAACATAGATACTCGTACTTAGTTATAGCAGTCTAACTAACACACACGCTGATTCAGGCCATGTTAGCTCAGTCGTAAATAAGTAAGCGCCAAAGATTTAGGGACGTTTATTGCGAAATCAATGAATATTCTATAGCAATAACACAATACACAGAAAGTCAGTCTTATATCTTATTGCAAATATATAATAAAAATTGTAGTAGGCATATATTGAAAACGTTGACACGGGCATGGTGAGTGCCGACTTCTATGCTGAGGAATAAAGTTGATGCTATGCTAGACGCGCGTAAGCGTCACATCAGCCTCATGTATTTGAAGTGTATTTCTTATATATACATGAAGATTTTAAACTGATTTCTCTACATACTGTGGTAATATTCTGTAGTAGTATTCTCTGTTCAACCGATGCGAATTTTATTAACGACGTCGAACCTCGTTCGGCGTTTATGACCGTTTCTCACGAAAATCTGTTTATTTTCCTTGCAAACGTTCCCATGATTTACTGCCTCCTAATGAAAATGTCATGTGTCATGTGCTCATAAATATTGAAATATGTAGGTATAACTTTGTTTCACGGAAAAGAAGCAATCATCTTATCTATATGAAAGTCTTATCTTTAGCGAATGATTGCTGATTTTGATTTTTAATTTCTACACAAGTAGAGCATATTTTCTATTAAACGGGATTTAAACGCTTGCTTGGCTGCGCACGGTTGGTTTGGTAGCTAGGCACTTGGGTAGCTAGGCTACAGGGTAATTATACTATAGCTTATTATACTTTTATCTACAACAAATATTATTTTCACCCCGTCTTTAAAAAATCCTATATAGTATGTAGTAGGGAGGGGTGTGTCAATTGTTATAGAGGGGCGAATGTTATAACACCAATAGAACGCCATCTATTCCCTGGAGCTAAACGATTTATGCGTTAGAAGATGCCGGGTATGATACTGTTTTACTGACAGAGTTGTAGGCCATATTGAAGCGATCCTGTTTCGACAGTTGAAATTTTTTTGTATTTGACGTAGGATTGTTATTTACCGGCGCAGTAGAACTTTTTCGACAACTTTACAAATAATTAACATATCTAGGTGGTAGTGGTATAGAAAGAGTTGTTTGGAACCAGGCTTTATCTCCAGGTAAGTGTTATTGGAATTTTCACAATAATTAAAATTTTCTAGTTATATTTATGAAATTTCGTAGTGGTGGGACAAAAGTTACAAAAATGCGGGTGACGTTTGTTACATGTAACAATTGACACCCCATTTGTTATAAAATGTTAGTAAGTTTTTAATTGTAATCCCTGTATATTTTTTAAATTTCAGAAGTACGTACAATGGTTTATAAACGGCCTCGTAAATTTGCCAGGGGTACCATACCTGAAGAAATATATATTGAAGCCTGTAACCGAGTCATTGGAGGAGAAACATGCAGAAGTGCAGCGAAAAACTTTTGTATGTGCCCTATGATTCTGTTTCGATATGTTAAAAAGTACAAAGAGATGGATGGGAAGCTTCAGTACAGGTTATAAGACACACAACAGGGTTTTCATACAAGAAAATGAACACGAGCTTGTGTCTTGCTGTACCAGTGCCTGTAAATTGTATTTTGGCTTGTTTTGGCCTGTATTTTGGTACAATTGTTACATTCGGACTTAAGCTCCTGAAGTGCAATTGTAGTAATAACGTGTAATTGTATTTCTTTTTTATATGGTTTAATTAATAAATGATAAGTGTGCCTATCTTGTGTCCAGAAATTTTGATATTGTTATGTATATTTAAAAGGTTATGGTGATTTTAAAAAAAAATGTAACTATTGACACACCCCTCCCTATGTACACGAAGTATCATAAAAAAAGGTTAATTTTAACTTCTTAATGCGTTTTTCAAATCGCTATGTTATTTTTAAATCAGTTTCATTAATGTATTATAATGTAAAATGTATTAAATAACATACAAAACTGAGGCAAACAGAAGAACCCATTTTAGGTTAAAACACATTTTAAGAGCGTTTATTTTTATGAATCTGGGCGGAACTTTTTCCGTTGTTTGCGAAACAAGGTGCACATTTTTTGTACAGCTTCAGTTATATAGGCGGTTATTCTACTAAATTTTAGAAAATGATATAAGTATTTCGGGCCTGTTTGTGAATATTTAAAATGAAACTTATTATGTTGTATTTTAAGATATTTTTAAAATAGTTACATTTT
Organism: Sesia apiformis; assembly: GCA_914767545.1. NCBI lineage: Eukaryota > Metazoa > Arthropoda > Insecta > Lepidoptera > Sesiidae > Sesia > Sesia apiformis. Next base: position 11,117,474 of record OU611953.1, read on the forward strand.
ATTCTATTTATTTTTCTATTTTACACTTCTATTTTTTTAAATAAACAATACTAATAACAATATATTTAGGGTCGCGTTGTATCTAATTAAATACATTGGTTCGCGTTTATGGAATGGCCCCAAGTTTCTTGGTTATAAGATGCCCGTAGTAGGGCATTATAAGTTGATTGCTAAAAATATAGGTACTTAGGTACTTAGGTAAACCTAACCCTAACCTAGGGTCGTAATAAAATATCAAAATGGTGGGTGCTTAGTCGGGTGGAGCATGATATCGACCGCGAGTTCCGACGAGCCGAGCCGACTGCAGCTCCGAATACGTTTGCGTTCTATCTCCACATATAACTATACTCATATATGTAGGATTACATCATTAAAACTTGAGGCAGGACAAGAAGTTCTTCAAACCGTTATAGAAAAACACGTTTAAATCAATTTAAATTATACTATGAATCGCTGTCGTCAACACTGTAGTCTATTGAAAAAAAGTCGCGATCATCGTTAGATGAGAGGTATGACAGATAAACAAATCTGAATTATTGTGTTTGCCTTTGTGTGTCTATGTAATCTTAGTATGGGTAGTTTAATACGGTGTTATTTTATTAATAAAACTTACATAAAATCCCTGGTATTCAATAACCCGGTATTCAATATTAATTTATATTTATTTCACATTAATTAATTTAATTATGGTTCCGTATGAATAATTTCGTATGAATTTTAAATTAATTATTATTGATGAACAAATATTAGCAGAAGGTACTGGTAGCTATATGACACGATTGCAGCACTTGTATCAACAAGTTAAACAATAAAAACAATTGTGTGTCATGCGTGTTAGCAAACACATAAATCGATCCGTTTACGACCTATACGCAATCTGCTTAGCTACTGTATATTTTCAACTAGCTGTCTGCTGCATCTTTTCCTGGGAAAATCGGTACCTCTGAAAGCGTCCGTTTTATAAAATCACAATGCGTTCTCGTAAGAAAAGGATGGTATTCGTGATTACCATAACTGTCTTAGGCGTACTTAGGTAAGCGTTTTACTATTTAAACAGAAATCCTTATTTTCAATAGTTACTTACATTAAGACAGAAGTGTCACTTATTTACTTATTGCATTGATGCTTTCGAGATGTGGTGCTGGAGAAGAATGCTTCGGATTCTATGGACAGCATTTCAGACAAACGCGTCAATTCTACAGAAATTTAAAATAACTACTAGGCTATCCACCACCTGCCTCCAGAATACAGAACTCTTGAGTACTTCGGCCGCATTGCCAGAAAGGGAGACAACAATTTGGAAAGACTCATAGTAACTGGCAAGGTGAAAGGAAAGAGACGCCGAGGACTTAGTCCGATGCGCAGATCCGCACCACTCTCAACACCAATATCCACGATGCATGGAGTAGGTACCGCCAAGGACTGTAACAAATCGCGCAATATCATTCGTCAAAAAGCATTCCATGGTCGTGGTCACGACCCTCAGCAATGAGGACAACGATGCAAGGAGGAGGATTTACTTATTGTTATAAATATGGACAGTCAAGGGTATAACGTAATAAGTTTATTTTATTCCATTATACTCTGTAGTGTTGTTTTGTAAGTGGTAAACACATTTGTTATTGAGGAACAATAACAAATGTGTTTCTGAATTACAGGCTGCAGAACATTAAAAAGACAACCCATTGTAGTAAGCAAGGGCGTTGCCAGCCAATGACCCAGGTGGGGGCAAGATGAGACAGAGGATGGGAGAAATATGAATTGTAGGTACAAATACATTTTTTTTCGAATCTCTAAAGGGGGCAACTGCCCTACCTTGCCCCCCCCCCACCCCCCTATGGTAGTAAGTACATCGATGTAATCTGTCCTAAAGGAAATACAGTCTCGTGTACTTCGTCCTAACCTTGGCCGTTACAACGCTCACTAATTCCTTTGTTCTAACTTTACTAGAGCGATATTACGAGAATAATGTTTACTTAGTCTGGGTCACAAAATTTATTACATCACTAACTCTAATAAGTATTTATTTGCTTCATTTTTCATAGTTTTTAAATAATGACTAGTCCGCCTTGCAAATAATAAAATTACCAGTAGGCTCTCTGACTGTAAGATTTCTTAGATCTTTAAAATTCAACGTAAAGTCGGGTAGTACTCGAGATATATGCAAATACGGATCACTAATTGCTATATTTTAGCTTCAGCTATGTTAAAGAATTAAATGAGACGGCATAAGATAGAATAATCATAAGATGCATTGACAGTCCGTAGGGTGGACAAAAAGAAAGTATATTAAATAGACACATATGTCTACGTATGTTAATATACGTATGTTAGTACATTATTAATGACTAATATTGGGCGACTGTGGGCCGCGGGCGAGGGAACTGGGAAGGGAGGTCATCGGCAAACGTTCCACGAGCGGCTTATACCTACGTAAGTTATTCTTAAGGTACTTCTACCATTTGTATTCTATTGCGGATTCATAGAATCATGTTTATAAAAAAACGTGTTGTAATAATAGCCCAGTCATAGATTTCATCTTCTCAAAAAAATCCTATTAACTGAATTTTGGTATATACCTTTATAATAAATAGTGTTCTAAACAACATATCAAAAATCGACATTGATATAGGGTGTTATATATTTATGATGAGAGGTCACGAAATACAGTTCTATGATTTCCCTAATAGACCTAATTGAAAGTGTTCGGAGTAATTTATTTCAATTCCAAAAATACATATTAATTGAATCTTCCAGGTTACTTGGCCGAGGTCTTCTGGAATCTCCTCTCTTTTTTCCAAACGTTTCGTCAACAACTGCGGTTGACATCTTCAGTGGCGACTGCGTTCACTTTCGGAGAGATGTTATAACATTATGTAAGTTTCAGATTATGTACCTGAATGTGGGATCATCATGCATTGGCAGAGGGACGTATTGTTGATAATCCCTCTTGTCTCGATCCAGCAGATGATGCAAGAATGTTTTAATTGTTAGTTGTATCTGGTAGTTGTGACAATACAGAAGGAGCAAATGTATTTCTCACGGGGAAGAGAGACGAGAGGTGGGGGGGGGGGGGACAAAAACAGACTCTATACACACCACACAAACATATAAATACCTGTGCATATAAATACAATATATAAATACATATATAAATACTCGCCCACTATAAATACCGTTGCGCCACAATCGTCGAGTCAGGATCCTCCCTGTCCGTCGCGTTTTACAACGCTGACGGTTACGGCTCCCAACGCACCCAGATCCACGATTTCCTCAGAAATCATCAAATCGACATAATGCTAGTGCAAGAGACCTTCTTGAAACCTAGCAAACGCGATCCCAAAATCGCCCAGTACAACATTGTGCGAAATGACAGATTGGCCAGCCGAGGAGGCGGCACCCTCATTTACTACAGAAGGTCTCTGCACTGCATTCCGATTCCTACCCCTCCACTGACTAACATGGAGGTCTCGGTCTGTCGTATAGCTATGACAGGTCATCAACCTGTCACTCTGGCATCCGTATATCTGCCTCCCGACAGAGAACTGCTCAGGGCTGACCTCGAGTCGCACCTCGACTTAGGTAACTCAGTCATCCTGGCAGGAGATCTCAATTGTAAGCACCCCAGCTTCAATAGTCATACCTCCACCCCTAACGGAAATCGCCTTAACAGACTCATTGACCTACTCGACTTTGACGTGATAGCTCCAATGACGCCAACTCATTACCCTGGTAATGTTACCCACAGACCCGACGTCCTTGACATTGCCCTATTTAAAAACGTTACCCTACGTCTAAACTCGCTAGAACCCCTTTCCGAGTTAGACTCTGATCATCGCCCCGTAGTCATGAAACTAGTACGACAGACCGAACCACCTCTCCAAGACAGGCCGATTATAGACTGGACCAAGCTGAAAGAAGCCCTTAAGGCTTCCAGCTCTCCCCACCTCGACTCTATTCCCGACTACCTAACCAGTGCGGATGACACAAACACGGCGGTCTCTGGCCTCGGCAGCCACCTAAAGGATTGATTCCGAAGCTCCTCCAGGCGAGTCCCAGTGGCGATCGATCGCCGCTGGGAGTTGCCTGAGGACATAAGGGAGCTGATAAGAGACAAGAACGCAGCCATCCGTGCTTACGACTCCTTCCCCTGTGATGAAAATAGGCGTAGAATGCGAGCCCTACAAAGGGACGTAAAGCATCGCATCGCTGAATTCAAAAATCACAGTTGGGAAGCCCTGTTGTCAGAGATTTCGCCATCACACACTACCTACTGGCGGATGGCGAAGTCTATGAAAGCAGACAACACAGTCACGATTCCCCCACTGACTAGACCGAACGGAGCCCCCGCATTTGACGATGCAGAGAAGGCCGAATGTCTAGCCGATAGCTTGGAAGCCCAGTGCTCCCTTAGCCGTCAGCCGGTGGACGAATCCCACGTCGACTCGGTTGACGGAGAGGTGGGGCGTCGAGCCTCCATCCCCCCCTCAGACTCCCTACTACCGGTTACGGTAACAGAAATCCAGGAGATTATCCAAAATCTCAAAATCAAAAAATCTCCTGGAATCGACGGAATACCCAAAAAGGTGTTCAAAAGTCTCCCGATCCATCTGATCGCTCTCCTCGTGGCCATCTTCAATGCTGCCATGAGAAATCATCTCTTTCCAGTCACCTGGAAAGAAGCCGTCGTCATCGGCATCCCCAAACCGGGCAAACATCGCTCAGACCCCTCAAGTTACAGACCCATTAGCCTATTGAATACAATGGCTAAAATCTATGAAAAAGTCCTCCATTCTCACCTGCTGAGTCACATTAACTCAAAAAGTCTTCTCATTGACGAGCAGTTCGGCTTTAGAGCCAAGCACTCGTGCGTCCAACAGGTGCACCGAATAACGGAGCACATACTCCCGCGTCTCAACCAAAAGAGACCCCTCCGAACCCTAGCTGTCTTCTTCGACGTAGCGAGGGCCTTCAACAAGGTGTGGCACAACGGTTTAATCTATAAACTGTACCAACTGGAGGTGCCAGAAAATCTCATTCTCATCATCAGAGACTTCCTTACCGATCGCACTTTTCGCTACAGAGTCGAAGGCACTCTGTCCAGCCCCCGCCCAATCAGAGCTGGAGTCCCACAGGGCTCCGTTCTAGCACCCACGCTCTATTCCCTCTACACTAACGACATCCCCCTCACCCCAGGAATAGAGCTCGCCCTTTTCGCGGATGACACCGCCCTCTACGCCTCAGATAGAAACCTACGCATGGTCTCTCTACGCCTCCAGCGCGCAGTCACCGCCCTAGGCGAATGGTTTTCGAGGTGGAGGATAGAGATAAACCCGGCGAAAAGTGCAGCCATGAGCTTCCCTTTTCCCAGGGCTAACTCTCGTAGGCCTAAGCTGTCCCCTCTCCCGATAACCCTTTTCGGTCAAACAATTCCTCTCGTCAGAAAGACCAAGTATCTCGGAGTCACTCTAGACCATAGACTGACCTTCCGAGAACACATCAAAACTGTCCGGAACCGAGCCGCCTTTGTGCTCGGTCGCCTCAACCCCCTCATAGGCGGGAGAAGTAAAATGTCGCTTAGAAATAAGTTGACATTACACAAAACTCTCGTCCGTCCCATTATGACCTATGCTAGCGTTGTGTTCGCACACGCAGTTCCCTCCATCATTACAATCCTCCAAAAACTTCAAAATAGATTCATGCGCAAGGCTGTGGCTGCACCATGGTACTTGCGTAACGTTGACCTCCACAAGGACTTGGAACTTCCCTCCATCGTCAAATACATAAAAGACACCGCCCGACGCTACTATGACGCTATCCCACACCATCCCAACCCCCTGATTGTCTCTTCCCTAACCCACATACCGGACAGGAGTGCCCCTCCGCGCTATCGTCGCCCGCGGCACATCCTGGACGATCCCGACGACCCGATCACCGCTGCCAATGCGGTTCTCACTCTGCACCTAAACACAACACACAGACACAGACGTGGACGTCCCCCTCGTTACACCGTTAACACACACCGGCCCTCAGCCAACTCTTTCACTAGGCATCGACACGTGCCTGGGCGCTTCTCGCCTACACGCGATCCCGCGGTATCCCCCCAATGCAACGCCCTAAGCCGAGGTCCGTTCCTTCCGCCGGTTTACCGGCGGGGGGCCCTTAGGCTCGTTGCAACACACACTTCTCTCCTGGCTGAGCGCCTTCTGCGCTCGCCCTACATCAATCACGACCGGTGACTCTTAAAAGGCCAGAAGGCCATAAGAATTTAGACCTACACGATGTTGAGGCAATCAAGGTTTTTTAGCCGGTAGGAGTCCGGCACTACCTGGTAGCCTAGCTAGACTAGATGGTACCAGGTGACCATGCAGGGTTTTCCTTGATTGTCTTTCCTATCATAAAAAAAAAAAAAAACGTCGACTCAGTTGCGCTCGAGAAGCCGAAGAGATAACATCTCTCCGAAAGTGAACGCAGTCGCCACTGAAGATGTCAACCGCAGTTGTTGACGAAACGTTTGGAAGAAAGAGAAGAGATTCCAGAAGACCTCGGCAAGTAGCCCGGAAGATTCAATTAATATGGACACCGGCCGAGAAAGCCTACACTCCAAAAATACAATTCACATTAATATCAATTCTTCCTACAATATCTGATGGTCCCTAAGCTAGGCAGGGCCTTGTCTTAGGGACCATATCCAGTGATGTGACAGATTATTCTAAGCCACACTAATTACAAATCCATAAGCCCAATCAATCTCTATGTAAATGCATGTATGCAATCTCTATGTATGCAATGCAATGAATAAATTATATACAAGCAAATTTTAAACTGATTTTTTTGCATCCACAGTTTCCACCACACCACAACTTTTTCCGCAAATACAAACTGCTGTATTTAATAAATCATCGGGTACTTTTGTAACAATGTTGTAACTGGCTCCAATATATTGTTTTTTTATTTTCCAACCCTCGCTGTTCAGGAGCAATGTCCTTTCCCAGCCAAGTTTATATTTAATAGTACACTTAACTCGATAAACATGACACCTTTGACACGAGCTTACTCGAGTTTACTCAAACGGAACATATTAAAAATAAATAAAATCGTAAATTTTTGCATTTCGTAAATGTGTAGAATTTCATCCAGTTATCTAATGGGTTTCAACTCGTGATATCTCAGCCATGTATCGATATTTCGATTTGAAATTTTGAAACAATATACTTCAAGCAATTTCACGACTTATAGAATCAGTCCGATATTTTTATGACTTTTGTGATCAAAGCGGCGGATTTTTAAAATTTTTAGATTTTCGAGTACTCATTTTTGAGATTAAAGCTTTATGTGACGAAAGTTTTGAATTCGACTTTTTTATCATAACTACATCATAGTTAAAACCTTCTAGAAGTTTAGTGGAAGACCTTTATGGTAAGTGCAACCATCGAACAATTATGACAATTTTTCGATCATCTCGAAGCGCGCGGCACGAGCGCACGATTTTATTCATTTTCAATGTGTTCTGTTTGGGTAAACTCTTGTCAAAGTGGGTGTCAATCGGTATATACTCGTATTTTCGATCTTAGTTTCATACAGTTACCTAATCGCTTATCGTTTCATTTTCATTTCATCTCTAAAGGTAGGCAGCGATTCGGGGGCGTGCCAACGTTTGACTTTCTAGATTGACGTTGGCACGTACCGCAGGTGTCCATGGGCTGCGACAGTATCCACTTACCACTAGGTGGACTGAATATGCTCGTCTGCTACCTTCTTTCTATATAAAAAATAGTTCATTATATTAATTTCGTAGGAACTGCTTAATCGTTAATTATCAGAAGGATTAGCGCGAAAACCACAACAATTCATAGATAAAATTAGTCGGAACCAATTTTACGCGTTTTTTTTCTCAAGCTGACACTTTACACCTAAAATAACTAATGCCCAGAATAGTGACGATTTTTGAGCATTTTCTCCTAGTACGCTCTTAGTAACGTTTTCATTACTAAATATTTCAATACCTTTTCCAATACTTTTTCCTGTGCATTAGATGTAGTAAAAACTGTATGAATATTTACAGCGAATTCATTCCGCAGCACGTCTCCAGGGATTGCTGCTATGACAGCAACTGCAGTGTATGCTTACTAAAGATAATCTTGTTTGCTGTAATACTTGCTTTTAAACCTGTTAGTGCATTCTTGCTGAGTATGTTAAAACTTATCTGCTTACAATGTACCTACTTGGATAACACTTATCCTTTACAGGAGATTATCTTCTAAAGTACCTACATAACCCTTTGTTACCCAAGAGTGGAGTTACGAACAGGGGTTCGTAGGGGTTGAAATGGTTCAATTGTGTTTCATAAAGAAATATGCAGAACATATGCAGCATTACAAAGTAATATTTTATACCTAATGAAATAGTGTCATACGATACAATATTTGAAATTAAATTAAAAGAAATATATGAAAAAAAGATAGACAGTTAAGATCTACCATCTCTGTATTACCAATACTTTTTCATCGTCCCCTTGCAGGGAACAAGCCTCCCCTAGTAAATCACTGCGGAGTTTCGGGCTATAATCCACCACGCAGGCCCAGTGTTATACATTTACATATACTTAAGTTTCTCAAAAATACTTATGATTACCAATATTTATGATTGACGTCTTTTACAAATTACAAATTACTAAATTAACGTCAAGTTAAATCAATAAATAAGATTAATAACGTTCAGTGATTCCCAAAGTCAGACTTTTAAAAATATTACAGTAGTCTTACAAAATGTTACAAAAAATATTACAATAAATATTTTAAACTAATTTAAAAATGTACTACGCTGTAAAATTGTTTACAATCTAGTAAGGTTAATCATAAATCTTTAAAGATGTATTACGTAAACTGACATTCAAACTATTTGTGACACAAAAATGGCCGTTTTAAAGAAGCTCTTAACATCATCACGTAAGTAAACAATTTCGGTGAATATGTCTTTTCCTGTAAACATTCAGCAAACAATAGCGTCGCCTAGCACAGTTTATAAACTTAATTTTAAGTTTCCACGTCACGAATTTGAAGCGACGCGGTCCTAATACGAAATAGATTTGAATACGACGACGGCTGAATTCAGGCATGGCGGCAAACTGAATTATTTTGGAGACATTTTTAAAATAGCATTTATTATTGATCTGTACATGTCGGTACTTTTTACCTTTTGCTGTCTCCTTACACACAAACAGACAACTAAATCAAATCAAATCCGTTTATTTGTGAACGTAGCTGTAATGTACTCGTAAGGCGTACAAATATATCACATAGTTGTTATGTTACAAAGTGTGAGTATAATCATTAAAATACAACTTTATAATTTGATCTTAATGTAATTAAATACAATGTAATTAAATTAATAATATAATCCATTAAATCATTTATCCATCAAATTAATATATTAGAAAATACAATAATAATTAATATAAGGTCGGGGAAAAAGTTTCTTCGTATTTTATATACAAATTCAATACAATTTTTTTAAAAGTTTAATTACATTTAATTATAATTATAATATATTACATTATCTGCGTTTGACGGAAAATGAATAACTGATTTAAAAAAATAATGTCATAGCTTTAAATTGAATTAATTAGAATTTGGAATTCCAACCCAAACAAGATCAAAACAAGTTCAAAGTGGTCACTATGAACAAACACCAATGTCATAGGTAAGGACCTAATAGATTGAATTGACAAGTTAAATTTAATAGTATCTATTATGAAGTCTTATACCAATATAATAGGTCAGGGAGAAAGTCTTTTCGTATTTTGTATGTATGAAGTTGTGATCCAATATCTTTGATTGAACTGTTTGTACCTGGCTGGTTATGATACCATTAAAAAGGTAACATTTAAAAAAAAGAAATAAAAAAGTAAATACTGTTTCCCGCCATTTTTCAATTGTTTTTCTGTCCAAGAAATTGAGTGAATCTATCGAAATATTTGTAAATATTTCTAATTCTATAATATGCATTCTATTATGTCACTACACTAATAATCTAAGTATCTTGTAGCTTCTAAGTAGCTAAGTAATAATCTAAGTACCTCACACTTGAAAATCGCTTAAGTAGTTCTCGAGATATTTAAAGGTAAAGAACAGCGTCCGCGGGCATATTGACGACGTCATAACTCTCCCCCTCACACTCTAGGAGAGCGACATCCATTATTTCCGTAATAAGCAGACCATGGTCTAAAAGCTAGCTAGATATTGCTATAACCCGAGTGAGTCCTACGGAATTGCATGACAATTATGTCATTTGGCCTCAAAATTAAAGTAGGTACCATAACAGACCGTAAAAGGTATTTCTTCTTACGAACACAAAACTTATTTGAAATTCTGAGTAGTTGGTTTTTGGTTTTTAAATTAATATGTATTTAATATCTTTTTATTATTATTAGTTTTGCTTAACCCGTGCTGTATAGTATACATATCTGAATTCTACTTTTCATTACTTTTATTATGATGACATCCTTAACACGATAAAGAATACCATCACGGATTTATTAAAATGATACCCCGATTTTGATTTCCTTTGAAAAATAAACATCTTATGACACTCGCGTAATCAACACACATCAAGGAGTAGGTACTCGTATATTCAAGACAAACAAAATGATACCTAGTTTGTTGAAATCGGTCCAACTAAATTCATAACCCTTCTTTTTTGGCTTCGTCGTATTTGGATGAATATAATGTAGGTATTACACATTGTATTCATGAATAATTACTTCCTAACTCTTATGAGTATTAAACTTACTCTCATTAAACAGCGTTAATACCATGTTTAAATAATAATCGTATTAAAATAATCCTAGAGCCTAAGTTGCCCGTTTGAGTGTTTTTTAAGCCAAAGCAAAAACCGATTTTTTCTGTAAAATAGACTATCTAATGTTAGTTACTCTAACTTCACACGTACAAATTGGATGCTTCATTCTAAGGATAGCTTTATTGGAATTTTAAAGTGCTGCATTCGCTTTGTTTTACTTTCTCTTAATGTCTGAGCAATTCCAGGTAATTTATACTAAAGTAACACCTTGGATGAATATAATCTTCAAGAATCAGTTTGTCCTGGGTGACATTGCCGGCTACAATTATTATTCATTAGGTCCGTCTCGCAGCGCCCTTTCATCATGCCCCGACTCGTCTCGTTATATCTTATTCACCGCACTCATTATGTAGTGAGGTACTATATTTTTAGATACTATAAAAGACTGCTTTTGATTCAGTATTTTTTCTAACAAAACATTTCTAACAGCATCATTCTGGAGCTTCTGTTTTCAATCAAGTAAGTAATATATTTATTAATGGTATTGTTAGAAAACGCTCAAACTTCATTAAATAGGTTATCTCGTGCGGCGATTTCTTCCCGCTGGGAGAGTGAAATATAGGTCAAGACAGAAAAGCATCTTGACCCTGCTTTACTACGTAGTTCTTCAGTGGGTGCTAATGATAGAGAATGCCGAGGGTTCCAGATAATGGCACTGACAACATTTCAGATTTGGGCTAACTCGATTAGCGTACTTTATGGAAATGCCGGCCTGGGGCGACCCTAAATCCTCTCATGTTTGTAATTATGACCGAGGGATTCTCCAGATTACGGGATTTACATTATAAACATTCGTAGTGGAAAATAAATCATTTCGTTTGGCATTCGACCGTTTATTAAACCGCTGATGAGGAGTTACAACCGTTCACTTTATTGGTGAGAATAGTTATATTGATAAGTGTCTGGATAACGGATGCCTTCTGTTTAAAATCTTCTCTAATTACTTATATAATTAAAAAAGAAATCAATTAAAATTAAATTGAAGAAATTAGGGAGTTAAAAAATCAATTAGCAAATTTTTGACAGCAATAACTATTGAAAATAATTAATTTCGATAATATGGCGATTGGCAGTTTTTCAAATTTCAGTTAGTACAATTTCATGTACACTCATCAACAGATACCCACCCTACTACGCACCGAAGTGCGTGAAAGATACAAGAGAGTTTTAAGGGGACCAAGTAGTTGAATAACAAGGATTAATGAACAAATTTCTGTCGGTAGCTTTAGATAATAAACGTTAATAAAGATTCCGTTTCTATTTAACTGTATATTTGCTCGGATTATTATTGTGTACACAACGCATTCCAATATTCACTCGTAGAGCTAATAAACTTGACGCGAACAAATATCCAAATGAAGTTCTTACTCTTATAGACAAAATAAATATAAATCCCAATTTCACAATATAAAACGTTGCTGTAGTAATTATTTCGTGTCTTTTCCTCATGCTAGTTCTGTCTGCAACTACACAGAATCAAAGTAGCGTTTTGCTGAAATATACCCGTAGGTGCTAGGTGTTTGAATGAGTTTAAACTTTTACACCTGTTCCTTCGCTATATTTAAAATGATTTATTGCATTTTATTTGCAGCGTATATACGCTATATAGTAGCATAACTGAAAAAGGGTGATGGAGGACAAAATATGTATTGTGCAAGAGTTTTATCAAAATTGCAGTGCATACAGTTTTTCAGGAGACTAATTTACGTACGTTCCTTGCTTTATTATTATTAGGTATATTAAGTCATTTAATACCTATTTTGAAACACAAGCTCGGCGGTAAAAGAAACCTTCAGAAAACCCGCGTGTCCAAAAATTTATCTATCTAATCTCGTCTAATCTATAATGTAACCAATTTAATAGTTTAATATTGCGTATATAAATTTACTACATTAACATTTAAGTAGGTATTTTATAAGTATATCAAACATTAACATAAAATGTCAAAGCGTTTGGATTCTTCAAGTCTCGACTGTCCAAACGTATCATTCAAGACTACTCTCTTCTAAAATGAATGATTCAGATCTCCAACAATATTAACATTATTAATAACAGCCAGGGGCGCCGACTCCGTTGGTGCTCGGGGGCTCCAGTACCCACGAGAAGTAAATGGTGGGTGCGGAGCACCCATGACCGACATCAAAACTAATCAGGAATCGGTTTTAAGCGATACCTCATTACTATCTCAGCCACCGCGCGACAAGACGTTTAGGTCGCGTTTGCTTGCGAGTGTGCGTTTCCTAGTGTGGTAGTACTTATATGAAGTGATGCGCACGCGCACAAGCAGGCAAAACGGCCGACAAGCAAGCAAAGCAAGCCGGCCGGCCAGGACTCAGGACATTTCGCGCATTTTTTCTTTACGCATACACGTGTGTGCGCTGGCGATTTCAGGGGTTAAATGAGTCATCAAATGAGCATGAGCACCCACGGGGTTTTCTAAAAGCCGGCGCCCCTGATAACAGCATTATTATACCTATCTTATCAGAAAACATGCATACAGACAGACAAACAGACAGGAATATAATAAATAAATAAAAGAACCAAATATAATTAAGTAGTTTATTTACACACAAACTTTAAAATATTGAAATGAAACGACTTGTTAATTTTCTTTTTGCTCTGTTCAATGAACTGTTAACTTTATATTATGTATTATAGCTGTAAGTTCTTTTGTAAGTGGCAATAACTGTCTGAATGAGAATAAATAAATTTAAACCCTAATAGCATTAAAAAGTAAATTATATGTCCAATTCAAAAATAAATGTACAAGGTTAGAGGGAAAAAACACGTAATAATAATTAATGAGCTTATTAAAGCATTTGTTTCAAAAACTTAAGAAAGAATTATGAAAAAAAATTAATGCGCTAATGATAAGTACAATAATTTATTTTCTATTTTCGATTCATCAACAAACTCATTAAAATTGATTAAGAACTTTTATTTGATTAATCTTACCTTTATTGGATTAATAGCGGAGATTACTATTTATCCACGATAAATTTACACTAACTAACGTGAGCAAAGTCGCGAGAGATGGCTAGTATTGTTTAGTTATTTATTAGTGTATTGTTAAAACAATTGTTATCTAGGTAGCTGCACGCTGCCACTATTTGCCCAGTATCAAAATCAATATAAACCACTGGACATTTCTATTCAATCCACACTAGACTCACGTGGCTGATTATGACCCAAAACTCCTTCCGCATGGAGAGGCCTCTTGCAACACTTTGATATCGGTTTCATACCTAATGCACCAATTTGTATCTTTAATGATTTTTTCACGAAGAAAGAAACGTTATTTAAAACGTATTTACTTTTAATATCCATAAACCGTGTCACCATAATGCCTGGGTGCGTGCTTTTTTCCTCAAAAGAAACATTTTTGCTCGTTAACATTTACGTACCCTTATATAGGGCAAGGTTACACACTACACTGAGCACAATTTATTCATAATATAAGCATAATAACCATGTGCATGTACTAACACGTATGTCTTGCAGAAATTATTTATTACAATGCATTTATTTTTTATAACGTATACTCAACTCGTTGATTTGCACGGGGAGAGTGCACCATGCAATCTACAGCATCCAACTCTGGGCGCGCTCTACTGGCCACGTTACCCCTCTCTTACAGAAGACTACCTTGAAATGCACTGAATTTTCCACTTTATCTTATTTCCCTAATATACGTACGTCTTTCGGTAGTGAGTGAGATGTGCCAGAGCCCATTCTCATCCTATCCCTCCCCATTTTCGCAACCCTTTTCTCCACTACCATTCCTATATCTCCAAAGGTAAGCAGCGCATCCGAGGGCGTGTTAACGTTTCTCATTTTGGACTAATGTTGGCATGTATTGCGGATGTCTATGGGCGACAGTATCTACTTACCATCAAGTGGATTGTATGCTCATCTGCCGCCTTCGTCCATAAAAAAAACAAGATACCTTCAAACAATTTTACCGACCGACCGATTGGCGCAATTGGTAGTGACCCTAATTGCTGTGCAAAAGGTCACGGGTTCCATACCTGGTCGGACATACATTTGATTTAAAAAAAAAGAGAAATGTATGTTCGGGTTTGGGTATGTGTTTTTTTTTTAAATTATACATTAAGTGAAAGCAGCAACGAGACACCGTATGAATAAAGCGGTTACCTACCTACATATTTAAAATAGAAAATTTAATTAGACCGTCAATAGTGCTATTAATGATTTTTGATTATACGTTAAAGGTTCCATGATTAAAATACGAGTCAGTTTTGCCATGTGATTATTGGGCGTGGACGTGTTCAGTGAGCAGTCGGCGAAAACAAACAAATGTCAAACAATTTTATCACACTGACATCGTGATTGTGTCGTAGAAAATTGATGGCGGTCGCGTTGAACTATTAAATTATGATATATATTGCGCTGTTAGTTCAGGTTTTTCGGATTAAATTAAACTGTACTACTTGTTTTATAAATAATTTAAAGGACAAACGAAGGTTTAACAATTTTATACTTGTCTTACGAGGAAATCGGGTCTTCTTCGTGTCAGGAGTCGGTCTGACGGTCTTTTGACTATTGGGATATAAATAGACAGTTCAAATGAACTAAATTATACTCTGAACATAAAGATCCAACATGTTAGCATGCTGTTTATTGCATGGTATACCATAGTATACTATTAGCTTATGTCTTTGCATTGCTTGGTATACTATACTATGCCATCAGCCTACGTCTCTTCACTGCTGGATATAGGCCTCTCCAAGGACCGCTACCACACACATTCTTCCTCCTTCTCAACCAGCCACTATACTGACGATTTTCATCAAGCCGTCAGTTCACCTAATCGGAGTAATTATGAGGGGAAGCCCTTTTACATTCTCGTTGCCTACTATATCTGCGTTCAATATAGTACCTAGTATCAATGTTGTTATTATACTAGTTTAACAACAGTGCTCAAAAGGAAGATAAGCGAAGACTGTAGTTTAATAAATTAATAAATAAATGAAAATTCTTTATTGCATTCACGTTGTAACTAATTAATTTTATTAAAATACTGAGTAAGTGATCTCTTCCAGGCAACTAATGGGCAGTGAAGTGACTTAAAGGAAGGGATAGGCTAGGCAATAATACAAAATAAAATTAATAAAATAATAATACAATACAATATCATTAATAATAATACAATATAAAGAGATTCTAAATGTATATTAGGTTTTTACCTATGAAGTTCTATGAGTACCAATGAAGGCTGCTTGTTATGTGGACATAAGACCTTCTGAATGTTCTGATACTCTCAGATTATTGCAAATGGCTCTAAAACCAAAGCCGGTTTTATACTATAGCAACACTGTATCGAGGATAGCATTAAATGTGAATTGTGAACAAATTCACAAAGAACTCTAATAAATAAAATAGGACAGGCAACGCCTTAGTGCGCATTATTCCAGGAATATACGATTGCCTAGTCGGCTGTAGTGAGTACATAATTATCCTATACCTAGACGTGACTATGAACACAATGTTTTGTTACTGTTGAAGCACATCGAACTCAGGTCTTTGAACTATATGACCCAATTAGGTTGTTGTAATAATTCTGTCTATACCTGCTTTAAGCTTGGATTTTTTTAATCTAAATCATTGAGAATCTACTATAAATAAGTAGTGATTCATAAAAGATTCCATCTGTTTTATTTATTCATGATGCTGGTAAGGAAAATCTCCGTCACTTACTTTTGAATCACGAATAATATCAACACAAATGGAAATTTCAGCGAACATGGCGGCGTTTTATAGGCATCATCATCGTCATCATCATCTCAGCCCTTGGACGTCCACTGCTGGACATAGGCCTCCCCCATACCATACCAAGGTTTATAGGCATACCTCATATAAAATCCTATGGAATATAAATAGCTTAATTTTAAAATTTACTTACTTATATTATATTTAATTTAAAAAATGTAGTACATCGAGATATAAACAAAGGTAAACCTGCGGCTCGGGCTACTGAACATTAACGTCACACCAGGAGATTTAGGTATATCAAAGCGGACGGACTTTAGGCCGAAATATCCCAGCGTTTCTGGGAAATATTTGGGAGCACAAATGGCGCCCACAGCACTAGTGGTGCAAAAATAGGTTTTTAAGTTATATTTCTCTTTATAGTTATATTTTTGAATGTATTTATTTTATGGAATCAAGCGTTACTTTGCCTTAAGTCAAAATTAATTCAAGGGGTGTTTAGTGCATTTTGCGGCGGTTCAAAGGGGTGCAGCTCAAATTTGACATCAGATTAAAGTTCAGCAACCCAAAGAACCTAGTGGTACCAATTTCAATTTATAGCAAACAAAAAAAGAAAATAAAAGCGGGTAGTTTGGAAGGGGATTTCTCCTTCCCAATTTTGAATCGAAAAAATTCATATCGTTTTTCATCTATGATGCAAAAGCTATGATTCCACAAAAATTAATTGCCCATTGGTCGTGGTTACCTAGTCGTCTTTTGCTTTTCGGTGATCGATTGCAGTAGTTACTATTAAGCAATGCAATGATGATAGATAATTTTACTTTGTCATTCGATGGGTAGGTACAGATTTATTGACACATTTACCCGGTCGCTCGATAGCGACTTTCATCTTTTATTATTACATTGTTTGTATTTATTTTATAGATCTGGATGTCTGAAAACATTGTATCAGATAAAAATATATACTTATTAAGAGCTTGATGAACAATTGGTTTCAATGCCTCTTGACATTCTATCTAATTACGTAAACTTATATTTTTATGCAGTTAAATACACCCAACATTCAGTCAAGTCATTCGCAACTGAATAATTCAATATGATTTAAAGGTTTTCGAAGATATATCATATGATTAAAAATTTAATATGAAATTTAATTATTTTACTTTGTTTTCTTTATAGAGAAGTGGGTGGACGAGCAAGCGGACCCACGTGATGAAGTGATGATTAGTGTTACCGCCGCCCATGGAAACTTACCTGCTACACCAGGGGGCATGCGGGGGCACCGTCGACCTTGCAAAATCCTATTCACAGCTTTCTTGAAGAACCCCATATCATAGCTTAATGGAAAGACCTCTTGAAGCAGTTTGTTCCACAGAGTACGGATTCGTGGTATAAAATGATTTTTGGACTGAACAGTGCGCGACACCTCCGTATCGAGGAAATGCGAATGCACCGCACTTCTGTGACGGGAGGTGCCGTTGCAGAAACCCCGAGGTGGGAATTATATTGAACAATTCTTCAGAACATTACTTTTTACTTTTGGTAACCGAAAGGCTATCGCGTTTATTGATATTTCCTTATAAAATACCTCTAATCAATAGCGGAGGCCTACTCTGTTTCATGTTTTATTAAAAAGCCGCACGCCGCGAACTATTAATAGTGGCGACCTATAAATATGTTAAGGGAAGAAATAGCTGACGACAGCTTAGTACACCCTAAATAAACAGGAAACAACTGAGCATAGTGCAATAGTGAAATAACTAATAATGGCGAATCGACTTAGATTTTATTGCCCGTTTTCTTAAAAAAAATGTAAATAAAGTGGTCACAATTTTTGTAAAGTGGGTATATTTCTAGAATAATAATTTATACTTTTTAAGATTTTGTATAAGTTGTTGAAGTGCTTATCATGAATGGTGACAATAAAGATTAATATTCGAGCATTCTTGGTCCCACCGCGCCATTAATACAAAAAAAAAAACAACGGAAAGTCAAAAGTCATACCTTGATAGGTTTTCAAGTTTTCGATCATATTATATCACTTAATCTGTGCTCGCATATTATGTATTCATACATAATTTATCAGGCGTTAGACACGGTGTCACTCGAAAGGAACTGTATATTTTATGGAACCGTTTGAAAGTGCACCCACGACGCGCGTCGCTCAGTCACGTGACAAGCTGTCAAGTGACTTGATGTATTAGCTGATCCTTTGATCCTGCCTCCTAATTGCGCTACTGCGTAACACTATATAAACAAATTTAACCCCGTACAACTTCTTATAAACCATCGATTTAAGAATACATAAGAATATATCGACTATAAGTCGATAAGAATATATCGACGTTACAAGCTATCGGTGGTCGGGTCACCGCCGGTCGCCGCGACTAGTGACCTCATGCGTCCAACTCTTTAGATCCTGTGAATATATTTATTACGAGCATAAAGTACATGCAGTAAAATCATTTTTTCTAGCACGAACATCAAAAATATATTATGACCATTTTTCTCCTTTTACTTTGTTTCGGGATTATTTCGCTTTCGGGAATTGAGCGAAGTTTTATGTCCAATTAATAAAATAAATAGGCATTGGATGCTAAGAGCCATATTTCTTCAGTGAAAGTAACATTTATATTGGAAACTTTATGCAAAGGTAACACTTCATTTATATTATCTCTATCAAGGTCGTATAGTGCCAATTGATTGAAAGATGAATGTAATTTGTGTGAAACTATATTATAAACTGATTATTAGGTATATACTTCATTTTTGGTTGAGCTAAAATAATAAAGTGTCCTCTTTAGTCAGTTAAAGAAATTCAAAAACTTTCTTAGACACAGAAGGCGGTAATTGAATATCAATGTAATCGATATATTTTCTTTGGTCAGTCATGACGATCATTTGTTATTAATAGTGTAAAATATGGAATGGCGCAGATATATTCTTTTCTTTTGTAACCTCATTTCGCAAGAACAGTAGTTTTTTTGTGATATGAAGCGATTCCAATAAATGAGATATCGCATTTGTTGAATTCGCTTGATTCACTCCGAGTGCCAGGCGCGCCTGAGCCTTTTTATTAATAAATCCAAATAGTGAAAGTTATAAAAAATGTTCCAAATTGCTACGAAATAACAATTTTATTGAAGCTGTAAGTTACATTTTATACTTTAATAACATTGATGTACCTACCAATCATTTATAGAAAGCTCCTTTCAAAAAAAAGTTTGGATAACTAAAACTCGATTACGCAAAAGTTTTAAATAAGTTTTAGGTTCTTTAGACAAGGTGCTTTTACATATGGCATAGTCGCACGTTTACACATTCTAAAGTATTAATAACTGACGTGCGACTACGACGCCATATTATATAAAAGGCGGAGGCATTTTACATAATATTAATTTACATAATTCTACATAATACATAATTCTAAAGACTCATTAAAAACTTTTGCGTAGTCAAGTTTTAGTTTTAACCTTTTTTTACTTAAACACTTTCGCGCGATTTTTTAACTTTCACGTGTACATGACACACTTTTATGTATGATTTGTACATTTTTAGAATGTGCACATTAAAACCTTTCATTTGATACTAAACGCGGTACATTTTGCTGCATTTTTTTTGCGGCGTATATTTTCTTCTTTCATATTCGCCATATTGGATTTGAAACGACGTCATATAGCCTATGTTACGCGAAACATCAAGACTAATCCAACGACACCTCATTCGACAAAATATAATGAGTAGTTTAGGGCAACGAGGTAATAGATAAACATACATATTAACCATAGCCTGCTAAAATCATAACTCTCCTTTGGCTCTGCCGTAGTCGGGTAAAAAACATGCCCACTTCCAAGCAAAAAGTTATCAGTGTCATCGGTAATGTGTTGGTACAGAAGAGGTGTTTGAATGCATAAAATAAAAAACCGTTAACCATTATTTGATAAAAACATTGTAGAGACTTGTTTTTTTTCAGCACCTGACGCTGAAAAAAACAAGTTTCGAAAAAATAGAATTTGGGTTTTGGGTTTATAGAATAATAGTTTATAGAAATAGAAATAAAGGTTTTGGGTTTATTAAAGGTTAAGTGTATGAAACTGTAGATAAGTGATCGTAGACTCATACATAATATGTATCATAATAAAAACTGAAAATGTACGAGTACATAATTTTTTATCCTAACTATACAAATAGCAAACCATCGATATTTGGTCTCTTTTTGTTCGGAGGCTTTGGCTTTGAATGGCTTCAAATGGCGTTCACGATATTTGTAACATGGATCATATTACAAATTATAGATTTGCAATTTTATTGCTAACCGCAAAGATCAAAACTAATTCAAATTGTAGCATATTCTCCACTAGCGAGAAGTAGTCAGAGCCAATTGTCCGGTGGCATGTATTTCCAACTAATTAGAGGGCGGGAGTGATGTCATACATGTGTCTTACGGAGTTGCTTATATGATTTAGTAGGCGCTGACGGCTAAATGTAACTCTCATTGTGACAAATTAAATAAAATATTCTTGGTGCTGCCCTCTATTTAAGTTTCACTCATTTTAAATTTATGTTATATTAAGGATGCTTTAACTACACCATAACTACATAACCACTAAATTAACCATTAACTAAATTTGTATAGTTATATAGACGTATAATGAGAACCATTTTTAAATCTCGTTTTAGATAGGTATGTTATAATCTGAATTTCTTCAATTAATAATATAATTTTCCCTTATAAACACTATATAATTACTGATTAGTGTGTTGCATGTTATCTTTGTTTATATTAATATTCATATAATCAATTCACAAACTCTTGTAGAATCTGTACAAAAAATACTTAAAATACTACTAATAATACTGCAATTTAACTTTAGTGGCCATATGCATTGGCCATGTCTTTATACTCGTAGAATAAGCATCACCCTAATCTTTATGTGATAGGAAAGGCGCTGCCACAAACCTCGAGCAACTACACCGTCTGTATAAGAGTGGACTCGCCAACCCGCTTGGCCAACGTGGTGTTTTAAAAGTGCATGAGGAGGCCACCAGCACCGGATGACAATGGGGCTGGATACGGTGCAGGGTATCGTAGTGTAGGATTCTGATTGAAGCACGTAAAAGTACTCGGAACTATAACGGAGCTGGTGACAATACAATCAAGTATAGGTACTCAGTTAAGTATGTTTTTCAAAATGGGCGCCGCTTCAAGGTGGCGGATAACCTATTTCTTTACAACCTCCTTGACGTGGGTATCAAATTAAAGGGTTTGTCAAGCAGAATACGCAAAATCATTCTAATTTGAAAATGGCGGATGCATCAAGATGGCGGACGCTCCAAGATGGCGGACTAAATTTCTTTACCACCCTCGTGACATGGATATTAAATGAAAGGAATTGATTAGCAGAATAACGTTAACAATATTTCTCAGTAGAATTTAAAATCTTATTCAAAATTAAGACTTAGGCCATCGATATACTAACTAAAGAGCACATAATAAAATAATATAAAAAAACGTTTTTTTATATTAATTTATTTACAATTTACTTAGCACGGGAGGTCTCCGACAGATTATAGTAAATTCAACCAAATTTAATAAAAGTTTAATAATTATTAATTTATTTAATATAAATTATTGTTTGAAGGATTTAACACGCAGGTGGGTGATTGATGGCTATGTAATGAGTAATGCGGGGTGGTGCGGTGCGCGGGCGACGTCCCGGCAGCTAATACAGCTGCTTTATTTTTAAATACACATAAATAAACAGTCATGCAATGAATGTCATATGACTTCAATGTTTAGCGATACATTACATTTTTTTAGTCTACCTATGTAAATGCATCGGCGAAGACGACATGTGCGGTGCCTTGTGCCGATCCGGTCAGTTTTTTGAGTACTAGTCCACAACTCCATTTGCTTGACTTTAAAGTTATGGGTGAAGAGTTCAATGTATCATTAACACGATTAAAAAGTACGTGTCAGCTAATCGAACTGTTTTTTTGGAAAAACGTGTTTTCAAGCACGTTTCCCATCCTATCACATTTCATCCCAATCTTCCCTTTCTCCCCGTTTTATTTCTGTCCTATCCCCATCACATTCCCTCCCCTCCCGCTTTTAATGATACTATGTGTATAAGATCATATAACATCAGGTTAATAAGTTTCATTAAAATTCATTCAATAATTCATTCATTAATTAAGTTCATTAATCATTCATTAAGTTCATTAAAAGTTGTTTTTGCGTGATGTGCAAAAACTATTGTGATTATTGGTCAATTCCTACAAATGAGGTAGCTATTCTTCGAGTTTAATAAAATTGATATTTACCTAATAAATGACAACATGTACTAATTTATTTAAGTAATTCTGTCGATTGGCATACAATAAGATAAGATAATACTTATAATGCCTATAAACGAGCTAATACGCCTATGGTGTAATATAATAGAAATTGTTAGATGCTATAGGTGCTAATCAAGTAATAATATTTTAATAATCAGTAAAGTACCTATAGCGTTGTACTGTTCCGTAGCGTACTATACACACATTTGTCACAAAGGGACTGTCACCGTATTGTCTATGTGATTGAGTTGAGAATAGGTACGTACTTGTGTCTTTGATGTGAATAGTAGTGAAGGAAAATGTTTTGTGGTAACTGAAGAGACCACGTGATCATGGAAAACTTAAAAGTAGTAATTAGAAATTATAAGTCCATATGTGTCGTGTGGTGTCGGCCGGCTACAGAATATCACCACGCCATCTCCTCCTGTGGGTGTCGTAAATGGCGACTAAGAGATAACAAAGCCGCTGCCACGGGCCTTGAGGAGCCATACCACCTCTAAACAAGTGGACTCGCCAATCCGCTTGGCCAGCGTTGGCCAGCGTGCCATTTTAAGGTCATACATTCCTCACGCCCGAGACAATGTGCAGGGGGAGGCCCATGTCCAGCAGTGGATACTGGTTGCATTGCAAGTTCATATATGATCTTGATCTTATAAAGATCTAAAAAAATAATTACTTTAGTATGTAAAAATGTACTTTTTGTTACTTGTATGCGTACGTATATACATACTAGTTAAAATTATACAAGGTCTTATGAGAAAAATTGATAAAAAAGGTGGTGGTTCTGATATTTTTTCGTAAATACTTGCAAAAATACTAAGACATTATCTGAACAAAAGAGACCTTATTGTCGATATGGACATATAAACTTTAATGAAATAACGGTGTTTCAAGATTCCGCGTAAATAGAAACATACTCTAATTTTTTGGAACGAAGTTCATTTACGCGGCTTGCGGTAGGTGTGATACGAGAGAAAATGTAACGTCACGTAAGATTTTTACTCCCTCCATACGCCTTTCTCTTTCTCTCTGTGTGTGTGCGTGCGAGTATCGAAAGTAGAGACTCAAGCAGAGTAACAGATGTGCAGACTAGTGCGTGGCCGGATGTATAAACTAAATTTTTTATTTGATTCCTTATTTTAAATTATTTGCATTGAAAATATGATACAAAATAAAAAAAAATACATGAGCTATACAAATTTTATTTCGAATTAGATTTAGAGTTTAAATTTTTACAGCAATATGTAGCTGGAAAGTAAAGGGTGGGCCATTTAAAATTTAATTTGCCTTAAAAAAAAACTCATGGATATTTTTTCAAAAGTATGGCTTTATTAGAAAGACTAAACATTGCTATTAAGCATGGAACACAAAGTTTCGTCTGAGTAGCTCGCGGATAATATAGCCGAGTTGCCCAGCTATATGTCCACACTGTTGATGATACTGCCGTATGTTGCCGAGTATAGCGGCCATGGTGACAGTGATATCGCTCGTTGGGTGAAAATACGCGGCAACTATTGTTCCCTTCCTACTATTTCGCATACGTGTGCCTTTGTTGCACACGCCTGGCTCTTCCATGATGCCGATTGCCGAGCACACAATGCGTGTAAACACAAAATGTTGAGTCATAATAAATAGCCGGCAATTGTTGATTGTCAGGACATAACGTTGTGCAAGTGTTGCCAGAAGTGTTGCCGGGCGATTGCTAAGTAATAGATTCCAGTAATATGCCACAAAATGATGCTTGTTTATAAGCCCCTTAGGAACGCAGGTTGATAATGTAAAAATTAACTTTTCTAATAAGCTGTTTATGTTACAAAATAAATAAATATATACGCACTTAATAATAAAGTTAACATTAACGTCGATTATTCGATAAACGCACTAATATATGATCAATCAAGTACACACACTCATTTGATATTAAAAATGATTATGTGCTCCAATTAGCTAAGAACGGTAGCGAATAAATAATTAGGTACCTAGATAATAATAGAGTTACGTGGTCACTTTATTGTATAACTTTCGTTAAAATTATACGTATCTTTTTCAATTCATGGAAAATTGCAGGTTGTTTTCCAACGTAATTGGTGTCCGGCAGACAGTAACTTAGATTGGTGTATAATTGAATTAAATTTATTAAAGTGGGTATCTAGTAAACTAGACCGTGTAGTTCATGGATAAGGTTTGCAAAATGTAATTTTAATAAACTTGCTAAAATGATGGTAAAATAGAATTTTGGCTTTATAAAAGTAAGTTTTTTACTTAATAGGTGTTACCCACACAAATATTTATTATTCGTTGTATTTTATGTAGTAACATACATATAAGTACTTCTACTAACAGTTTATGGATCCATAAATACAATAAATTTAATGCAGAGTTGATGTTTTTTATTCATTACATTTTACAAGTGACACTGTTCTCTAAGACTGAGAAGTGGTTACATGATTCCCCGATACTTGAAAAACCCCTATGCCATAAATCTGTTAATAAAAAAATACATGTTTACGTATTTCTTTTATTAATCTATTTAGATTGTGAGGACGAATCATTTGTAACTAGCTAATACTATTTATTCAGTTTTCCTTTAAGGATTTACTTCGAAGAAAGTTACTAAATTAATAATTACGAGTATCTTCTCGAGTGTTTCGATACGAGTTTCCATAACTTAATATTTTCGGATAAAAGCAATTGTAATTTCTAAAAATAGTTCAGCGTAACAAAGGCATTAAGGTCATTTGTATCGGGTAAAAAAAAATGAAATTTATTTTCGTATTGTTATACTCGTAGTTACCTATGATTGTGTCCGTCAAGGGCGGTTGGCCCGCGTCACGCGTGCTGCTAATTTTATATTTGATGGACACTGACGGGAGAAGTGCGAACGATGTTCTTTCCTAACGAAATAAAAATACAAACGGCACACGAATAAATACATGTACTGTACTCGGCGATACATCTGGCACACCCTAACTAGCCATTTTTTCGTACATTGCCGGACATGGGCCTCCTCATGCGCATTGATTGTGCATGAGAGATGTATGACCTTGAAATGTCAAGTTAGCCAAGCGAGTTGGTGAGTCCGCTCTTTTAGAGGTGGTGTAGTTCCTCAGCGCTTGTGGTAGCGGCTTAGTTATCCCTTAATCGCCTTCTACGAGACCCACGGGAAGGGAAGAAGGTCGCGGGATTTGTAATCAGCGATCACCTCTGCCTTGGTTCCTTTTTATTTATAACGTCATAGTTTAGCTTTGATTCCATTATAAGGTTTAACAATGCATCTGTTCGCACGTCCATGTAATAAGATGTAAATTTCTAGCAATCGTGTAGCGGTTAATGTTTGCATTTATGTTTCATTCCCTCCAGTGGTCTCCACTTCGGTGACAACGCAGCCTTAGGCACGAGTCACGTATGCATTGTACAACACGCGCGTGCAGTGGGCGGTGAAGCAACTGACGCTAAAGATGTTATCTAATTTTAGTTAATGAATTATTTTTAAATTGACGCATTATACATAACTTCCTATTTATAATAATATGTAGTAATGTTTAATAAGACTATAAAAGTATGAGTTTCTTTTATTCATCCCAATAAAACTACTACATTTTAGAAAACTAGTTTAATAACGTACCAGATTTATATGATCCCAAACTAGTTTGGACACAAGGCAATTAAGGGAGGTATTATAAATCATATATTATAGTTTTTTTTATATTTTTTTTGCGAAATCAGGTACGCATACCCTCCATTTTGTCCATTTGGTTCTAATTACTCGATTATGAAATATTATTGCTTTAGGATAACGAGAACCCGTGCCGACTTGATGTCAAACTCACAACTTGAGATTTGTACTGAGATACTATGGATTTACTTAAGAATTCATGTAGTTGTGGAAAATAAAACACCAATTGGTCCAAATCGTACATTTCTAACTATTTTAAATTTAAAAAAACAAATATAGAGCATATTATCTTTTCAAAGTTTCTTTTTTACAGTCAGGATATATCTTTTCTATGCTCATAAGAGTATACAACTTAACAAAAATTGTTTTTGTTCCTCTCCTCAACTGTAATCAAACCATGAAAGTCTTGCATCAGCTTTAAGACTGTATCTTTTACGGGTCTAAGGGTTGACACAGTATTTTTGGGCTTCTAGAAAAGAGGCGTTAGTCTCCCATAAAGAAGGACATTTGTGGAGATAACTGTCATCAATTCTGAGACGAGAGAACAAATACTTGCTCATAACTGATATAAAATCATATATGTTTTTCTCTAAAATAAAAAAAAGAATAGTTAGCGTGAAATCACATGAGATAGACAGAAAACTACACAATTTATAATATACACAATTTACACAAACTAACCGTACAATGAACCAAGAAATCCTTTCTTCGATGGGATGTTTCGTTTCCCAGTGGTCGATATATTTTCTTTAGTTAAATTTGCCACCATCTTTACTTTTGTTGCTTGATCCACGTCATGGTCAAATAGTGACAGAATAGCTGTTTCATCAGTTAAATACCATAAGGTGCTGGCTAAACTTCTGTAAAGCTGCTTTCGAGATGCTTTTAGCAACGTTTTCGTAAGCCTTTAACGACTTCAGAAAGCACAAATATTGGTAAGATGATTTTACTGCCAAATTGCATTGCAATTGGCTAATAGCTTGACATTGGATGTCACAATAAACAAGCAGAGCTGCCTTGTCCTTACCGGTTATTTTCAACTGAGATTTTCTTATATCTATATCTAATAACGATATTTTCTGGGAATGGATCGCTTTCGCCATCCATGGAGTTTGGTGCATGCCATGTCACCTGAGGGCCTAATTTTGAATTTTCGCTCTGTATCTCCATCTAAAAATATGACTGAGAGCTCTATCAACTCTCGATAGTCATCACTGACTATTTTTTCGTCAATTCAGCGTGATAGAATTTAAGCAGAGCTTTAATTTTGTAAGCGGTTAGGTATGTTTCCACGTTTTCCCTATAGCACTGTATATTGTCGAAATCGATGCTTTTCCAATTTCCTCTGAACTTTTCGAAGGGCGGAATATCGGGGCTTGTGGTCACTTGACTGATTTTTACTTCAAATACGCTTTTCAGCACCAGTTCGTAAACGTGATGGCGACAAGCAAAAATAACCTATAAAGTTTTTACTCTACGCAGGCACCATTGACACGACCTGTATTCGAAGCCGTAGTATCCACAATATAGAATTTGCACTTTATTTTCGAGATTACAATCTATGATCGCATTCCAAACAGCCTGCGCCTGCTCTTTGCCAGTAGAATTATCTAATTTTGGCACAGCAATATGTTGTTCCTTATTTACAAACGCAATCACTATAGGAAGACGTTCTTCTTTGGATTTTCGGACATCCAGTGCAGGCAACTGTTTACCGTCCCAGTGAACAGTTACACCGTCTAGTACCTCATTTTTGAAATAAACTTTTATGGCTTCCGCGCGTTCCATTCGTTTTTCCGTAAGGATTCGTCGGATGGAAGACTTACTTATCGAAAATTCGCCCATATTATGTACAAGTGCCTCGATAGTAGCTTGAAGAATAAACACAAAGTCTCTCATACTCAACTGACACTTAACTTGCAGCTACTAATTTTGAGGTAATTAACTCTTTCTTCGTTACCGTTAAATTAGTCCCAGTCCCAGGTAGTATGCTCTTGATGGGCACAGTTGGCAGATGATTTTATGAATTCATATTTTCATCAGAACTGAAAGCTGAATCATCATGTACAGGTTTCATACGATGCTGAAGAATTTGACGCGGAAAGATCGTTCATTTACCGATTTTCTTCTTCAAGAGCCCTTAGTGCGCCCTTTCTTCTCTGTCAGCCAGTTTTTTTATCCACTCCACCTAAATTGCCTGGTCGACCTGGCTTTCCCTGACGCTGCAAGATCCTATCTTCCTCTATTTTTATTACTTGAAATGCATCGGCGTGTGCATTATCAAACAAATTATCCAAATTGCTTGTAAATTCTTGTTTACGCCGCTTGAATACGTCTCGTTTTCTTTGCATTTTTTTTAAGTCTCGCCAAACTTAATATGTGAACTTTCACAAGTTTTTCACACAATTCGGTAACGATTTGGTAGGTATACGAATACCTTACACGGTACACGGTTTACGGTACCTCGAGAAGGCACGAGCCTTTTCCTAAAATATAACACACTCGCTAATTAGCAAGATTTGCGCTTTCATTAATTGTTAATTTCACTTCAGAGATGTTATAAGACAAAACTGCAAGTAGGTACGTCTCCATTGGAGGGAAGTTTTGACCCCGTTATTTGATCTTTTATGTCCCTTAATACCCCGACTACTACTAAAAATATACCCTCTATAGAACTGTGCAATTCTACTGACATGTGTTTTTACTAAAAGCAATAAGTTTACTAACAATGCGAGTGGAAATCATATGCACGTCGACGCATAAGCGGGCGCTCGCCTAAGTATGCAAGTACTGACATGTTTCAATGCAAGTCAGCAAGGTCCAAAAGTCATGAAATTTTATTGTTTTGATAAAAGACAAAAATAAAATAGTTGGGTATGCGTTAAAAATACTTTAATTTTTTGGGACACCCAAATGTATATGTTCATTTGTATTAAGGTATTTAATTAATATGCGTATTTAATTAACTATAATTTTACTTAATCTTACCTATCATTGCACCGCACCTATCGCGCCATTTCTGCATAGTCCAAAGCTTGACTGGGAGATGATGCTTCTAAGCATTAAGTCCGCCTTTTGTCACTTTGTGCAATAAAGAATAATTAATTAAAATAAATAAATTTCTACTAACCGATATACATTATCGCCGATTCTCCCCAGAGTATATTCTAGTTTACGACCAGTGCTACAGAAGCAACATCCGTGTCTGGATGTTGTTTCGATCGGTAAAATAAGCCTTTTTATCGAAATGCAATAAAAGGAACAGCGTCGACTAATTATCGTAGCAGACAAGTATTAACTTGTCCTCAGTAATTGTTACTCAGTAGGTACGTCTTATTAAATCATACAGTACGTTCTCACTCGGAGCTGAATCTCTGGGGAGTGGCGGCGTTGTCTTTATTGCCATTGAATGCATTAGTCTACTTCCTTTCATGCAATATTCATGGCGTGCGATGAAGTTACTGAATCCGGCGAACCCGACATGAACTACTTATCTATTAACATAACAAATATTACACACTCTATTAATTTTAAAGTTTTATTTGAGTCTATTAAATATTAGCATCGAAATCAGTACAAATAAAATAGAACATCAATTCGGTCACGTCGAACACGGAGCAAACGCTCAACTGTTAACGAACTACCGCGCTAATGTACGAACGAATATTTGCTTGTTCAGAACAAGCGCGTTAGAAAATGTGATTTCAGAATTGACAACCGAACATATTCTCTGTAAGGCCACGTTCACTGTAAGGCATTTATGTAAATCATAAATTAATATGATAATATTAATTTCTTACACGTTATGCAAATAGTTTACTTAGACGCCGCATATTCAATCAATAATACGCAGCTCAGTAGCTATTCAGTCGTAGAACGTATTGGTTGATGAACCTGAAAATCGAACCAATGAGCAGAAGAAATAGTTCACAGTTGCTCGCTCAATGTAAAACCGCTCACGCTGGCTATATGGATATGGCCTAAGGATGTGCGAAAAAAAGTTGGACATTCGACTCGCCACAAAAATGACGCACATACACAATGACATACAGTGTGACGCACATCGTAGGTCATGTAAAGCCAGGAAAGTCGTAACTGTTTAGTTACGATTCTATTAAATATTCTCATTTAATTGTAGGTTCCGGTAACAGAGTTCGCATTATCACTGTTTATAGCTTTACCGAAAGCACTAATTAGGACAGCTTTGGAACCAGCCAATAATCATATAGACTATGATATACGATGCGTATATATACGCGTCATATAGTAGTGGCCTACTGCGTGCCTTAGTACTGAGTATTTAGTGGGTTACTGAAACCACTGGATTAAATTAATGGATACCATAATGGAATAAGAATGGGATAATTAATGGAATAGTTTGGATACAATATAAAATTGAATAGAAATTGGATACATTGAATTCGGATAATATGTCGCTATTTACTATTTCTTAATCAACTATTGATAGACGTAAGTACACTGGCAGGCCATAAATATCTATACTGCTCAAAATCATGATGTATATAATGGTTTAAAAAAATTATAAAACAAGTTCTATTTTATTATACTTATCTACGTACTAAAATTATATTACGTACGAAAAGTAATAAATAGGCGTTAGATGTAGATATTAGATAGGAAACTCCTTAATAATGAATTGATTAATATGAATTGATTATTAACAGTGATTTTAGTGATAGGACGGGACAGTTTCACTTATAAGAAACGAGTTTTTCAACGAGAGGCAAATTATTTGTATAATTTTGTTTACGAGCTCTAGTTAGCTAAATTATGTTTTTTATTCATGTCTAATTTATTGTGACATACTTACACAATTTCAGAAACATGACAGATATGTGAAATTGTACTTCAATTTATACGTATCTAATGTATTTAAAGAATATTTCACATCTGCAATTGCGCGGTTGATTTTACATTTAACTTTACGCGCGCGCCGTGTACTCACCCACTTACAAATGGAGGTAAGGTAAACAATTATAACGAGGCAGTATGTACGAAGCTAATTAAACAATTATGTACATGGAAGAAAGGGCGGGAATACGAAATACAGTCACTTTCTGTGGAAGGAATATTCCTATTGCAACGTAGGTTCTTTTATTTCAATTTACTCTAAAAAGAAAACTGGAAATGTAAAGAAACGGTAGTCTTTCCGTACCTATAATTTTACATAGATGTTAGTTACCCAATTGATTGTATTTTCTCATATCCATCAGTTATTTACGTTTATATTATAAATCCCCTGCTTAATCCTTCCTAAAAACCTGATTTCGGCAGCAAGAATATAAGATTTGTCCCCTATGTATTGTCTTATATAGATGATATTACCTGAGAACTTAGAATTTAAGTCTTCCATCTTTAACAAAAATTTTCGGAGAAAAATAAGTAGACTCTGGTATAAGTGATGTTCTGAAAAGGCTACAGACCATGCCATTTATAAAAAAAAAACCCTTAAAAAGTGAAATGTGAGTAAAAGATAATGTGAAAGATGAACGTCAATAGCTAACATCGTCCTTGGCAGCTAAGATTACATAAAGGAGCTGTTGAAAATAAATGAAAATTGTTCACCTGATCCATCCTAACTCAATTTAATGTTGATGGCCTACCTTTCATTATTGAGTATCCCATTTTATTGCTATTGAGATGAGAGCTTGACACAATGAAAGTATTATGTAACTCCTCTTAAGATAATGTCGGCACCTACTTGAAGTAGGTGCTAAGTGAGTGAAGTTTAGATTGAAGTTCTCTTTTATGTGTTTAGTGTGGAACCTTAATGGTGTTTATAAATTCTTCAGGTTCTACAGTTATATTTACTGCCACGGTAATATATGACAAACTATAAAGCTTTTATTCCAATGTAGTAGACTAAAACGTACGATAACGATTGATAACATGTTTGTCCTTGCTCAGCATTTTTTCTTATAGAAGAGATGCTAGACGGGCAGGCGGTCCATCGGATGGTAAGTGGTTGCTGCCGCTCATGATCACCTGTAATACTAGGGAAGAAGCGGGTGTTTTACCAACCTTGCAGAGGCTTATTCACACGAGGAACTATACAACCAACCTATTCTTTCCACAACTATTTGGTTCGCGGCATAAAGTGTCTTGAAAAACTGCACTGTACGCAGTAATTCTTTGACAATGAAGTGTGAATAAATCGCGCTTCAGTGCAATGGTAAAAATCGACTTCGGTATTAATTTAAATAATGTTTCAGAAATTTCACCATTATACAAACCGTAAAACACATATAAGATGTTATATTTTTCTGTGCGATGGTTTTATAACTATATACTCATTAATTACATATATACGAGTGAAAAAAGCAACAGAAATTTAAAATGAAATCTGTAATTTCGTTAAGATCTTTTCTATAATTTAAAATATTAAGGGCTTAAAAAGGGCTCTGAGAAATTAAACACGAAATGAATTTAATTTACTCTGTGTGAATTGCGCTCAAGCCAAACGGTCGCTCTTTAGGAATTTGTTAAGTTTTTGACCTTTGAGCCAACTTGGTGATTTCTAAAGGCTCAAGTTTGGGTCAAATACAGTTGGCAATGTGGACGACGTCGTACAGTGCAACTGAATTAAACCCATCGCTTGGTAAATATGACAAGAGAAATGACTGTGAATACACTTGTACTTGTATCAGCCCATAATGTCTCGCAGGGCACGATATTGCCAAGTGTATTTATACCTGTGAACATCATCAATACGTAGATGATCTGCAAATATACTACTTTCCAGCCGAATGATCTTGAATCTGCAGTGCAGAAAACTAATGAAGATCTCGATAATGGTTGACTGGTCTGTGCGTAATTCTTTAATCCTAAATCCGAGTAATTGATAGCTATTGATCCCAACCCATTGATGTCAAAATTGAAAATGAACCTATAGAACGCGTATTTGAGGCTCGTAACCATATTGCCATGGAACCATATTGCCGAGGTTGTAAAACAATATATTTATCGCTAAAAGTTCTTTACTAAATTTGGAATTACGTAAGTGAGGAACTACGGATTAACCAAGTTGAGTCAATGGTTTTGTCTAAACGTAACTATTCTGATGTTGTTTACGGCCCGCGGTTGTATTCCAGAACGGAACGCTTGATTCAACGCGTGCAGAATGCATGTATACTCGTTTCTGTTTTGATATTCCACCACGTCGTCATGTCACCTCGTACCTTAAAAACTTACCTTTTAAAAATAAAAACGAGGAGGAAGCTACATTTAGCAAATTTACTATTCGGTGTTACTAAACTAAATAATCCATTATATCTGTACAGTGAGTTACATTTGGCACAAAATAAACACAATAATAGTATCCGCACATGTCGCCCTCCACCGTGTAGTCAATGCCACCGGACCCTTCAGCCGCCTTCAGAAGTAGTTTTCGGTAAGCTGCCACCAAATGTTGGAATAACATTCCCCCTCCAATTAGAAATCAGCGCAGCCTAAACAATTTAAAAAATAAGCTTCAGCTTCACAGAAAGGCAAAGGCAATACGAAACATTAGAAGATGACATTTCCATTATACCTATAGTATTACTAGCAGTGCCCACGACTTCGTTCGCGTGAACTATAGAGTGGTTCCCGTGGGAACTCTATAATGGAACTGATGGGGTTTACCCTAAATATTAACCCACCCACCACATGAACTATTGTATAACTAGGCCAAATTTCATTAAAATCCGACTAACAGGTTTTGAGATATGCCGCGTTACATTTTATTGTAATCGCCTTTTTTTTTCAAATATCATTTCCATAATATAATATGAATATGTAATATGTGTAGAATGGTTTATTTGCACGCGTCTTCAACCTCTTAAAATTCCACATGCAGTCAATTATAAAATTAACAATGTATTGTAGTTATGAATATTATCGTATTAATGTATTTATATAGATACAGATGTATAGTGTGCAAAGGTATATTATAATAATAATATTCTGTTATAATTATATAATTGTTGTATATCATGGGAATAAATATCTAGATACATTTTAGTATGCGTCATCGTGTACATATTTGTATGTCACAGGACACGCAGACACCAAACTGCGCTATTTCTTTTCATCTTCCGAAAATTTCCCTGTTATTATGTGCTTGAATATATGAGTTTGTATTTTCATTTGTACATGTAGTGTCTTGTAACTGTTTTTTGAATAAATGTTGTATCTATCTATCTATCTATCAGGGTACAGGCCTCCCATAGTAAATCACTGGGGGGTTTCGGATCATACCCGGGCCCGGTGGATACACATCCTACTCCAGATTTTGTTTTTATTATTCCCCGAGTATGCAGGTTTCCTCACAATGAGTTCCCTCAAAGATGAGCTGGTGACATTTTTTTAAAAGCCGTACTTACGTAGAAATTCCGTGGTACGGGCCGAGGATTTGAACTCATGATCACTCGAATGCGAGTTGAGTATAACATAAGTGTTATCAGCGCGAATACACTGCCATACTTAAATTCCAGTCAAATAAACACCGCGATTCTTACAAAGAAAAAGCATCAATCGGATGACTATTATGTACGAACAAAGTACGCTCACGTATAACTTACGGAGTACTTTAATCATCATAAAGTTCGCTAATCCGGTGAAGGAACGCCGCACGTTGCGGTTCAATGGTCCATTTACGTTTTACGGCTCTGTAAACGTGTAGCTCAAACAAACGGACAACACATAGAGCAAATCATTCTTCAATGTCCAAAATAATTGTTATAGAGAACCGTTGTCAATTTGGCCTAACCTGTTTTTTATATAGAATAAATGCAAAACGAGCGGTTGGGCCACATGATGGTAAGTGGTTACCTCCGCCCATGAACACCTGCAACACCAGGCGGATGAGTATGCGCTGCTGATCTTGTTGTTCACTACTCTCTTGAAGAGCCTCACGTCGGAGCATAATTTTCGGGTTTGCGGTGTAAAATGTCTTTTTGACACACACAGCGACTTTTTTACACAGCGACTCTTTCTCAGAAAAATACAGAAGAATCTCGCGATGATGAAAATCCGAAGTTCGCATCGAATTGAAGAGCTCTTCAGAAAATTCTCCATTATACCTGACTGTTATTATATTATTATAAATGTTTAATTTATCAAACTAAAAACGTTGTTAGAAAAATATACATCTAATATACCAGCAGACCAAACATTCCGTATAATTATAATAGTAATTCATAACTTTAAAGGAGGTAAATACTTACCCATTTTAAAGTTTTAATACAAGCTACTGAATAATTTTATTAATACTAATAATAAAACTAAATAATACTAATACTAATAATAAAATAAAATACAAGTTGTACTCGTGCGTATCAAATTACGAGCCATCAATTTATGTAACAGTGTACTAGCCAATACTTCTCTATACTAGATATTATTTTCAAATTGTGTACTATTATATAGTTGGCTTTAATTTTAAAAGGGCACTGTCCTTGAAGTCATAGTATTACTAAGTATTTAAAGAAAAATCGATTCACAGTTATATGTATTATACATTTCACAAGAACTCGAGAATAATGGATTAAAGAATATTAATTATTTAAAACTTCACAGTATTTTTACTATTAACAACTTACCTAGAATTTATTGAGACCATGTACCTCTTTCAAATCATAATAAAAATACTTATAATATACATTCATAAAAACTTATGGGTAATTGTACTCGGTCTGTATTTTAAAACGAATTCACAGTTAACTGTGTAGCTACATTTTCTTGCTAAGTATATTATATAGATTGAAAAGGATGCATGATCTTCACAAAATTTGAAACAGCCTAACTATCCCAAAATAATATTTGCTACAAACATTATAATAATATTTAAGATATTATTAATTCTAAATTATTAACTTTAATTACTAGAGCAAAAACTTCAGTTTTGATTTATGTTCAAACTGTAGTATTCATGATTTTGAATTTATTGAGACCAATTACATCAGTTATTAAAATTACGGATTTCAACTCGATATTTTTTGTATAACTATGACGTAAAAGACTACAAAGATAACTCGAACCTATTTATTTGACCTAGTTTCCGTAGGTAGATCTACGTCATAGTTTGGCCGAATACCAAATTTGGAAAACACTTTCATTGTAGGCAGTTATGAAGCAAATAACAATGTCTACGTGCTACGTTCGTAGCTGTTTTCGTAGCGATGTCGTAGCACTAACTTGGGATTTTTATGACCTTACTGAAGAATAAATATGTGATAAACATATTTTAGCCTATAAAATGTTCGTGTTAAAGATAACAGCAATAATGTGTGTGTCTATATAAATAGTTATAACTTTTCCACCAAGAGCATATCAAAGTATTATAAATTAGTAACGGTTATATTACGAAAATAACATAGGTGTCACAAAGTACTGATTATTATCATTGAGGTACAAAAAGTGCTAAAAATAAAAAGAAACATCAAAATATATTAGATACAAAGAGGATATAAATTACCTTTGCCGCTCCCACCTCAGTATCGATTCCCACCACCAGCGCGGTCCCACCGGCCCGCCGGTCACCACTTGCAAGCAAAGCAAACCAAAACAAATTAAACACAACACACTTTAAACGTTCTCACTATTTTCTGCCCAGCCGGCAAGTAACACATCGGCTCACTTTTCAACAGTCAACAAAACTTAAGAACTGAAAAGGAAAAGCAGCGGAGTTCAGAAAAAAAATATAAACTAAATTTTTAATTATGGTAGAATTGAAGAGCGCGCACCGCGGAAAAGTTTTATGCCGATTTACGCTTCTCCATTCTGTCGGCGCGCACGAGACGAAAGTTTTCAGCGGAACGTTTGAAGGCGAGTGCTTTTGTTACGCAACTCACTGCGGCGCGATCCGCCAGGGGGCAGCGCGCGGACTAGTGGCGCAGTGGCGGGCATGCGCAGTGGCACCCGCCGCGCGCCGCCCGTCGATCAACACCGACGTCGTCATAGAACTTTTTTCATACTTCAGTCTCCACTCACCGGTTAGTTTCTAACGGTGACGCTGGAGTGACCATTCTGAAGAACCGGTTCTTATTAGATTTTCATTACTAAATAATAAAGAATGTAATTAACAAACGGAGTAGTTTCATTCAAACTAAAAACAAGTCTGTCAGTATGTTCAGGAAAAGTCAATAATGAAAGGTCGAGTAGGTCAGACAAGCAAAGCATTGCAGTAATGGCAAAGCAGCAGGCCATACAGGCTGTACTGAAAGCGACGGACCTTCAAGTCAAATTTACTACTTAGTTCATTTTAGTCTTTGCATGCGACTCTGTCAATGCTTTGTGCTTCTGAATTCGAACTTAGGTTTGCTTATATGCCATACTCGATACTATTTTCCAATTAAATCTGTTCGATGATTCTCATGTCGGTATAAATTAAACAATGAACAGTAATTTAAGAAAAGAAAGACCAAAATATTATATTCAATTCAGGATACGGACTGAATCAATCTGGTATAATTTGGGTCCAAATATGGTGTATTTTTTTCTAAACGACATATATATCTAATCTCACATACCGTCACCCGGCTTATTCATCATTCTTATGCTACGCTTTTAGAACAGGGATGGCATTAAATTTAAAATTTGGAGATGTAGATGGAGATTTGGATTTGAGATTTGGAGAGGAAATAAAATTAGGCACCAAATAGGTACGTACTTAATGCTAGTAATAAATGAGCGGGAAACTTGTTTTGGGCAAGCCATCCTGGCTGGCAAGCCAGGATAATATGGGATATAAAGAATTTGGATATAAATCGACTAGACATTAAATGATGCCAATTGTTTAGCTCTTGCAAGTAATTAATAAAGATTTCTCAATATTTTATCGCTGTTTTGTAAACACAACTCCGATCAATAGGCACAAAAATAGCTAAGTAGGTACCTATTTTATATTTCAATTTTATGCAAAGAACTTACATTATACTTTCTTAACGACACTGGATCTCGTATCCATTTACCCAGGGCCGTCTTAAGTCTATTCTGCGCCGGGGTGCGGGAGTGTATCCTAAGACAGTCAAACATCCTATTGTGTATCCTATGACAGTCAAATATCCTATTGTGTATCCTATGACAGTCAAATATCCTATTGTGTATCCTATGACAGTCAAATATCCTATTGTGTAATTGTTTACTATAGCGTTATATTTTTTCATTACCTTTAAAAGGTGAGCGCCCGGGGTGCACCGCACCCCTTGCACCCCCTGGTAAAGACGGCCCTGCATTTACCTATACTCATTTGAGTTTAGGCCAAGAGATCTTGATTACTTCGGTTTATAAGATATTACAGAACTACCAAGGTACTAGTATAAAATAATACACCACTGAAGAATACAAAGTCGTGAATAGGCATATACGATTTCCTTACGGCGCGAATAACCCGCCATGCCGTTGAGTGCGTTTAATAACCGTGTCGAAAGCATATAGCCCCATCAGCAGTTCTAATTAACTTGTTGTTCATACTTACCCTTCCAGTGAGTGGCAGTGCTGCTTGCCACGTGGTTAGGAAACTAAGTTGGAGGGTGGTGTTACTTAGCAATCAACTGTTACGGAGCCAAGTAGATCTCGAGATTTTATAATGGATATAAACAGAGAAACGTTGTTTTTACACTGTAAAGAAGTGCGAACGTAATTGTGAATAGATACCGTCGGAGCAGCTTATTTGAAAAATATACTTTTATCCAGCGCTTCATAGATCTGAGCTCGTACATATTAGGTATATTCATTAATAGGAAAGTGGAGTTCGGCACATGAAAATATGCCCGAGAGTAGTTCTGTAATCGGGTTTATTTTCATGATAACTGAGTAGCGATAACACTATGAAATACATACCCAATTTGAATGCAATTAACCTTCTTATAGATACTTGGTTTGATTATGTAAGAACGTTTGTGGCTTGGTTAGAAAATGTAAAATACTGTAATTTGTTCTCTATTTTCATGCAAATAAGACAATTAATTATGAGAAGTAATTAAATGAACAACAAAAAATTCGGAATGAACAGTAAGTAAATAGATGGTAGTAAAATTTAAATGTGGTTTTGGTTTAGGTTCTCTGATGACAATAAAGGACTAGGAGTCCTAAACTTGTTACTTATTACCATAACTGTACTTCTTTTATAAAACGCCAACACTGCTATTTAGCACCCACCTTGTATAACAAGATAAATAAAGAATTAAAAATCTATCAATTAACAAAACGAGTATGCAAAATTAAAATCCAAAAGGGGTTTTTAGACTATCAGACTACGGAAACACTGCTTAAACAAATTTCTTAACACGTCTACTCCATTAATACATCCACTCTTTTCTCATCCTTACTAATCACTCTATCTCACTTACAACCTCTTGCACTCAGTCCGCGCAACTCGCACATGCATGCACATAAGTATTCTCACAATTATACTCTTTTTCATATTCATACCAACTATCCTAGAAACCTACTGTTCTAACTAATACAATTTAAGATAATTTTAAGATAAACACTAATTATTTATTTTTACGACTTTGTTCTACACTGGTGTTAAATACAGGTAGGTATATTAATTGGGACAAGCACACTTGTCCAAATTTATATACCTATTATATTTGCCATTATTATCACTGTTAGTGTAGGTATACCTGTATTCGTAGGTATCTTACATTAATTAGTTAAATAAGGACATTAAAAGATATTAAAAAGAAATATTATTATTTTAACTTTTTCCCGGCGGAAAAATGTAAACAAATAATTATTACGTAATGATATTCTCATCGTACCTATAGCAGTGAAGAGGACGGAACGATAGAAATCTAGTGCGCTACATTCGTCGGATACAACTTTAAACGCATTAATGCAGCATATTGCATTTGAACCTACACTCGATTTCAGATCTATAACAAAGTATCTATAGCATACCCGACGCCGGATCAGTCAGTGACGTCACAAGCTCTGGATAAAGTTATGTTTTCTAAAGTAGGTTTCTTTATTGTTTTATCTTAAAGTGTACTCAACGTTGGGTTGATGAGTGATGTCACAAGCGCTGCGTCTATATTTTCCAAATAAGCGTCCGAGCATGCATAATTTTTAGCCCTTACATTTGTGCTACGGCGTAGCATTCGCATTAGCAATATTCTAAGTCGCGTCGTAGGCTCTGTAGAACCTCCACGCTTCTTGATGTCTTAAGATATGTGTGCTTAATATTACGAAATATATGCTAACCGACTGATTGGCGCAGTTGATAGTGACCCTGCTTGCTTTGCCAAAGGTCTAGGGTTCGATCCCCGGTCGGAAATACATTTGTTTAATAATAAAAAATAAATAATAAAAAAAATATAATAATAAAAAAAAAGAAGGCTAATGTATGTTCGGGTTTGAGTATGTTTGCGTTTGTCTTTGTATGTCTCTGGTCCCACGACACAGGGAATCCTAGTGTGGGCCCATGTAGTATGGCGTTATTTATTTGAAACGTGACAATTATACAATAAATGCAATTTCATAGTATTACAACAGAGTTTTCTTTAATATAACTTATTTGGACATTGGCGTAACCATTGGTCCACACACAGCAAATATTAGCACAGAATTGTTTTTATCACGTTATTGTCCATCGAAGTCAGAGTCAGGAGTCACTCAGTAAAGTGATAGTAGGTTTACTTAGTATAGAAGAGGACTGTTTGGATGCACACGAAAAACGTAATTCTATGCTTTTATATGATTATCATAAAACATTATGTAGAAAATGCACTTTGAAATTTAATAAAGTATCTTATTAAATCACAAAAATATGCACAATATACAATTTTTATTGTAATCAAACAAAAACTCAAGTTTACTTCTCAGATTCCCGCCAAAAAGTTCTGAGTTTTCATTATTGTACCAGGATACTCGAAGTTTTGCGATAAACAGTTTTTATCTAAGGAACACTGGCTGGTTTTGATATCAATTAAAACTATGACTATACAGTGATGGGCAAACTACGGCCCGCGGGTTTTCTTATCCGGCCCGCCAATAACAATCTTATTGGCCAATAGCCAACTTTAAAGACCTATTTGAAAAATTAAAATATTAATAAAAAAACTTAGTAGGTACGTATTGTTTTATCTATTTTGGGCCGCCATGAATTTTCATTTCTTAATTCGGTCCGCCACTAAAAAAGTATGCCCATACCCGATTTATAACATAGAAACAAAACATTCCAAATTATACTTTCCTCCTTATTTTTTTAGGTTGTGTCTCCTGGGTTCAAAAATTGTGACGAACATTTACGATTATGAAAGATTGTGAAAATACGATTCAGAATCCCTTTATTTTTGTGCTGGTTTAGCAAAGTAAGGCAAGCTTCGACGCGTGTTTGCAGCTGACTTTCATTAAGCTCATAAGTTACCTACCCACTTTCCGATGTTCTTCACTTTCCCGATTTGATACAAATTAATCAATATCGTGTTCTCACTTACGCCGAATGCTGCTGGTTTGATATGGTTTGAGATGAATCCGCTTCAGCTATTGCTTTTAATTCGTCATTATCGACTTTTGTCTCCGGTCGTCCACGGGGCTTATTCTCGAGGTCGAAATTTCCAGAACGGAAAATAGTTTTATTGATAGCAATACAAAAACGCACCGTGCGTTTGTTTGCGGCGTTTAGTGTACACGTCGTAAATATTGCGTGCTGCCACGATGGAACTTATATTCGAAAATATTGCGAATTTTTAACTTTTCTATGGTCGCAAACACAGCGATATCTATCCAAGAAGTTTGGTGGAAAAACAAATGAATATCTGATTTTGAAAAAGAATGTCATAGCTTCAAATTACTTTGAATTTGGAATTCCAAGCCAAACGCAAGATAACTAAGTTCAAAGTGGCCACTATGAACAAACAGCAATTTAAGTAAGGCCCTAATAATAAATTATTAGAGGTTCATGACAAAATAAAATAATAAATGTAATATAATAATAATGTAATATAATGTAATAAATAATACGTGTATGTTTGTCTGTCTACTTTCGGTCTAGTGGGAATAAACGACAACTTCCCCGTTTGTGTTGCACCTTCGATAAATTTACGTTGACGTGAAATTACTTAACTGAGTACAAATTTGATTTAAGTTTGGCAAATAGATTTTTAGATTTATATTATTTTTTCTTAGTTCATGCTTTAAATACTATTTTTATTGTTTGAAGAAAATATGTTCAGGATGTACTTTCGGCTGAATAAAAGACAATTTGATTACGTATTAAATTTAATGCAAATTAAATTTTCATCTCCGTATGAGTCAAGCTGAGAATTAAACAGCGTAGGATATTGTCTGATTATTTCAATAAATTTTTCAATTTCTTCATCAGAAAACGAAGTCATTTTTTACAAAATTTCGCATGTGTTTTTCGACCGTCTCGGTCTCGACCACGGACTAAATTATAGGACACGTAGGATAGGATAGGATAAGGATAAGATAAGTACGATAGGATAAGTACCTAACGGTATCGGTCTCCGGTCTCTCGCGTCTCGGTCTTCTGTCTCTGTCGTGACGCGAACTGCTACCTTAACAAACATTTTACGACTGATTAGATAAGAAATGCTTTCAAGAGAGAGCTTTATTAAGTAGGCGTATTTTTTGGTTCGTTAGTGTAGTGACCCTTGTA
Source organism: Sesia apiformis (assembly GCA_914767545.1). Classification (NCBI taxonomy): domain Eukaryota; kingdom Metazoa; phylum Arthropoda; class Insecta; order Lepidoptera; family Sesiidae; genus Sesia; species Sesia apiformis. Next base: position 11,160,709 of record OU611953.1, read on the forward strand.
TGTGCCCAATTATTTGACATTACTTTCTTTGTCTGAAAAAATTGCCTAAATTAAGAAAAAATGATCTCGTTTCGAAAGTTCTCAGGACTTTTGTCAGTGTGTAGGTATATATTTTTTGTACTTCTTATTGTTAACATGGCCGAGTTGATTAAAACACGTTAAATTATATAAATTCTAAATTTTATAAGGAATGTACGTTAATGTTAGATAAATGTTAGACTGATTAACAGATAACCTCAATGATAAAAACGAATTCATAAAACTTCCGATTTTTCTATGAAACACTAACATTGTGAAATTGTAACAATTAGGGTAAGTACACAAAATATGGTGGTTCATTGTGGAAAATACCCCGGTTCAGTGCATATATCTAAATGTTCATCTGCTACACATCTACACATTGAACCAAATTCCCTTTTTTTGTAAAACTCGAATACTAATTCGAATACGGTTGAAAGAAATCAATAAAAACTTTAATGCACGTTGAAACCCAGGTAAATTCACTATTCGCGAAAGTCAATCGCATAGGACGAAAAACGAAGCTTAGTTACCCTTACCCATAACAACTTACCCATCAATAGTATGGAGTATAGAGGATGTAGTGTAGGTACCTAAAGGTTGTTGTGTATTATTATGTCAGTTGTTACATCAGATTCAGAAGGTTGTTTCATTAAATTACGAATGATATATCCTCTTAACTTTTTATATTGGACACGTGATACATACATATAATATTTGTGCACTGAACTGCTTAATGTGGAGCGTAGAAGACGACTGGCGATTGCCGAGCATTCGACACGGGACGCACTAAAACTCTACTGTGAAAAATTAACATAAATTAAACATAGTGTCGTCGTGAGTAGAACGCATTGTCGTAACGATAGTAACAAAATGAGAATTATCTATATAATAATATGCACAAAGAAACTGCGTAGGGTTGACCGCTCGCCAGCGTTTCGTGTGTTCTCTTAATTTCTTTTAATTCATGTGTGATCTTTTGTATTTTTATTGCGACTGTACAACAGGAATTAATTTATACAAGACTAGAAACAAATTAATTTTTGAATTGGAGTTGTACAATATAATTAATTATCTAACCTTAGAGTTGTAGATCTATCTGTACTATTTAAATATTGTTTATCACTGCTTAATTTCCTGGTAATAATACTTTAAAAAGAGTAGGTATAAATGATAATGCAAATCCAAAAAATAAAGGTATAATTAACTAAAGTTGCAGTAATTCCCCAACCAGCGCCGGTTCTAGCCTATGTAGCGCCCGGGTGCAATTAATACCCTGGCGCCCTCTAGTAGGCGCGCGAACAAGCGCGCAGGGTCTTTGAGAGCGCCCCCTGAAACCCTGCGCCCGTGTGCGCCGCACACCCTGCCACCATAGGTAAAGCCTGCTCTGTCCCCAACTAAAAGTGTACTGCATTTCCCACTTCATCCTGTTCCCCTAATGTAGGTACGTACGAGTAGGTGTTTCAGTAGTGAGAATGCCAAAGCCCATTCCCGTCGTGAGCGTGAGCCACGACACTACCAAGCAGCCCTACCCGTTTTTTTGTGGAAATGATAGATTTTGCATCATAGATACCTTGAAGTTTTTTCGATTCAAGTGGGGAAAGGGATAAATAACCCCTTTAAAACTAACCGCTTCATTATTTTTTTATGTGCGATAAATGTACTTGAAAATGAGTTCTATTAGGTTTTTTGGGTTGCTGAACTCGAATCCAGAATCAAAATTAAGTTGCACCTTTTTCAGGTGAGATGAACTCAGTGTGTTTATTCGGAGTATTGGATTTTCCGTGTTCGTCGGTTGCACTTGTGTTGGAGCCATCTAGCCTCCTAATGAATAAGTAAAATTTGAGCAGCAAAGTAAATTAGTTGGAACGATTGATTAAGCAGCGGACCTATATTATAAAGCTTTATGTAAAGAGTTCTATTCAAAAATATAATTATCGTTACCTACCATACCATGAGCTAGTCTCTCCATTGCTGGATATAATGTATCTCCAGAGGACGGTTCCACAGATTGTCTTCTGCTTTTCGTTGATCCTATAGAATATATCCTTTTATAGAACGTCTTACCAAATTAATAGGTACCTAGTCGGAGAAGTTCGCGGCCTTTTTAAACGTACGACTTTAGCGTGCTATATTTATGGCAACAGTGATCACTGGCGGGAAAATGACATACCATTTGACAGATGACTTTTTGTAATTTGTAATGAAATGGCAAATTGAAATTACAAGTTAAAAGATTTATGTTTTCAATTTTTTAACAATTTTAAATTGAAGTTAATAAGCAGAAAATTAGATATGGTATGTTTTACATGTTTTTTTCGACAAGGATATGATTGCTTCTAGTGCTCGAAAAGAGATTTGTAGTGTTTACGGAGAAGATGCTTTATCTAAAACAACTAAAAAAAAATGGTTCAGTTGATTCGTCTGGTAATTTTGATGCGAATGATGTTCCTCGTTGTGGTAGTCCTCCTATTAAGGTAATTATTGATATTATTGTTGAAAAAATTGAAGCAGATCAACACATAAACAGTCACCAAATTGCGAAAGAACTTCACAACTCATTGCATTGTGTATTACGAGCTTTTTCTACATGCTCAAACGATTAATTATGATGTCTACTGTCAGCAATTAGTAAAATTAAAACAAGCATTTGAAGGAGAAAACGCCCAGAATTAATGAATAGAAAAGATGTATTTTCCATCACGACAATGCTCGACCGCATACATCTTTGATGACTAAACTAAAATTGATGGAGCTTGGCTGGGATGTTTTAATGCATTCTCCATACAGTCCAGATATAGAATAGCACCTTCGGATTATCATTTCTTCCGCTCTTTACAAAATTCTCTAAAGGGAGTAAAATTACATTCAAGAGAATCCTGTATAAATCATTTAAATCAGTTTTTCGCTCAGAACCCCAAACATTTTATAGCGATGGGATAATGACTGGCAGAAAAATGACGAAAGATAGTTGAATTAAATGGACACTATTCCGTTTAATAAATATTTATGTAATAAAAAAAAGTCTAAATTTCCACCATAAAAAGGCCACAAATTTATGAAGACTACCTAATATTTTGGAACTACTGAACGGATTTGGTTCCCTTAGTATTTTAACTATAGTAAATCCCATATTGTTAGTGTGTTATCTTTTCTTCTTTCATGTGTTTCCTCTTTATAGTAAATAATGGTCAATCATAGCAAACTGCAGAAATATAGAAGTGTTCTAATTTACACCCTACCATAAGCACATTGTAGGCCTTTTAATGTCCACCATCAGATACGATGCTCCACTTTCCTTATCTAGCTATTAGTGGACATTTTATTTTAGTCATGCCCACTTGGTGGATGGACATTCCACTCTTAACTAATTAGAAATTACCATAATCTAATTAACCAATAAGATATCGACATCTAAAAAATGAAACCAGTTTTATTTACACACTTTAATGAACGAACATAATGAAAACAAAGTTTATTGAAATCAATCTCAATGACAGTATACTGTAACCGTAAGTACAACATTTATATTTAATATTATCAATTCAATTCACAAAATGTATAGATATGTCGACAATTACAGTGATATTTTAAAAGATATGACGAGTGAATTCGCACAATTGCGTGAATATTCTAACTTGTAATGCAAAAACAAACACCACAAAATCTTACATCAATCATAATACTTCTTACATTCAAACTACGCATATTTTTTGAATTATTATAATGATACTATTATGTGTGTAAACACAATGTGCCTTGTCCTCCTCCTGATAACATGTAGCAAATAGTTTGCATTTGTTTATTATTTACTAAAGACAGTGAGTAAAAAATTAAATGCTTATTGAAATTGCAGCAGTGAAACGAGACTTGACACATTTCTTTAGTCATTTATAAATTTTAGTCTTAACTATACTCAGTCAATGCTATAAACGTTAACACTAAAAGAGTATTCAGAACGAAGGATATTGTCAGGTATAGCCCACTTACTTATACATGGCCAAATATAAAGTATATATTCACAAATTAACATATGGGTGCACTTTTTATACGCCTCGTATACGTCGTAGAGTTAGACTATGCCACCAGGTTCAAGATATTTAAGTATTTTATAAAGCGTAATTTCATAATCTTTTAAGTTATTTTTTATTGTTCTGTTAATTTAAAGATTAAAAAGACATTTATTAAAAATAATTGATTATTTATTTTGGTGAAATATAAGCATTTGGAATATTGAACTATAATATTGATTAAAATAAAACATTGTGAAATTATCTGTACTGTATTTTACCCTGGTATAATTACTACAGTATTGCTATTTAAAACGAACAATTGTTATTTATTTAATTTACCTGATTGATACCTAATTAACGATTGAAGCAAATATAATATTGAATGTTGTATATTCGTAACAAATTACACAACCCTTCTTCTTACCCACGTGTCTCAAACCTGTTTCATTTTGTTATGAATTTGGCGAAACATTGTTTATAACTTTTAAACTTTCGTATTTTGTACACATTTTATATTGCAAATCAGGTCTGAAAGTGTATAACAAAGGTACTTGTTTACCTTTTATTGCTACTTGACTTTGACACAGCAGCCGTGATCACGTGGTAACCAGTGACCAGGGCTGGTGTATCCCGTGCCGATACGTCGTGTAGAAATAAAAGATAAACAAATACCTTTGTTATAAGCCTTTAGGCCAGATTTACAATATTAAAAAAATCATTGTTTACTGTTATGAGTTTCATCGTCACGTCATGAAGTTAAATCATGACTCATGACAGATAAGGATCGAAAGCATTCATTTATAATATTTAAACATTAGAGACAATACATATTAAATTTAAAATACAGTCATAAAATCCAAGAGGAAATTTTGGAACAGGTGCAATACGAATTCAAAATTCAGGTGCAAACACGAAAATGGGAATAAATTTCTTATTAACATTAATGAAGTATTTGCTAAAATTGAATTTAATTACACTATGATACAGCGCAGTTCGACCCTGTCAATAAAGGCTAATACAAACGCGGCATTTAAAACCAACAGGTAGTATAGCGAGTAAAATCATTTCAAGCAATATCTATGAACAAAAAGGCACTAACATTTAGTTAGCGTAAGTCTTCTCCATCATCGTTATAAATGTCTTTTATATGTTTGGAATTCCAATAATTTTACATACTCTCTACTGTTATTACAAAATGATACCTAAAGATCCATTCAATGCTTTATGCACATTCAATACTTAAGTATTAAAAAAAATACGGAACATGCATACGTACCAAATGTTTTTAATGCAGTTCAACTGCATTAAAATACTTAATTGCTTGAGGAATTGACAATGGAGCAGACAAATTTAATTTAAACAAAAGATGGTCTGTAAATAATTACCATAAAACAATTTGTAACAATTTTCTAGTTCATTTATACATACAACGCAAAATCGCATACATCGAGCAAATTGCTAAATACCAACGAAACAACCTAAACATTATTGGAAGCCTAGCTTACATAGAAACATTCAGTAAATTGAGCAAATCAAAATAACATTAACAAATATTGAACCATAGTACTCGTAGTTATTCTAATATGAGTATAATAAAGATAATTATATTGATTGCTGTGATTACTATTTTCAACAGAAGAATACACGTGACAAAATAACACTACGTATTTATCTAATTTATACTATTTAAAATTGCACTGCACTAAATTATGTAATATTGACGACACCAATTTATCCAAAGTTTATGGAATAGTGTTTACCACGCAACTGCTGTTAAGTTGCATGCAATAAAAATACGAATAAAGGTGGATTACGTTTATATTTTTGTGTGTATATCCGTTGGCGTCGCGTTGGGGCCGTGTGAATAAGCGCGCACGCATACACTACACCTGCATCTCTCGTCACATTTACTACAGCATCCATCAGACGTAGCAATTCAGCACAATAGTGCACTCCAAATTTTAATCACAGCTATAAAATCTCTTCCACATACATTTCTTTCAGCGTCACCTTTAGTTTTACTTCTACGTCATTAATTCTATTTATACCTGTGTGGTACTTAGTGTACAAAGCTCTATACATTGTCTTAATTGCGACTCATTACCTACACTATAAATAATTGATTTTATCAAAACGTTTATTGCTATGTATCTTAAGAAAGACCACACAAAACGAATAAAAATGAACATTTTACAAAATATAAATAATTATATACTGATTGAAATAAATTTTGACTAGCTATGTATAATTATTTATACATCATTACTTTCCTTTTTTCTTTTCTCAGAAAAATTTGACTAGCATAAACCGATAATAACAAAGAAACAAACTCATTAAAAATGTATTAATACTTATACCGTCACTTCAAAATCCGTACATAAATGTTAGTCACAACTTTGGCACAATCATTCATAATTTTTATAATCATTAGATAATACGGAAATACTGAAGGGGGAAGACACAGGGAAAATATGTATCTGGGATATGTTCTGAGAGTAATTTAAAACTAATTGTGTATCTTATATCTAGGGTGCAAAATTAATAATCAGTGGATTACAATAGTATTGTAATGAATTGCTTTAACTTGATACATTATTCTTTATTAAAAACAGTATTTAAAAATGTATACTGCATTAAATGTTAAATTGTATACGAAATAGATACAATTCAATTTGGCACTAAATTCTTTCAGAGTCGTGGCACTAAATTTGTTCTTTTTGCAATATCGTAATATTCCGTGAAAGCGTTTATTACACTGGTCCTTACTACTTAACCTTACACTACTTTAAACTAAGAGATTTTTTTTACTTTTTTTGGAAATATTATGTCGATTACCACAGGACTATCTACATTCTTGAACTAATACTAAATACAATGAGCAGTCTGGAGAGGGCAATAAAATCATTCAAATAAATTGTTATTACATCATTAAACATTAACTATTCTCAGAATTTATTATAAATCCACAACAATATAATTGTAAAACAAACTTTAACAATCTTTGGCTTGATCCCTAGACCAATAATATTTATTCGACTTAAATTTCTGAGTAGCCGATGTACACATTAGAGATCTTTATAGTTCAAATGTAAAATAAATTAGAAGACTATCACATTTAGCAACACTATTTATTTATACACCTAACGCCTGCTGTGATCGAGGACGATGTTAGATGTTACACTGCATTGTCCCGCTCGCCTGTCTCCACGTTTAATGTAAGATTCTTAAAGGATTTGATCCCATCGGTTTCGTATCGCCGCGCCGCGCCCGTGCGGCGCAACTATTACTGTAATACCTAATTTTCCAGATCATTACGATTATTTTATTTACAAATATTGTCTTAAACCCTCTCACTCTGATCGCTAATCTACGCTACGCTACGTCAGCGGGCTGAGGTCGACTGTAACGCATCTACCATCTACTCGTACGACGCTCGTATAAACATAGTTTGAACATTACTTTCATTACTGGTCAATTAACTCACCATTGAAAATAAAACATACGGGTAATTACGCTTCTCGACCGCTTAAATCCATAGTAAATTCGATCAGCTTAGCTAACATCTGTCGCACACATTCTCATATATTCGTAATCCGTGAACGGTGGACGATTCGTGAGGAAATAAAATATATAGTTCATTATTCAAAATAAGTGCTTCGTGTGCACGTTCACCGTCCGCGGATTATTTAAAAAAATTCTTAATGTCAGTCATTTTTTCTTTCCTCAATATTAAAATTTTCCCAAAAATCTTTGCGAATTTCCTTTCTTTACCTATACATTAATAACTCGACTGACATATCAATATTCCAATCAATTAATTACAGTGGAGAATAAATATAAGAATATCTAAAATACTTATAAACTCGTAACAAATGTAAACATACATTCAGCTAGATATCTAATATGCCAATTGCTTCCCCTTAAGTTTTAGAGATTGTTTGGTCACGCTTCACCTGAAGAAGTACATAGGAGCCAGAGTCCCGTATCGAGGCTGCACGATGTAGGCGCGGTCGGCGTGGTACAATTTGTACGCAGCGTTGGAATTCTGGCCACACAGCCCCATTCAATGTATCGGCGCTTTCACAATATGGTTCGGAGCGATGTAGTGGTATCCGGGCAGCGGCAGCCCGGCGGTCTCCATTGTGATCCTGGAACACACGCACCACTTGTTTTACAAACTCTCACATTAACCTACAATGGGTTTATTCCTTCTATAAGTTGCTCTTCATACAGTAACTGAGTATGATGGACAAGAATAACATACGCTTAAATGTTTTAAACGAACATTTGATTGGATCGCATGGATATGGATCTAAAAGGAAATTTAGCGTCAGGTTACAGTAAGTATGATTCCCCATGTTAAATATCATGCGTTATGGTTAGACCCCTATATTAATGTGGACTCTAGGATATAAAATTAAAATGTAAAGGAAACATCTTACCAGGATTTTGGATGATCCAGTGAGCTGTAGGATGAAGGTACTCCATGGACCAAATTCGGCGTTTCAGGAATGTATTGGTGCCTGGGTAGACAGGAAATTGGCGTGGGTCTTGAGTGGGAAGCTTTGATTTCGGAGCGGTATATATTTGAAATTTACCTGTATTTAACCCTGCACTATTAAAAAGATCAATGTGTAAAACGCATTGGAATTTTAAAATGTAAATAAAACACGATTTTTAATTTATTAAATATTTACTTAAAACAATACAGTTTTACTTAAGGATTCTAGCGAGTAATATAAATCCTGAAATGATACCAAAACATTTACTAGGTACTCTAAAATTAACATGATTTTATTATTAGAAATAAAAAGTAAATTGGCAGCCAAATTATATGTATTCCCCGTGGGATCTACACTTAATTGTTATAAACATTCGAATTGGACCTCGATTTAATGTTCGCACTAACTAATTATAGATACTGTAGAGGCAAACTCGTGACTATTACGCGCTACGCGCCTGTTCAGCGTTGCACACTCTTTGTACGTCTACAGTAATAAATAACGTTGTTTGCCTTTACATTACCAAAATGCAAATACAAAACATCCCAAACTACTTCTACAGTGAAACCCTTAAATATGACAATTATAATAAGGTGCTAAAGCACAGGGTGTGTAACGCGACGGTTGATGCTAACGCGGCCTTCCCTTACATTTACAACATGAACATTTTAGGTCAACCGAAAAATTCTGTCTCTGTAATGTACGAAATTCTGTTCACCATCTTATAGTAATATCACGATGCCATAACGAATTTTCACGAAACATGCATGTTTTTCAGACCTAACATTTTCTCCAAAAAAATCTTGTCAAATTTCTACATATTTCTGCAACATTATTTCCGGGCTGGTATTGAAGTATGCAGTGCCGGTAAATGAACGCTAATCTGTTAAAATCCTATCTTATCCCATCTATCGAAATTGCAGTCTACATATTTTTCATTAAATTACTAATAATTATACCAAATTTCTTTCTTTACGTGGACAAGATTTTCCAGTAAACCTACTTTTAAGTAGTGAAATAGAACATAGGCCAAAAAAAATGTTCTGTATAAATGATATAGGTACTATTAATGACTGTATGGAACATACAAAAATTGTAACTGGTTTAAATCAGTTAACCAATGAGAAGCAAAAAAAAACTAGCCATCTTCTACAAACGGGATTATGTGTTGCAAACAAGCATATAGCTAGCTACGTATGCCTGTTTGCAACACGCCGTTTTGATCAGAATTATTTCTGATTTTATTTTATTCTGCCGATGCCTGTTATATATCGTGAAGTGAATGGCCTAGTTAACCGGCCCTTATTATTATAACCGGACTAATGATACTTAGTTAATTTAGCCACGCCAACGCCGAATTCATATTCATATGTAGTTCGAGAGTACAAATATTTAATATTTTTATAGTTTTAATATTTGTACTTGGAAATAGAACAAGATTTCGTAAGAAAAAGTGTCCAAAGTGTAAATATAATTTATAGGCGGGTTATGCTTCTATGCAGTGTCGAAGTTATATTAATTTCCGTCTTATTTACTGTATTTGAATGTCTCGCTTATTTACTTTTGTTTACATTTAACCAAGTCATCTCGAATATGATGGAGTACAAACGGAGTACAAATGTAGAATGAATGGAACGGAAAGTTGAATACTTACGGTTCAAGTTTCTAATTTCAATTGTTTGAAATTGTTTATTAAATTTAATTGGAGCGCTTTTTCACCAAATCTTGAATTGAAAGTAGATTAAACATTGAATTGAAGCATCTATGGCCGTGTTTATAAATTGTCACCACGGACAAACCAAAATAATAATCTCGTCAACAATAAAAACAGTATTTCAAATATTCAATGTACTCACTAGTTAATCAAGTTAAGATAATTTTGATGCAATGATGCGAATAACTATCTATTCCGTAAAATGTTGTAAAGTTGTAAAATCTTATCCATAGAGGCAACAGCTTTGATAAAGTTGATGTTGATAAAGATAAATTATTTTAGTCATTATATAAAATAGTCGAAATTATACTAACATTGAAAAAAAAAATTAAATAATGTGTGAAATAGACAGTGTTCACATTTTGCGGATTATGGAAATATATGATGCCAAATTTAGCTTGACGTAGTAATAATTTAGTGTAAATGGGAAAAAAATAATAAAAAATAACATTTTTCTCCATGTAATTCATTGTCTAAGATTTATTACTGCAATTACTAATCTGCTGCTTATCTTAATCAATTAATATTATCCTATAAATTTTGAGATAAGATCAATTTTTTTTCTTTAAAAATGCACTTGTCTGGTGCATATGTACCTAATATAAAAAATCTTCACTTACACTGTGACAGTATAGGATTTTTTATTTTAAACGTTGTATATAGCTATGAAACGTGTAACAAGGTGTACATAAATGAATCTAGTAGGTAATGATAGCTACGATAAAACAAATGTATTAATTGATTGAAACGTCACGTGATAAAATTACCTACATTATTATCTATTTCAAAATCTGTACAACATCTTGGATTAGAGCTTGATGTTTTTGCTAGACACCCTGTATTTCATTTTCAAATAGACTTATATACAATCATTCAAATGCGAAGCACTCTGTATAATCTACAGCGAAGCTTCTATGTACTTTCTACTATTGTCACGATCCCTAGTTAGTCGTATTTAAATATTAATTTATATATTCTCGCTTTTAAATGAAAGACTTCATGTGATTGAACGCATTTATATGATAATTAAACCTTTAAGTTATGTCAGAACAAATAAAGTTTAATTATTGATTTTTGTTTGGTTCACAACTTGTTATTTGTTTTGTGAAAATATTGTCAATTATTTCGTAAGTCGGGTTTGATTGAACCATTTATATTTAATTACAATGTTATTTGTGACGTGTCCTACTTATTAAAGGAAAAATAACAATTCTGGGAGAACCTGTGTTCTGCAAATAATTTTATAGCAAAATCTATTAATTCTGTGGAAATCCGGCTCAAGGAAAATATGAATGTTACAAAATTAATCATATGCTTTAAATTATTCGTTAACCTCACAATAGATGTAGTTCGAACATGTACTGGAACGTGTAAAAAGATTTTCCATGGTATTTTGTGTAATTTTAAAAATCAACTAAAGCTAATGAGAATTTGTATCAGCATTTGACATGATTTATTAATTTGATAACATAATCAGCGCTATCAAATTAGTAAATAAACACCTATAAAATTTAAAATATGGAAAATCATGTTGATCTGTTGGCGTGTTGTGTTGATTATAATTTATATACTTAATAAAAATCCACATACTTTATAATATAATGCATCGTCTTCGAAACATCATTTTTATACCTACGTCGAACGTTAAATAAGCGTCGATTTTAAACAAAAAAATGTATAAAGTATGATTTTAAATAACTAACACTTGCGAAATTACGATGCTATTTGCTATGATAGTCAGAAGTAAACTGATTTTAACTTAACCCGAAAATAGAACTTAAACCTATAGAGAACTTCCAATTTATGCAAACAAAATTTTAATTTCTACTAAATTTTATTATTAGCTAGTTTGGTTAGCTAAAACCAAATTACAATTTTACATAAAATTACCCTTACATTATTGTGTCAAAATGTCAAGAACATTATAAAAACCACTTTCAACACACCGTTTTCAAATAACAAATTCGTTTACATAAACTGTAAATTCTTCACAAATAGAATGGAAATTCCATGAAAATAACCGTAAATGCGGTCCGTTTCACATCTTTGGATAGATTCAGTCGCAGGTTCCTTGTAAGCCGCATTACAATGGCTGTACTTACTCATTCTAATTCACAATTAATTATGTATGGTGTAACCAAACCTTTCCCTGGACCTTATACCATGGTATTTCTTTGACGACACTGAATTCAATGACATGAAAATTTTACGAATTCTTTTGAGGAAAAGTTCTTTTTTTTTCAGTTTTACCAAATTTGCTAAATACGACGCCTAAAAATTAATATTTGAACAATAAAATACTTAACATTACTTAACGTACAGTTAATTAAAATTACTAAATCCACCCTAGTTATAAAGTACTAACATAGTTATTAAGTTGCTTACTAACATTTGTATGGATCTGTGTTGTGTGAATGAATAAATATATTATTATTATTACATGTCAATTAATTCAGAATCATAAGATTCATAAGCAAAAATCCATGGTTTCCGGCTTCGAGAAATATTGGGTTAGATCTTGTATATATTTTTAAAACAAAATGGTATGATTTCTAACTTATTTATCTATTTAAACAGGTCTTAACGCGAATGTTTACCTTATTTATTTTATTCGACGTTTCGGTTGGCTTACACCAACCATGGTCCCGAGCTGACTGAAGTGACGGGTAGTCCATGTGGAGAGTTGCGAGCAGTTTCATAGATACCTGCATGGCTCCTTACATCACCACCCTCGACAACTACCATCAGTACCTGTTTCTTTGAATACTAGAGCACAAGACCTCTGTGACCCCGAACATTTAAAGGATGAGTTGTTACATGTTCAGGAGGTACTTAAACGAAATGGATATAAAGTAAGTGGAAGGCAACCACGGCGCTATCGTGGAGAAAGACATCCCGAGGTCAGCACACAACGGACGTTTAAGTCGTACATTGAAGGAGTGACGGACAAAGTTGGAACATTATTAAGAAAACACTCCATTAAGACCGTCCTCTAAAATAGCGGAATACCTACGCACACCAAAGGATGTAATACCCTATTAGATACCAGGTGTCTATAAGATAGACTGCAGCTGTGGTAGTTCCTACATAGGCCAAACAAAGCGCACCGTAGCAGAAATTATCAAAGAACATATCGCAGCTGTGAAGAATCGCCAGAGGAATAAATCGGCGATAGCGGACCCTGTACTCAATGCCCGGATCAATCACTGGATAGAACTCCATAGTCCAAAAATCCTCTCCTCCGATCGCCACTATTTCTCCAGGGTTGTGCGTGAAGCAATTGAAATAAAAAAAAAAAACAGAAATTTTAATCAAGATAGATGGATGGAATTGTTCTCGACATGGAATCCAGTAATTAATGAATTTAATAAAATTAAACCTCGCGATTTTTCATCTGACGCTACTTCTGATATTGTGAGTGTTGTGTGCTGTAACTTTCTGGAATATGAAGACCAAATGCGAGTAGAAACTGCTGCCAACTCTCGATGTGGAGTACCCGCCTCTTCAGCCAGCTCGCGACCATGGTTGGTGCAACCCAACCGAAACGTCGAGTAAAATAATAAACAACATTCGCGTTAAGACCTGTTTAAATTGATAAAATATGTGTGAAAAACGCGAAAATCATTTCTAACTTGTTTGCGCGGTAATATTTATATTAAAAATGCCTCAATGTATTTTTTTTGCATAAGCAAAGGGATAATTATGCACTTCTACAATACAATTTAGCGATCTGAATGCTCGATTTATTCATTTATTTAAAAAAAAAAATACCTGGTTGTAAATAGATACTGTCGCTCCGCGATATCAGCCATAGTAAATGTTGGAGCTCTGAATACGTCGACTACCTCGTATTTATCCATAAATTTATAATCATTGTACTATAGAATAAAATTCTCTCTGTCCAATTACAAATATTACTAGGGATAAACAAAATCAATTGTGAATAAAAACGAGCGAGTACGTACAATACCTAAAACTGACATTTAATACGGATTATATTTGTTCCTCTCTTTGGAGGTTTTAGTGGGTGCATCGTCGTCGTTACGGCGGGGGCCAGACGACTTGCGATGTACGCCTGTGGTCTGTACCGGCGAGGAGCCGCTTAGAAGGTCCGTGAGGCCCCCCAGGCTCGAAAGGGAGCTCAGAGCCCCGAGGGCCCCGGTCTTGGAAAGAAGTTGGGCGAGCGGGATGGCTGAGGCCAGCGGACTGTTGCCGGAGGATGTGGAACCCCCGGACGTGTTACCCTCGAGATTCGCCTTCTGAAGCTCCACACTGCGGGAGCGGGGCAGGAATGATGTAAGGTCAGGCGACAAGGGGGCCGGCCCGAAGCGGAAAGGAATACGGTTTGCTGATTGGACGCTGACCCGAAGTCATCAATAAGATAAACGGTTTCAATTTTAAAGAATACTTTTTCTGATGCTTTCAAGGATTTATATTACTTTTAAATTGCAATGTTGAAACCGTAATGACGGGTTAAATTTATTTTTATTACCAACAAAAATATTTAAATTTCAATATGAAAAAGAATTTGACAACGAAATGTGTTATTATATTGTATCTAATTATATGTTGTATAGTTTTACCCATGCATAATAAATGTTGAATTTATTCATAAAATATGGAATAATTTAACAGAAACTGAATATAGAACTTATTAGTTCTAGAAAATATAAATACAATATTTTAATAACCAATAAACTAACTTAAAAAATGTGCTAAAAAGTATAGAACAACCGTGCCATATCTAGATATAATTATCATATTTCTTTCTGCATTTATGTTTCAGTTTCATACTACAAACTCTTTTGCAAAAAAAAAAGGGGCGCCTGTGCAGATGCTTATCTGCACACACATATGTAATAACTTTTTTTTTAATAATTTTAAATTCTATTATTTGCCAGTTTGATCAGAGAATATTGTTATTTGATATTGAGAAACAGGTTTTGACACTTCCGACATTAAATTTTGATTAAATCAATATAAACACGTTAAAGTCAAAGCAGTCAGTCATATTCATACAATTAAATAAAACAAGAGATTTTTGTCTATTATAAATAATGTAACGTGTACAAGTAAAAGTGTAATAACATGTGTTGCCTCTTTTAGCGAAAACTATGGCTTGTAATCTTTCTTGTGGGTATGTTTTCGATGACGCTTCTTATCGTCTCTTATGGAATAGGTTACCACTCCGCGGCGATCACATTTTTAAGCTCCGTAATGTTTTGTGTAGCTGGCCGTACAGATGTGCGTCGCTTGAGAATATCCCATACATGCTCCATTGAATTAAGATCGGGACTTCGCGCTGCCCAATCGAAACGACGAATCCCATGTCTATGTCGCCAGAACGGTGGGGGGTCAAGCTTTGTCATCAATAAAAATCGAGTCCTTTCCAATAGTCAATGCGGGCTGTGCATGAGGAATTAGGGCCTCTGTTATGTGCCTGTGCGCATTTAATGTGCCATTTTCGACGAAGACTAATTGCGTACGGTCTTCAGGCTGCCCAAAACAAAGAAACTACTACCATAGGGGTGAATTCTTCAAAACATACGTCTACAAAGCGTTTCCCCGGTCTTCTAAGCACCTGCCGACGTCCGTCCTCACCACGTTGCAATAACCGGGCTTCATCAGAAAATAATACACTACTTTAGCCCTCTTAGTCCATGACCCATATTTTCGAGCAAATCTTAGTCTAGCAGCTCGGTGCTCACGGAGCAATTTAGGGCTCCGAGCCGGCCGGCAACTGCTTATATTGGCATCGAGAAGCCTCCACCTGACGGTCCATAAGCTAATTTGTGCACCTCTTACTTCATAAAGGTTCTTTTTGAGGTCCACGTACGAAACTTTAAGATTTCTTAGCGCCTGACTCACTAAAAAGCGTTAGTCTCGTGACTCGGTACAGTTTTCTTACAGAACCTTGCCTCCCATTGGCGGGACCAGTCTCTTCATACCGCTGCCAGGTCCCCTGGACAGTTCAACGACTCACATTTAGCTGCAGGGACACGTTGCATTGGCTACATCCTTCTTCAATTGGTGTTATAATTTTGCTAGCTGTTATAGTTTCATCAACCACTTTGGGGCATGGCAAATAAGGGCATTAAAATTTAAAAAAAAAACAACAAACAGACGATTACACAACAATAATTCTCTAAAAGTGATCTGACGTTAACAAAACCTTTCTACAACTTGCGCGATTAAAGCAAGATTTTTCAGTAAAATTAATTTTCTCTTAAATTCGAATTTATGACGTAGTTTCTTAAATTTATTTTGCAAAAGAGTTTAGTTTTAGAACAAAGTATCAAGTCAGTTTATTCTGATTAATATTAGTGTTTAACAGCAGTTTTTTTTCTTAATGTTTCTTAAAAATTCTGTATTTGTCTGGACATGTTTCATTTGCCAAATTATACTTATTTATTCACAGCTATTATAGAAACTTTCCATAAACTAAATTAGTAAACATTTTAAACTCATAACTTAGTATATAGTAGTCAAAGGTAAAACGATAGACAATAGATGTATACATGACGCATTGTTGGACGCTGGTACGGCCTTTAATTGTGATGATGTTGGTGAATCACAGAATGTAAAATTACTCTACTTTGCTCTGTTCAATATTTTTTATTTCGAGCAGATTACAAAGTGATCATAAACTACAAAAAGTTGATTAAGTAGTTACTTTGGTGTAGAAATTATTTGCCGACGAGAAAGTGTTACCTTCACACGAAAAAACCTAATAACAAATAGTATAAGATTAACTCACGATATATTTGACTATTATAAAAATTGCAAACTCGTGTTATCGACCAAGCATTTTTCATATCTATTACAAGTAGTACGTCAGGTCAACCACCAAATCAAACCAAAATCAAACACATTCACGAAATGTAATCTCAACGAAAACCGACTTCGAGCGAGCCCATAAAAGGTAAAGACAAATCAGAGGAAGATTACGGGATGTCAAATAAACCAAGTCTTTAGGAGGAGGCTTCGTAACGGACGCGAATGGGCTAGAGATTTCATCATTGGACTTTGGAATATTGTGGAGATAGTTTAGTGTACTAAGTTAGTAGTACTGACCTCATGTTGATAAGGTACTGTGCGAGAGCGACTGAGTCGGGGTTGCCGGTGATAGTGATGGTCCTGTCAGTGCTGCCTCCCTCGCGCTCCTCGCAGTTCGATATCCGGATCATAGCGCCGGATATCTGACGGATCTCAGCGATCTTGGTGCCACCCTGAAATTGAACGTGAGGTTTGTACTACTGTTATGTAGACATCGATTTCATAAAAAAAATATATATTTTAGCGTCCAGTGACTAGTGTAATTAATTAATACCACACAATTGTCCGAAACACTGTGGTTTTTATTATTTAATTTATTAATTTTAATAAGTGGTCTAGATTCGCTCGCTCAGATGTTGCGTCTCCCTGCGTTTTCCACCGGCTATATAATGGGGAATGTTTTAAGAGCTGATCAATTTGATGTCAACTTCGGGTTTTTACCGGGTTTTCGTCATCGTCGTGCGGTTCATCCGCACTTGCTTGACATAGGAGTACTGCGTACAGTGCGGTCAAAATGAAACTTTATATCGCAAACCCTAAAGTTGTGGAATGAACTGCCAGTTGAGGTGTTTCCATTACGCTACAATATGGGGCTCTTCAAGAGAGCTGTGAACAGGATTCTGCAAGGTCGCCAGCGCACCCGCAAGCCCCTGGTGTTGCAAGTGTTCATGGGCGGCGGTGACCACTTACCATCATGCGGCCCGCCCCGCTCGTCTGCCATCTATTTTATAAAAAATCTCTATCTATGGTCGCTGACCTTGCCAATGATGCAGCCGATGAGCTCGTTGGGCACGGTCATCTCGTGCGACTGCGTGTTGGCGGCGGGCTGGTTGCGCGCCGCCGCCGAGGTGCGCAGCTGCGAGCCCGCCAGCGCGGCCAGGGCTGGGAGAGCGACTTGCACAGTTATGTCATACGTTAGATATACAACCACTTGTTACACGTGTTACACTATCAGTACATAATATCCGGCTTCCGAGCATACAGGGACAATAATTGGAGTGTTATGAAACTTGTACTAACGTTGACATCACAACGCTATAGTCTATAACTATACACCCTGACATTTGTTTGTTTTCCGACTAAACTTTGAGTGTAAAATTTTGTGGTTTAAAAACAACATAGGAAAATAGTTTGCAGTAACTGTAGATATTTTTTAAAATCTAGTTTTTTCATCCAAACAAAATTTACAAAAATGCGAATATCTGAGTACCATGGGTCAGTGATCTGATCACAGATCACAGATACTCACAATCTTATAAAAACAAAAACTATCATTTTTTCAACGTTTATTAAAATGTAAATATTTGGGAAATATTCAACACTTGGCCCTTTTTACTAGCGAGCACACCCACATTAGCATACACTCCAAGGTGTAAAAGACCACTTCCAAAACCTAAAGTAGATGACTTGGTGTACAATTCTAAATATCTCTGTGCTGACAAACCATCTTTAACTTTATTGAACATTACTAATGCGCAATGCGTTAACTACTGTGGTCAAAAGAGCGTTTGGAACCATTGTTGGAACCAGACTTCGGAAGTGTATTTTTTGCATCTTGCATATTGTGTGATGTATTGATGACATTGTCATTATTTGTTAATAGTCTATCACCTGCCATACAACACGATACAATACAAGAGGCAGGGAATGGTGTCGACAATAACATCAGCAATTTTTAATTGGTCATACAGGTACAGGTAGTTTGGTACTGCTGGGGTTGAAAAGCAATTTATACCACTCAATGATCAAATATCGTACTTTATCTTCAACATTATAAAGATATTTTTCTATTTTTTTTTTCATATGTTGGTAAGTACATTTGTTTAAAATACCTGCTGGGTTCAATCCACCACTGTTAGTGGGCCCCAAGCCTCCCAGACCGAGCGCTGCAAGTCCAGCTAACGGCGATTTAGCAAGACCGCCCATCTGTAATGTTTCAATTCAGTACTATTATTTTATATAATAATACAAGTCCAGCAGTTTGCTGCTCAACATTATAAAGGAAATTCCGAGATAGCAAAAACTGAAGTTTGATAAGAAGAATCATGCTTGCACACTATCACAGGAAGTGCATCTTGTGACTGAAATTATAGAGTACACGCATGATGCAAGCGCTATGGATTGCGCCGTATTACGCATCGTCTATAATTTTAGATATATTTTTAAAATTTCATTCGTAAATAATAAAGTACACAATATTATAATTAATTTTATTTAATTGTTAATAAATAGCCCCAGCTGCTTGTTTTCATCTTCTTTGACATGGCCGGGATGGGATCGCTGGATAGGGTAACCTGGGTAGAATCTAGATTATAGAAAATAATTATTAGTAACTATAAGAAAAATCTATGATTTTAAATTATATATTCTGTATCTTAGAAGTACTCTAAATACGCTGTAAACCATATCTGAATCATACAAGGAAAACAGGATGTTTGAATGCAGATATGGACGCAGATTGGAATGTTGATTAAAGATAAAGAAAAACTACCCACTTTGTGAGTTCCTGAATGGTGCTGCCCACGTGAATGCACCTTCTAAATAAAAGAGTAGGCATTTTTAAACTGAAATCTAACATAAACCAATGTAAGTCTTCTCACGTTAAGCCATGCGCTTCCATGGTTAATCTCAACATTACTTCTTGTAAAAAACACAAATAAAAAATGTTGAAAGAGGCAAGGCAAAGGCAAGTAAGGAGAGGTGCAAGTACGGGAATGTTCGAACAACCTTTTGCCGTCATAATGTGCGTGGACAGTTGTTGAAATACGCAAAAGGCTCGTACCTCGGCAATGCCAGAAAACAAACAGATAAAGCTAATTTGTGTTCTATATAATTGTTCCGTACGTTATTCATCTTCGTTGAATGCGCTAAAGTAAATTAATATAAACAACTACGGCTACGGATAAAAATATATGAATTATTATGCATTCGAGGTTTTCAACAGGGTACTACCATTATGTGGGGGGGTCACGTGCAAAATAATAAAGAGGAGCAATGTCGAGTTTCAAGCATAGGGGATAAATGTCAGCGAAATAATAAATTAAATTCATTCCTACAATCCACATTCACCGGGGTCTAGTTCTAATTATTTACAATGTTAATTCACGTCCACTACTATACGGGGATCGACACCACACATTCAAACCATTTTAAGGGATTCTGGGGCAGCACCAATCACATAATGTTACTCTGTTCTACGCAACCTCATAGAGTATAAATCCAAGTAACAAATAGATTTAGAATACATTATATAAATAAGCTTAAATTGAAAAAGATGTCAAGCAAATCACGCGGTTCGAGATGGGCTTTACAAGCGCCTATCGGGTATTGAAAAAGTAGAGAAGTCACATATAATTTCTACAAGGGAAATAATACATCAAAGTACTGGCACGATGTATCAGCTTTGGAAAATTGCGACTCACGCACAGCACGTTCTTATTTCAAATTATTTCAAATAAATATCAGCGTAAAAATTTGTACCCGATGCTTCTGAGTCGCGATATACTTTGAATCAAGCTGATGCTATCATATCTCAAAACAGACGATTTTAGATTTTACCGACGAACGGAATGGCGAGATTCTTCATCTTCGTGTAAAAAAGGGGTTTTTAAATTTTTCCACTAAGTTATAAGCGGGCTCTCGAGGTCTTTCTCACGTTTAAAGCGTCTAAATTCTTAATGATTGAGTTATTCTACAGTTATTTTGTACATCGAAGTCGGTGACACAGAAATATGAGATCCTCTTAAGAATATATTTTGACAAATACACATGTAAGAGAATGTTGTATACGAGATATTGTTAAAATGCATCACGAATTGAGCTTAGACCCCTGTTAAGAAAAATTAAAAGCTCCCTTTCTATGGTACGACGAAGGTTCCCGCGGATTCCTATCACAGTGTAAATACGAAGACCGCCTCTGAAGAGAATAGCGGTCAATAGGGTGGGTATGCGAGGGTCTCTATGAGGTTGGCGTCGGGTAGTCGGCACTCACAAGGTGGTGTTCGTGTAGCTGTGGCGGCAGCAAATGGTGAGGCGGCAGCGCGCCCACGAGGGGCGGCTTGACTTCCATCAGGGGGAACACGGGTGCGCACACCGCCTGCACACCGCACGGCCCCACTACTTATCATACTTGTACTAGATTTCGCTTAAACCCTATGACAGCGGAACGGAGCGCGGAAAACGTAGCTAGCGCCTCCCGCACACGGCGGAAAGAAATGCTTTTTAATTTTAATTGAAGTAAATAATCCCTCTATTTCTCAGTATTTATTTAAAAATGATTATAGACGCATGTGTATTTTAAGAAAATAATACCACTGATTTTTTATAAGTTTATATTACCATAAAATGAGAATACATCATCGTAAAAGCTGTAAGAAAACATATATCACGTGTAGCGACTTTATTTTGTTTCTAAAAAATCAAACGGTTTAATTTCTTGAAATAACTACACGTTTAATGTTAGGATATAAAACGTAACACGAGTAATTATGGTCACAAGCGACATATATTTTTCGATTTTCCGCATACCGCTCCGCTGCTCCTACTTTGCACTTTGCACTTACACTACTTGTCTTAGTAAGACACACTATGGTGTACTTAGCGTTAGGCACTTGCCTAAGTACATAGAAGCAGGTTTAACGCACGCATGAAGGCTCAATTTTATTTTAGCATTTCAATAAAATTGTCACGTCCGTAACCATCGTAACCCACTCTTTTATCGTCCACTGCTGGCCACGTGTCTCCTCGTGCACATTGTCTCGTCTTGTGCACGAGGGAAGTATCGTCTTAAAACCACGCTGACCCAGCGGGTTAGCGAGTCGCCTCTTTTAGAGGTGGTGTGGCAGTGGTAGTGGTACCTCAGTGGTAGTGGCTTTGTTGTCCTTTAGTGGCTTTCTACGACATTCACGAGAAGAGATGGGATGGTCTATTCTAAAGCCGGCCGACAATTAGATTAGAATTATTTGCTTTTGTTACATTAGTTTACGTCGCAATGTATTTATCTCCACACGAGTTATTGTATTTAGATCGTGCGTTACAGACAAGATTATTGTAATTGTAAAATGGTTCTGAACTGAGGGTGTCGAAACGGATTGATAGCGTATCGATACTTTAAATGTAGACGTGCCGAAACCCATGTGTCAAAAAGTGAAATTGGATGCGTTTGGCGGAATAAAATGGCGTTCACGTTATATGTTTTTAATAAAATGTTCCTAAAGGTATTTTAGTAGCAGTTTCTTAGCATAAGTAACTCATAAATAGTCCATGCATTTCACGATGACGCGCCCCACTATTTTCTATGAGGCCTATAAGATAGGCGCGGGGTACGGGGAGCTTAGTTCGAAAGTCAGTATCGGGTCGGCCACGACTCAGACCAAATGATTTGTTTAGTTCACGTCACTGCGAATTCTAATCGTAAAAGTTGCTACACTTTTGCAATAAGCATAGAGGTGTATAGAGATTTAGTTCTTTATTAGCTCCTTTACATATTATAAAATAGTTATTTATTATAAATTATAAGTTATTTATTATTAATATTAATTATTAATATTAATATTATATATTAATATTTATTATAATAGTTATTTATTATATATATTTATTATATATAATTAGTTATTTATAAATTTAAAAAAATATAATCCAAATATATTTTATTTATGAAACATATTTACAGTTTGCAAATCGGACTTAAATCTTATCAGTCTTTTAGTCATATTAATAGACAATTTGGGATGTTTTAATAAAAACATAAATTATTATTATTCACAAAGTATTGTATAGTAAATTGTAAAATTATACGTTAAATTTAAATTAATAATATGTTTTGTAAAATTATTGTTAAATTTAAATTATTAGCATGTTTTTCATTTGAACAACATGTCTATTTAATAGTAGTTATGTTAAGTAAAAATAAGTAATGATCTTTCCAGCATCTTTTCAGTCCGTTACGCTAATTAGAATTCTCTCTCCTGATTGGCTGATTGTTAGTGTGTGTGAACAAATATCCCAATTAGTGCGTATCGATACAACTCCCACACGTTCAGTTTTGCGTAAAACGTGTAAAGTCTGCATACATTTGCACTGTAAACGCTTCAAATAAAAGTGGGGCGCGTCTTTGTGAAATACATGGACTACATTTAAATGACGATATACAGGCTAAAGTACCACTATCAACAGATAAACGCACTCTCGTGTTTAATTTTGCTTATCATAAATATCCCTATATGTTGGGTTTGTAACTGCAAATACCGTTAAATTTAAAGTTGACAGAGACAATGTAACGAATCCTACTCCTAAACTTCATTTCATCTACCATAAATAACACTAAATACAATTTCTTCAAAAATTAATCCCAAAAATTGAGTTACGTCACATGACATGCCAATTTTTTTCTTTTTTGTCTATGCTTCGGTTAATGTGCAGTGTGCAAGGAGAATGCACGGTAAAAAGTTTCTTGGTAAAATTGTCCAAAATTATTTATACCTCACATAATTTATGACTTTTGATACTGCGGTGACACTACACAATATATAAAATTTTGAAAAATCATTTTGTTGAATCACTGTTGACAGTAGTTGATTTGAAAAAAATATCCCTTAATTTTCTAGATAGGTATAATTATGGGCCTATGTCCAGCAGTGGACGTCCAAGGGCTGAAATGATGATGATGTATAATTATGTAAAACTAAAATATCTCGAAATATGAGAAAGATAAAGCATTTATTAATATGTAAGAAAAGGACCACAATAGATAACCAATGACATCATTTCTCTATAGTGGCGTTACAACCACGAGTCACTGAGATAGCAATATTCCTCACCCGAAATCTCATATCTACCTAATGTTATTTTGATAAATATTTTTATGTAGATTTCATTTCTCATTTAATTGTCGAATAAGAAAGAGAACGTATCTATAACAATTAAACAACTTTGAACGGTTTAAATCGCGTATATTTAACATTATTTATATCCCGACGTTTGGAACACTTTGCAGTGGACGTGGTCACGGGGTAACTAATTGATTTTATTTGTCACTTGAGTTATTAAGAAATTATTTGTACTACCGTCTGAAATTTTTTGAACTGAATTATTTCAGTTCTGAATTTTTGACCGTCTGAATTTTTTCAGACGGTAGTACAAATAATTTCTTAATAACTCAAGTGACAAATAAAATCAATTAGTCACCCCGTGACCACGTCCACTGCAAAGTGTTCCAAACGTCGGGATATAAATAATGTTAAATATACGCGATTTAAACCGTTCAAAGTTGTTTAATTGCTATGTATAGTAATCGCGAAAACCTAAGAAAATAGAACGTATCTATTTCAGAGAGTCAAGTACACACACTGCAAATACAATTTTATTGGAAAATAATTCTGTTGGATAAATAATACACGGTTAAATAAAAATACCTGCACCTTCTTAACGCTGAATTTCTATCATTAAAACTAACAACTTTTATTCTAAAACATTTCTGTCATTTATTTTTTAAATAAAGTCTCTTACTTTATTATTCTGTACTACTCACTGAACAATGCCATAAAATAATGCCGTACACTCCATTCATAAACAGTTGCTGATGGATCTGCTACTATTAGATATGTACATGTATATAAATCGGTGCGAGTGTACGTACGCAGTGAGTAGGTGGTAGTTTGTGTGGAAAAAAGAGCTAAATTTTAAAAAGTTGTAGTTCAAAAGTAGTTAGCTTCAATGATAGAATGTTAAAGTGGAGGTATTTTTTATTTAACCCAGTATAAAGTACAGACTCAATCGTAATGTAATACTTACGTCTTGTGCAGGCACTGCGTAATTCCCTTGGATAGTGTAGGCCTGTCCGCCGGCTAAGATCACTGGGCCTGCTACGTTAGGCTTTGGTCTGTATGGGATTGTTGCGCCTTTCGGCGGACTCTGAAACGTTACAAAATAAAAGGTATATATGTATTAAAAACGTAAATTTTATTTTTCACACTATCCTATTCCGCCAATGTACAGACTGCAAAATAGATAAGTTTGCAGGCAACTCGCCTTGCTTACTACGTACAACAACATACGCACGCGGAGACATGACGTTATCTTATTCGCTGAATACGTAGTAATAAAATTTTACTGACGGTTCTCATAGCCTTAAAACAAAATACAAACTCTGAAATACTATGTCGATCGGAAAACACCAATATAAGGCTGTTTCTTCGACTTGTCTAGAGCATACGATCTGGTTTTCTATAGTATTATGGAATAAATTGAAACACATAAAATTAGCTATTAAATTAGTTAGTATCTTCAGGTATTGGTAAGGAAACCAAATCAACTACGTTAGATGGGCTAATACGTTGTCCGAACCATACATGTATCGCGGATGGTGACGTATCCACTTATCACCAGGTGGACTACAGGGAGGTTTAAGTTCACCTGGTCTGTTTAACGTCATCATGAATGGGTTGATCGAGGTGCTCAGCAGCATGCATGTCAGATTTTTTTTTAGAATAGATGTCAGATAATCGGGTGGGCCACATGATGGTAAGTGGTCACCGCCGCCCATGGACACCTGCAACACCAGGGGGCTTGCGGGTGCGCTGCCGACCTTACAGAACTCTGTACACAACTCTTTTGAAGAGCCCCATATCATAGAATAATAGAAAAACCTTGGCTGGCAATTCATTCCTCAACTTTCGGGTTCGCGGTATAAAGTGTCATTTTGACCGCACTGTAGGCAGCGACTCTTATGTCAAGGTAGTGCGGATGAACCGCACGACGATGACGAGCAGTGCGATGGTAAAAATCGAAGTGGGCATCAAATTGAACAGTTTTTCAGAAAATTCCTCATTATATAGGTGGTAGAAAACGCAGAGAGATGCAATATCTCTTCGGATGCTGAGCGCTTCTAGACCACCTGTGAGAGTGGGATCGTCGACAATTCGGACAGTACGTCGTTGGACGGAGTCAAAAGGGTCCAGCTGGTATTTCGGTGCACCGGCACTTTCATGTGGTGTGAGAGGTGTGAGATTTCATGTGTGTGAAAATAGTGGATTTTCTTGTCACATAGTTCCATTTTTTTTCAAATGGCAACTTAGACATTTTTTTCAACTTAGACCATGAAGAATGTATGTGAACGTGAAACGTCAACCAAGCATTCATACAATCACAAATATCTTTGATTACTATAATAAGATCATAACTTTAACGTTCATATTCGGTGATGTAACTAAAAGCAGATTTTGTTTTACAATGTTGTGTTTGCAGTTGATACCACCTATCCGCCCATCAAATATAACAATAAGGAAACAATAATACATACCTCTAGCATAACGCAGCAGATGTGATAAATGCACTGTGTGATGGCGTCGCACGTGCCGCTGATAGTCACCGCTCTTTCAGTCGAGTTCGGCAACATCTCACTCGCCACCTGAAAATTACCAAAGCTTTGGGTTTCATGTTTTGTAATTTATATTTTATATATATATAGAAGAGATGACAAACGACCGGGCGGTACACATAATGGTAAGTTGTCACCCCCTGGACACCTGCAACACTAGGGGATATACGAGTGCGCTGTCAACCTTGCAAAATCCTGTTCACAGCTCTCTCGAAGTGCCCCACAACGAAGCAAAGTGGAAAAACCTTTTATAAATTATAAAAGTTATTTATTATATTATAATTATAAATTTCAAGTAAGAAGTTCTACATTGTATTGCTTTGGATTCACAATAAAAAAAATTCAATAATCGATAGCTTCAGAAATTGATTTTAGCATTAAAGTAATATATCTTAATATTCCAAGCGAAAGCACAAACATTAAACTTTTAAACTGTGTCCTTGAAAAAGTTGACTTTGGCGTATCAACTTACTAGGTGGTGGGCTAATATACCCGTAATTAACATTCCCTGTTTATAATAATTACTTATAGAGATTGTAGTCTATAGACTATGGAGGGTTCAAAAACAGGGGTAACTAATTGTGGTGGGCTAGTTTTAGACTCCAATATAAGTTATGTGTATGATGGGCTATATAAGTTTTTTTTCTGCCAGGGATTATGGTCATACTGAGAAACCATCTTCACAAAATGTGATGTTGACAAACATCAGTCTTCAGATTTTGTCATAGAGAGTTGGAAATTACAATGCACATTCTGACTGTCCATCCAACTTTGGCATGAAGATGCTTATATGAAGTTTTTTACATGGAGATCACCTATTGAGTTCAGATATGATCAAGGACTATTGTTCTGTTTATGGAATTTGTGGGTCCTGTGAGTGAGCCTTTAGGGCCAAGTAACCCTCATTACAAAATTCGATTGAACACTGTCACCTCTCTAGTCATGTGATACTGACAGCTGTCATCCGCACCATACTAGAGCGTAAATAGTGTAGTACGTACCTGGATATTAGCGCCGGTGACGTCACGAATCTCCTTGATCTTAGAGCCGCCTTTGCCGATGAGCGAGCCGCACTGCGAAGCGGGCACGATGAGCCGCAGCGTGATCGGCGCGCGGGATCCGCCGCCGCCGCCTTCATTGAACTGCGAGCACCACTGTAATCACGCACTCCTCAACTTAAACCGGGCACTACACTTGGGGACACGGAAAAAGTATCGATTCTTTTCGGTATCGAGTACTTTTTTGTTTGATACCGATACTTTTGTACTCAATACTTTTCTATCGATACTTTTACTCATATGATACTTTAAGGCAGGCATCGCATCGAAATAATGGACATTTAATACTATTCAAGAGGACAGTATCTCAATGGCTCCTACGTACAAAAGAACATGTCAAAATATCTTTTTTATTATTACATCAAACTGAATGGTATGTGAATATGCACCTGCCCACAAAAAAAATGTATAAAAATGAGTATTTCTGTGTTATTTACAGAAGTATATACAAATAAGTACAGATATATTGATTGAAATGGAGTCGTAGACACAGATAAGTACACTCTTCCATGTCTACTTGGTTTGCAATAGCGC
Source organism: Sesia apiformis (assembly GCA_914767545.1). Taxonomy (NCBI): domain Eukaryota; kingdom Metazoa; phylum Arthropoda; class Insecta; order Lepidoptera; family Sesiidae; genus Sesia; species Sesia apiformis. The sequence continues at coordinate 11,188,983 of OU611953.1, forward strand.
GCCACAGGAGCATGTTCACAGATAAATCGAAGTTAACGTTATTTACGGGGGGAACTCCTGATCTGTGCGAGTCCACTTTCCTTTACTTAAATCGAGTTATGTCTATATAATATTTATAATAAGAGCTAATAAAAGTACCTATACTCCAACTAATAAATTAAAATTAAGTTATTTTAAAACTTCAGTATTCAAATATTTGCCCCAGGGTTCTTTTATTGAATTTGTTAAAATTATTTTAATTTTTTTCTTCCTAATATAAACAGATATCTAAGACTTATCTGTTTTTGCGATTTCCCCAAGTTGGAGTATAAACAGTTAATTAGTAGTTTTTCGCACAAAAACAAAATAATTAACCACAGTATAATAACAGTATACTCTCTAAATATTATTATATAATTATATAATATAACAACGAAAATAATTATATTATTATCTTTTAATCTCGAATATAAGTATTTGAAACTTCAATTGGCTCTCCTGTAAAGTACAATTTTGGACATGTAGTTTTGTACGTAGAATCTATAAGATAAATCGGTACCGAAAATTATGTCGATGACTTTAAAGTATCGATATGTAGGATTGTCGATGTTTCTTACGGTATCAAATCAATATGTATGCACGAAAACTGGTAAAATATGTGAATTGGATTGTCAAGTTTTCGACATTTTTTTTAGCTATCAAATGTCTCTATTACTAGGAACTTGCAAAAATACGTACAAGAAACTTTGTAAAAGTATTCAGGAAAGTACTTTGTGAGATGTTGGGTTGTCAATGTTTAAGAAACTTTTAGAAAAACTATCAACACTTTGATACTTTTTTGCGATACTACTCATGTAAAATGAAGTACGATTCAATGTACCGATACTATTGAATCGCTACCGTGTCCGTAAACTCATCCTGGGAATTCTCGGAAAGAACTCCGCAAAAATGAAGCATCATTCACGGTTTCTCAATATCGTTCTCGCGCTATAGTCGGATTTTTTATTTGAGTCAGGAATATGACATGTAGAACTGTCAATAAAGTGTCATCTTCGTACAAATATCACTCTGTTTGACAGCTCTACATGTCATGTCTCTGAATAAAAAATCCGACTTTAGCTCGAAATTGATGAGGAAGTAGCAGCTGCCGCTGCTCTTGGCGCCTTAAATTATGATCGTATATATCACACTAAAAAAGTAAAAAAAGGCGGAGAAAGAGATGGTAGATGCCGATAGTACACCGGAATAGGACAAGGCTACTTTTCACGACACATTGAGAACCCGCGAGAATGTATAGACGCATTTTCAGTTCTCGCCCGAGAACCCTTTATTTCGGGCACATAATACAGACACCGAACGGAGAACAAGGCGAGAACAATGAAGCGTGCACATATTACATAAAGTACGGATAAAGAGAGCTCTGACAGTTTGAGTTGTCTATTTCACGCAAAAATATTTAAAAAAAATATGACGCATTAATCGAAAATAAAAAATATTTTATATATTTTTATATAATCGGATGTCAATGTTTATTGTTTTTTTCAAATTGTATTTTAACGTAATATTGTTCAAAACATCAATTAATAAATCTGTTTTCCTCTATGTAAATATATGTTCCTAATATGTAAATTCACACGCTCTTGTAAAGGAACGTAAATTGTGCTAGTGCTTCCAATCCTTTTTTTTTCTTATTATTTATCGATGATCAACTACTCATAACAATATAATAATGCTTAATATTGTATTTAATAATGTCGATAATAAAATAAAATCGATATAATAAAAATAAATCTTAAACGTTCATTAGCGCTGACGTGGCGCGCGACGTTCAGTGTTCATTTTTATAACACTAGTTAAAGCATTGGCTAACATTATATCGGTGATCTACAGCAAAAAAATTAGGTGGCAAGCGATCGTCTAAATTAGGGCAGGAAATATACAACTTTTATTAAAGGGCATTTATTGCACATATGAGTCATACAAATAGCCCCTGGGTGCTATGAACATCACCCGCTCAAAATTGCATGTTTGGTGAAATAGCAAAAAAAAATGGGGATGGTAATAGGTAGTAAATTATCGGTGGCGTTCACGGTGCCGCGCCGGACGGAGATGGAGGGTGGTAAATTTAATTATATTAGTGAATGTAGTTCACATTGTAAGCAATGTAGAACTATTTACTCGAGATCAACCGTAAAAGCTATTGAGCCTTTGAACATCCCTGACTCATCCTATAAGTGGCTATGTGACACCAGCGCATCTACTCTCGCACAGCTTCGATCTCGCGCTATCTTTCAAGAGATCGATTCAAGTTTCATTTTTCTATTATTGTAAAAAAGTGAAATGAGCCAATAGTTGTGTGCTTTGTTTCACATTGAATTATCTGTTTTGTCATAAATGAGGATTCGGTTTTATGACAGAGTAGGACACGATGAAAAGGACTCGTAAGATTCATCTTGACACAGTTGGTGGCGCGTTTAGCGACTTGCTGTGCTATGACAGTTTGAAAATTGTTTTTAAATATTCTTATTTCAATATAAATGTGTATTTTAATATGACTAAGCAGTACTAAAATAACTTACATTGTATTAAGTCAAATCAAATAGTCAATAACAAAGTCATATGCCTATATGAATCTGAACAAATAAACCATACTGTCAGTATAAACTTTAATTAGCATTGGTTAAGATTTTATAACATAAAATACTTTGTTTCAAGATTATGTTTAGAAACATATTCTAATATTTGATTTCTCAGGTAAAACAATAGAAAAATATTACTTTTTTTTAAACCTCACTAAGGTCTCAATATTTGGGAAACTAGAACCAACAATAAGGTCCCTTTTCTCAGATAATGCCACATATATACTTGTCAAGTAAATTGGGCATATTTTTTTCTATAGTTCTTGTAAATAAATAATACTTCTCCCTTCTAGTGCTACTCTCTCCCTACTCTCCTCTCTCTACTCTCTCCTCTACTCTCTCCCTTCTCCCTCCCTTCTCCCTCCTCTTCCATTTTCTGTTTTTATAAATCTCGTTTTTATAAGTACTCTTACCATTTGTATGCGGAAGCTTTACATCTTTACGCTCAAGCTGACGCTAATAATCTAAATAAAAGAGCTAAAACCTTGATTGGTGTCACATTTCTGAATGGTCAGCCAGATTTGGTGTAGCAGTAAATGCATTTAAATGCCAATCAATTATCTTGGGCAGTTCTAGTTGTTTGTGCAGTCTTAATTGAAACACTGTTGCATCCATTCTTTACAATTGGTCATCAATAGCTCATCTGACTTGGGTTCCCTTTATAACTGAGCAGGGCCGTCTTAAGTCTATTCTGCGCCGGGGTGCGGGAGTGTATCCTAAGACAGTCAAACATCCTATTGTGTATCCTATGACAGTCAAATATCCTATTGTGTATCCTATGACAGTCAAATATCCTATTGTGTATCCTATGACAGTCAAATATCCTATTGTGTAATTGTTTACTATAGCGTTATATTTTTTCATTACCTTTAAAAGGTGAGCGCCCGGGGTGCACCGCACCCCTTGCACCCCCTGGTAAAGACGGCCCTGTAACTGAGGTATGTCGGAAGTGTCAAACTCTCTCCATAGCCTGTACTGCTTTAAAAAATTCTGCTATCTGGTACTAAGTCTTTGTTGGTGCATTCACTTATCTTGGCCATTATTGATAACGCCGATGTTTGTTGCTCTAATATTACTGAAGACCTTCTTAACAAATTTTATCGTCTTCTTAACAACTGTTTACGTTTTATTTTTGGTTTACGTAAATATGACCACATCTCTTATTACCGTTCTAAGCTTAAATGGCTACCTATCCGACAGCGCCGAGATGTAAGAATACTCTGCAATTCTATATGATATATAGAATTCTATAGAATAAAGTTCTATATCTTCTCAATTCTATATGATCCAAGTTGCCCAGAGTATTTGAAATGTAAATTTCAGTTTCTGAGTGACACCCATGACCATCATCTTCGTTCCACTACCAACTCCTTACTCCAAGTCTCTTCTTGCCATACTGGCTTTATAACCAAATTTTTCACTGCGCAGGCAACTAGACTCTGGAACACCATCCCCACTGACAACCAGAAAGCTAACAATTTTTTTTTAAAAGATGCTTTGGTGACATTACCTCTCCATTTCTCGTCGCTAGCTATCTTTTCTTTCATTTTTATTTCACTTTTGTCAGCAATATGATTTTTATAATCTTTCCCTTAATATAAGTTATGTAGATATTTTATTTATGTAATGTATTCATTGATTGTGTATACCTTGTATGTATTATAATCATTCTTATGCATGTAAGTTTGTATGTATGTAATATAATAGGTCGGGAGAAAGTCTTTTCGTATTTTGTATGTATGAAGTTGTGATCCAATATCTTCGATTGAACTGGTTGTACCTGGCTGGTTATGATACGATTAAAAAGGTAATATTTAAAAAAAAGAAATAAAAAACTGTTTCCCGCCATTTTTCAATTGTTTTTCTGTCCAAGAAAATGAGTGAATCTAACGAAGAAATTCGATACATTTTAAAGTTTTATTACAAAAAAGGGAAAAGTGCGACACAAGCCGCGAAAAAAATTTGTGTCATTTATGGACCTAATGCAGTGTCAGTAAAAGTAGCACAAAGTTGGTTTAAGCGTTTTCAGTCAGGAAATCTTAATGTTAAAGATGCAGTTTGCTCCGGTCGCCCTGTTTTGTCGGTAGATAAAGTTGATGCTATTTGTGAAAAAGTGAAGCAAGATCGGCATATAAGTAGTTACAATATTGCTGATGAACTGGGCATTGACCACAAAAGAGTTTTGACTCATTTGAAAAAGTCTGGATTCACAAAAAAGCTCCATATTTGGGTACCACACGAGCTTACTGAAAGAAATCTAATGAACCGTGTACTCATTTGCGATTCTCTATTAAAACACAATGAAACCGAACCATTTTTGAAAAGATTGATCACTGGTGATGAGAAGTGGATCACTTACGACAAGAACGTGCGGAAAAGATCATAGTCTAAGTGCGGCCAAGCTTCACAGACTGTGGCGAAACCCGGATTAACGCGTAATAAGGTGATGTTGTGTGTATGGTGGGATTGGAAGAGCATCGTTCATTATGAGCTTTTACCACTGGGCAAAATCATCGATTCGGATCTCTACTGCCAACAGCTGATGAGACTAAAGCAAGCAATTGAGAAAAACCGCCCGGAATTGATCAACAGAAAGGGTGTAGTCTTTCATCATAATAACGCCAGACCACACACATCTTTGGCCACTCAGCAAAAATTGAGAGAGCTTGGTTAGGAAATGTTGATGCACCCACCCTACAGCCCTGACCTTGCGCCCTCAGATTTCCACTTGATTCGGTCTCTTCAGAATTCTTTAGGTAGTGTAAGGTTAACATCAAGAGAGGACTGTCAAAACTACTTGTCGCAATTTTTTGACCAAAAATCCCAAAATTTCTACAGCAACGGGATCATGTCTATCTACAAGATGGCAACAAGTTATAGAACAAAACGGTGCATATACATTATAATTAAATGTAAATAAACTTTTAAAAAATTGTCTTCAATTTGTATATAAAACACGAAGAAACTTTTTCCCCGACCTTATATGTAATGATGATGTATTATATTTACCACACCATCTAAATAGGCATGATGACGGATTTTGAAATCTGCTTCTATAATGTAGATTCACGTCTACTGTTTCCGAAAATAACATTATTTCAGCAATAAAATAAGTTTTAACGTAAATTATGCATTTTTTTTCTATCTACTTTTTCTATTATGCGCGAAAACACTCGCAGGTGTCATGGCGTCGCTTGTGACGTTACACCTAGGTAAACGTAGGTAGGTAAATCAATCGAAGTTCAAGCGACACGGTGATGTTTACTGAGGCGTGACGTCATTCGCTCTGATTGGCGTTTTAGTTAACATGGCCGAGTGCAGTATTTTATACTTTTATTTTATTGAAAATATTATTAATCTCAATGTTTACATTAAAACTGGTTAATTTATTAGAATTCTTTCAACATATTTTTTTCTCTAACATCATTTATTCTTTAATTCTTTAATACTGTCATCATGCCTATTGTGTCTGTCATGCACCTCCTAATTGAACTTCTCTGATCAATCGAAAGGTTGGCTGGAAGATAATGAATGCCTTAAAGTATTAAGCTCGCGATTTTGTACGATATTGTGCAGTGAAGTGTAAATGAATAAATAATAATAAAATACTAATGTATTGAAAACTGACCTCTTCAAATTTCTTGCATATGAGTGTGAAAGCCTTGAATATAGCACTTGTGATGCCAGTGACGGTGACAATGCGCTCTGGGCACGATCCATCCGATATGTTGATTTTGGCTCCCGACTGCAAATGCAAACAATAATAACTTCAATTGAAACTTGTCTTAAGGCAGATCATTATAAAGAATGCCTCTAAGTGCATAAAAACGTATAAAATTTTCACCCAACACAAAATACAACAATTTATGAATCAATGTTTTAAAAAAAGAAAAAATATTTGTTATATACAAAACTTCAGATTATTTTAAAATGTAGATTTCTATTAATAAAGAAATAGGACAATTATTATTACTTTAAAGAGATATAACTATATATTATAAAATTAATAAATATTTTTTAAACAAAAACAGGCTACATTGTTTATTAAACAGGGAAATCCAAATAAACAGGTAAAACGATCAAATAAAACAAACTTACCTCTTCTCTAAATCTTTTAACAATCTCTCCCTTTTTTCCAATAATACTGCCGACTTCCTGTAAACAAAACATTAAAAGTCATTAGACATTGTATTTAACAAACTTAAATTCACTCTGAAAATAGTTTCAAATAGATGGGATCAAATCATTGGCAAATATTGTCCAACGACTACAGGCGTAATTAATGCATTCGCGCTAAGATTTATGGCACAAAAGATTTCCTGTCTGGTGGCCAATAATAGTAGCAGTGCCGAGTAATTCTTTGCAGCAATAATAGATGCATTGGAGATGGATCATGACAGTTTTAGTGTGGTTGCATCGTATTGGCTTGTATCTGGCAATAGGGCGTGATGACTCCCGTAGTATGTGAACAATGCTCTTGCATCTTGTCACCCAGTACTTCTTAAGACGCAAATAGCAAACCTGACGAATGTTGTAAGCAAAACGGGTTCAAAGAACTTTGATACTGTGATGAAACACACTGATTTGCATAAATTGCGCGCCTAGTATTACACCTTTATAATTAAATGCACTAAAAGCATTGTTAATGAGTTAATTTTGTCTCCTAATTATTACCACTTTCGCACATTCCTCAATGAAGAGTTGCATATTGAATGCTGAACATGTGGCTCTCACTTAAAGCATGTGTTGTCTGGTGATTTTACGTTTTCTTATTATGTTGCTTAATGTGTTGAATGTATAAAAGAGACATCAATTGTTTTATGTGGATACATTTGTTGTTGTTTTAAGTGTTCATAAGACAATTATGTTAGAAAACAGTAAGATTAACATACGAAATTGTACTTTCATTCATGTTTTTAATGCTTCAGTTTTATAGCACCAATTAATTATTTATACAATAAAAATATTAGATGTGAAGATAGGCAAGTACATAAAATACAGTGCAAGTGTAAAGTTATAAATGAACAAATGGAGGAGTACTTTTAGATTTACATTATATCTATATATATTTTAATATCTACTTTTAAAGAGTCACTATCATACAATATTTATGTGAAGTTTCACTTGACATAAATATTGTATGTAATTCGTTGGATGGTACTACTCTTTAGCAATTAATTATTTTGTGTAACGAGTTGTTAAAAACATCCAAAAAAATGATCATGAAGGTTATTTTTTTGGACATCTAGCAGACATTAGGGGCTGATGCTTTACTCTATTCCACAGGCGCTTACTGGGTTGCTGTATTTAATAGGGGCAGATCGAGCTGTGAAGATGATCCCCGTTCTGGTCGGCCTTCCAACTCCGTCGCGGAAGAAACGTCAGACAAGTGGAGTTTTAGTTTAGGAGTCAGGAGATTTAGTTTTGGAAGACAGATGATTGACGAAAAATATTTAGGAGAGACTAAAGATTTCGTTTCGCAATGGGTAATCCATTTTAACGGATACTTTAGGATTCAAAAAAGTATTGGCACGATGGCTTCCGCGAATGTTAACTAAAGAAAACAAAAACCGACGTTTGGAAGTTTCAAAGCAGAATCTCGAAATCCTTCGGCATGATACTGATAAATTTTCTGGTCGCTTTGTAACCATGCATGAAACGTGGGTCCACTATTTTGATCCTGAAATGAAGAAACAAAATATGTCTTGGAAATCTACTCCACCCATGAAAAAATATAGAGTTCTTCCGACCGCAGGCAAAGTTATGGCTTTTGTGTCATGGGATTTTGAAGGACTCCTTTTTATTGACTACATGCCGAAAGAAAAATCGATAACAGGTGGCCATTATGCAGATTTGATACCAAAAAATTGATCTAATTTGATTGTGCGTGAAGAAATTAAAGAAAAACGTCGAGAAAAATTGGGCATGTTGTTTCACCCCGATATAGCTCCAGCTCATTGATCCGAAGTTGCATTCACAGCAATCCGCAAAGGTGGCTTCAAAATTCTTAATCACCTACCATATTTATGGAACTGAGCCCCTAGTGATTTTCACTTATTTCCAAAAAGGGAACATATCCACGGAACAAAAAATTTGATGATGATGATGCTATTATAGCTGCCGTAAAGGGTTTTTTGAAACTCAAGAAAAGCATGTTTTTCGGAAGGATTAAGGATATTAGAAAAACGTTATACTAATGAGGACTAAACGTTATTTATTATGGAGCTACAGGGAGATTATGTAGAGAAATAAAATGTTTTTATTTGAATTTCATTGTTTTAATGATTCTAAGAACTTTGATTCATCCTCGTATCGAAATCTGTAAAGCTAAAGTTTGATCATAAACGTTTAACCTTTTAATTCTTGTACTCATTATTTTTTATACAGTACATATTTTGGTAAATAGCACCATAACATGATCACTCATTAATTACAATTACAAAACGACAACTTCGATGTACAGAGCAAGTGCCAATAGCTGGATACTTGCCAAATGTACTTTGTATTGGATTACAGCCAATTAAAAGTATCTACATGTAAGTTTTGATTATACATTGGTGTTATCATGCATAGTGGTATATGTGTCACAGCTATCTAGTCACATCTAGGTGCACTAAATTAGTGCTACAGTTGAGCAATAATTTAATACTATAATAATAGCAATAGAATAAACACATGCAATTGGAAAGGGTTCTCTGTTAAGTTGCGGAAAGACGTTGCATCTCTCTGTGTGTTCTACCGCCTGTACAATGGGGAATGCTCTGAAGAATTGTTTAATATAATGCCCACTTCGGGTTTCTACAACCGCACCTCCCGTCACAGAAGTGCGGTCTATCCGCATTTCCTCGATACGGAGGTGTCGCACACTGTTCGGTTCAAAAAACATTTTATACTGCGAACCCATAGGCTGTGGAATGAACTGCCTCAAGAGGTCTTTCCATTAAGCTACGACATGGGGTTCTTCAAGAAAGCCCTGGTGTTGCAAGTGCCCATGGGCGGCAGTAACACTTACAATCACATGGGACCGCTTGCTCCTCCTCCGACTATTTTATATAAATTTACATCAGTTTGGTTTGGTAATAATTTTACATCAGGTTAATAATAAAAACATATTTTTGTATACTTAATTGTCGAATATATAAGAAGTCAAGAATAAAATTAAAATCTAAGTCATGACTGGCATAATTTGGGCTTCTATCATATGCCATTGTCTTGAGTTCAAATAAAAGAGAAACAAGAAAATACTGTTTAAAAGGGTGTCCATGGTCTTTTTACCATTAAAAAATGTTATTGAAATAGTATATTTAGTTTGTTTTAACAACTATATCTCAATCGGCGTCAGACTGGCGTTTGCCAGCCGGGCCCCAGCCCGCGCAGGGCCCCCCACGGGCCTGGCTTGCGGGGCTTGCCGCAAGCCAGGCGGTAGGTAGGATAGGAGGCCCGCGCAGGCTAGGTCCCAGCTCTTGCAACCTAAATGTAAACTGGATCAGATAGTTCGTTCATACAATTAGAGAGAAATGAAATAGATATTTTCCGATAGTATCCCATCTACCATTATCCAGTCTCGGGCCCCGGGCGGAGCCACCCGGGCCCTTCCGGCCCAGTCCAACCCTGATCTCAATTACAAAAAGTTGTATGAAACTGCAAATCATTTATTTTTAAATTTTCATCAACCAATCCACACTGCCCCTGGAAGGTAGATTATGGGCTGAAACCTGCTAGTACTAAGGGACTAATAAGGAGCATGGGTTCTTTTACTAAGAAGCCCATGTCCTGCAGTGGGATATTATAGACATTATCAATATCATACTAAAACTTTAAAAAGTATAATAACCATTATACTCCTTTAAGTAATAATACCTTTGTTTCAATGCTAATTATACTTTATAGTTAACTGCTTAGCAAGTTTTTATAAAGACATAAAAACATTCAGTAAGCAAGTCTAAATGGTCTACAAATAGGATCTTATGCTAGGCATCCATACAAATGCCCACAACTTAATAAGATTAAAATATCAATGTTATATTAGATTACCATTCTTTGAAAACTCTTTTGAGAGACAATAATGCTTTATGTTTTTCGGTTTTTACACCTAACAACAGGGAAGGCAACAAAATAGGCCTATGTTACTAACATATTACTACTATGTTACTACTACAGCATTATGCTACAATGTGTATTGGAGAGAGCCTTTGGTGTAATTATGGCAAGTATGTACTTTATAAGTAAATTTAAAATATACATGTTTATTTAAAGTGACTTTGTATGACCAAAGTATTGATATGGCCTAACATTTTCTAAATTAAAATTTTGTTGTTTTAAGATTCTGTTTAAATATAAACATGCTGTAACATCTGATTTTTAAGATAAAACAATAAAAAAATATACTACTTTTTAAGAAGATTTCACTAAAATCTCAATATCTAGGAAATTACATCTGACAATAAGATCTCCATTCTCAGATAATATATATGACATACTTATAAATATGAGCATAATGTAAGTTTACATAAGCAAATGTTTATATTTGAAACATAGTCATTGGCAGGAGTAATAAAAATATTTTTTTAAATATGATTACTATTACTGGAAAATTTTAATGAAAGCTATGGATGGCTTATACAGTGATGTCAAACACTACATACTAAACATAACAAATAATAAGGATCAAACTACACTACTAGGAAAATAGGCAGGATACGGTGCATGAGCATTTTAGAAGGCAAATTGTTAGTTAAAGAGTACACTTCCACAAGATCGACAACAAAAATCAGAAAAATATCACGTAGCAATTTGTGTTGATTTAGAAAATTTTTTTTTTTTCTTACCTTCCCCTGCATAATCAATCTGATAGTAAGGGTGACTTTGGAGTCTTCGTCGTGGAGTATGGGACCCTCAGCCTTCAGATCCATGCTGGAGGAGGTGTCCGTAGTGTCTCGCGAAATATTGGCTGCGTACGGGACTACGTGTGGGCAGGCACAAGGGACACTCCACTCAATCTAATGGCTGGGACTCTGGGGCTCTTGGCACGCACTGCAGGCAGGGTAAGCTGGAAAACAGGCGCAAATCTCAATAGGGGCGTCCATAGGTCACGAGCTTACTAAAGGTGTGGGACATGGGCAATCGTCCTTGTTTGAAGCAAAACTGATTACCGAATATTTATTTACAGTGACGATCGGCGGCAAGCGTAACGGAATGAGGGCGGCGAATGAGGATCTTGACGCTATTATAAACTAACTGGTCCCAGGTCCGACCGGATTCTGCGGCTGTAACGCGACTCGGCTCGCTCGGACCGGCGAAACCGTTACTTGAACTCCAATACTTGTTCGCGACATAACCTCAGCGACGCTCCTCATGGCTAGCCGACCGGGTTATCGATCCCGTATATCCCAAACAAAATTTATCTACACTGTGCCAAGACAACTTCTTACCTCGTAAAGATTTTCACCGTGCAACAATAACATAACAAATCTTATCACTAATATTATCACCAAGACGTGTATAAAATCACACTTATCACAATTTTCTTTGTCACTTACTATTAAAAAATTAAATAAAACGCGACAAAGATGACGCGTCGAAGTACCTTGTGAAGCTTGTAATGTCATAGACAATTTGTGGAATAATGTGCTGACCATAGCGCCTCTATCGGCGTGAGCATGGTTATTTTGACAGCGAAATGTCATTACGGTCGGTAAAACAGGCTATTACATCCTCCCACCACAACCCATTTTTACAGCCGGGAAAATATAAAAGTTCTTCAACTATGAAGGCAAGTATTTTGATTGAACTTTTTGGCGGGAACCCGAGAAGTAAAGATTAGTTTTTGTTTAATTATTATAACAATTGTACATTGTAGGATTTGTGGTTTAATAGTGATAGTTTATTAAACTTTAAAGTGCTTAGTGTTAGTGTATAAATTTTTGAGGTAATTAAATAAAAGTGTGAGACTGCATTTTTCGTTTTCTTTCATGGAGTCCAACCCTGTCCTCAGTAAACCTATTATCACTTTACTGAGCGTCTCCTACATCGACAGGACTGGATAATGAATTAATGACGTGTTAAAAACAATTCTGTTTTATTATTACCAAGTGTGTGGTCCAATGGCTATGCCAGAGTCCTATATATATATATATATATATATATATATATGTCATATAGGGGTTAAAGTATAAAATTTATTTATTCTCATTCAGACAGTTATTGCCACTTACATGAGAACTTACAGCTATAACACATAATATAAAGTTAACAGTTAATTTAACAGAGCAAAAAGAAAATTAGCAAGTCGTTTCATTTCAATATTTTAAAGTTTGTGTGTAAATAATCTACTTAATTATATTAGGGGTTAACCCCTATATATATATATATATCTAAAAATAGTAATCGTTACAATTAGTGGGCGCTAAACCACTCTATTCTATTATATTATTATTTTTAGAGAAAGGTTGATAAAACTTCTGAAAAATATTTTCACATAAAACTTACGATTAAGACTTTGAAAAGATGTTTTACTATTTTGTTATTGTTTTTAAAGATCACATTATGTACATTAGGTGCTTACCTATGAAATGACCGATTTTATTACTGGCCACTTTGAGTTTCGATATATTCTGTTCTAATACGAATTTCAAAATAAAACAAAATACATCTAATAGCTACGATGTTCTTATTTCAAAATCAGTATTTCATTTGTTTTTCTGTACCCAAATTTTGTTCATGTGATTGTCTTAAAAATAAAATGAATAAATTGAAAATTCGTGCTATTTTTGAATATGAGTTTCGTCGCGGCACGAACGCAAGTCAGACAGCTCACAATATCAATAGTGTGTATGGATGGGCCAAACACCACAAACGATCGCACCGTCGATGATTTGAACGCCTATGTTCTGGAAATTTCGATCTTCAAGATGATCCCTACGGAAGACCTACGACCAAGGTTAAAGCGATGAATTTAAGGCTATAGTGGAAGCAGATCCATCTCAAAGTACAGCAAAATTAAAGAAGATCGAAAAGTGGGTAGGTACCGTATGAACTGAATGAACGTCAGCGACAACAATGCGTCGAAGTATGCAGTGTAATTGAACCGTCACAAAAACGAAGGAATTTTGAATCGCAACGTGACTTGTAACGAGAAATGGATCCTGTACGATAACCGCAAACGTTCGTATCAGTTTCTGGATCCAAGAGTTGTAACCCAACTATGCCCAAAACGCAAGATAACTAAGAAAAAGCTACTGGTATCAGTTTGGTGGTCCGGTATTGTCCACTACAGTTTCTTGTGAGCCGGTCAAACAGATGAATTGATGCAGATGTCTACACATGACTCCCTCACATTTCTGATATGACAGTTTTACAACTTCAAAAGCTGGACCTGAAGACTCCCTCACCCACCATACTCACCGGACCTTGCCCCGACAGATTTCCATTTCTTTCGAAATTTGGACAACTTTTTGCAGGGAAAAAATTTAATTCTGAAGTAGTTGTGATTAGGGCTTCTGAAGAATTCATTGATAGCTGTCCACGAGACTTTTTTACGGGAGTGGCATCAATTAACTGCCCGTGAGGTGGCGAAAGTGTGTAGATAATATGGGTCAATAATTTCGAGTAACATAATAAATATTTTTATAACAAAAAAAAATTCAGTCTCTTACAAAACGCTCATTTCGCAGGTAAGCCTAATATTAAGTCGATACTAAAATTCTTATATTAATTTATTTTTGTCAAGTAAAACGAGAACCGCTTCGTACAAAATGTTTTTTATTTACACACTCCACATACAATTAAACATAATACACTGGGCCGCAAAGAAACCGGGTCGGTTGCAAAAGCCTCGACAACTTCCAAAATATTGGAGCTAGCTTCATGAAATAAAGGCTGTTTTATAGGCCGTTTTAAAGTGCTTAAATAAAAGTCATAAAATTTTAAGTTTATTCATTTTATTTTTCATATAAGTGAATTTAATAAAAATGCGTATTTTTTCACTACATTTCAATAAATGACCTAGCAGTATCATTTGGATAAGGTATGCATTTTTTACACATTTTCGTATTGCCTCCGCGAGCTGTTAATACGGTTGTTATGCGATTTGATATGCTTTCCACCAGGTTTCTGAGCCGATGCTGAGGAATATTCTCCCATTCCTCTATCAGTGCTTCTTTCATTTCACCAAGCGTGATTAGTGGGGGATTTAGTTTGCGTACGCGTCGTCCGAGTTGGTCCCAGGCATGCTCGATGGGGTTCAAGTCAGGGGTGCGTGCTGGCTACTCCATGCGTGTGATACCGACCTCTTGAAGGTAGCCAAGCACCATTAGAGCAGTATGGGGACGAGCGTTATCTTGCATAAGAATGGCATTCTCGCCCATATTGACTAAAAATGGACCAAAGTACTCATTTAAAATTTCATTTACGTATATTTCGGCAGTTAGAGTACCATTTTCTATCACCACTAGCTCGGTACGGCTTTCGGAAGAAATCCCAGCCCACACGTGTACGGAGCCTCCGCCGTTTGGTACTTTTTCTTCAATAGGTATAGGCTTGGTTATTTATTATTTATTTATTAATAATTTATTTACTCTTTATGCACTATATTGTATAGAAGCGGACGCAATGCCCTAAGGCAGTCTCTACCAGTTGACCGTTGGTTAAATGTGAAAAATTTAAGCGTCTAATAATTTGTTTGGTAAAATTAACAATATACCACATACGTTTAACGATGCCAAAGGTGTTGCTGAAAATAAGTAGCTGCGGTTATTTCTTAAATTTCCACCTCGGGTTTCTACAACCGCACCTCCCGTCACAGAAGTGCGATCCATCCGAATTTGTTCGATATGGAAGTGTGGCGTACTGTGCGGTCCAAAAATCATTTTATACCGCGAACCCATAAGCTGTGGAATGAATTGCTTCAAGAGGTCTTTCCATTAAGCTACGATATGAGGTTCTTCAAGAAAGCTGGGAATAGGATTTTGCAAGTTTGGCGGCGCACTCGCATACCCCCTGTTGTTACAGGTGTCCATGGACTTAGGTAACACTTACCATCACGTGGGACCGCTTGCTAGTCCGCCCACTCGTCTATAAAAAAAAAACCACATCCGGAACTGGCTGGTCGTAAGGCACATGATGAATCCAACACGGGCCCAAAAATTAAATAAAGACATTGCTGGTGATCATTTCTCTAAATATAAAAATGTCATAGAAATACTTGGCATTGAAAACAAGCCAGAGTGCATCTATAACATAGACGCATCAACAGCAAATCTTAACAGCAAAAGGCAGTAAGAGGGTTGACCAAATAGCAAATGTACATACTGAAAGTGTGACTGTCGTTGGCTGCGGAAATGTTATAGGTTCTGTCATTCCTCCAATTATATTGCTCAAAGGCAAGAGATTAAAGCCGGAGTTTCAATATAATTTGCCGTCACGAACTTTGGTAAAGACGCCCAACGGCAGCATGACGACTAAAATGTTTGGCGAGTTTATTAAATATCTGAATAAATACAGAACAGCAGGACCTTGCCTTCTCGTATTTGATGGAGCCAAATGTCACTTGGATTTCACCATCTTTAATGAGGCTGAAAAATATGGGGCTTAACCCTGTATTGTCTCCCATCAAATACAACACACGAATTTCAGCCAATGGATAAAGCAGTTTACCGTTCTTTCGAGCACCATTGGGATCAAGATCTGCTTAAATATGTCAGTCAACATGCAGAAAGGAAAGTACATAAGACGAGCTTCAATGTAATTTTTTTCCAAATGTGGGCAAAGTGTATGACCATCAGCAACAACATGAATGGATTTCGTGCTGCAGGATTATATCCTTATAATCCAGATGTTATTCCTGAAGAAACATTTGCTCATAGTGGAGTGTAGGCTTTCTCGGCCGGTGTCCATATTAATTGAATCTTCCGGGCTACTTGGCCGAGCTATTCTGGAATCTCTTCTCTTTCTTCCAAACGTTTCGTCAACAACTGCGGTTGACATCTTCAGTGGCGACTGCGTTCACTTTCCGAGATTCGGTTATCTCTTCGGCTTCTCGAGCGCAACTGACTCGACGTGTGTGTTGCAACAGCCTAAGGGCTCCCCCGCCGGTAAACCGGCGGAAGGAACGGACCTCGGCTTAGGGGGTTGCATTGGGGGGATACCGCGGGATCGCGTGTCGGCGAGAAGCGCCCAGGCACGTGTCGATTCCTAGTGAAAGTGTTGGCTGAGGGCCGGTGTGTGTTAACGGTGTAACGAGGGGGACGTCCACGTCTCGGCCGGCGGGGACGGTGTCTGTGTACTGTGTTTGGTTGCAGAGTGGGAACCGCATTGGCAGCGGTGATCGGGTCGTCGAAACTGACTCGACGATTGTCGCGCACCGGTATTTATAGTGGGGTATTTATATATGTATTTATATGTATTTATATATTGTATTTATATGCACCGGTATTTATATGTTTGTGTGGTGTGTATCGAGTCTGTTTTTGTTACCCCCTCTCAGCTCTCTTCCCCGTGAGCAATACATTTGCTCCTTCTGTCTTGTCACAACTACCAGATACAACTAACAATGAAAATTCCTTGCAAGAAGTCTCTTAATTATAGAGCGCAAGAAGTTACAAAACATTTATTTGGCATCAATACTACGGGTTCTAGATCAGCTACAACCACGAACACTAATATTCCATCAGGATCATTATCCGTTGCTCGGTCTTCATCCTCGGCAATTAATCCCGTTACTTCATCGCCGGTACTTATTCAAGCTACTTTTACTCGAACGCTAACAGTGGCTCGATCCTTAATGGCAACTCGTTCCAAATCCTCGGCATCTACCGCTTCAAGATCTAAACCTACGAAAAAACTAAAATCTTCAACTTTTAAGTGATTCTAATACATCGTGGTTCTATCCGGCCTGTAAAGAAGACAGAATGGAAGACATGAGGCAATGTTTTACTTATCACTAGCTGTGATACCAGCCACGAGCTGGTGGTTCGCCGTCTGTGGTCTGTGGTTCTCACTTATGCTGACGTGGAATTTTACTGTTCAGGAGACTGCTTAAAGAAAAAAAATATAAGGCTGACCAAATAACTCCTAAATAATTTGATATGACCCCAGGAAAAATAAGGAAAGGTATGAAGACTGAGAATTACTACCCAGTAATAATTATAACATGATTTTTGATGTTGTTAATTAATGTTAGTTAATTTCTAATAATTTAGCAACTTAGAAGGTGGTTTTGTTTTATTTATAAATAGAGGGCCTTATTAAGGAATGGGGTTCACAATAAAGTCCAAAGGACAAGTTTTTGTTTTTTATACACAGAAGTGTGTTTTTTAATCGGAATCAATTTTTGTTAAATTAAATTTATTATAAAGGTTAATAAATACACAATGGTATAATTACAAGACAAGAGCATTTTTCCTATAAACCTAGTAATTAGGTAATGCTTAAATTAAGGTGGGCCTTATTTGGGGTGCTTACCTTATTATAACAGACAGACGCCAACTACACCTGTAGTTGGCGGTAGTTGGCGCATAGAGCGTCCTACAACTGTAGTATGGTTGATCGATGCCTACAACGTCTTGAGAGGTATCGTGTGTCTGTGTAGTACCTACATGTTTCTACAAGTTTGTTATTCTACGAGCTGTAGAAAACTACAGCCTGTATGATGGGAAAATAAATAGCTATTCAATCCGAAAGTTTTGCAATAAACAACTTTAGATTTTTTTGGAAATAATAGGATTTTTCTACTAAGCACTTCAAGTGGGCTGTGAATAGGATTTTGCAGAATCAGCAGCGCATTGGCATCTCCCCTGGGATTACACCCATACTAATATGTATGTACGATGTAAGTACAATAGCTATTGCTATACTAGTATATAAGTACTATATGAGGGGCGCAGCGGAGACTACTTACAATACAATCAAGTGGGCCACCCGCCCAATGACCACATCTTTTATAAAAAAACTATCATAATAAATTTAACAAGTTTATAATAATAAATTTTGACACTGTATTGTACTTGTGGCTTGCTTAACTTAAGTACCTACTTAATTAAATTTAAGAAGAAATCCGTAGACAACAAACATGTATAATATTTCCTTAGGTTTTCGCGATTACTATACATAGCAATTAAACAACTTTGAACGGTTTAAATCGCGTATATTTGACATTATTTTTATCCCGACGTTTCGAACACTTTGCAGTGGACGTGGTCACGGGGTGACTAATTGATTTTATTTGTCACTTGAGTTATTCATCATTTTTTGCCGCGGCGCGATTATTAATCATTTGCATGCATTTTTGGAAATCCGATGCTGATAGTGCTTTTTGAATCTCGATGGATTGAATCTCAATGATGTGGTTGATTTTGATGACGTCCAGGCGATGTTGGCGTATGCATCGACATAATAATTTCTTACTTGTTTGACGGAGGATCCCGGCGCTTCCAGAAATGTCCTTTTTAGGTGATATTCTCACGCACACTGGTATAATATCATTATCTCTACACCGCTTTAGGAAATTTAGCGATGTTAAGAGTCTTACGCGCTTGATGTTGTGGTACTCCCACAGTCTTATTTCGTTTGCAGTTTCCGGCCCGTATACCGTAACATAATATTTCCTTAGGTTTTCGCGATTACTATACATAGCAATTAAACAACTTTGAACGGTTTAAATCGCGTATATTTGACATTATTTTTATCCCGACGTTTCGAACACTTTGCAGTGGACGTGGTCACGGGGTGACTAATTGATTTTATTTGTCACTTGAGTTATTAAGAAACTTGAGTTTTTCACCAGAGCTGTGGCTATGCCGAAGATCTACAAACGGTACGTAGACGATACTTTTGCCGTCCTCCCCAAAAATAATGTTTCTGCATTCCTAAATCATTTAAACTCTTTACATGATAAAATCCAATTTACTATGGAGTCTGAGGTCAATAAATCCTTAGCTTTCCTTGACATTTTAGTCATCAGAAATCCTGACAACTCTCTCGGTCATACTGTGTATAGGAAACCCACCCATACAGATAAATATCTCAATGGTAACTCCCATCACCATCCATGTCAGTTGGCTACCGTATCTTTGTTACAGAGAGCACGCGGCATCTGTGACACTGACCACCTCGAGGAAGAGCTTCTGCACGTGAAACAAGTACTGCGAAGCAACAATCACAAACTCCCACGAATGCGTCACAGAAGCCGCCCCAAGCCTCCTACAGTTGAGCGACAACCTGCCATCTTACCATACATCAAGGGCATTACTGACAAAATTGGCAATATCTTAAGACGAGCTTCAATTAAAACTTACTTCAAGCCGCACAAGAAGATTAGCCAATTTTTAAGACCGGTCAAGAGCAATATCCCCCTACAAGATGCAGGTGTTTACAAGCTTGATTGTGAATGCGGGTTACCATACATTGGGCAAACAAGAGGAGCATCGGTATCCGGATAAAAGAACACATAGCTGACATGAAGAACAGACGCTCGACCAAGTCTGCAGTTTGTGAACATGCTCTGGACAAACCCAACCATTACATTCGATTTGATAATCCACAAATCCTCGCTAGAGAGACCCGATTCATGCCAAGAATGTTACGCGAGGCTATTGAAATCAAGAAACACCCAAATTTCAATAGAGAAGATGGTTGGCAAGTACCACCGGCTTGGGATCCAGTCATTAAATTAATTAAATCCCAAGGCCAACGCAATACTGCAAGACCTCTGGACACCGTGAGTGAATACTGCGTGCATAGGGAATGTTATGATTAAAAAAATCCAGACGGTAGTTCAAAAAATTTCAGACGGTAGTCCAAATAATTTCTTAATAACTCAAGTGACAAATAAAATCAATTAGTCACCCCGTGACCACGTCCACTGCAAAGTGTTCGAAACGTCGGGATAAAAATAATGTCAAATATACGCGATTTAAACCGTTCAAAGTTGTTTAATTGCTAACAAACATGTGTATCAATTATAATAAAATAGCAGCTAATTTTAACAAAAAAGAAGTCCCAAACGTCGCTCTTTCGAAACTGCCTTTTTTGGATTGATATTACAAATACAGAACACCGTCCAATTAATAAGAGGGTATGGATATAATGAACCGCTCCAGAGTGGCTTGCTCTGTAATTTGCTACCTAGGTCTACATAAACCAGCTGTCTAATCTGACGAAGCCAGGAGCTTTATCGAATAGAATGCTATTTATTACCTATTGTAATATAGAAATTAGATTAGAATTTAGGATGGGTCGCCATATGTTATTATATGTATTTGATTACATAAGATTTTAAACTTTTGTTATCGTGGTTGAGCATAATAATTGTTTTGTAAACGGGTTACTCACTATTTATTATTTATTTATCATAGCCGTTTCGGTCCAGTTACATGAGCCGTGCACACTATACTAACAAGGAACTTAATCAACAAAAACAAGTTAAGTGTGGGCAGGCGAATTAAAAACGAACACGACGGAGGGTAGACCTATTTGTCTGTCAATAGCAACAACACCTTCACCCGCCCCGCAGTCTCGCCGCGACCACGGTTCAGTAACTGGACTGAAATATCGGCTATAATAAATAAATAATAAATCGTGAGTAACCCGTTTATATAACAATTATTATGGATTTAATTGTTTATAATAATCAGCAAGAGATGGTCTTGATCATGCTTTTCTTATTAGTGTTGGCATCTCTTTGAAATTTATATAATTTTTTGTTGGAGCGGATAATATAAATATTGGGAAACATAGAAGCTGTCAAATACCTTAAAAACACTTTAATTTCAAAACAGTATTAATTGGTACTTATGTGAAGTATTTCATCGAATTTTATTATACAGCAACGCGATAGAAAAGTAATAAACTGACAACACAACGAAAAAAAGTTGAGCGCCCCAAACCTCTTTCCGAAAAAAGTGAGAGGTCCCTACACGGCTATATTAAAAGTTGAAGTGCTTTGTCCCATGCAAATCGTTCCATCGATTTTATTGTCTTCCGTGAAACTTTGCGAGGTATAAAACGGCTTCATGCGCCAACGCTTTGTTTTTATACCTACTCGTAGTCACTCTTAAAAGTTTACCACCATTTAATTAATATTTCTTTCATGGAGCCAAATTAATTGTAAGAAATTAGTTTTCTATCAAACACACCGCTCAAGAAAAAGTTTTATATGCCAACACAAAAAAAACTACCGAAGTAATAATTAAGAAAAATGTTAACGAGAAAGTAAAAAAATAATTGGAATACGTAAGTAATATCAAGATCAGGTAAATACCTATTTGCTGGTTTATCGTGAAATAGATGATTTTAGAAGAAATAAATAAACTTCTTAACAAAATGGGTGTCAACACCAGTAGAGCGAAAGGAATAAAATTCAAAAGCTCATAATTGAAGCTCGCCTGCAGCTATAAAAATAGTTGTTTGTTTCTCACTATGCTTTCAGCTATTGCGCAGCTGATGTCCCCAACATTTTTAAAATTACTTATCTCTTTAAAATTAATTGAAGGATGTTTCGAAGCATTTTGCATGTAATATTTTAGTTTAGTTCCAACCGATTCATCCTTACAATAGAAACAAATACTATGTAGTACGTATGGTACGTAGCACAATAACTTTATATAAAAATAAATCTCGATATGATAAAAGTATAATGACATATAACTTATACATATGTATGACACCTATTATACGTTAAGAACAATTTAAATATTTACTCCCAGTATTGACGATATTAACATTCAATTTTAATAAGGACTACTCTTCGCCCGTAATAAATTATTGTAAATTTAAACTATGTTTACAGTTTAAATTGATAAAATTGCCTATCCAGATTTTAAAATAATTAATTGTATATGTTAATGTAACCTACTTCAACAAGCTACCTCTAAACAGTCAGAAAATTCAGGAAAAATAAATATTAAATTAAGTTTTATGTGATTACTGTTGTAAATTAAGAAAAAATAAACATTAAATAAAATTTTATGTCATTACTGTTGTAATCACAAAACTTAATATTTATTTTTTCTTAATTTTCTGGCTGTATAGAGGTAACTTGTTGAAGCAGGTTACCCTAACTTTTACAATTAATTATTTTTATATTTGGATAGGCAATTTTATTAATCCTTAAAAGTTGAACGGCTTTTTGCACGAAATGTTATTAAAAAGTAATTTACTAAAGGCCGTTTTAATTTTTTTCCCGAAAAGCAATTTGCCTTTGCATGATTTATATTATACCTACTGAAACATCAACACTTTTAAGAGCTGGTCGTAAATATTTGTACAATAAAAATGCAGGGTGTTTTCACGTAGATACCCCACACTAATGGACTGCTTCATTCCTTGTTTGTGCTCCACAGGATCAGAGGCAAAGTGTTCTTAACGATGTCGCTTCGTGAGATGCAACGAAACTATTGTGCGCAGTATCTCAGTTTTTCTTTTGAAATAATAATTGTCTCTCGTTGGTGACGTAGTGTTGCATTGCAAGACTACTTGACACCGTTTTTAAAATGTATATAGATATGAGACGCAGTATCTGAAAACAGAAAAAATGTCTGTAAAAATATTAATAAAGAGTCAACAATTAATATTTAATTTTATTACCCTATGAAGCAATGCAAAATACAAAAAAAAGAATGATTTATTACCTTTGTTCTTAAATTATTCATTTTTTGTATTAGTGGTCCTATTGGATCAAGTCGCGCTTGACTGTTAACTTAATTCAAAAGCCCCCAGTAAATGAAAACAAAATGTTGCATTTATCATTAAATATTACTATCCGACGTAGCTGTAGTTATGCCAATAAGTGAGTGACACTGGAAGTTTTTAGAATCTCAAAAATGAAATAAATATTTAGTGAAATGAATAGATAGAATAGATATGGAAGTTTATTGCTTTTCCAAGTATTCTCCGCGACAATGGATACACTTTTACATGTGATGAAACCACCGTGTAAAGCATTCAGCCCACCCTTCTTCGGGCACCTCGTCAACAGCCGTTTGGAAGGCCGTTACTGCCTCTTCTCCGTTCATAAAACGTATTCCTCCGAGTTTATCCATAATTTTAGGAAATAAATAAAAATCTCAGGGCGCAAGGTCGGGTCTGTATGGCGGATGATCCATTAACTCTACATTTACAGTATTCAAAAATTGCTTCGTTTGTCTGGCGGAGAGAGTGTGGGCATTGTCGTAATAGAGGATCATTCTGCTTCGTGGGAGTCGTTCTTTGACTTCTTCCAAAACAAAAGGCAAGCAGCTGTTCACATACCAGTCCGCAGTTACTGTTTTTTAATTTTCGAAAGTTATAGTAGCAAAGTGGCCCGATCTGCCAAAGAATGAGGCAATCATCTTCTTTTCAGCACTTCGTCCTTTCTTCAGATTTGTCGACAACTCTTCGAAAGGAAAGAGCCATTATACAGATTACCTATTAGTTTCAGGCTCATAGCAGTAGATCCAGCTTTCATAATCTGTTACTATAATATATCAAAAAAGCATTCGATTGACCATTGTCGAATTTTTCAAGCATTTGAAATCATCATGCGGCAGTGTTTTTGAGCTTCGCTGAAATTGTTGCCATTGTGATCCATCTAGCACAAAGCTTCGTTATCCGTAGGTGATCGTGTAAAATAGTTTGAACTTGACTCATACCAATACCTAATGATGCCCGTATCTGCCGATATGTCGTTCGTTTGTCTGCTTCAATCATGAGTCGCAAAATTTTGATGTTTTCCTCTGTCACCGCCGTCGCAGGTCGCCTTTCTCTACTTCTCTAACCTCGTCACTGAGGTGGGTACGTCCACGTTTAAATTTACTGAACCAGTTATAAACAGTGATACTGGATGGGGCTTCATCACTAAATGCTAACTTAAGTCTTTCAGTTTTTAAGTCTTTGTTTCTGGTTTAGACCGCAACGAAAGTCATAAAAATCATTAAACGAAAATGTTTTCTTGTTAAATTATTTTCTCCGCAAACACTTAATTTTCAAATGACCGCCAGAAATAAAAAACTAATGACTGCGTTGAAAATTTAATAGCGTTTGACAAGCAAAGAGTTCCGTTTTCAAAATTCGAATTTGTTTTTTTTCTATCGTACAATTAGTTTGTAGAATAGTACAGTAGCCAGTTCTAAGAACTTTTTGCTTGACCTATCGTACGTCCTATAACACCGGTTAGACAAATCAGACTATAATGGAAATGGAATTTAATAAGTCCACCAGCTACTTTTCACTATAAAAAAGGTCTTAAAAGATGGATTATGGATCGTAAAAGTGAGTAGATAATTAAAATGTATCTGTATGATCCCTATCGACATTGATACGATATTGATAAAGTGGCAAACAAAAAGAATGAAGTAAGGATAACTAACTATAGCGATAAATAAAAAAGTTCCTAAAGTGCGAAGTTCAAAGGCTATAAAATTTATACAGCTATTTGCATGCAGGCTGGACGCTTCGGAATTTCACAGCCCCTTTACGGAATTAAACCTTTTTCATTTTTATTGTCCCTTTGTTTTGACACAATGAAACTTCTCTTCAGAATCTTCGATTGGATTTTCGGGAAATTGAATTTCAAACATTTACAATAAATACAAAGATCAGGAATGAATGTTAACTAATCCATATATTTATGTTCTATACCTATATACATATATTCTATATACATTTACATATATCTATCTACACTAATGAAATTGTGGCAGTGTATGTGACATTTAATATTTTTTGAAAAAGTCATTGTAATGTAAAGTACGAGTGATACAAAGCCCGAAACAACATTTTTTGGATTTCTGTGAGGAACTCGCGAGCACTGTTAGTAATAGTTAATTAATGTAACTCTATGGGCATGATTGAAAAGTGTGTCACGTCTGGTAACACGGGACAATAACTCATAGCAAAAATACAAAAGATAATGGTTCCCTGGTGAGCACATAATCTCGCGACAACGGTCAACATGGTGCGACAACAATTCATCACGACGAAAGCCCCACGTTAACATGTGACGCCGTCGAGCCGAAGTGTCATTGGGGTATTCATTGTAATGAATCGGTTTTGAAAATATGTTCTACTAAAATAAATATCGCAATGTGTAACGAGAGTTTAATTTTTTTTTTATAGAAGAGGCGACAAATGGCGAGCGGCCCAGGAGGTTGCAAGTGGTACCGCCGCCCATGGACACCTGCAACACCAGGGGAAATGCGGGAGCGTTGCCGACCTTCCACAATTCTATTCACAGCCCTTTTGAAGAGCCCCATTTGACAGGCATATGCCGCATTTGACAGGCGTGCGGCCGGCATTGGTTACGGACAGGCATTTTGAAAGTTCGCGGGCCCACCGGACTCCACAAATAAGTTTATATTTGTACACTGGCCAAAATATACTCAGTAACAGAATTGTGGATATATGAAATAAGTTACCACAAGAGATCATTGAATCGCCAACTATAAACAGTTTCAAGAACAGAATTGACAAATGGCTTCCAGGAGAAGATATATAGCAAAACTTATAACACTAGCTAATATAAGATATAGGCATACTATTATAGCAGTAATGCTGCTCGTCTATTACACAATAATAATAATAATTTGACCTAATTTAAAACATGTCTTGTTTTACTATATACAGGCATTTTTCGTAATTAAGCAGAAAACCCCCAGCTGGCAGCTCGTCCCAGAGTTTTCGAATTCGCGGCATAAAGCGTTTTGATGACGCACTGTACCCAGTGACTCTTTGTCAAGGAAGTGCGGATGAAACGCCCTTCGGTGACGAGAGGTACGATGATAAAAAACCGAAGTCGGCATCAGATTGAATAGGTCTTTAGAACATTCCCCATTACAAAGGCGGTGTAACACTACGACTAAGGTTAGCTTAAGTTGCGATCGGACATGTCCGTATTTGAATAAATGTCTTTCTGAACAGGATTTGAACTCTGCTCCTTTCGCACAGCAGACAGGGACACTACCAACTGGGCTAATGGGTGGTATAATTTTTTTAAACTTAAAAAGATACAAATAAGAATTATTTATACGTGTGGGTCTTACATAAATGTCATAGGTAAGGATTATCGTCTACTAAGGGAATGGAACAAAAGAGAGACTCGAGTGGATAATTCCATGTCGACGGACCAGCTAAAGTGTCCTCTACGATCATTTGTCATGTCATTATCCACATACTTACACAAAGACAGGTAAGTATAGAGCAGTATTTACTTAGGGAATTGATATGGAGATGACATAATTAAGCGGTTTTGTGTGCTTTTAATTAATTGTCGTGATGTATTGTTTTTCTATAATATTTTTTGTATAGAAGAAATGGCAGACGAGCGGGCGAGTCACGTGATGATAAGTGGTCATGTTACAATTTTATATTACAGTAGCTTTTGCCCGGGATTTCGTTCGTATGGTCTACATGAATAATAGCATTTGTGTTAATCAAGATTACAATTTATCTGTTTGGCAAGTTTCGACGAAATGGGTTCAGCCGTTTCGACGTGACTGAATAACAAACATCCAGACTTTCACATTTATATTATTAAGTGGGATATGTTTATTATTAGATATACGGGTAATAAGAATAATAATACCAGTAACCGGTAATAGAGCAGTTCCTTTCAGGGGGCGGTAGCATGAAGTGTAACGATTATTTTTCACGATTAGGTACATACCCTGGCCAAAAGTTCATAGTTTCCGAGATATTTAAGATTATGTATTTTTCTCAAATAATACAAATAACCTACCATCGATAAAACTCAATTATTTTGATAATTAAAAATTTCCTATTGACTGGAGTAATAAATGAGGGGCACTAAAATTTAAAAAAATATCAAACATGCGACAAGTCGGTTTATTTTAAAAAAAAATCTACTACAGTAAGTGCAAAAACATAATAAATATCAAGTTTAGTTTTTCCGCTAACCGACGAGATACAACAATTCCAGGAAATACAGGAATTTGTGCGGTTGGTATTATTGTGACATAAACAGATAAATTACACTTTTTGGGGATTGTTTAGCACTTTGAAGTCTTTCTTGATAAAACTAAACTTAAACATCATGTTCAAACTGACGTCCTCGGTAATATTTTCTTAGGTTTTCGCGATTACTATACATAGCAATTAAACAACTTTGAAGGGTTTAAATCGCGTATATTTAACATTATTTTTATCCCGACGTTTCGAACACTTTGCAGTGGACGTGGTCACGGGGTGACTAATTGATTTTATTTGTCACTTGAGTTATTAATAAATTATTTGAACTACCGTCTGAAAAAATTTTTTAATTATAACATTCCCTATGCACGCAGTATTCGCTCACGGTGTCCAGAGGTTTTGCAGTATTGCGTTGGCCTTGAGATTTAATTAATTTAATGACTGGATCCCAAGCCGGTGGTACTTGCCAACCATTTTCTCTATTGAAATTTACATGTAATTCTTCTAGTCAAGTTTTCGTATGTTTCCCCATTTAAATTTTGTGGCAAAAAGGGAGGTCCTATTAAATCTCGGCCAATTAATCCCATCCACACGTTTCCGACGAATCTCGCCTGAAAGCCTTTTTATCGTTTTTTCTTGGATTTTCTTCGACTCAAAAATGTAAATTGTGGTAATTTGTTATACCTTCACGATCAAATTTCGATTCATCGGTCCATAAAATTCTTGTGAGATAATTTGGATCTTCGGCATCCATGTGTAGCGAAAAACGGCAAAATTGCATTTTTTGTACTGTGTCACCTTCGTGCAATGCATGCACAGATTAGGTATGTTGCAATGGAAAGTTTGGGTATGTCACAATTAGTCGATGTGGTTGGATCTTGACTAAGTTAGTTCGAAATTTGTTCGTCATCATTAGGTGTGTAGGAACGGGGACGGCCAACATCAGTTCATCTCTGCGAGGCGGTTCCTGTTTCTCGAATACGACGATATGTTCTACTGAACACAGCTTCATCCGGAAGATTCTGATTAGGCAAGCGTATCGCGTATTCCCGACGTGGTGCGGCGAACATCACTATCAGCAAACCCATAAATGAAAAGAATGTCTGCGTACTCTTCATTACTAAACCAAACCATGGTTAGCAGTGTTTTCGATAATAGGAGATCGTCAATACTCAACACTGAGTAACTAATGACAGCTACGACTCAGCGGAAAAGAGATGAGGTTTTATGGTAGTCAGTGACAGACAAACGCGTGCAGAAGCAATGAATGGTCGAAACAATGGTCTTAGACATTAAACTAATAACAACCGCACAAATAAAGGAACAAGGAGTACTTGAAACTGCTGTTTCCTGGAATTTTCGAAATTCTTTGATGTTTGTATCTCGTCGGTTAGCCGCCAAACTGAGCTTGTTATTTGTTGTATTTTTACACTTAAGGTAGTATATTTTTTTAAAATAGACCGACTTGTTTTCACATGTTTGGTAATTTTCATTGTATTTTTATTAGTTTTAGTGTCCCTCATTTATTATTCTCAGTTCTTCTAGATAGTTTTACTTTCGTATCGGTTCACTGCAATACTCAACTAAGCTTTAAAATAAAAAAAATCAATAGAAAATCTTTAATTAACAAAATAATTGAAAAATACAAAATCTTAAAGTATCTATCAACTATAAGAAACTATCAACTTTTGGCTAGGGTATGTACCTAATAGTGAAAAATAATCGTTTCACTCTATACTGTTCTATTTACATGTAATCCTGTATATGTTAATAATATGTAATCAGCCACTAACAAGACAATTGAATATTATTATTGATGTTTTAAAAGAACACACATTGCATAAAACTGCTAAAGTAGGTTGATATTAAAAAATAAATAACTCGAGAAAAATAAATTCCTCGAAACGTCGTCCTTGATGTTAAACACAGATAAACATCCGGATGAACATTCGTGTTTATTACTCAGGTTTATCATCATGACTATGGAAAAAAGAAATGGAATATTAAACACGACAGGAAATGTATGGTAGAACCATAGAAATGTGTTGAAAAGAGGAGAAAATAAATAATACTATTCACATCACGCCATCAGTTTGTATACTGCTGTATATAGGCCTCTCCCAAGGCTCGCCACCATACACGAGATTTCACTTCCCCCGTCAAGCCACTTTCAGAGTTTTTGTTAATGTCATTGATTCACCTGGATCTTGGATAGAAGGCGACCTACGTTCTTGACAGGACACGTCTCTAAGTGCATATACAATGCAAACATCTCCAATGCTGGGCAGTAGTGGAAGAAAATGCATTAGTGACATGTTTAACGAAAGCTTAAGTAACATCATATTCTGAAATTAAAAATAAACAAGGAATGTTCTTTTTGTTTGATCCAAAATTTCCGCGCTTCGTGATTAATTTTCAATTAATGAGAATTTTATCAAAACTATTTGTATTGTTCTCGAATAGCATCAAAATGCACTTGTCCCTTTTTTAAGTAGGGCAGACAGAATAATGCAATTAACTAATACTATAAATACGAAAGTTACTTTGTTTTACCAATTAACTGCAACAAATCAACGAATCGCTACCGAAGGCGTACAAACATGTAGTTCATGGGAGGGATTAATACATAGATTGGTTTCAATGCTAATTCCACGCATACGAAGCCGCGGGAAACAGTTAGAGTAAAATAACACAAAATTGGATGGTTACTTTCTATTTAAAGATAAATGGGTATGAACTATGTTATTGCAACTCACGTTAGACCACTTCCAATACGCGAACCCACGTTTATTATGCCTTGGGGAGCATTCGGGCTTTCTTTAGTGCACAATACAATATTTCTTAATTTATTATGGCTATCGACTGATATTTCCTTCGAGAATTATTTTTATGAAATGACTGACAGGTAGGTGGTATATAAAAAGTTTACCAATCTGACGGTAAGGGGCTTATCGTTATGATTGATGGTGATTATGTAATTGACCTTTGACAACGTCAATTATATTCCATCTAGTTCTCATCTTTAGTAGGCAGTGACATTCACGAATATGTCAACATCGGACTCAGTTAAGGGTAAATTGGCATATGATGTGCGATAGTAACTGATGGTAATTGTCTGCTCGTCAGCCATTTACAATTTACGCTAATTCTCTAAAATCATGTTAATAAAAAAATATAGGAATTAAAAAAAAATTATACATGTATTATTTTAGTAGTGTGTTGAATAATAATATAGTATATATGTTACGGGTAAAGCCAGAAGAACGAGTAAACTTAAGTTTACCCGGATTTACTTAGAATTACCCAATCTTTTTGGGTAAAGTTCGAATTGTCATTAAAATAAATGTGATTCCGGCGATTACCCGTTTATACGTAGGTCTACCCAATACTGGCTGGGTAAAAAATAGGTTTTGGTTATTTTTTTTTTATACAGATTTAGTCGATTTCAGAGCTCAGTTACTTAATGTAGAAAATTTCGAAAGCGGATCCATATAGAGGACCATACTAGACATGGACATGGTCCCTTAACATTACCCAGCCAGTATTGGGTAGACCTAGGTATAAACGGGTAATCGCGGGAAATCATATTTATTTTAATGATAATTCGGACTTTACCCAAAAAGATTGGGTAATTCTAAGTAAATCCGGGTAAACTTAGGTTTACTACTTCTTCTGGCATTACCCGTAACATATATAATAGCACTCTAACTGTATAAAGTAAGTGTAATGAAATGGAGTTGGGAATTAAGCTTCTAGCCATTTTCTTGTCATAGGAAGGTTGAGTTTGCAAGTTACCTAAACAAGTGAAATATTGCTTTAGACCACTTAATCCCTTCTGTGGGTTACATTAATATTTTCCCTTGACACGGGATAAGATGGCGTTGTATTCTACTACTATATTTTTTGTGACAAAATGTGTCTGTCTTAGTAAACAGTTAAGTTTTATTAAATGTAACAGGTAAATAAATGCAATTTTACTGATGTTCTAGTAATTTAGCATTAATGCGCTTGCATAATTAACCTTGTTATGGATACTCGGTAATCAGCTTTGTTATTATTATTTTAATAACTAATTATAAATGAGAATATCATTGCTTTTATTAAAGTCAAGTATAATAAGATAAGTGTATAGGAAATAAAAATCATGACGATAATCAGTTGAACATCAAAAGGTTTCATACTAACTAAACACTACAAGAAAATGTAGCAACTATACAATTTTAGTTGATGGTAGAAAAGACTTAGTTGCATCGTATTCAAAATAGCTCATATTTAATATTTACCACTAGAAGGTATGTACTTACATATTACGAAGTTTCGACTGGCAGATCTAGATATTAATGTTACGTCAGGAAATCTGAAACAAACATAAAACATGCTTAATAACGGCATCGAGGATAATGTCCATTATAAGTAGCAAATTGTGCCGGTACTTTTGGCAGTTATTCAGAATTTTGAGATCCAATTAGGGAGGTATTTGTAAGAGGCTTTTTAACGTAAAAAAGGGCAAATTTCGCGTCCCCGGGGGCAAAGGGGAGCCACTGTTACGCTACTACTTTGTTAGGCAAGATCGATACGCCACTGTCAAAATCATTATTTGTAAGTAGATATCATCTCCTGCGTATTTTTTTCTTTTTCAACTAATACTTTTTTTTTTCATTTATTATTAAAGTCGCAATTAAACAACTTTTAACGGTTTAAATCGCGTATATTTGACATGATTTATATCCCGACGTTTCGAACACTTTGCAGTGGACGTGGTCACGGGGTGACTAATTGATTTTATTTGTCACTTGAGTTATTAAGAAAGTATTACTACCGTCTGAAATTTTTTGAACTACCGTCTGAAATTTTTTTTAATCATAACATTCCCTATGCACGCAGTATTCGCTCACGGTGTCCAGAGGTCTTGCAGTATGGCGTTGGCCTTGTGATTTAATTAATTTAATGACTGGATCCCAAGCTGGTGGTACTTGCCAACCATCTTCTCTATTGAAATTTGGGTGTTTCTTAATTTCAATAGCCTCGCGTAACATTCTTGGCATGTACCGGGTCTCTCTAGCGAGGATTTGTGGATTATCAAATCGAATGTAATGGTTGGGTTTGTCCAGAGCATGTTCACAAACTGCAGACTTGGTCGAGCGTCTGTTCTTCATGTCAGCTATGTGTTCTTTTATCCGGATACCGATGCTCCTCTTTGTTTGCCCAATGTATGATAACCCGCATTCACAATCAAGCTTGTAAACACCTGCATCTTGTAGGGGGATATTGCTCTTGACCGGTCTTAAAAATTGGCTAATCTTCTTGTGCGGCTTGAAGTAAGTTTTAATTGAAGCTCGTCTTAAGATATTGCCAATTTTGTCAGTGATGCCCTTGATGTATGGTAAGATGGCAGGTTGTCGCTCAACTGTAGGAGGCTTGGGGCGGCTTCTGTGACGCATTCGTGGGAGTTTGTGATTGTTGCTTCGTAGTACTTGTTTCACATGCAGCAGCTCTTCCTCGAGGTGGTCAGTGTCACAGATGCCGTGTGCTCTCTGTAACAAAGATTTGCCTACGGTAGTCAACTGACATGGATGGTGATGGGAGTTACCATTGAGATATTTATCTGTATGGGTGGGTTTCCTATACACAGTATGACCAAGAGAGTTGTCAGGATTTCTGATGACTGAAATGTCAAGGAAAGCCAAGGATTTATTGACCTCAGACTCCATAGTAAATTGGATGATAAAATTGGATGTTACATAATAAAATCCAATTTACTATGGAGTCTGAGGTCAATAAATCCTTGGCTTTCCTTGACATTTCAGTCATCAGAAATCCTGACAACTCTCTTGGTCATACTGTGTATAGGAAACCCACCCATACAGATAAATATCTCAATGGTAACTCCCATCACCATCCATGTCAGTTGACTACCGTAGGCAAATCTTTGTTACAGAGAGCACACGGCATCTGTGACACTGACCACCTCGAGGAAGAGCTTCTGCATGTGAAACAAGTACTACGAAGCAACAATCACAAACTCCCACGAATGCGTCACAGAAGCCGCCCCAAGCCTCCTACAGTTGAGCGACAACCTGCCATCTTACCATACATCAAGGGCATCACTGACAAAATTGGCAATATCTTAAGACGAGCTTCAATTAAAACTTACTTCAAGCCGCACAAGAAGATTAGCCAATTTTTAAGACCGGTCAAGAGCAATATCCCCCTACAAGATGCAGGTGTTTACAAGCTTGATTGTGAATGCGGGTTATCATACATTGGGCAAACAAAGAGGAGCATCGGTATCCGGATAAAAGAACACATAGCTGACATGAAGAACAGACGCTCGACCAAGTCTGCAGTTTGTGAACATGCTCTGGACAAACCCAACCATTACATTCGATTTGATAATCCACAAATCCTCGCTAGAGAGACCCGGTACATGCCAAGAATGTTACGCGAGGCTATTGAAATTAAGAAACACCCAAATTTCAATAGAGAAGATGGTTGGCAAGTACCACCAGCTTGGGATCCAGTCATTAAATTAATTAAATCACAAGGCCAACGCCATACTGCAAGACCTCTGGACACCGTGAGCGAATACTGCGTGCATAGGGAATGTTATGATTAAAAAAAATTTCAGACGGTAGTTCAAAAAATTTCAGACGGTAGTAATAATTTCTTAATAACTCAAGTGACAAATAAAATCAATTAGTCACCCCGTGACCACGTCCACTGCAAAGTGTTCGAAACGTCGGGATATAAATCATGTCAAATATACGCGATTTAAACCGTTAAAAGTTGTTTAATTGCAATGTATAGTAATCGCGAAAACCTAAGAAAATATTATATTATTAAAGTCGTTTTGTTACAGTAGATAAATTAATAGAAAAATATGTACCTATAATATATTTTAATACATTGTAAAATTAAAATAATTTTCATAAAATTAATGATGAAGTGATTGTAAGCTTTATGCTAATCGCCATCATTTAGATAGGAATGCTAACTTGAATACAACTTTTATATTTTAATTAAAATATTCTGATAGGCTTCAGAATGCAAACAATCCGAAAAGAGCGAAGTTACAATAGGCGCCATTTCAAAGCAGTTCCAAACCAATTAAAGTTAATAATCCCTCGCCAAAAAGATAATATAACGGACGCTTTTTAAATTAAGTCTCCAGGTTTCGTCGTTTATCTCATTCGAGCTGTTTTTTCACGCAAATATAATTTTATATACCACTTAACTGTACAACTAAGTTTACTTATTAAAAATTCTAAACAGCGGAAGACTGTTCCTTTCGGTACTCCGTCAGGCACTGACAGGACAGGTAATAAAATTCATATTAACATTTTCTTTAGGGTTTAATGCATATTATTATATTGAGGAGATAGGTAACTAATGTTATAATTATGTAACAGTACTTTTAGTATCCACTACTGGATATGGACCTCCTAGCGCACGAGGGATGTAAAGCCTTATTAACGTTACACTAGCGCAGTGCAAGCAGGGCAAGTTGGCGAGTTTGCTCTTTTAGAAATGATGTACTTCCTCGGGGCTTATGGTCGCCTTTTACGACATCCACGGCAAGGGTTCGACTCTATTCTAAGCTAGCACGGCTATTCTAAAGCTGGTCGACACCATATGTATATGTTATACGATAAACCTCATAATTAATTAGTCACATAAACGGCGTATAATGATAGGTGTTCTCATTTAGGGGCCACTTCCAGCAATAGATTGTTCAATGGCTTTGTGACTAGATTGTTGACATGAGTCAAATGCCTGCATATTTGATCACATACATCCACCTATATTACTAGATAGCCTATTGTTTTAGCCACAGGAATCCGTGTGAGTAGTTAAACGTGCATTCTGATTGTACCTATTATCGCATTCCGTTATGATCAACTATAATTCTGTGCTACTAGACATCGGTTACCCATCCTTTTTAATTCGAGAGAATCACCAACTCTTAAAATAACACTTTGTCTTACAACACCTGCCATATTTGTATTGACTGAAGAAGCGATTTTGAGAAATGCACTATTAGCTTCTAGAATCGGAACAAATTTGAACCTGTAGTTCCTCAGAATATATAATTATTGGAAATTAACCGTAACTGGCTCTTTTATCGTGTATTGCTGAATACGGGTCTCCTCATACACATAGAGGATAGAGCATGAGGGATGTATCATGGCTTGAAACGCCAATGTATTGCCTTTGCGGTTTCCGTCAGCCTTAGAATAACATCACCCCATCTTTTCCCGCGGGTGTCGTAAAAAGCGGCTATGGGATAACAAAGCCGCTACCAGAAGCCCTGAGGAACTACATCATCCCTAAAACAGTGGACTTACCAACTCGCTTGGCCAGCTCCACATAATTAACTTATTACATTAGTTTCTTCAACTTCTACGTATACCTAATAGCCTAACATCAATACCAATAGGGACTAGTATCACATATTTTGTGATTTACTTAATCGTATTATGAGATTCCTGTTTACTTATCTTCTTTTTCAGTGTTTACATCAATGTATGTTGATATTTTCTTCTAACATTAAAGTATCGTTAGTGGATTCCATATTTCCTTCATACGTATCCTTACTTTATTCTATAGAAGGGCAAAGGCGTATTCTTATTTGCCCTATAAGCATTACAGTCAATTGAAGAAATATCAAGTAAATAAATACGTAAACACCGTTTATGAAAGTATCTTTAGTAGAATATTTTGTTTGATCGAATTAAGTTATGAGTAGGTATATGGCATTTGACAACGAATCGTTCCAAAGATTAATTTTGAACATGGATTCACCCCATTCGACAATATTTACTAATGAAACGATTCAAGAGAATTACACACAAATAGGAAGAATAGCGTCAAAATTGGCTATAAAAGATTGATCGTTCTGCAGTTTATTTAAATATTGAGCTGTGCTAAAGTGTTAGCATTTCATCAGGAAAGTACTAAAAGTAAATAACTAAAGTACTAAAACTAAAATGCCGACGCAATACAACTTTTAGGCAAACTATATAGTTGAAGCAATCGTTTCATAGAGGCAACGTATAACTCATGCTCGGCGGACCATAACGCGCAAACGCCATTGTACAATGGCGTTCAACAATATTGGAATAGTTTGTTTGTATTTACCTTTCGACAGTCGATATACAGTGCATGTTTCAAAGACCTGAAGTCAATCGCTCACGTATATTACAGGCGCTTTGCGGGATCGCGTAATTGAAATTTTGTTTTACATATTCATTATACAGTATGTACCTATTAAAGGTTTGTAACACAGCAGGAGGAACAGGTAATAGATAATGAAACGACATGAGAAAACTGTACGCAAATTCAAAATCAATATTGCTTTAAATTGTTAACTGGGAATTACGATATTAAGTGAAATTTAGGCCAGATTGCCTGAGAGTTTAGATATTAAGAAAAGGCATGGTTCTAGAGGTCTAGACGACAGGCATTGTTAAATTAAAATGCCATATTTTTGCCATTTTGTTGATAAATTTGGAACCTTAACCAATATACGTCTGACACACATTTGACCGGTATTTTTTATAGAATAGATGGCAGACGAACGGGCGGACCACACGATGGCAAGTGGTTCCACATGATGGTACGGACACCTGCAACACCAGGGGGCTCGCAAGTGCCCACTGGTGTTGCAGGTTCTTATTACAGAGGTTATAACCGATTAATTCTCGTAGTCTGAAATCAAGGATTCCGTTCATGATTCTGAGTTGACATGAAATTTTAAGAAAATTCACGTTTTCTTAAAAAGTTTCGCTTTTCATTTATTTACTAAACAGAAAGCCCAAAAATGTATATTATTAACAAAAAAAGAAATGTAACATTTTATGTCAATTAACTGAGAATCATGAGCAGAATCCATAGTTTTAGGTTTCAAAAAATTGATTGGTTACACCTTGTATAATATCTTTCTGGGGAATTTCGGAGGGATTGCACCTCTATATGCCATAGAGATTCAACGTTCGGGCATTAATATCTAATCTGGAAATAGATGTCTACTGGCCTGATGAAAATAGTGAAGAGATTGCGAGTTTTACAAAAGACCGTTAACCAATCGTAGAAAAACACAGGTTGATGGTATGGTATCGCGATTCGTAACTGTGGTGTATTTGAGGTTTGTGAATTATGTATCATTTGTAAACTAGAGAATAAGTCGTAGTCTATGGTCGTTAGTCCGGTTTGTCGATGGTTATGTCGGTCATTGTCGCTTCTGTCGTATCCTTGTATTTTGTCGGGTCAAATATAGTTTATATCAGTTATTAAATGAAGTCTTTTACTGTATGAAATCATCCTCCAACCCACCACTTGGAAGACTACCCCATGGACGACCACCATAGTAACCAGCCCTTTTGTCGTCTACTACTGGATATGACCTCCCTGATGCACAATGTCTTGTGCAAGAGGGATGTATGTCCTTAAAGCGTCACGTTGGTCAAGCAGGTTGACCAGTACACCCCTTTAGAGTGGGTGTAGTTCCTCAGAGCGTGTGGCAGCAGTTTTGATATCCCTTAGTCGCCTTTTACGACACCCACGAGAATAGATGGTGGTGATGTTTTAAAGCCGACCGACATCACAAGGTTAATCACATGTCACACATGGTATGTGGTATATATCCTCATACAACGACACAAAGTGCCAAGTTTTAATTGGTTCGCGTGACTTGTTCGCATTACATTCACGGGTGTATGAATCCCGGCCTCTCATAAAAGTGCTTTGCACCAGCAAAGAGATGCAACGTTAAGTTGCAACGTTTGTCCGCTAGCGACTTTGTATAAAGCATCCTTTCAATAGCAATGCTTAGGGCATCGCAATGAATACGCGACCAAGTGTTTTTCAAATGAAATGAATACATTTATTTTGCAATATCATAGGCAACAAATATGGTGTTAATTACAAACATGGCCCACTATGTTCTGCCCCAAGCAACAGGCGTGGAGAAATTAATTGTAAAACATGATATGAAAAATTATACAAAAATTATACAAAAACAAACAGAAAATTATAATATGACTACCATATATTCCACTCAAAAGATTTTGACAAGTTCAATAATAGTCCTGGGACAGTTTCTGTTACATTTAATATTGTGAAAATTAAATTGTGGTGTATATTACTAAGATAATAATGACGAAATATTGGCTTGAGGAGTACTGCCCTGGTTGGATTTCTTGGTATCGATGTTATAGCATAGCATATTATGTTGGTAGAGTATGAAACTCTCCCCGAAACCTCGCCGTTATCAACCGCTATCTTCGCATATTCCTTCGCAGCGCCACTTAGAACTTATACTTGCCAATGACATTTACTATTATTTCCTGATTCAATCAATGTATGAACGTTGTTTATTATGGTACTGTACATATTCAAAAAACATTGATATCCGAAATTATTTTAATTTATTTCACTTAATGAACTTTTTGTTGCAAAATGTTTCAAAATATGTCGCAGCTTTTCCGAATGTAAAGATCAAATGTAGGTAGTTGACGAAATTGCTCCGAGCTCCCATCCTGGACTACCCGTCTCTCAGTCAACTCGTGACTACGGATGGTGTGTAACCCGTGCTGAAATGTCAAGTAGGAATAGAAGGTAAACAAATACCTTTATTATACGCGTTCATACCTGATTTAGAATAATATAAAATTTATGTTGCAAACGACTGGATGTTTAGATTCTCAAAAACAAAACTTTATGTAAACTCAAAATATTTAGGCGTTTTCAACGAAAAGTTCAAGTAGCAATTGTCATTGGCAAGTATAAGTTCTGATTGGCGCTGCGAAGGTGTATGCTCCATCGCAGCCCCACCATCAATGTTTTATTTTCTCGTTAACTAGTGTAGATATGCACAGTTATTTCCGTTTAATGTACTAAATTATGTACCTGCGTTCAATATAGATTATGAACATTAAACATTCATAATGCACCTTCTTCATTCATTGTACATAATGAACAATTCATCGATCGCGATCTACGATGGTGATACTGCGGGGGTGCTTCAAACTTGCCAGAAGTTTGCGAGTAGCATTATAACAATTATACTTTGAGTATTGCCTCTTTCTACTCAATTTTTTTATTGAACACAGATGGCAGATTAGCAGACAGTTCATCTGATGGTTATGTAAAAAATGTTACAGTGTGCGATTCAAAAAATACCCACTTATGAAGGAAATATGGATGCACCACACTTCTGTAATGGGAGGTGCGATTATAATACCCCAAGGTGGAAAATATGTCGAATAATTCATCAGAGCCTTCCCCGTCATGTACAGGCGGTCGAAAACTCAGAGGGACTCAACACATACTACTTGTTCTTTGGCAATACAATCGGCGGAAAGTCATGTAGCCTGTCATGTGGTCGTTCATTTCAGTGACACATAGTCCATAAAAAGTATTCACATGAAAAGTACATTAAGTCTATGTTTTGTAATACACTTAACATTTTGAACGGAACAAGCAGACCTAATCCTGCATAATCCCCTAAGCTTTGGTTAACTGTTTACCCACCTTTCAACCAGCGAGGGTGCAAGTTTAAAATTTTAAAACAATCTAAAACTCGTTGAAATTTTCAATTAGCTTCCTTTCGGTCTTCGGAACACAAAATAAAATATTTTAGTTTTTGTAGATTGTTTTATAGAAAGGAGGTGGCACTGGAGGGGAGATAAGCTAAGGAGTTTCCCTGATCCCATTTTGTTCTCTAATCGATAAGATGAGACGGGACGGGATGGGAAGTAAGGAGTATTATTATACTATTATGATCCCTATTGGATCAGAGATACATTACGTTTACGAGTATTTTGTTAGATTTACTGTTACCATTTAAACAGTAACAATTTGTTAGGAGGAGGTGCTATCCCACAGCCGCTGGGCGCACTCGACGAACCACGTTATTCTTCTCTCACAGAAGATTACTGTAAAATTATCAACTTTATCCTATTTCCCCAATGTACTCATATGTACGTGTTCCGGTAGTAAGTAAGATATGCCAGAGCCCATTCTCATCCTATCCTATATTATCCCTTCTCATTTTCCCTATACTTTTTCCAAATCCATTCATATATATATTATGCCTCCTACACTCCTATATACATAATTATATTACACTATATTATATAGGACTATATTGTACTTCTATATCGGATACTAATATAACAACACTACTGTGAGTACTGATGACAAACTAGGAACGAAACATATGGGACCTAGTTTGGATTTTAATCCTCAATATTTCTCGTCAGATATTCAAACATAGTTGGCGGACCGTTTAGAAATATTTCCCTGGCGACAGTGCCCTCATATTGCAGAGTGAAGTAATCCGATTACACCTCGGTCCAAGGCTGTCTTGCTGGTACGTATGTGAGGAGGTGATGAATTAAAATTCAAGGATTTTAGAGTACCTAACTAATACCTACTAACAAAGTAATGAACTTTTCAGATTTTCGCGTTATTTACACATATTTATCTATTAAACGGGTGTTTGGCGAGTTTTTGGCGAGAACTCGAGATATTAAGTTGAGTTTTTGATGGATTAATATAAAAACTGTCTGTTGTGCATTTTGTGGTTTAATAGTGAGAGTTTATTAAACTTCAGCTCTTTTTCTGTGCGTATTGTTTGTGATAATCAAATAAAAGCATAGGACTGCGTTTTTAGTGTGCTTCCATGTAGTCCTATTCTGTCCTCAGTAAACCCACCATCAATTCACTGACCATCAACTATTTTCACAGATTTCTGCAAAACTCTTTCAGTTTGGAATTAGATTAGATACGATAACATACTTATTCTTAAACATTTGTTAAACTTAGCAACTAAATAAAATCCATATTTTGTACACTATTGCTTTTTCTAAGTTATATTAAGACTTTCTTTAAAAATCAAGAAATACCTACGTACGTAACTATGCACGCTATGCACTTTACAGTAGGTACACATTCACTTACGTAGGCACGCCAATATTTTGTTGATAACATGTTCCGTAGTGTGATGCAGTCACTGATAAGTTTTCTGAAGTCGGGCTCAGAAGTTACAAGTTTATAAAGTACTTGATATAGCTCGCGGTCGCATTTGCTTGACAGATCTTTTGGTTGTAATATCTTGATTTATTTTAATTTAATCAAGCAAAAATATAATCATTTAATTTAATCCGTATAAATTTTGCGATATACGTAGTTATTAAAAGGCATATTATTACATGATATAAAATTATACAAAAATTTTAATATGGGACAGAGGACTACCTTGAAATGTTACAAACGGCATTTCCCACTTTATTATATTCGCCAATGGTCGAACATGTTTCGGTGTGAGTGAGCCAGAGCCCATCCCATTCTATACTGCTGTCCTAATCCACCCCATTTTCCCAACTCTTTTTCCAAATCCGTTCCATTTCTACATCTTTAAAGGAAGTCAGCGCATCTGGGGCGAGCCAATGTTTGTCATTCTGGACTGAATTTGGCATGTACCGCGGGTATTCATAGGCGACAGTATATACTTACCACCAGGTGAACTGAATGCTCGTCTGTAGTCTTCTTCCTATAATACACATATATAATTATTTTTAGATACCGTAACTGAAGGCATTTGCTTTGGTGTCAGGGACTATAATTGAAATAAACTGAGCAGTACTATTTATTATGGTATCCTGATATTAACTGTCGACATAAACGTGTTTTTTAGACATATTATATATCCAACCAAAAACAACACCTATTAAGTTACAGTGTCTAAAGTAAACAAAAAAATAATTTCAAAATAAAAACGCGATAAAAAATATTCGTAAGTATATACACAAGTATTTTATAGTTTGCTCTTTAAGTCAGTTGAAGGGGTAGCCGATAAACGATTACTACCATAAAATTGAGTTGTGACCCAGTGTTAGGCGATCGGTAAGAATGATGGTGCAGTTAAATTCGAGCCGAAAGGAGGCTAGGCTACATTGAAATTTATGTAGGCACGTAATCATTGTGCGAAATTCCGATGGCATTGTGAAAAGTGCTTACTACACTCAGGGGAGAGTTGCTCTTTGCTTGTGACCGTACTTAAGAGTAAGAGACATTTTTATTGAAACTCTCGGGTGTAAAAACGATAAATTGTTTTTAGGACAACTACTAATTTAATTTATATCACATTAACATTTTGACATATGCTTATTTTTAGTCAACATTTTAGTATTGATTAAAATAGTGTTACTAATTGGCATTAATGATAAACCTATAAATAAATAATTATTTTTGTAGATTTTTTCCTTCTATATTTCCTTTGCTCTCTTCGGACATTTTTTTTGTTTAAAATTTAACAAATAAATATTTTTTGTCGCCTTCAGTTTTGTTAATATTGAAGGTACTTGAAAATACTTATAATGTTTTAGTGTAGCTGAT
The DNA here is from genome assembly GCA_914767545.1 of Sesia apiformis. Taxonomy (NCBI): domain Eukaryota; kingdom Metazoa; phylum Arthropoda; class Insecta; order Lepidoptera; family Sesiidae; genus Sesia; species Sesia apiformis. Next base: position 11,231,897 of record OU611953.1, read on the forward strand.
TGCAATATTTCTGCAGTTTTTCGTGAATTTCATTTGCAGCCGTAATATACACATCACTCACTCTCCGGACGTTCACAGGACTCGTTTTTGTGATCAAAATTTGTAAATCTATTTTGTAGTTTTAGGTTTGTTCACGTCGGTACTGGCGCGTTACTGGCTCGTTGCAAAGCATTTGTTGCGTTAGGTTAGGTTAGGTCGTTACTCACGTGGCTCGAAAACCTCATGTATTTATTAGAAAGTAACTTGTCCATAATGACGAATTTGAAAACATTTGTAAAATATATATATGTATAAATGGGAAAAAGTACACGAAGAGAATGAGTAAATAATTTCGTAAAAAAATATGAAACTGAATTTAATAATTAACTAATAATTACTACTACAGTATTTACTGCTATACTTTATAACAAAGAGATGGGGTTTATACTTATGTACTTATATTTATAGGTAAGAAGATTGTTAGAGATAAGCTGATTAGCAACAGAGTCCACAAATGAGACTTAAGATAGTAGCTAATGAACTGTGTGTAATAAACATCGATAGATCCAGCAACAACACGATCTTTAAAGAGTTAATAATATCAAAGCTACATACTAAACGTGAACACAATTGAAAAAAAATGCGGAAACATAATTCCCGTAAAAGCATCTAATGTCAATAAATCACAATATCGCTCGTGTTAAATACTCATTATTCTTCTCTGCCGCAAAGGATTACAATTTTCACGTAAATTACCAAAGATTAAAGCCTGAAGGAAGCATACAATTGCCCATAGACAACTTTAATTCCTTCCGGGACGGAAAAGAAATGAACAGACACCTCTGCCGAAATGAAAAGAGGCCTGATTTACAACCTGCGTAAAACCCGAGCCGAGATCTTATTAACATTACTTTTTATAACACGGGGCGCTAAATTGTTACACTGTAGACTGAAATTTAATTAAAACGTCTTGTTAGTAGATGTTAACTAGTGTCATTAAAATGTATGATTGTTTGTGTACAGTGCACTCTCGGAGAGAATTTATTATTTAAGAGTGTTAATTTAGGCGGAAACAGAACTACACATTTTAAAAAATGTAATCTAAGTACTAATGAAACAAACATCCCTAATAAGCCTTAATAATCCCTAATAACATCCCTAACATTACAATCATCACAAAAAAATCACATAAATATACACAATTAATGATCTTTTTTCGGAATGCCTAAATTCTTGTGGCCCTAGTGGCCTTTCAAGGTCGTGTTAATTTAGGGCGAGCACAGAAGGCGCTCAGCCAGGAATAAAATGTGTGTTGCAACGAGCCTAAGGGCTCCCCCGCCGGTAAACCGGCAGAAGGAACCGACCTCGCTTTAGGGCGTTGCATTGGGGGGATACCGCGGGATCGCGAGTCTGTGAGAAGCGCCCAGGCACGTGCCGATACCTGGTAAAAGTGTTGGCTGAGGGCCGGTGTGTGTCACAATTAAGGTATAGATTATATAAATACCCATGGATCCACATTATCCTATTGACCTATATCGTCCGAGTGCAGGGTACAGGTTCCAGTACCTAATTATGAAGGGGTTTTGGGCTCAGAATGACCCAGGCAGGCCCAGTGCGGACTGGTGATAATAAAAACTACTATGAGCTTCTGTTCGACTAATTTTCTGTTTCGGATATTGTTTGACTTCGTCATCTAGATCTGACCAACTGCAACGTTTAGGATTTTTAAAATGGCAGCGATCGGGCCAATTACTAATTTGTTAAAGTAAGTACATTAATTTGTGAAATATGGTTTACTTCGATGATATTGTGTGCTTATACCGCCATGCGTTATTGTGAAAATAAAGAAAATAAATGAATCACTAATTTGGAAAAGGACTAACATGACTTGTATTTATACAAGTTATGTTATGTCATGACTTGTATAAAACGTATTTGAAATTGAAATTCCAAGCCAAACTAAAAATATTGGACTTTTTGGCGGGAACTCGAGAAGTGAATTTTTCTTTTTGTTTGATTAATTATTATAAAAATTGTACATTATGGATTTGTGGTTTAATAGTGATATTTATATACTTACACGGGTGTTAACGCGAATGTTTACCTTATTTATTTTATTCCGCCCTTCGATTAAAATAAGGTAAACATTCGCGTTAATACCCGTTTAAATGGATAAATACCTATGTGTGAAAAATGCGAAAATCTCAAATGTTAGTAATGATAGTTTGTGATAATGAAATAAAAGCATAAGAATGCGTTTTTCGTGTGCTTGGAAGCACATGAAAAACACATTCTTATGCTTTTATTCAACTGTGCTGTCGTCAGTAAACATTAACACTACTGACTCCTAACTTAATTCGACGGTTCTGGACATTGGCGAGTTGTTAGTTATGCATAAAACTGGCACGATGTGCTCTTTGTGCAATTTGCCATATAAGAAAAGAAAAGGAACCATACATATTTTGAGTGTTGAGGACAAAAAACTTTAAGTTATTTAATATCAGTTAGTATTTATTCGTATACAAGTAACATAGTATCGTATACAAATAATTAGGTAGCAAATAAACTGTATATCAACAAACATTTTAAAAGTCTTCAATAAAAAGAAATGTGCATATTTATTTTTGATGAGATCTCTTTGAAGTTAAATAAACACCAACAGTTTTGTTTATTCTTGTTTACAAATAAAATGCATGCAATCGGCCTCAAGTGAAATGGCAACGCTCGGGAAAATAAATTTTATTGAACAATAAACACTGCAAACAGGTATGAAGAATGTACGTATTGTTCGGAGTATTTCATCCAATTATTTTGCAGTGTTGATTAAAGCTATTCAAAGGATTCGGAAGCAAAATATGCCCGAGTTCTCATTAAATAGCAACTCAAAATTGTTATTTTTATTACTAAGTAACAATTCCACTACAAATAACGTATTTCTGCTATCCTTAGCATTCAATATTGAAATATGAAAGTTCTATTAACGGATACGTAAGTTATATAATAGTTGAATTAACATTGAATGCTAATGATAACAAAAATACGTTATTTGAAGTAGAATTGAAACTTTCGTACTTTTAGTAAAAGCCTAGCCTAAAAGAAAAATATGAATGTATATATAGAACGAGTATAGTACTACGCCACAGTGAATGGCCTACCCATACTCCCTGTGTTCCCTGTGTCGTGGGTGCAGAGACATACGAAGATGAACACAACACGTGCAACACCCAGGCAGGGTCACTACCAACTGGGCTAATTGGTGGTCAAATATGTAGAAACAACGCACGTACTTATTTACGTGTGTAACATGTCCACGTACGTAATACAGGTACATAGTTTTAATGATATATGACGTATGAACATTAATTAGACTACGGAGTAATTGAGGAAAAGGTGCGCATTTAAAAAATGGCCGAGAAAAAGATGACGGAATGTTTTAATTATGTAAATTATACATACATAAAGATACTTTTCACTTCGTATCTATATTATTTAAAATATTTATTGCGAAACCAAAGTTATTGCATTTTCAAACACGTAAAAATTCTATAGAGATTTATGAAGTATCTTAGTAACTGATATATCAATGGGTAATGTACCTACTTGCATACGAGTACAAGAGTCTAATTTTAAATTTCCAATTATGCGGTAATCTCAAATTACCGCAATTAATTCAATTATCTAAATGAAATTGTCAAACGTTATAAAAACTTGTGTCAAATAACAATAACTTCATAACAATAACCTAACTCATTCAAATAACTTCATTAAAGTTCGTTAAATATATTTCTCTTTAGCTTATAATAATTATATTAAACATTTTACATAGTTTAGCTCGGAAACCAAAGATCAGAAAAACATAATTTACATAATTACATAATTTAAATTGAAATTTTCGCCTTTATAAATAGCTTTACATAATACCACTAATTAGGCATATTTTTTAACTTGAGTATTTAAAAATAAGGAAGACAAGCTATAAAGGAACGTTTGCAGCTTCCTATTTTTAACTGCAAAGGTATTTAGTGACGTAATTTTTATTTGCAATAAAGTTTATCGTAACCATAACATTTTTCTTTGGCAATGTTACGATTCTTGAATCCCCCTTGTCAACGTCCCCCCCCCCACTCCAGACAAGAGCTTCGTGCCCATCGGTAAGTCTTTGCGGTCACACTTGAAGGCTAACCTTTTCGAGTAGGCCCGCGGAAATCTTTTGTGTTAGCAGTAACTTGTGGCAAAAGACATCGACGAATCCTTAGAACAGTTTCATATTTGGAAAACCAGGAGTTCTTTTTGAGTTGTTAAATATGAGTATGAGTACCTTATAAATAAAAGTTATTCACTGAACCGAAGTGAATTTAACCTTATATACCTTATATACCGAAATGAATTTAAGAGAAAAATCGGAAACTCGCTATACTATTTCCATTGAAACTGTCAGTTAGTAAGGTTTGAAGGATTGTGGGGGTTTGATAACCGCAGGTTCTTGGCTTAAACTTAGATCACGTGGTTGGAAACTCCCCTCAATACAGGCTGCATTTTAGTGCTTATAAACATGACTTGGACTAATTTTAAAATCGATGAACACCTATTTAGTTATTATTACTTAGAGCTTATTCTTTTTGAAAGCTCCAAATAGTTAATTTGGACAAGTCTTCAAAAAATTTAACGATATGAGACAAAGTAGTAACAACTATTAGTGATAAATTAATATAAGTACTTATTATAAAGATAAGTGCATTGAAATTAAAGCCAATAACGTGAATTATAGACAGCAACACGTTAATGTACGTAAAACCATTCAATTCTACTCCTTGTAACTAACACATTATGGTGCCTATGGATATGGATTAACCTGATGCAGACCGTACGTAGATACGCCATAGCCTGCGATACACACCAAAACGTTAGTAAGTAAATTAAGCTCAGAATAGCATAATACAAGGAATAAAATGTTATCACTTACCAGGCAATAAATATTCAAATGGGATATTGACAACAAACTATGAAGATATTGACAGGCAATAGTGTCGGTGAGTCGACGAGGGTACAAAAGGGTTCGGGAACTGGACAGATGTCTGTAGAGGAAAAGGTATGGTGAAATAGGAAGGTTTCTTTGTAAATGTTAGGATTGGTTGAATGACAATCGTCATCCAAATGAACACGAAAAACAATTTCTGAACCCCTGAAACAGTTCTGAGAGTACAATGATAGAAACAGAACTAGAATTAATTATTTCACAAACTAAAAATTCTCTGGCGTGAATAATTTTAATATGAACTTTAGCAATATGTGTTAACCAACTTCAAAAAAGGAGATGATATTCATGCGACTTTTTGGTACTTCTACAGCGTCAAATAAGCGTAAGCGAAATAATTGGAAGTTTATAGAGGACACACGTTAGACCATTTTAACAAGATCATTTCTTAGATAGCAGTGAGAAATGCACTTAGATTATTGCTTAGGTTTCAACCCCGATTAATAAATAAAAATGGAAACGTATTCTACTCGTATTCGTAGGAATTGTGTGTACACACAAACAATTTGTAAGAATTATATTTACCTTCACCATTATATTTTAACGTTGTTAATTATTTTTATGCATTTTTAAGCCTGGAAAAGTGTATATAAACAATATCCACGATTGTTATTTCGATTAAAATATTAACTCAGCTTTTATTGTGGAAAATTCAGCGGAATATCGCGGCGATCGGTAGGCAGGCATTTGGCGATGTAGACATTTGTTATTCTGCTCAGGTATCATAAGGATTAACTTAGTAATTGGAATTCAATATTTAAAACGTCCCTACGGATACTAACCCAATGTTGTAACAGCGTTATTGTTAAGCAATTAACACAATTCCCTAGAGAGCGCATCTAACTTTTCGGTACATCGCTTTCAATCAACAGATAAACGTAATTCTAATTGAGGACTAGTTATTGAAAAGTAGGTACATACAATCATAAATCCATTAGACTTTATTGCTGCTGCATTTCGATTAATGCACACCTAGAGCATCAACAATTAGGCTTAAACCTGTTCATAAGGGATTAAAAAGAAAGAAACAAAAATAACTACAATATGATTTGGTGACATTTACATTATTTAATGTACATCCAGGATATGCAACATCGTCTTTAATGATAAATCTAAATAAAAGAGGAAGATATTTTATAAAAACAGTGTATAATGAAGAAACAAAATAAATATTCTTTAATGGAAGGAACGTAGAAGCATGTCCATTGGGGAATAGATAAACTTAAAAAATAAGACGAAACTTTTAACAGGTGTATAAAGAAGGTATTCCGTTCATTTACAAGTCTTTTTGTTCATTCCTTTACTGAATAAAATTCGCACGGGACCAGTTTACTGACTATAAACGTAGCTACATTGAAATATATGGCCGGGGAAAGGGATAAGACAAGGGTACGTGAAAGAACAGATGTATAGTGAACAAAAAAATATTTACAAATTCGGAAGAGTGCCTTCCTTTCTCTATCCTAGTGGGAGCCTCTCATAATAATCACGAGAATGTCAAAAGCGAGAAATTGAGTTTCGTTATCAATTTCAATGATTAATAGACATTTAATTAAATATTTGCATTTATGAAAATTAAGACATTTAAGTGCAATGTGTCTTAAGTTCATTATTTAAAGTTAAGTTAATTTAATTAGTATATTTAATTTGTTAACTTTTGTTTTAAAGTAAAATAGTCTTAATTAACACTAAAATTCATGGCATTGTTATAAGAAACCGTATACAAGCATCAATTAGGAATCGAGAGGAAGCAAAATGTCGGAAGCGAACAATGAAATAAACAACTACATCTTCAACGAGGAGAGGGTAAGTTACGAGGCGTATTCGAAAAGTAAGGGCCGTTCGCTTATATTTCAAAATCGACAAGTCGTAACACGTTTAAACTTGTGCATATCTGTACGTGCACTACTCGTGCAGCTATTTCAGGTGTTGTTTTGATTCAGTAGTCATTTGCCTATCTGTGCGTACAGTAAACAATGTCCGCGATAATCGTTGCTCCCGCCAGCTGTGAAGTTCGCCCTGTAATAAGATTTTTGTGTGCAAAAGGATCTTCAGCTGCTGAAATTCATCGAGAGTTATGCCCTACTGTAACCTACTGTATGGACCTACTGTAATGAATGAAGGAAAGGTTAGATAATGGTGTCGTGATTTAAAAACTGGACGAACAAATGTTCATGACGAAGAGCGGAGTGGTAGGCCCAGTATGCAAACCGATGAAATTGTTTCTCTGGTGGACCAAAAACTGCGATCTGATCGTCGGTTGACGATTAGTGCCCTGGCTGATGAATTTCCTCATCTTGGACGCACTACTGTCTACACAATTGTCACGGGTACCAAAAATGCTTACCGACCAGCACAAAGAGCAAAGACTGTCCAGTGGACGAGAGTTTTTGAACCGTTACCGACAAGATGGAGATGATTTGTTTTCCCACATTGTTACCGGTGATGAGACGTGGATATCCTACATCAATCCAGAAACAAAACAGCAATCAATGCAATGGCGCCACTCAACTACACCAAAACCAAAAAAATTTAAGCAAACTCCTTACACGAGTCGAAAAATGATGGCTACCGTTTTTTGGGACGAAAAAGGTGTTCTTTTGGTTGATTTTATGGAACGTGGGACAACAATTACAGCTGACGTGTATTGTGAAACGCTCAATAAGCTAAGACGTGCGATCCAAAATCGACGACGTGGTAAACTGTCATCCGGTGTAATCCTCCTTCATGACAATGCGCGTCCTAACACCGCAGCCAAGACCCCCACCCACCGTACAGTCCCGACCTTGCACCCAGTGACTACTTCCTTTTCTTACATTTCAAAAAATGGCTCGGTTGACAACGCTTTGAAAACAAATGACAACGACGTGGACAAAGGAACGTGGACAACGACAAGGAAATTAAGAACGCCGTTGAAAACTGGTTCAACTCGCAGGCGGTGAGCTTCTATGCAGAGGGGTTAAGGAAGCTGGTGCAGCGGTACGAAAAATGCTTGGAAGTCAACGGCGATTATGTGGAAAAGTGAAGTAGATTTTTAGTAAACTAAATGTGCTAATAAAACCTATTTCATGTGATTATAATTTTTTTTATGACGAAACGGCCCTTACTTTTCGAATACGCCTCGTATATACGAGTACTTGATTTTATGTTTTAAATTTGTTCCGATATAAGGATTGAATATCTATTAAAGAATTATTTCTAAAAAAAATCTTGACCTATCTGTTGCTTTCTAGTTGGCTTAATTAGTAGTAGCTGAAAATTTATTGACGTTACAAAGTTAGTTCGCAGAGTCTTGTTTTGTATGAATGTTTCAGCAACCATTTAAAAAATCCTTCAGTTTAATAATTGTAACGTTTCATCTTATCGTTGCTTGATAATCATAATCATGTCATATTATTTGTGGAAGAAACGAAGTTGTGTTCGTCTGCAGTCTAGAATATTTGCGTTGTTATTATCTGTAGAGGTCTGTGCGATTGCCTTTACGACGATACGAGATGTGTCAAACGATATCAAAAGCAATTTCAAAGAATTCCAGAAAGTGGAATTATAATGTAATAAATACCTATTTGCAATTCAGGTTCAGTAAGAAGATAAAGTAAGTTTGGAATTATATTTGCTGATTCACTGTATAAAGTCCCTATCCGCGGTGCCGGTTAATCCCTACTATCGACAATAAATGCTAATTCAAAGCTAACTTTGGGAACAAAGTAAAAATTCACTTCGAAGGCAAACTGGTAAGCCTTCTCGGGGAAATATAGAAGAGAAACTTCTGTTTATATAGTTTTGACTTGCAGTTTTAATGATGCGTGGTGGGGATTTATTTACTTATTTTTGCATCCCAAAGCAAGATATCAACATGTCAAAGCATAATTTAATATGGTGTATACAGAAGTAATAAATTTTAGCAATAAATTTTATTTTAAATAAGCTAGTGGTTAAAAATAAATAAAAACGGAATATAAAATGAGTAAAATAAGTGAGACCAAAACAAAGGGAGACCTTATTATGACGCTCTGTAGTCAGAGCGCATTTGACCTTGTTCTTGAAGTTTTGTTTTTAATTGTGAGTTCATGAAAATCTATAACCATAACCCATGAGCTCCCCGTGCACATTGTCTTGTGCATGAGGGTTGCATGCACTGAAAACTGCATGCTGATCAAGCGGGTTGACTAAGCACTTATGGTAGCGACCTTTTTATCCCTTAGCAGTCTTTTACGGCACCCGTGGGGAAGAGATGAGGTGGGTGGTTCTATTCTAAAAGCCGGTCGATACCACACGGTCATGAAATCTATACGAACAAGTAGTGAAACTTAATGCCATGCTACCGCACGTTGTTAATCTGTTGTTAATTAAACATTTGTGTTGTACCAAATGAGTAATTAGCAACAGATAATTTCAGGTAGACTGTCTATTTATCTGTCAACAAAATACACGTAAAACCGGACTGTAAATGCTTTGAAATTTAACGAAGATAAAAGTAATAAAGTAGCAAAAGACAGTCTTCGTCCTTTTAAGCTACAACATTAATAAAGCAAATGGGTACTGGTTTACGCAGTCATAAATTTCAATTACGAATACGAAAATTAAAACGGGAAACGTCTAGGTGGTACTTGGGAATCCTCGTAAACGTTTTTAATGAAACCGAGGACTTTAGATGTTCATATTAATTCTCGCAGAGACTTGTCGAAGCAATTCACAGTCAGAAATCGCCTTGTAATGTTGTAAATCGGTCGTAAACACGTAGGCTTCATATATGTAAATGTGACATATAAAATCACTGTTCCGTTTTCATTGATCTGAAATCTGTTTTAACATTAACCGCAACAAAGTGAAATGTGATGTTATAATAATGGATCGAAGCGATTTCGAGTACTAATGGGAGGTTCCATAATCAAGGAATTTTAATTAAAATGTGTGTATTGGAAATTGTAGGGTTTTCATTACACTTTTACCAGACTATGACAAAAACAAGAAATAGGATTTATTCGTTAATTAAAAATTGTATATTTGTAGTTCAAATGTATTACACTGGTATTCACAATGTATTTCACCTATCAACTAAATTATTAATTCAATATTTTTAACGTCTTTCATAATTTTACGAATCCATAAAATATCAAAATATAAAGAATTATACAAGTGCGACAGTTTTAAATAATAATAAAACCGTTCTATAAGTCAATAGTCTTAGTATCGAATCAATGAACGACTTTGGATTAGATTTTCAAGTTCCATATTTACGGATAAATATGATAAGAACAAATAAAATTTCACGTCTCGATTTTTAACTAAATCAATTATGCGTATCGTATTAATGATGCAAATTGGCAAATAAGCCATCGTTGGCTGCGGCCCGCCTCATCCCACGAGGCCACTAAATAAATACCCACTCAACAGACCTATCGTTTTCAATGGCTACCGTAGACCTATCCGCAAACGCGTTTAACCCGAATTGATGTTGGGAGTGTGATACAGCTATGCTTACCTAAGATAATAATTGAATTGTGAATAATAATAACCATCTCTAACCATATATTTTAATAACACAAAATTTATTCTTCAAGGACTTAATGCTGCTTAGATCATCAATAATTTCTTATTAATAATATCTAATAAAATATAAAAAAAGAAACATAGCTATATATACCTAATCTCCGAGAATATGTGGTTAGGATATGCTGCTGCATTATTCGCAATGAGCACTAATAAGCGGTGATACTGTTCACTAGTTATTATGACAGATATATTGCTTTTAACAAAATATATAAATTGCGAATGATTTAAAAACGAATTGATGGAAAAGGTGAGCCAATATATCCACATTCATACTTAGTCTGCAATAAAATATTAATAGGAGTAGAGGTGGCATTGAGTCACGAGCAGACACACAAACACCAGCTGGGCACATTGGGAGAACAATTCCTGTGGTTCATACGGGGTAGCGTGCTCGAATATTGCTGCTATTAATCAGATTCTACGGAGCAGACGCCACGGAAGAAGAATGGCACACCAAACAATAATACCGCGGCAACCTTATACCCTTTAAATGGCCCATACATATGTACGAGTGTAAACGTAACCATTATTATTTCAAGTGTTTCCGAAGACGAAGGAGCGAGGTGGCTGCACAATAAGTACTCTGCACAATAAGTACAGTCAGATTTGTTAGCGTAAACCAAAGGAGCAACATCTTAAGCTGCAGCAGTGAGTAAAGATTTACATCGTCCAGTGTGCAAACAATTTAAGGCGACCGATTGTGAAGTACACTAACATCTACATTAATAGGAAAACATGTGCCACAAGTGAGTATCCAGTATCGAACTGTAATATTCTAAAACAACAGATCTAAACTAAACTACGACTGTAATATTCTAAACAAGGACGGTCTACAGATCGCCTTTCACTTTATCCTCTCTACTCGATCACAACATTCACAACAACCCAATCACCAACTAAAACATAATTTACTTGGAATATACTGGCCACTTCTAACTATACTGAATTCACATTAATAAAAAAAGTGACGTCATCTATCCAATGTAGCATAAAACAATATCAATAGTGAGGTAGATTGACAGTAATATAATTACTTTTTTCATAACTTGGATAGAGTTTACTATTTTAACACCAAACTATTCTTAAAGACATCATAGAGAACCTGACTTGACATTGTTAAAATCTGCCTTTTATGCATTTCTTTCCATCTCCATTCAGCTACTATTTTGTTGAGGGTATGAAAAATTCAGTCTCGCCACATCAAATAAATTATTCTAGTCCATGGTTTTATCGATAAAAACATTCCGAAAGAGTAATTTAAAAATATTATCTTAGAAGATACGAGTGGAGTATCTAATTTTTTTTTTAATTTCTAAAAGTCATAAGGTAGTTGATCAAAGAAATATCATCCACCTCTTCAGAGATCGGTGTATTTGTATACATAGGTACACCGAAATATCAAAGGAAGGATAGCGCAACGACAAAAGTCCATTACTACGACCTGAACTCATCAAACTTTAATGTAACAATGTCGCAAAACAAAAGTTCCATTCAATTTTGCTAACCAATCTATACTCACATGTACTTTCCTGATTGAACTATCAGAAACAGCCACATATTGGCTTAGACGAACCAATTAAACTTTTCATCGGAATCTGAAACTAATTTTCAGCAGTTTGACAAAGTCAGCCGTTCGGCCGGCAGGTAACTTTGCAACAGAGACCACTTGCAAGCTTGCCTTTTCACAATTAATATCGACTGACCTTAAATTGAAACTGTTCGCCCTGCTAAATTAGAAATTAACCTCGACGTTCCATTTTTATTTTGTTTTGAATATTAATTAGAAGTAAGATGAGAATTTAATATGTGTGGGATTAATGTGAATTATATAGCTTGCAAATTGTTTTATAATTATTTCTTTTCAAACACGGGAAAATATGTAAAATATATTCAATATATATTCAAAATTATACTTATCTGTTTCATTTATGCGGAAATAAATATGTATTTTAGAGATTTAAAACAAAATTTTACATAAGTTATGAAAGGTGGAGCCATTTTTGAAGTTAATTATAATTAATCGGCTAATTAACTAGATTTTGCTCCGTGGCATTGGCAATTACTTTTTTGCTCCAAGTTCCCCTTTGAACAATTTCAAGATTTGTAGAATGTTATGTATGTCGTTGGGTAGATTGCATTTCACTATGTATCTCAGCTGCAATCTTTTTAATTGATCAAACGCGGATAAGTTTCAATGTTGTGCTCGTAACATCTCAGTGACCATGTAAATTGTCCTTGTTATGGCTGATATTATTTATAAAACTTTGAAATGTATAAGTGTACTTTTACTACTTCTAAGACTACTTTGAAAGTATAAGTAGTAAGTAAAGCTATTTCAAAAGGCGACATTTGTAATGAGACAGAACGAATTAATTTGTCAGTGGTAGGTCAAGCCCACTTCACACTTTGTTATTAAAGTTATATTGCAGTTCGTGTTGGGGTTAATAAATAATTATGAACTTGTTCATTCGTTGCAATGAGAAAACTTTCGTCTGTTTTCACTTGAAATTCGTCATATTTCAGGGCATGCATAAAGTAGTCCCTCAATTAACGAAAGTTCTGAGCTTGGTTGAGGTTCTAGCTACATTCATTTGAACATGTAGAAGTTGTCAAAACTCCGTTTTATGGTTAGTATTCATTAGACGAATGCTTCATGACATTTTCTTCGATATTTCGGTGACTTGTTGGGCAATATAGGCAATATAGGGCCAAAATACAGCATAAAATTACTGTTCTTATTGCGTTATATTCTCTAAACATATGTACTGAATATTTACCTAATTTTTACATATGCAACCGCCCATAAACGCCTGCAGCACCAACGAGATTGTAACTGCGTGGCTGACTTTGCAGGTTCCTATTTACAGCTCTCTTGAAGAACCCCATGTCAGTTCCCTCTACAACTTTACTCATAATTACTTTAATGTATCGTTACTTAACTTTATTTTAATGCGATATGATGATAAGAGAAGCGGTTCTCCATTGAAATTTAGGTCAGCCGTTTGTCCTTGGTGCGTACCAAGTGGATACGAGTACAACCAAATAGCAATAAATCAGATCGTGAGCCCTGAACCTTTCAGTATTCTGTTGCATACAAAAAAATATGTTTACTACTAGACTACGTTGGATCTGAAAATATAATTATACATACAATTCAGTACTGTTAGATTACAGATACAATTCAGTTGCGAAAATGGTTGACAGTGACGGTGGCACGGAGTTGCGAGGTATTGCCGATTGAAAACGTCAACACGACACGATATCGAAACTGGAACGAGAGGAAGCTTTTACAAATCGCATAGAAAGAGACCCGTAATGCGATAGTGGGCAGAACAGATGTAGGGTAGCCTTTGTTAAGCATAACGGCCGACACTCACGGAAGCACTTGTCACTGTCACAAGGCAAACAGGACGCCATTCAGATAAATGTTGTTGCATTACAGCGGGTATTATTACAGCACCCGTTCACGGTAGGTATATCGGTGACTAGTATATAGGTGTGGTTTCGTTTTGATTATATTAGTTGTTAGTAGTTTTCGCGGTTGTCGTATATTTTGAGCGCTTGTCTTTATTTGTTGTAGTTTTGATGAAGGTGATCATTGGTCGATAATGTCATGTTTATATGACAAAGTTTTATACGATTGAGTTACAGATTTATTTGAACACTAAGCAACCTAGATTTGCATCGTAGCTGCAACGAGTTTCAATGACAGCTGACAATCACCTCTCAATAGAACCGCAAAGAACAATCACCGCAAAAGAATAGAAGTGTAACTACTGACTGTGTAATGTATTAAAAAAGTTATATCTATTATGGACGCCCATTCGTGAAGACGTAGGGTCGTAACTCGGCCTGTAATAATAATAATAATTTATTTCGGACATAGAATATCCATATTTGTTAGTATGAACTAATAAGTATACATTGTTAGTATATATGTACATTATACATAAACAAGGCTAAAATAAAAATACAACAATAAGCGGTAGCCGATCAGCCTGTCCGAGACCGGGGCGCGTCTACCTAACTGCATGTAGTGGTATCCAAAACTCCAGGATCGGAGAGTCCCATTGGTCCGCTAATGCGCTCAGGATGGTGTTGGTGCTAGCTTGCACGAGACCCATTATGAAGGCACAACGCTTGCGCATGAGGGCTTCAAAACCATCAACCTGCGCCTCCAAAAACATGCCTGAGGCGCTACAGTACCGTGGCAATCCCATCAACACCCTGCACGCATTATTATATTGAACGCGGAGGTCGCTGTATGCCCTCCGCGGACAGTTCATCCACAGGCTGCATGTGTAGAAGAATTGGCAATAACTTATGAAAAGTGACACTTTAACTTGTTTAGTACAGGGTGCAAACCTGCAGGCCAACATAATGCATCGGACAGTCAGCGACCTGCGTTCCCTATTACCATTGTCACTATTTACCACGGCCCAAGTACTTAAATTTCGCAAAAGAATAGAAGTGCCACAGAATGTAACATTTGGCACCAAGGAGTAACACCTGCTTTGAAAGAAGTTCCACTGATACCTATTATACTTCACTACAGATTTTTTTTTGACAGTGCTTACGAAATTTTTAAATAAACTAGGTAAATACGTATCGTACTACAAGTAAACCATTCCACTAAGCTAGCATTAAGCGCCATATTAGTAATGCAAATTCTTTAAGCTCGGCATATTATTAGTCGCATCGTATCCTTTCAAGGGTCTGATAAATAAACATGAAGCTGGGGCGATTGAACCCATGGGGGAAAGTAGGTACCAGACCTACTAAATGCTAATTCAATTTTGAATTCCTACTAAGCGACCCATCTAACTTTCTCTTTTATGTCTGAGTTCGACAGTTGAATGAGATTTGTAATATCGTTCTATATTTATCAATTTCCGTCAGAAAGTTTACAAGAGATGAAAAATAAAAGTTTACAAAACTCTCGCGTCTTTCCCTCATAAGATTTTAAGGAAATTACGAATTTTACCCCGATTTTAGTAGTCGATAAAGATGATTAACCCTCAGAAATAACGAGTCAGCCATCTTTGTTATTATAGACAATGTTTCTCAAGTTTCAGCAAAATTACTTTGGTTATACTTTATTTAACGTCGACCGCTTTCTAACATTTTTGCTTTGTTTCAATTAACCTTTGAATTTGTATCAGTATTCTGTTGAGAATTTCAATAGAAATGAGAGGCACAAATATTTCTATTCATTGTTTTCTTTCTTATAGCTTTTTGTGTAATAACCACGTGACCACGTGACAAATAAGATAACTGGAGAGTTTGAGGTTTATTATATTTTATTTTACACGAAACAACAGCGTAATTTCAATGTAAACAGTCTCTAAACACATGCCTGTTAATGTTTCAACAAATGGTATGAATTATTGTTTATTTTGTACCGGAAATAATTAAACGACCAGCAAAAATATAATGAACGGGCAGCAAATCGATGCCAGCTTTAAAGATGTGTTAGACTCCGTTGACTTAATTTTCATCAAAGAACCCATTCTCTGGTGAAAATTGACTTGGTCACGACATTCTTAGTAATTCATAAATATTTATTTTATTTATTCAAAAATAAGCTGTTTTGTTGATCACGATTTGTCGCCAATTTAGGATTTTTTGCTGCCCCTTTAAATATAATCCATTTTATACTACATTTTTATAAAACTAGCTGTAAAATTTGATTCTAATTCATGGAATTCATATTATCGGCAAATACTCATAGTCCTGTATAAAAATAGAGATACATGGATTATCTCAATAATATATTACTACAAAACACGAGTAGTAAAATATACAAAGTAAAAACAAAAAAATGTCAGACGTGTATTAGAGTCTACCGAAGTTACATAACTGCCACAGATAATGAAAATGCAAATAAACTGAAATTTCTAAAATAAACAAAGAAACTTATTTTTAAATAAAAATGCATTACAGTGTAATTCCATATTTGATAATTTTCTCCCTTTGACTTCTAATATTGTAATTGATATTTTAATTGCGCCTTATTCACGCTGATAACTTACAAAGAATCAAATAAAAGAAATGTTATACGCGCGAGGCCTTCCTTCCTAAGTTATTCGTTAATAAAACAATAAGTCATGATTTTGTCCAATAAAGAAATGCTTTCTGTTAAAGGCATCCGCTCGTACATTCCCCCACCGGAGAAGGAATATTTATTCCAGCAGCGTAACTGAGGACTCGCAATTATTGGACAAATGTTTACCGAGCCGAGTGGCCTCTTGCTCGCTGCTCTGTACATGTGCCAAGTGCTACACCATTATAGGAAGTACTTACTAGTTGCTTTCTCACGGGGTTACTGCCGCGGCGGCGCAATCAGCCAATAAACACACTCTAATAGTGCACTGCAGTTACTTTTCAGCCGTTAAAGGGAAATTTTAAACACAATTATTTTCTGTGTCATTGTTTTTATTAAACGTGGATGTGTGTTACGGAGCTATTGCTGTTTATATTCAACTATTATAATAGAAGGACTGCAAAGGTTAACACCGAAAGGTTGCCAGGAAGAGATCGCTTTTTTGTACTTCCCGTGTTACAGATACGTTGTAAACTTTACAGTATATTCCAATTTTTCTATTATTTCTGAATTTTTTCATGTCATATCGAACTTTATCGCTTCGCGTTATACGATTTTGCAATAATAAAGTAACAATCTTCAAGTAAACCTCTGCAAAAGGCTCTCTTGTGAGCATATAAATCCGGACGTGAAAGATAATCGGGTTGGCGGAACTGATTCACTCACAAATTGAATAAGAGGTAGGGAATGAAGCCTGCGAGTGGATCCCGTCGAGACGTGACGGCACTCCGTTTCAACTGTAAAATATTCGTCTAATAACATAATGCACTACACAAATGAACTGGCAGAGCGCCGGCTCGCCTCGACCTTCATTATTTTCACGGTTCAGTATTTCATAATTTAATGAACATTTGCTAGACTCTTCGCTTAGCTCACTCTCTAGTACGAATAAGTGATGCATGAAAGCGGGTGCCAGTAATTAATACAGTAAATACATATGCAAATACAGGACTGATATGTGACATCATGCCCTTTTGGGTCAAACTTCCAAAAACGTCCTACTTTATGAAATCAATGTCCCTCGTAAATTTCTTTCAACGTCTTCCCGGGTTTTGCAAAGTCCTGGGGGAGTATTTCATTACTTTTATCTAATTTGGCGGAAAATCAAATCTTTCAATGAGATTATCCCAGACGTCCGCAGTTGCGACGCTTCGATGGGTTCGCGCCTCGCCACTCTACACTGAACTTCTCGTGTCGACCCGGTATTGAATCTGATTTTTTCTGTAATTTATTTTACACATAGTGCGAAGCGATATTAAATACTCTGAGCTATTCACAGACGATCAACATCAAAGTGAGATGATATTTCAAATTAACATTTCAATAAAATATAATCGGAGAATGTGTACATTCATCGTGTGATTTGGAGTTACCTATTCCTCTTTTTAGAATACTTGCGCAGCATAATCGCGACTAACACTTACTAAGAATCGGCTCAAAGAAACCGCGGAGTTTCCAAATGACTCACCAACGAAAATTTCATTACCTACTTCATTCAGATTCGCGATGCCTTTGAATTTTCTCACCAACAAAAAGGGCAGGCAAACCGCCAGTGGTGGCTTTGACGCAATTAATTGAAGTTTTCGCGTGAAAATACCTAACTAATTAGCGGTAGTTTGGCTGCGATCTGCCGTTTGCGGTTTTTCCGAGCGTAGGGAGCTCGCTGCAAGTCCAACCGGATTTTCAGCTTTTATAGGGTTCGTTGTGCGCGCTATATGTGCGCGTAAATCTCTGTGGGTCTCATATGCATATGTATAGGTATTTTATAGTTAAACATAAGACAAGTGTGTAACAGTTAATTTCAGTAAAGGACACTATTATTTCCCCATACAAGTGTGGCATATATATATTTTTTTGATGCGGCTAGCAATTATATTTGGAGGATTGAAAGATTATGTAAAACCTATTCGAATGGTATACAAACAATTTTAGTTTATTTTAGGTAAAATAAGAGTTATATTGATTAAAAACCAACTAGTTTCAGTTTCGTTACTTTTTTATTATTTTAAAGTAATTTAGTTTTAGTTTTACATTTTTTATTGTACACGCATGAATTGTATAAAAGATAAAGATAAAATAGGTTCATGGATGATGATAACGTTCACTGACTTTTTGCAATAAAATAAAGAGATATCGGCTACCAACTTGGAACTCGTAATTAGCTCACAATAAATTTCATAGAAGGCTACGGAACCCTATTAATGCATCTCCGACACAATCTTGGTTGGCTATTTAATTATTCCAAAATCATACTCCAATTTACAGGCCTTTACTTGTTTATAAGAATCGATATAACCCTTGCGTTATGTAAACAACGAAGTCATATACGTCTGCCTAAATAAATGGATGTAACTCTCATGTTACCTAAATTAAAAAAAAAATTTGGATACCATTACAATAGGTTTCACATAATATTTTCTTAGGTTTTCGCGATTACTATACATAGCAATTAAACAACTTTAACGGTTTAAATCGCGTATATTTGACATTATTTATATCGAAACGTCGGGATATAAATAATGTCAAATATACGCGATTTAAACCGTTAAAGTTGTTTAATTGCTAGGTTTCACATAGTCTGTCGATCGTCCCAAATATCATTTGGGATTCAGAATATTTAGAAAAAGGCGGCAGACGAGTCTACAGTCCGCCCGATGGTAAGTGGATACTGCACCCATAGACATCCGCGATACCTGCCAACATCAGTCCAGAATGACAAACGTTGGCACGCCCCCGGATGCGCTGCATTGCATACCTTTACAGATAAAGGAATGGATTGAGAAAATTCGCTGGGATGGGAATGGGCACTGGCATATCTCACTCACTACAGAAACACGTACGTACATTGGGGAAATACGATAAAGTAGGAAATGCAGTACATTTCAAGGTAGTCTTCTGTGAGAAAGGGGTAACGTGGCCAGTCGCGTGCGCCCAGCGGCTGTGGGAATGCACCATGCACTCTCCCCCTACCCTACCATTTTGAGGCACATAAAAAGTTTGTATGTCCAAATTTATTATAATTTAAGTGTAATTTGGTTTATGCCGCAAATATGGGCGAAGCATCGATTTTCCCAATTCAATTACATTAAAGGACCACAGTAGTAAATTCCTCACATTATACTGGTATAAAAACCCATGTCTGAGAAGAGGGTCTTCTCATAAATATTTTAACAACTGTGCAGTAACCTACATATCGTCTACCAAGTATGTTTAGAGTTTAGAGCGATTCGCGTGTTCTCACACAATTATTAACCTGCGTTCATCGTGTTTATTCAAATGAATAAATATTATAGGTATTACAGCTGTTTATATAAAAATTAAAGTATATAGGTAATATTATTATAGTGGTGTTGTTTTTTAATATAATATTACAGAATTTTATTCAAATGAGTATTATACCATAGATATATGGTAATATATAACGCCATTAATTTGTATAAACTGTCATTGTAATTTTCACAAAATGATAAAAATAAGGGTTTATAAAAGAGGTAATGATAATAAAAAGATATCTACTAAATGACAAATTTTATGGTGTCTTTTACTATTTATAAAATTCGGGAAAAATACAATACACATCGGAAATTTATTCATGTAATACTTATAGTTCGTTTTTAAATCCCGGGGTTTAAATTGACAAGTACAAATGTCGAACTTGAAAATAATGTTGCTAATTAATTTGCATAATGTAGTCCTCATGGTTCCAGTTATTTGAATCGTAAAATTTTAAATGTTTATTTTTTTTGTAGTATATGGTGTGTATTGAGGTCTTCGAATATATTTGAAGATAAACTATTGTCATTAGTTACTTGTCATACGATATTTTCACCATATTAATATTTCAAATTCACTCATTTTCCAGATGATTATTTTTAATTGTAATTAATTATTCTATCGATTTTTACGATTATATCCACAAATTAGATCCAGCACCACGCGGTATTGCAGAAAAACCTTTTTTAAACAATATCGAATATGTTTATCTATGTAAACGGGTCTTAACGCGAATGTTTATCTTATTTATTTTAGGTTTCGGTTGGGTTGCACCAACCGAAACTGAAACCTCAGCTCGTGACCATGGCTGGTGCAGCTCAACCGAAATAAAATAAATAAATACTTAAAATAAGGAGTGGAGTAAAATAAATATGTGTGAAAAATGCGAAAATCTCAAATTTTATAATATCGAATACGGTTTTACGATTTTACGATCGAGTTCAGATGGTTGAACATCACCATTTTAAAAATGCTAAAAACTAGCAACACATAAAATATTACTTTAGTCTCCGGGATTAAGAAACCAACTATATTGGGAACAGTTTGAAAGATGTATAACTACAACACTTATTTTATTTACTTGAATTGGTGCTCGCCCTGTAGAAAAACCTTATATTATTACAGGACAAATTATAACAGTCTTATATTTTATAATTACTTCTTTAACAGGAAAATATTGAGATAATTTAATTTTTAATATATTTTCGTATTTAATATTTAAAAAAAAATTGTATGCTATCAATTTAGTTTGCCGCTATGCTTAACGTTAATGAAAGTTGTTTTTAATAAATGTATCATGTCCAAAATCTCAATTAAACATTATGTAATCAGCCCAATTAAACATTACATACAGTGCCGGCTTTACGTATGGTGCAGGGTGTGCGGCGCACACGGGCGCAGTGTCTTAGGGGGCGCTCTCAAAGACCCTGCACCCGTGTTCGTGCGCCTACCAGAGGGCGCCAGGGTTTTGATTACACCCGGGCGCTACATGGGCTAGAGCCGTCGTTGATTACATAATCACGGGTATTACAGAACAATTATTCAGCTATTGAAGAAAATGGTTTCTGAACTTGTAATATATAGACGGACATAATTGTAACATATTCATGTGTTTCCTTATTACATATTTTTGGTCGAATAAAGATGAATGTTGCTATCCGTAACTAGGTTGTACGAGACGTCTAAATAATACTTAGATGCTTAGCAACCAAACATCGAAAAACATTATGTAAGAATTTCTACGTATGTAAATATTCGGGAAACCCGTCATTTTTGATATAAACACAATTTACTACTTATTTTTAGGGCTTATTTGCTGTTTGAAATGAATTTTTATATGTCATATCATAGTCATATCATATCATAGTTGGCATACCTACAGGAGACGGGTGTCTATAAAGTAAGACGGAATTGAGTATATTTTTTTATTCCACATTCCACTCATTCTACAGATAAGAAATCTTAACTGAGGAATGAAGTTTATTTAGTCAGATAATAAGCTTATCAATATTAAGCTTATTTAAAATATGTCGGTTCGTATAAAAGCCTTAAAATTCCTTTTGTAGATTTTATTCAACCAGCGTAAATTAGTCCTCTGTAATATAATTACATATATAATATAATTGAGAGTCACTTAAGATTTCACTTCCTTTGTAAACTATCCGTCTTGAAGAACGCAAAGGAAAGCTTGGTGACAATTTCGCAGAAAATTGCATAGAAAATTAAAATTTCTAGGGGGAAAAATGACTTTAAATTTCACAGCGACTTGGTACAGGTAAATGATAAAATATTCCGTTTGAAGTAACGCAATTTTTTTTTAAAAAAATATTAAAGTTTGGAAATATTATTAAAATGGAATGTGATGCTGGAGCGTTCTTTAAGAAAATGTGTAATATGATGTGCCATGAATTACGTACTAAGTTATTTTGAAGTATGGGTACAACGATAAAGTCTGTGAGTTTTTTTTAAATTTCTACGTCCGCCTATGTTTGTGTAGGTTAGCCCTGACATATTTGTTTATAACGAATAGTACCATAAGTAGTATCCACATACCAAAACTGCAGTCTTGTACATAACATTGTTTAACATGACGTGTTGTGTAACTGCACATACTGTAACACGTAACACATTAGTAAGAGTTTTATGAGAATTGGTACTTATGAGACGTTCTTGAACAAGATTTCTTTTTTTATCTATAAGGTAGGTTTTAAAACAATCATAAAACTTTGCATTGCTATGTTTTTGTTTTTGCTTTTGTTTCTGGTATGTCCAACCAATAGAAAATCGCAAATCTGTATTTAACCTTATTCCAATATCTATGTCTTACACAAGTTGCTAGCTCTGGTGTATCAGAATATGCACCGTGGATTAATGATACATGGTGCTGATTATAAAATGTGGTGTCCGGGGAAATCTTGTTTAAGTTACCGGGAACAATGCCTGCATGAAATATTCCTACTTATATCCCTCTTTATACCAAAGTGGGATATTTTACTATTTGACATTAACTTATCGGGGGTATATTCACCGCATTTATATGTATTTTGTTTATAAAAAATAGGTTAATTTATGCAGTCATATCAATCAACACAAAAAACAAAGACACCTTTATAATAGTGTACAACGCTGACCAACCAATCACTTCCTTTTGGAATTGAAGTTATTTGGAAGTAGGATCAGTAGGAAATCATTTTTATAGAAAATTGTGTGACAGACATATGATGATATAACCCATATGTTGGTATTTGGTAAGTAGTTACTATTTTCCATAGCGACCTAAAACAAAAAGTGAATGAGGGTGGTCTGTAGACCTTATAAAGTTCTATTCAGGTTTCATTTTCATAGTGCATAGTGCATGCATAGTAACTTCATGGTGCAAAGATCTGAAGGGGCAGTTCGCCCCACAACCTATGGATTTGTGGTATAAAATGGCTTGTGGACTGCATAGTGTGCAAAACTCGTGTATGCAAAACTGCATATTGTGTCGAGTAGTCTGTGCATTTGCACCACACCTCGGTGCGAATAAATATCGGTTGTAGAAAACCTAAGCTGACATTAAGTGGAACAGTTCTCTGGATCACTCCCCGTTGACCACGCAGTGGCGGCTAACAATATCTCTTCAGGTGCTGAGATATTCAAAACCATTTGTAAACCATTAGATGGATTTAGTGCGATTAGATGGAGTGAAATAGATCCGGCACCGAAAAAGGTACTCGATTTCTTCGATGCGCCGGCCCAGAGGTGTAGCAGTAACTTCCTAACCGGCCTAATTTGCAACTACTGTAATTTCTTACAGTTAGAAAATTAAGAAAAATAAAGAAAAAATTTTGTAAGATGAAGTAATGATAAATATAATAAATTAACCAAAATGTAATAATGTCGCTAATAAATTAGATGAGCCCATCGTTGCTAATTTCATTAATATTTCGATCGGCGTTATAAAATTTTTGAGATATTTGCCATCTCAAATCAAATCCTTTTTTGAAATGTTAAGTAACATACTAATACGAGTATATATGAGTATATCAATACTAGGCTAATAGGATAAGCTTAATAAAACAATAAGCTTAATAGGATATTGTTAATTTATCACTATGAGTCGTTAATTAAATATTATCCTTAAAATCTATGAGTTACTCGTCGCGGATATCAGCTAAATATGTTTTACAAGCACTCTCCAAAAACATTTTACACGCCGCTAATTGCAATCGTTATTTTTACGCTAATTAAACGGCTGAGTGTGATTTTATTTGTTAACCGTGAATCCGGCGCGTTGTAAGTATTGCGTAATACACAATTAATTTATTATTATGCGTCAGCACTTCGTATCATGCTCCAATTTCGATTCGTGATTGAATTTTGAACAAAAGTATAACATTTTATTACAAGTTCGAGTATTTCTCTCAAAGTAAAATCCTTTTTTTTGTAAATATGAGTCTACAATATTTACTCGTATGGGTTAGTTTTAACTGTTAAGCGAGAAATTGATACCCTTGTACTACGATACAAAAATACTATTAAAATTAATTAATCATGTTTTTCATTAAACTCAACTTAAAGGAGATCGCCGGTGGTGGTTCGATGAAAAGGGCCGAGGATCGTGCGTGGAGCGAGCCTCGGGAGAGGCCTATATTCAGCAGTGGAGAGACATAGGCTGATGGTTTTAACACAACGCTAGCGATTAAAATCAAATTTATACAAGGTTGAAAAACTTTTTAAAGATTTTTTATTAACATAAAGTTCCTTAAGATTATATATTTTATTTATATTGTTATTATGTATAGACACAAGCAATCACAATAAATGAAATAATATAACATTATAAAATGAACAGCGCAAGGACAGAATAGTGTTCACGTATTATTAAACAGACATACACTCGAAAACTATGCAATAAAAGAGATGTTAAGAATCTTTGCTTCAATTAATTCTCTACGACATATTTTTATATCACCTAAAGTTAAATAAGCCTAGTTCACTATATTTAGAGGTATAGGATTCACAAGCTCGAGGTATTTGTAAATAGGATTTGTGAACAAATTTTTATTTCGATTGCTATGATTGAGACAACGGAAATTAATTTTCTCTAATTACGTCCAATGATTCCATAATCGGGTCCGGGTCCTATCATAAATTTGAGACATTTGCCATTTAAATGAATTAAAAAACATAATAAATTATAAAACACACAAGTGCAGCAAGAGCTCAAAGGGTATTTGACTTGCTTAGAAAGAAATTCAAAGTTCGGTATTATTTCTAGGTTAGAAATACACGTTTGCTAAGGAAATTAGTAGTTAAATGGTTGCTCGGTGGCGTGCACGGTTGTTTTAGCTGCAAAGTTACATTGAGGTAAAGTGGGTTTTAGTGTCGCCATGTGCATCCTCGTGGGACAAAGTTTGACCATAACAAACTTTGTACTCGGTGCTTTATGTGTTGCTCTAACCGACTTATCACACAATCTGAGTTGTTTATTTATTCATATTAATTCTATTTCTATTAATACAAAATGAAATACGCACAACTCTTATACGGTTTAGAAAGCGCAAAAACAGTCACTTATGATAGTTCTATCGACACATACCACACCCGATGGTATGGTATTGTCTGTCTTTTCACTGTTGAATGAAAGTTTATTGATAATTCATTATATTGTAGTTGTAACGCCTGGGTCGTCTATATGTATATTAAATTCTATTGTGATTTATCAATATCTGCTTGTAATATGCTACTGCAGGACGCAGGTTTCCCTAGCAGTCTCGGGATTAAGGTTCACTACGCGGATCCATTTCGGATTTGTTATTTGTGAATAATAGTACACAAAACCTAGTTTCCTTTTATAATTGGGCATACGGGTTTTCTTCACGATATTTTTCTTTACAACCGAGGTAGTGGTAATCGAAAAATACATATTTAAGTAGGAAATCAGTGGAACAGGCTTCGGTTCGAAAATAGGTTCGAAAATTATTATAAGATTTCACTAAATTGAATCGAGAATAATTAATATCACCGTGCTATGCAGTACTACTAATTAAATAATTTTGTAGGGGGAGAGTGCACGCTGTATTCCCACAGCCGCTGGGCGCACTCGACTGGCCACGTTACCCTTGTCTCACAGAAGAATGTACACTCTCACCCTAAAATGTACTGCATTTCCTACGTTATCGTATTTCCTTAATGGACGTCCGTGTTTTGGTAGTGAGTGAGATGTGCCAAAACCCATTCCCGTCTCATCCTATCCCTTCCGTTTTTCCCAACCTTCTCTTCCCATCCATTCCTCAATCTGCAAAAGTGGGGAGCGCATCCGGGGGCGTGCCAACGTTGGTCATTCTGGACTGATGTCGGCATGTATCGTGGATGTCTATGGACGACAGTATCCACTTACTGGATTACTTACTTAGTGGACTGTATGATCGTCTGCCACCTTTTTCTATAAAAAAATAAAATTAAAATAAGGATTGTATTTAAACGAGCAGCAAAAAATAATAAAATGAGCAGCAAATCATATCACGATCAACAAAACAAGATATTTTTGAATAACTGAAATAAATAGTTTTGAGTTACTAAGAAGTCGATGGAGTTATGTTTCATTGTTGTTAGTTTTCATTAGAGAACCTAAACCTAATCCACCTTTAAATTTGCTGCCATCGATCTGCTGCTCATTGAGTATTTTCTGCTTCTCATGAATTATTTATTTCTCATTAAATAATGCCAGTCGCCAATCTCGTATATCCAATCGTGATCGAACGCAGAGATATTATATACCTATTACATACGATTAAAATTGAGCGGTTTCAACACGTAACATAAATAGTGTACACTCTGAATGTGTGTTTGTTTATTTCTCACTCAATTATGCTGAAATTATTACGAAATGCGAAAACGGCCTACCGGAATTATTTAATTAGTTGTATTGTACTGATCTGATTTTATCAAATCTAATGAAATATTACTTCTTTGTGAAAACATTTAATTTCGATGTCATTTCTCAGACGAGAAACTATTCCAGTTCAACAGTTTGTACAAAACACACTGGACCATGAAGTATTAGTTCGGATGAAATGAAAACAACTTTTATAATCAATAGATAGAATGATTGTTGTGTCAATTTCTGTCTGTATCCACAATACGATACAACACTCGAGATGTAGCTCGCGAATTCAAAGCAAGTTTGATTTCAGTATTTCGATTTATCGTATCGCAAGGAAACTACGGCTGACTGCGTTACACTGGATTTCAAATAATTCATGCCTCAACTGAACTGAAATGTACTGGATACCGAACGCTCTGAGTCCGAGCGTCTGTCTAGACAATCCACGAGACAGTCCTAAATATTACTGTGGATAATCTTCTCTGTATGTGTTTGCCATCTAATTAGACAGATATATTTGATTAATGGGTTTGTGTAACATTATAAAGTGTAAAGGTTATCCTCGGTAATATTAAGTGTTACTAATGTAGTAACTAATACCATGCCTTTGATCACACTTTTGATTTACTTACGAGTGTAGCATTGATCAACCCTAATAATCATAGTCAAATAACGTTAGGATCTCGTTCTCATTTTCTTCGACTCGTGAGCCCGCGGTACCCTCCCAAAGCAACGAACTAAGCGGAGGTCCGTTCCTTCTGTCGGTCTACCGACGGGGGAGCTCTTAGGCTCCTTGCTGCACACACTGTCTGCTCCTGGCTGAGCGCCTTCTGCGCTCGCCCTAAACCATACATGTCCAGTGACCCTTGAAAGGCCATTAGGGCCACAAGAATTTAGTCATTCCGAAAGAAAAAAAATCTCATTCTCACAATCACAACGGTTTCGTTGAGCTACTTCTTAAGTACATTGAAGGAAGTAGGACTACTTAAGTAGACGAATTTTTCAATTGTGAAAACAAGGAAAACATTATGAGGAAACTTACGTGCCATGAAATTACAGAAAAATATCCGGGACATGTGTAGTGACGTGCATCTCAGAATAACTTATGTACACAATCAAATCTGCGCAATCGTTTACGTACCGCGGACGGTGAATAGTGGTGTTATAGCTCCTGACATTTTCCAGTCGATTAAAAACAATATTTATATTTATAAGTATCGGTTCGCTTAATCAGCATTTTTCTTCCTACATTTTAAATTATGTTTCTTCCCTTCCAATTCCCCACTACAGTCCTTTTGTCTTTAGTCAATTTGATGTACGTGATGTTAAGAAGAACGTTCTGTCCATTGCCTCAAATGCAGGCCCAAAATTGTGAAATATAAGCAATAGAGATGCACGGTGCACCGTCAACTTTTCCTAATCACAGTTCCCTGTCGCAGGTTGTTTGGTAGAGATTGCTTAATTGCAATAAGACCACCTACTGTTTTTCTAGCTATGTGTGAAAATTTCTTTGTAACTGTACCTAAACAATAAAGATAATTATTATTATTATATGCTTAATGGCACTACAATTTACCTAGTATAACTTAGTACGTTATATTATAATTCCCTCCAAAATGTATTTGGATGTATTTATATAATATAATATAACCAATTATTTTAAGCATCTCTATTGCTTATATTTCACAATTTTATTAAATATGTTGAAGCAATACTCAGCGTATAATATTCATTCCATAGACAGTTTAATCCGCTTCACGAGTGTGCTTAATCATGCATTTTATAATATCGGTTTAAGTAAATCGAATTTAATGATTATTTTATACGCAACGTTCACAGATTATAAAAATCAACACCGTACATTGCAATAGTTATCATCCATTTCGGCTGAGGGAATATTTTTCGGTTCAATTTGTAAAGATGTATGATCCTACAAATTGTATGTACCCTAACAAATTGAACAAGGAGGTAAAGAAGGTGGAATAATGGTTGGTAAGTTATGGAATTTATGGAATGGCTACTTGTTCGATCTTTGCAATGTACAATAATTAAGATTATCATTTCTCCAAAACTGTGTGTATTCGAACGCCCTCAAATTCCGACGTCACGAGAGAGAATGTGAATGTAAAAACTAGTACAACAAAGACATTCGTGAGAACAGCGCGCACTTTGCATCGATTTATATAAAATATTTGATTTCTTTTCGCACTGTCGCTATTTCAAGTGAGCCCATGTGTTTTTATTTAAGTGCGTCGTATTTATTATTTTTTTATAGAGAAGTGGGCGAACGAGTTAGCGGTCCTACGTGATGGTAAGTGTTACCGCCGCCCATGGACACCTGCAACACCAGGGGGCACCGTCGACCTTGCAAAATCCTATTCACAGCTTTCAATATTGTATGTTTGTAAGTCCTGTATCAGCATCACATCTCCAGAAGACCACTGGTGGTGATAATTGTGAAATAATATTATATAAGCAGCCGTGTTGAAGAGCTGAGGAAGGCAGGACCCACACAGCAGATCCATGAGTGGTATATTTAATTTGGTTTGTTGTGGAGAACGAATTTTACAATCCTCATCGAAACTTATAAATTCTATCAACATTTTATCTTCTTGCAATTAAACAACTTTTAACGGTTTAAATCGCGTATATTTGACATGATTTATATCCCGACGTTTCGAACACTTTGCAGTGGACGTGGTCACGGGGTGACTAATTGATTTTATTTGTCACTTGAGTTATTAAGAAATTATTACTACCGTCTGAAATTTTTTGAACTACCGTCTGAAATTTTTTAATCATAACATTCCCTATGCACGCAGTATTCGCTCACGGTGTCCAGAGGTCTTGCAGTATGGCGTTGGCCTTGTGATTTAATTAATTTAATGACTGGATCCCAAGCTGGTGGTACTTGCCAACCATCTTCTCTATTGAAATTTGGGTGTTTCTTAATTTCAATAGCCTCGCGTAACATTCTTGGCATGTACCGGGTCTCTCTAGCGAGGATTTGTGGATTATCAAATCGAATGTAATGGTTGGGTTTGTCCAGAGCATGTTCACAAACTGCAGACTTGAGATTGAGATATTTAACTATAACTGGTAACTCCCATCACCATCCATGTCAGTTGACTACCGTAGGCAAATCTTTGTTACAGAGAGCACACGGCATCTGTGACACTGACCACCTCGAGGAAGAGCTTCTGCATGTGAAACAAGTACTGCGAAGCAACAATCACAAACTCCCACGAATGCGTCACAGAAGCCGCCCCAAGCCTCCTACAGTTGAGCGACAACCTGCCATCTTACCATACATCAAGGGCATCACTGACAAAATTGGCAATATCTTAAGACGAGCTTCAATTAAAACTTACTTCAAGCCGCACAAGAAGATTAGCCAATTTTTAAGACCGGTCAAGAGCAATATCCCCCTACAAGATGCAGGTGTTTACAAGCTTGATTGTGAATGCGGGTTATCATATATTGGGCAAACAAAGAGGAGCATCGGTATCCGGATAAAAGAACACATAGCTGACATGAAGAACAGACGCTCGACCAAGTCTGCAGTTTGTGAACATGCTCTGGACAAACCCAACCATTACATTCGATTTGATAATCCACAAATCCTCGCTAGAGAGACCCGGTACATGCCAAGAATGTTACGCGAGGCTATTGAAATTAAGAAACACCCAAATTTCAATA
This sequence comes from Sesia apiformis, assembly GCA_914767545.1. Lineage (NCBI taxonomy): Eukaryota > Metazoa > Arthropoda > Insecta > Lepidoptera > Sesiidae > Sesia > Sesia apiformis. The sequence continues at coordinate 11,262,410 of OU611953.1, forward strand.
GAGAAGATGGTTGGCAAGTACCACCAGCTTGGGATCCAGTCATTAAATTAATTAAATCACAAGGCCAACGCCATACTGCAAGACCTCTGGACACCGTGAGCGAATACTGCGTGCATAGGGAATGTTATGATTAAAAAATTTCAGACGGTAGTTCAAAAAATTTCAGACGGTAGTAATAATTTCTTAATAACTCAAGTGACAAATAAAATCAATTAGTCACCCCGTGACCACGTCCACTGCAAAGTGTTCGAAACGTCGGGATATAAATCATGTCAAATATACGCGATTTAAACCGTTAAAAGTTGTTTAATTGCAATGTATAGTAATCGCGAAAACCTAAGAAAATATTATTTTATCTTCTTATTTAATTACAGTCCACTTCACAAATCTACCTCAAAGTGACACGTTTGCCGCAATACTTGTAACCATCTTTTGCTGTTTTTTCGTAGACCGAACATCATCTGATGAAGCGGACGGTGCACACGACGAGATGATTGTAAAGCTTAAGTCAACGTTACGTCCAAAAGTTCATGGAAGTGCTGGCATGGTCTCCGTAATATTGTTTATATAATATACTAGCAAAACCCAGCAGACGTTGTCCTGCCTGTGTAAATTTATTTACCTCTGTATATAAAATCACAAATTATTCTGTTTTGCCATCGATATGATTTTTGCGATCGATTGAACGGTATAGAAGTTGATGTGCTGCAGCACCATCTAGTGGCGAGTTACAACAAAGTCGATAGCATAAAACCTTCTCCATGAAAAAATACATATATGTGCCAACTTTCATGGTGATCGGTCAAACGGTGTCGAAGTCTATTAACATCAGATATACCAACATCCTCTTTTATATATATATATAGATTAACGGTGATATAATATTAAATACAATGTAAACACAGTAATTTATAAATTTATAATTACGACAAAGTGTTTTCTTAAAACTTCGGACTCCATATTAAAAAAAAACGTATGTTTATACAGGATTAAATAAAAAATAACATTGTATTTCTCTCATAAAAACTTTTGTTCTACGACTTTTTTCTGAACATGATATGCTCCCCCTTTTTTCAAAAAATTTTAAAAAAATAAGCTGACTTTATTGTTCTGTACTACGCGGGTGACTAGTTTAAATTTTAAGACACAAAAAAATATTTGGGTTACAACACTTGGTTATTACAATTTCTCAAAATACGAGTACTGTCCGTTAGTTTCTATACAGCGATTCATTCGTCTAAACTAAGATTTAAAGCACAGACGATACTCTTCTTTAGCGAGGTCCTCAACAGCTGCCATAAACACATTTCACTTGATTAACATCCGAGCTGAAGGGTCACTTTATTCATTTTAAGTGTATATACTTTAATTCGTAGCACTAACATAGTTTTATAAGTCTTTTTCTTTAATTATTTTATTATACTAACACTTGCTATGGATCTGTGTTATCCGATAAAATAGAATAAAATAAATAAAAATAAATAAATAAAAGCATTCCAACCGGGGCTGTCGAAAAGAATGCCACGGAGCCAAGCTTCACTTTTGGAAAGAGGAAGAAGGTGCATGGTGCTAAATCAGGGCTATAAGGAGGTTGGCTCAATTCTTGGATCTCTGTGGTCTTCAAAAACTCTTGGGTAAGTTTTGCTTCGTGAGATGATACACGTCATGATGCAAGAAAAGCTTTCTTAAACCTGTTTTTGATTTAACACATCGAATACAGTTGGTAAACACACTTCACTGTACCATTGGGCATTAACAGTTTTTTGAGCATCCTTATTATTATCTGATAACCCTTATCAATAACATCAAATAAATATCTCATTATTGCATTTGAGAGTAATTTTCAGTGTATACCGTACGTAATGTATTTTTTGTTATAATAATTTGTTATGTAAACGAACTAGAGTACATAAGCACGCTATCAAATTGCTATTATAGTTAAAATTACTACCTACCGTATTAAATGATAAATATTAGGTTTACAATACTATTTGTATTACTATTTGTTTACAATACTTACAATACCTTTACTATTTGTATTGGGCAAAGATTGGCGATGCGTTCATAGGCCATTAGTAATTGCTTTAATACCTACCCTCTTTACCTGACTTACCTTGGTACTGACCAGTGAGGTCCAAACGTTTCTGGCCTGACATGTTTAAAAAACAAATTATACGTCATTGTAATTGTCATTTATCCTGTTAATTCGTGTGTAATTTTTAGAGTTCAACCCTCATTAGTTTTGATTTCTCGACTCTTAGTACAACAGGAAGTCGCAAAATCTTTAAAATGTTTAAACAGGAATATCTTTCCGTAACTAAGTTACTTACAAAGAAAGGTGTTAGTTAGCCCGACCGATATCAAACAAAGGTTGGATGGGATTCTTCTTCATCATTTTTGTTAGCAATGTTGTCCAGTGTTAGCAATTTCGTTTAGGACGAGAGTCCATCGACGACGAACCTCGTTTCGGTCTACCCGTTGAGGCACTCACTCCAAACAACATCAAATCAGTGGAAGAAGAAGTTCAGAGCGACCGACGGCTAAAGACGAAAGAAATAGTAGCAAGGACAGGGCTTTCAAAAACTACAATCCTTAGGATTCTTCATGAATATCTTCATATGAATAAAGTTAGTGTAAGGTGGGTGCTAAAACTTCTTTCAAGTGTACAGCGAAGGGAACGAGTAGCGCGCTCTAAGGAAAGTTTGGAGACCTTTCAGAGAAATGGAAACGATTTTTGGAGTCAATTGTTACCGGAATGAAACTATGATTCTTTACTATGATCCCCTTTTCAAAAAGGTAGTAGATGAAGTGGCGTCGTTCTGGTGAAGCATCGCCTAGAAAGACAAAGGTGATTCAGTGCACCAAGAAGATTATGGCTTGGATGTTCTGGGATTTTCGAGGAATATTGCTTATAGACATACCATAAAAGAACGCAATATTACGGTGACTGGAAACTGTTATGCTAACCATATAGAGCAATTACGAGAAGTATCAAGCAGATAACCGTATAGAGCAATAGTAATCAAGCAAGCCGCAGTTGAGAAAGCTGCTGTTTCAAAATGTGGCTACACGGAAATTGACCACCTACCCTATAATCCTGACTTGGCTCCCATTGATTACTATTTGTTCTCAAAACTCTAAGCGAACTTGAGGGGTACAAGATTTTCCACTGATGATGAAGTGACCGCTGCGATTTTCGATATGATTTTCAAGATTTCTAATTTCTAACTATTTTTATACTAGAATAGAAATACTAATTAAACGATCCGAAAAGTGTGTTCAAATAGACGGAGACTATATTGAAAAATAAAAATAGTTTCATGAACTTGAGTGCCATTTTTCTTTGTCAGACCGGAAACTCTTGGACCTCCTCTTGTATATTGTACAACCAACTTTACTTCACTATTGTCCATTAATGTTATATGTGTTATTATATGTGTCTATTTGTTACTATCGTTTGTGTATATCTTATTATGTGCTTTTACTTATCATTACTTATCTGTGCTTACCTCACTGAATCTGAAGGTTTGATGAGTTAACTGCAATAAAACAAATTTATGTTATAATTTCGATTTTACAAATACAAGGGAATAAATGAAGGGAAGACTAGCAAAAAGCTCTACTGACCGCCAAAACTAAGTCCAAGAAGTAGAACTCTACCACATAGTCTTCCAGTGGATGGGAAAAGGAAAATGAGAAGTAGAAGTGATTAAACGCAATATGAGGATAGGCATGATGACGGATTTTGAAATCCGCTTCTATAATATAGATTCACGTCTACTGTTTCCGAAAATAACATTATTTCAGCAATAAAATAAGTTTTAACGCAAATTATGCATTTTTTTCTATCTACTTTGAATTATGCGTGAAAACACTCGCAGGTGTCATGGCGTCGCTTGTGACGTTACACCTAGGTAAACGTAGGTAGGTAAATCAATCGAAGTTCAAGCGACACGGTGATGTTTACTGAGGCGTGACGTCATCTGCTCTGATTGGCGTTTTAATTAACATGGCCGAATGCAGTATTTTATACTTTTATTTTATTGAAAATATTATTAATCTCAATGTTTACATTAAAACTGGTTAATTTATTAGAATTCTTTCAACATATTTTTTTCTCTAAAATCATTTATTCTTTAATTCTTTAATACTGTCATCATGCCTATTTTACAGACCAAAGATAAAAAAAAGATCTAGGTCATTTACATTGTTACGCATGTACGAGTATAAGGTGTACTCGTAAGTGTACCCAGTAAGTTTATTTGCCGACTGAATGTATTGAAGTTCTAATAAGTATACTAAGTAATAGGAAATAGTTTCGCCCATTTTTTTTCTCTTTATTTTATTTAGGGTCTTTTTCACTTTTATGTACTATATGTCATTCCTAATCGTACCATAAAGGTTACAATTCTTCTTACATACCTACTTAACTCTAACTTATCTATGACTCTGATAGCGACTCGCAAATTTCCACATACTGTTTGTAGCTTTCGATGTTGGGTCGGACAAAATTTTATGAAACATCCCTACAATTACACCTATTCATATCAGAGGAGCCTTCCTCTCAGACTCGTTCCGGGAACACTCCACCAAAAAGTGTTGGACATTTTCAATGGTATGGCGCATTTTCTGAAAATCCATTCATTTGCTCGCTAATGTCATAAAAGCAAGTTTCTTTATTCCACACACATAAAATAGTTGCATTATGTTTGTCTCGTTTTTAGGAAACAGTTTAAGTAGGTATTGTAATAGTTATACTTTATCTAGATATTTTTATTATATACCAGCGGTGCCCGCGACTTCCTGCTCGTAGACGTTAGAGTATGTGTGGTTAGGTTAATTCCCGTGGGAACGTCACTGATCTGGATAAAAAGTATCCTAAATGTTAACCCGGCAGATAAGTTATAACTACGCCAAGTTTCATTAAAATTTGCGTGGTGCGCTTTCAGATAGACAAAAATTACAAAAATGCCAAATTTGTATTGTAACGACTTTTCAAAAAAATACTTGAGAGGGCTCAGAAGTCAGAGGTCACTTCTCGAAGTAATGACTTACAAACCCTCTAAATACACTACAGCACTCTTATACAAAAATCGCGACGTTCTTTCGGTTCATAAACTGTTTATTCAGCAGTTCTAGTTTATTATTCTAGTTTATTTGTTTGTTTATTCTAGTCTCAAATTTAACACAACTTTCTCCAGACGTCATCTTTATTTTCTAGCCCCCTTTCTTTATGATCAGTTAAACAAAATGTTGAAGATCTACCCAATGACTGCCATCATGCAAAACCACCAAAAATTACATAAATGGCTATTGAATTTAGACTACAATGATGCTGAATATTTTCTTCTAATAGTTATATAAGGTTATATAAGTTTTGTTACTATAGTACATATATAATAATATATACCATGTAATTTTATTCCTGTCCACCCTTGTGCACACGCACTCTTACTCACCTACATGCACAAACACTTTCACTCACGCATCCACACTCATTCAATTACACACACATACCGTACATAACCACATACACACAACAAATTAATTAATGTTGCACTAGTTAATACGCCTTAGAGTTCACATAATGTTTAACTACTGAAACTGTGTATACTGCAGATTATGCAGATCCAAGGGAGACCATTGCTACACCATAATACAGGATTTATCCTAGTGTGGGTGTCAATGGACTTCACTATGTTGCCTTAGTTATAGAATTTGTGTACATGTACTATGTCAAACGCTGTATGCATGAATTATAAGAAATGAATAAATAATTATTATATTACATGTACAGACATGCTTTGTTAGCATTTTATTATAAATATTATGTAGATATAGATAATATAGTAAGCCGGTGGGGGGCTCTTTACAATAGGCACTTAATACAAAACGTAGGTTTATATTTGCCAGTGAATTAAGAGTTAAAAGAAGAAATACAAGACTATTGAAGTACCAATCAGCAGCAAATCTCGTAACATAATAGTACAATAGGTAATCTAACGGTCTTCACATTTGCCGTCTCGATCGCGAGCCCTAAGTAAACCACTTGTCCCAACAAAAGTGTTTGTGCTCAGACCAATAAAGACGCTTGTGATTTCGCTAGCAAATTAGCTTTGCTTCATTTAGCAGCTGTTTTAATTAAGATTTGAATTAATAATGTTACACATTAATAGGATTTTATTCAACGGTTACTCGTACCGTAATTTAAATTTGTTCATAAGTTTTGCATTTAGTAAAAACATAAAACTGCCATATGAAATTAATCCTTAGCACCATTCGCTATTTCGAGCCCCCACATATTATGTACACTCGAGGGGAACCTAGGTACTCGTACCTAGGTACTAGCCCAAGTAAATACTCGATATTTAAGCATCAATCAATTAAAAATTTTATGTTCGTCTCAAAAATCAAATTAACAACTTAGAAAATCACCAGTGCAGAGATAATGTCTATAATGTCACTTTGATTTTATAGTTAAGCTTTACCCAGTTTTTTTATAAAAATTGGGTGACAGACGAGCAGACAGTTTACCTGGCGGTAAGTGAATATTGTCGTCCATAGATATCCCGCAATGCATGCCAATATCAGTCCAGAATGACAAACGTTGGCACGCCCCCGGATGCGCTGTCTACCTTTGGAGATTTAGATATGGATATCGAGAAAGGGTTTGGAAAATGGGAAATGATAGAACAGGAAGAGCTCTGGCATATCTCACTCATTACCGAAACACGTACATTGCAGAAATAGAATGGTGGAAAATGCAGAACATTTTACGATAGTGTTCTGTGAGTGATAACGTAGACAGTCGAGAACACCCAGCGGCTGTGAGATTGCAGCGTGCACTGTCCAGAGGACCCCGGGAAGGACCCCAGAGTCCTGATATTCATGTATTTTCATTTGATTTTGTATTATCACTATACTGAATTCCGGTCATTCAGTATAGTGGTCATTCCGGTCATCATTTCCGGTCCGGGTGAGAAGAGCAGAAGACAGCCCCAGGCCTCTGCTTATATACAGCACAGGCTGAATATAGGCATACAGGCTGACACAGGCTGATGGTATGGAATGATTGGCGAACTCGACGCGATTCTGTTGTGTTTGGCTTTGTTCTTTCTTCTCGGCACAATTACCTATATACTTAATTTTTGAAATGCAAAACGCGAAATTTCATGTAACGGGACAATTAGCGCCCAGCGCTCATGCAGCACGTCTCATGGAGGGCCTTGGAAACGGGACGTCCCGGCCTTCACGGGAGTTATAACTCCCGCGAAGGCCGGGACGTCCTCCACTCGCACCCTATGTAGTATGTTCAATAATCATTGAGCATGCTACATGCTGAGGGGTTGCCCTTGAACATGCTAGAATACGTATTGAACTAAATTTAAGTAGATAGAGCTTACTGAATTTTATTAAATTGTTGGGAAATCCTGCGCAGGTGACTCCTATACTTGTGGAAGTTAGGCAATTAATCGAGTACTTGGTCCAAAACTTGTCTTCTGTTTATCATATCCATACCCAAAGTTCTTTTATTTTCAGCAAAGCTGTCTTTTATTTTACACCAAAAGGTTGATCTCTTTGCACTGTTTTCTGTTTCTAGCTCAAAAATAGCACATTGAAAACATTATGTAGTTATTTGGTAAAACATGTTATATATTTTCTATTTGCTGCCTTTTTTCTAAATTATTTAGGTTCGGCCGGGACCCCATTAGTCTGCACTCGTTAGCCGGGAGACAAATGGTGTGAAACGTGAAGAGTTGGCGCCTTTAGCGGGTCGTTTGTTAGTATAAATAAACTTTCTTAGTGAGATCATTTATACAAATAACAAAAAAATAAAGCGAGCGGAATGATGTTTTAATTATAAACTGTAATATATGTATATTTTGATTTTCTTTCGTTTGGTACTACGCGTGATCGCTCGTTTTATTCTTTTTGCTATTAATTAAATCTCGAAGGTTTTTAAGACAACCTAATTTTCTTTAGTTTTGCATACACACGTTCTTACATGAAGTAATTTTGACAATTCATCTTTAGGCAGAAGTGAGACGCGGTCCACAAGTCACTAGTGATGCACCGCCACCGCTTGTTGTGATAGTGATGGAACTCCGTCACATAAACCATCTAAGATGGTGTCTTCCTTTGATTCTATTTTTAAGATATTTATATCTTTGTATTTGAATTAGATATCGAAGCAATAGGTGTTTTCGATATCGAATCATAATATGAGGAGAGTAAAATTTTACTGTTGAATAATACGTTTTTATTTGCAGAAATGATTTTTCTTTAATAAGGTAGATTCATTATCTACAAAAATATATTGTATTCGACCTATTGTAGATACAGTAAGCGACGGTCGTCTGCCACTGATACATGAAAATTAAAATATATTCACGGGGCATATTAATTTGTGGGTTCTCCCCGGTGAGCCCGCTCGACGAAAGGCATTACGAAAATTTAATTGAAGTTTTGATTAAACACTATCGCACATGCCAGACACAATGTTGACGATGTAAATGCTAGGGTTTTAAATGTAAAATTTCGCTTAATAACCGAGGTTAATAACAGCTTATGAGCGAAAGATTAAAAATCATTAAAGAGAAAAATATATTAAATAAAAAGAAGAAATCCAAGTTACAATAGCTTGCTAAACTTGCTAAAATACAAGCGAACTTGCTAAAATAAATGTTCCGCTGAAGTCTTTTGTAAAATTGACGGTCTTTTCTTGGATTTACAATAAGGACGTTCTCGAGTATCCAAAATTTCATTGAAATCTTTCGATGAGGTTTATACTTTGAAATTTGAGTCTTAAACGTAAGGAATGAAGGTTCTGACTGTACGTTTAAAATTGGTGGCTATGATGTTTCGACTCTCGATCGATAAACAAATAATGGGGGCAAGGGATAGAAGTGAATGAGTCCACGTCCTAAGCAAACTTGTACACCGATATCCGAACTAAGGCTATTGTATCGAAGGATTCGAAATGATTCAGTTGTCCGCACTGCTGTCGAAATAATGATCTTTTGTAGTTTATTCAAACGGAATTATCTCAAAAGATATTTGTGTAACCTTTTGTATAGTATGGAAGAAATGAAATGCTGTACTCATAAGTATGAGTGTATTGATACGTACAAAACTGTTGGTGGTTCATTATTGTAATTATTTCTACTAAATCTAACAAATGTCGAGCTTTTAACCTAACAGAATTCGTAATTAATTATGCGGTGCATACCTACCCGTAACAGTGTAGGAAATCATTATCTCGCCAAAATCCGGCGCTGCCGTGGGTGTTTCCCAGATTAATTACATCTCGACCTGCAACCGAGCTCGTGGCAAGCAAACAACGACACAACTTTTATTAAAGTAAATCGTATTAACACACCGCTTGCTAAGCTCTTTTATTGTCGCCCCGAATGACGTGCGAACTGCGGACCTCAAATGTTTTAATACAATTGGAATCAAAGAGAGCTGTTGTTTTGAACTTTTATACATTAATTTACATTGGTTTTAAACTTTTTATGTAATTTAATAATATTAACAACTTTCCTGGTAAAACGTCAACTATAAAGAAATTTTATCTTCATTAATTATAAGGTTAATATTAGGGGTTAAAGTATGAAATTGCCGATTTGTACTGAAAAATTAAAACTAGTTTTTTTCTAAAATGTAACATATTTATTTAATCAAAATATTTACTCTCATTATCTATACATTGTTGCCATCTAATTGAAGTTCATTTATGCCTTTGCGATAGAACTCTGGGGATGTAGATTCGACAAACTGTGTGAAAGCATTTTGTATTGCCTCTTGGGAAGAAAATTTTTTACCACGTAGAAAATTGTCCAAATCACGAAAAAAATTGTAGTCCGTTGGAGCAAGGTCTGGCGAGTACGGAGGATGACGTATGGTTTCTAACTGCAGCTCCTGTAGAGTTACAACGGTTTCTCGTGCAGTGTGAGGTCTTGCGTTATCATGGAGCAATAATGGTGAAGATCCATTCACGAGTCGGGGCTGTTTCACTGCTAGTTTCGCCATCATTGTTCGAAGTTCGGCACAGTAAACATCTGCTGTTATTGCTTGACCAGACCTGAGAAAGCTATAGTGAATAACACCATGAATAGACCACTAAACATTTACCATTATCTTTTTATTGGTAAGCTTTGCCTTAGGGCACTGTTGCGGCGTTTGACCTGGGGTCAGCCATTGCATTTTTCGCTTTCGGTTATCGTAAAGAATCCACTTTTCGTCACATGTCACAATTCGATCCAATATTCCTTCATTTCTGTACCGATTCAACAAGGCAACGCAAGTTTCAACACGCGTTTCTTTCTGCAGATCAGTCAAATCATGAGGCACCCATTTTTCATATTTTTTTATCTCATTGATTTGATGCAAATGAGTCAATATTGTAGGTAAGGTAACGTTAAACCATGCCGCTAATTCCTGGGTAGTTTGACACGGATCGGCTTCCACCATCTCCCTTAATTCAGCGATATTCACCTGTGTGGGCGGTCTTCCACGTGGTTCGTTCTTCAAGTCGAAGTTTCCATTACGAAAGCGTTTAAACCAAAAACGCACGGTTCGTTCATTAGCAGTCTCCTCTCCAAACGCAGCATTGATATTGCGAGCCGTTTCTGCCGCGTTAGTTCCGCGTCGGAACTTGTATTCAAAGATTACTTGGATTTTCGAAGTATCCATCTTTCCCGTCTAAGCTGAATAAAAAAAAACAATTGAAAGTCGAAAATCGAATGTTGCATATTTTTTAAAACAATAACCTCATAGGTATCATGTGAAAAAAGTTTCACTCGAAAATCTCACACCATGAAGGTTTTATGTCAATTCAAAGTATCTATTACTATAAAACGGCAATTTCATAATTTAACCCCTATTATCATATTAGATAAATAATACATAAGCAGACATTTGTAATTTAAAATCAAACTGATCAAAAGTTCTGTTGGCTCCTGGCAGCAAGCCAACTAATAACAAATTAATAAGACAACATTGCAGCTAATTGAATGTTCCCTGAAAATATCAGTCTCGTGAGAAATGACAAATAAACTTTGCTGCGCAGGTTCAGGATGCCCGAATGAAAGAAAAACAGAAACTTGGGAATAAATGGCGTGCGAACTAACTAACAACTCAGTGATGCCGGTAAACTAAAAATTTTCTTTAATATGTTATCGGAAATGTATATACTCGTAATGCCAAGCTGATTTAGGAAATATGTAAAGTATTGTATTAAAGATACGTTATTTTATCACTTATCACTTATTATACACAATATCTAGAAAATTTAGGAAGTTTCTAGAAATGTTATACAATTACTGACGGCCACTAGGAAATGTATCCGAAAATTATGAAAATGTATAGAATTGTCTCCGAGTTGGAAAGATTTTCGCATTATTTAAAAAAATATGTAACTACGCTGTATGAGGTGATCGCGAAGCTAACTTCTAATCCAAACCAGTCAAATCGTTTTTCTGGGTAGGAAAGGCTTTAAATACAACTAAATAAATAGACACTAAATAGAACAAATGAACAGTAGATCACGGTAGATCAGAATTAAATATATCAGTGTTCATCCCTTAGCTAGGAGGGGGTTGACCGCAGAAAAAATTACCTAGACAAAAGTTGCTCCCCTCGGTTTCCCCCTCCCTACCCAATATCACCGTTATCCCGAATTTGACACATTTCCGATTTCTACTTAGCAAATGTATACAAATCCTAGGGAAATGTGTCTAGTAAGATTTATTTTATACATCTCCTGGTTATTTTAGGTATTACATACGTTTCCTAGGAATTATATATAATGCCGTATTTGATGCATTTCCATTAACATATACCTACATAAAATTTCTGGAATCATAGACCTTGTTAAATACATAAAACTACATAAACAAACAACGTGTTAAATGTTTTTTAATAAAACAATCACTTAATATTTTCTTAGGTTTTCGCGATTACTATACATAGCAATTAAACAACTTTGAACGGTTTAAATCGCGTATATTTAACATTATTTATATCCCGACGTTTCGAACACTTTGCAGTGGACGTGGTCACGGGGTGACTAATTGATTTTATTTGTCAATAATGTTAAATATACGCGATTTAAACCGTTCAAAGTTGTTTAATTGCTAAACAATCACTTAGTTATCATTATCAATCATTTACTGAGAGAAAAGTTTGAAGAACAGCAACTTCATAATACCTAATATGTATTTTACTTGAATTTCGTCAGTGAGATAAGTAAATGTATTTTGATGTTCTAAGATTAAAAGTGGTATTAAGATTAAAGGGCATGACGACATAAAAAGACAAAAAACTCTCAGAAAGGACCTAAGATGTGAAAAAATCTAGTTGGTCAATAATAAATAAACAGTAAATGGCTATTGCGGGCAAACATGTTAAATAGAGTTTAAATTTACATCCGTCAAGTCTGTGCCTCGTAAGATGGGTGCAACCTAATTAAAAAGTCTTTAGGAATATGCCAGAAAATTCAATAGAAGCTTCTTGCAACTGTGAACACGGCGCACGGAATAGCGGCATACTCGTGACGGGAGAACAACGGAAGTGCAACCAACTTTGTATACCTGCGAGGATTCAAACATATTCAACAAATTACTGTATAAGTATGTATAGGTATTTATCTCAACTGTAGAGTGTAAAAATTGTATTATTTTTCTATAGATTTTTAATCTAATCTAGTCCGTTCACCAAGCTACGACGAGTACAGTAAAACGTCTGTCGAATTCTTGCAGTGGTTTTGCGTGATGCTTATGATTGACATGGTAACCGTAACCAGACCATTTATTGTCCACTACTGGATATCGGTCTCCTCATGCACACTGTCTTCTGCATGAAGGATGTATGGTCTTAAAACGCCACGCTGGCCAAGCGGCTTGGCGAGTCCACTCTTTTAGAGGCGGTGTAGTCACCACAGGGCTTATGTTGTCGCTTTGTAATCCATTATGCGCTTTTACGGCACCCATAGGAAGAGATTCAGCCGACACCACACGGCGACATGGTAACAAAAAAATAAAAATTGACTTATGTATATCATAAGTGCAGAAGCCAATTAATGATGAATGATGTATTTTCTTCCAAAAAGTATTCATTGTATGGATAAATATTGGTAAATTCTATATTATGTGTTAGGAATAATGAAAAATACAAGGGAAAAAATTTATTAATTTTTCATCTTCAATTCGCTATATTTCTGACAATTATACATTTATTTTTTTATTTTTTTTTATGGACGAAGGTGGCAGACGAGCATACAGTCCACCTGATGGTAGGTGGATACTGTACTCCATAAGACATTCGTGACACATGCCAACATTAGTCCAAAATGACAAACGTTGACACGCCCCCGGATGCGCTGCCTACCTTTGGATATAGGACTGGATTTGGAGAAAGGGTTGGGGAAATGGGGAGGGATATGATGGGAATGGGCTCTGACATATTTCCTTTTAAAGTTTTAAGTGGATAATCAAGTTATTCTGAAGAAAACAAGACTTGTGTGGATTTAGAATGTGTGTCGAATCGAAGTGGTCACATTTTGCTATTTCTAAGCGAATACGTCCGCGGACATTGTTAGTGTAGTGTGTCGCAGCCTTTCCGAATGTGAAGATCAATTGTGGGTAGTTGATAAAACTGCTATCAGCTCCCATCCTGGACTACCCGCCTCTTCAGTTAACTCGTAACCACGGCTGGTGTAAGCCATGCCGAAACGTCGAATAGAAAAAAGGTAAGCATAAACCTTTATACGCGTTCAGTCCCGATTTACAATATAAAATGTGTACAAAACGCGAGAGTTTAAAACATATTTCTTTTTGTTCGTATTTGTATTAAACGAGCACTTCACTTTGATGCATTCCGACCTTCAATAAAAAAGTCCATGTTCCTGGAATCCCTTTAATAATCAGCTCACTTTTAGGTCCCATCGATCTTAAAATATACTGTATTAAAAACACTAATGTGAAAAAATATTATCAGGTGGACTAAACCAGCGAAATTTGTGACGTCAAAATGGATTTTTTTCTTACTACACAGAGTAATATAATAAATAATTAAAGTACACACGGATGTGATGTCGTGTGTCCGGTGAACGGTGTACTGTTATTGCATACAATGCTAACCCTGTTGTCAAAATAAACTGGACGTCAGCTCCAGGATAACTGGCCAATCTGGTTGTTTATTTGTCACTTGCGAACTATTAACAGTTCCTAGGAGGCTTAACTACTTTAGCAAAACAACGCCCTGGTGGCGATAAATAGCAACCTTAAATGATTCTTAGTGATCGCTAATCTCAAATTATTATTCAATGATAAACTTGGAGTCACACGCGTAATCATCATTCTCAAAAACGATCTCAATATCGTCGAGTTTAATAGAGATTTTTTTAAAAAAGCATATTTTTTTCTTAATTATTTCTTTTACTAGATGTACTTTATCCATGTTAGTTCAAAGTCCTGTGAAATAGAAAATATCGTTACATTATTATACGAAAACTTTTTCACCAACTTTATCAGAGAGCGCCCTCCAGGTGGGGAGCTTAACTGGTCTAATGAGGGCACGGATGCTCCCCGCACGTTATGAAGGGATTATACGCCGCTTTTATACGGTATGAATGCTGTGTTTTATTAAGTTTTTCTAATGCTCGTGCGGTTTAGCATAGTAATATTTATGAGACATGCCAGCCAAGTTACAGCAGCTGCATGGTATATAACAAGTTGCAGCAGCTGCATAGTATAAGTATAATTAGAGCTTCAATATACGTAGTCTGTACAATATTTTGGTACCCAACTAGCCGATAAGATAGGTATCAAATAGGTATCATGTGATTGGTATCATGTAAATCTAACACATAAAGGGACTGTTGTGTTATAAGTTCTCGGACTAGGAAGAAGAGCTTGTAACAATTGTAGTTTTTCGGTGCATAAGGATGCCGTATCCATTGTATTGTCGTCCACTGCTGGACATGGGACTTCTCATGCACATCGGCTGCCCAGCGGATTAGCGAGTCCACTCTTTTAAAGATGGTGTAGTTCCTCGGGGCTTATGGTAGCGGCTTTCTTATCCTTTAGTCGCCTTTTACGACACCCGCGGGAAGAAATGGCGTGGTGCTACTGTAAAGAAGGGCCAATTTGTAGTGTGTATGTAACAAACATACGTTTTATAACTTAAATTATAAGAAAGGCTTTAGGCGAAGTTTTAAGCAGTACATGAAACATTTTCATGGTAGTAAAATCTGGCATTAATAAGTAAACAGACTCGTAGTATCTCATTTAACCGTTCGCCAGGTGCACATTAAGCCGACTGGATACAGCACTGTGGCTTTACCAAAATTGAATTTAAAAAATATTACCAAGTCGTGAAACGTTGGCCGCTCTCCAAAAGACAATATCTACCGGTCGTCTTGTATATTCATTTATAAGAAATATACTTACATTTGTGTTAGCGCAAAGAGTTGTTCACCTTGTTACGAACAGAACGTTATGAATAATATATCTTCTGGAATTCAGTATTTCTGCATCTTCTTCCTTATGTCAAGATTTAATAGTCATAATCATATATTTTCGGACGACAAGGAGATAGTTCAAAATAGGATTGTAAAAGGACAGTGTATTATTTCAGTTTTAAAATTACACAAACTATTCTTTAACAGAGCGTAAATAACGTTAAAATTCTTACTCATAATTGTTGATATTTTGGGGAATAAACAAAACAGCGTTTACTCCACGTGGAACTTTTTACATTAGCCGGTAGACTCTGGTTGTTTCGTGCCCTCAAACCTGGCTCCAAACTGCGACGTGCAAGTTCGGGGTCTCATTTTAAAACTCCATGCCCTCGCCCGGGGAAATTTTAATCATAAAGAGACAATAGAGATGAAGAGGTATTCGCCAAACTTTCGGCCAGACTGATTTATGCGTCATTTTTCTGCACAGTTCAGGGAGCGTCTAACTGACTGTATGATAAATTTGTTAGCGGTTGTTTAGAATGTTTTCTGAGCGGGGAGGCTGTAATTTTAACAACAGATTTCAGTTAATTTATAAAGACCGAACCGAGAGTTGAACATTTATAAAACACTTTGTCAAATAAGCGTTTCAGAGAGATTTGGACAGCAATGACAGAGACCTGAACTAATTAATGGTAATAATAATAACGATGCCATGTTTATGAAGAATTATTCTAGGAATAGGTAACTGAATATATCTTAAAGAAGCAAAGTAACTGAGTCAGATGAAGAAAATAATTACCATAAATTTTAAGAGACTCAAGACAGACCTAACTCGAGATAAAAATTGGCCACTGGAAAGTGTCCAACGAGGCGACGCAATGAAGGGGCGATACATTTTACATTCAATTTGAGGACGAGAGAAGAACACTACTTTGTTCAATGCACAGGCGTTGTTTATTTACTCGAATAGAATTACGAGTGTTATGAGCCGACTTTTGTGAAATGTCAAGTCATCTCCGTATACCTCACAAAACCTTAACGATTTATGTCACGTTAACCTTAACCTTACCTTAACCTTAACCTGAAAACGATTTATGTCAAGTGTTAATTTCTGATGCATAATTTTATTATTCAATTATTCGAGATTTTCAATTTCAAGGGGAAGATTATAAGATTTCTCGGTCGGTTTAGACGATAATGAGTTTCCGGGATAACAGTTTACCGGAACGAGGTTTTTGGGAGCCACCGCTTCGTTTGGGTATAGCATCTATTAATGGAATCTTGATTGAATAACGTTATGGAAAAGTTATGAAACATTTGCGTCGAATGCTACATTGTTGATTTAAATACCATGATGATTTTTATAATATGTTGTTTTATGGTTAGTTATTTCTTATGTAGATACAAGAAACCTAACGAGTATGATACAGACGATGAATCCAAACCTATTGGATTTTATCAGTTTGTGTAAGTTATCTTTGATTGCAATTTTGATTATAATAATGAGCGTTGCTAACTAAATGGGATCAGACGTAAGTAATAAATCACTTTACGTTCGACAATTTGTCTCCGAAGGGAAACTTAATGTAGATAATTATTTAACGGCACTGAACTGTTTTAATCACAGGATAGAACATTTTCGGAAATTAATTGGGCCAATCATTTTCTGTGAACATAAGACTCGTATAAAGGTAAATTCCGAGGAAAGGACTTAACAAAAAAAACTCTAAAATTAAATTAAGACTAAATTCGTGTTTGCTCAGAATTTATTACAAAATATTGGTGTTTAGTCACGTTTAGTCACTAAGAATACAGATATACGTACGTATACATTATAACTAAACCGAGGTACACAAAATTACATTTGATTATGAAATTTAAGTGTATTAAATTCTAAGTAAAATTATGTTAAATCGGTTTTACTGCAAACTTTTCTTATTAAATTAGCTACCTCGTGGGGACGGTAACGCAAATTGCCGTGAAAATTTTTAAAACTTTTTATTTGGTATAATCAACGTCAAAATAAAATATTCACATATATTTATGGACTTCCTCGTGGATTAATATATATATATACATACGTTGGGTAATTGGATAATAAACCTATGTAGTAATAATAATGTCTTTACCTAAGTTTTTGTAATGGTATATTCAACTTGATTGATAAGATATACGAAAGCTATTACGAAAGAGGAATTTACCGAAAATTTGCCTTCAAAAGTATGCAAATTGTTTTGTGAGTAAACTCAAACAGTCCCAAACTAAGTCGAAACATTTCCAATAGAGTAAATATACCTACCTGTTATTGGCTGTTCGATCGTCTTTATACCAAAGCGTCCAGATTGACTTATCGCATCAACAATCAACGGAAACATTACAATATACATCAGTATAATATAATTATTTTCAAAGGTAGTGGAGGGAGAGAGAGTGCACTCTGCAATCCCGCAACCGCTGGGCGTGCTTGACTGGCCCCGTTACCCCTCTCTCACAGACGACTGCATTGAAATGTACTGCATTTCCCATTTTATCTTATTGCCCCAATGTACGTACGCGTTTCGGTATTGAGTGAGATATGCAAAAGGCCATTCCCATCCCATCCTATTCTATCCCTACCCTTTTTCCCAACCCTTTCTCCAAATCCATTTTATTCCTATATCTCAAAACATAGGCAGCGCATGCGGGAGAGTGCCAACGTTTGTCACTCTGGACTGATGTCGGCATGTATCGCGGATGTCTATGGACGAGAGTATTCACTTACCATCAGGTGGATTGTATGTTCGTCTGCCGCCTTTTTTCCGTAAAAAAATGATCAAATTAAATAGACACCCGTGAAAAGAGGAGTGAATGAGTATGTGCACATTATTAAGTGTTTAATATAGGGAAGAAGAGGTAGCCTCGTTAGCGTGGTGGTGCAGTAAAGGGAATTTCGTCGAGATACAATGGTTCCAAACGTCTCAATGCTCAGTGATATTTTTCAAATTCAATTTCTACGAGACCTCGCTCCAGTACTTTGTTTAATGTACTGCTAGTATACTCCTACCTGAGTAACAGCTCGAATGTTTCTTCTTTTTAAATAACGCGGTGTACAAGTACAATTTTAAAATCTTTATAAAATAAAATGTTAAATTTCGTCCACAGGCTTGTTAAGGTAAAATATGGTAATTAATATTTCATTAAAAATCTCAAGCTATCATTTTTCATTTTTATTCAGAAAAACACTTGAGGTAAAAATATTAATTATTGTTATATTCAACACAATATTCATACTTATTTGTTTTTATACTTTTTTTGTGGCAGGGAATTAAACAGCAAATGGCAAACATTTGCTGACTAACACGGTGTATAATATATATTAAACACACCGGTGTATATTATTTATTTATTTATTTATATTTCACTGCACAATATTGTACAAAAGGCGAGGTTAATGACTTAGGCATTCTCTTCCAGCCAACCTTTGGGTTGATCAGAGAAGTTCAATTAGGAGGTGCATGAAAGACACAATTTAGATGGTGTGATAAAATAAATATAATACATTATTACATATACGTACATATATACATAGGAATAAATATAAATATACAATGAATACATGATATAACTGAATATATAGATAGATACATAAGTTATATTAAGTACAACAAAAAAAAATCTTGTTGCTGACAAAAGTATAATAAAAATGAAAGAAAAGATAAAGCAAAAGAAACTGGCTGAGCGATATTAAACACACAGCGATATTACATTGGTGTATAATATGTATATGTATATTGAACTGAAAGAACTACATCCGCCTATTTATACGAATTGTGTCTGCTTTTGGGTTAATCTGTAAAACTACTGACCCGTTTGTTACGATTTTCATTATTTTGTCAACTAATAGAAACCAATTTTCCTGGGAATAACTGGGCACGAGCTTCCCAGTTTTATGTATTTGGAAGTCAAAGACGTTATTAATAAACATTACAAAAGTATCTAAAATGTATTTGTTATTCCAATCGACTGACTGAATAACGCGATTAGATTTGAGTTAATTATTCAAATCACATTTGAAGCTAATCTGAGCACAAAATTTCATTACTCGTCGATGACTGCTAAATTAGTTTCAATTGCACTAGGCTAACGTTTAGCGATTAACTGAATTTTAGCTGTCACTATAAGGTTTATGTCGAATGTCATGATTATAATAAATCAAAGCACTATTAGGTAGGTATTTGATGTTTAATATAAACCATCAGGTCTTTTATGTTGTTTGGAAATTGACCGATTAGTTCAGTTGGTAGTCCCTGCCTGCTGGTCCCGTGTTCAATTCCCGGTCGGATATTCGTTTGTTTAAAGACTAATGTTCGGGTCTGGGTGGTGTGTTCAGCTTTACCTTTGGACCCAAGACACAAGAACCGGGAATCCTAGTGTAGCTCGTTGTGTGGGGATATTTATAAAAAAATATATATAAAAGCAGTAGTGAATACCCACCTAATTTTAATTTATAACATACCTACCTAATTCGAAGTACCTATGCAATTAAAATAAAACTACAATAATTTGATGTATCAGTTACAGACGTACTTGCTTGTGTATTAAGACGTAAGTTTATCGTTGTTTTGTCTGTCCACCATTATATTACAAAGAAGTATCCTACAAAGAAAGAAGTAAGTACATTTGTAGAAATATTTGTACATAATGTACACATGTCTGGGACCGGGGTTATACTGCGATTTGTCCGATAACTTACCTATTGCCATAAGTGTTATTCTTTGGAATCGTAGTTTAACATTAAAGGAAATGTGAAACAGTAAGGCTGATAATATAATGTTATAATTCTCATAATTCTTTATTTGTTATTTATATAATTAACAACAATTCATAGTTACTATTAATTACTCTAGGTCCTTAATTACTCTAATTAGGCATCCTCGGCTCTTCTCGAATTTCATGTGTGGTGACGACATACTGGAGGGGCCTATATCCAGCAGTGGAGAGACATAGGCTGATGGTATGGCATGGTAATTAGGGATATTTCCGAAAAATAACGAGTATTTGTATACATTGCCATCGATGTCAGCCGTTACCGCCTCACTGCAGGACAGGCATTAACTATAAAATGAAGCCCATTAGCGCTTACATAAACTTTCTAGTATACTGGATGAATTATTCAGAAAGAAGTTTATAAAATGTGTACTGCCCTCAACTCCCATGATACAAGCGAGATACACATATTAAAAGCCCATTGGCATAAAAACAGGCTTCCCCTGTAACCAAAAGCCCATCTAGAGAAATTGCCATCCGCTTGCTCATTACCGACTGAGCCAACCGCGGGATCCGATATCGTGCACGTGACTAAAGGAAATTGAAATCTCTATCGGTTTTTTATCGAGATATTGAATGGAAATTTTAAAAATAGAATTAAAATTTTGTATAAATTCTGTCCCAGATTTTTGCACAAGTTCAAATATTAAGGTGAGATTAATTTTGGTTTAACAATAAAATTTACACTTCGAAATATTTAATGTTTAAAAAAGATTAAAAAACAGTTACAGCATCAGCATTTTACACAAGATACACGAAATTAAGTGTAAGTAGTTTATATTATATTACTTAATTAATTAGTTCACAATATACATAAATGCTAAATATACATATTATGTTATACAATTTATTAATATAATTTATTCATTAGGTAATAATTCCTAGGATATCGTTACTAAAATAGTAATACCGACATCGTAGATTAAGTTATGCCAGGTAAACATTTCAGCTTATAATTTTCTTTGCCTTTAATACAATCATCTGTTCCGCGCGCCGATTGTCGAGGCGCGCTCCAACCGGGCCGACATTGTATTTCTATAAAATAAAGTCTTGCTCGCTTTTAGACACTTACAGCCACTAGCAACACGACGTTTAAGATCTTTCGAAGTGTTTATTGTGACACTGTTCAGTGTGTGCTCAAGGCACGAATGATGGTGTTACGTGGAAACACAATACAAGAGTCTTGGAGTAAGTCGTAAAGAGCGACATAAGCGACTACGAAATGTGAAAGTGTAATACTATCTTTTGCGTTGTTTAACTCGAGATCACCAAATTACAGATGAAAATACAGAAGAGATCAGATCTACAGGTAAGGATCTTCGATTAGATAAGGCATCACGGGTGGTGGCGTGTTCTTTAGCCTCCCTGACGAACCCTCTTATTATGAGCCAGCACGACTTGACACTTGAACACGTTTGCTTGCCACAATCTTAACGGGTCCTTTTTTGGTATTCACTTAATTTCTTTTTTGTTACACTTGAGTAAATGGGACCAGTAATGTGCTGATGAGCGATTAAAGATAATAAAAAAATAACAAGTGATTTTCATGAAATTTATTGGTAAATTCCACAATTTTGTTGGAAATTAGAGGTCTGACGTTTTGTGGTTTTCAACCCGTGTAGGGAGTATTTTCCGTAGAAAACGAGAAAGCCTTTCCAAAGCACTAATAAGTAAGATTGAAAGAAAGGCAATTTTTGTAAGGAGTTCAAAATTATCGATTTTTACGCATAATACGAGCCAATTTGAAATTGAATTTGAACTAGCCAGTGGCTAGTTACAAATTTAATTAATTCATTAAAATTTTGCAAATTAATCAAGGAAGCGTTCATGTGTCTAATCTGAAACGATTATAAATTACTAAGGACTACGAGCAGGGCGGAGCTCGCACGACGGAAAGGTGTAAATGGAGGCAAATTCGTCAATTTATATGCGAGACAGGCTGCCTTTGAGGATGCCATATTGCCTTTGATGCTTGGCGCTTCAAAAATTCTATTAGTTTTCTTTAACTACTAAATCAACATTTTAAATTGCTTATTGCACATCGCGAATTAAGCCAGCTATGTTTAAATAAGGTCTTAATTCTAGAATTGCAGTTAAAAGGTCTGTAAGAGTTTTAAAGACATTTAGGACAATTATCTAGAAAGTACTCGTAAATTCTGGGTAAAACAACGATCTTTTAATAACCGCATTGTCGGGATCGAAATTTAAATTAATATGAATAACCGCAGAATTGTTGCTTTATTTGGGTATTTTCATTACACCAAAAGAACCTTAAAAGACAAATAATTAGTAGGTAACTTTAACATTTAAAATTCAATCTTTAGCTTGAGTAAAGAAAATAGGTATATAAGTACTTACTGGGCATTGTGTTTAAGACAATGACTTACTAACTTAAAACTATTTACTAAATATTAATAATAACTAAGACTAGTACATTAATATATTAAAAGTATAGACGATGTTAGTAGAACTACATTTATCTACAGGAATGTGAAATAAAATTCTCGCAGCGAGGGAATTTTATTTAATATTATAAATAATAGTGCACTCGGCGTGTGCATTGTGCATTGGTGTCGCGTGCGCAAACGTAACAGATATTATATATTTATAGGTATGTTTATTATGTATTGTGGACCCCATACAAGTTTTAAAAATGCCGTTATTGTATCTACCCAGTGGAAGTAAGTAAATAGTAATAAACAGAAAGGATTGTTTTTTAAATGGATAATTATACTTTATTTAATATTGACTTAATTATTATCGACTAACCCTTATTTATTAAATTAATAATAGCAGGTATGATTACAAAAGTATTAACATCTTATTTTATTAGTAGAATTTATAGAAATTTATCGATAAGTTGATTAATGAAACTGTTAATTATTCTATTAATTTTCTATGAATTCTAATAATTCAATTTTATTAATTTTCTATTATAATTATATATTTATTGTGCTAGCCAATGATGACTAATATGACGTGCGTTCTTGATTACCATCTGCTACTACATACATTACAAATATGTAATTGGATTTGATTTTATTCGGAAGTTTCGCTTGAAATACTCAAAACCACTAAACTTATGTGGATGAGATTGTATTTTATCTTCACTTTTACAGTAGGTCAAGAGCGAGCGCCCACAGCGAGGGAGGTAAACCGTCCACAGACCACTTGTTAAAAGTGTAATAGTGTATTAATTAATTATGAAATTTTATAGCTAAAGTAAAGCCTTATTACGTCGCAAACGTCGGGGTTCATTAAAATCTCTTTTCACGTAGCTTGCCCTTAATTTTCCGTTTTCTTTGTTCCCTCGCGATGAGCCTACGAACAGCAAACTGTTTCTTGTATTTTGTTCTATCTCGCTGCGAAATTAAGTAAATAAGTAGGCGCCACATTCATGAAAATTACCGTATTGTGTGCGATCCCTTATGGCTTTAACTACAATGAAATAAAAATTCTGCTGTTGCGTAACTTTTACGCAAGCTTTTTTCTTTAAATACAGTTTATAAGTTGACTAATGCAATTAACGCAGAGTGGTGATAGCCTATTGTAGGATATCCATTCTCGACTCTCATTCGTGAGGTTGTGGGTTCAAATTCTCGACCCGTACCACTGAGTTTCTACTTAAGTAGTAATTTTTTCAAAATTATCACTGTCTCGCATGTTCCAAAATTTAGAAAAATACAAGATGCATCAATCCGCCATAATCACTGGGTAGATTATGGCTCGAAATCCCTTAGAGGGCACACCTTGCAGTGGGGCGTTAAAGAAAGGCTGAGAGAGAGAATGTGATAACAGTTACGATAAATAAAAGAGTATTAAAACGTCTATTAAGAGTCGTTTATCTTAGTATTTCTACTAAATATACTAACTAATTAGATTAGTAGTTATTTGACATACTTACATCTTAAAATGTACTTATATTAAGTCAAGACTGTAAGGCAGCTTCGGTATACCTCGATTTATGCCACTCGCCCCGAGGCTGCCTCTAATGGAAGCTGATTGCCCATTAGCTGTGATACAATATTAAAGTTACTCGTATTTTCATAGGATTTAAATCAAACGATACTTACGCAACGCAAGCAAAGCGGGCTTTAAATAATAAAAGAGAAGAAAGACTTCGAGTGAGCCTGTGTTTTAAAGAAAATTGTTCCATTTTTTCGTTATTTCCTCCTGCATTTCTTTTCAAGTTTGTAATAAAATTTGATTAATTCTTTCGTATATACAAGCAGCATTATGTATTTCTGGTCCGATTCCGTATAATAAAATTTTCAGCATTTTACAGCGTGATTATTGTTTTTGAAACTAGTAATATTCACTTGACAAATGAATATGTTGCATTTATGACTTAGCTCTTACATCTTAATCTGTATATACTTGTTTTCATTTTAAAAATGCTAAGATTATTGTGAGTAGTATTTAGTATTTAGTTGTATTTAGCCCCAATGCTAAGTTAGTCACATATAAACAAAATCAAAATAATTTTACCTTTTATTCTTCAAATCATGATGTCTTTAAGTCGTGCACATTGCAATTGACATTTTTATTTTTGAAGAAGAGTAATTAATGAACTGGAAAGTAATATCCGGTATTAGATAGAAAACATCGTTTGACCAAAATACAGAGATGTAGGTAGCATTTATGGCTCTAAAAGTGAAATTGCTTCAGCCTGTCATTTGGTGGCAAAAAAATACCCGCAATGTATTTTTAATAGTTTACTTTTTACGAGAACGATAATACTTTTTAAATAACAGTGTTTAAATATTTAAAATAAGTGAAAAACTATAATTCATATTATATGTATAAACCGAAATAATAGCTGAAATCACATTAATGTAATAATATTTCGTAATAAATGTGTTGTGTCATTGATTTAAAGTAAATAAATACAGCAAAGGCTTTTAAAAATTTAATTATTTATTACTTCTCGATTATCCGTAACAGTAACATTATATTTATACCACTGACTTCACTCATGTACACAGTTTTAACACAAGGAATTATCTGTCTACATAGATGCTTGATCTGTGATTGAAAAACAAGATAAAATTACTCTCGAGACGACTTATACCTGCTTTTGAGGGCCTATTTTGCTTACTGAAATAAATCTAAATATGTTTCTTTCTAGTAAGTAAGTTAGATCAAATCTACTGTACTGTTTCTATTATTATTTATATTTCATGATTTTTAATTATGACTTATTTTTAATACTATCATTGCAATAACTTATTGAGTAGGTACATCTAAATTTGCAAATGTTAAATAATTGATGGAACATATATGTATTTTATCATCTCAAGAATATGTTTTTGTTACCTATCACGCGTGCGATGCTACGGGAAAATTTATCACACCATTACTTTCCCCTATTATCCATGATTTACGGAACTGACTAGTAAGTATACTGAGCATTAAACTGGTCGGCGGAACTCGTTACATAAATAAAAGAAAACTTTTTAAACTAAATCAAGATAAGTTACAAAGTTTCCGTTTTTAGATAACAGAAGAAAGCAACCCTAAGTGCGATTGACCACAACACGACAAATCACTTAACTCCAACTAGACTATTTTCAGAAGGTACCGAGACGCTTTCGCAGTGCTCGTTTTCGATCATTTTATTGGACTACTTGAGGACGACAGCTTTTTTATGAGATTGGCTTTGATATTTCTATTGTGAGGTATATTTCTTTGTTAGCATTGGTGTCTACCCGATTTCATCCAAGCTAATTAAGAAAACTTCTTACAAAATTTTCTCTTTTTCAAATACTCTATTTCAACCTATTACGGTAAAAGACTTATTATGTTCAACAATTTTATTGGCTTCTGTTTCTTGCAAGGTGAAACGGTTGGATAACACTTGCGATGTCCTTTCAACCAGCCACGAATTCTTCTCAAGACTGGCACGTCTTTCAGTTCAGATTCTGTTCATCATGATCATTTGTTATCAATATTATTAGAATCATCAGGATCAACTCACAAGAATTTGGGTTTCATATACAAACTAGGAACTAGGACTTCGAATTATTTACTTTTCGAAAGTTTCTATTAATTACCTTTCCTTTATTAATGAAACTAGATCTATCTTAGTCTTTCAATCGTAGGGGGAGGTGTATGCTGCATTCCCACAGCCACTGGGTTCACTCAACTGGCCACGTTACCTCTCTCTCACAGAATATTACCTTGAAATGGACTGCATTTCCTACTTTATTGTATTTCCCCAATGTACGTAGTACGTGTAATGTACGTGTTTCGGTAGGGAGTGAGATATTTCAGAGCCCATTTTCATCCCATCCAGTCCTATCCCTCCCCATTTTCCCAACCCTTTCTCCCAATCCATTCTTTGATCTGCAAAGATAGGCAGCGCATCCGGGAGCATGCCAATGTTTGTCATTCTGGGCTGATATTGGCATGTATTGCGGATGTCTATGGGCTACGGTTTCCACTTACCATCAGGTGGAACGTATGCTTGTCTGCCGCCTTTTTTCTATAAAAAAAAATAAAAAATACTCGTATGTAATATACACATCTCACATATAGATTTATTAATACACATCCCAGTAACTTAAGATTTCGATATTACGCGTGATTGCGGTATCTAATAAACCGCGTGGTTTTAAATTACGATACATTGAATAAAATTATATTACTTTTAATGTAATTATGATCGCGATGTTGATTATTATTTTTGTTTTAGTGCGAATACTTTTTATATTTTTTATAATAGAAAATGATGTCGTTGTGTATCGTGTTTAATTGTATCGTTAAATAAAATATATACTAATTATTATAAAGAGATACTATAAGTTTGTTTTTATGTAAGATGTAAACTCAAAACTACTGAATCGATTTAATAAATTCTTTGTCCTTTAGGAAGATTATTAAACATATATGTTATGTATGGATTCCCTGGGACATCGTTATGCAACCTGAGTGAAGCCAGGGCAGGTCGTTAGTTATGGTTGAAGGCTATATAAGTTATGCTTACTGTACCATACTGTACTGTACTCGTATTAGTCTGTGTCTCTCCGCTGCTGTATTAGCACTCTCCCAAGGATCGCCATCACACACTTCTTCTCCTCTTCTCATCCAGCCACTACAGGAGACTTTCTTCAAGTCGTCAGTCCATCTGACGTCCACGTACGCACTACGTGGACTCACGCGACGTTTCCCGGTACTACGAGGTCTCCATTCGAGGACGCGTCTTTTCTAAAAGTAAGCTTATGTAATTATTTAAATAAAGATGTGATCCTCCTACTATACTTGTGAATTATATAATATATACAATATCGCTACATCGATTAAAAAGAAGACAAGAATTGAAAGCGAAAAATTCTTCTTAGAGCGCGTCTCTCGTTACATTAAGGAATCAGGGGAATCTGACAGGCAGAAAATAATTTTAGGCCCCGTTTACCTTATTACGTGTTGGTGGCGCTGCGGGCACGTGCAAACCCTATTAAATATGTAGATGTACGCCATACGTTAAATGTAATAATGTTACACTTAATAAGCCACTTTATAAAATACTAGTGGGTGGTATTTTAATTTAACGGTTAAATTATTATTAATTTCAATTTAGCTCAATTTTTTTTCAAAATAAAGCTTTCCTTTTTTAAGGACGGTGGCAGATAAGCTACAATATCAGGCTAATTAGCCTGATATTGTAGCCCACATGTGATGTATATGCGATATGTATCATAGTACACAGTTGGCATGTGCTATGGATATACGCTAACATTAGTCAAAAGTAACACAAACATTCACACGACCGCGGTCGCGCTACCTAGCTTTAGGGATTTAAAAATTAGGATTTTGAAGAATATTGGCAAGAGTGGGAAATATGAATAGGTATGTTCCATCTCACAAGATGGAACATTGACCTCCCCGGTCTAAATGTTTTAGAGGAACTATTCGATATGCAGCCGGTTACCGTATATTCGACTGGATAGTTAATAATAACAGATGTTAGTGTATTTTTTAAATTATAAAACAAAAGAAATACTAATAATAAGAATAGTATTTGTAGTGAACTAAAGGCTATTAGTATTTTTAGTGCTGAATAAACTTAAGTCTGAGTGCATTTAAATATAACAGACGGTTTCATTTATATTTTTAAACATTTCCACCGATAATTATTTTACTGAGGCAATACACAGGTTGTAACTAACAGACCAATTCCTGAAATTTGATACTTTGAATTCAGTTCATGATTTTGAGTTAACTGACATGGAAATAATACCAATACTTTTAGGAAGAAAATTAAATTCTTTTGAGTTTGTGCTAAATTTTTCGTATACAAGTAGAGTGGGTTGCTAAATACAAAACACAAAAAAAAATCAGATTCATGAGCTGAATTCATGGTTTCGTGCATCGGGAATTGGTCAGTTCAATCTGTATATTTCAGGGACACATGATAACTCCAAATACCAATAGGTAAGTACCCATAGATACTTATAAAAATAGTACTAAATTAGTTCGTAGTTCGTAACCTTCTAACTACCTTAACTGAACTATTTTAACCTTTTTAGATCATTATGTTTAGATTTAGTAAGTACGTAAGTAATCAGTTTATACCAAATGAAAAAAAAAATAGTACGAAACTGGATTTATTAGAAAAAACGCCGAGTTTGGAGTTTATCATAAATATCCGAAATGTCACAGCAAACATTTTTATAATTGTTGTTAAAATAGGATACGGTCTGGAATTAACTGCTCACTATTTTTAAATATCGCTAATGTCGCTATCGTCAGTATATCCGGCCGCCAAATATTCGGCTGTTCGGTCAACGCATATGCCGGATATCCGATATCCGGTAATTTTACTATCCGGTGTGTCTCTAATAAACACTGTACATCATTCTGAAAACTGTAACAAAATCGCACCGGAAGTTACCGAGATTAGCCTGAACGAACAAACATTCTAAAAGAGCGTTGTCCTTTACGAATGACGAGATTTGTATAAGTCGTTACCTGGGGTTCAAACTACCTACTTACTATGTTGATGTACTCGTAGTATTCTCGAGAATGCTTAAGACTTTTATGACGTGTTAAACGTCTTGTAATTTAGGTACTGACGGTGCGCACGAACAATGTTGAAGTGAATTACAATGTAGGTACTTTATATCCTTTTACGAGTAGTTTTTAAACAAACTTTTTTTAGCCGTGGCTTCGACCGCGTGATCACTGTCCCACAGGAACCTTAATTTTGCAGTCTATGCTTTTTCATGGTCCGCAAAAATATCCATACATAATTTCAATATGATCCCCGTCCATCCCTTGACGAGTAAAAGTATTTCAAACTATCGAGGGAGAGAGTGCACGCTGAAATCCAACAGCCGCTGGGCGCGCTCGACTGGCCACGTTACCCCTCTCTCACAGAAGACTACCTTGAAATGTACTGCATTTCCCACTATACCTTATTTCCCTAATGTACGTACGTGTTTCGGTAGTGAGTGAGATGTGCCAGAGCCCATTCCCATCCTATCCCTCCCCATTTCCCCAATCCTTTCTCCAAATCCATTCCTATATCCAAAGGTAGGCAGCGCATCCGGGGGCGTGCCAACGTTTGTCATTTTGGACTAATGTTGGCATGTATCACGGATGTCTATGGGCTACAGTATCCACTTACCATCAGGTGGACTGTATGCTCGTCTGCCACCTTCGTCCAAAAAAAAAAAAAAAACCCATCCGGGGTCATTTTGGACTAATGGCATTTGTCGCGAATGTCTATAGGCGGCAGTATTCACTTACCATCAGATGGACTGTATGCTCATCGGCAGCTATTCTTGTATAAAAAAGACATCGTTACATTTTTATATAATAATATTATGTTAGAATCTTAAATTGTCTAGAGTTTTAGTTAAATAAGTCTTCTGCCACTCTAGCGATTATTGCCTCTATGAAACGTTCGTTACGCTTATTCCCCACTGCTCAACTGAAGTGCTCAATTTTAAATATTTGAGCAGTGGGGAATCACATTGACGTCCTAATGCTCAACTGGTTGAGCACTTCAGCTGAGCAGTGGGTTCGTTACTGTTAGCAGTCAAGAGCGGCTTGGTTTAACAGGACCACATTATAAATATAAATAGTGGAAGACAGTAACAGCTCAAAAGTCATATTGTTTAAAGGACAATCTATCGAGGTATCAATGTTGTGAGACTAAAATTAAAAATTCAATTGTTATGTGTATTATAATTTGTATTTGAACATTTTGTATTGTAATTATCATTAGTAATGGTTCCCATGTTTATAATCGGACATTTTTAGGATGCAATGGAATTCAGTTGTTCAAATCAATCCATGGACTTGAATTGTAAAATATTTTTTGTCATTTATAATTTCTTCTTAAACTCTCTAAAGTCGCGAAAATGTAGAAACTACCCAAGGTTTCTCTAGTTAAAAAATACGGTTAATAAACAAAAATGTAATAAAAGTCACAGTTATTTTCTCTGAATTACGTATAAACTTGGCAATATCGAGTCACGCTTACTTGGCGTCCGACAGGAATAGAAATCAGCTTCCTTGTCAATATGACGAGGGTAGTCCATCCGTCATAATTTGCTAGAACCACTAGCTGTGGTTTCTTTCACTTCCATCCCTTATAAACGATCTATTAACAGAAGAATTAGGAATGTAATATAAAAGTATAATCTGTATGCTATAGCAATATTACTTACACGCTAATGTAAATAAATAAATATTTATAGAGGTAGCCCTATTTCTAGGAATAATCGACTTCATATTCAGGATTTTTTTCTGCAAATATTTACATGAATAGATTTTCAAATTAGGTCTAAGTTACCACCTTAGGACTGATCTTCAGTCACATAAAAATGCGCACCAGGGCATATCCTATATTCTATTCACATTAAGAAAAAAGTGACGTCATCCGTCCAATCTAGCATGACACAGCGTTAATTGGTCAATCCAGGAACCCACCCCTCCCATAATTGAACAGTTGATGAAATCATGTGACTGATAATGATGACATCTTTTTTTTTAATTTGAACAGAGTATATTGTAAGTTTTTATTGTTTGCCAACACTACTCTCATCTACTCATCAAATTTTGCATGAAGATTTCAGGTTTCTTATTATTATTAGATACGTTCGCTAGGGACACTGCTTGATTCTCTATAGGTACAGAAAAACGCTTGAAGTGATATAGTTCGTGCCATTTTGTACTCGTGTTTACGATAGCGACATTTGCCAATGTTTCCCGTAATGAGCGAAAATAGCTATTGCCAGCGTATCGTGGTAGCAGCCACGTTGACATCGAGGTCATTCTAGGGGTACCTACCGTAAAACATGAAGCAATAGTTAAACACCAAACTCATAAAGTTACGCTCATTTATTTTTCTAAAATAAAATATATATTCTAATTAATTATTTATTATAGGTATTCATGATACTAAACAACTTTCTTTGAGAGACCTATATAAAATTCGCGTAAAAAAAATTAATAAGCCGAGTCTTCGCTATCAGAACTGGGCTCTGTCATTGTTTGTGATATTTATTATAAATTTGTCGCATGTTTTGTCGATTTCACGGTCGAGATCCCTCATTCTCGTTTACTCCTTCACATGTTCCACGCAATTTGCCCACTTATGTTTCGTCACTTGAGACATTCCTTCTTGTAACAACTTTTTCACATCGCTGAATTTAAAAGTTGTGTTGTGTCTGGCGACATAACCTTTCGTGTCTGCCCATATCAACTCGATTAATGGTTGAGCTCGCAGTGGTAGGGCTGCATACGCAATACCGTCACCCCCTTCTGTTTCGCCATTTCGTCGATTACGAAGACTTGGTAATTGTTTATTATTATATTTACTTTCTCCATCAATCGTCTTTTAACTTCTTTGTTTTCAAAAGATATATATATATATATATATATATATATATATATCTTTTGAAAATATTATATTTAAAAGATATAAAAGAGATATAGACGCCATAATTGGAGTTTTCTCCACACGTATTAAAAAATAACTAATTCATTCTGCTATGAAATAAAACAAACAAATATCGTTCCTTTTGAAACTGGCTCTTTGACTCCAATTGACAACCCTTCTTTAAATGCTTGCTGTGCAGATTGGACGTTGGTGTCTACCCAGGTTTTTCCCACCGTGTGACCTGAAACAATAAGTAAAACTGCTCAAACATAACTTGGAACGAAAATATAAAATAATAATTATGCAAGCAAGTAATCAATTTAGTCATGAAACCGATTACCGATTTGTGTTATAATGTGGCCATTGGTAAGCGCGTATGTAAAAACAATAAATTATTGTTGTTTTGCCAAGGTGGGTGTATAAAATAAAATGCTTACCTACCTTTACCTACTTATTACTTTATCAAAATTCAAAGGAAATTTTTGCCCCTTCGTCAAACGGTCGCATGTGATCGGAATAAAGAAAAAAAGTCTTATTATTTATTATGAATTACTTGTGTTCACTCAAGTCTCATGTGTATAAAAATCCGATGGTTTCCCTCTCGAAATTGTTTTATTTCGCTTAAATATTTGATGCGCCATAAAACAATGTCACGACGATCGATTAGCACTCTTTTGCGATTCCACTTCAAATATTTGAATTTTAAATGTTTCAGTATGCGTCATAATGACGCCATTCGGAGAGTAGGCATAGTTTCATCGTCATTCACTGCTTCAAGTATTTCTTTAAAGTGGATAGTACACTTTGCAAATAAAAGCAGTGGACTATTTTTCTGATCGCGGATTTATTAAAATTGTAATTTTTTTGCGTAACATCATTTCCTTTTTTCTTCAGGTTTCGATATCTTATGAGTGTCTCTATATTCACTTAAAACGCGATAAATAGACCTTTCGCTCATTCCAGATATTTCTGACGTCTTTTTGACAAGCTCATGATTCGAAAGGTACTTATCTTCAGGCTTCGTTTTCTCAACATATTTAAAAATGTTTAAATAAGTCGTCCTTCGCTGGAACGAATTGACTTTTTCTAGCTTTTTGTGGAAATATCACTGGTACTTCCGAAGAAAATGAACCTGCTTGATGTGCAAGTATATTGCGACGGCGACGGCGTTTACTGGTTTCACCAGTAGATGGTTCCGGCACTGAATGTAGAAATTGTACAATTGTACAATACTTTTTTGTATAAATGTAACAACAAGTAACAACCAACAAATAACGTTAACAAAGAAAACAAAACCAACAAAGATATAACACACGGTCACTTCCGAAACTGGACCGAACGCAAGCGCACTCCGACAAGGAATATTTTTTAATTTAAAACAAGATGGCTGGCGGAGGAAGGTGACGCGCTCCTGGCGCGACGAGCACGTGAAATGAAAATGAAAAAACGTGAAGTGAAATGATTGTAACTGTTTGTAATTTATTTTATTTACTAAAATAAACATATTTTAGTATAAGTTAATACACACTGGGTTTGAAACATTTTTTTAATTCAAAGTAGTACTGTATAGAAAATTATCCATAATATTTATTAAGTTTTCATTATAAAATAAGTATAATATGTTAGAAAGTAACGTAAAGCTTTACTAAATGTAAAGTAAGTAATCGTACTATTTACGACATGAAAATTCACTGAGTGATTTTCCTCAATTTCGTATTTTTTTGAGATTGGGCGGTTTTTTTCGTACCGAAGTCTAATGATAGTTTAGCGGTATCAGATTTGTGACAGATTAATACTGATTAGCGATACTATACCTAACAAATTGCAACATCGGGATGAGTCATTGCCATACTATTGCCATACTAACTGGCACGAACTATACCTACTTTTTTAAAAAAACGTTTTTAAGAGCGGTGGTAGCCTAGGGGTACCTATACTCGATTCACATTCCTGTGATCATGAGTTCAAACCTCGGCCCGTACCACTCAGTGGTGAGAGGAATAAGATATCATAAATCTGTAGTATGTGTATCCACCAATCCGCACTGGGCTCGCGTTGTCGATTACGGGCCGAAACCCCTTAGCGATTTACTAGGGGAGCCCAGCCCTGCAGTGGGAAATTAAAGGCTTATATCAAAGTTCAAGTAGGTACATAGTCACTTTTACAAACGATATAATTTACAGGATTATAGACATTGTGTAATGTTCCTAAGATTTTACAATCTATTTATCTTGGTTCCTTCGTTCTGTACAGATGCTATTGCTTTTTATTTTGCTTTATTTTTTTATTTTATTTTGCTTCTTATTGTTTAAGCTAGTTAAGATATTAGTAGAGCCGAGCCGGCACAGACAGTCCTCTCGCAGCCACCATAGTAAAAACACATCAAGTCCTAGATCCTAGTCCTCGATAGTTCGTTCCGTATTATTGCTATTGTATCATTAAGTAGAAATAGTGCTAGTGTCAAGCCACATTGTAACGTAAGTAAATAAAGCTAACTCTTACTTCGTAACTCCGCTGTACTCATTCCAAAAACCACCCCCTGACCACCGGAACATTACAATTGTTACAAATTTACATAGTTTACATAGACATAGTTATTCTCCATTCTTGCCAATCTTACTTCCAAATCTAATATATGGGGAAGAATGGGAAAAAAAATACTCTTTATTCTCTGTTCTTCTGTTTCTTAAACGGCTTATCCAAAGATCGGCAAAAGCATCCGCGGAAATACAAGTATTGATCATTCTTGGTAGCTTACCATCGCGTGCATTGTCCGCTCATTTATCTCTTTATGTAAAAAAAAAATTAAGTCGGAAGGAACAAACTCAGGCACTAAGTTGTGTGTAACTGCTGCGTCTAAAGAAGCCAATCTGTCAGAGCGGCCATTTACACAAGTGAGTGATCGCGGCTCAAGATTTCTCATGTCATTTAATAATAACGACATTATGAACTTCCAGTACACTTGAGTTTTTCTTTGAGAAATTGGCAGAAAGCCATATAGAGACCCTGTAGAAAAACGCTATTGCGTCAATACAGTAATCTTTGGTCAAATTTCAAGGTGTCCTATGTCTCGATGACCCGTTTTATTAAGCTCCACTTACTGTCTTGGTGGAAATAGGCTGAGCAGTGTTATAAATAGGTAAAAGGAGGCACAAAACTCATGTTACACGGGTCGTCTTACGTGAAGAAGAATTTGTCAGAAACGCGATTCCCTGAGTGACAGTACAATAGGTTTAATCTTCGCGTAGAAGAAAATATAACGCGGAAATAGAAAAACCAGGTAACAGGAAGATAAAAAAATATTCTAATAAAAGATTTATAAGTATTAAAGTAGCTATTCTAATTGTTTAAATAAAATTAAGAGTAATACTGGTTAATACAGTAAAGAATTTTACTGATCAAAATTGCCTAACGCGATCGATTTCAGAATACATACTAGATATATTATACAAGCACTCCAGAGCAAGCACGTTAGCGTTTAATAGTGTTATATGTGGTTCAATGTTATATGTTTACGTAGTTTAAGTTTCAAATTTGACTTTATAACGAACCCCTCATCTGCTTCACTCACCCTAGAAGTTGCCAACCAGATCTCTTTGATAAGAACGTATAATGTGTCATCTAGTCTACTCCCACATCGATGCCTAACGTATATATATATATATATATTAATATCTAGGTGTCTTAAGTTTGTCATTCTGGACTGACGTTGGCATATAACGCGGATCATACAGCGGTGGCCTGTATACTCGTCTGCTGCCCTTTTCCATAAAAATAAATAATATATGTCGGTGAAATGTGTGCAATGTCCATATAACATGTTGTCGAATGCATGCACAAATGCACGCCACTGTAAATGATATAGTGATCATTGCCTTTAAACTATATTAAAAGGACTCCCGATGATAAAATACGAAAGCCGGGAAGTACTTGGATTTATATTACAAAAGTTCTCAAGGACTTATCTTTACGTAAAACACGCATTTTATTGGAAAGTTAAAATTGAGTTGCATAAGGAAATACATAAATGTTATCTCAATATAAACACTTTTATGGGCTCACTCTGTTTCGTAAAGCTTTTCCTGGTATTATTTTTATTTATTAAGAAAAAAAATTTGAATTTGCATTCCTAACGTTCTTAAACACGTCGATATATTTGAACATGCTTAAGAAATTTGTTGTAAGTGACTATAAGAATTAATAAAAAATACTCATTCTAAGGCTCATTCTAATGTTTGCAATATTTACTTTTTTATAGTATAAAGTCGGCAGACGATCGGACATTCCATCTGGTGGTAAGTGGATACTGTCGCCCATGGACATTCGGGATACATGCCAACATGAGCTCAAAATGACAAACGTTGGCACTCCCCCCGGATGCACGGCTTACCTTTGGAGGTTTAGGATTGGTTTTGGAGAAAGAGTTGGGAAAATCTGGAATGATAAGATAGGATTGTACGGGAATGATCTCTGTCATGTCCCATTCACTACCGAAACCGAAACATTGGGGGAATAAGATAGAGTGGTAAATGCACTACATTTTATGGTAGTCTTGTGTAAGAGCAGCGTAACTGGGCCAGTGGAGTGCGTCCAGCGGCTGTAGGATTGTAATTGCTGAACCCCCGTGATAAAAATAATTTCAATGAAAAGTTTTCTGTCTCTCAATTTGTTTTAAAATAAATCGTGCTTGACAATTCGTTAAATCTTAGTGAAACATGAGCAAAGTAAAGAATAAAGCTATTACCTACTATGTCGAAGTTCCAGATATTCCAACAAAAATTGTGGAAAGTTCCCGAACACAAGAGACGTCTGAAGTAAAAATAAATATTTTACGATTTTACAATCTTCATGTTTGCTGGTTAGATGTTAAAACAACAACGAAATAATATTATGATGTGGTGAGAAAATAAATTTACATTTTGCGGTAGCATCCTGGGAAGGTTTAAACAATTCTAATGAGGAAAGTTTAGGGTAACGGAAATTTAATCTAGAACTGCCGCGCTCTTGAATCCAGGAGCTTTGTTTCAATTATTTGATCCTTTATGCCATCATTACTACAGGTGATAATGACTTGTTCGTCTGATGGTAGCACGTTTTCATACATTTTTCTTTTTTAAATAGCAGGTCAATTCAAAATATTTCGATAATCCTAATAAAATTTGTTATGAAACATTAGGGTAACTTGCATCGTTAAAATTGTTCGGACGTATTGTGTTGTACGTTATATTACTTAAGCATGTTATCATAATAAAGTTGATAGTGTGGGAGTCGACCGCGTATTACGCAAACACGGCGCTTGACGGAACAATTTGTTAGGACCGTTCTTTGTAAACGTCTCGCTTTGTGATTCCCGTGAACATAGCGTGAACATTTTGACAAGTGGAATTTGTTTTGTAAGAGAGGGTGGAAATATTCATCTAAACAATGATAAGTTTGCCGTCCCGAAAATGTGTGATCCTTTCAATGTGTTTATTACAGTATTGGCAATAAAGCTCACTTTCGAATTTAAATGTTGAAACCCACTCATGTCTATTTTATTCAAACAAGCATGAGCAGTAGTAGGTTGAATAGAACATATCCGTATGTGGAAAAACATATTTGCGGAGAATTATTTTTAATACGCCCTCGTCGGGAAGTTGAAAGGTGTGCCTATATTCTTTTACATCCCCTTTCATAATATTCTTTTTGTTACGTAAAAACTCAGACGTGGAACCACGGGTTCTAATTTGAGAAAAATCTCGCGTTTATTTTTTGAGGCACATAAAAATGTAGAAAAACCTAGAAATACTAATAACAGCGAAAATATACCGACGAATATATAAGTAAAGAATATTTATACATTTTTATACATAAACATAAACGTTATTCTCTACTATTTCTTTTTGGTAGATTCGAAATATTCGACTTCTAAAACAAAAGTGCCGGTGCGCTACATGTATAAATACATTATACGGGTAAATATGCTTCATTAGCTTCATCGCTTAAGTGTTCACGATGGTTAGGACAATTCGTATAAAACGAAACAAATACGAAATTCGGGATGGATACACGTGGCATTTTTCCCGACGTTTAATTTCCTCCTGTAAAGTTTTAATTCGAGACATAAAGCGAGCTTAAAAGCGGTGTCTGGCAAGTTTCATCACAGCACAGATGCGTCGCGCGTCGGTAGGAAGCTTACTTTGCACACAAAGCCTACAAGTACAAAAGGCTCTGCCTCCGCTCCATTTTGCGTCTGACAAGCCGGGAAGTCGCGGAATGAGACGCGTCAACTCCGTCTTGACGTCACCAGTTAAAATGTTAAAATTCAAAGAGTGAGCACGTGCACTAAATAGTTTTAATTTGCCTCATTTTGGAAGATAATTTTTATATTGAAATTTCTATATGCAATCTATTGTTTATTTTATCTATTGTTTCGTTCGCCTGTCAAATTTACTGTTCATATTTTTTTTATTTATTTATCAATATGATAAGAATTTATTTACATTTTATGACATTCCGACTAG
This sequence comes from Sesia apiformis, assembly GCA_914767545.1. NCBI lineage: Eukaryota > Metazoa > Arthropoda > Insecta > Lepidoptera > Sesiidae > Sesia > Sesia apiformis. The sequence goes on from OU611953.1 coordinate 11,301,069, forward strand.
AAAGCCGATTCTGCATTATAAAAAATATAAATTTACATTACTTAGAAGATAATTATGCAATTCTATTGAGTACAAACTAACATTGAACAGACATTCCCAACAGCCCTCACTAGTTTTATAATTGGCTTAAAAAGTGCCGTTTTAATTTATTTTTTACTAGTTGACCCGACAGACGTTGTCCTGTCCAAATTTCAAAAAAATTCAATAAATACATTGCATAATTTCAAATTTCAATAAATATTTTTTTTCCTGAAACCTTTTCCAGGACCATAACGAACAAAACAAAAAAAGAATTGCGCATATCCATCGTTCGAATCGTGAGTTATGGTCTTGAATTCATACAAAAATCCCATAGAAAAAAGCACTTTCAGTTTTTCCCAAATTTTCCAATTTTTCGGGCAACTTTTCCAATTTTTCTTTCCCTAAAAACCTTATTCGGACTATTACGAATATTTAAAAAAAAAATAGCCAAATCGGTCCAGCCGTTCTCAAGTGATGCACCAACGAACAGCGTTTAATTTTTATTTATATAGATGTTCTTTTCGTTAAGATCTTTTTAAACAGAGGATTTAAAAAAAATATATTTGTTATTAAAGAATTATGGCGTACTATTGTCGCATGCTACTTTTCGTGCTACGCCTTTACATTCTAAATCACAAAATAAGAGCAATGACTGACCTAAATATAAATCGTACGGAACAGGCAGCATACGGTTGTCGGAAGATTTCCAATTTTCTCGACCAAACATTGTCAGTGATTACCTGTGGGTACATACATACACCGGCCACATCGGGGTAAGGACAATAAATAGAATGTGAGGGCCGCCTGGCACCGGCGAGACGTCACGTACACCTGTCCGCCGATTAAACTTTGGGCGTACGTTATTGGTCAGTTTAATTTTGAAGTCAATAATCAGGGCTGTGACGAAAGTTTAATTATTAATGGAGCTTATGCAATATTGTTAAAGGATTATAATTGAAATAATCAAAGATTAGGTAAGGATTTTTTTATTAAAAAGCCTTTAAGCATTATCTAAATAGAATAAAGAAGGTGTTTTCGTCATAGGAGTGGCGTACCTATATCCTTTATAAGCAGACAAGCAGGAATTAATATTTAAATACTTTTATTTACGCTAAACCTACGCAATAAGGGTATTTTACCTAATTTAATTATAAGCTATGCGCGCCACTATCATAGGAACTTCAATGATGATGCTTTTTGCCTATAAAACGTAATCATAAAATTTTAGGCATATCAAAAAATAAACAGCACTGCGTAGATAGATAACAGGACCGTAAAATTCTGAAGACATTGAAGAATGAAATAGCGAAAGTGAAAAGCAAAGAAAGCGAAATACATTTCAATAGACAAATAGAAATCAAAAGATCAAAGTAGAACTACAGTAGCTACCTAGCCATTGTAAAGTGATTCTGATTAATGATTCTCTAATGTCCTTTTTCAATCTCTCGTGGAATCTACATGTGCAACTGAAACCAATTTGATTGTTAGCCTTTCTAATAATATAATTTAATTATTTACTTTTTATTGTACCAACGGGTAATATGTGATGTTTGTATTAATTCCTACCTTTAATTTTTACACTTTTTACCCTTTTATATTTAAAAAAATACTATTTTCGAATAACTGCAATAAATAATCTTAAGTTACTGAGAATGTGATGAGTCATCCCACAATCCCGCTTCGACACCCCTATTACTTAATCGTCACCGGGAAATCTAAACATTAAATAACCTATCCGCCCGCATGCATTTACACTTGCATTTACGGTAACACTTACTATCACGTGGGACCGCTTGCTCGTCCGCCCACTAGTCTATAAAAAAAAACCTTTAAATTTGCTGCCCATTCGCCGTTCATTTCATTATTTCTCATTATAAATTAACTCATATTATAGACGTGAATAAATAGGTTGGTACTTACATTAGAATTCCACGAACTCGATCTGAAACAAAACGAAAGTCTATGTTACTCGTAATAAATGAAGGGGAATTGTTCATTGCTCTGAAATTGATTGTAAAATTAATTAACGTCAGTCAACTACAGATACAATAAAGAGAATTCTGGAAGGCGTATTACACCGAAGTCTAATGCTCTCATAACACGTTACTTATGCAAAAAATGACACAATTTCCGGAACATATAGGGCTAGGGGCATCTATCTCTACCTGTGTGAGAATATGTGTGTATACAATGACACGTGTAGAGGTAACCCTAAAGATGCGGCGTTGTCTACCCGACATTATTATTTTGGCAATAATATTATATGCTTTCAGACGTTACATCCCCCTCGCCTCCCCCCGCAACGCCCCCCGCACCGCTGGCAACGTCGTGCTACAGAAATAGTATTAGAAATTCATAGTCTATTATTGAACGTGTACTTTCGTATTTAGAGCGACGTGCTTTTGTGATTGGAAATGTACGTAACTAACTGTTATGGGATAGATAGACCTTATGTTTTTTGTTCCGCCTGGAGTTTTGCCAGTCTTTAGCTGGATGCGGTAGACACGCGGCGTAATTTGTAATTGCATGACTATTTTTGTCCTAGATATTATTACTAAAGAGGATAGAAAAGAGTGATGAATAATATAATAGATAAAAATGGGGAAATAGGGAAAAGGAAGAGATGGTTCCCACGGTGAATCTTAAATCTATGTTTCCCCCTTTCGATTTGGTAGGAGATAATGCTCACAATTACAAGGCGGTTTCGGACTAACATGCGGACCCAATGCAGATTGGTGGATATTATAGGTACAGGCTGCAGATGTTTTTTAAATTTTTTGGCGGGGTTCCTTACAACGTTTTCCTACAAATCGTTGAACTAGCGATACGTAATTAAATAATCCGTAAGTACTTAAAGTATAATAGAAACTCCGTTTCATAGGCCGGTGTTCGAACTGACGTGAGTTTCAATCTAGACAATCACATTAATCTACTAATAATATGTCTAAGTTGTAATGGCTTTATATAGCTCTTGGTTATTTTGTTTATGCAATATTTGGTAGTGATCCACACAATATTTTCATTAATACTGTGTCGTATCACTCTTCAAAATTTCCACTTACTCACATTGCGTGCCAAAGTTACAAGCAGGCATCGAGTTCGTATGTCCTGAAATCAATAGTGATTGAAATAAAGTCCTCGAGACTCGGGCACAGCGTACAAAAGAGCGGTATTATATCTACATTTAAACGTTAAAAATGCATCTCGAATATTTCCTACACAAAAGCAATAACGTTTTGCTCATGGCAAGGATAGAGTAGAATACTTTCAATCCTTTAAGCATAGATAGAGTAACGATTACTATCTATACATATAATAAAATCCTAACAAAGCCGCTGACTGACCATTTAATATTAAAAAAAGCCGTAGCAGTGTACAGCGCGAATGATATAGAGCCCTAAAACATTTTTTTAAATTTTTGTCTGTCTGTCTGTCCCTCTGTTTGTATGTCTTTTGTCTGAAGGTCAGGACCTTCAGAAAAAAGACAAAACAACGTCTGAACAAAACGTGAAATCTTTTTTTTCTACTTTACACGTATTTAGGGACTTTGATGCATATGCCTCATTGTCAGCCCCATCGTAACCTAAACTACACAATCTCAAAAAGAGAAGAAACTTTACATAAAAAATAGCTACTAATGAGGATTCACAAACCTGTACAGTAATTGGACAGCTTTTGAATTTGGTTCTGTTAAAATTCTGTTAAATCTTATAACTTATATTAGTAGTATGATGTTGCCTGACACACTGCTTCCTCTACATGCTGTGCCCTCAAGTGACAGATAAGAGCGCGTGGAGTTCGAGTTACGAACAATACGCTTCCGCTAGCAACGGAGTCGCGCGGTCGTTGCCATTGCGCCAACACACGCTCCTCATCTACGTATCACTTTCCTAAATAAATCTATAGATACATATAACAGAAATGTCCTGACTGACTGACTGAATAAATAAAAATTCTTTATTGCATAATAACATAATATGCAGGCGGCTTTATCGCTAATAGCGATCTCTTCCAGGCAAACAGTGGGCAGTGAAACGCCTGCGTTAAAAACTAATATGAGTATATTAATAAACAACGTTATCATCAGGTGATCACTGCATCTATACCACTGGTATCATTGAGTTTTTACTGGAAGGATTCATCATTCTTCGAACTTTTACAGTAACACATAGAAAGCATAGCAGATATAGTATATCTATCATGTTGTGTTTCAACACGAATTACAATTTTTAGCGATGCTGTTTTTCACTTTAAAGGGACCAAATCCGAAATGTATACAAATGAATATCCGTCAGCGTAATAAATTTATGCATATACTAAGCTATGGTCATAAGTTTTTTATATTACGCGGTGCTAACTTTTATGGTGCATACAATATTTCTGTATAACGTAGCGTTCGTGAGAATGATCGTTGTAACATATATTGACTAGTAAATGATCGATATTTTGTTATAGTTATTACTGTGCTGTAATTTGTTCGCGGCTTTAGCTAAGTGATAAGTTTTTAACATGTGTATATGGAGTTTTCGTTTATTTGGTTTGATAATGTTCAATTAGATGTAGGTATTTAAAAATTTTGAAAGAAGTCATTTATACCTTCATTTCCATCTTCAACTGGCAATTTTCCGCACTTACGAGTAGTCGAGCACGGATTCGTGTTAGAAGCTTAGTTGTTTTAAAAAAAAAGCCTTAAATACTTTGACTGTTATATTGCCTGTTATACTTTAGTGGACATCAATGACAAAAAATTCTTGATAGAATTTAGATATTATTAGGTTCGCTTTCTTGTAGCAACGTAAAATGCCTATTAAATTGTCTCGAAAATATCGTTTATAGTTTATAACTTACTTTCGTTTGGTACAGACGGCTAATATCCGTGATTGTTTGAAAATGTTTCATCCCTTTGAAGGCGGAGGCCTGTCATTTCGGTAAGCCGAGCGGAAATAACGCAATGACAGAAATTACTTGCTTCACTAAAAGAGGGGAGGTCCTCGTAACTTTCAAATAATTTGCCGAACTTTAACTTCTGGGGTTTTCTTAGCGGAGCAAAAATTTTGAAGGGGTTTATCGATTCTCGGTTATTATTTGAAGATTCATTAACATTTCACGAATTAGGTACTTTTAATATAATAACAATAACTTAGTGCCAAATTCGTATACCTATCATATTATACCTTCTTGCTATTGGTTTTATCGATATACCAGTAATAGATTGTGTTGCTAATAATTAATTCAAATAAATAAGATGACAGTTTTATTGTTTTTTTTTATTATTATTTAGTTACATATATATCGAATGAGAAGACAGAAACACCAGCGGACGGCATCGTGTGTGATGTGATGACGAGGTTTGGGTTAGATTCAGAAGACATTGGCTGTTAGTATGGTTTATTTCTAATTATAACGTAATTAAATTTTAAAGAATTTGTCTATTATATGAAGATTAAATTTATATAGGAGTCAATCGTACAGATTGTAGGTTATTACCCATGTCTTATGATTTTTCAAGCGATAGTCCTACGAGTATATGCAGCAGTGGACTGCCAGGTTGGTGATAATGAGATGGTATGGGTATTTAAATTTTTATCTAAGGACAATTATAAATATTGTCATTTTGAAAATAAAATTTTTATTCAGTGTAGGTATCACCGATAAATATGAAATCAAATATTCTGAAGGAATGAAATTTCATTTCTTACCAATCGATATGTTTTACGATACATTGTATCAATAAGAAGAATCGGTACCTATACGTTTTCAAAGGTTTCTCGTTTAAAAGTCAAGTTCCTTAATTTCCGAGAAGTCGCTTCTCGATGCCGCACCTATGACGCCTGAAAACACAATATAGATGTGTATCATTGTACAATATTCATGTAGATATTCGTATATGTGCCTAGCCTATATATGAATACACATATCTATACTAATATAATAAAGAGAGAGTGCGAATTTAGTGTGTATTTGGAGAGTAATCTCCGGAATCTTGAAAGGTCAAATGGTGAAAGAATTTTTCAAATAGTGCCAGAATATTCCAGATGGACATACATTGTTGTAGATACCTATACATTGTTTGCTATATCGTCATCGAGCATAGAGGTTAGGATTCGTCGCAAAATATGAAAGTACCTATGTTTATTTTACGATCAGGCGTCAGACGAGCATTCAGTCCACCTGGTTGTGAATGAAGGCTGTCGCCCATTGACATCCGAGATACATGCAAACACCAGTCCAGAATGACAAACGTTGGCACGCCTGGATGCGTAGCTTACCTTTGGAGGTTTAGGATTGGTTTTGGAGAAAGGGTTGAGAAAATCTGGAATGATAAGATAGGATTGTACGGGAACGATCTCTGTCATGTCCCATTCACTACCGAAACCGAAACTTTGGGGGAATAAGATAAAGTGGTAAATGCACTACATTTAACGGTAGTCTTTTGTGAGAGAGAGGTAATGCAAGAAATCGCTTTGGCGATAAAGCCGCCGGTTGTACTTATAATTACTTGTACTTTGTATTTCTCTGTATGTGTTTGGTGTAAAATAAAGTAAGTGTATCTATATATCTACGAGAGGGAGCGTTCCTCGATTGACTAATTAATGCAGTGTTATGCTACATTGGACGGATGACGTCATATGCCACTTAATTCGAATAGAGTAGGCATGGTAGACCATCGGCCCTTGATCGGCGATCCATCCATCAAAGCCGCGCTTGATTGGTCAAAATGTTATTTAAAGCCCAAAACGTTTTACAAAATACCAAACTTGACTCATTTTTATGAGCACGCCTACACCACGTCACCTAGCGTATCGATTTTTAGTCTATTCCATTAAACCGGGAGTGTCTGCTTGATTGCTTCATCAGGAAGGTAATGCGTTTGGCAGTACATAACCACACCTAAAAGCTATTTGAGTTTACGTTTTCAATTAAATCTCTGCGAAACTTCAAAGCGACCACAAAGTGCTATTATTATTTATTGTATAATTCGAAATGTATAAATTATTATTAATAATAACGTCTGTCTCTTATTTGTGTACTGTAAAAATAGATACTTTTGATAGTGCATACTTCAATAGAAAGAGGTGATCGATGATCGTGTTTTAATGAGAAGAATTAACACAGACTAATGCACAAGACTAATGCAGAGAATGAACAAGAGCGAACGATAACTTGTGTACAGTATAAATAAACAAAATTGATAATTTATTTACAGAAAGAAATACACCTGTGCCTATGTTCTGCCATGTTGTGTTTCTAGACAAAATACGATATCTACGTATTGGCATTTTTTCTAGCCGACCCGGCTCTTCGCTTAAAGGGGTTAATATTCTAAGTGTATATTTTTTTATAGTATAGATGGCAGACGAGCGGGCTGGCCACATGATGGTAAGTGGTTACCGCAGCCCATTGACACCTGCGACACCAGGGGGCTTGCGTGTGCGCTGCCAACCTTGCAGAATCCTGTTCACTGCTTCTTGAAGAGTCCCATATCGTAGAATAATGGAAATACCCCAGCCGGCAGTTCATTTCACATAAATAAGAGTTCGTCTCTGTACCTAGTAATAAACGCAACGAATATATACTACAGTTTAATCCTTAAATCGAACGTGGTATAAATAATTACGAGATCCTTGTCACTTAAAATAACTTAATAAAATAATACATAATCTCTTAATAATTGTGTAGAAGGCGGCATACAAAGTGCACGATTGATTCTTGAATTAATGCAATTTTCATGTAAACGTCGCCATATTTAGGATGTATACCAACCGCTATGCATCTAACTATGAAGCACTAACGATGGGGGCGTGATACTTAAAATAATTCTCATAGCATTATCCACAAAATCTTAATCAAATTTGAAGTTAAACTCGAGTTTGCATATCCCTCGTTCCTTATTATTATAATGAGAATGTGAAGTTTCCGGAGTAACATACAGAGTAGAATGAGTTGGATAATCACTTTATAAACCTATTAAGTTCTGACTTTCAATCAAGAAATAACTTCGAAGCTGATGCTCGGTTGCGCACACGTTTAGGGAGTTTGAAACTAGATATCGGCTATTTAAGTTACATAATGTAAATAAATATATCGATATACGTATGTATAATGTGCGCAAGATACATTACGTTTAGAATATTCATCTCCTAAGGCAATAGGGGGTTGACTTGAATGTCTACCTAACGGACTAGTTAAAGTTCCAATTACGTAGAATGGTGGATATGGGAGACCTTTGTTCAAAAGTGACATACATTTTGAGGCTACGGAAAACAAAAAAGATATATCAAAAGTAAATAAATAGATAGCAGGCAATAATTATAATGTTCTGCTCATAATTATTTTGTGTTGACGTGTTACATATTTTTAAATTAACATTTTTATTGGACATTGTATTTATATACATACATATAATGTATGAAAAATTTAGGAAAAATTGAAATTCCTTTTTTGCAGAAAAAAATCTTAAAATTTTAATGTCAATTAAACTTCTAATAATCACGCATATGTTAAGTACAGTGAATGAAATTCAAATAAATAGACTAATATTGTATTAAAGTGACCTGTGGGAAATAGGTAAGTACATCAAAATTCTAATAGTTGTTATGTTATAGCCGAAGTCTCAGGACGAAAGACTGGATCATAACATAACGGAATAGTGTAATGTCCTAAGATCTATTTAAGAAGATTTTCTGTATGTCATTTCTAAGTTTTATCTAGAACTGACGTTATTAAATTTTAATAGGTAACAAAACTTAATACCTTGTCACATACAAGTAATTTGTAATTCAGACTCCACGATAAGGTAAAGTTAAATTCTCAGCAAGAATTCTTATTAAAGTAATAGGATTTGTTTCAAATTTTCAACTAACAAGCGTCGGGTTGTCTGCGCGATGTCACGACAAAACTTTCAAAAAGTACCTGCTAAAAGAGAAACACAACTTTACCAAGGAAACTCACGGTTCACAGTTAGTTTATTAACTGTACAAGGTTCATATTAGGTTGATAGATAAACACTTTCTTGTACACGAACACATGTTACAAAATGACAAATTAAGTATGTAACACGAAAAGTTCAACAGGCAACTTTATTTCTAAAGCGATTTCTTTCGGGCAACCTTTGTATGGTAAGGAGAAAGTATGTAGATAACAAATAAAGGTATATAATGCCAACACATTAGATTAGATCATTGTTATACATATTTTATTTATTTATTTGTTCATTGCTATCATGTACACAGGCACGAACTTAGACTAAGTACATGGCTCTGCCAGGGCATTGCAATTTTATAAATTCTAACTTATAATAATACTTAAAATTCATACCATATCACAACATATCATATTTCATATTATACTCACATTCATGTTATACTCACATTCATATTATACTCACATTCATAATATACTCACATTCATATTATACTCACATTCATATTATACTGACATTCATATTATACTCACATTCATAATATACTCACCTTCATATTATACTCACATGCATATTATACTCACATTCATATTATACTCATATTCATGTTATACTCTATTTCATATTATACTCACATTCATATTATGTCATATTCTTATTCTATCATTATTAACACACGCACACACACACACACACACACACATATATATACTGACTTGAAATTCATACATAAATATGTGTTATGATGTCTGAAGATAGAATTTTCTGACCTTTCCATTAAAGTACTGATCTATAAAATTATTTATTTTTTGTAGTAGCAACTGATCCTTACTCAAGTTCCTCAGCTAACCACGCAGTCAAATTCTATGGTAATTCAGCGTGCAGATATTGCCTCGGCGGTTCCGTCAGAACCGCAAATGGACATCTCTAATTACGTTTTATTGAATAGATGCCTATTACTGGACATTAAAGATTGATAGAGCAACATTAGGTTTAGGACTGGATTGCCATCATTTGCTGCAACATACTTACCATTAGGTTAAGCGATAACTTAACTCGGTGTTATCTATTCTATAACAAAAATAATTTGGGTGAATATTGTTTAAAATCAAATTTTATACTGCGATTATCTCCTGTAAAGCAATTTATTAAACTTATACTAAACGAAATTCGTCCAGTAATACTTTTCCAATACCGATAATTATCTTTTTCCGTTTCGGAACAATACCACGGCTGTGATAGTTAAAAATATATTATCAAGTTTTATAAGTTCCGAAGAGTCCTGATCTATGTTCACTTCATCTCTCTGTTCTCTTATATAAAGAACATTTGTATGTATATTGGTACATAATACTACCAATAGGAAATTCTACCAAATTCTACCAATAGGATTTCAATACTATTGGTAGACTTTCTATTCCTATTTTCACGTTTATAATTTACGAAGAATTCCATTGATCATGTCACGTGTTACATATACAACGTGTCACCGAATTTCAGTGACACGTTGTATTTTTTATATAGTAAGAAGGCGGCAGACGAGCATACAGTCACCTGGTGATAAATGGATACTGCCGCCCATAGACATCGGGGATACATGCCAACATCAGTCCAGAATGACACACGCTTGTACGCCCCCGGATTCGCTGCCTATCTTTTGAGATATTGGAATTGATTTGGAGAAAGGGTTGGGACAGTGGGGAGGGATAGGATAGGTTGGGACGACAATGGGTTCTGGCATGTCTCACTACCGAAACACGTACATATAAAGAACAACGAATGATATAAAAAGGAAAAAAGTAGAACGAAGTCTGTCTATTTATTAGTAATACCGTCTTATATAAGTTATTGTATTTATTGGGGAAGGATTATCAAATTGACTAATAGGTTTGTGAATACCTATATACGAGTATATATCGAGTTTTGTAACATAAAATGTTAAAAAAATTGCAATTAATATCGGGTTCCAACGGGACTAAGCCTTTGGTAAAAGCTAGCAATTTAATAGAAAATACAATTAGAGTGATGTTTGTCAGGAAGCGGGGGTTTGCTTTCTTTGTTTGTTATTAGGTAAGCCTCAACAAACTGCGGATAACACGGGTGTTATTTGATAATCCATAGAAGTTGTTCAACAGGAGAGTCGCGGTGGGATATATGAGTAGAATTTAGTCGTATTACACAACATAAGATATATTTAAACAATGTGCATAGAGTAAATTCATTCAAATCTTCCTGTGATAACTTCAGGATTAGTAGGTAGTGAAATAAATTAAACTAATTTTTCAATAATCAAACAAATAATTTCTCCCATGTAGCCGTCATTTGTTTTCATTATTTTGGTCAAGAATGACAAAATTGGGAAAGTTCATAAATATCGAACCTTAAGCATAATAACGTCCAGTTAAAAGGCTTGTTTTACCAAATCACTAATGTACAAGGAGGGACCGTGGCTCAAATCTTTGAATCCCGACCGGTATAGGTACTTAGGTATATCGTAAAAACGTTTCAAAGGTGGCCCTGTAAGTGATCCTTTGATCTTCGTCCTTATTTCAGAAGTGGTTTTAGAGTATTTGCTACTTTTTGGAGATTGCCGGAATATTTTTGATTTGTATTTGAAGGTTCACACTTTTCTGTAAGTAGGTATAGTTTTGTAATGCCATTGAAATAGAAACACTAAGAGAAATTATTTGAGACTTACGTCTGTCCATTAAACAATGTTTTGTGTGCGTCTTCAGCGCAACCTATGGCCGGACGCTCTTCAGCCAGATAGGTTGACAACTTGAAGCAATTTATTGGTAGTCGTTGGATGAGGAGAACAGAAGACCGTGAGAAAAGTGAGCTTTGGGAGAGGTCTATATCCAGTAGATGGTATGATATGAGTAATGAACCGATATAACATTAGAAACACTTTTAGAAACTAAACATTCACAGACACTTTATATGACGTATTATGTGCAATCTATGACTATTGCATTTTTATTGTTAGTATTTTTATTACATGTCTGTGACTCTAAAATCTTTGCTTCGAAATAATTAAAATATCCCCTAAAAAAGATTTTTTTTTGCTTCGCAGTAAAATTTAATTACGATTGTCAAGTGACTTTTACAGAGCCACTCGCTATCTTGTCAATCGATACTCTTTTGTTATAAACTTGACTAATTTAAAATTGTTTTTTAGAATTAAATAATGTTTAAGTATTCTACAAATCATTTGCCGTGTCATGTCGTATCGGCCGGATTTAGAATAGCACCACCCTCTCTATTCCTGTAAGTGTCGTAAAAGGCGTAAGGCGTAAGGTGGGTAAAGCGTAAAGTGGCTGCCATAAAGCCCTGAGGAACTATACCGCCTCTAAAAAGTGGGCTCGCCAACCCGCTTGGCCAGCTTGGCGCATTAAGGCCATACATCCCTCATGCAATGCATGAGGCATTTGAGAATTTGAGGGGGAGAGTGCAAGCTGCAGTCCAACAGCCGCTGGGCGCGCTCGACTGGCCACGTTACCCCTCTCTCACAGAAGACTACCTTGAAATGACACTTGAACATTTTCCACTTTATCTTATTTCCCTAATGTACGTACGTGTTTCGGTAGTGAGGGAGATGTGCCAGAGCCCTTTCCCATCCTATCCCCCCCCCCCCCCCCCCATTTTCCCAACCTTTTCTCTAAATCCATTCCAAAGGTAGGCAGCGCATTCGGGGGCGTGCCAACGTTTGTCATTTTGGACTAATGTTGGGATAGATTTATTCAAAATCAGAACAAAAACATAATAGAAATTACTTAGAAAATAAGAATGCAAGGTTTTTATTAAATTATCAAACTACTCGTAAGTTTACTAAATTAATTCGACTAATCTATCAAACAAATCATTATCGTGTCATGAATAAAAAAAAATAAACAATTTATTGTAACTAAACAGAATAATTTATATCTTAATATTCATACAGCCGATATTAAAACAATAATAGTCATCTCAAGCTTTTGGGGTGGTATTGATTTTTAATTTGCGCTGTTAAATCTAGATTGCGCAATCTGATTATTAATGGCTGGAGGGCGAGGGTCGGCGCGGCACTACATTAAACATAAGGCGAACGCCAAGGGATAATGGCCCTTATTTACGAAAAACCGACACGTACCTTGAAGGAAAAGGCCCTTTGGACGAAATAAAATATGATCCAGATTTGACCTAATAATATTTATTGAATTGATCGCGTTTCAATACCTATATCGAAGTGTTTTTTCTCCTTTTATATAGTTTGGTTTTTAGTAAATTAAATGCACTTTCCACTGCTTTATTAGTATTTATTTTAAATAGCATTTAAATTTTTTGTAAATATAAGGGACGCAAGTTATTAAATAGCTTAAAGCTATTTTGCTCGTTTTCTGTTTCCAGACATGTTGCATTATCCATGGTTATACCGGCTTTACATTTTCTGAAATGTGGATGAAAATGTAACAAAGTTAGTATACTTTTGGTAATAGATAATTTTATGGAAAAATTCTATTCATTAGAAAATTTAGTTGCAATTAATTAAAATGTAGGTACTTTATGAATTCAAGTGTTTATTTGCAAAAGTAATTTGTAAAATAAATTTCAAACTTTTAGATAAAACCTAACATAGCGAAAGATTCAAAAACAAAATAAATTGATACATAAAGAGTACCTATGTTATTGTCGTTACATAAAGAATACAATTACCTATGCAAACATTGTTAATATTCTATGTTATTATCGTAAAATAAAATTGAAAGCATATCCGAAGTTTGGCGCTTCATAAAACGTACAAATTTTTACAAATCAAATATTTCTAAAACTCATAAAAACACTAACTAGTAAGACGGTATTTTTTTCAACAATTTGTATTTGGTCTTTCCAGTGGGAACCCAATTTTTCATAATTTATTGAAACAGTGTTTAGACATTATTTCTGTTGACCCTACCCACTATTAGCTACCATAAATTATAACTGTCAACGCATAATAGCCCGGGCGACATAAAGTTATACGCCGCCTCAGAGGTTCTCCTCATAGTTTTAAGACGACTATAATAATATTATTCATAGTGCCATAAATGACTGAAGTCGGGGCACAGATATATTGCTCCCTTGCGGTTAGTACCCATAAACAATTCAATTAAATTAGTTAGAAATGCAACATAGAATTGTTTGTTTTCTAAAATTTACACCATATGCGTTCATTCGTACGCCAATTAGATTGCTGCCTATTTTAATTATTTAAATTACAAGTGAAAACGACCACGAATGATAGACGAACGCAACAAATACTTATTAAATAAAGTGGATCGCTTTGATTACCTTATTCTCTTCGTTATTTGTCGTTTTACAGTAGAAATTGTTAATAACCGTGTTATATGAACGCTAAATATTTTGTAGCTTCAGAAATCGTGGTCAAAATTGTCCCATTTCGCGCTCACAGCGTCGCTTGTCTTCGTCAGGCATCGAGGACAGCTTTATCAACTGATTTGTTTCTCGTACTACCCTTGCGAGGGTAGTACCGAGCTCGTACGTTTGCCGAAGATTCATAAGACCGGAATACCTTTACGACCTATTGTCAGTGCAATCGGTGCCCCAACATACGACCTAGTCAAATATTTATCACACAAACTTCAGCCACATATCGGAAACATGACTTCGTACATAAAGGATTCAGCCCATTTCGTCGAGAAGCTGAAAAGCATTACAGTAAGACCCGAAAATATATTAATCAGCTTCGACGTGGTGTCTCTGTTCACAATGGTCCCAGTGAAGTAGACAATAGAAAGATTACGGCAGGACTTCCCCAAGGATATAGTGGATCTTTATGAACACGTATTAACCACCACTTACTTCCAAGTGAACAATAATTTCTACGAGCAGGTTGACGGTGTAGCGATGGGCAGTCCATTGAGTTCTGTGGTAGCCAACTACTACATGGAGTCATTCGAAGAGACTGCACTGGAAACAGCACTACAAAAACCATCGTGCTGGTTCCGATATGTGGATGACACCTTTGTGATCTGGAGTCATGCGGAGGAAGAGCTCAAATTCTTTCTAAAACACCTTAACAACATCCATCCAAGAATCCAATTTACCATAGAAAAAGAAAGCAATGGGAAGCTTCCGTTTTTGGATGTACTGGTAAGCAGAAATGGAGATGGCAGTCTGGGACATCAAGTTTACCGCAAGCCCACCCACACCGACAGATATCTACATAAAGATTCCAATCATCATCCTAAACAAAAGAGAGCAATGATGAAGACGCTGATGGACCGGGCGAAACGAGTCTGCGAACCGATACATCTACAATCGGAATTGATACATTTAAACCAAGCCCTTCAAAGGAACTTCAATGTCTTCAAAATCAAGAGGGTGCAAAAACCAAAAAGAAGAGAATCCCGGAGAGAAGCAGGGCGTTCTTACCTTACTTAAAAGGCGTAACAGATCGCATCAGCAAGATCTTACAAAAGAAAAACGTGAAGACCATTTTCAAGCCTACGTGCCAACTCAGAAATATCATCAGATCAGTCAAAGATCCCAGAGATCCGTTGTCCTCGACTGGAGTATATAAAATACCATGCTCCTGTGTATATACCAGTGTATATTGGCACTACAAAACGGAGTGTCAATACCCGCATTAGAGAACATAAAAGCAATTGTCGAAGAGGAGAGACTGAGAAGTCGGCCTGGGATGCTATTGAAATCTACAAGCATCCCAACAATTTTAACAAAAAAGAAGAAAATCTAAGGCTCCGTAATATCTAGTATCAAGCACTCCGAAGACATCAAGCTCACGGGGAAGAGAGACGAGAAGGGGGGGACAAAAACAGACTCGATACACACCACACAAATATATAAATACCGGTGCATATAAATACAATATATAAATACATATATAAATAATCGCCCACTATAAATACCGGTGCGCCACAATCGTCGAGTCAGTTGCGCTCGAGAAGCCGAAGAGATAACATCTCTCCGAAAGTGAACGCAGTCGCCACTGAAGATGTCAACCGCAGTTGTTGACGAAACGTTTGGAAAATAGAGAGGAGATTCCAGAAGATGAACCGCAGTTGTTGACGAAACGTTTGGAAAATAGAGAGGAGATTCTAGAAGACCTCGGCCAAGTAGCCCGGTAGATTCAATTAATATGAACACCGGCCGAGAAAGCCTACACTCCACTTTAAATTATATTATTTATAACGTAGTACCATTATTTAGAAATAAATACTGATACTAAATGAAGACAGCGACAATACTTGTTAAAGATGTTTTTCTGTAAAACAAGAATTAAACTGTCAATTTAAGTTCTTCGATTCTCGTGATCTGAAGGAATTCTGTAAAATTTTCATTTTCTAAAATATGACGAGACTAAATCATTACAATGTCCCAGAGTTTCACCAATGATTTATCAAAACATTCTATATTTCCCTTCTCTTATGATCATAACATTTTCAATGTGTCTCTTGCAAAATATAACAAAAATAACATAAGAAAGTTTGCGAATGCGGCACCGCATCACATGTTAATGTAAATGAACTCAAGTGCAAGGCAGGCGTGAAGGTGGCATGAAGTTTAAGCAATCTCTCGCCCGTCGCTCACTGCGTCCGCCAAACTAGATCTGTGACTTGCCACAATAAAGATAAATAGACAGTAAAGCATCTTAACACTATTCTCAAATACATCTTTTACTATTCTCAACAAGGGTTGTCACTCGATCCTTGAATAATACGGTCATCGTCACCGCACGAGAAACATAATTTTGTCGTGTTGGCATTATAAGCACATTTACTATGTCCCGCTAAGAGGCAATTGTTTTATATGTAAATAGCTAGCCGTCTGCAACAGAGCTAAATTGCGAATGTATAAAGGGTTGTATTTTGAACTCAAAGCTATATGATTTATCTGCTATAGCTATTAGTCTGCCAGCCTATGACAGAAGTCAATCATTTTCCTAAATTGCTCCCTGTGGAGTATTATTTGTTAGTACACTGCTCTAAAAAACCTCACGGCAGGCTGTGTAAGTGTAAGTGTCTACAATATACAACTTATTCAGACAAAAAGACTTCAAAATAATAAGTTGTAAGTTGTAGTTGTAATAACCTACCATGTATCTACCACCACTAGTTTATGACTCAACTGCTGTATACAGGCCTGTCTTAAGGCTACCACCATACACGATCTTCCGTTCTTCTCATCTGGCTATACCGACAAATTTCTTCAAGTTGTCGGTTTTGTCTGTTTGTTCGCACGAATTTTATTTAGTACTCGTGGGCCGCGATATTTCACCGAGCACATGAGGGCGTCCCACACTGCGCTTCTGTGAATATTACGTAAATAATAATTTACTCGTATAGTTGTTGTCTGTACTTTAAAGAGATACGTTTTATTGCTTATTTGACTACTACAGAAAACAATAAATGCATAATTTTTCAAATGCATTTTAAACATGAGGTAGATAAACAAGCATGAAAATATGTGTGGTAGGAAGCTATCACTATTACTATCACACGTGATTATAATGTTACTACTGTGATAATGACGTCATTAACATAGTAGTACAGTCTTTTTCTAACTTATAAACACTATAACTGAGCTATTTTAATATATATTTTTATTTAAAATGAATAAAATAAAATCCGAAACTAGTCAAATACGTATTATGGAGTAAGTACGGCAGTTCGTGAGCACTGTAAACATCACACACCGACTCTTAACTGTTTTGTGCCCTCGTATTAACTAGCACACGTCTCTTTTCTGTTTAAACACATTGTTTGCAGTATGTTCTAAACTTAATTTAGAATACACTGATTTATGTGTACATATATTTGCTAACTCCACCAACTTTTCATCGTATATTCTTGACGTCGTTAAGCTTTGTAAGCCTTTGTATGTTTTGTTTCATACTTAAACGACAATCTCTACAAATATATTCGGGTTTATTGTGTTTATGAAATGCTTCAATGAAATAAATGTTTTGGTTGGCAATTTGACTGTCTTGGCATTAACTGTACAGCGGAGTTCCATTACGTTTGTCTAGCGACACTTTCCAAAAGCGACTCGATCGTGCCGCTAAATTAGGATTGACGGCTACAGGTTTTGTAAAAGCATTGCAATGTTGAATTATTAAGCCAACTCTGGCTGGCGCTATATTCGTGCCAGCGAAAACCGACGTCAGGGTATATATATAAGACCCCAAGTAGGTATTAGTCCGTTTACGGAACCTCATTTTGAATTCTGATACCCGGATAGAGTGGCCGCCGCGCTGTGTGAATATAACCTCTGTAACTAATTTTAAACAATGCTTCAATATCCTCAATTGAAAGCTTTTATGACAATTGGATAGCTCCGATTAAAGTTTGTTTATGCTATAAATAATATATACATTTTGTACTGTTTACAGATAATAGACAATATTGCATTTGTATAAATATTTATATGTATATTGTATTTGTATTGAAAGTAAAGTTTATTTATTTTATTTTCACGAAGTTTATAAATTATTGTGATGTGATGATATATATATTCTATATGAGTGATCGATTAAGATAATAAATAGCTTAAACAAAGCTGCCTCAATTAGAAAAAAAGTAACAATTTGCACAACACTGTGAGATCACAATTTAGTACTACTCGTATCAACGTTAGTCGCATTTTTAGCAGTAAGAGTACACTTAATTGCATTTATACCATTAAAAGCAAGTCGATGCGTTCATCTTCGCCACACAAATGATTGAATGCAGAACAAGATCTTAATAAAAAGCTATTTTACGATAGTTAGTGTGAACAGTGGAGACATGAAATATTTTATTAGAGCAAGAGTAATGAGAAGGAATACTAAATGCAAGCCTACTTAACAAATCTGGACTGTCAATGACTCCCTTAGCAACTTCATTAGAATATAATATCAGCTATATTTCTACGGATATGAAGTGTAAGGAAATGTGATCGAACACAACGTAGATCAGCTTCGGAGATTTTAAATTTGTAGTGAATGAATCATATAAATGCCCTCTGAATTCTTTCAATTTTATTTATATGCGTGTGATAACAGGGATTTCAAACCTGTGAAGCATATTCAAGGTGACTGCGAATATGTAAATATGTATGTATTATATGAAGTTGCCGTTGTATATACAAAATTTGAAACAAAAAAAGAAACTACGCAGTTTTGGAATTTTATGAGAAATTGATTGATCCCTTTGCTGTAAAAATCTTGTGGACGGAAACCATAAATTCTGTGAAGTATTTTTTTTACACTACAATATACAATAGTAAAATACGAAAGAGTATCGGCCCACGAGTAGTAAATAAGATTTATGCGAACAAACAGATAAAACTTGATATAAACCTTGGAGGTTATTATAATTTAGGTACTGTATATAACAAAAATTTCTTAGCAGATATATTGTTTTTATAAAAAATATTTCAACCATGTAATATTTTAAAATAATAAATATTGCTAAGTTATAACTTTTTTAAATAAAAATCGAAAAGTTAATACTATTGTTACCTTATATATAACCTTTCAGGATGAATATATATAATAGTATATATAAAAGTGAAAACTGCAATGAAATCGTCGCAGAAAATTCAAAGATTTTACAAACAGACAAAACAGAATATTGTTTTATTTCATATACGAGTATGCAAAGAGGTGCGCTTTAAACAGACTTAGGTATATTCGGCAAGCGTGTTCACTCAATAATCAACTTTGTTGTGGTCTTTAAAGCTGAAATTGTAAATGTAAGTATATTGTCTAAACTGTGTTTTTACAAGTATCTATTCATTCAGGACTTTTTATATCAATGGACTCAAATTTATGTATTTCATACAAATTTGACACGGATATAATTTTGAAGTTGAATACATTTACCCTTAGAATATCCATTTGTCCATATATTTTCGTAAATAAATACAGTTCACATGTGTAAATATTAACCGACAAACTTTAATTTAACGTATAGGAGTGTAGATGTATCTACGTTTAGTATTATGGAAAACAATAAACGGAAAGGAACCGACTACTAATAATAAGTAGGTAGTTATGGAGTCGCCTACGTCTGAGCAGCCGCCCGCCCACCATTTAATTTCTAAACAGAAAGTCAGCCTCCCGTCAAAATATCGTCTGCCGAATACGTTGTGTGGCGTAACAACACTGAATTTACTAGTGTGTGAGTGAACCACGTTATTGATTCATGGCGGTGGGTTTTATGCCTACTCTTTTGCTCTTAATCGAAAATATGTCAGACAGAAAGAGAGAGGACGTTACCTGGCGGCAACTACCCACGTGGCAGAAATACTTCCAGACGGAAGTTGTTCTGATTAGATGGCCAAATGGCAAACATTAGATATTAATGTGCGCCACAATTTTTGTCAAATGACATTTTGTGTGAAATGTATGCATAAGATATGCCTTCTGTTACGTTTCTTACGAGGAGGTTTGTTGTTCCTTTTTTAAATTTATTCCCAGTCGAGTGTACATACAGAGAGGTATAAGTTGACTGAGAAATATTTGATATTGCCTTTCCTTCAAAAGTAACGAGATTATTAGAAATATAGGAATAAGGTGTGGTGTTTCTTTGATGCGTATCATTTAGTAGGTACTTATAAAGAATTTTTTCGCAAGAATATAAGTAGATAAAAAAATGTTATCAAGTATTAAACTTTAAGCAAAATTTAAGCAGTTCATGTTAGTAAGTCTTTCCAAGGAAGTATTGCTTTTGTTAACAGAGTACAAAATCTTGAAAATATAGCAATGGAAAATCATAACAAGGCAAGACAATGACATACTCGTAGGAAAAGGCAAAGACAAGATAATGAAAGCTAAACTAACTTTACAGGAAGAAACTATCTTAACTTTTGAATTAATGTCTCTTAAAACTACTTTTAAGTATAAACAGACGCTAAACATCTTTCATTACCTAACCTGTAAATCTCGGCAATGGCTTATTACTCGGTAAATCACTCGGCGATGTTCTCATTAAGAGTGTACACTGCTCAAGCGCTTCAGGCCCAACAATTGCGATGTCAAGCAAATAGTGTTATCGCGTAATTAGTTTGTTCTACTCAGGTTCCAGAGAGGGAGCCATGTCTACTTTGATGATGTTACACTTACGTCTACTGCAATATGTAAACTCTTATTACATTTTATGGTGTCTCAAAATGAAAGACTTATTTAGAGCATGTTCATTTCATTCATAGAAGACTACCGTAAAATGTAGCGCATTTCCCATTTTATCCCCAATGTACATATGTACGAGTATGTATATACGTGCGTGTTTCGGTAAGAAGTGAGATTCCCAGAGACCATTCCCATTCTTTCTCCAAAATCCCTTCCCATTTGCCAACATTTTCTCCGAATTCCTAAATGTTCAAAGGTAGACAGCACATCACGGGGCATGCCAATGTCTATCATTCTTGACTGATATTAGCATGTATCGCGGATGTCGCGGGGCGACAGTATCCACTTATCACCAGGTGAACTGTCTGCTCGTGTGCCACCTTCAATCTATAAAAGGATCGATTCGGCATAATACGGAAACTCTGATTTTTCGTTATATCTGTAGGAAATTGAAAAAAGAAATAATCCTGTACAATAGGATTTTATGCCATTTCCCAATTATAATAATAATTCCATTATTTCCCTTTAGGACCCGTTTACACTGTTTTAAAGTAAAACGACGTAACTTTCCAATGTCACCTGTCACCTTGAGACGTCAATTACCTCCAAAACTTGAGAAAGATTGAAAGGAAAAACCTTTAGGAACACTTTGGTGGACCTCACTTGAAATTCACAACAAATTAGCTATGCTCGGTGTTCGCTTCATTTCGCAAACTCCTCATTCTCCTAAGTTCTCGAGTAGCATTAAATTTTCACGAAATTGCTTTCCAACTTTTCCTCTCTCAATAAGCTCCAATTTCAATTTACGAAGGTATAGTTCGGATCACATGGGTAATTGTTTTGTATTAATTTACCTGGATACGTTGTTTGTTCTCGGCAGGGATAGGTACGCGAATATCGAGTTACATGGGTCTACCCAAAGCCAAGTTGAAATTTGTAAAATTTGGTGTAAATTAATACTCATACGAATGAATGCATACTATCTGTTTATCATAATTGTTTATTAATATCGTAATTATAGAGTTATCCAGGCAAACATATTTGATAAAGTAAGTAATGATTATTTATTATTCATTCTAATTATGTTCCCACTATTCTAATTGTTCTCAGTTACCAGTCCATATTGGGTGTACATTGTGGATTTATGAGCCGATGAAACCGATTGTAAGAGCACAGTGGGACGTCATAGGTAAAGGCGTGCATTAATTTTGATATTTTGTAACCAATAAGTGGCCTTGTGATGTTTAATATAGCACAACCCCATGTCTCCTCGTGCGCTTTGTACAATATGAGTAAGGGATACAGGGATACTAAGGGAATTACACCACCTCTAAAGGAGAGGACTCGTCAATCTAACGCGGGCAAACTGTGCACGATTTGTGTGCGAACTATTAGTGCGTAATGCATTTACGTGCGGTAACTAGGTACAGAATTCTACAAAAAACATTTTAATTTTCATCGCAATATCTGGAATTTTACGTGCTTTTTTTTATTTGTACCTAACCCAACAGCGATACATAGTATATATAAATAAAAAATAAAGTTGAAAACCAAAGCCAATACAAGATGTAGTTATTAAACATATTTATTACTAAACATATTGAGGTGACAGCAAGCTGCAGTCGCTTGTACCTGCTCAATACAAAACCATATTGGTATTTATTTATTTATACCTCATATAAATCAAGTATGTATATTTATACCTTCATTTATTTTTTTATATTTATTTATTTATATACTTTATCAATCTGCAACATAAGCTCAAACTGCCTAAAGGGAAACCTATTCCCATCCCAAATAATCTATACGTTATCTATGGATACTTGATGTCTGTGTGTACCTACACGATTACATCAGAACTCTAACCCTTGTTTCGAAGCCTCAGTCAAAGCCGACATGTTCCATTTACCTGCTTTTGATTTGCGGTCAGTCAGCAATTCTAATTCTAACTTAGACAACATAACTAATATTAAAGATAGACAAGATAAAAGTTAAACTTAAAATGTAACTAATACGACAATAGTATTTTGAGAACGAGCTACAGTTAAATTTTTCATATTCAGATATTCCATTATTTTAACTTTTATTAATATAAAACAAAATTCAAGTTTAATAAATTATTATAACTTTTACTTTGGGAAATAGTAATTTTATGTAGGTCTTATTTAGTTAAATTCTCAATTACGTATATTTGAAAATTATTCTCCCACTTTTTCTCATATCGTTACAACGAACTCTGTGTT
The DNA here is from genome assembly GCA_914767545.1 of Sesia apiformis. Classification (NCBI taxonomy): domain Eukaryota; kingdom Metazoa; phylum Arthropoda; class Insecta; order Lepidoptera; family Sesiidae; genus Sesia; species Sesia apiformis. The sequence goes on from OU611953.1 coordinate 11,324,368, forward strand.
TTGTAAAATGGTAGTTTATCAATTACGAATACGGCCATTTCATTGATATTAATATGAGACATGTTTATTATTATTGGAGCACTAATAACTTCTCTAATCCAATGTTATTATAAGCTATTATGCTTCTCTAATCTTCTTTAATTCTAATCTACAGAGAAAATTAAGGTGGAGCTGCTTCATAGGCTATTAGGAGAGACGTTTAACATTTCCGTTAAACAAACTTTGATTTCAAAATGTACAAGAATAGCGGCGCGAAACCTCGGGCAATATATTTTCATCACGTTCCGCCTGTTTGAAATATTCAACAGCTTCGATTATCGGCCCACTTTGTACACAAATACTTTTTTATTCAATTTAACAGACACTTCGACTGAAACTCATCGGGCAATACGCTTTTCTTTATGACAATTTTGGCCTTGCTCTGCTTGCCCCGATTTTTTTTAAAACAAACTTGTTTTTATGAACTTTAATTTATTGTTTGTCACAACTTCCTATCCCATTTTCCTCCTTTAGGGATATTAGTGGCGTCTTTTAAGGCAGACTCTAGACATACAATAAAATTGTACAATAATGTCATTGCACAATATTATTGAATCGCACCTTGCACCCAAACGTATTTCAAGACACTTCCTAAATGATCAAAAGCATTACGTAATCCGTAAAATTTCACAATATAATTGATAGTCTAGGGGTCTCTTACTTGCGGAGGCCAAGACCCCTCTTCGAATTGCTGAGTCAGCGCAATAAATACGTAAATAAAGAATATTGTATAAACCATGCAATCGAAAAGAAATTACCTGGTCTGGTCTTGTTAAGTAAATGTTAACTAAACGCTAATGAGTCTAATGTGGTTTGGATGTGCTGTGAATTTCTAAAATAACTATTAAAGAGAAATTAATATTCACAACAACGCAGGAAACAGATGGTAAAGTCTTTAACAATTCTGCAATATATACATACGTATTTGTATGGTTTGCTCAATTATTTTTCGAGACACCGCAAAAAAAATTAAACGCACAAATGATTATTAAACGTGAATAATTTGGCAAATAATATTGATAATTAAAGCATGGCACTGTCTGAGTCTTAGATACTTAATTAATATAGTCGCCCTTTATTACTTACGTTCAAAGGGAAAATTTAATTACAGAATTTCGAACGGTTAAAAAATTTATTCACTCGCTCGCAAAATATGGCTTTAAGTAATTACTTCGTTTTTGTGGTAAAACGATGAATACTTAGTGATTTTTTTACATGTAAATTCCTTTAAATGACATCATGGTAAACAGACTTCTTGTTGTTTTTATATCGATGGTACTTTTTTTAGATATTGATCAAACGACTAGCACTTATTTTGATGCGCTTCTTTGTTTTGTCTACATTAGTGTTGTTAAATATGAGCGGTAAGTGATCACTAATGATCCTTAAGAACCTTTACCGTGTTAGACTAGAGCTTTTAACCACCAGGGTTGTAAGGCCATCAAACGTTAAAAATTTGGACTATAACCCTCACTAGCATTTAAGGTGATGGCGCACTGGTAGTCTTGTCGGCGTGGCCACTGGGTTTTGGACTTAGACTACCAGTGCGCGATCACCCTTAATATTCTAATTTTAAATGTTTATTAGTGCTCACTCAGCGCTCGGTTGTTGAGCGCTCAATTTTACATCACTAGTCAACTTTTAATCAATCAGTACAAAGTGTAAAGTTACTTAACTTTTATTTCAAAATACATAAGCTATTAGGAGTATTTTTTTAAGAAAGAAGGCAGCTGACTAGCCTACAGTCCACCTGGTAGGTGGATACTGTCATCCATGGACATTCGCGATTCATGCCAACATCGTTGACAAATGTTGGCACGCCCCGGTTGGTGTGCCTTTGGAAAAATAAGAATCGATTTGGAGAAAGAGTTGGGTAAATGGGGAAGATAAGATGTTATGGGATGGGAATGGGCTCTGGCATGTCTCACTCACTAACAAAACACGTACGTACGTTAGCGGTATAGGAAAAAAAGTGGCAAATACAGTAAGTATATTTTACGGTAGCCTTCTGTGAGATAGGGGTAACTTGGCTAGTAGAGTGTAACCAGCAACTGTGGCATGCAGCATGCAGCATCTCGCTCCCTAAGTAGATAAGTAGATAAGTAAAAATGATGATGTTGAGTAAAGTGTAGTTATTCAATTTATAGTACAGTTGTTGTCATCAACGAAACAGACGCTGCTGGTACAAACTATTGTGTGGTCCGTCTAAAAACCATTCGTAGAAAAAAAAATTCCGTAGAATTCCGTGTAAAAATTTTTTCTTAGAAAAGGCATATTAACAGCGCATTGTAATAAATATACACTGTTGAGATGTTTAAACGATTCCTGTTTATATTGAAAAGAATGCGATGGATTTAAATACTCTCATAATTTTCAAAGTTGATTGACTAGCAATTCCTCAACCAAAATTTTAGGTAAAATTAGTTATGTACGAGTATTCGTGGACTAAAAAAAACAGTTGACCATATAAACGACATCAAGTATTGATAAAGTTATTTTTTATATTTAAATGTCTATCCAACTGTTTCTCGGCAAGTGTTTATCGTGAAATACAAAGCGGAAAAATAATAGTGATATTTGATTATCAGGGATATTTAATATCTACAAGGATATTTAATAGTCCTATTTTTCAATAAACATTTTGTATAACGCAGTAAAAATGTACATTGATTAAAATCGATGTACCCCGGACGAATATTGACTTACACAAAATGGTATAAAATATAGAAATGGCTTCATCATGATGCTGATTTGAGACTTGTTTGTGTAAACCTTGTTAGCAAGGGACGACTCGACGCCCTCGGCGGAATGAGCTCGTTACGTTTACCAAAAGTAACGTAAGGGCCGGAATATAGGTTAATTTAGAATTGACATCTACCCGAAGCCGATGTGGTTTATTTTTAAAGCCTAACTATGAATGATATGCAGGATCGTACAAGACCATATAAAGAGAGACAACGCGACTGAATGGAACAATTAAAAAAAATGCGGGCCTTATAAAGAAAGAAGTCAATTCACCTAATTAAATATCTGATGGTAAGCTGTTGCAGATGAAACAGTTTGCGATACATGCCAACGTTAGTCAAAAAGGACACGTTCTCAAATGCGCTGACTACCTTTAGGATGTAGGAATCAGGATTCGGAAAAAAACATTTAAACAATCGAAAGTCACTAAAAGTCGTGGGTGGCGTCTAAACTGGCGCAGTTCTTAAATATTGGTCGTATCGTATGTCCACCAGAGCATGAACATAAAATTAGTTCTGTCAAGTATCATACTTGACTTGGGCATTATAATAAATTCCTTATTTTGATTTTATTGTTATTGTTATTATTATTTTTATTATTTATTATTATTATTTTGTAGAAAGAAGCTCATTTATTTAATTTAAACTATGCGCATGAGAACAGACAGACTTCAAAATTAAATGTTCAAAATGTTATTAGATAATGCATAAAGTTTACGGCAATACAACCGGCTGCATTGCTTGCGAACTTAGCTAGTGCACTGTCTTGCACCTTGATGTAATAGAAAAGTAAACGTTGCCCCTATATTGATACCTACATATTTTGAAAAATAAAATGTTTACTCGTAAGTAGTCACACAGAAGAAAAATGTTTCTCTTTTGAAATTAGGAATTCAAAAAGTTAATTTCTGTAGAAGCAACGTAGAACGAGTGACGAACGAGTGACTGTTTTGAATAGAGCCGCGATTTTATCCTCGATTTTTTCAAGTCACACCTGCCTGCCTGCCTGCATTTTGTTTCACTTAGTAGGTAGAGTAATATTGTGTGTATCATTTGCATGCTAAATTATGCAACATCATATCACTAGTTTTTTCCTGCGGTTACACTCGATGCGAACATTTTATCTCTGCTATATACTGTTGGCTAAGTCGAAGAAAACTCGCAATTGGCACAATGTGCTATTGCAATAAAAAACGTGTGCGGTCAGGGACGAAGATCCTCACGCATTTTTTTTTAAACTGCGAATGTAATTCGAAATAAAATCTGTATAGTTCATGTATTTTTTTTTATTTTGTATCATATTTTCAATGCAAATAATTTAAAATAAGGATCAAATCAAAAATCAAAAATTTAGGTTATACAACCGGCCACGCACTAGTCTGCACGTCTGTTATTCTGCTTGAGTCTCGCTCTCGATACTCGCATGCACACACACACAGAGAAAGAGAAAGGCGTATGGACGGGGTAAAAATCTTATGTGACGTTACATTTTCTCTCGAATCACACCTACCGCAAGCCGCGTAAAGGAAGTTCGTTCCAAAAAGAAAATTGTGCATGTAAGATTTGTGAAAAATCTTTACAAAGCCTGTGTGATTTTTTCTATGTAATGTAGCTATTTCTATCCGCTAATAAGTTTATTCTGTGTAAAACAATATTTTAAAATGTTTCTTTTTTCAATAAGTGCAGTAGTGTTTTAGTATGCTACCAAAATTACTACTTAGCGCAGACCACGAAAAGCCATACCTACTCATCAAGCGGCAGCTGTTAATGTATCAAGTCAATAGCGATTTTCCTAATATCGCGGAGTAGGGTGCCGCAGCAGTCACTGCCCGGCGTTTTCGACATGGATTAATGGTCTCCAGTTATTGTAGTGAAAGTGAGGTGGAACAATTTTACACGAGTGTTATTTATACTCGTAGTAGTAAGGTTTTAAAATGAAATTTTGTAGGAACAACTAATAAATTTTCTTATATCAATATTTCTTAATATTTTATTACTTCATCATATTTATATAATCATATTTTTTATTTATATATTTACTAGCAGTGCCCGCGATTTATTTAGTTTGTTCTCGTGTACTTTAGAGTGATTCCCGTGGTAACACTATAATGGATCTGGATAAAATTACCCTTATTTACCCGGCACATGAGCTATAAGTTTCATCAAAATACCTCCAGTAATTTTTGCGTGACGCGCGTTCAGACAGACGAACAGACAGACGAACAGACAGACGAACAGACAGACGAACAGACAGACAAACAGATAGACGAACAGGGAGACGAACAGATAGATGAACAGACAGACTGATAGACAGACAGACACAAACTTCAAAAATTGGATTTGAGCTCTATGTCACTTATACTTACATTGCAATGACTTTTCAAAAAATATTACATGTACAAACACACTTAATGCACAGACATGTACAGACGTTAACAGGCTCGGTTATATTTTAATCTGTTCGTCGTTTTTTAACCACCCGTAAAACTTTAAACAAAAGAAAACAATAAAAGGTCAAATTATTCGAGTATAGATATATGTAGATTGCTCATGGTGGTTGCGCATAAACAAATCAAAAATCACTTACCGAGCTTAATTGTGAGCGTTTGCACTAACACATGGTATTTGGGAAGCTAGATTACATTTTAAATGAGGCAGATGGAGTAACATATAGACAGGTACAGGTAGCCCAGGGAAGGTAAATGAAGCGTGATAGTTGGAGTTTATCCTACTATATTCACCTAGGTGATCAAAGGCTACTAGGAGTGTCTTTTGATCACCTATGAAGATAATGACCCAGGTGATTAGAGTTCATTCGATTTTACACATTTTTGGCATGCCTGAATCACCTACAGATGAGTTCCTTTTACATTTTTACATCTTGAGTTCATAGTTCATGTTCATAATGGGGTTCCATTGAACAGTTCTGGAATATTGTTACAAATAGAATATTGTATACAGCGTGGGAGTTAATTATAGCAGGATAAAATGTGTAATCTGTTTAATAATATGTGGTCAAAACGGACAACATGAATTGGATGGGGCATACTAATGGGGTTTTGTAAATTAAGTTGAGCCATAAAGGGAACACATATTAAATATCGATTATAATTTAAACTCGAATTTGGAGAATCCATTCATATTGTTCCAGCTAATGTCTCTCTTGAGTTTTAATCAAATTATTATTAATACCGCTTCAATCGTTCACAGGGGTGAGTCGTGATATAAATATGAACAAACAATTTCGTCCATTACAACGCTCCATTATAATTTAGGTATTCAGGGGACATTATAGAAATATGATTATTTCGTTGACTTGGGTGTTCTTAGTAATTTAAAAAATAATTTAAAATGAATACTTAATAATTTTAAATTATTTACTTCAGTTATTCAAAAATAGGTTGTTATTTGATCATTTAGTTTTGATCCCGGACGACGTGCTGTTCGACGATCACACTCTCACAGGCGCTAGGCGGTCTAGAAACCCTCAGCGTTCGGAGAGACGTTGTGTCTCTCTGTGTGTTCTACCGCCTGTATAATGGAGAATACTCTGAAGAATTGTTGAACATAATTCCCACCCCGGGTTTCTACAGCACCTCCCGTTATAAGTGCGGTCCATCCGCATTTCTTCGATATGGAGGTCCTGAAATTATTTATATACGCGTTCCCGTAGGCTGTGGAACGAACTGCCTCAAGAGGTCTTTCCATTACGCTCCGATATGGGGTTCTACAAGAAAGCTGTGAATAGGCTGTGTAAGGTCGGTGGCGTATTCGCTCGCATACCATCACGTGGGACCGCTTGCTCGTCCACCTACTTCCCTATAAGAAAGTATTTATTTGCTCATTATTTAAATACAAACTTCATTGAATCTGTTGTCCATAACTGTAGTTTGAAGAAAACATTTTTTTCATTACAAGATTTAATTTCTCATGCCTATTAAAAATCATATCTATCCTACCATGGTATCGTTGGGTAATAGAAATCATTTTTGTCAATTCCCGCAGGCGTACATACGACAGCCAGTGATATTTTATCTCTACCTGTGACAGTACAAATAATCCTAGTTCGTCGCCGAATCAAAATCCGTATGGCCTTTCCAAATACCGCCAGTGACGTCACGTCAGTGCCTATTACAATCTATATTGACGCATGTTAATACTTGTTCGATTGGAAATATCCAATATGAACTCGATTACACCACGTCACGACTGTTCCCACTTCTCTTTGAACACTAGGGTTGGTGACATGTTCAATTTACTCTGATTGACTCATGGCGGCACTCGACATTCGCTACTTGCTGATTGAAATCCCGATTTTCACGATAAACCCAATTTAGTATTTGAACGGATTCGATTACTAAAACGCGAGAACCCGGAGAGCGTCAATGCTGAGTAACGTGACATGCCACCCTACATTCGAGCTGTTTTGGTTTTATTTACGAGGTTTTATTAGTGGGTTGTAGTGATCTTTTTTCACTCTAATTTATTTATAACAATAGGGCCAGTGAGAATGTTTTTGTAACATAGTATAATACAACTGGCAAACAAGGAAGGTAATAAATACTCTTGTTTAGGTTTTAACAACTACTATAAAATTATCTATTTGAACAGTAAGATTTCTTTGCAACGCGAATAAGTTAATAAAAGAGCTGAAGCTGTTATGTAATTAAATTATTCCAAAATAATAAGTAATAAATATCGCTACACTATGGCTCACTCACACTAGGAACCTCTGTCGTAATTTTTGACACATTACCAAATAAATACAAATTTCGCAGGTTCCGAATATTTTTATTAGACGTGGAATCAAAGTCGAGCCTTTTCGATAAAACCCGGACTTACTACTAACAAGACTTATCGGTTGACGTTTCTTCTGTACTAACTAGTTAGATAATATAGGTATCTATATCTTCAGCAGTTTGATAATATTATAGAGTTATCTAGTATTTTTTTTTCTAACATGCTATTATTTCGGTTTATGTTAACTGAAGTATGAAAGCTTATGAACGGCCCATTTACTGAACAATTCAATTTAATTCGAAGGCAAGTTATTTTTAAATTTTAAAATGTTACCTAAAATACCGCGTGGTAAATTGTGCAGTGAAGTTTCGTAATGAAAAGGTTGGGGATCTTGAGAAGTTAGGTTTTGAGGAAATTTTACCTGCCAATTACACGACTTCAAGCCTATTTGAGGTTTACACACATTAATTTATTATTATTTTGCATAAAATTGTTTGCCCATATTTTATTACACGTAACCTACCTTTTAATAGGTAGAGCACTGCTAGGAACTTTTAATAATTATAGAAACATATGAGATAATTATTGCATAAGATATATTTACTTATTGCAAACACCATTCCTGTAAATGTATGTCCATCAAACCACAGTATTGCCAATTATGAGAAGGGGTACATAGCAGATACGACTCAGATAAATAAGATAAGGTACTCAAGATGGCTTATATGTAACTAATAGAGGTTAAAGTATGAAATTGCCGTTTTATAGTAATAGATACTTTGAATTGACATAAAACCTTCATGGTGTGAGATTTTCGAGTGAAACTTTTTTCACATGATACCTATAAGGCTCTTGTTTTAAAAAATGTGCAACATTCGATTTTCGACTTTCAATTGTTTTTTTTATTCAGCTTAGACGGAAAAGATGGATACTTCGAAAATCCGAGTAATCTTTGAATACGAGTTCCGACGCGGAACTAACGCGGCAGAAATGGCTCGCAATATCAATGCAGCGTTTGGAGAGGAGACTGCTAATGAACGAACCGTGCGTTTTTGGTTTAAACGCATTCGTAATGGAAACTTCGACTTGAAGAACGAACCACGAGGAAGACCGCCCACACAGGTGAATAACGCTGAATTGAAGTAGATGGTGGAAGCCGATCCGAGTCAAACTACCCTGGAATTAGCGGCATGGTTTAACGTTACCTTACCTACAATATTGACTCATTTGCATCAAATCAATAAGATAAAAAAATATGAAAAATGAGTGCCTCATGATTTGACTGATCTGCAGAAAGAAACGCGTGTTGAAACTTGCGTTGCCTTGTTGAATCGGTACAGAAATGAAGGAATATTGGATCGAATTGTGACATGTGACGAAAAGTGGATTCTTTACGATAACCGAAAGCGAAAAATGCAATGGCTGACCCCAGGTCAAACGCCGCAACAGTGCCCTAAGGCAAAGCTTACCAATAAAAAGGTAATGGCAACTGTTTGGTGGTCTATTCATGGTGTTATTCACTATAGCTTTTTCAGATCTGGTCAAGCAATAACAGCAGATGTTTCATGTGCCGAACTTCGAACAAAAATGGCGAAACTAGCAGTGAAACAGCCCCGACTCGTGAATCGATCTTCACCATTATTGCTCCATGATAACGCAAGACCTCACACTGCACGAGAAACCGTTGTAAATCTACAGGAGCTGCAGTTAGAAACCATACGTCATCCTCCGTACTCGCCAGACCTTGCTCCAACGGACTACCACTTTTTTCGTGATTTGGACAATTTTCTACGTGGTAAAAAATTTTCTTCCCAAGAGGCAGTACAAAATGCTTTCACACAGTTTGTCGAATCTACATCCCCAGAGTTCTATCGCAAAGGCATAAATGAACTTCCGATTAGATGGCAACAATGTATAGATAATGAGGGTAAATATTTTGGCTAAATAAATATGTTACATTTTAGAAAAAAACGAGTTTTAATTTTTCAGTACAAATCGGTAATTTCATACTTTAACCCCTAATATTTACTATGTACTTTAATATACCTCTTGAAACAACCGAGGATCGACTAAGAGCAGCAAAATATCAGTGAAGGGACTAGAGCGAGACCCTATTCATCTTAATTACAAGTACCAACTTTTAGGAGCACACACCGTTAAGCCACGTACAAACTGGAGCAGTGTTTCCCAAAGTATGGGTCGCGACCCATGGGTGGGTCGCGAGCGAATATTGGGTGGGTTCCGTAAAAATAAATTTAATCTAATTTTAATTATAGTATTGTATAGTATTTTTCTTATTTTTACATATTAAAAATTTCGATTATCACTGGATACTGGAGTTTTGTTTATTTTCTTAGTTGTACAACCGTTCACATAACTACGCTACGTAAACGAGAATATGTTGCAGCAGTGATACAATGCTATATTCATGTAAGGCGTAGTAGGTGGGTCCTGAACTTTGTATTTTTTTTTAGGTGAGAGCGGTTCATATAACTTTGGGAGTCACTGAACTAGAGTATTCATTTGTAACAGTACATCGAGTAGTTACTAGTTTAAACAGTTTGGCTAGTTTCAATAGACGTGGCCTTCAAGCACCTAACAATCGAGATAAATTATTAATCCAAGCATTTATTTATATATTATTCGCTGGAACATTATATTATATATAAATAGAATTAGTCCATCGAGCGTTAGAACAAATAAGAGTACAAATTCTTCTTAAACTGACTATCAACTTATGCGTAGATGGCGCTAACTGCAAATATAACTCTGTGGAACAAACCCGTGTCCTATATTTTCTTTTAGAGCAACGGATATGAACATTACCGTCATCGTAATAACTTGTATACGAACGCAACGAAGTTTGTAATCCTGCTACATCGGGCATTCTTTTGTCAACAAAACATTTACATTTTAGTAAAGATCAATCAACTGCTGCTCGGTTCCCTTTTTGTCTCTCGTTCATGCCAAGCCGCGGTGTTCGGTACCATCATTTATTTATCTATATAAAGTTGTAAAGTATATTTTTTCGAATGACAGGACATTTTTACTTGTAATATGTCATTCACTGGAATAATACATTACACAATAATGCTTACTATTAATATAATGTATCCAATGGCTCGAATGTTATAAAAAGCTCATGTCTGTACTGACTGACCTATAGTAAAATTTCAGTGAAAACATCCGATCACTGACAACAAAACCTTCATTTTCATATTCAACGTTACAATTTTTTCTATCCAAAGTAGAGAATAAATTACATTTTTTTTGTTTCCAATTAGAGAATAAATTTCGTTGCGTTTCTATGAGAGGACACTCATTTCCAAACAAATTCGTTTGTTATACACGAACGAAGGAATAATTAAAATTTTAATTATAGAACATCTGTTCCTGATTTCACATTGTGCTTGAACTCTAATATTTGTTTGTTTACTTAAATGTAAGTTCAATACGATCGTTCGATAATTAAAAATTTGCTACCTTAATTGTTTTGGAAACGGTTCATCTTTTATTCAAGTATAATCATTGATTTAAATAAGGTACGACTTAATGATATAATTTACGTCAACGATAATAAGAGGAGTCAGAGCGGCATTTATATGAAAGCTTTTTACAAAAATATCTACTTCTAACTATAAGAACGAAGTCACAAACCAAAACGAATGTTAGTAAAAAGCGTAACAGTCATAAATACAGTAAGTAGTAATAAGAGGTTGTTTTACTTATTTTTTATATTCCGAAAGCATAAAATGATTGAAACTAAAAGAGTAAAACGGGAAATGGCCATTAGAGTAGCCGATTAGTACTTAGTACTTCGGGATATTATGCTTCGCTTGAACCGATACTACTATTATGCTTGTCTATAACTTTTTTTTAATATATCAAATATATATACTAATGAATTCTAATAATATACTAATAAATATATATATAATAGATATATATACTAATAAATTCAATTATTTCAGACCTTTAGCCTATACAATTGTTAATAATTTACACAATAATAATAATAATAAATTAAGTATTTAGTCTGGCCATAAATACTATTACAGTAATGAAAAAAATGCATTGCAATTTGGAATCCGTCATTCTCACTTGAAAAATGTTTTTTCTCATTTCGGCGCCAATCACACCTACTATTATTAAAATGGAGTGGGGTGATAACGAAAACCGTATTGCTATAATTGCATTACACAAAGCAGGCATGGAGCCAAATGTAATTTTTAAAACCCTCCATCCGCTTGGTATTAGTCGAATGTTTGTGTACCGGGCTATTGGTAGGTACCTATATTGAAACGTACTCTGTTTATGACAGAAAAAGATCTGGCCGTCCACGTACTATCGTGTTAAACAGACGATTAAAGCTGTGAAGGAGAGAATCCGCAGAAATCCCTTCCGAAAGCAAAATATTTTATCTAGAGAGATGAATATAGCACCCAGAACAATGTCATGTATTTTAAAAGATGATTTAGGACTTGCTGTTTACAAAAGATGTACCTACTGGTCATTTCTTAACTGATAATTCAAAGAAAAATGGGGTTGACACATCAAAACAACTTCTTCGGCGGTACGCAAAGGGAGCTCACAGACAAATCTCATTTACAGAAGAGAAAGTGTTCACCATTGAGAAAAATTTTAACAAGCAGAATGATCGACTCTGTGCTCATAACTCTACAGGTCTTAGCTATCAAGGAGTGAATGAACCATATTTTTGTGAAATAGGTATTAAAAGGTCGGCTCAAGTGTATCAAGATACGATTCTTGAGAAGGTTGTAAAGCCTCTTAACATAACCCTGTTCCATAATTAAGAATGGCCCTTTCAGTAAGACTCGGCACCAGAGCTGGAAACTGGCCGTCATCTAGTCTCGATCTTAATCCGCTCGATTATGTTTTATGGTTTGTTTTAGAGAGCAGAGCCCTGAAACATTCCATAAGGGAGGCATTTGCCAATTTTCCCATGGAAAGGGCGCGTGTTTCAATTGTAAACTGGCCACAAGGTTTGAAACATTGTATAAAAGCAAATGGCGACCATTTTGAATAAACATTATATGTTTCAAATGCTTATCTATTTATTTCTAAAATAACACAAATTCTTTTAATAAAATCATAATGTGAAAATAAAAATATCAATGTTTTCTTTGTAACAATATTTATGGCTAGACTGGGTATACAATATGGTATGGTATTATAAGTTCAAAAAATACTTTACAGGATATTTAAACACTATTTTATAGCGCTAAGTAATCATATCAATTGCTATTATGGTCTGAAACACATGCTATAAAGATAAGCCACCTTAACGGTAAATATGTATTTTACTTTTTCATTCGAATTTCAGCCCGTGTGCGACTTTTAAGGTCGATTCACACATATTCGTAACGGCACAGTGACGATACAGTTCCGTATCAATCCTTCAGTGATACCACAGTGCCTCCTATTCACACATTGTAGTGATTCCATCACTTTCACGAAGCCATCAGGCAACCTAGGTAGGTATAATTGTAATGGCGCGCTATTTTGGCGATTAGTTATTTTTGCTATGGCTCTATCTAATACCTACAGAGGTGGCAATGTTAGCAATAGCTCTAAATTATTTATTTTTGTATTAGATTATTATTCATTTGTTCGCCTGTTTTATTCCATAAACTTGTTTTATATTTGACGTCCAAGTACTTTGCATGAGACAAATCGTACAAAACAAAATTTTCCGCAACCAGTTCAATTAGCCCCTCATCTCCCATTTCGCTTCCGACGCGTCCATGATCTGGCAATAAATATCATTGTCAACGATATACATCCGTATTCTTTAAATCTAGTTTCCCCGGAACAAAAGTATGAACGTAAACAAAACAGTTTATAGTCTTTTAAAGGGTTTTACGGCTCTGGAAACGAGTCATTTTGAGCCCAACTTTTTGACAGTTTATATTATGTAGTTTAGTGTTGCTAGAAAATATTACTAAAAAATACTTAAAAAATGCTGTAGAATTTGAAATTGTACTAAAAAATACTAACATTGGACTGAGTATTAAAATTATACTATACACATTTCCTAGAGCCTCAATTATACCAATTTAGTGTCAAAAATACCAAAAACGGTCACACTGGTACTGTGGCGGTAATGATACGGACGGCTGTAGATGCGTTCAGAATGTATGAAACAATATTTTTTCACTGACGCTTTTTCACGGTGCCGTGCCGGTGATACTGTGCCGTTACGGATAAGCGTACCTAAATCAACCTTTAAAACTTAGAATGCATAGCAAACTTTGTCAAATATGATATTTATTTGTCTACGTTTTTCTTAACTGTGTATTACATATATATACACAATTCTGTTTTACATAGATATCTGCATACATATATTGTAATTTCCGCATCTTATGAAATATATTATGTAATGTATGTATGTATGAGTATGCTTAAGTATTTATGTGTAATAATTATACTATATCTAGGTATTTTTATTCTACAATTTATAGGACCTACTTATATTTATATTATTATTTTTTAACCCTATTACTTTTTCTGTTTGTTTACTCCCTTACAAGTATTTTAGTTAACGTGAACGCACTCGACGACATGGGAACGGGGGCTCCGAAGAGATATTGTTGCGGTCAGGTCGTGATCGAAATTCGAACAGGCCTTCCGTGCGTAAGATCCTAACGGCGGTAAATAGCTTAATGTTCCGGAACACATTGCCAATTTGCACTTACACGAGCAAACACTGGTTTGTGGCTGTTTTTTAATTTAAGGCCAAACAGCAATTTATGGGAAAAGGGAGTCATTAGGTGCAGTATACTCGGAGTCCCTTTATTGGACAAAATCCGTAACGACGAAGAACTAAAGTTGCAGATATATTTAGCTCAAAGAATCAGCAAGCTAGAATGGAAGTGGGAGGGGCATATGCATATACATATGAGTACGCAGGACCGAAAACCGTCGAGGGAGACTAGACCTCGAATGGAGATCACGTATCGGGAAACGAGCGTGCGACACCCTCCGGCCAGGTGGATTGATGACTTGAAGAAAGTCGACAGTAGTGGCTGGACGAGAAGAGTAGAATATCGTGTGCGATGGCGGTATTTGGGAGAGGCCTATATCGAGCAGTGGAGAGACACACGCTGATGATATGTTATACATGACTATATATTTCATCTTTGTCAAAGATATTGACGTTAACTAAAACAAGTATTGTGAATATTGTAATTAACTATTATGTAACTACCGTCAACACAATTTAGTATTAATTTAGTAACTAAAAGGAACTTTTGAACCTGAACTGAATTCGTTTAATTATACTTTATGGAATTGTTTCATCTAATCCTATCAGCGTCAGTAATCCATAAAGGAAGATTGTTTACAAAATCTTTAGGTATAATTAAAAGTTCACGTTTTCCTCTACACATACGTGAGCAATCAGAGGGAAATCCGGATGCATTAAATAGAGACCGTATTCGCAGACAATTTACCAGGGTAGGGTCTCCTGACCTTCTGCCCTCAGGGTCAGACGTGATCGTGGTCCGCAAGTAACTCATCCAACCTACACTCGTACAGGTGTTGCATTTTTAACCAGCAATGTTTTATTGACTTTCAGTTTTGTGTTGTGACGGGGTTTGTTTCCTATTATGTTTGTAGGTCAAGAGGATTTTTCGCCACTATACAGTCACAGTCTCCACTATACTTTAATGTATTCAAATCTATTCGTTTTTAACCTTTATTACTGGTACATTAATGTTCCGTCGGTTATATAGATTGTCACATTGAGGAGTAGATAAATATATGTGTTGTAGTGATACATAAATAGGTACATACGTATTTACCAACCGACCGTTTGATTGATTGCCAGTTTTTTTGCGTTTTGTGAACAATTTTTTCAATTTATTTTGAACCATGAAGTCTAGCCTTCCTTTATACGAGGGTGAATCAAAAATTTCTTAAAATCGTTATTTAAACAAAGAAATTCAAATAAAACCATTTTATTTTTCAATGTAATTTCCTGGTAATTAGATATATTTTGTATAACGTTTTTCTAATTTCCATATTCTTTCCGAAAATAAATCATTTTCTTGAGTCTCAAAAACCTCCTCTACGGCGGCCATAACCGCGTCATTATCATCATCAAACTTTGTTCCCCGGATATGCTCCGTTAATTTAGGAAATATCTGAAAATCACTAGGGGCTTAGTTTGCTGAAAATTTTATTTTTATTTATTTAAAAAACTTTATTGCACTTTATCCTACAAAAGGTGAGCTTATTGCCTGGAGGGATTCTCTACCAGCCAACCTTTGGATAGAACAAAGGCCTCACTGTTCTACCAGATAGGATGATCGGTGATTAAGAATTTCGAAGCCAGCTTTGCGGATTGTCGTGACTACAACTTCGGATCGATGAGCTGGAGCATTATCTTGGTAAAACAACACGCCCAATGACAATTTTCTTCGACGTTTTTCTTTAATCGCACCATTTTTGGGATCAAATCTGCATAATAGGCACCTGTTATAAATTTTCGTTTCAACATGTAGTCAATAAAAACGATTCTTTTAAAATACCATAACACAGAAATCATAACTTTGCCTGCGGTCGGAGCAACACGAAATCTTTTCAAAGGTGGAAAAAATGGCCGTTACTAAGATATGCTTTGTTGTTCGTTTCAGGATCAAAGTGATGGACACACGTTTCAAAACATGGTTCCAAACGACGACAAAATTTATTAGACGACAAAACATTCCGTTTTGAAACTTTCAAACGACGGTTTTTGTTTTCTTTAGATAACATTCGCGGAACCCATCTTACCGATACTTTTTTGAATCCTAAAGCGTCCTTAAAATGGATTGAACACTGCCAAATGAAATCTTTA
Organism: Sesia apiformis; assembly: GCA_914767545.1. Taxonomy (NCBI): domain Eukaryota; kingdom Metazoa; phylum Arthropoda; class Insecta; order Lepidoptera; family Sesiidae; genus Sesia; species Sesia apiformis. Next base: position 11,340,754 of record OU611953.1, read on the forward strand.
GAGTCTCTGCTTAATATTTTACCGTGATTCTTCTGTCATCTGAAACTAATTTCTCCACTTTTCGGACGCTTTCTTCCGGGACGGAGGTGGAAGACCGACCAGAACGAGGATCATCTTCACATCTCGATCTGCTCATTTTAAATTGAGCAATCTAGTGAGCGACCATGGAAAAGGGTAAAGCATCAGCTCCTAATGTCTGCTAAATGTCCAAAAAAAATATACTTTGTGGACATTTTTTTCAGACACAAGTACGTAATTACTGAAAGTAACTCTCTTTTTAGCATAATTTGATTCACCCTCGTACTACCACTAACATTTGTATTATACTAGGTTTCTTACATTTGTATTATTCCTCAAATGATATCATGCTAAGTAATCTATGGCAAATTGGGATAAAACCGGCCTACTATTTTTTCAAGATCGCGCAATTGTAAATGCAAAACTACACTGATTTCAACTTTATATACGTCACTTATAACCGATGACGGAATGACGTGACGTCATTCCGTAATATAAAAAAAAATACTTACATTAGTAATCCTAATTAATATATTAATAATAATTTCTTTAGTTTGGACAATGTCCATAGATATTGTTAGTAAATTACAACTTAAACTAATGTTAGTACTTAATATTAACTTATACCTACCTAAAACTAGCTTCATCCACTGCGTCTGGAAGGGACAGTGGGCCTTGGCCACAATTGTCGTCAGGATGCTATGGCCGCTCCCCCTCACTCTGCTCATCAACGAGGCTGCCTTTATTCTGATGGTGGTTTGAAAATCATCTGTGCGCGCCTCCGCAAGTATAGTTGATGCGCTACAAAAGCGGGGGAGCCGTAGCAGCATCTTGAGGGGGTGTTGAATGCGATATTGAATGCGAAGGGCGCTATAGAAGCGTGGAGTATACCTGACCCATAGACTGCTCGAATAAAATGATCGGCAACAGGGTTTAAAAAGTGTCATTTTTACTTCTTTGCAACATCGAGCAAACCTACGACTCAGCATACTCATTACCGACAATGCCTGTCGCTCCCTTTTAATGTCAAGGTCGTCCATGAAGTCATCAGTTATGACCAATGCTCAAGTATTTGAAGCTGGTCACTTTTTTCAGAGGTGTGCCATTTAATACGATGGGAGGAACATAATTAGGTAGCTTAGTTCCTGCCTTAAATACCACTACCTTACTTTTCTGGGGGTTATATGTAAGACCATGGACTTTAGCATACCTCTCACAACAGGCTAAGAGCTTTCTAAGAGCACTGATCGCTGGACTCAGCAGCACTATGTCATCAGCATACCTAATATTGTTATACACCTGTTACTAATATCGCATCCCACATGGGTGCTGCTGAGTTCAACGATCAGCTCGTTCAAATACAAATTAAACAAGCTAGGATACGAGATGCCGCCCTGCATGACAACATTTATCTGGTTGCTGTACTAATATTGAAATATGTTACATAATTGTATAGACATGTTAATAGACTTCAGCTTTCTCCAAATGACATCATATGTTTTCATATGATACTAAGTCAAATGCTTTTTTAAGACCTAGGAAGCATGCAAATACAGGCGTGTTCCCATCAGTATACAGTAGTACCTGACAGTGTGCTTAAGAGACAAAATGGCACTTTTAGTGGACGCTCCTGCACTAAAGCCAAGTTGGTATTATAAACATTTTTTTTTCTGTACTTCTCAGCTTACTAATGTCGCAACCATATTGCACATACTCCAAATTTCCTTTCGGTTAACTAATACGCTATGCAACAGCGAAAGTGTTAATTCATTCATTACCTATAATAGTTTTTGCACAAAGAGACAATAAATACTACTATTGATACATTTAAGGATTGGCACTGTTATTAGATCGGATACTGAGCTACACGACAGTGAAAACCTCTTTAAAATCCATCCAGTAGTTTTAGAGTAACTCTAATAAAAATATTTTTTTCTATAACTCAACCTCCTTGTGTCATTTAAAAAGATTACATATATACACCAGTTTGCCTTCTGGATACTTAACTATATATTGGTGAAAACTCGATCAAAATCCGCTCAGTAGTTTTTACGTGATGCTCAAACAAACAGACATATAGACAAAAGTTCTAAAAATACTGTTTTGGGTTCTGTAGCTTCTCAAAAGACCCCCAATATTTTTTTTAAATTAAGACTATATACAGACTTAATCCTTTTACTGTTTTATTATATGTCGTATATAGATTTTCATATAAATTGTTAAATAATATTGAAGAAGTACTATTTATTTGCAAATACTTTCTACATAAATTCCTTTTTTTCACCTAAATTGTCTGACGAGTGGTATCGTAAAAAGGGTAACAAAATAACAAACAGTTGAAATATAAGAATGTAAAGGGTTTTAATAATTTTCCTGTAATGTAACCAATTAGGAGTTTCGATATTTTGCTTAGCCGCCATAGATTTATGAATCACTCAAACCTCATGAATGAATCACGTTATGAATAAGTAAAGAAAGATATGAGGCATCTCATCGAATGAAAATCTTCTAAATTGTATTAAATATTACTTTCGATATACAATATTATATGCGTAGCAGCGAGTTAATGGTACTCCAACTACCATGTGATATCGTATTTACGACCCGAAAGAATTTAATGAAAGTGTTGAGCAAAGCGAGTTGGATTAAACATGGACTGCATTTTTAAAAATATATTCAGAGCAGAGAAATTGTGCGATCGGCATTTTAGTTGGCTCGTAAGCATAAAAGCGTGGCTTGTCATAATATAAAGAAAAAGGCTCGAGTATTCTTACCACAGTAGGTTAATAAAATATTCAATGTTTTGGAGTATATTGGGAACAAAGACTTGTATACCCAAATGTGATGCATTAATAAAATTCTATTTATTTTTATAATCTTTGTGTTTGTTTGTTAAAGAAACGATTTGTTAAAGAGAACATAAAAAAACAACAAAAATATTGTTTTTTTCTTAAAATGATGAAGAGAAATTGAGTAAAAATCCTTCTTAACTTCCATTTTAAAATTGTTAAATAATATGAAACTTTTAACTTGTAATTTCAATTTGCCTTCATTACAAAAAGTCAGCTGTCAAGCGGTATATCACTTTCCCACGCTATATATAGCATATATATCTTCTTTTTTCTTCTTTTCAGCTCTTGGACATCCACTGCTGGACATAGGCCTCCCCCATTGTCCGCCATTTAGACCTATCGGCAGCGACCTGCATCCAGCGGGTGCCCGCAACCTTTATGAGGTCGTCTGTCCATCTAGCAGATGGACGTCCTCGGCTTCGTCCGCCGGTACGTGGTCTCCATTCGAGAACCCGTCTGCCCCATCGGCCATCGGTTCTTCGAGCTATGTGCCCTGCCCACTGCCACTTCAGCTTGCTAACCCGAGAGGCTATGTCGGTGACTTTAGTTCGTCTACGGATCTCCTCATTCCTGATTCGATCACGTAGGGAAACCCCGAGCATAGCCCTCTCCATAGCTCGCTGTGCGACAGTGAGCTTATTTATGAGGCCCACAGTCAGAGACCACGTCTCGGTGCCGTAGGTCATCACTGACAACACACACTGGTCGAAGACCTTCGTCTTCAAGCACTGAGGTATTTTGGACGAGAAGACGCTGCGTAGCTTCCCGAACGCTGCCCAGCCGAGTTGGATTCGTCGATTGACCTCTTTCTCGAAGTTGGACCTACCTAGTTGGACCGTTTGGCCTAGGTAGACGTACTCGTCAACAACTTCGAGAATCGAGCTCCCAACTGAAACTGGGGTGGGCACGACATGGACATTCGACATGATTTTCGTCTTGTCCATGTTCATTTTAAGGCCCACCTGTTGAGAAACTCGATTGAGGTCTCCGAGCATTGTGCTAAGATCCTCCAGCGATTCTGCCATGACCACGATATCGTCGGCAAATCGAAGGTGAGTGATGCATTCGCCATCAACGTTGATGCCGAGTCCTTTCCATTCCAGGAGCTTGAAAACGTCTTCCATCGCATTGGTGAAGAGCTTCGGAGAGATGACATCTCCTTGTCTCACACCCCTCTGCAATGGAATCGGCTCCGTGCTCCCTTCCTGTACTCGGACTGACATGGTGGCGTTGTTATACAAACACTTCAACACTTCGATATACCGATAGTCAATATGGCACCGCTGGAGGGACTGTAGCACTGCCCAAGTCTCGATCGAATCAAAGGCTTTCTCATAGTCCACAAACGCTAAGCATAATGGCAAGTTATACTCCTCGGTCTTCTGTATAACTTGCCGCAGCGTATGGATGTGGTCTATGGTACTATAGCATTTTCGGAAACCGGCTTGTTCGGGAGGCTGGAAGTCATCAAACCTGCGCTCGAGACGATTCGTGATAACCCTCGAAAACAGCTTATAAACATGGCTCAGAAGCGAGATGGGCCTATAGTTCTTCAACAAGGTCTTGTCGCCTTTCTTGAAGAAGAGCACCACCACGCTTCCGTTCCATGCCTCCGGCGTAATACCTTCGAGCAAGACGGAATTAAATAGCTTCTGAAGGACTTTCAGTACCTGTGTTCCACCCGCTTTCAGAAGCTCTGAAGTGATTCCGTCCTCACCCGGCGCCTTGTTGTTTCTAAGCTGTTTGAGGGCCATCCTAATCTCGTACAGGCTGATGTCCGGGATGTCTTCGGTATAGTGTCGGGTCAACTTGGCTCTTGGGTCTTTGGCCAAGTTGCCAACAGGTTTAGCGACCGAGGTATACAAATGTCCATAGAACTTCTCGATCTCCCTCAGTACCTCTTGTTTGTCGGAAGTGACACTGCCGTCCTCCCTCTTCAGCTTCGTCAACTGGCTCTGCCCAATAGATAAGTCTCTTGCGAACACTTTGGAGCCTTTATTCCGCTCTATCGTCTCCTTAATACGATTAGTATTAAAGAGACGGATGTCGTGTCGCAAGGACTGGTGAATCCGTCTATTGAGTTGCCGATATGCTTCCGCGTCATCAGGAGTCTGCAGTGTCATCGAACGTCGTTCCGCCAAGAGGTCGAGGGTGTGGTCGGTGAGCTTTTGGGGTCCATCTCTTCGACGATGTCTGAAGAATTTAGACCCCACCGTATGGACAGTTTCTACCAACCTGTTGTTGATATCGTCCACTGCAACGCAATCCTCTAGGCAATCGAAGCGATTTGACAGTTCAAGCTGAAAGCTTTCGGGATTCTGTATGTGGGCAGCAGTAGGTCGGAGCGTAGACTTCATCAGGCGGGACCTTTCCAACTTGACGTATATATTCAATGTGCCTCTAACCATTCGGTGATCACTACCGGTTTTCACCCTGTGGATCACGGAGACATCATTGAATATTTGTCTCTTTGTGGCCATAATGAAGTCTATCTCATTTTTAACGGAACCATCGGGGCTCATCCAGGTCCACTTCCTATGAGGCGGCTTCTTGAAGAAAGAGTTCATCATAAAGAGTCCCTCTTTCTCAAGAAAGTCGGCCAGCCTCTGGCCCCTCTGGTTCCGGTGCCCACATCCAAATTGCCCCTCTCTCAACTCATCGTCGCCTCTTTTGCCCAGTTTCGCGTTGAAATCCCCCATAACAATATTGTAGTGTGTTTTCGAAGCATGTATGGCTCTACTAATGTCCTCATACATTGCTTCCACTTCGTTATCCGGGTGTGCCGAGGTCGGTGCGTAGACCTGTATAATAGAGTAGACCTGTATAGTAGACCTGTATATAGTATATATAACACGCTAAAGTCATACGTTCAAAAAAGCCGCGAACTTTTCAGACTACCTATTATTAGTGAGATAATAGAACACAAAAACGTGGTAAATAATAATATATCGAAAGCCCTTACTTATTTTTCGTCATTGTGTTAAGAATGCGGAAAAACGGAATAATATTGTAGGTTATTTTGCAGCCACCTGTACAAAGTTAGGAAATAAGTAGAAACTGATACACAGACAGATAACTTACTGAATTCTATAGCAGTGTGGGGCCTCTCTAAGGAATTACTTTGGTTGTAACCCACATCCAAAACTAAAGTTGGACAAAACTTATCTTGACGTACCAACAATGTAAGTTTATACACTTTGGGATAGGAGATGTGGAAAATGTAAAAGGACATTTATCAATAGCATTTTGGTATTGCCGATGTTGTATACAAAGAAATGATATGTTATATATAGTTATAGTTATATATATATAGTTGTGTTACTATTATTTTTGTATGTATTGTTAACTCTAATATCCTAATAAACTCTAATAAATCTTTTGAATTTAAGCCACTAGATTACAAGATCTCCAGTCATTAATGTTAAAGTGTCTTAAGATGAAATCGATATCAGTTATAAAACATTATTTTGCCATCTTAACGACTTAACGGTTGTAGCCATTAACAAAAAGGTTTCACCTAGCAGCCGACTACGACCAGTGGAGCCTATAGTTCTAGCCGGCTAGACTTAGGTGTAGCCATACCTCAGCTTTTAGCTGTTACGTATTTATTATACGCAAAAAACTAGATTTGAAAAACTGGTACGGGCCGAGAATTTGAACTCACGGCCTCACAAATGAGAGTCGACCACCTTGGCTAGTAGTAGGTAGGTTATTTAGAAATGATATTATAAAAACCATTTCCCGTTCTATTCTCCAGTCATTTCTTGTAAGTACACTCGTTAAGACGAGTTGTTTGATGTTTTGATCTTCGGCCAATTTGTCGTTCAAAACATTTCAACTAACTTTATCCTATTTAGATATATGTCAATATTTTACAGAAACGAAGCCTCAAAAAATTACCGCTAAATATACCCAATGCTCGCAGATAAATAAGTAATTAAAGTTCGAAAGCCTAAAACTTCTTAATTCGTGTGGTTACGCCTTAAACTTTCTTCGAAATCCAATCAAGTATAGGTCTAAAACAGACACCTTTTGTGTTTGGTTAAATGCTCAAAGATGTGTATGTATTAAGTTTTGTTGACAATAGTTTCAAAATAATTATGTATGCTTATATTTGCTAAATATTTCTTATATAAGCTTAGCTACGTTCATTTTGCCGCTAATTTGCCGCCGTTAAGCAAAATTGTGTGGTAGCCTCTCATTTGATCCATAATCTAGTATTTGAATCTCATACATTTGATGTGCAGTGCAGACAGGCAAATTCAATTAAGTTTGAGTTACAATCATAACCAGTACACGGGATATCGTAAGTGACTGGCTAACCAATACAAATATTTAGGGTGTAATCTTCATGTAATAGAGATGTAAAACCCACGCTGTGTAAGCATACAGACGCACCGCGATTGTTTTATGCAAACAAACTCGTGTGAATCAATATCGCTCGGCCTTCAAAATTCACCTGAAATATTAGGTTGTCTATACGAAAGTTCTACCAAAAGGAGTACGCTAAAACTACATTTTTTTTTAAGAGCCTCTCAAAGTTGCTTCGATCTGAAACTGGTGACATACGTTGCTATACAGATGACACCACTGGGGATGCCATGTATAGGGGCCGCGCCAACATCCCTCGGGTCGAAGTAGAGAAAGTGACGTCAGGCTTATGTCTAAACTTGAAGATGCTTTAGGTCAAGTCTCGATTTGGGGTTCTCTAAACCTAATGGATTCCAGCACCAGTAAGACGCAAGTCTGGGCATTCACCGCTAAAAAGCCCGCTTTATCGTAGTACCTCGCTTTCAGAGCAAACCTCTTAAGATCTCGGAGAGTATACTTGGTGTCGACATTTCCAGTAAAGTCAAATTTTTAGGGATCATCTGGAAAATGAAACCAAAATGGCCTCCAAAAAGCTCGCTGTACTGAACAGAGCGAAGCGGTACTTCTCCCCTGGGCAACTCTTAACGCTCTACAAAACTTAGGTTAGGCCCCCTATGAAGAAATGTTTACATCTCTGGGCCGAAATATCAATTCAACCCATTTGACTCCATCCAACGACGTGTGTTCGAATTGTCGACGATCGCACTCTCACGGGCGGCTTAGAATCCCTCAGCGTTCAGAGAGACGTTCCGTCTCTCTATATGTTCTACCGCCTGTACAATGGGAAATGCTCTGAAGAATTGTTCAATATAATTCCCACCTCGGATTTCTGCAACCGCGCCTCCCGTCACGGAAGTGCGGTCCACCCGCGTTTCCTTGATACGGAGGTGTCGTGTACTATTCGGTCCAATAATCATTTTATACAGCGAACCCGTAGGCTGTGGAAGGAACTGCCTCAAGAGGGCTTTCCATTACGCTACGATATGGGGTTCTTCACGAAAACTGTGAATAGGGTTTTGCAACGTCGACGGCGTACTCGCATAACTCCTAGTATTGCAAGTGTCAGTGGTAACACTTACCATCACGTGGGACCGCTTGCTCATCCGCCTACTTCTGTCTAAAAAAAAATAGTCCTAAACCAAAAGCTGTATTCGATATTTTAGAGTTGATGTATAGACATGGATGAAGAGGATGACCATTTGCACTCCCTCCACATGAATAATGACACTATTTTTTCTTAAATTACAACACTTTATAAAAGTAGGTCACTTCTCGAGCAGTCGTGTCGACTATCTGCTCCCCGCCTTTTATGACAAGTGTGACAACTGTCAGCGGTAGGAGGCATCATGTCGCCCTCTATAGTATTGTGCCACGATGCCTCTAAATTACCGAAAATATATTAATATTATTTATCAAATAAAATACATATAAAAATTATAAACATTATGAGTAATAAATCCTAACATGTAAATGTACGACACTTGTGTAAACGTCCAAGCAGATTGCATTTAGGATTTTTTCTTGTGACTTTTTTTTCTTCTTAGACGGCAAAGGTGCAATTAGCACATTCTGTCAGTGTCGTTTACTTCTTAGTCACAACATTGTAAAACACATCGTGTCAATGTCCAGTCCCGTCGAAGTAGATAGTCAGGAGTCGCTCGGTAAAGTGATAGTAGGTTTACTGACGACAGAAGAGGACTCGATGGAAGCGCACGAAAAACGCAATCCCACGCTTTTATTTGATTATACAAACATTACGCACGAAAAACACTGTGAAGTTTAATAAACTATCACTATTAAACCACAAAGCGCCAAATACACAATTTTTACAATTAATCAAACAAAACTTAACTACACGTCTCAAGTTTCCCGCCAAAAAAGGCCTTCTTAAGACTTCACACCGATTATTTATTTATTGTGTTGTCTATGTCGCGCTAACGAGGTTGGCTCAAACAATCAGAGGGCAAGCAGAAATTGATGGGGTGCTTCGAACGCCCACACTGACGTCGACGCGCACCACCCCGCCTTAATTAAAAGTCTTCACTCAACCGTAATTCGCAATATCGAAACGTTTGTTCTTGTGATGTTACCAACTTTATACGAATAGATTGGATCACGAGAATAGTTGTTTACATTTTTGTAAAGAATTGAGAGCAGGCAAGTTGATTAATAAGTAAATGGACACTACCATCTTTTAATAGGTAACCCAGTTTAAGTAAAGTTAGGAACATCAATCATGGCTTTTCGAAATTAGCACTAATGCGAGGTAGCTTGTTTGTAGACGTAGATGGTAGACATAGATTACAGACCAAAGTTTGTGCCTGTATTTTGTGAAAAGATACAGTTTTCAACATCAAAGTGAAAATGTGATGTAAAACATTAGACGCTATAAAATTGAAGTTAACATCGCAGAGAAGGTATACTTGGTAAATAATGGGCCACTGCTGATTCGAAATTCTATTTTTTTTATTATAGTCACTACCTATCTAAAATTCTCACCGAATTTCACTACCAATGGGTATTTCGGGTAATTTAGTTGCAAAATCGAAAAAAATTCCAACATAGAATTGGGTATGTTCATTCATAGTCACTATAATCAGGCTCTGAACTTAATTTGCAGTAGATACCTATACCAACAGTATCAGTATCAAATATTGTAGTAATCTTTTTTACACGTATTCCCAATACAATAGTCAATACGTCCAATAAAAACCGACATCTTTAGTCGGCAGAAGCATTATATACCAACAGCCTATATTACTAACCAATATTATCAGTCCAATGTAAATGAAAATGTCAAGAGTTAAGAGTGACACAATCAGCAGTAGGTAAACCACTTGTCGTCCAAATGCCTCGCAGTAGTCGCAGTCACTAGTCGAAATGTCGGTTAACTATGTATGATTAAAAAAGTGACGTCAGCCGTCTAATGTACTATAATGCAGCGATATTTAGTCAATCCCTCTCGTAATTCGTCAATAGGTGAAATCACGTGACTGATAGTGATGACACCACTTTTTTCTTAACTTGAACAGAGTATAAAGGCGGTAACACAATTATTGTAAGAAGATTATACTGTTTATTCATAACATAACCAAAATCGTTCTACCACTTCAGCTGACTACATTAAAGTATTAATTATTATTAATTAAGCTTCAATCGCTACCGGATGTACCTATAATTAACACGTATGACTTAAACAATTATTTACCGGTTATTGTGGGGCAATTTAACATCGTACCATCATTGAGGGGCGTTCAACATGCATACACAGGTTCTATCACTTGACACAATGGCCCACTTATGGGCCGAATGCCTCATTGAACACTTAGTGTAAATGTGTGTGACATTACTATAATTCACTTTTATTGTTGATGAGTTAACTTTATAAAGCCGGCTTTACACGGCTTTGGAACAACTGCTGCAACCAAGGCTTAGAAGTGGTTTTAAAAATATCGGGTAGTAAAAATTTATATCAATTTAGAAAAACGGTTGCATTGTGCAAGCTGAAGTGGCAATGAGCAGGCCATATATGGCACAGGACTAATAACTACGAAGTGGTGACCACTTACCGGGAAATGTAGCGTGGAACACCGTCTAGCCAGGTGGACTAACGCCTTGAACAGTGTCGCCATTGGTGGCTGAATCAGAAGAACAGAAGATCGTTTGTGGTGGTGACCCTTGGGAGATGCCTGTTTCTAAAAAAGTAGAGAAGCAGGCTGATGGTATCTTATGGTATGCGTACTTAAGTAGAAACTTTGCGGTATGGCCCGCTTTTAGAAGTTGAGTACATAGTTACTTCTTAAAACAATAAAAAAGCCGGAAGATAGATATCATTAGTAGGTACATAATGTTATTTAATTTATATAGACTAAAATTCTACGTCCCATTTTACGGCCAATTAGTTGTGGTACACTATTAGAGCACTATAGAGTCAATTAATAGACGGCGCCGCCATATGTTCGATTTAGTGCCCCGAGCTATAGCTATAGCTATAGCTATATTATAATATAATACCTCCACCCATACAACCTACGAGTATATTGTTGTTCATGTCCACATCTACACTGGCTGGTTCAAGGAGGTGGTAACAAACTAAATACTGGATACGATTATAGTTATAGGAACTCAACAACGAGCGTTTGCCTTCCTTATTTATGGCGGTGAATGTAAAAACAGACTTGATATCATTCAAAATATACCTTTAAATAAATTGACATGAAAGTTACTTTTTGAGTATATTTACATTTATTCACAAGCAAGAATTATTCTATAAATCCTATCATTTTGTTCCATCGAGCTAAACGATACGAGTATGTTTGAATCAAAACGAAACGCCTGAAATTTAAGTACGATTAGTAATATTCACATGCATTTAACTACAACAAATATTCAATTTAAAATGGATAAAAAATTCGTAATAATTTATACTATTCCTAAATGTAATTTATTTAGAGGCCGTATCTTTTTCTGTTTTTCAGTTTTGCAGTCGCTAAAATTTTTTTAATAATCTCGAATTTACCATACCATACCATACCATCAATCCGTGTTTCTCCACTACTGGATATAGGCCTCTCTCTTCCACGGACTTCCGCTCTTCTCATCCAGCCATTATCGGCAAACTTCGGTCCATCTGGCAGGAGGGCGTCCCACACTGCGCTTCCCAGTACGTGGACTCTATTGAAACACTCGTCTACCTGGTTGTCGGTCCTGCGGCAATCCAATCTTGAACTTGAACTTTCTTTACTAACTATTTTTGATTGTAAATTATTGAAACGGCGTGTTCATTTCCACGAGTACTTACAATACAACCAATCTCATTACGCTGTACAATACATAGACTTCATGTTACAGATTTGATATATTTTGTTATATTTCGTATAAAATGGATTATGGGAAAAAATTGATGGAAAATTCTGTAAGCACGATCCTGATGTCTATCAAAGACAGGAAAATGTGGTTTGAGATTTATTGTTTTTTATGTTCTTATCTACGAGACGCAATTTTTGTTTTAATAATTGCATCTTCTAGCCAACTTTGACGCAAAATGAAGGGAAGTAATTAGGAAACACATTATTATTTACAGTTTCAAATGTTTTTAAAGTCAATGAAGTTCATTTCATTTGGAAATCATTGTTTCTACAGGTGTGAATTTTTATACATTCTAAAACTTACATTTTAGAATTTATAAAAAATAAAGTAAAGTTCTAAAATAAAATTGTGATGTATCAATAAAGTTTAGTTACATGGTGTCCCACTGCTCATAAAAGGCTCTTACCCGACGATGGGAAGCAAAAGAGGAAGAGTTAGGATGTTAGCAATCTATGCATAATTTTGTATGTAGGAATATGTTTGTATTTTCTCTGTAATCCTAACACATTTGAAACGCATATAAATCTTCATACTATCTTCTTTTTCGTGTACTTCTACTTCAGTATCGAATCAGCCTACAACATCCCACTGCAGAGCACAGGCCTGCCGTGGTAAATTACTGTGACGTTTCGGACCATAATTTACCACGCGAGCCCATTTTTTAAATTTTCGAGCATATGGGTTTCCTCACCATATGTTCTTTCAATGAACCCGTAGGTACTGTAGATGAAATTCAGTGGTTCGGACTTGGGACTTGAACCCTAGATTATCATGGTTATAATAGTAGTGATAGAGGTGTGATATAAAATGAAATAAAATAATTATACGAATACATAGAGTATAAGTATGTGTTCTAACCTTTATAGACTCGTGAAGTTTTTTCAATCTGTAACAAAAACAATTCTTAAACTATGTGATCCAAAATCTAATCAGGTACAAGATAAAGGTACAGAGGAACGTACTCGTATGGGACTAGCAATAGACTTATCAAGTCGTAAAACTGAGTAGGTAACAGTTTATTGACCCTAAACGTGTGTTATCGTTACATTTGCATAAGACCGGCTATACTTTCGACCTCGTGTTGGCACTAACCCTCCGTTTTTACGAGCTTGATGTGTCTATATCACTATACGGTTTATATGCCTTCGTAATACATCAAGAAGAGCTTTTTTATCTGATTAACTTTAGTTTGTTTATATGAGGACATAAGTTCACAAAGTAATGTATATCAAAATATGAAATGGACTATGAAGATTGTTTTACAGAATGTGTAATATCTGGTGTTCCCCATTGTAGAGTTTATATAGGCCCTGTGTCTTGGGGAGCATCACACTTCTTAGTTCTAATTGAGTTTAGTAAGTAGTTAGTAAAGCAGGTCGATACAAAACTATAAATAGGAATAAAATTAACAATCTTTTATTTATGAATAAAATGTTATATCAGTTGTTATTCTGTTGAGAATGTTGATTATATCATATATACGAGTATACCGGGTGGAAAATACGAACGAGACATGGAATAAAATTACATTAAATATTGAAGATATCAAATTTCACTAAAAGGAAACATTCTTTTGTTTTTTAAAATAAGAACAACCGCATTCAAACATTTTTTTAAAAAGATTACCTGAGCCGGGAATCAAACCAACTAAAAATGCAAAAAATAGACAGTCACTATTTTATTGAACCAATCGATAGGGTCTATGATAAGGATAAAATCTCTCGAACGAACATTGTATCTTACAATTAAAGAAGACCACGAAATCTAACAATTCGTATATACCGACTAACTAACATCCTAAACTAGACTGCTTAGACTGCTTGCTAGTTAAAGTCTTTTTATCATTTTCTTAGAACTCCACGATAAGAGTACCTAAATAAAAGAAAAAATAATGTATGAAGTATAATAAATAATCAGCTAAAAAAAAATCTTTTATAAAATACAAGATAATTAAAAATATTATATATATATGCCCCTTTCTTAGACGAAACAAGTTTAAAAATAGAATGTTTTAATTTGTAAATGGCGTGAGACTGTAATTTTGAAATTGGAACTAACATCTCGATAATCTGTTGTCATTTTTCTTTGTTTGCTGTTTGTGTTTATTTTCCGGCTATTTCATAATCGTATTAATAATGGCTTATCAGGAACCATTTAATTTGTTAGAAGTTTAATTTTTAAACCATAAAAGTCCCACATTAACTCTACAGTGGTATGGAGAGAGGTATCCGGATAGACAAATACCGTCTAGAAAACTTGTTGCGAATGGTAAAAAATTTAGTAGATGTTGGAAGTTTCAAGAAACGTATACAGCCTCAGTCAGTATAACGCCCTCAGTCCCGGTCGAATTTTCCACCCTGTATATGGTAATATCATATCATACCACACCACACAATTTCACACCAAATTTCGCTGTTTTAAGATTCTCTATAAATAGAATAGTGTTCCAAAATCTGATTTTTAATATTTTTTTTACATAGAATTGATGGCAGACGAACGGGCGGGTCACATGATGGTAAGTGGTCACCGCCGCCTTTTGGTCAACAAAATAAAGCAATAACGAAAGCAATAACTACAAGCGAAAATTATATTCTTAGTTCCCTTTTCTCGGTTATTACCACATTTTATCATAAAAAAATATTTGAGTTTCCTTGAAAGTAAAGTAAAAATAGCCCCTAATTTATAACGGATAATTAATATCTTTGCAATAAGTCTAATCACGTAATCAACACAAAAGACATTTAGCGAGTCTGCTAACTCGATAATAAAGTTTAAATTGTGTTTGAATTAATTTTTTCCAAGTCTCTTCGTGCTCCATTGGAACAATAATCCTTGTTTGAATGCTTCGTTAATCTGCATTAATTCAGCTATTTGAGGGGATTTAACAATGGATAATATTTTGTGTAAAAATCTCTTAGAAATTTAAAAGAGCTCACTGCTTAGTTGTTACTATGTTAACATTTATTTATTTATCATACATTTTACTGCACATTGTAGTACAAAAGGCGAGCTTAATGCCTTAAGCCTAAAGACATTCAATTTAACGCATTCTCTATCAGCCATCCTTTGGGTTGTTCCGATTTTGGGGGGTTCGAGAATGACTCAAACGAGATGGTATGGCAAATATAAAGTGAACTTAAATGCTAAAATAAATACATTATTTTTTATAAAATATCCACATAAATTATATAAATAGATAACAAAAACCTTTTTTTTTAAGGGAAAAAGGTAGCAGACGAGTATACAGTCCACCCGATGGTAAGTGGATACTGTCGTCCATGGACATCTGCAATACATGCCAACGTGAGTCCGGAGTGACAAATGTTGGCATGCTCCGGATACGCCGCCTACCTTTGAAGATTTATGACTGAATTTGAAGAATGGGTTGGGAAAAATGGGAGGGATAAGATAGGATGAGATGAGAATGGGCTCTGGCATATCTCACTCAGTACCGAAACAAGTACATATATTGGGAGAACAGGATATTGAACTTTAGTGAAATCTTGCAAAATACCTAACATATGGTACTTTTATTTTAAAAATCATATGTTAAGACATGTTTCTATTTAATCTTAAAACAATGAAATTTCACTTAGAAAATATGAACGAAACATAAGAAGTCTTCCTTTGTTTAGATTACTTCACATATTTGCTGTCTTATTACCATTTAGATAAGTACATAAATCTATATGTAAACGCTCCCGCCAGTCACAATATAAGAGTAAATTTCATTCCAGTTTATAGTTTTCGGTATACAAATAAGTTGATTGCGATGGATGCAGTAAAAAGTCGCAGTTGATTGTGTTTAAAACTTGCATTTGCACTCACTTACAGAAGTTAGCAGTAGACCGTGAAGCAAAATGCGCGGAATTTTGAACAACAAACTAATTTATTGAAGCAATGCCGCTCCCGCCGGCAATTTCACTAATGATAAAATTTGATATTCCCACCAAGTAACTGAAATGAAATTCCTAATATTTCTAATAGCACTTCATTATGAATAATGTCGTTTCAAATTTTGTTTGATCCATCAAGTTCAATTAATACTACAGTACCATACAATAAAATATAAGTAAAAACAACATAAATAATAAATAAAATAACAAAATAAATAAACTAATAGATATAAGTAATAACAAAATAACAACACTACATTTACTATTGATTTTACGTAGCCTACATTCTTTATAGAAATGATTAAAGTGATGGCGAATAATTTAATACCAATAGAACTTACGACCAATTAGCCCAGTTGGTAGTGGACCCTGCCTGCTGTGCAATAAATTCCGGTTTCGATTCGTGGTCGAACAAACATTTGTTTAAAGACAAGTGTTTGTTCGGGTCTGGATGTTGTATGTGCTGTATTCGTCTTTGTATGTGCCTCTGGACCCACGACATAGGAAATCCTAGTGTGGGCCATCGCGTGTGGTGTGGTGTGGGGTGTGTTCGTCTCGTAAATAAAAAAATAAAAAAAAAACCTGAAAGGGTTAAAGGATTTACTGTCTTTATGGTAATAAATAAATTAAAAGTCAAATCTTAAAACAAAGCTCGTGCTTGAAAATTCTATCCGTATGTTTACTGTTACGTATGTAAGAGTATGTAGTAAAAACTTGGGGATTTAAGACCATCAAACGTTAAAAACTTGGACTATAACGCTCAGGAGCATTTAGCGATCAAGTCTTAAAGGTTTATTAGCGCTCACTCAGCGCTCGAGTGATGAACACTCAGCCTTCATACAATTTTTAAAATAAGTCATTTTATGACATATGAGACAACAACATATGAGATAGGCTATATAAATTTAGGCTGAGACGAAATCATACCATGCGATTACGTTCTGTGTTTGTTTTGCATAATTTAATGAGTAAATTAACGATACAAGTGTCATCTCCAGTCAACCTAATCAAACGCCGCGTCATTAGTTTAGAGTAGTTCGAGTTAAATCTAATAACACATCCCTATTTGATTGGCATTAATTGTAACTAAAGAGCATCAAAGACTCTCTCTGTGTTAAGCAGAGATAAATTCACAAATCACTAAACACGGTGTGGTTGAACTTGAGTCCCGTGGGGACCCGTCGTAACTTAGCCTCAAACCTCTTACAGTGAGCAAGTTGCTTTGCTTAGTTCACTTAAATTGTTTGATGTTGATTAATACTGCGTACGTCTACTTTATATAGATAACCGTACCTCTATTTGGTCTAATTACAGCGTATTGTTCCCCTTTTGTGTTATTAATTACAAATCATTTGTTAGCTCTGTATACGATCACAGTAATGCGGGTCTTGTAGAAGACGTTCTTTTGTTTTTAGTTAACTACGGTTGGTTTCGTCAATTACATCAATTAAATTCATCAGAATATAAATATATAAATATTTTTGTTCCATCTTAGCATGTGGTCCACCTATTCCTTTGCGACATTCGCCTACCATTGGTGAGAAAATAAAGGACCCATGACGTCGTGAGCCATGCGCTCGAAAAGGACTTGGAAAGGAATTGTATAGCGTCCACATAATATAAGTCCAAATTGAAGGTGTCTAGGAGTTAATGTTGACTAAGTGTAGTGTGGTGCCAGCAAGAACAACAGGAGCAGCAGGTGAAGAAAACACGTAAGCGCTTCCCATCTCCTTTTGTCATTTCCATTTTACCAGCATTTCTAAATACGAGATACAGTTCACATCACCCGGTTAATCGTCTTCGTGCCTCGTAGGATAAATATCCTTTGACACGTCGAGGGTATATCGTTGAAAATATTTTCAAATAATTTTCTGCGCAAATAACACTATGATTCCTTCTCTCAAAAAACTTATTAACAATTATTAACTTTTAATTATTACTGGTGTTTGAGTGTTAGTCAAGTAAATGTCAAGTGTTAGTACCAAAAATAAATAATATTTTCTAGTAACGAGGCTTGGATATTTAGTGAAGAGAAGCGATAACACGAAAATCTTATAACTAAACATGTCAATCTGTTTAAAAGTTACGATTCGGCTGTGCTTATGTTTCAAAACCTAGTGTTACAGAAATAACCAGGAAAGAGCAGAACTGCTAAAAGATGCTTATTTTTAAACCCAGAACAAGCCTTTGAGAAATTTCTACCAAAAACGATCAGCATGTAAAGTGTGAAATTGTTTACACTAACCTATAAGCTCGCACACCTGAATAAACAATGAGTCTCCCGAAACAAAATAAAAGGATATCACGAAACACGCTCTCGACAGAAGCTCCCGTCACCCGACGAGAACATAATTCACGAAAAGAAAAATTACAATAATAAAATGTAAAACAATTTACAGTTGAAAGCAGGCGGCTGAAATGAAGAGGGACAACATTCATCAAGACTTTTATAAATGATTTTTAAGGTACAACGACTGAATTGCTAATGAGGGCCCGTATTCGGGTCTTTGTTCCAGCATATTCATTACCTGTTCCCATCGTTGTTTGTTAACAAAAAAGTGTTTATTGTTTTCCACCATACCCTCTAGAGGGTAAACAAATAATATCTATAACAAATTTAAAGTCTGACGAACTCGTCAGACAACACACAGGAAGATAATTAGGAAGCAGGAGGAAGCAAAGCAGGAAGCAGGCGAACATAATTTATAGAGCGTTATGAGTCTAAATTATTGCATACAGGTGTATCGTCATAAAATATTTACAGGCAAATCTACTTTTATAGCATTTATTCACACGCAGGCGTTAACGATAATCAGTCAAGAGACGGTCCGAATCTGGGCTGAAATAGTACCGACTACGACTGGTTTAAGATTCGTGTGCATGGACTGGGAGCAACGATGATCACTCTTTTTATCTAGTTTTCTCTGCGTGTCCGAACTAGCTGGCGTTGGAGCTCTTAGGCTTGCTGCACCCCACATTTTTTTTTGGCTGTGCGCCTTTTGCGTTCACTCTAAACTAAAGATGTTCGGTGATTCTTGAAAGGCCACTAGGGCCACAATTTCGTTATTCAGCCATTTCGAAAAAATCAACCCCACATACAGCAACGTTATCGGTTGAAGAACCCGCGGAGCAAGCCAGTGTAATGTAAGTTTGGAAATTGACGTTTTGTACCTTTGATACTTGTAACTAGAAAAGAAAGCGAATTAATGTGAAAAATATTTTTTCAAATTCATTAGAAATTTGGGTAGATATATGAGTTTGAGACAATTTAAAGTGGCTTGCTATTGCTATCTCTGTCTCACATGTATGAATGTACCTAATGGCACTACTATACACTACTGGCACTATTTTGATTTCACGAATCA
Organism: Sesia apiformis; assembly: GCA_914767545.1. Taxonomy (NCBI): domain Eukaryota; kingdom Metazoa; phylum Arthropoda; class Insecta; order Lepidoptera; family Sesiidae; genus Sesia; species Sesia apiformis. Next base: position 11,360,125 of record OU611953.1, read on the forward strand.
ATTTCGAGTATCATTAAAAAGTAAACAACCCTATTATGAATAAAAATATCAACTACTTACTAGGTTTCTTGATATTTGGCCATCGCAAAACATCGTTTGCCTACCAAAGTGGAATCACTTTTTTTTAACTTTATAAAATAATCCAACATGCAGTAAAACTTTACTGAATTGGTAAGTAAATATACTCGTTTTTGAATATATCTTAAACGACCCTAGAGTTTCTAAAAAAATATTTTATTCCTAAACATCGCTATTAAAAATGTATTTATGTAACAAGCATATCTTGATATTGGCCCTTCATTTTTAATGTTGTTAGGATTTTTTATGATATAAAGCCGATTCAATATAATGATACTTGTTATGCCTTCTTCGTGAATAAATGATTGGGTATCATTTGCATTACTTTGATGTGAAGTTATTCGTTTCAAATTAAGTGTTAAGAATTTTATTTTACGAACAAAAATGTTTTACGAAACGTGCGGGTTTTGGATAAAGTTTCAGATAAAGGTTTGAATAAAGTTCTTGTTTATTAGTAAATGGCCGAAAAACAGACAGTTCCATTAGTATCGCTCAATTTGGATAGTTTTTTTATGTTTTAAATGCCAACGAACAAGAATACAATACTAGAATGGATTGGAAGAAAAGGGGTGAGAAGAAATAAAATTTAAAAAAGCCTCAGTGCCTCAAAGTGCGCCTCAAAGTGAGTCAACTAATCTTAATACAATACAAGACAGACGCGTGACTTATTAATCTTATTATGGAAAACCTTTAAGATCTATTAAAACGAAACAACTTTTAAATTTAACCAAAGAAAAACGAAAGCGAGACGCAGGAAGACGAGGTCAAATACGAAAAACGTAAAAGATACTTCAGATGAGAAGTCCAACTAGCTAACTAAATGTCGGCTTGATGGCATGGAGTGAAAGGACTAGGTAATTGTCGTAGACCAGAGAATTTGTTAGTAGGGAGGGACACCTTGTACTAAATCCTTAGATTTTTGTTATTTACAACACAAACTAAGATAAACCTTATTTCTAACATGCGGTGTTTGTCTAAAACTGGCTAATTCAGTATAAAGTTCCAAGTTGGTAGCTTTGAATCTAGTTGAAGTTAGTTACAGTTAGTTCTCGCTAAGGCTTATTGCTGCTTTGAACGGATTTAACACTACAATTGTGAATATTGTAATACTTCATTCGTTAGATAGAATATTCATCAGTGCTGGTTCCAGCAACATCATCAATGTTGCTGGATGAAGTCTCCAAAGAATATAAGTTAGCCTGTTGTGCATCATTTTCTTAATTCCTTTTTATATGTACAAATAAATATTTATGTAAAGAATAAATAAATAAAAAAATTATGCATTATGTGAAGTCTTCTGTTTTTTTAAATTCACTTTGGACTTAATCATTATATACTTGTGTATACAAATGTGTATATTTACATATATGTATATGTATATACTGAGGGTCTATTTCACGATCTCTGAGTAAAGTTCTGAGTAAGCTAACCGACAACTAAAGTGACCGGTAATTGTAGTATCGCAGTTCACCAAGTCCGAGTATCGCTCATCAGTGAAATCAATCAGAGATACTAGACAGTCTTAATTGCCGATTAGTAATAATTGTTAAGAAATAAATCGTAAGGTCGTGAAATAAGTAAATAAGTGAAATTAGTATGCTATTTATGAAGAAAACTAAATGATTCTAAACTACATGGAAACGATAATCAATAACAAAGAGTTCAATGGATATAATTAGTACATTATGTGATTATCTAATTTATATTCTTGAATCGCCAGGAAAACTTAAAAAAATATTTTTAAACCTTAAAAGGTTAAATATAAATTCTTTGTTAAGAATAAATTCCCCACGATATCCTGTCGCCTCTTAACATTTAATACAACACAGGTTAACGACCCAAGACACTAATAAGAATATTTTAAGTATATTTCATTGTAATATTTAAATATTGTTCAATTGAAGTACCTAATGGGGTAAAGGATACATGTATTTAATTTTACATGCCTGTAACTGTGTTACAAAGATTTTTACTCTGTTGTATATTATAAAGATAAAGCCACAAACTCATTAAAAATATTAAAAAACGTTGAGAACAAAAATGCACGCACGTTTATTTTCTGAAATGAAGTCGCGAAATGCAATTTATAAAGTGTGCGAAATTGCAGAGAATTTTTCGATACATAAAACATGATTTCACAAGTTTGTGGACAGAGTGAGTGTGAGCGGTGAATCCGATCAAATATGGATAGGGAAATTCTAGCATCGGCAGTTTCCGCCGATGCAGCCTTTTGCACCCTTAAAAATTGGCTCGTCATTTCCTTCGAGTGGTTTTACGAAGAATGGATAGCTCTCGTCATTTTTCTCTAAACTGTTGAAGGAGGGCACAATGAATAAAAATTAAAAGGTAAGTGCTCATTATTCGCATTTTATTAACTTATAAAAATTTTGGTAAAAAAACCCGTTTTATCCTACTTTGAATGATTAATGGTAGTTATTGAATATTTTTTGTACACTTACTTTAATAATATTTTTTTTAAATAACTACTGTTTGAATTTTACTTGTATAGAAATAAATTAGCTGACGAGAAGGCAGTTCATCAGAAGGTAGAAGGTGATAAGTGGTAAGTTTCTAAAGTTAAGATTTAGAATCTGGAATCAACTGGAATGACGAGAATAACTCCGGAAATTATGCCTATTACAAGAAGCTAGAATTATCCATGCTGCTTTCATTTACATTCCGAATGCACCACTAAAAATAATCGATTTAATTTAATAGGTACTAGCTTCAACATAAAATAAACACACATCGCGCCTCATTACAGGCTGTTTGAGGTTCGTCCAAAAAGATAAACTTTTAAAACAAGCGCCCTGCTACGATAAATGCAAACAGACTCGTTATAGCAGAGCTTTTGTGTAGACGTAAGTAACACACTTTAGAAAAAAAGAAGCGTAGTCGAATTACTTTATTAACTTTTGTTTCTAAAGACCAAAAGTGTAGTGTGGTGAAAATAAACATTACACTGACAAACAGATGAAATGTAACTCTAGGACGTTGTAACTCTAATCATAGTCATATCATCAGTAATCAGATGATTACTTTGTTTCAGGCATTTCGTGAATCTACGAGTATCACGTTACAGTCTATTCTGATATTATACTACAAAATATTCTAAAATTTTACTTACCCAACCGGTAAGAAAGCTCACGAAGTGAAGTTTAGTTACCTTAAAACTATGTAAATAGGTATGCGACAATAAATTGTGAGTCATCTTGCCCAATTCTGACCTAAAATTTGCTGTTCAGCCTCAAGGCTACTAAGCTCAAGGCCTCAGACTCTAAAGCGTCTGAAATTATAGCCTTCAGTATTCCAAAATCGAGAAATACATCTTTCAAGGATTCATCGAAATTGCTTCTATAGTGACTGTGATTACCCTATTCACAAATTCACCGGCAGACAAGATGAGGGACACTTCCTTTTATTCTATACAAGCGGCACTTACAGACTTCGGCTGGTCTGGACTCAATATTCGAGAGAAATTTTACTCTGACTTCATAATTAAAGTTTGTGCTAACTTAATTCACTTAACCTTAAATTTATTCTCAAAATATCCATGTCAATTGGTGAAAATTGGAAAGTAGTGACTTCGTTTATCAAGGTCGAAGAGGGAAGCAAGAAGTAGTAAGTATTTTATAGATATTTCTTCTAGTTTAGCCTTTGAAATGTTCTCTTGCTGAGCTTGTGTACCACTTGTAAACAAAAAGGCTGTTTCCCTTCCGACCGCTACAGTCGATTGGAACGCAGCACACGTCGGTAGTGTATACAGGTTGCGTCATCTAAAATTGATGGCATACGTTATAGCAGAGACAACACATGTCGGTGGCCTCGACTCGTGACCGTAAACTCTGCGTCACTGCATGTGTACTCAACCGAGTCACAGAAGGTATTCAAGACGCAATGCAGTTCTACTAAATTAACCACTCCCACTCACTAGGTCTTACCACTATAGCTCACCAGACAACTTTAATAAAACGTTTCAATTGAAATTATGAGCGTATTGCGGCTATATTAATCATTCACTACATTATTGTCGCATTTACTGATTCTTCTACTTAGTGAACAGTTAGAAACTTCTTGTAATTTCTCAAATTAGAATTCTCCAGCGTATCGAGATAAAGTTCATGTACTTTCAGTAGGTCACACATTAAACTCCCAGTTTCCTAACCTACTCGTAAAATTAAGTGCATTCGTAAAGCTGTAACGTGTAACCTACGTGAAGGCAGCACACATATTTCCTTGTGGTTTCGTATGCTTTAAGAGAGAATACGATAAGATTGTCAATTTTAAGGAAAAATTTTAATGATTTTTTTCTCAATGCTATTTTGGAAGAATAAGTAATTCCTTCGTGTCTAACATTCTTTCTAATATACCGAAAAATAATGTATTACCATAGAATAGCAAATAGTACTAACGCAGTGAAGGCTCACTATTGAAAACTGCCTATACATATGCCTATATACAAAATATATATACTATATACATATATACAAAAATATGCCTATCAGTATTAGTCGCCGTTCTGCATGAGCTGCATTGAATCTGCAAATCAACAAAGGGTTATCATACAGGAGAGCATCGGCGCTTGCGTTAATTAAAATTGTTCTGGTCGATTTCTGTGGGAATATTTTCGTACATAGAGTGTAGAATATCTAAATTAGCTAGTTAGAGGCATGAATATTTGATTAGTTAAACTAAAGCAGCTTACTGTGTTTCCGTAAACAATCTCCTGATGATTGACCAGATATGTTTTAAGGTTGGGATCACCAAAAGATTTTAAGCTATTTATTATCCCAGCGTGACGCCAGAACATATGATGTTTATGCCACGGAGCACTAAAAATAATCACAGCTTTAACATTCAAAAATATTAGATATATTATCTAAGAATAATAAGCTTCTTGGCAATACAATTTGGCACGAACCTGATAACTGTTCTGGTATGATTTGTATAAGTAATTGATTCCAATGTTAATCTCGATATAAGAAACTAAGCCTCGTCATCGTGGAAGACATATCATCATGACTCATGATGAGCCACAAAATAATCAGATAAAATTATTTATTTAATAATTTATTGTACGCATATAACATGAAATAAATGAAAAAGGAAGAAAAAGGAGAGATGTACAAAAGGCAAGCTCATCCCGTGCGGAGATTTCCTCAAGCGGACGTGCGAAAGTAGTACGTACGGAAAATTTGTATTTAGAATAGTACAATAATACTAACGAAATAAATGTTTCTTTTATTCGTATGTATCCCATAATAAGAAGACTAAAAATGTAAAAATAAGAGAATGCAGATCGTGCACAATGATGAATAATGCTTGTGTAATAATAATCAGTGAAAATAATCTCAAAATTGAAACTTGATAATATTTTAATATAAAATTCCGTAACATGATTTATTTATCATGTATTCCAATATAATACAAATATATATGTCAAGAGTATGTAAACAAAAGTGATAACAACTCGGTCGAATGAACAATATTCAATTCCCTACAGTAATAGGTCGTAAAATTGTATTACGGCCTGTACAAGTTCGAGCGGATATTAACATTATGTGTATGGCACGTAGGATATTACGCATATACAGTACACAATCTCTAATTTAGTTCCTGCCGCAGAGCTAGACATCTACTTTAAATTTTAAGTACTTAACAAAGCGGACGATAGCAGTATCTATTAAAAATTTTTTTGTGTTATCGATTTCCACGGGTGTCATAAATTACAAAAACAAATGTCCTTTCATGTTATAAGGACACTGCAAATTTCCAAAACATTTTTTATTCTTGATATATGCCAATGATGGCAATAGCACAATGGAAATTCATATATAAAAAGCCTTCAGTAAAGGAAACAGCTGCAAATCTGACGGAAAAGAGCTCTTTCATTCGAAAGAAATCGATTCAAAATAGAACCACTCAGTTAGAAGTGGCGTCGTTTGACAGATTTCTAGGGACGCCGTTTCTTTTTCATATATGGCAATTAGTACATTCTGCCAGTGTCAAGTTTTCGTCGTAATAAACAATTTCAAATTCCAAAACGTATCCTGTCATTGTTCAGTCCCGTCGAAGTAAGTCGCTCAGTAAAGTGATAGTAGTTTTACTGAGGACAGAAAGAGGACTCCTTGAAATGAGGCCAGTTGAAAAAGTGACGCCAATTCAACAAGTTAGTTATGCCACGAGGATTAAAACCACAGATGTAGAATAAGAGTATTTTGTTTGAAGGAAGACGATGACGTGGTTATTGGTCAGAACTCAGAACAGAATATTTAGACAGTTAGACACCAACAACATTTATTACGTAGTATATCATTGAGTTGTACTTTGACAAATCATTGAAAACTTTGTAGTGAGGAAACACAGCAACTACGTGTGATTTGATAATGATTGATCATACGACGTAAAAGTTTAAGAATATTGTTAATTGGCTAAGTAATAAGTATGTACGGCGGTCGATACACAGACACAATGGCATATTTAGAGTGTGTACAATATCAGGTAACTAATCTCGCTTATATAAGTATTATAACATGTACCTACATATATTATTATTACATTTAAGAAGCTGATGATATCAGTATCTTAAACGACCCACTCACTCTAAGGCGTCTACGCTAGTATTTCACGGGGGCCCAGTGCGTATTGGTGGATACACTGCTCCAGTTTTTTCTTAAATTCTGAAATATGCCGATTTCCTCAAAATGTTTCCCTTCACAGCTGAAATCACTTAGAATGTTTATTAATTTCATTGTTCGTCCGCATTTAATAAAATCTCTAGGTTTTTAGTTAAAACACTAATTTTAATATTGACCTGCGACATATGCATAAGTCAAAGCTTAACGCGTTCCATATAAAAATATACGGCATGTATGCTACTTAGGCGGACGACCACGGGACTTGCTCTAAAGGTAAAAACTTCTAGAATCCAAACAAAACAACAAAGCACTGTATGTTTGTATATTATCTTAGTTTTGTACACGTACCACGTACACGTCAGAAGACCTTATATATAACGACAGACAGCTAATTAAATGACTGACTGATTTTATAAAATAGAAATAACATGGTTATAATATAAAGCACATTTGAAATTGAACTTTCAAGTTAAACCAAATATTATTAAATTTCAATTGTCGAGGATGAAAAACGACTTCACAGTTATAGACTTATTATAATGAGTTAACCTTGACTTCCAAACTTAATTATAAATATGTGCCATGGAAATTGTAAGGGGAAGGCTTTCCGGTTACAACTTGTAACTGAAATTTAAATATTTATGTTAATTATTGTACCTACAATTAAAAACGTTTTTTCTTTAAAACTAATCAACTAATATTAAATATTAAAAATTTTGTATATTTTACTGACCTTTTTAAAATGTTTCAATTACACTGCCTTCATTCGTTGCCGTATTATTTATTAACAATCGTAATCACATTAATTTAAACTAAAATACCGATAATTTATATTCCATTTCTGTGTGCATTTTGTAATTAAACAATGGACAATATCAATCCGTAAATTCATAGCGAATCAATAACAGTGTTTCAAAATGAACATTAAATGGAAGATTCGAATTTGAACACATATTCTATTGGGCAGATAAAGGAAATTAATTCAAAATTAAGTTGCAAATATCAATGGAAATATTTTTCAAATACAAAGCAGACCCCAGATTTTTTGATTCAGTACGAGTATTTAGCATTTCTGTGAATATTAAAAATAAAATTTAACATTTGTTTATGTTAAACGTTTACATAAAAATTTTAACATATTTTTTTCGTTCATATTCCACTTGGACACAAAATTTTATATTGCTGAATAAATAGAAATACTTAGTTCAATAATTATATTCAAAAAATCATACATAGTTAATTGATAAATAAAAATGTTCAAACAAATCAAAATGATGTTTATGTAATTATCTAACTGAAGTGGGACGTACATTGTCATAATTATGTAAATAAATTCATGTTTACACTGAAATGTGTACGTCAAAACCGAGATATGGGTCCAATGTACGTCTCCGAGAATTAGCGAGCTACAAACTGGATTAAGTCTCCATATAAGACGGATTTATTATGAGTTTAGAAAACCGTATGCGCAAATTGAAAGGGATTTTCTCTAATCCTCCTTAGACGTAATCGGTACAGCCTTTGACGCCTTGTTTTACACGTGAATATCGTTAATTTTAATTAACGACCATTGTAATGTTACGTAACAACTGCTTGTTAGTTCTATACGGGAAGAGGTAGTAACAAAGGTATTCTTACACGTGACCTAGATCTTGTTGGTATGAATACGCAACTCTTCTTACCTTCCACGAGGAAAACGTAGTCTTTCTTATTATAATCATAATGAGGCCTGTTTCGTGTCTACCGACTAATTTATTCACTCCATAATAATATCATAGGTATAGCCTGACCAAGAAAATAAAAAACCTCGCCATGATGCGTAAAACTAATAGAACTAATAACTTCTACTGACAACATTAACTAGCTATGAAAAAAGCAAATGTGACGCCCCCAGAGCATGTTTTTTATTTTTCTGGTCGGGCTTTACTTATAAGTACATTTCTGTATATTACGGCGAGAGCGACAACAGTTCATGTAACTGGACCGACATGCAATGTATCGGCTGGATAAAAATAAATATAAATACGAACTTTTTAAAAAAAAGTCACTAGCTTGGCGGCGAGGGAAAACATTGTGAGGAAACATGTAGGTTTCCTCGAGACCGAATGCTCGAGAAATAGAAAAAATCTACAGTTTGTGTATCCGCACTGGACTCTCGTGATGGGTTATGGCCCGAAACCCGTAAGTGGTTTTACTAAAGGAGGCCTGTGCCCAGCAGATTTTGTTCAACCACGATAACAAAAGTTTAAAATTACTGTATATTTGTTCTGGTTAATTACGGGAACTAAGAATCCGACTGTGTATTTCTGTATTGTTTATAGTGATTATAGGATATGCTTTAGTAAGTATAAAAAATTAGTGAAGATGTCTTGAAAATTAGTCAATTTTCAGCATGGTAGGTGTACAAAATAATTAATAATTCTCTTGATTGAAACCAGATAAATCCAATCACTAGTTTCAGAATAACATTGAAAATTAAATTTCGAACGCTATTGACTGACTTCAATACCTATTATTCCCCAATCTTGTCGCAGAACATAGAGAGGGTTTGAAATGTCATACGACCACCCAAGTATGACAAGAAACCCTCATGTTCTGTAAACCAGTCCGCCCCTAACCGGATTATGAAGTCAAAGGTCTCAGAAATATGGTTAACTGGAGGAGCTACAAATAAATTATTTGTGTTGTAAGGTGTTGGCGACGCGTTCTATTGTAATTATTTTAATCTGTAGATTTGTATTTTGACATCTGTTGCATGTATACAATATGGACATTTCGTTGGAAGGGAGAGTACAATCGTGTGACGTTACGAAAAGCGATTAGTTGCAGATTTTTTTTTTATTATGGACGAAGGTGGCAGACGAGCATACAGTCCACCTGATGGTAAGTGGATACTGATGTGGATAGACATCCGCGATACATGCCAACATTAGTCCAAAATGACAAACGTTGGCACGCCCCCGGATGCGCTGCCTACCTTTGGATATACGAATGGATTTGGAGAAAGGGTTGGGGAAATGGGGAGGGATAGGATTGGAATGGGCTCTGGCACATCTCACTCACTACCGAAACACGTACGTACATTGGGGAAATAAGATAAAGTGGGAATGCAGTACACTTCAACTTGGATTGCAGTGTTGGATTCTATACCGCACGACGGTGATCCGTCGACATGATTTAAAAAATACGTTTAATTCCTTGTGCCTGTCGCAAATAAATTTCTTTTTCTATCTATCTAACGTTTTTAATTTGTGCAATAAGTTTCCACCATCCACAATAAGTACTTATACATAAATGTAATAATTGTACATGTACATGTGTAAATGTAATATGTACACAAATTGTAGTTGTACTTTATTATCATGGTATTTTATCCCTCAGTTAGATGTTACTTATATAATAACATTATTTGTGTATTAAATTTTTTTATTTCTTTTTGTACTATACTTCACAAGGATTTAGTTTATTTGTAACTAGCTCTTGAAAGCGGTTGGAATTTGCTTTTAAATGACTCCTATGAAAAAAAAAATATTTTTCGGGATATAAGTATCCCATATTCTTCTCTGGATTTCAGGTTACCTCTCTGCTAAACTAAATTGAATTATTTTCAGTAGCTTAGTTATCTTAACAAACAAACAAACAGACAGACAAACAAAAATTGTTGGCTTTATAAGATATATTAGTGTGGCAATGTGTTTGGGTATTAGTTATGTTGTTTTCGAAACAAGTTAATACATTTAAATTTATATTTGAAGTTACCACTTTACGAACGAACAGTTTACGAATAGCTTTTAAGCCTTTTGTACTATAACTATAAATAAGCTTCCCGAATAAATAAATATATAATAATTTTCTTATAAGATTTATCAGACTTAATTATTTTTTATTTAAAAATAATTAAAATCTCAGTCTAAATTACAGTTATCTGCCAATTAATCATCTCCTTTTGTGAAATCTTTACGTAATATACACGTTTTCAAAAGTGTACTATTACAAATTGACTTGATGAAGTTCTAGTGAGATTTACCGACTCGAAAAAAACATGTTCGTAAATGCCGCTTCTTGAAAGCAGTAATTCTGTTGCCAGGAGACGGACGGTCTCGTATGTAACATGTCGCAGTGCACTTATTCAATAATCTAATTCGATTCTGGGTGTAGGTACAGTTTCATGCTTTCTGACGTCTCGTTTAATATTCCATTTCTGTGCTCAACCATTTGTAACCGTGTATTTTGAGCAAATATACCTAAAATTTAATCTAATTGCATCAAAGGGTCGCAATATTTATTACACAGAATGCGTTCTGTGTGATGATGAATTAAAATATTTGAAATTTATTGCTTGAGAATTGACAGCACCAACGCTATACTTTAATTTCTATATATTTCATTTGTTTTACCTTCTATAGTACCATAACATATCATACCATCAGCCTATGTCTCTCCACTGCTGGATACAGGTCTGTCCTAAAGCTCGCCACCCCTCATGATCTTCGGCTCTTCTCATCCAAGTTCCAACCACTATAGGGGAACTTTTTCTTTTTCAATCGTCCACCTGGTCGGGGGCGTGGTATGTTCGTATTTTCCTAGAAGTCATGTTTGAAATTAAGGTACAATTTTAACTATACAACATTCCCGTGAATGAATAATTTATGTGTCTATTTAAACGGGTCTAAACGCGTATGTTTACCTTATTTATCTTACGCGACATTTCGGTTGGGTTGCACCAACCATGGACACGAGCTGACTGGATCAATAATTTATTCTAAAAGTATTTCAATTGTGTCTTCTTTGCGAAAAGTGAAATAGATAATTTAAACATATTACATTTTAAATTATTGTCATGAATGTAAATACCATCAAGTGTTACCGCCGCCCATGGACACCTGCAACACCAGGGGGTATGCGGGCGCGCCGCCGACCTTACAAAATTCTATTAATCCTTGTTTGGTTACAACTGGGTCTTTATCTACTTATAGAGCAGCCTCGGAGCTAACGACTGACTCAAGGCGGTCAGATGAAGACGGCATTGGATGTCGATTCCATTTTCATTCGACTTGAGGTGGCCGCTCGCCCTGATGCTGTCACTAATGAAACCACATTTGACTTCATTTATTACCGAGATTGGCTCTATTCATTTAATGATCATTCCATTTATTATTTTTTTCAATTTTTTAAAGAAACCGTAACCGCATACAACCCTTTTTCGACCACTACTTTACATGAGCCTCAAGACAATACAGATGAACATGAATGATATATTGTCTTTATAACTAATGATATATTATAATGATATATTGGAGAAATGTAAATGGAGAGAAACTTCAAACACTAGTTGGGCCTGACTATGCAGTAACATGTTTCTGGAAGCCTGGAGCCAACCTGAGAAATATATTAGAATATGACGATAACCTCTTAGAAAAATTAACTAAAGATGACATTATTATAATTTTAGGATGTATAAACGATAACAACCCGTACAATGTGCAAGTTACACTCAATTCATTTATGCTAAAGTCCAAAAATGTAAATGTGTTTATATCTGAAATTCCTTATAACAAATTTCTTAATGAGAAAAAACTTAACTACACTGTAAAATTTGTATGTAGCAAGTATGATCATGCGAAATTCATAGATATGAATTATAGCCAACAGATTCCTGTAAAAAGACGAGCTATGTGTATAGGTGTATAGGTGCTAGGTTCTTACTAAAAGACATATTGTACATTGAAAATAAAGCCAAATACATTCGCTATAAGTCTCAGAATAACCGTAGTATTTTAAAAAATGTAGGCATTCAAACAGTAAATAATTTGAATAAATCCACTCAAACAGATTGTAATGAAATTATTACTTTGAGCTCAAATGAATCATGTAATTGTAATGGCCGTCTAACAGTAAAGGAAACTTCCATGACTATAGATAAAAATGAATCTGACATAGAAGCAATAACAGGCAAAATTGGTAATGAAACATTTTTTCGTGATCAATAATGAAACGGAAACAAAAAAAAAGTATCCAATGATTGAACGTAGGATCTACTATCAGAATATGCATGGTGTTACCGACAAAAAGTATGACATGGAACTTTACCTAGATAGCTTAGAGAGGAGAATAGATTTTATTTGCATGACTGAACATTTTCTTAATAAAAATTCTATAAACATTTTTAATCTTGCAAATTATAAACTTGCGTCGCATTACACTAGGTTGAAGATGATAAAAGGTGGTTGTTTTGTGATGGGTCTTGAGGACGTAGAATATGAAGAAGTTCCCTTTTGTAAAAAAATAAAAAAAGAGGGGTGTTTCGAGTTGTGTGGAGTAAAAGATACTCGAACAAATGTGTACATTTGCTGCTGCTATCGGAGGCCAAAAGATGAAAATCTAAAGGACTTTATGGAAAGATTGGAAAAGTTCTTAGAACATTTCGTTGACAAAAAATGCATTCTGTGTGGCGACTTAGGAATTAGATAACATAGATTTAGGAAAGAAAAATTCTCAAAAAGACGATTTCCTGAGACTTCTGACATGCTATAACTTCAGGAATCTTTTTGAAGACGTGACGTACATAAGAGGTAATGCTCGCTCTTGTTTAGACAATATCTTGACAAATCTTGACAACGAATGTATTCCTAAGCTAGAGTGTGCGCTGGATCATAATGGCCATTCTGATGGGCATGCAGCTCTGTTCTGCACCCATAAAATGGAGGATCAAAATAACACAAATCAAAACCCTATTCTAGAGGTAGAAAGACGACAGTATAAAGCGCAAAACAAAAAAATTTTTCGGGACAGATTGCTGCAAATCAATTGGCATAACATGGGTCCAAATTGCTTCCTTATAAATTTAGTAAGTGTGTTCAAGAAGAGTTTTAAGAAAATACGAAGAAAAATTAGAGTAAATAAGTTAAGGAAAATAAATTGGCTTACAAAAGGCATTAAAGTTTCTAGCAAGATGAGAAGATTTTTAGTAACAAATATTAGGACTGGCTGTGAAGACTTCATTTCTAGGTATAAAAATAGGTACGTGAACATTTACAGAAAGGTTATTAGATAAGCAGAGAAGATAGCAGTACAGAGAGAAGTCGAAACAGCAACGAATCCGTGCAAAGCAATTTGGCAGGTAGTTAACAAACATAGAAACAAAGACAAGAGAACTATTACAAACGAAAAATGGATACTAAAAATAGATAATAAAACAGAAACAAACCCTGAACGCATAGCCGATATAGCACAGTAGCACATAGCATAGCACAGTACTTTAATAAAAACACCACGGAAAACCAACAAACAAGAGAATCAGCAGTTGAAATCCTCACAAAATACAGCACAAGAGTAAAAAATACGATGAAATTGAGAAAAATAGAAAGAATAGAAATTCTAAAAATGGTACGCAAAATGGATAATAAAAAATCATGCGGTTATGATGAATTACCCCTAACAGTACTAAACGATAATTTTGATATATTGGCAGGTCCTCTGGCATCATTGTTCAATAAATGCATGGAATCTAACACTTTCCCGGATCAATTGAAAATAGCGAGAGTAATACCTATTCACAAGAAGGGCACTAAACTAGAACCAGGAAATTACAGACCGATTTCGTTGCTACCCGTCTTGTCTAAAATATATGAAAAATTAATAAAGGATCAGTTAGATAAACACCTAAAAGATAACAGTATTATAAATGAAAGACAGTTTGGATACCAGATCAATAAAGGAACAGCGGACGCAATAAGTGCCTTTGTACAAGACATTATTGCGAAGTTGGATGCGAGGGCAAAAGTAGCAGGGCTTTTCCTAGATCTAACCTCAGCGTTCGATACCGTAGATCACCAGATACTCCTTGGGAAACTCGAACACTACGGAGTTAGAGAACAAGCCTTACATTTATTTGAGTCTTACTTATCTAACCGCAAACAATTTGTTGAAATTAAGACTACCAATAATAACCAAGAAAAAATACACAAATCCAAGATGTCTAATGTAACCAGAGGAGTACCCCAAGGATCAATTTTGGGACCAATATTATTTATCATCTTTACTAATGACTTATTTGATTTTATGAATGATATTGACGAGAAAAGTAAAATCATAGCTTTTGCTGATGATACCAACGCGGTAATATCAGGAAAGAATATGGACGATTTACTAATTTGACAAACAACATGCTCTTGGGGTTTGTGAAATGGTTCACAATTAATAACTTGACATTAAATATAAATAAGACTAATCTAATGCTGTTTAAAACTACTGCTAGAAATAAAGACATACTATGTGCAACAATTAATGACAAACAAATCGATTTGACTAATTTGATTTGACTATGTCAATATATCTCTTAGAAACAGAGCATGAAAGAGTTACGAGGCAAGCTACCAGAAGAAAAGACGTTCCAGAGACAGATAAACCGAGACTCTGTATAGCGGAACACTCTGTGAAAGTGCAAGCCGTTAAACTGTTCAACCAGCTGCCATTACATTTAAAGTCAGTAACCAGTGTGATTGTCTTCAAACGTGGTATAAAATCCTTTCTCCTTCAAAAATGCTATTACTCTGTAGAAGAATACCTTAAAGACGAAGAAAAAACAATAAAATAGAGTAGGCACATAATATTAATACTTAATAGGGACTTGCATATGAATTTGAACTTAGCTTTATAATTTATACCTAGTTTATAAGAAATTCCGACACAATATATATTGTTTGTGAAATAAATAAATAAATAACGCCAAGAGAAAGGAAGAGGAAGGGATAGAATGGGATGGGAATGAACTCTGGCATTTCTCACTCACTACCGAAACACATACGCACATTTGGGTACATTTCAAGGTACGAGTAGTCTTCTGTGAGAGAGGCGTTACCCCTGTGAGACGGGCCAGTCGAGCGCTCACAGTGTCTATTGGATTGCATAGTGCACTCTCCAGCTCAAGTCGTCTGCTAATCTGGCTGGAACGCGTCCCATGATACCGTCTATATTACACGTCTTCTACACGTGGTCTCCATTCGACGTTATAACATAAAAATGGACCCTCACAACTTTTGTGCACAAAGATTTACATAGATATAGTTTACTTAATAGATATAATACCCACTTAATGGTCTCATTAAGTAGGGCGTCGGCCGTCTTAGTAATTACGTATCCAGAACAATAGTTTCCTTTGTAAAATTCGTAAATCACCCGTTATCCGTGGGACTACAGCACTCCAGTTGGCAATACACGCAGTCCGCTAATGGTGTAGTGGTACGTGACGGGACTGTAGTACAGCGGTAATGTGCTGAGGTGCTGCGAAAACGCGGCTTAAATCTGCTAAGAACTCAAACGAGCTGTACAATGCTTAATTGCCCGTAAATGCAATTCCAAAATTAAAATTAAAGCGGAGAATTTTGAGATATTTTATTATAGCACTAGTATTGTAATTTTCTCATAATTTTTATATACTTACGAGTACTTTGTTTGGTGTTAAATATATTATAATATAGTAAGTATACTAACATATATTCTAAAATAAAGAAAAATTTCCTTGTTAGGTACTGTTTGTATTATAGATATGTATATTCTATATTATGTAAAAATATAAATAGTTACAAGCATACGATTAGTAACCAGGTATAAAACAAATGTGAATATCACGAATTCTTATAGTATTATATTATAGTACATTAAATAAACTAATCCACAAAAAGTAAAAAATAATCGATACACGCATTCTATATTATTATTGTTAGAGCGAGAATCATTTTGAGCTTCTGTTGCATGATCCGTATTTATAAAATACAATAAACTTGAATATTGAGCCATATATAATTACTAATTAGGTAGGTATACAATTTTATTTTTTTGTGTCTCATATAATAATTAATTAACTTCACATGTTTTCGGTTTTCAACATTACGTAGGTGATATAATTCAGAAACACATCCCTTAAAATCCTTTTCCTGTATTAAGTTAATGAATTTAATTTCACATAAAATTAGGCTGTTTTGAGTTAAGGGTTAAGAGGTTATATCGTTTGGGAAGAAAGGTCCTGGTTGCTGGCATAATGAACAGACAAAGCGTGACCTATTGACGTTACTCACAATAATAAGTACCCCTGAATATCCTGTTGAAAACTGGTGAAAGTATTAGTACTAGTAGTATCAGTATCAGTGTATCTAGTATCAGTGTTGTTATTTACAAGTCTATTAAATTATCATTTGAGAAGTAATTAAATCAGCTAATAGATAAATAATTAAACAAGTAGCAGAGAATACGAAATGGACAGCAAATCGATGGCATATGAACATATGAAACGTATGAACGTTTTGTTTCGGTGTTAACAGTATATAAAACTGATCTTAACCAAAATGCAAGAATATTTTTAATTCTTGTAATGCTTCTAATGGTTTGAAAGTCAACTCTAGTGTGCTGATTTTTCATAGCTGTTAATTACCTTCGTATTTATTACTTCTATATTGAAACACAGCAGAATGCTAGGCAGGTTATGTAGGTACCTAAGGAGTTTAATTCTCTTTTAACAATACAAAAGTATACAAAACCTCGTATTTCTTTTTCCTAAACTTAAACCTTAGGACTAAACCTTACTACTCGTAATGATGCACACACAAATATTATAAAAAGGTATAAAGGGAACATGACCGTAGCAGTCCTTCACCCGTAAAGTAAACATTGCCAGAAATACGAGTATAAGCAATAATATGATTCAATGCCACGGTCCCTTGCAAAGCGTATTTGATCGTTTGAAAACCGCCCTTTACATTTCATAAACGAACAAATAGGGCTTTTGATTTGCTAATCCTTATAAACGGAACTCGTAATATGAAAATCGAATATTGTAATATTATCTGTACTAGAAAATAACCTTTAGGTAAAGTAAGACATTCCTGATGTTTCACTGAGAAATGAATTCCTTCTTCAACATAATTCAGTAAGGTAGGTTTTTTTTTTTATAGATTAGTGGGCGGACGAGCAAGCGGTACCACGTGATGGTAATTGTTACAGCCGCCCATGGGCACCTGCAACACCAGGGGGTATGCGGGTGCGCCGCCGACCTTACAAAATCCTATTCACAGCTCTCTTGAAGAACCCCATATCGTAGCTCAATGGAAAGACCTCTTGAGGCAGTTCGTTCCACAGCCTACGGGTTCGCGGTATAAAATAATTTTTGGACCGAACAGTGCGCGACACCTCCGTATCGAGGAAATGCGGATGGACCGCACTTCTGTGACGGGAGGTGCGGTTGTAGAAACCCGAGGTGGGAATTATATTAAACAATTCTTCAGAGCATTCCCCATTGTACAGGCGGTAGAACACACAGAGAGACGCAACGTCTCTCCGAACGCTGAGGGATTCTAAACCGCTCGTGAGAGTGGGATCGTCGACAATACGAACAGCACGTCGTTGGATGGAGTCAAATGGGTCCAGTTGGTATTTCGGTGTGCCGGCCCAGAGATGAGAGCAGTACTCCATATGGGGCCTCACCTGAGCTTTGTAGAGCATAAGGAGTTGCCCAGATTTGAAGTACCGCTTCGCTCTGTTCAGCACACCGAGCTTTTTGGAGGCCATTTTGGCCTTATTTTCCAGATGACCCCTAAATTCGACTTTGCTGGAGATGTCGATACCAAGGATCCCGATACTCTCGAAGATCTTAAGAGGTATGCTCTGAAAGCGAGGTGCTACAACAAAAGGGTTTTTTTTAGCGGTGAATGCACAGACTTGCGTCTTACTGGGGTTGAAATCCACTAGGTTCAGAGAACCCCAAATCGAGACTAGATCTAAAGAGTCTTCGATTTCAGACACAAGCCTGGCGCGACTCTCTTCCACTTCGACCCGAGGGATGTTGGCGCGGCCCCTGTACAAGGCGTCTCCAGTACTGTCATTTGCATAGCAACGTATGTCACCAATTTGCAACAGATCGTTGATAAGCAGAAGGAACAAAGTTGGGGACAGCACGGAGCCTTGTGGGACGCCAGCGTTAATAGACATGGTGTCGGAGCAGCTACCATCGATAACGACTCTGATGCTCCGTCCAGTCAGGAAACTGGCAACCCATTCGCATAATCCCTCGGGTATCCCGAAAGATGGTAACTTGGAAAGCAGCGATTTGTGCCATACCCGGTCAAAAGCTTTCGCAATGTCTAGGCCTACAGCCAGAGCCTCGCCTCTACTCTCAATGGCGTCAGCCCAGCGGTGTGTTAAATACGCTAAAAGATCACCAGCGGAGCGATTATGTCGAAATCCATATTGACTGTCGCTAATCAGCTGGTGATCCTCTAGTGTGGAGTATGCATGCTACATTCCCACAGCCGCTGGGCGCACTCGACTGGCCACATTATCTCTCTCTCTCATAGAATACTACCTTAAAATGTTCCTACTTTCCTACTTCCTACTTTATCGTATTTCCCCAATGTATCAATGTTCCTTAATCTTCAAAGGTATGCAGCGCATCCGGGGATGTGCCAACATTTGTCATTCTGGACTAATGTTGGCATGTACCGCGGATCTCTATGGATGACAATTATATAATTTTTTATATAAGAAAAGTGTACGAGTAGGATACACATCAAAATTTTGTACATATGGTTCTCACGAATATATTACACAGGTCTTAAACGCCTACGTTTAAATATTTTATTTTTACCCACATTTATTCTATTTTACTAAACTATGGCATTTTGTAGTAAGAAATATTTTTAACGAGCCAAGTATATTTCGAAGTAAATATCCTATAAAATTGTAGAAACCGCCATAAATCGACGGTATCGAGACAGTGACAGATCAGATAGAGATCTCAGGGATAGAGAGATCTAATAAAGACAGTTGTTATCTTTTATGTTTTACCTTTTTTTTATGTATAGAGATTTGTCACTTCACGACTATTTTTTGCTAATTCTTTAATCACTTGAATATTGGTTAGGTCGGAACCTTTTTCTCAATATTAGTCTTCAGTTCTCTCCTATTGGTTTTGATCAGAGACAATTGTCGTTACTCCTTAACCATCTCGAATATTTTGAGAGACACTTATTGTATTAATCTCATTGTGGTAATAATCTCAAACCACTACTGTCGTTCAGACTGTCCAGAATGACAAACGTTGGCACGACCCCGGATACGCTGCATACTTTTCGAGATTTAGGAATAGATTTGGAGAAAGGGTTAGGAAAATAGGATTTGATGGGATTGGGCTTTGGCATATCTGAATTACTTCCGAAACATGTACTTAAATTGAGCCGATAGTATATGAAATGGGAAATGCAGTACATTTTACAGTAGTCTTCTGTGATAAAAGCGTAACGTTGACTCAGCGGCTGTGGGAATGCAACGTGCACTCTTCGCCTCCAAAATATACACATTACCTACAATATAGACCACATTCACTTAAAAAAATTAATTTACCCCTCTCCATCCCTATAATTAACCTACCAATTACTATTTCGCACGACCGCCATTATTTTATATTTGTTTCATGGGGCTACTTATCACGTAGTGACAAAAAATGTCCTTTAATAGTAGTAGTTTCTTCTTGCTTAGCCTAGCGGATAGCTCAGCGCTCAATTTTTTTTTGTTGTAATTTTATTAACTTTATAGTACTATAAGTTTGAACTTTGAGCTTTTAAAATGGAAACTCTTAAGTGCATAACCTTTCGTTGGTTAGAGAACGCATTGCTAACTGTCGTTTATGTTTTAAAAAAGCTATTAATTTCAAAGCGTCAGAATGAATCCTTAAATTGTTGTTCACGCCAGGCGTGAAAAGAATGCTTTCAGGACGAAGAGCCTTTTCACGTAGAGACAAAAACCCTTTACTGAAAGTATTTTCATATTTATTACTTAGGTACTGCTTATGAAATATATTTTTTCAATACGATTTTTTTTCATAGAAAAAGGCGGCAGACGAGGATACAGTCCACCTGATGATAAGTTGATACTGTAGTCCATAGACATCCGCGATACATGCCAACATCAGTCCAGAATGACAAACGTTGGCACTCCCCCGGATGCGCTACTTACCTTTGGAGATCAAGGAATGGATCTGATCAGGAGATCAGGAAGGCTGTCCCTGATGGTCATTCTATCTCTGATGACTGATGAGATTATAGATTATTATCAACTCCTGTTTTAATCTAATTATAACAATCATTCACGATAATGTTTAAAGACAGTATAAATTTAAATATTTATTTTGGTATTAGAAAGTATGTTGGTACTAAGAATCTATTACCAGATACGATCTATTACCAGATCTATTGTATATATGTTACAATATTATATAAAAGTTGGGCAGGAAAGTCTTATAGCAAAAAAATCTTCCAATAAATCTTTGGGCTATGCAGGACATGAAGTGGCACGTGAATGAGGTATGAGAGCGGAGTAAATAAATGTAACAAATATAGAAGATAGAAAAAAGTAGTGTAAGTAAATATTAATATATACCTATATATACTATAATATCTATATTTATGACTATTATAATACATATAGTATATAGTATATATGTATATATAAGGTCGATTATTTTCCCTTCTTAAGGATTGTCAAATGAAACTATGTTGTGTTGCTTCGGTATACAAAGAAACGACATATAAAGTTTATTCTTCAATCCTTTCTAAAATCTATTATTTAGCCTTACAATACAACCCTTACAATACTCTTATTTATCACAATACTCTTATACCTACAATTTGACAGTCAGCACGATTCTCTTTACTTGACGCCATATTGCCATATCCTACACTGTTTTACCGACACTATGACAGCTTCACTGACAGCGCGGAGCGCGGCAAAATTCAAATGAAAGAAATATATTTTCTTTACATACATACTAATATTTCAACTTACGTAGGGCTACTTAAGTAGGGATTTTTAAAATTTGCCACATTTTTTTCAAATCGTGAGGAATCAGTAATAAAAAAAAAGAGTATGTGATCTATCAATTTGCACCGGGCCCGCTTGTTGGATTACCACCCGAAACCCCCTAGTGATTTACTAGGGTAGGCCTGTGCCCTGCAGTGAGACGTTATAGGCTGATACATAATAATATACAAGTAAGGGTACATATCAAAATATATATCTTAGGAATAATACATGTACGAGTATATAAGTATACTTATGTATAAAGAATTGAGGTGCACAGTCGAGAACTGCCTACGCATTCAGAAAGCATATCCTTTTGAAACGCTACCGCTTTTCAATAAAATTCTAAGAATAGTACCTTCAACAACGAAAAAATATTAATATTCTACTCCTGTGATTGATATTAAAAATCGAAATTAATAATTCAGTTTAGGAATTATTAAATTTGGTTCTAGGCAATCGTCTGATGGCGATTATTTAAAATTGTTTTGAAGTGTGCAAATTGACACTATTAATTATTAATTAATCAAACATTATTAATCTGAACATAACTTTACTATGAAATAATACGATTTAAATTTTAAGAGTAACAACAAATTGCTCGTAAAACAATAACCGAATTGTCTAGTAAATTACCAAAGAACACAAATTTATCAAGGTATTGTTTGATGGATGCAATCTAAATGAATGCCGTATGCCGATTTACGGTCTATAGCTTGTGCTGAGACGGATACATGGGACCGCGCAGTTTTATCGCCTTGTTTTAAATTTTATTTTTTGTTTGCTTATATATGTTTTAATAACTTTTTAGAATAAGAAATAATTATGTTACGCGATCACTTGTGTGTGTGAAATAAAAAATCTATCTCTCTATCTAAATAGCACCAAGTTTATGCCCAATGACTGCAGTGTGAGCTGCACGTGGCTGGTGGATAAGAGAACACGACTACCTAATTATATCTATAAATACCCTACATACCTAGCTATATAATAAAACTATTGTAACAAAGCCGTGTCTGTATATTTAATATTTATTAAGAAAAGTGGTTGCAGTGAAAAGTTAAACGTACGAAAGATTCAAGGCCCAAAACAACTTTTTTTTTTAATTTTTATCTATCATACCGTCCATCCGTCTGTCCGTCTGAACTATGTTAAAACTCAAATATTAACATAGACTTGACTCTTTTATTGGCTCAGAATCCAGTTAGATTTTAATTGATTTTTTTCTTCCTTAAATTAATTAAAGCCAAGGAAAACCATGGAAATGTTGTTTACGTGAAGCACCGTGTTGATTTTATACATGTCGACATTAATTGATTTGTATTTTCATAATTAATTCTATGGTTCACAAACAATACGACGAGACAAAGTGCATTTCCAAATGCAGCGGTTCATTGTAATGTTGAAACATGACTATGAAGTGGACTTTGTAGACGCAAAAACGGGTTAATATTTCGTTGTACAAAACGAAGAGCGAGGTCGGAAAACACGCGGAACGAGAAACAAAGGAAAACCATCAACAGACGCGTCCAACGTTTACAACAATCGACTGTAGCCACAATGCTCTAATACAGTCCAGT
Organism: Sesia apiformis; assembly: GCA_914767545.1. Taxonomy (NCBI): domain Eukaryota; kingdom Metazoa; phylum Arthropoda; class Insecta; order Lepidoptera; family Sesiidae; genus Sesia; species Sesia apiformis. The sequence continues at coordinate 11,383,268 of OU611953.1, forward strand.
AAGCGCTTAACATATAACGTGAAGAGATAATCAGGAACAACACATTTATATTAGATGAAATTTGTGCCTGAAAAGTGACAGGGAAGTATTTGGCCTTCTTACCGAAATCTAATCCGTCCCAGTAACAAAATTAGAAAATAAAGAAAAGAAAGTTACAAAAACAGGTATTTCAAGACACGCATCCCAATATTTGTAAGCGGGCATCGTTACAATTCGACGAGGAGTATGAAGGGATAATTAAAAACAATACGCAAAAAATCAGATTGTTTCCGTGGCTAAAAATACTAAAAAGCAGAACTGTATTTAGGAAAATTACTTTGGATAATCTAAAACCGAAAATTAAATATCACTGTAACAAAATATGACTAACGTGAACATGAAATGTTACAAAGATACAAAAGTTACAAAGTGATACTTATATCACTTTGTATATAAAATATCTGGCATATGAAAATATTTTCCTGGTTAAAATGCTAGTAAAAACAAAGGACAACAACAACAACCAGATAAAGAAACAACAAATCAAATTATCCAAAAAATGGGATCATAACCCAATGGTCTAAAGAAGAATGACAGGTAGATAAATATTTTAAAGTTATTCTCTAACGCAAATGACGCCATATATTGGTAAATTAATTTGGTAACACCAAACCGCGTTAGCTGTGTTAATTTAATGAGCTCCCAAACAAATGACGAAGGTGGGACCCTCACATTATCACGGAGGCCCGGACCACGGTTAATATGAAAATGCGGGTAACCACCGCGAAAATATGATGGCATTAATATAAATTGCACTTAGCCCGGCGTTGGGAAAAACAACTATTAGGGACGCTAAAAAGGAATACAGAAAATGGGTAGCATAATGCGAACTCGTCGCCATTAGCGTACGTTCATCAACGAATTGCGTTGATATAATTACACGTAATAAACTGACCTTACTTTACTGGATTTATTATGAAAAAGAGTCCATTTTCTTAGCTTTCGAGTTTTATTTGAATCGTATACCAATGATGATTATTATTTTTTGTGTCAGACAATATTCGAATAATTCAACCTATTCTAATCGAGATGTTTGATGACATAATTTACGTGTTCCAAATAGCAACAACATTATTTAGCACTAACATATTAACGTTTTATTTTTAAATTATTTTTAACACAACTCGGTAAACTAATAACATTTTTAAACTGAATAAACATATGTACGAGTATAACCTTACCTTTATACGAGTATGTGTCGTATAAGCCAGCATTGAGCATTGAATCGTTGCTTCTTGAGCTAACGGGATCTGCAAAGCTTGTTTTCTTTGAAAACTGATCTTGTGGAGAGCTGGGCTCACGTGTGTTGAGGTTTGATTCCGTTCCTGCTTCTTACAAAAACATCTCCTTTTCAACATATGTGCTTCTCTAAGCTTTTATCTCAGTACAAGTATACTTTTAAGGTATCTATTTTAAGGTATATATGTACACCTGTATTTATAAGCTAAGAAATTTCATCTTCATATTATAGGTATATCATTCCCATATTATCGGTTGCTGGGAAACTTGCGAATTTACAAAAGTTTCCCACGAATTTGGTTACTTCAAAAGATATTCCTAACATATAGGAAATAATGTGTGTTTTTTTAGAGGTTTGGTTTTTAAACTGGCAGTTGAAAGTTGATTTGTGGTTAGTACGTTTTGCCATTTTACGATGGATATATTAACGCCAGAACAACGAGTGCAAATTGTGCAAACTTATTTTGAAAACCATGGTTCGGTTCGCCAAACTTATCGTGCGCTACGTCTATTTTACGGTCGACACAATCGTCGATCTGAGCAAGTTATTCGGAACACGATGAATCGTTTTCACACCACGTACACTCTAGTGGATAACACGCGTCCTCAAAGACGACAAACAGTGCGAACAGAAGAAGGTATTGCCGTTGTGGAGCGCAGTGGAGCGGAACGCAGAAGTCGAATGAGTCGATTCGCCATCGTGCACAGCAATTGGAGCTATGCCCATCCACTTTGTGGAAGATTTTACGGAAAGATCTTCGCTTAAAAGCTTATAAGATCCAGCTTGTGCAAGAGTTGAAACCGCGTGACCATTATACGAGTCGTATGTTCGGTGAATGGGCCGAAAACATGATTCAGCTTGATCCTCATTTTCAACTCAAAATTTTGTTCTCCCATGAGGCCCATTTTTGGTTAAATGGATATGTAAATAAACAAAATTGCCGAATTTGGAGTGGAGAAAACCCAGAAGCCTTTGTCGAGACGCCCTTATATCCATTAAAACTCACTGTTTGGTGTGCTTTATGGGCTGGTGGAATCATCGGCCCATATTTCTTTAAGGACGATGACGGCCAGAATGTTACCCTCAATGGAGAGCGCTATAGAAACATGATATCTGACTTCTTCGTTCCTCAGTTGAATGGCATTGACGTGACAGAGTTTTGGTTTCAACAAGATGGCGCAACATGCCACACGGCGCGCGACACCACCATTTTATTGCGGGAAACATTTGCTGAGCGCATAATTTGGCGTAATGGACCTGTGAACTGGCCTCCACGATCCTGTGATCTCACACCTTTAAATTACTTTCTTTGGGGGTATGTGAAGTCACTAGTTTATGCCGATAAACGAGAGACGTTGGACGATTTGGAAGTCAACATTCGCCGTGTTATTGCTGATATACGGCCCCAGTTGCTCGATAAAGTTTTCGAAAATTGGACTTCACGATTGCGCTTCATTCGAGCTAGCCGTGGCGCGCACATGCCCGAAATAATATTTAAACATTAATGGAATAAAATTATCTATTAAATAAAGCTAATATCATAGACATTAACATTATCTTCAAGTGTTTTATTTCATATTGAATTTGTATACCTCTAAAAAAAACACCCTTTATCTTAGCTTATTCGGTTTACATATACATATATAATATTCTGAAATTCAAATATTATTCAATTATTCTGAATATAATTCAATTATTCTGAATATTATTCAATTATTCATTCATAGAATTATTCAATTATATACATATTATCATATAACTTTTTTCTTCTTTAGGTGCCATCTTCATCAACGAACGTTGGCTTGGCAAGTTGAATTTATATATAGCAATTGTAAACAATGAACATGTCCCTCTCCAAATGACCTTTTTTTGCTCTCAGGATGCCAAAAAAGCTTCTGAATTTCTGGGGGGCACTGGGGTGGCTAGCATAGCCGAAATCACCGGAAATCCATACTGGGAGGAATGGGCAAGTACTACAATGATTGTTGTATACGACTAAGTGCGAAAACCAATCAGGATCAAGGTAACGACGATGTCCTTCTCCAAAATTATTGGTGGAAGTTTTCCAGTCGATATGTTTTCTTTTTTATCCGGATTCGTCTTGAATTTGTAATATCTTATACTTATCTCATATTTCTGATTGCGCAAATTATCTTAGTTTGGTTCTCTTAATTTCGTAAATACTTTTACTTTCTTGTCTATACCCTCTATGCCACATTTGTTCTAAACTCGTTCCATTTGTGTGCGAGTATGTGAACAGACTAATTTCGAGATATACTGAAAGCATTTGATATGGTGTTCGCCGACGAGTATATACTTATATACTCCTTAAATGTATATACTCCCAAAGCACATATGTATACATATACTACATGTTACGAAGCAGTGTCTTAGTTTAAACATTTGTGTGCGAGTATGTGAACAGACTAATCTCGAGATATACTGAAAGCATTTGATATACTGACATATGGTGTTCGCCGACGAGGGGTGAATGCAAACAAGCAGAGCCCAGGCTATATTCCAACTGCTGGCTTCAAACAGAAATTAATAATTTAACCGGTAAATATTTCAATATGACCAACATTTACATACAAAGTATTTGGTGAATTGAAAATTTCAAGCTCATTTGAAAATCAACAGCAGATCTCTAAATTAATGGATCTCAAAACTCTGAATTCGAAATCATGTTCAAATAGCTTTCAAATTGAGATGATCTAAGCCGAAAATCAAAGTTAAATAGACCAATGGAGTGAACGGATTCACATTAATATTTAATGAGAAATTACAGGCATTAACAAATCTTATTTCAGTCTAAATATTGTAGTTTGTAGTTTCTTACAGTGTAAATTTACATTTATTAGAAGTACGTATTTCTAAATTTATATAAGTATTCTTAAATTTAGGCAAATGAATTTGAAATTAAGGCCATACCCATTTTATGGGTATCACTGACATCACTGAGTAAGAGACGTAGTGCTCACCTTCATTAACTGTATCAATTGCCACTGAAAATAACTTCGATCTTTTCACCGATGTCACAAATACCAAACATGCTATAAGCCATAAAATAGACGATTGAATAAATATGTTAACTTCAAGTATCTAAGTAAGACTAAATTCAACATAGAAACAAACTTTGTTACATATTAAACAGTAAGCAACGACACATAAGTGCCTATCAGATTTCCCAGCCATCGTTTTTCAATATAAACGTAACATAGGTATTCGACCCGATATCTGCGGTGACGACCGCAGACCACGAGTTAGTAAGGGATACCTAACCCAGATACATCAGCTCGATTGTATTCCCTCACTTCATGTTTCAATCGTTTAATGTCATACCACATGCATATATTAGAAGCATTATTAAGGCTCCTGAGTTTAGCTTTGCTGACATATAATCACTATTGCCTATATTTAACTTTAGATATCTCAATAAAATTAAACACAAAAGTCAATAAATTATCCACTTAAAATAATACAAAATGATCCTGCTACTTTTTTAAATAAATGCAAATTTAGAAGCGTCTCTTCATGAATCATTTTTAAACTCAATTTCACAATGAAATTGTTATAAAGAAAATAGCTATTTTTTATTAAATACATATTAAGGACAATAAGAAGTAACTAAGATGACAATAACATATCTGGAAAGAATTAATATAAAAAAAGGAAAATATACCTACCTAAAATAAAAAAGAAACAGAACAATTAAACCACAAACCATTTCTTTTAACGCTACACGCTGCGCTAGGAGTCCCCGTAGCGTGGGTCCACATACCCAATATATACCCAGACTCAAACAAACATTTAATTTTGTCCTTAAACAAATGACTGTCCAACCTGGAATCTAACCCGGGATCTTTTGCATAACAAGCAGAGGTTTTTTTTTATAGAAATAAGGCGGCAAGCGGGCGTCAATCCACGTGATGGTAAATGGATACTATCGTCCATAGAAATCCGCGATACACGCCAACATCAGTCCAGAATGACAAAAGTTGGCACGCCCCCGGATGCGCTGCCTACCTTTGCAAAATAAGGAATGATTTGGGAAAATGGGTAGGGATAGGATACTCACTCACTCACTACCGTAACGCATACCTATGTAGGAAATTCAGTACATTTCAAGGTAGTCTGAGCTAATCAGTCGTCAATGTTGCTGTAGTCTTTATTTACACAGTAATCAACAAATTTATAAAAGTAAGTAATTATTTTGGAAAGGAGTTTATAAGAGAGCTAGGATATGCAACCTTTCTAATTACATAGCCTCGGGAGTACATAATTATTAGAGTTTAATAAATGTAACCTAATATGTATTCATATTAGGATTCGGTTAGTAATATTAGAAAATACAAGTATTATACTCTAAATCGTCTCTGAACACAAATAATAAAAGTATTTGTTTACGCATATACCTAATACAGAGGTATATTTTAATATATACCCAACTTTGATATTACTTTACCTTGTTACATCTGAACTAGTGATGTTGTGTCAAGGACGAATTTAGAGGGAGCGAGTTAGACTGCTTGCCCCGGGGCGCCAGATTTAAGGGGGCGAAATGGCCTTAGGATTCAAGAAATTAAAAATAAACTCCCTGACATCCCTCTCTCCCCCAATAATTTTTACTTTCTCTTAGGAGTGTCACAAACAGTTAATACTACCTTCAAACAAAGCTCAGATTTAGAACTATTTTCCGCTGAACTTGCGAATGAAATAATTATTGAAGATTCTTTAAGTATTGCATTTTCGTATTATCTTAAATAAAAGAGACAGTGTTGGTAGTGAAACGACTGAGCTCTAGATTACTAACGTTTATTACGAACCTTCGTCGAATCGACTACGCTTGCAAAGTATGTAGTTGGGTTTTGAAGTTTTAATAAAATAAAATAAAGGTTTTTGATTTTATTATTTATTTTCAACATTTTATAAATTTTGTAATCTAATGTAAATAATAGATAAATAATTTATTTATCTATCAATGTATTAAGTAATTGAGATAAAAAATTTCATAAAAAATAACGAAGACCTTAAATCTACTTAAATATATTAAAAATAAGAATTTACATATGAGTAACAAACAAATTCTAAATAATAATAAAAAGAACAAAATAAAACATAAATTTCAGTGATATTTCAACAATTAATACAATTACAATTGTTATGTAAACGGGTTACTCGCGATTTATTGTTTATTTATTTTAGCCGATGTTTCGGTCCAGTTACTGAACCGTGGTCGAGGCTTAACAGCGGAGAAGGGTGTAGGTATTGTTGCTATTGACAGACAAATCTGTCTACCCTCCGTCGTGTTCATTTTTGATTCATCTGCCCGCACTGAACTTGTTTTTGTCGATTATGTTCCTTGCACCACATACACGTGAGTTTGAAAACGCATCTACTTTTCTGGGTTTGCAATGTTTACTCACTGGGTCCCATGTACGTGCCAACTTAAATCCGCCTTCGCGATTGAAATTTCAGCATTTTTTAATTTCTGTCTTGGACCAAACGCGGTATGTAATGGCGTTCAGATGAAATTACTTTTCGTTTATGTAATTCAATCCAATGATTAGTTCCTGCCTCTGATAGGTGCACTTGCACTTGCCTCCGACTTGTTATGTGTTCCTTTACACGGCTTGCTATGGTTCGCTTGGTTTGCCAAATGTATGAGCTTCCACAACTACAGTTCACTTTCTAGACTCCAGGGCACTGATAGGGCAAGTCATCCTATGAAGAACGCAGGCCGCCTCCACAATCTCGCCGCAACTACGGTTCATGTAACTGGACTGAAATATCGGCTATAATAAATAAATAATAAATCGGGAGTAACTCGTTTACATAACAATTATTATGTTCAACCACGATAACAAAAAGTTTAAAATTAATGCAATTGTGACAGACGTCTCTTTTGCACTCTCCACACTACTTTGTGATGAAGGACCAGGTCATCAGATTCAATTGAAGGCCCAGATGTTCAAGCGAATCTGATGGTTCATGAGAAGTATGGATTAATTGTCCGAATATACTCAACTGATGACGATTGTTCATTCGGCGAAAGAACTTCTTCATCGGGCTGAGCTAAGCTAAGCTGGGTCAGCTCGACATTATCTATTTCGTTACCAGTATCCCATTCCATTATCGTCTTCTACTAATGATTGACGGACTATATCTTAGAATAAAATACAACATTAGCAACGATAACAAATAAGTTAAAAAAAAATAACTAATTCATTTATACCATAATAGAAAAAAAAAACATTTACACTAACTTTCGTCGATTCGACGAGCCGTAGTTGCTGGAACGACAGGCACAGAACTTCTACCCGAAAAACCTTATCATCCATCGCAGGAGCAGAGGTCTATTGAGATTGGTCGAGAGGTCAAGACCGTGAGTGACATCACGCCGAGAAACTTTATGGCGACTTTTCAAAACTCGCGTAGTTGATTCGACGACGGTTCGTAATGTAGAGTTAGTGGAAGAGGTAGATTATGCAATAAAGTAATAGAGAAAAAATGAGATTGACAATAATACGAAATGAAAGTATATATAATTGTACGTATATATACAGACATGCAAACACGTGAACTGAATAATAAGCCGAATGAAAAGAAGAAGTCAAAAATGTTACATTAAAGAAAGGAAATAATACTATTTGACAAGTTTTATTGAAAATAATAGACGATATGTAGTCAAAATTTAGTCCATAGTCGACCTAAATGAATCGCAAAGACCTGAGTTCAAAAGTGTGTGTGATGAGGTGTGATGCGCAGTATCCAGAAGAAAATTTTGTGGAAGTAAGAAGAAAATTCCATAAATAAATCCCAAAAATAGTGAGATACTACTGAGTTAGTGTATGTATTCAAGGTTTCCTGTGAATTCTTCCTAGCCTATTGGCCAATAAGTTGTTACTGTTCTAATTGTGAAGGAAAAAAAATATTTTGCATAATCTAGAAAAATAAACGATTGTTTTATTAAACAAAGAAATTCATGAGCTCGTTTATAATACAGGTTCTCTATTTGTTGGGATTTATCATCGTTGCTCCGTAATGTAATCCTAATCCGGGATTACATGATCCGTCAAAGTACATTTTGTGTTTCCGAGCTCGAGTTGGCATTGAGTCGTTATAAATTTGCCGAAAAACAAAAGATACAATACATTATCTTCCGCTAAGCCCATAATGAAGCTGTCATTTTCGAGGGAATAATTCGTTGTGAAGTTATTATTCATCTCCTTTAGAGCAGACCAAAAAATAATGGAGAGATGTTTATAATATATGTATGTTTATAATATATATATATATATGTTTATATCTACCTACCGAATTACTATCTATCTATTTACCAAGTTTCAACGAATTCGGTTCAACCGTTTCAATGTGTAGTAAGAAAGATTCAAACTTTCGCATTTATAATATTAGTTGGGTAAAGTAACTAACCGAACTTTTCCGAACCCTAAAACCATAAGTGCAATCCATGTTCTGCTTATGGTTCTAAATGAAAAATTGGCATATGTTAAGTATTTTTGGTCTTTGTATTTGACAAATTTGAAGTTAGCAAATTATTGAATTAGAAATAATTTAATTTAGAAATATTTTTTTTTATAAAATCTGAATGTCACATATTATATAAAATCTGAAGACTGTTTGTTTGGACTGATCTCGAGGACTATTTTTTTGAGATTTCCCTGTTGTGTAGAGCATTTTTAACAAACAATCTAAATAATTTTAACACGGAGATTAAAATGTATTTTACTTAATCGATAGTAATCTCGAAGTTTAATAAATTGTCAGGATGAAACCGGAAATATAATAATGCCATTATTACATAGACGTTATTACCATTATTACATAAAGGAAGCCATCGTCACGTTAATATTCCCCCATCCCTAATCATAGACAATATAAAGTAGCCTCTACTATTATAAGAAACAGAAACTATGTTGTTTAAATTCGTGAATAAAAGGTTATGCCAAATCGAATATGTGTGCAGCACTTTTAAATAATGAGATCAAAGCGGAGGGCACAAGCTAGTAAGTAGACAAGGCAATGAACAACACTTAATTGAAATGAAATAAAGTGAGCATTACTTGTTTACTGAAAATGACGATTATTAAATAAAAGCTAGTGAATTAATAAATACGCGCGCTGAGGAAGGTAAGCGGGGAGGGGATTTTGTGGATTGCACTGAATTATACCGTAATGGTAATTCGGAGATGTATTTGAGGATATTTTCAATCTATTTACTATGACAATTGAAACGGTCACAGAATAACAAGAACAAGATAAATAAAATGAGTTTTTAACACCGTGCAGTAGACAGGTACTTAAAAAGACTTGGTTTATTAATAGATAGTAATTGATAACAAACAAATAACTAAATATAATTTATAAATGTTAATATCCTGCGAACAAAAAAATATATCCTGAGTAGCAAAATCACATGTGAAAAGAAATTTAATAAAAATCCCCTAAATTAAAATATAGTTAGAATTTTTGCCCAGTACTAACATGTGAGACGTACATATGAGATTCATTTTAAATTACTCTTAAAGTGTAAATATTAAATTGTTTAATCGATAAAAATATCGAAAGGTATTTGTCTGATATGACAATAAATTCTTTTTTACCCTCATAAAAATAGTAGTTGACTAGAAGTGGGGAAAACGCATAAAAAAGAAAGAGATCACCAATGTCGGGCAGTTTCTCTTTGACGTCTTCAAGTGTAGTTTAGGTGTTTAAATAGTAGATTTCAGTATTTCGTATGACATTGTTACAAGTGACTTTCCAAGTAGATCACGTTTCAGTTGGTGGTTAGTGGTGATCTGCTAGAGGAGGCCGGTCTTCAAACCATCTGGTTGTTTTAGAACATTACTGGAAAGTCACTCGTAGCATATATTTTACTATTGACATAGATGTTAGTGTTTTCACCAATTCTAAATTAAAAATATACGTCCGTGAAAATATATCTATCGTTTTTAGTTTCCATTTCGTTTTCAACTGATGTTTGACTAATTGGAATAGTCCCCGTTTAAAATACGATACCAAATTGAGTAATAAAATATGTAGCGATACGCTCATCAAAGCAATGCTACTGACCCCTGCATAATCCTCAGTCACTACACGTGGTCCCTTTCGTTAAAAAATGAACGTGAAAAGACCCTTTTTAACCCACACCATACCCTATACCTACTATTGGAGATAAAGCGATGGAAGGGATATAAAAGAAAATGTGATCATAATACGTTGGTCCCATATTTGTTTGGGATAACCCTCTAACACTGTACATTTTGTTTTCACTTTGCTACCTCACACTGGGATTATATTTGCGGTGTAGTAGTGGGTTAGTCTAAAGAAAATGTTTGCAGTGACGTGATTTACTGCGTAACCTTCGTCACATCGCTGTATCTGTATTCTTTTAACTTCTACTGTCAGTAACAACAAAGATAGTCAATAAGCAGATATTGATTTGAAGAATTGAACTTAGAAGGCTAGAAGAATTGAACTTATGTTTAGAGCCACTCTTCATTATAAACTCATTCGTTTATGAGCCAATAGCGAAATGGACGGTTTTATTGCAAACTTCTTTATGTGTTATTTAACTAGTAATTACTTTAGTCGTAAAAAATGTTCCAATGAGAGCGAACTTAGAAATATATTTATATATAGGTATAATTGAAATTTAGCATGACTTGCCATAAAATAAATATACAAAATAATATATAAGAGGTCAACATTAGGCCAAAGGTAGGTTACGTTAGGAATTATATTAAATACCGACGTTTCCAAAATCTTAGTTTAACCCCTGTCGGTATATTTATATATAATGTATTCTTTATTTCACACAACAAAGCCCGACTCACTTAACTAAATGACTGATACGGACAAAAACCCGAAACCGAAGAAGACAACAAGGCTAATAAAATCCACGATAACTCACAGAAACACAGAGACTCATAAAATCACAGAATGTGCAAATTTAAGTGAGAATGGCAGACGGGAGGACTAATCCTTGAATGGCGACCATGCACCGAGAAACGCACTGTGAGCCCTCCAGCCAGCCAGCCAGGTGGAGTGACTACTTAAAGAAGTCTGCCGGTAGTGGTTAGACCAGTATGTATTCAATTATAATAATACATATGGTATATACAAAGGAGTGGCTCTGTTTTCACCGTTTATTGCACGGTCCTGGTGTCTCTAAGTTTTGGTTAGAAACCTAAGCCTAGAAACTAAGCCTGTCAACCAGAAATCCATTTTGGAGTAGTTTTCTTCGCTCTGCTTCGTGATTTGTACTATAAACTTCAAATTGACGTTGTAGCGCAATTCCAATCGCTTGATGCTGAGGTTGACTTTTGCAATAATACGTATATTTAAGTACTTGGTGAAGTGGTATATGAGGGCCACATATAGCAACGCCGTCGATGGCCACATCGGCACACACAAACATGGCCACAGCCGCCAGACTCACAGCGGGAAGTTAGGTCCTGTAGAAACGGTGCCATCTATACAGATAAATATTTCTTTTTGTTATTCCTCTTGACCACTATCATTTACGTTATTTTGAATAGACTATCGTTTCAATTAGTCAGTGCTTGATAGATTGTAGTTGGTATATGGAAATAAAAACTACAGTATACGTTGTACGAAACCACTAGATATCCCAAATGGCTTACACATTTCTAAACACGAATAGGAAAGCAGATAACTAACCTTAAGCTTATATGACTCCGAAAACTTAGTAATTCAATATATAACTCTATGTTTGGGTTTAAGACTTAAGTCCAGGCTATGTCCATTAAAGCAACGGTGGTACAAACAGCAGATAAGTGTAAAAGCCAAGTTCTGACAGGCCACAACTTGTGTTTATGACAACACGTCACATTGCGTTTAAAGTTTTGAAGCTTATTTCAAATTCTTGTTCAACTGTTGTAGGGTTCAGGAGTTTGCAAACAAATAAATCTTTGAGCGAATGTCGGAAACATTTGACTTAAAATCAAATAAATTATAAGAGAGTTACGCATCAAGGCCTTGGAGAGTCTGGAGGGGAATTGGTATTTAAATGTAATAAATGTTTGTTAAAATAGGTATACAGTTTTTTTTAATGAGAAAACTGTTCTATTTTTGATCAATTTGAACAAATTAGGTCAAGAGAAAGCGGATAATCTAAATGAAGAAAAAATGAAAACATACGGCCAAAGAAGTCACGAGAAATATTTAGCAATGTTTAGCAATTAAACAACTTTAACGGTTTAAATCGCGTATATTTGACATTATTTATATCCCGACGTTTCGAACACTTTGCAGTCACCCCGTGACCACGTCCACTGCAAAGTGTTCGAAACGTCGGGATATAAATAATGTCAAATATACGCGATTTAAACCGTTAAAGTTGTTTAATTGCTATGTATAGTAATCGCGAAAACCTAAGAAAATATGTATATTCTCTCAAAAAGAGGATTTTTTTTTTAATTTTTCGTATAAATAGTTAAATAATAGTTAGAGACCTTATTTTTGGTATGGACTTTGTAAGATTTTGTAATTTATAATTTTGTTGTTTCGAGACTTTGTTTAAACAGACAGATATCTTCTAACATCTGATTTTTCAGATAAAGTAATACAAACATGATACTTTTTAAGATTCAATTAATGAGAGCGGACAATAGGGTGGCATTTCTAAAATAATGTCAATTAATATGATTAAAATACAGGATTACATATAAACTTAATTATTTAACCTGCACGTGTTAAAAATTTTCATGTAACCTGTATCATGATAAAACGATATTACCGGTTGTCGAAAATGGCATGCAATTAAGAGAATGACGAGAATATTTAATGTACTTAATGCACATCGAATAAAACAATAACGTACATCACTTTTAACCTTTTAAGTGAAATTGATTCAATTTGGTTTCGGCCAATAATAGAGCACTCCATTAAAATGTTTGATGTTATCGACTTTGTTTGTTCTCTTAAAATGCTTTTGTACCATTTTATAATTATTCGTATATTTCTTTACTAATCGCTATAATTGATGTAACTTTTCTATCTATTGTATGACCGATATAGCTCACAGAATTAGCAAGTGGGTAGGCAATACCTGTCGGCGCCCCGGAACGATAATAAATTGGGTAGACGAGTCTTTAAATGGAAGTCGTCTGGAGAAGGTTAGTTAGAGAAGGTTAGGAAAGATCATGTGTGGGACAAGCAGTGGAGAGACATATACTGATGGTATATTGTATTGTATGGTAATCGCTATATCGGTGGTCACGGGAAATATCGTCACAAATAGTACATGTACCCTACTATAAAACAATATGTCAAATCCTCCAGCGTAAATTTCTTCCTCACCTACCTCGCATCATTATAGGAGGATACCTACCTGGGCCCTGCCGCAGAGTGCAGTATGCTTAAACTGTGCAAAAAGAAGTCTTGTAATTTATGTTAAAGTTAGTAAATGTAGCTCGAGGCAAATACAGATACTAAGAACAAATTAGTCACTGCCAGTATTGCGTATAAATAGCCCAATGATATTTAGCGCTACATCTTACGAGCAGTTAACATTGTACCGATGCAGTAAATATTTTATATTTTATAGAACTATTTGCTTTAAAATAAGTACGCAGTTTACAATAGGTAAGTACTGCATTTAAAGCAATTTTATCAAAATGAATAGTTACATTTAAAAACAATTGTTAATGTCAATTTTAATCATATGGGACAAGTTTCTTTGTTTTTAAACGAGTAAATCAGCAATAGCACAACATATTCTCAACGCTGGAATTAATCACTGGATAGAACTCTGCACTCTCCATTGAACGTCACTATTATCCCAGGATTGTACGTAAAGCGATTGAAACTAAGAAATATAAAAATTACAATCGGGAAGATGGATATAAACTGTCGTCGATATGGAATTCAGTGATTAAATTTAAACCTTGCGTTTTATCGTCAAATACGTCTGCGGATATTATTAGTGTAGTGTCGCAGTCGTTCCGAATGTGAAGATCAAATGTGGGTAGTTGATAAAACTGCTCGCAACTCCCGCAATGGACTACCCGCCTCCTCAGTCAAGTCGTGACGAAACGACGAGCAGTAATAAAAGGTAACCAAAAGCGTTTTATTTTACACGTGTTGACCCGATTTACAATATAAAACATGTGGGACAATTATTCAAATTAACGTTTATCTATGCTTACCCAATGAAGATGTATTCAAATTCATGAAGGAACATACCTGAAAAGATAACAAAACATTATAGATGATTAAAAAAATAACATAATTTAAACAGAAATAGATATCTAGCAGTGGGTTGGTAACGAAACTAATCAAAAGTTTCTTACAAAGAAGCCAAATGCATTCGAAGCCAGCAAGACATTGCTGTTTTATTGAACAAGTACAAGTAACTTGGTGGGATTGGCTTGGAACACAAACTTTATATTTGAAACTGCGTTTGATTAAATATCGACCAAGCAACTCTCAAACAACGCGTAATACACTTTATGAAACTACTTCCACTCTTTTAAATAATTAGTACGTACGAGTGTGTTGACTGCCTGACTGCCTGTTGAAACTAAGCAAAACGAACCAATGCAGTTTTGTTTTGTTATGTTGGCTACGGAGAGGAAATTTTGCAAGCAAAATGTAGCGAAAAATTTACACGAGAATTCCACTAAACTTAATTAAATTCACATTCTACTTGTACTGAAATTTTATAAGTTACATTTCTCGATACTGAATCGACTACAAATACTTCGATACGACTCGACTGTTTTGTGACCTTTAAGGTTTGGGAACACATTAAATTTTAAAACCTGTTTTGACAACATAATAGTGTACAGTTTAGTTTCACTCGATAACTGATAGTAGCGATGTTCATGTTAAGTCTACTTAACTAAAATGTTTATAAGCAGAGTGTTTTTATCTGTAATATGTTTGAATTTGTATCTAAATTTGTAACAGGGTGTGAATAACATTTACAGAGAAATCTTTAAATTTAAAATTTAAAGAGTGATTTTTCTAGATGCCTGATTTGAACTAGTTTAATAACTTGCCGGATTTAACAGAATTGACGTTTATCATCAAAACAATTCTCAAAAATCCTACCGGTAGAAATCTGTTTATAATATAACCTTGTAAGGCAGTACAACAAAGGACCTGATAACTTCATAATGTCTTAATAACCTAAATGAACCATTATTAACCAACATTTCTATGTTAGTTCCGAGCTTAAGTGATGCCATTTATCCTACACAAGTAAAGGATAATCTTCTTTTTTTAAATAACATCACACTCAATGGCCAGCACTAGGATTTCCTGTGTTGTGGGTCCAGAGACACAACGAGACGAAGACGAACACAACACGTGCAACACTCAGGCTCGCTTTGTTTGTAATTCCAATTTCATTTACAATAGAGAGCACATTGATGATGTCAATAGCAGCAAAAAAAGAGAGACGGACTAAAGAGAAACATCATCATCAGTTTAAGAATCTCTCACAAAATAGCAAAAGAATACCCAGCGCTCATCTACAACTGGTAATCATTTTTAGACCGCGATTGTACAAAACAATGTGCATGAGGTCCATGTCCAGCAGTGCGTTATAAAAGGGTAAGTGACGGTGACGGTCACAATGATGACAATTAGTCTCTTTATCATTTGTTTCGTCAACTACGATACGATAACTGATCGTCAAACTAATCCCCAAGTTATCTTAAAGTCGTACAATTGGCTCAACTTACTTGGAGATCGGTTCAAGTAGGATTTGTCGCTATGCAAACAGACTGTATTAATTTCGCACTTGTAACTAGGATGAGTCCGTATCCATAACTAGATGGAAACTTATTAACATATCTTGTAGAATTCCGAAATCTGGCTGTGAATTGAAATTCACAGCCAGATTTTGATATTCGATTCTGCGATCAAAGCTATGAATTGTGACATATGTGGGTGACACTGAAAGTTTTAAGAATCTCAAAAATGAAAGTATATAGATAGAAGTTACTTTATTGCTTTTTGAAGTATCCTCCGCGACAATCGATACACTTTTTCATGCGATGAAACCATTGTGTGAAGCATTCAGCCCACCCTTCTTTAGAGACCTCTTCAACAGCCGTTTGGAATTCATAAAACGTATTCCTCTGAGTTTATCGTTAATTATAGAGAATAAATAAAAATCGCTCAAGGTCCCGATTATACAATATAATAATCGTAATATGAGCGACCTATTAACTCTAAATTTGCAGTAGATACTCAAAAATTGCTTGGATGGACTAATTTTTATGATGGAGGATCATTCTGCTGCGTGGGCGTCGTTCTTTGACTTTTTCCATAACAGAAGGCAAGCAGTTGTTCACATACCGGTTACTGTTCTTTTATTTTCTAAAGTTATAGTAGCAAAGTGGCCTGATCTGCCAAAGAATCCAGCTTTCAACATCTGTTACTATTAAAAACGGCAATTGATTGAGCATTGTCGATTTTTTCAGGCATTTGGAGACACCGGTCTACAAGGCAGTGTTTTTGAGCTTCGTACTTATCGTATTTATTTGTTAAAATAGGAATGTGACATTATATAAGCAAAAGGACATTATTATCGGTGTGGATTTATTGACTTTGATTAAGATTTTCTGACTTTAAATTTCGTTGTTTCAAATTTTGTTTAAATAGAAACATGCTCTAATATCTGACTTTTAAATAAAGTAATAACAGAAAAAAAAAATCTGCAATAAATGGTGATAGCCTGCCTAGTCGACTATCGACTCACATTCATTAGCTTATAAATTCGAACCTCGGCATGTACTAATTTAAAGTACGAATTCTTTGATTATCGCTATCTGAAAAAACGATTAAAAAATTAAATCTTGTACCCGAAATGTGCAAAAATTGTAGGGATTATTATGTAACATCTACCAGCCGCATTGGGCTCGCATAGTGGAATATGGCCAGAACATTTACCAAAGGGAGGTTTCTGCTCTGCAATGGGACGCTGGCAATTAGAATTAATTAGAAATCCAGTGCCACCGGTCGGGTTCAAATTCGTGACAAATGGAAAGCGACACCTAAACGTATATCGCTTCAAGGAACATAATTTAGTAGATAACAACTTGAAAACAATAATGCTACTACCAAGATACTTTTTAAAATGTCACTAAAACTAAAGATTTAATAACGAGCGTTACAGTTTTATGGTCGAAAATAAGACGTGAAACGATTCAGAAGGGAACGCCTCGGAGGTTAGGTCACGTAGAACGCATGAGTGAAAAGCGACTTTTCAGAGATATTTATAGGGCAAATGTGAGCCGTAAGTGGGCTCCCAAGGATGTACGTGTATTTATTTAGCATAAGTATTGTACCTAGTCTAGCCATAAATATTGTTACAAAGAATACATTGATATTTTTTTACATTATTGTGTAATTAGAAGAATTTGTGTTATTTTAGAAATAAATAGGTAAAAATATAACTTTTATTCGAAATGGCCACCATTTGCTTTTTCGACGGACCCAGTTTTCGATTGACACACACACCCCTTCCATGGGAAAATTGGCAACAACGGATGGAGAGTTTTAAAAATTGCATTTGGTTCCATGGCTAGTTTGTGTAATGCAATTACAGAAATAGGTACGATTTTCGTTATCACCCCACTCCATTTTAACATTAGTACAATATTCAATAATGATTTGCGTCAATATGAGAAAAAACATTTACTTTTCACGTGAGAATGACAGAATCCAAATTAAAATGAATTTTTTTCTTTATTGTAACTTCGAGTATATTTATTATATATTGTATTTATGACCAGACTAGGTATACGAGTACCTATATATATTTTAACGACTACTGAAATTATGCAATTTCTTAATCAGACAGGCAAAGATAGGAAAGATAGGTCCGAGGAATTGTACTCAGAATGAATCCTTTGCTTACTTCAGCACTCAGAATCCAGAAAAGATTTTTTTTCGTATTCGGAATTAGAATTTTTCTGTATTCTGAGCTTCAGTAGTAAGAGGATTTTTAGTTGTGACGTGTTTCTAAGAAACCGTTGGACTGGCATATTATTTATCAGAAGATAGATTATAAGTGATTACAACACCTGAGGACATTTAATACCAGATATATTGCCAGAACGCTGTCAATTTTGAAAACTGGCCTTCTTAATGCGGGGCGATGCAAGGTTAGCGTTATTTGATAACGGAATCTACGTTGAAAAGTAGATAACAATTAATGTAACGTATGTAATGTATTTCAAATTAGCGCGAAATCTTCACACCACAGGAAGAATAGATTTAGGAGTATTAGTAGAAAAGTTAAATATAAAGGACCGATCACGAATTATTGGATGCCGAGTTTAAGTAAATATATTCGATTTTTGAAGCGACGGCGGCGATCGAAGGAATGCTCTTTTAAAATAATACGACTATAAGTTTGCAAGGTAATTTCTTTCCACGTGAACATTATTGTTTAAAGAGTTGACCAAGCCGTGAATTATATTAGAAATAAAAGAGTAAATAAATAATAAAAAGTAGTTTTATTGATATTCGAAGTATTCTCCGCGACAATCGATACCCACAGTGTGAAGCATTCAGCCCACCTTTCTTTAAGCACCTCTTCAAGAGCCATTTGGAAGGCCGTTACTGCCTCTTCTGCATTCATAAAACGTATTCCTCTGAGTTTATCCTTAATTTTAGGGAGTAAATAAAAATCACAAGGCGCAAGGTCGGGACTGTATGGCGGATGACCCATTAATCTACATTTACAGTGCTCAAAAATTGCTTCGTTTGTCTGGCGGAGTGAGCTGGATAATTGTCGTGATTGAAGATCTGTTACTGTCAAAAACAGCATTTGATTGACCATTGTCGAATTTTTCAAGCATTTGGAGACACCATTCCGCGTGGCAGTGTTTTTGAGCTTCGCTCAAATCGTAAGGAATCCATCTAGCACAAAGCTTCCTTACCCGCAGGTGTTCGTGTGAAATAGTTTGAACTGACTCATACTAATACCTAATGATTCCCGTATCTGCCGATATGCCGCTCATTTGTTTACTTCAATCATGAACCACATAGTTCTGATGTTTTCCCCCGTCACCGCTATCGCCGGACTAACTAACATTTCTCTAACATCTTCATTAAGGTGGGTACGACTACGTTTAAATTCACTGAACCAGTCATAAACAATGACACTGAAAGGCCCCATTCACTAAATACTTAATTTAGTCTTTCATAACTCTGTTTCTGGTTTAGACCGCAACGAAAGACAAAAAATAATTGAACGAAAATGTTCTCTTGTTAAGTTATTTTTTTAGCAAACACTTAATTTTCAAATTGCCGCCAGAAATAAAAAACAGACGACAGCTTTGAAAATTTATTTTAAATATTGAAAAATATATATTGAATTAATCGGAGAATTGTAAATTATTATATTTATTATCAATGCACTTTTGCGATTTTAATGTAAGTTGATTGATGCCTTTGCTATAGAACTCCTGGGGACGGGTATAGATGAATTCTCGGAAGGCGTTTTTCACTGCCTCATCGGAGTTGAATTTTTTCCCTGTAACGAGTCTGTCTGGCGAGTATGGTGGATGACGGAGTGTTTCCAGTCGAGGCTCATATACCTTTGAGATTGTCGTGCAGTGTGTGGGCGAGAGTTATCGTGGAGAAGCAGTGGACTAGAGCCATTAACCAGACTTAATTATTTGATAGCGAGCTTGTCCATCATCGTTTGCAGTTCTTCACAGTACACATCTGCATTAATCATTATGCCAGATCTCAAGAAGCCGTAGTGGATAATACCGGCACAGGACCACCTTTCAATCACCATGAGCTTTTTTTTTTGACTCCGCTTATGTTTGGGACATTGTTTGGCTATGTCTTCTGGATTCAACCATTGCATTGTGAAGAACGTTGACGATTATCATACAGGATTCACTTCTCATCATAAGTGGACAATACGAACAATATAATACCAATACCTTCTGAACTGACAATACTGACAATTCTTCAATACTGAACAATACCTTCAGAAAGTAAGGCAAGCTTCTTCATTAAGCTGACTTTCATTAAGATTATACGACCGACCCACTTTCCGATTCTTCACTTCCCGATTTGACGGAAATGAATCAACATCGTTTTGTCACTTACGCCGAAGGCTGATGCTAACTCAGACGTGGTTTGAGATGAATCCGCTTCTATCTGCTGCCACTGTTGCTTTTTAATTCGTCATTATCGACTTTAGTCTCCGGTCGTCTATGGGGCTCGTTCTTGAAGTCAAAATTTCCAGAACGGAAACGTTCAAACCAAAAGCGCACCGTGCGTTCGTTTGCGGTGTTTGGTACACATCGTACACATCGTTGATATTGCCTACCGTCTGTGCTGCGTTGCTGCCACGACGGAACTCATAATATTCAGAAATATTACGAATTTTTAACTTTTCCATGGTCTTAAACACAACGATATCTAAGCAAAAAGTCGTTTGACGGAAAAGCAAATGAATATCTGATTCTGAAAAAAATGTCATAGCTTTAAATTGAAATTAATTTGAATTTCAAATTAATTTGAATTTGGAATTCCAAGCCAAATACGAGATAACTAAGTTCAAAGTGGCTACTATGAACAAACAGCAATTTCATACGTAAGGCCCTAAAATTATGGAGTTTAAGTAAGGCAACATAATTTAAAGACGTAGGTACATATTATTCTCCAATCCAATGAATGGAGCATTCGTACTTCTTAAATACAAACTGCTTTGCAGCTCATTATAAATTCATCCATAAACGATTAGATGGAGTCAAACGCAAATACAATATCTTAGAATAAATCTATTCATTCTCTTAAACCAATGAACTTTAAAGTCACCATAGGAAGTCGTTTAGGAACGAAAATAATGTTTGTATTTTTTTTCGTGTCACCAATGATTTTTTCTACTTTTATAGTTAACAAACAAACGCGCTGCTACATATTTTTATTTATACAAAAAGGAGGTCACAAACAAGCGAACAGTCCATCGTGAAGCTAAAATAATAATTACCTTACCATAGTAAAATAATTAATTGCTGTTACTGTAAATGACGGAACGCCGCCGAGTTTTTGCTAAATTCACTTTTGTATTTTCCCAATTGATTTATATAATATTTTTGTGTAGAAATAATCTTTTCTTAGCGACTGACTCTATAATTTTATAAAGATTACTAGCTATTATTTCTTACTTTTGTTTAAAAGTAATAAGATATAACGCTCATAAACAAAGTCGAATTCGAATTTTATCGTGAATGCTTTTTCCCTATTCTAATGTGAGTAGATATATATAAATGAATATTTATTTCAAGTCACAGTCTACAGGAAGAACAGTGTTTTCTAAATCAGCAATAGTTATTGGCATAATTTCAGATTTTTGCCACACTGAAGATTAATAGATTCTGGCGAATGACAGTTGGGACAGAAAAAGCACAGCAAATTAAAAACAATAAGTTATTACTAAAAAATAAGTAGCTTTTAGATTCTGATACTTGAATTCAATAATAAAATTAGCCTAGCATTACATTCAAGTATAAGAGCTACCTATTATTATTAATATCCTTTTTTTTATGGACGATGGCGGCAGACGAGCATACAGTCCACCTGATGGGTAAGTGGATACTGTCGCCCAAAGATATCATGCCAACATTAGTCCAAAATGACAAACGTTGACACGCCCCCGGTTGCGCTGCCTACCTTTTGTAGATATAGGAATGGATTTGGAGAAAGGGTTGGGAAAATGAGGATGAATAGGAGGGGAATGGGCTCTGGCACATCTCACTCACTACCGAAATACGTGCCTACGTATTTAGGGTACATTAGGGTAATAAGATAATGTGGGAAATGCAGTACATTTCAAGAAGACTGTGAGAGAGGAGTAACGTGGCTAGTCGAGCGCGCACAGCGGCTGTTGGATTGCAGCGTGCACTCTCCCCCTGACAAATTGTTAGATATTGACCTACAACTGTTTTTAATTTGATTTAGATACTTGAATTCAAGTATTAAAATCAAAAGCAATTGCAAAGATTTCGACTTCTACTAATAGTGACCAACAGATATCAAACTATCAAATCTATTTTTGAAAAATATGATTAATTTATAATTGTAAGTATACCTGCTATATATAATAAGCTGTTGATTTAAATAAATAAATAATAATTTCAGTGTATACTATAATTATTTATACCTACACAGTTTGGCTGTCTGAAATTTATGTAGAGACAGGTCGGAATTTTTGTCTGTCTGAACGGGCATAATGCCAGAAAGATTGGCCGGCGAAAGCTCATATAATTGGTTACTATTGTATTGAAATTAATGGCTTTGGCGTGAGGAGTCAGTGACTAAATCCTGAGCTGTCACTAATGTCAACGTCTGATTATCAGACGCAAGTCAACGCACGAGCGGTTGCCTATCAAAACGGCTTAGCATTTAATTGTGAGGTTCTGCTTGCTAGTCGTTTAATTAGCCGCCTTTGTAGCCTGTTTGGCGGGCAGTACGCGTCACACGCCGCACACCAACTCGATATTACGCTACGCCACATAAATAGAGTACTCAGTAACTTAATTCAGTGATATTGTGGTCGGTCGGTTTTAGAATAAAAGTCAACTAAGGGAGAACAGAGTCGCTAACACACCGTGAGGAACTACACCATCTCTATAAGAGTGGAATCTCCAATCCACAGCGTGACGTTTTAAGGCTGTAGAGAGTAGAGGTTGTATATTGTATTAGCTGTTATATCAGAAGGTTGCTTAATTATTAAACTATGAAATATCCTCTAACTTATTATGTTCGTTAAACACGTGATACATGTTTATGCACTGAACTGCTTAGTATGGTGCTTAGAAGACGACTGACGATTGCTGAGCATTCGACGCAGGATGCGAACGATAAACTCTATTCAGAAAATGCTCTACTGTGAAAATGCTCTACTCTACTCTACTCTACTGGTGTCGTTGTGTATCGAGTAGGGATATAGAGGATATATATAAGATCTTGTAGGGATGTATATACATCCCTCACATACAAGACAATGTGCATGAGGAAGCCCATGTCCAGAAGTGGACGACAAAAATGCTGGTTACTATTTACGGTACCTTCACCCGACCTGAGCAAACAATCGAAATTTCAATGCTGACTTTATCTGCTTGTATGACCTCAGCAGTAGTCTCGTAAATACTGCTACAGAAAGGGGAAGGAAGATGATCGTTTAATCACGTAGCAGCAGTGAATGGATAAAAAATATATAAAGGTGAAGTACTGCTCTATTTTGTGTACTGTAACCCACTCAAACTTGAAACATACTAATAACATTTGCAATATTAAACAAGCGGTCGTCCGGGCCACCGCATAAACATAATTACCCTGGATGTACTGCGTTTAACACCTCCCCCACCAATAACAATTACCACTTTATCACCTAATAAATTACAATTTTAAACTATCTACAATTTGACAAAGTTCCGCTTGAATTATATACTTATGTATGTATCATAATATGCATATGTATATAAAATGTCTCACCTAAATAATGCAAAATCTGAAACAGGTCAATTAATTTTAAAGATATAAAGCTGTTCTAGCGTAATATAAAATTATATTAGGGAATAAACCGAATTTTACAAATATGTAAGGTTTTGTTTTTAACATCTAAAACGTTCGAAGCGCTCATTACTCAGTAGGATGTAGTGACCGGACGCCTACACGACACGCCGCGCGCTGTAATTGCAATGACATATATATATATATTATATTTGTATTGCGTAACTGCGTGTAGAAGAAAAGATATACTAGAAATGAACTTATAAAAAAGAAACCTGTTGTAAAAACTGGTAGAATCGATTCAACTCTCGATACTGGACCTGTTTTCACGATATATATTGTATTACTTATTTTATAGCATTGTGTATCTCTTCCTTTAAATCATTCCTCTACCCGTTGCATTGGTTACCTGGAATATATTGCTTTTAGCGATGAGAGCGTCTATTGCCTCTGCAATGTAACAAAGTAACAACATAGTTCATAGTTCATTCACTCACTCATTCATTCACTCATTCATAGTTTTATCGATATTGAAATCGAAAGAACTTGTTGAAAAACAATAATAAGTCAACGCAACGAGCCGCATCATCACAAAGACAAAGAGAAGCTTTGCAGGCCTCCTCACTATATAGGTATCAAGTATCTACACTGACTAGGTACTTAGATAGATATTTACAAGATAAAAATTATTCATTTATGAATCTTCAAAAAATCATTTGGGTTAGTCTATAACGCTGATTCTGCACAGATACACAAAACTGTAACTGGAACCAGCCTTTTTATCGTCCACCGCTGGACATGGGTCTCTTCATGCACATTGGCTTGTGCATGAGGGATGTATGGTCTTAAAATGCCACGCTGGCCAATCGGATTGGCGAGTCCACTCTTTTAGATGTGGTGTAGTTCCTCAGAGCTTGGGTAGCTACTTTATTAGCCCTTAATCGACTTTTACAACACCCAAGGAAACAGATGGAGTGGCGCATACATATGAAAAATACATAAGATATAGGTAACATAATATATACAAAATGTAAGGATACATAAAAAATAATTAAAATTCTTTATATCATTTGAGTAAAAATAACAACTGCCCACGACACACAGTTTATAAAATCGTATTTTTTATTCGACTCGGGGATATGACATGTAGAACTGTCAATAAAGTGTCATCTCCGTACAAATTTCACTCTGTTTGACAGTTCTACATGTCATTTCACTGACTCGAATTAAATCAGACTTTAGTTGACCCATTTTAATTTATATTTCAGATAGTTCGGTAATATGGTTTTTCAATTTCATGTTAAATTCGATAATTAGTTTCATACCTACGTATGGTTCTGAGACAAGTACAAATGAAAGCAAAAAGCAAGATTAGCAACGCAGGGAATCAGATATTTAGTGCAACATAAATATAAGACAAAAGCGAAGGCCATGGAAACGTATTTACTCCCAAATACAACTAATTACTATGGTAGAACTTGGTAGCAACTTTAAAAATCCCTAATTGATTTTATACCAAATGAAATAAGAGATAAACTAACAACTAATAACATTCAATCAAGATTAAAACGCTGTTTATATGAAAATTTGAAATTACAAATAGGATAAGGGTTTTCAGCAACCATTTTTTTTATTTTCTACTTTATAACTATAGGTATATAAATAAATAAACGAATAAAAACAGAGAAAAGGAATAATTAAATCATATGGTCTAAAAACGTGACTTGTGGGTTCGCGCAATATTATAACCGGATTTCTATACGTGTGAGTTGAGTGGCAAAAATTGTGATGACGCGAGACGTCAGGATTTCTTTACATTTATAAGAACACCAATACCCTCCACCTATGGGTATGTTAATATTTATAATAATTACTTAGCAACTTAGCGTATTTGATACATCGCTGGGCTGA
This sequence comes from Sesia apiformis, assembly GCA_914767545.1. Classification (NCBI taxonomy): domain Eukaryota; kingdom Metazoa; phylum Arthropoda; class Insecta; order Lepidoptera; family Sesiidae; genus Sesia; species Sesia apiformis. Next base: position 11,409,000 of record OU611953.1, read on the forward strand.
CGCCATTGAGAGTAGAGGCGAGGCTCTGGCTGTAAGCCTAGACATTGCGAAAGCTTTTGACCGGATATGGCACAAATCGCTGCTTTCCAAGTTACCATCTTTCGGGATACCCGAGGGACTATGCGAATGGGTTGCCAGTTTCCTAACTGGACGGAGCATCAGAGTTGTTATCGATGGTAGCTGCTCCGACACCATGTCTATTAACGCTGGCGTCCCGCAAGGCTCCGTGCTGTCTCCAACTCTGTTCCTTCTGCATATCAACGACCTGTTACAAATTGGTGACATACGTTGCTATGCGGATGACAGCACTGGAAACGCCTTGTACAGGGGCCGCGCCAACATCCCTCGAGTCGGAATGGAAGAAAGTCGCGCCAGGCTTGTGTCTGAAATCGAAGACTCCCTAAATCTAGTCTCGATTTGGGGTTCCCTGAACCTAGTGGATTTCAACCCCAGTAAGACGCAAGTCTGTGCATTCACCGCTAAAGAAAAACCTTTTGTCGTAGCACCTCGCTTTCAGAGCATACCTCTTAAGATCTCGGAGAGTATTGGGATCCTTGGTGTCGACATTTCCAGCAAAGTCGAATTTAGGGGTCATCTGGAAAGTAAGGCTAAAATGGCCTCCAAAAAGCTCGGTGTGCTGAACAGAGCGAAGCGGTACTTCACCCCTGGGCAACTCCTAATGCTTTACAAAGCTCAGGTGAGGCCCCATATGGAGTATTGCTCACATCTCTGGGCCGGCGCACCGAAATACCAATTGGACCCATTTGACTCCATCCAACGACGTGCTGTTCGTATTGTCAACGATCCCACTCTCACGGGCAGTTTAGAACCCCTCAGCGTTCGGAGGGACGTTGCGTCTCTCTGTGTGTTCTACCGCCTGTACAATGGGGAATGCTCTGAAGAATTGTTCAATATAATTTCCACCTCGGGTTTCTACAACCGCACCTCCCGTCACAGAAGTGCGGTCCATCCGCATTTCCTAGATACGGAGGTGTCGCGTACTGTTCGGTTCAAAAATTATTTTATATCGCGAACCCGTAGGCTGTGGAACGAACTACCTCAATAGGTCTTCCCATTAAACTACGACATGGGGTTCTTCAAGAAAGCTGTGAATAGGATTTTGCAAGGTCGGCGGCGCGCCCGCATACTCCCAGGTGTCCATGGGCGGCGGTAACACTTACCATCACGTGAGACCGCTTGCTCGTCCGCCCTCTTCTCTATAAAAAAAAAAAAAATTGAATGAATGTGCAGTGCCAATATAAACTATTCAGTTTGATGGCACCAAGCACCCGATGTATTTATGTTAAGGTTTGTAAACGATCAAATAAATAATAAAAAAAATAAAAGTAAATACCTGTATTGAGTCAAGTAAAGACTAACTCAGCATAAAAGAATATTGTGGCAAATACTGTACCATTTTTTTAAAATATTAATCACTTTTAATCACGTTCTATGTATTTACTACTTAATATTTTATTTAATATGTATTTTAAGTACCTATACTTATACTATATGTATGCATGCCGGTAGACATGAACCAATATCAGAAGATGTTTAAATCCGGAAAATTTAGTTATTTTTACTTTCCTAGAAAAAAAGCTAAGTACGATATAAAAGATAGACTGGTTTGCAAGCTGCAGGATTATCCGTTTTTTGTTTGTCGTGAAAGCATTCAATAGAGGCTTTCCACGGACCTGTTCGTAATACACACTTGTTTGTATTAAATTGTTTTTGTATACATGTTTGTAACAGCGAATTGTAAATATTTTATTGACTTTGAAGACTCCAAGTTAAAAAGGCCAACTATATGTAATTATTGTAGACTCAATATTATTATTTTGTTACGGTATGATCATGATAGTTGAATGGTTGATAAGATATACATTTTTCTACTGGGTTCATATAGGTATTATTATAGCATCTTTGTTTTGTATACTAGAGTATTGTAAACTTAAGTTAATCATCACTTTCCTCTTTAAGTGAACTATTATAATGTTCTTTGACAAATAAATTTCTTTAAACCGATATATATGATTAATACCTTAATCACTACTCCCATCCTATCCTATCCCATTAAATGGAGAGTATAATGGGATAAAAGAACTTCCTTGTACCGTTATTGTCTTTAATACTAATCTCATCCCACCCTCTCTTTCAAAAATACTGGCGTGGTGTAAAATGAGGAATGAGAAAAAGTCCTTCCGTTATACTTCCTATTTCCCCATCCTTCCTAATCCTTTTCCCTGCCTAATCCATTTTTTTTCTCCAAAGGTAGTGGCGTGTTTGAGGTTAAGTCAAATTTCGCCATTCTCGATTAATGGTCATTCTTGATTACAGAAGATATCCATGGACAAGAGTATTAATTTACCAGCAATACGATTGACTGCCTTCACAAAAAGAAGATAGTGTTAGGAATTCATGTATTGAAGCAAAATTTCAAACAACAATTCTTGGGGGAAGCAAGCTTAGAATTGACACACCCTGTTTCGCTACTAAGATAAATGGAACATAAATCACCCAAAAATAATAGCCAACGGAAATATTGATCACAATGTTGCAAACTTCATAAAGTTGAGTGAATTTTATGTTTGTACGTTTTCATGCCCATTGTGACGACGAGTGCATTCTATTGTTTTCCGATGGGAGTCAATGGGAGATGGATGCAGGCTCCGATATCGGTGTTTCACTACGAGTGACTGAACTATGGGACGCATTACATGATGTATGGAACATGACACAGGTGAATGTATTTCTGCCGTGTAAAATATTAAAAGTTTATAAATGAAACCGCGTTGATGAAATTTGATCGTGAAAACGTAACATAATGTCGCGATAACGTAATTTCCTGTTATTTTCCGTCGATGTTTTGATACGATTACGTTTTTTCACGAAGGAAAGCTTCACCGGATGGGATTTGTACGGATTTGGGAGTTGCCAATCTATACTCTCCACGCCGAATACGACTGGATAAAGGGTCCTGCTTACTGCTTGTTAACAGGTTTCTAAAGCAAATCTTCAAAGGGACACGACAGAAAAAATATTTCATACATTATATTACTCGCACCGGCAGTGAATAAACATGAAAGTACTTTAACCAATGAATGGAAATTCTTTATTGCATTCCCGCTTTATGTAATTAAATTAAACATAACATATACAGAAACAATAGGCGGAATTGTCGCTAAAAGCAATCTCTTCCAGGCAACCAACAGGCAGTGAAATGACTTAGAGGAAGAGTTAGCTATACAATAAATTAATACAAAATAATATTAATAAAAGAACAATACAAATTTATAATAATAATGAAATATAAAGTACATACCTACCCATATGGTACAAATACTAATACAAAATACATAGGTAAAAACAAATATGAAATGAATTAAGTAGAAGGTATAAAAAATAATTACTTTAAAGAGAGAAAATGTGCTTCAAGGAGCTTCTTAAAAATAGCACACGACTGAACGCATCTAATATGTTGTGGTAACTTTAAAATCACACTTGAGTCTATGAATTTACCTAGTGACCATTTAGAAACACAATTTAAAGAAGAATACTTTCTGTACAAAAACAAAACAAAACAAATAGTCCGATCCTCGAGTCGTGCTCCCTTCTGATCCGCTTATGCACGATTATTTTTTTATTACGCAGAGCTCTTATGTAAGCCGTTAAATGCTAAATTGCTTTGTAAGAGTCCTCTGTATAACAAACAAGGGCACAGGTGGTAGCACTCAGCAAATTATGCAGGACCATATGGGGGCTAATCCATCAAACGATCGGGATCGTGTGCTGGCTTCCATTAATCATCCCCTATTGATTAATGTGTCTCCACACAAAGTAAGTAATTTACTCTGCATCAAGTCTAAATTGATGAACTCTGCCTTGATTTTTTGGCGTATCATCCCTCACTTATTTAACGTACAAAAAATATCTAAAACAATATTATACCCTTAGAAAGTACTAAGTTAATTTTTTTTTAGAATTGGGCGACGGTATACATTTACCGTGCTGTGTGGTGCCACGGCACCACAAGCCGCGCATCCGTTTACCATAAGCCTTGAGGAAATACACCACCTCTAAAAGAGGGGACTCGTCTACCCGCTAGGCCAGCGTGGCGTTTTAAGGCCTTCCAGCCCTCACGCACGAGACAATGTGCATGGGGAGGCCCATGTTGAGCAGTGGATTCTGAAAGGGCTGGTTGCATTGCAATGCAACATTTACCAAGAGATGGACTATCTGGGGGCCAAATCTACTAACATGTACCGTTAATGTTTTAGTTCCAGTAAACGTTCGAATTTGATTTAAAACCGTATTCTACTACTATAAAACGCAACAAAACCAACGGTTACCGAGTGAAAACCGCTCTTTGACAATTCAAATCATTCTATGCCTATTTATTGTATTATAAATATAGAAAAAGATGCAGCGTTTATTAATATCTTATTTTTATTGCTTATTCGTTTACACATCCCAGTAAGTAATACACATCGAATATGATCGGCAAGCTTCGGTTTCGTACAAAACCGAAGCTAGCCGATAAGTCTCTTTCTAAAGGCCGATGTTGTAAAGAAATAGAATAAAATATAGTAATAGTAAATAAACATTATTATTACTATATTTAAACAGTGAAAGGGTGTTTATCGCACGTTTTGAAACTGTATTTTAATGTCAATCAATTGATGTGTCAAAATATATATATGACCATAAATGTCATCATAGTGTGTTTTTGTATAGTTTTTGGACCGTTGTAATTAGTAGAATACAAAATTGACATAAAATACAGTTTCCGCTGCAGTTCAGCTTACGTTCAGTCAGTTTTATATTAGTAGAAACCGCCCCAGCTCATCGAAAAAAAATGTAAATGGTCTATAATCTGTTCAAGGATAAGCATTTTTAAGGTAGAAATTTCTTACAATTTTCCCTAAAAATTTTACTTTCATCTCTATCGACACTCAAATCCGAATGCGTCATAAAAATCTGTTTCTCCACAAAGCGGAGTGGTTGCTCCTTAATCCGTTTTATAACATCTCTGATGACAACGCTTTCATATTAACGAATATAATAAAACGCACGCCAAGTTGAAAATTTCGAAACCGCGCCGTAAAATGAATCTTGCTCTATCGTGAACATTTTTATTGCTCAATAGCGGAGAGACACGGTATCAAATCAAAAATATCGATACTTTACTCATGAGTAGTATCGCAAAAAAAGTATCGTACAGATCACAGTATCGAAAGGAAAGTATTACCGATACGTTAAGGTATCGGATACTATTCCTAAATTTTAAGTTTGATGATAGCGTAAAAAATCGTCGACAACTCTACTTCCCAAGGTATACTTTCTTGAACTTCTCGATTAAATTTAGTATCGAAGTATCAAAATTGACATATCAAAACTATCAAATTGAAGTAACAAAGTATTCCAAATTGAACCTCTGATCAACCCAAAGGTTGGCTGGTAGAGAATGACTTAAGGCATTCAGCTCGCCTTTTATACGACAAAATGCAATGAAGTGTAAATAAATAAATACTAAAATAATATCATACAAAGAGTATTTATATCCTTAGTATTTATATCATACGACACCCGCTATATAGTATTCATATGAGTAAAAATATCGACTAAAAGTTTTGACTACAAAAATATCGGTATCTACCATATACTAATATAACAAAGAGAGAGTGCGAATTTTGTGAGTTTATGTGTATGTGGAGGGTAATCTCCGGAACCACTGCACCTATATGAAAAATTCTTTCACCATTTGAAAGGTACATTGTTCCAGATGGACATAGGCTATATATTATGTGCAAAAAATTTGCAAAAAATGCATTTATATTATGTGCAATGTGCAGCGCATGCCGGGCACAGCTAGTTAAAGAATAAAAGTGTTTGTTAGGTACCAAAAAGTATCGATAGTTTTTCTGTGTCCCTAATAGCGGTCTCCTCTACAAGCCTCATTAAATAGTTATGCTCTGCATATTGTCGTTGGCACTTAATCCGGGGACATCCCGAATTGTGTGTTATTAAACCCGGAACATCAGTGGACCGGGTTCGCATAATTAATATTGCAAATGTTGTTAGCAGTTAGTAGTACCTAATATTGAGGAGCATTATTGTACAAAACGATTTAATTATTTACAAATGTATTCGTACTTTTTATGAACTTGTTAGGGAGATTTCTAAGAAATCTATTTATTGAGGAGATCACGATTATCCAATTTTGGAAAAATATCACAATGGCTTGACTAAGGGTGACCAAAACACTTTCCTATTAGTGTTTTGAATTTGTCAGAAAAATAGGTGGGTCTATATCTCTATTATGTCTATGGGTCTATTAAGTTGCGTAGATGAACCAAATCAGCTCGGTAATTACAAAGTTTAAACTGTTCGAGAAATCATAAAAAAAAATCAATGTCAATATATAAACGGTATGTTGTTGAATATGACATGTACAGTTCTACAACCTTTGTCAAATCATTTATTTCTAAAACATAGCATTAGGTCATTTTTTATTACTAACGTATATATTGATAGTGATATTTTATAGATACAGAACTTTAATTATTCGATATTTCGAAATGTAGTTAAAGTATCATTATAAATAAAATAATTTGATGTAAATTAAATACTTCTTTCAACTTATACTTTTAATTTTAAAAAAGAACTTCAAAAATTTGTTTAAGTTTAGTTATTTGACTTTTTCATTATAGTTTGAAATATTGTTTCAAAATAAATAACGAATAAAACGTAAAATATCTAATATAATAAATAAAAATAGTTTTGTACAGTGTATATTCATAGATTTCACTTAATTCACGTTTTCTTCACTTAGACTGATTTCTAAAGATGATGCTTCTATAAACAGGTAACATACAAGATCTCAATGTGAGGATGTATAGAGTTGCGAATCGCGATGCTGTTTGTTTGTAACGTTAAGATTATATTTTCGGTTTTAGTTTCGCTCTTGTTTTCAAATGTAATATATTGCATTCCTAAACTATTTGTAAAGGATAAAACTATAAGGACTATAAGGATTAAAACTATTTGTAAATACTTGATTATAGACGCTCAATCATGCATGTTTATGAATTAAAAAAAATAGCGCTGATAGGTATTCACAAAAGTATTCACCAGTCCGCAGCAATCCGTACTAGGTCCACGTGGTACATTATAGATCGCAAACCCTGTCACTACCAGGCGAGCCCTACACCGTTTAGTAGGACGATAGGCTAATATATATAGAACGTTATATTCATACTAATATCGTAAATCAGAAAGTGTGTTTATTTGTCTGTCTGTTTGTTAGGACATCACGACTCAACTACTGAATCGATTTCAATATAATTTGGCAGAGCGGTAGCCTGAAATCTGGAGAAAGACGTAGGATAGTTTTTATCCCGGAGAAGTGATTATTTTTTCTAGCAACGACTTTTTGTAGCCAAAGCTGATATTTGTCAGCTTTATACATATTACTTTTTTGAAAAAAAAACGGTCCTTACAAGAAAGAATTACAATATAAAGAAATGTACCTACTTAAAAACTAATAAATCTACATTTCCTAATTTTCAAATATAAACAATCGTATGAATGGTAGCGAGAAAAGAAAGGAAAAGAAGAGACAAGAAAACGGGAAAAGAATTATGTCACATAGAACTGAAAAATATGTATTTTAAGTAGGCAATTCATCCCTTTGCACCGGATGCAACCGGCTTCTTTCTCGAAGACTGGAATCACCAGTGTATCATCGGAGTATTTAATCAATGCGTATAAAAGGTATTCTGTACCAAAAAGTAACATTAAACCAAAAAGAAAAAGTCGCTGAAGTCTGGCCACAATGGAAAACAACATGGCTGTTTCCATACTAGAAGGCTTTTTGATGATGCCGGCGCTTGTTTTGCTCGATTGTATTTTATTTGGGTATTCAGAGTTCGCCGGTTTCCATATTCACAACTTTTTCCCGGTAATTTGGAAACCGATGAGTAGCCCTACAAGTTATTACAATAAAAAATATAATGCATGCGAATTCACGTGAAAATGCTAGTGGTTCTAAATGAATAAGTGTAAAATAACAAGTTTCTGTAGACATTAAGCCGGGAAGCTAGTAATGGCGTGTTGTGCGACCACTATACTCGTACGAGTGCACGGCTTTCTACCGCACCCCGTCATCGCATATGTCGCGTACTTGAACAAGGATAGTATTTAGTGCTAGATAAGACTTTATATTTTACGTCATATTATTATAATACAGGAGAAAAATTGTCTCAAGTGAACTTAGGTGATCTTACGTCATTAACTACGAGTAGTCATCGTGCCCGAGGTGTGAGTAAACTATTAAAGACATACATCATCGGATATTAATACATGTACGAGTGTAAAGAGAAATGTCTCGAGCGACCGTCCCACTTAGTGACTCATCAACGCCGAGCAGAGACCTGAAGCTAGAAAAACTAAATTTGGAGAAAATTTATAACGGAAAGACTTACTACATTTCTAGGTACATTTCACCCTTCTGGGTGAAACGGGGTGTCGAGGTGTGTATGGAAAAAAAACTTGAAACTTAATATAAATATTTTACAATATAAATAATTCAACACGTGTTTAACCGTTTTGTTAACAGTTTTGTTGTAGTTAAGGGCTCGGTTATATCTAAAAATTGCAACTCATGGCGTCATAAGAATTTACCAAGATCGTAACCAGCGGATTGTTACTCTTCAATAGGTGTCTTGGCCCTTCCAGTAGTCCCCAAGCGTTACGTTCTCAGGTTGATGACCTATAAAAAGGCTTCATGTGTATGCGAAGTGGCTGAGAGGTGAGGGACCCTCCGCAGAGGAGCTAGAGTGTCGTTAGTCAATGCGGGTAACTGGATAGCCGTACGACTACAAGGTACTTGTTCTGACCTGGCGTTTTTACTGCAATAGTCGTATGCATTGATATTACGTCGCTGGTTGCTCAGATATGTGGATCTTTGCAGTTAAAGAAAAAAAAGTTACTGATATTGACGCTACCAGGTGAAGTTTTTTTATACAACGCCCGTGAATTTATTCTATGTATGTACCGCTTACTCAAGCTGTGGATAAATGGGTTATTTATCCACAGCTTGAGTACGCGGTTTCGAATGTTTTCATATTGACAATTTTCAAATAAATATAGCAGGGTATTACTATGCTTATTAAATTCCGCTTCTGTTTCGATTATCAACATCAAATATTGGAATAGATTGTTTATCACAAATATTTTCATTAAACAGAAAGTAAATATACCCTTATTCCACAAAATACAAATATATTTTACTTTACAGGAAAAAGTTCGGCTACAGAAATTGACTTTGACTAAAAAGACTGCTCGATCCATCTAAATAAACATCTGTCTTCGACCCATCTCCGGAGAGCGGTCGATCACAATCAAATATAATGAACATAAATATTATTCTAAGTCTTCATATTTTGTGTAATAGCCTACTCTGTGGAAGTGATTTTATGATTTATGGTGTCTTCTCGGAAGTCCTCCATACTTACCTGTCTCGCAATCCAATAACTGTCTACATCGGAATATAGAGGGGCCATATTTCATATCACGCCCTGAATTGTAGGTACGAATACGAATACGCGTTCAATGCGCCTTCGGATTATTATATCCGAATTTCATGCCGTCTAACAAATGCCGTATATCATTAGTGGAAATGGTTCAAATATAATATCGTTTGCGAATTTCAAATCTCTCGTGGCGCGTTGTAGTCTATTAGACGCTGGTTATATTGGGGAATAACAATTATTACTAAAATTGTTATACGTAGATATATGGAATGTGAAATTAAGGACAGTTAAGTATGCTATTTTCAAATTTTAATAAAACAATGCCATTAAAAGAGATTCGGTCGCAAAATTATAACGAACTGTGGGACAGACAACGGTTGTTGCATATTATTATTACATACATGTTTTACGTATACAATTCGCTGAGGCCCCAGGCAATAAACCACATGGACAACAAGGCATTCCCGAGCGTATGTGGATAAATGAAACTTGGTATTAATAAAATAAAAATACTAGTATTTTTACAATAGCACATGTTAATTAAAACTGGCATATACATAGCATGTGCAGTAATAATCGTTTGAATCGACGTCTGCCCTCACTTCATTTCATATGAAAACAAAAGCGCTGGGAGTACAGTTATCACTCTGTATAGTGCGACTACTCTAAATTCTGTTTCCTAATTTACTCTCAACTTATTCTACTCAATTTTAGGAAAACATGTTAAAGTTATCAAGTTATTTAAACATATGTTTGAGAACAGTTAACTTTGGCAACTCAGAATTAACTTTGATCATCGACGATGAATTTTACTTTTGTGAAATACTTCAGTTTTTCAGAATAAAAGTAACCATATTTTTAGTTCCTATGTTTAAATGTTATACTTTATTCTGTTAAATCTACTCATATATTATATGGGACGACTTCAAATGCCCCAGCTCGACGACGCGACGGCACTGCTGCTGTCGTACCCTATCGCGCTGAACTGGGCTATAAAAACCAGCGGTCACAATACCGCCCCCATTTATTAAGACCGGTATTGACGGTATTAAAATATTATAAATATCTGAATTCCGATATTTTCCATATATCTTTTTATAAAAATATATTGTAGGTTTTTTTTTTTTTTATATAGAGAAGAGGGCGGCCGAGCAAGCGGTCTCACGTGATGGTAAGTGTTACCGCCGCCCATGGACACCTGCAACACCAGGAGGTATGCGGGCGCGCCGCCGACCTTGCAAAATCCTATTCACAGCTCTCTTGAAGAACTCCATGTCGTAGTTTAATGGGAAGACCTCTTGAGGCAGTTCGTTCCACAGCCTTCGGGTTCGCGATATAAAATAATTTTTGGACCGAACAGTACGCGACACCTCCGTATCTAGGAAATGCGGATGGACCGCACTTCTGTGACGGGAGGTGTGGTTGTAGAAACCCGACGTGGGAATTATATTGAACAATTCTTCAGAGCATTCCCCATTGTACAGGCGGTAGAACACACAGAGACACGCAACGTCCCTCCGAACGCTGAGGAGTTCTAAACTGCCCGTGAGAGTGGGATCGTTTACAATACGAACAGCACGTCGTTGGATGGAGTCAAATGGGTCCAATTGGTATTTCGGTGCGCCAGCCCAGAGATGTGATGTAGGTTTAAAACAATTGATATTTGAGGTTGAAAATAGTGTGTTTATTTGATTCAAACAGAAATAAAAGTCCACCTGGCCGGACGCCGGCCTGCACTGCGCATTCCGGTACGTGTCCTCCATTCGAGGACTCGTCTACCTCATCGGACATCGGTCTATGTCGTGATTCTACGAGCTATGTTGGTGACTTAAGTTCTTTGCCGATTCCTTGTTTTGGATACTATCCCGTAAAGAAACTCCGAACATAGGTGCCTCTATAGGTCCCTGAGTGACTTTGAACTTATGGAACAGGCCTATCGTTAGAGGCTACGTTTCGGCACCATAGGACCATTTTAGGACTTTCGCCTTAAGCATTGTGGTATAGGCAACAAGAAAAACCAACGCATTTTCCCAAATGGTGCCCAACCAAGTTGAATGCGTCTATCGACCTCCTTGCTGAAGTTTGACTTGCCTAGTTGGATGGTTTGCCCAAAGTAGACATAATGGTCAAACCTTCGAGTGCCACACATTCGACGTCTAGCAGGCCCGTAAGAATATATCCATTGAACATGATTTCTGTTTTGTCTAAGTTCATTTCGAGATCGACGCGTCGTAATGTTGCGTTACGGTCGTTTGGCATTCATCTTAAATCTTCCAATAATTCTGTCATGATGACTATGTCAACGGCGAATTGAAGATGCGAGATGTACTCACCATTCACATTGATTCCAGTCTAGCATCATAAATGCATTTCAGAGGGATAGGGTGCACGCTGTAACCCAAACAACCGCTGGGCGCACTCGACTGGCCTCGTTACCACTCTCTCACTGAAGACTATCTTGCAATGCTGAAGACTGCTGAAGACAAATTCTCTTAGCATTTCCCACTATATCCCATTCCTCAATGTACGTACGTGTTTCAGTAGTAAGTGAGATATTATTATATCCAGAGGCCATTCCCATCTCATCCTATCCTATCCCTCCCTATTTTCCTAACCCTTTCTCCAATTCAATTCTGACATCCAAAAGGTAGGCAGCGCATCCGGAACGTACCAATGTTTGTCATTCTGGACTGATGTTGCCATGTATCGTGGATGTCTATAGACGACAGTATTCACTTACCATCAGGTGGACTGTATGCTCGTCTGCCACCTTCTTACTATAAAAATCTTCCAGCGCCTTTTTGAACAGTTTCAGAGATATAACATCTAAATGTCTCACCCCTCGACGCAGCTGGATCGGCCCGGTCTGCTGGTCTTGGATTCGGACCGTCATGTTCGCAGTGTTACACAGACATCTCTGTCGTTCTCGTATTCCACAAAGGCATGACATAACGGCTGATTATACTCTTCGGTCTTCTGTACTATTCGGTTTTCTGTATAATCTGCCGCAGTGTGTGAATGTGGTCCACGGTGCTGTAGCCTTTTCGAAACCCAGCCTGTTCCGGCGGCTCGAACTCGTTTAACCTCCGGGTGAGATGATTCGCAATTACCTTCGAGAACAGCTTATAAATATACGTGACTCAGCAGAGATGTATGTCTATAGTTCTTCAATAAAGCCTTGTCTCCTTTCTTGGAGAACAAAATGCCACCATGGAAGACGGAATTAGAGAGATATTGTAGCTCTCGTAAGACAGGAGCTCCGGATTTCAGAAGCTCTGATGTTAGACCGTCTTCACCGGCGGCTTTACCATTCTTAAGCTGTCTGAGGGCAATATGAATCTCACTCAGATTGAATTCCGGGATATCGTCAATGTAGTGGGGGATTAACTTTGCACGGCGATTGTTCTCTTCATGGGCTGTAGACGTAGGTACGTGTGTGGCGTAGAGTTGTCCATAAAACTTCTCAAATTCTGCGAGGACCTCTGGTATCGAAACTCTCTTAGTTTGGCCACTATCACTTTTAAGCATTGCCAGATGATGACTGCATCTAAGAGGCTGAGCAGAGACTCTAGAATTTTTAATGCTCTCTATTGTTGCCGCAATCCGTTTTGTACTGAAACGACGAAGGTCACGGCGTATAAGCCACCTTCGGTTCTTATTATAATCTGTATTTTAATGAAATACATAACAACATAAAAGTATTATTAAATTTTTGACTTGTTTCATAATAACAGGGGACAAGAAGCTTAATAGATAAGGACTAAAAATAAATCTTTTAAAAATCACATCTTAAAAACATAAAAAAAAGTTTAATTTTTCGTTCAATTAAAACAAAAATTTAAATAATGAGATCTTATAATTGACATCCTGTCTAAAGTTTTATCGCTCAATTTGGAGAGCAAATGGTTACAAAAGTAACTTACTAACAAAAGCAACGCCAGTTCCTAAATAGTTCTTAAACTATTTTCGCCTCCCAATATACGAGTAACATTGTTTCATATACAATATTTATGTATTAGTTGAACAATTATGCCAACTGTCGTCTGTTGTTTCTATGGATGGCAAATGTGATATCGCCCACATATTAAGCAAGATGGTATTGCGCTAGTCGAGTTATAAGAAGTGCGATCCAACATCTGCATTCTACTCAACATCACGTGGGAAAACGACGAGGCTGTCTCGTGTCATTGAGTCAAATTGACTACGATAAATTTCTAGGGAACATATCCAATTTAGAAATAGAATAGAATAAGCTGACCTGTGCTGCGAACTACGAGCACCTACTTATTTTTCATGTATTATTATAAATAATATGTAATGATATGTGCTTACTATCTGAAAAATATTGCTAAAACTTAAAAGTTCTACTCATTTTATTTTTATTCATTCTGGAAGCTTATAGCGACAGTACAATATAGTATAGTTATAATATTATATTTAAATAAGTAAGAAAGCTTAAAAGCTATTTGTAAGCTACAACTGCATTACATAGATGCTGAAAACACAAGTTTAACAAATAAATTCTGTACAATAATTATGCATTAGTATCATGTATAATAAAATTGCATATACTACTTACATACTATGTAGACTTATGTATACTTACAAGAATTAGGTACAACCAAGATGTAATATACTTTACTAGGTTAATAAGTTTTTATAAAACTATTTTGTGGTTTTGTATGATAACTTTTACTTGCACGCTGTAACTATACATATTATTAATGTAATATGTCAATATTTTAAATGACAAAAAAAAATAATTCTATGGCGAACAATAAATGCAGGCTGAAAGGCACCAGGTCTATTCGTATTGAAGTGTGTGCGTGCTCATACACATAAAAACCTTATAAAAACAGGTCTGTAATTCCAAGATCGGAGAAATAATTTTATACTAAGCATAGAATATTACATCTGCAGTTACGTACAGGACAATTGAGATGAAAATTTAAAACTACTATGTAATTTCGTGCGATACGTTTTGTATTTGTTACAGTAGACTTTTATTTTTCTCAAGAGATGTTATACCTCAGGTTCTAAGATTAATGATTAAAAGGGATTTTTTTGGTTTTCATAGATGGCAATGGTGCAATTACCACATTCTGCCACTGACAAGTTTTCTTCGTAATAAACAATTTTAAAGTTTAAAACGTATCCTGTCAATGTCCGTCGGAGTAAGTCAGAGTCGCTCAGTAAAGTGATAGTAATTTTTTTATGGACGAAGGCGGCAGGCGAGCATACAGTCCACCTGAGGGTAAGTGGATACTGTCGCCCATAGACATCCGCGATACTTGCCAACATTAAACCAAAATGACAAACGTGGGCACGCACCCGGATGCGCTGCCTACCTTTGGAGATATAGGAATGGATTTGGAGAAAGGTTTGGGAAAATGGGGAGGGATAGGATGGGAATGGGCTCTGCCCTAGCACATCTCACTCACTACCGAAACACGTACGTACATTGGGGAAATAAGATAAAGTGGGAATGCAGTACACTTCAAGGTAGCCTTCTGTGACAGAGGGGTAACGTGGCCAGTCGAGCGCGCTCACCTATAACTATAACTATTGCACAATATACATTTTTTACAATAATCAAACAAAAACTCAACTTCTCTTCTCGAGTTACCACCAAAAAGCTATAATAAAAAAGTTGCAAATTTGATAAGTGCGAGTTGGACTCAGATGTATGAGTAAGGTATTCATATATTCTTACTTATCTATTCTTCTTATCACTGTATTCTTTTGCAGTGGGCAGGGCACATAGCTCGAAGAACCGATGGCCGATGGGGCAGAGGGGTTCTCGAATGGAGACCACGTACCGGCGGACGAAGCCGAGGACGTCCATCTGCTAGATGGACAGACGACCTCATAAAGGTTGCGGGCACCCGCTGGATGCAGGTCGCTGCCGATAGGTCTAAATGGCGGAAAATGGGGGAGGCCTATATCCAGCAGTGGACGTCCAAAGGCTGAGATGATGATGATGATGATGATCTATGTTAGGTTAAAGTTATAGAAACCGTCGATGACAAGCGCATGTCGGAAATATAGATTTCGATACTTACTGTACGTTTCAGAAAACAACATTTGGAAACGTTGGAAATTTTTGAAACGTTGGCACCGTCATAATTTTTAAAGCCACTGAAACTAACTTGACCTATCTATGAACTTAACTGAAGTATTGATTCATACATTTTTTTTAATGTATGCCCATGGGATGGGAGATGACATTGTATAGACATCCGCGATTCTGGAGTGGAGACGAAGTCGCTGGCACGGGTTATACAATAATAAGTACTCTAACTAATATTTATCCTGTATTACGAATTCTCAGAACATGTACTTGTTATGCCAATCTTTTTTAATGTACAACTATTCTCACGAGACCTTGTTCTCCCAAGACTAATATTAGACAGGTTGCAAATAAAACGTCAAAAATATTCCCCTAACATTTATTTGAGTAGCAGGCGTCTTGGAAAACAATGAAACCCACTTGGGAGACGATCGGAGACACGACTGTGTCGCTCACTTCGCGTGATATTGAACCGTCCGCCTCAAATTCAGTACATCTATTGACACAAAAAACTTACTGCATCAATTGAGAAGCTCGCTAGGAGGAATTTTAACTTACTTCTTCGTCTCTTTGCCGGATTGGATACATGAGTTTATAAGATATGTTTTGGTTTATGAGCTGTGAGTTTCAGAACTTGAGAGTGAGAGTGATACTGCTTCCCACAGCTACTTGTCGCATCTGATTGGCCGAGTTGCCTCTTTCGCCTGCCGATAACACTGCCGTGAAACACACCAGCGTGTTTCGAAAGTGTGTAACATTTACCGGAGCCCATTTGCATTGTATGTAATCCAACCAATGGGATAATGGAGGCCTCTCATCTCATTATATTTCCTACTCCTCTCCGTCTCATTTCATCCAATCATCCCATTCAATAAAAAATAAAGTGGGATAAGGTAACTCTATACTCCGTCCCTTACCTTACCAGGTAGAATGGGAAAGTATAATGGAATTAGGCAACTCCTCATCCCGTTATATCCCCATCCCTACCCATCGTTTTTCCAAATCCATTACTGAATTTTCAAACATATAAGAATATCTCCTAAATTGTCAATGTTTGTCATCAAGTGATGACGCAGATAGGCATCAAAGCCAAATCAGTCCATAAAAGACATGACGAATGGTCGCGAAAGAAGATATATTACAGAGTGGAAGCAATGAGGGCTTTGCGTACATGTAGGACATGAAATAGGACTTACAAAAGATAAAGATAACTGAATAATTATATTCTGATTTAAAGCATCAGTGACATAAAAATATTCGGTTAACGATCCTTTGGATCAAAACAAAGAGTGGATCCTGTAACAACATTGGATAATAAATTACCATATGAATATTCTCTGTACATTTATACATGTTAACTTATTCAACTCATACCCTCAATCATTCTTAACTGTGCAAATATCAGAGTACAAGAACACCATACAATAGGGTGATCCACCATACCATACTAATGATATAATACATCATCAGTAAACATGTTCTTATCAGCGATAGGACTGAAGATCCCGCGTTCATCAAAGAATTATTATGGCAACCGTAATCAATACTTGTCGTCTACTGCTGTGTACATGAGAAATATATGGCTTTTACGCCACGCTGGTCAAGTGAGTTGGCGAGTCCACACTTTTAGAGGTTGTGTAGTTGTTCCTCAGCGCTTGTGGTGTTATCCCTTAGTGGGTTTATACTACACCCACGAGGAAAGAATCCTTTCTCTATTCTAAACTTCTCTTCTGATGCTATTCTAAAGCCGACCTTCATTTGCCACACGACGTATACTCCAAGGGTTATTGTATTAATTTGGACAAATATATCTATCAAAACTCCATTCATTGAAGTACAATATTCTTAAAGTGGAGTGTAGGCTTTCTCGGCCGGTGTCCATATTAATTGAATCTTCCGGGCTACTTGGCCGAGGTCTTCTAGAATCTCTTTTCTTTCTTCCAAACATTTCGTCAACGCTAACAACTGCTCGAGCGCAACTGAGTTGCGCTCGAGAAGCCGAAGAGATAACATCTCTCCGAAAGTGAATATGTCAATATGTCATGTGAAGATGTCAACCGCAGTTGTTGACGAAACGTTTGGAAGAAAGAAAAGAGATTCCAGAAGACCTCGGCCAAGTAGCCCGGAAGATTCAATTAACAATATTCCAAAGTTTGGCAATGAACAAACTAATAGAATTGTAAGTAAAGTTGAACAATCATGCATGACCCTCTAGCTATTGCATGATTTAAACCTTCTTGTATGAAATAAAGTCACAAAATTCACTGCATAAAATCAACTATAACACTACAGTGCGTATGCTTAATTGCAAATTCTATGCGCTTACATAGTTTAATACCACAATGTTCGGTTAAACCAGAGAGTTTACGGTTAAACTGTTATACGTAGTCCCACTGATGAATCTGCTTTGTTAAGCTACGAATATTACGGATTGCTTACTACAATATTGTTAATGCTAATCAGCTTACAGAAATGATCGAAATAATATTACCTAATAAGTGGTAGGATCTCCGAAAGACAAGTTATAATATGATTTCTATTTGTACATGTTACTATTTGTTATCAAAAGAAAAAAGGAACCTTATTTTAGATTTCTAGTATCCCAGATATTGACACTGGTGAAATCTTAAAAAAATAACGTATTTTACTGCTTTATCTTAAAAATCAGATGTCAAACCATGTTTCTATTTAAACAGAATCTTGAAATAACGAAATTTTAAGTTAGAAAATCTTAGTCAAAAGTTTCTTTACTCAAAAACGTCACATTTTAATTATACTGCGACTATTAAACAGTTATTTTTTTTAAAACGTGTAATACTTAAGTTGTTAAAAGATGAAATTTAATTAAACATGTATTATGTACCGGGAAACGTAGCCTGGGACGCCCTCCGACCGCACAGTGGGACAGAACCGTGCGTACCGTCTCAAAAATCTGTAACTTTTTTGTTGATTGAAGTAAATCGCTGAAATTTGGTATGTAGTGTCTCCAGAGTACATACAATCCAATAATGAATGTATCATTGTCAAATGTTTAATAAATAATATAAAATAAAATAAAACAAAATAAAAATGTATTATTTTAATATTAAACCATGGTTTGGTTAACTTATTGAATTATAATTTTACAGTTTTATGATATTAATAAACCTATTTTATGTTATTTTATATTACATATGAATGTTACATTTAAATAAATGACAAATATATAATAACCCACTCCAAAAATATGTTTTACAAATAATGTACGAAATTATTTCGATTTAAATAGCTAAGAGGTTCTTAGCTTCCTCTAACAATTTCTTGGATATAGTGACTGATGGTTTTCTGATACTTGATATATAAGGATCTGACGTAAATAGAAGACCATGAAATACGTCTTCGTTTGTTGCGGACCTAGAGCATTTTCTAGCATGATGCAATCTGAATTTTTTGTAATCTTTATTACGCGATTCTTGGGCATCCTCAGATAAATGACCAATGGGCAGAACAGCAAAATGTCTTATTATACTTTCCCCATGTATTAAGATTTTATGTACTGAAGAAGGCATATTATACCACATATATTTTGTTACGTACAGTTGTGCGGTTGCACGAGTATATTCACCAAATTTTTCTGGATTTACAGCAATACCGGATGCCATGGTTTGCAGAATAACATAGAACCTTTTAATAAGTTCCTCGTCAACCCCTGTAATTTCTGAAGCGCAGTAGTAGTTCTCAAAAAAACGCCGAGCTGTATTGCCGTCATTACTGTTTCCACTTCCTTGTCGGGGCTTATCAACGTGCAATCCCATCCGGCTTCGAAACAAACTTTGTACAAGCTTTTTCTTGTCTTCTTTACTTTTTTTATCTTCCGAAGTTCTCGCAGCCCATTTTTGAAATGAAAGGTTATATGAAATATGTAAAATTAGCTCCATGCACCTGATCCACGCGTGTAACGTAGACAAACCGTATTCGTAAGCATTTATATTATCTGGCTTTGATGCAATCTTCTCCAAATTATTCATTTCACTTGGCTTAGCCCCACACACTGTACATACAGCTCCAGAACTTGTGTCAGTAAGAACTTGTGTAACTTTTCCATCCACCATAGTTAGAAATAGATCGTGACTTATTTCAATTACCTGCGTCTCCTTGTGTATCTTTGATGTTTGCAAATTATTAATTTGACCCCGAATATCACCAACCACTGATCGGGTTTTCTCGGGCGTTTCTTTTGCAAGTTCCATCAGGATTGGTCGGCAATAACGAATAGAAGAACAAGCCGGATTTTGCCAAATTATCTCATGTGTTTCTGTGTCAGTCAGCTTTATTGGTACCAAAGACGCTATAAATAAGTCTGTATCTGAGACTAAGTCACTCTCATCTGTTAAAACTTGTTTATATTCGCTTTGCCCCGATGAACCATCACATCCCCACTTGGTAAACAATTTAAGAGATTTTCTTCTTGGGTTGTAAACATTTTCAATCTTTAAGATGCGAGCACAAGTGTGATCCAGCAAATCTTGTAGATTTACTTTAGCACTTATATCGGTTATTTGAATGCTGGATAGTGGAGGATAACACAGTTTTTTGGCGTTCGTCAGTATATTATATGATGGCAATATGTCGAAGTTTTTGTTAATCAAACTTGCTCGAAGAAATCCGTATTGTGATTTCGAAAGATCTAAATCTGCAAACATACTTAAAGCTTCATCCACCGTAAAATCTGTTCCATTGCGACTTTCATGCAATAATTTTTCCTTCATGATCCTTTTTTCATTTCTTTCACAATTCCGCATCATTGAAACAACAGTAGCTTCTTCGATTTCTCCTTCAGCCCGCAATCCTTGAACGTATGCATTATGTATATACTCGAGTCCATATTCTTGTACCAATTCCATATTCTTTCTTTTTTTCGATTTCTCTGATAGATCTTCATAAGACTTTGGTGGACGTCCACGTTTTTCAGATGTTGTAGGTGTAATATCCATCGGTGCTTCTTCGAATTGTACCTTAAATTCACCGTCTAACCACGATATATTATTACTAAAGAAACGTTCTTTAGTTCGGTTAGATTTGGTCCACCGATCGTTAAACGCTGTTATAAGCGTTTTTTGAATACGTTTCACAATTAATTCACTTTTTTCAGACGACAAATGGTGGTGTTGTTCTAAGTATTTTTGAATATCTTCTGATTTTGTTCCATGGCCAATAAAAAATTCGCATAATACTCGTCGAGGCACAACAAATTCACTCATTTTGTTTTTATTTTTAACTACTTTTTTTTTACCGAGGTTGGTGAAGACTATATTATGTTAAAGCACACTAAAGTACTGGTAAATGACAACGTAAATCAATAACTTTTATACTGAAATTTCGTGTGAAAAAATATTACTATCTAGTGTCATTATCAAGTTCCTATCCACTATCTATGAAGGTGGTTAGTAGTAGGTAGGTACTGATAATGTACACTAACAACTATAACTAGATACCACTTGCTCCCTTTTCCTTCACCGCGATAGAGAAATACATAAACTATATGAGAAACATGTAATTCACACAGTGATAACAAAACATTAACCACATCTGACCGCACGATAAAAAAAATATACTACATACTAATACATTACCCAAAACTCCCACTTTACCTAAAGATTGAGTAAATAGATAATATTGTTTAAGAAAAAAAGGTCAAAAGTGATCTAAATATCCAAAAATCTCATTAATCAGAACTAAAATAATTTTTGGAATATTTTGTATTTTCTCCCCATTAGCCATTTTTAGTTTCATTTCAAGGGGGGCAGATTCGGGCACTCAATTTTTTTTGCCCTACCTTTAACATTAGCTGCTCTATACGATGCTATCAAAATTACGACATGGGCAGACACCGCTAACTGTCAAAAGTCTATGCAAAGTTTCTAATAAGGATAGAATATTAGGTCCTGAAATAAAAATTCTTTACCTCCCCAGGTTTCACATAATGGTTCACTTAAATTATTTTTAAATAGAGTACTTCATCACCATTCTAACCATATATCACACTTACAAATTTGCTGGTAAAGTAATGCAAATATGACCATGTAAACTGGTGGAATTGTGTTCTACATAATTGACATAATTTTGAGCGTCAACTTGCAAGCCTTATTCTAATACAAAAAATGAGAAATAGTGTATTTCAACTGCTATATAATATGCATTGAACATTCAGTTAGACATATGCATTAACAAAATATTCAATATAGAACATTACGAAAAGCTATTTTTGAGACGGTACGCACGGTTCTGTCCCACTGTGGACCGGGTCGACTGACTACTTGAAGAAAGTCGCCGCTAGTGGCTGGATGAGTAGAGCTGAAGACCGTGTGTGGTGGCGGTGCTTGGGAGAGGCGTATATCCAGCAGTGGAAAGACACGGACTGATGGTATAATATTTAATTAAACGCGTGTGTAATTTAAAGATGTGTTTAAAGAGTTTAACTATCATTATTTATCTAGAGTTTGACTATCAAGTCAAATGGCTAAGGGCGTGTTATAATTATGGCGTATATTTCATAATTATGTAACCTTAAGTATTATTATATTATAGAATAGTATTATAGAACAAACTAAAATATTTTTTAATAGAAATTAATAAACTTTGTAAATATCAGATTTAACTTTATCAGATCAACTCTATTAATACGCTATGATTGAATGTCATAAACAGTTCCAAAATAAACAACAATGACTATACAGTTAGATGAACATTGTTAAAGTAGGTACATTGTTAAAGTATTATTTACAACAACAAAAAAGGAATATATCACAAGAACTACTGACCATATCTCCATACGATTGGAGCCATGGAGTGCGGATTCGTCCATAGTCGGGTAAAAAAGACTCATGTTTGCTCGTCGTCTATCACGTAAAAGAGCTATCTATTTTTATAAATCTGAGTATTGTAAAACGCTTAGTACAAAAATAGATTCGTTAACTTCTTTGATAATTATGTTTTTGATCGCAAATGCCAGCGAGGCATTTTACGACAATCCCTCACGCACAAGACAATGTGCATGCGACAATGAGGCTCCAGCAATCCAGCAGTGGAAGATGAAAGTGCAGATTAAAATAACTAGGAAAAGCCTCGTGTCTCGGATAACACTGGTCATCATGCTGGATCAATGCAGACTGGTGATTTTTTATATTTTATTTTTTACATAATGATACTGACGTTTGCTGAATTACGTTTTTTGTTTAAACTTTTGCAGAACATGTTGAGCGATGTATTTAACTTTAACATCTTGTTTTACCTGTGTTCTCGCAATAAATAATTTTAATTTTAATTTGAACGACAATCTGGTTATAAAAAATCATACCCAAAAATTAAGTGGTTGAGTTTAACTTGAGGTTTAAAGTCTGAATTTCAATCAACATTCAACGACGCAATCCTCATTTTTCTCAAACGAACCTTTGATTGCATAAATGAAAAGTAACAATGTAATGTCCTAACGTGATTGTAGTTAAACTTCATTTAGTAACTTTGTCAAAGCAAACGCGGACGGCCCGGTGTTGGACGAGGAAATGGCTGGGAACTATTAGGGCTGCAAACATTAAAGTTTAATCGACAAGTTAATATAGACACTTAAGTCAATTCTCTCGTTACGTTCTACATAGACAAATAATATTTTTTTATGTTTTCGTTTTAAAAACAAAAAACGTCCTTCCATTATCGCTTCACAGAAATAATGGTGATGTAATGCACTGCATCTAGACCTTTCAGTATCCACCGCTGGACATGGGGCTCCTTTCTCATGCACATTTTCTTGTGCATGAGGGATTAATAGTCTCTAAACGCCACACTGGCCTAGCGGGTTCGCGAGCCCACTCTTTTAGAGGTGGTGCAGCCCTCGGGGCTTGTAGTAGCCGCTTAGTTATCCCTTAGTGGCCACGAGACGACACCCACGGGAAGAGATAGGGTGGTTCTATTCTATAGCCGGCCGACAATGATGATAATGTAGGTTGATAAGAAAATAAGTTGTTAACTAACAAAGCATTGTACTTTAAATAAACATATAACCAGTAATGGAGATCCAGTTTAATTACAGGTATAGCAAAAAACAACTTTTTTATACAAAAAGTATAAAAGTACAAAATATATGGACAAAAAGTTATTTTGTGATTATTTAGTGTACGCATAATATAAAAATGAAACATAAATTAAAAATGAAAATGAAAAACATCTAGGTACAGCTGACGTATTTTCTTATAACATTTTTTTGTGTTCTTAACAAATTTTTCCTTTCCCAAAAATACACCTCAACTTTTTACGAAAATCGAGAATTCATGAATTTTTTACCGTCAAAACATGAATAGAAATACAGGTAAACTCATTTCATATGCGATTTGTCGTAATATTTACGAGATTTTTAATCTTTCGTCAAAGTCATAAACTGCCTGTAGCTTTACTGCGAGTTCAAATATTCATTTTATCGTAAGGGTGCAAATGTGAAATGCTTGAAATACTCGTATATTAATAATGATGAAAGTGGTCTGTTGAAGAAAAGCAATATACGTTAGGTAATAATAATATATGAAGTTTAAAATTGTAATTAGATAATAATATACAGATATAACATAAACAATAAATAATCAGTGAACAATAAATAACAAACGAATATTTTACTTATTATTTATTCACCGAACAAATAAAAGCCTTAAAAATTTTGAAGTTTAATCTCTAGGTGTTGCCGTGTTATACGTTGTTATCTTTCGACGAATATATTTCTAAAGTTAAAGAGATGAAAGCGAGATACACAACCCACATCATTGTCTGGGTACAGTTATAAGTATAGAGGACTAATTAAACACAAATACATACTCGTATAATATGAGCTATCTAGCTTCTACTTAATTTCATGGCCGGCTTTACGACTCTCAAAACAATGGTTATGTCTCAACATTTTAATCAATGATAAAGTTTTACTGTAACAAAAATCCGAATGGTTGAATCAGGGCGGCTTTACCCAGTAAAATATTTTATTGAGTGGTGTAATTTTTATAAAACGTATAGTTTGTTAACAGTTAATAAAAACTGCCCAGAGCCCGAGGCACGTTGTGCAGTACATTTGTCATTCATCACGCTGCTACGAGCTCCCACCAGGGTTTTTACATTATACTGAACTATTCAATTGGCAAAACAAACGGCGCTTTTCAACCAACCGTAAAACTATAGTTATACTTCGGGAAAATATTTATTTCTATAGTTTAATAGTTTTGATTAATATATGGCATAAAATCTATCGGACAGATGAGATAAGGATAATAACGGAACACAATTTTCCAAACTTAAATAATCAGAACTGAAGTTAATTCTGACGCATACGGTCTGGAGCGTTGCAACTGAAATTCAAACATCAATATTCCAATTCCAGCCTTTATATAAAAATCTCTAAAGCTTAACGTCAAAATAAGATGTAACAAACGTAACAGAAAAGAAGAGAGCCCCTAAAAATATTCTATTTGAAAACGATAACGTTTTCCTAAAGATTCTATGTTCGGAGTGATATCGTTTCCGTTTTCGGCAAATTCGATCCGGCCACGGCAGTGGAGCGCGAACGCGGAACCCAAAGAGAGCGAACTCGGTCACGCGTATCAGATTGACAACTGCTGAAAATATAAAAGAAACTAGGGAGACATCCACCGAAATCATACAAAAAATTGCACGTCAAAATTTATTCCTACATTTTGTACGGCAGAATTCAAACGCCGCCGTGTAGAGGATTCGTGGCGAACGAAACTGGATTGCAATGGTTTATTTTCTTGCCACACACCAATATACGCGTATTGAATATTAAAAATATTTTCCTTTTATGTGTTACAAAATACCAAGTAAACAAACATGTTTTGAGTGAGAGTAATAATATTAAGGGTGGGTAGGTATACGAGTATTAACGAGAATTGGCCGCAAAGAATATTTGTAGAACCAAAGAATGCTGGTACAACCCTACATAACGTAGATAGCTGAACTCAATTTGATATAAATAGTCATGAATTGGGTATTATAATATCTGGTGATTTCATCACAATAAAAAATAGTGTTCAACCATTTCTTTTCCGTAGTACCTACCTCAATCACTCATTTTGGTTTATATAAAATTTGGTACCAAAATTTTAATTCACTGGTTCTTGTCTGAAAAAAATAACATTTTGACTAAATGAAAAATATGTAACATAAACAAATAACATTACAGACAGACAGATAGTAAAAATAAATAAAAATTGTTTTGTGTGCACTATAGTTCGTAGAGTTATCTTGCAATGATTTTTATATAGTTTTGATATTCAGCAGCCATTTTCTACTGTTTTTCAGTTATGTCATTTTAAATGTTTTATTAAGACTAAACGAAGTATGTAGAAATTTGTAAAATAAGGTATAATTGCTAATTTAATAAAAGAATATCACGAAGATATGACTCATATTTCTTAACAAATTTTTGCTGACATCTTGACTCTTAATAATATACATGTCCTACATAAATATCTTTGCGTATTCTGCGAAATTTAGTAAGATTTTAGTAAATGTAAACCGCGCGCAATAAATGGAGCTAACACACGAAGGATTTTCCCTTTATGGAATTCCGTTTCAGTATCTCGTCAAAGAAATGAAATATTTCTAACGTTTTTAATAAATTAATATCTTCTTTTACGGTTACTTTCTTTATGTTTATTGAAATAGTACGAGAAACGAACGTTTCATTTAGTTTACAAGCAATCTCTTAGTTTCTGTATTAAATAAAACAAGATTTTTAAATAATAATAAATATATGTTATATTTTTGCACTGTAAATATTACTGAGATGTTATGATTCTTTTTTATATTTTCAGGCATAAGGTTGTCTTTCGTTCCGTCTTAGGTCATAATTACAGGTATCCAAAGTTTAAAATCTGATACATACATACACAAACAACATATACTTACACAGTTATATTTAATAGCGATAACTTTATATATGCTGACAACACTATTTTTATATCATATATACACTATTTTTTTTGGATTAAGGTATGTCAATACATACTCAAGCCTGTACATATACAATTATGAGCATGTATTGCCAGATATTATACAAATAAATAAATTTACATAGACAAGGCTTTATTGCCATGAACATAGAACATACTGAGATAAAATGAAAATGTTAAAAATATTTATGGTTAAAAAAGTAACTTACATAGTTACCGTTAGCGATCATTCTATGTGTATTAAAACGGAAAGGATAACGTCTGTCTGTTTGTCTCCTAAATCTTTAAGTAGGGAAGTTAAGTATCTAACTTTTAAGGAGAAGTTAAGCATCTAACTTTTAAGGGGGAGTTAAGTATCTAACTTTTTGGCGCTGAACCCACTCGACTGGCCTCGTTACCCCTCTCTCCCAGAAGACTACCTTAAAATGCACTGCATTTCCCACTTTATCATATTCCTAATGTACGTACGTGTTTCAGAAGTGAGTGAGATTTGTCAGAACCCATTCCTATCCTATCCCTTCCCATTTTTCCAACCCTTTCTCCAAATTTATTCCTACATCAACAAAGGTAGGGAGCGCATCCGGGGTTAGTGTCAACATTTGTCATTCTGGACTAATGTTGGCATGTAGCACGGGTATCCATGGGCGACAGTATCCACTTACGACCAGGTGGACTGTATGCTCGTTTGCCACCTTCATTCTATAAAAATATGTATTGTATAGAGTACTCATTTAAAATGGTATAAAAATATAAAATAGATATAAAAATAAATCTGGAAATTTGGGAAATAAAGCGGGTTTAATAGTATAAGATGAAAAATTTAGTTTCAAGTGAGCAAAGCTGTGGGCTCGAATTAATATATAGTACCTATGAATAATTCCTCAGTTGCAGAGCACATCAAAAATACCTCAAATCAATAACGAATGCCCGGCCGAGGTTCGCTAAGTTATTTAAAATGCAGTCGACATGTCATCCGAGCGAAATGCAATATTCGCCTTGCCCATGTGGAAATATGGTTATTTTCAATCGCGTTTTCATCGCAAAAAGTCATTCGAAATATTTTCAGAGAAGTGATTTCGATTGTCCGAGACTGAAATATTCACAACGTTCATTTTAGTCAAATACAATATTATTATATATATATAAAGGACTCAGTTATATGAGTAATATTCGATATTGATTGCTTACGTGGTCGGAGGGATAACTCGACCAGTGAGGCTGTGCAGTTGCAGTATTCTTATGTCCCCAGTCCCGAAATACGAAATACCTGGTACATTTTACTGCATTTATTTATGATCGGATGCGGATAAATAAATGCAGTAAAATGTAGCACATACCTACATGTTTCGGGATTCGGATTTGACAGAAACCATCACATCCCATCCAGCATAAAGTATAATAAGATAGAGGAATCTCCTTATTCCATTAGTCTTTGCTCAACATCTCATTGCATTATGAGTAGCTCTCCCAAGGAAGTAAAGGGGGAATAGTGGAATGAAGAAAAACTCTTTGCGTTCCACTCCCTGTTCCTCATGCTTTCTAATCCTGTCCAATCACAATTAAATCCTAAATCTCCAAAGATAGGCGGTGCATGGAGCGTGCCAATGTTTCGCACTCTTGACCGGTGTTGCAATTAATTGTGGATAGTATTCTGTCTGCCCATCTACCACCTCATTCTATAAAAAAGGCACCCAGGGAAATATTTTGTTGGTTTTAATTTATTTTATTTTTTTTATAGAAAAACAGGTGGCAACCGACCATACACTCCACCTGATGGTAAATGGATACTGTCGTCCATAGACATCCGGGATACATGCCAACATCGGTCCAGAATGATAAACGTTGGCACGCCCCCGGATACGCTGCCTACCTTTGCAGATTAAGGAATGAATTGGGAGAGAGGATTGGGAAAATGGTTAACGATAGGATAGGATGGGATGGGAATGGACTTTATTATCTCATTCACTACCAAAACACGTACGTACCGTGGGGAAATACGATAAAGTAGGAAATGAAGTACACTTCTTATGTGAGAGAGGGTAACGTGGCCAGTCGAGTGCGCCCAGCGGCCGTGGGAATGCAGCGTGTACTCTCCCCATATAATTATGGATATTACAACTATTATGAATACTTTCACGGCTGTTAATTGGCGTACAACTTCAATACAAGAAGTTTTATAAAAATTTATGGAGTTCGCAGTGTCCGCAGGGCTGCTGTTAAGCAAACTCCGAAAGTTTAAATCAAAGTTAATGCAGACGGTCAGTAGTAAATGTAAGTCAACGATAAATTATAAGTTCACAACGGAATAGCGAAGTTCTTCAAGAAACAATAACGATTTTATAACCAGTTTAAATCATACTTCAATAACTTTTCATTGTAAAACACTTTTGTTGCAATCATTACAAGGAATATTTTACTATGCAAAATTTGTAAAAATTTGTACCTTACCTATTGCTAAAATGAGAGGCAAGTAATCCATATATATTATACCTTTTTTTAAATATCAGTTAAAAAATATAATTTAAATAACAATTACAAAATGATACTAATTTTGTTAAATAAATAATACTGGTCCAATAGTTACTAATATACAATACAATTAAATGGTTTTAAAAGGCTTTATAAGTTTTGAATTTTAATTAAATTAATATAAGAACTATCATATAGTGTTACAGTTTTGCAAAATAATTTTAATGGTTACTTCTTTCGTATCTATGTTATAATGTTTAATACCACCATGAATTAATAACAATCTACGGCATTAGATACTGATATCCAAAAAAATTACTCTGTGGTGCAGCAAAAACTTTTACTCTCTGAACATTCCAATCGAATACCAATCGAAGCATGACCTAAAATTAAGTGAACTGTTTGAACCGAAGAGCTTTCAGAAAGTAAGTTTCGTTTCAAAGAACAGATAAAGTTCCAAATATAAACTGACAAGTTAGATTTGCAAGCGAAAATCGCCCTTATGTTTTAGATATTAAAACTCAACTTTGAAGTGTTCTACGTTATCTTTGGCTGACTGTACACGCTATGTTTTAACATCACAAAGATTTTTTATGTTGTAATTGTAATAAACATTGAAAACAAATTCATATTTTTATGCCGAAAATTTTAGTTTTGAGATTATAATTCGTTTCTACTATCGATTCAATTATAGAAACGTAGTTATTGTTTAAATAGTAGTTCCGACGATACAGGCTGTCCTAGTGTGGGTGCCGGGGCTTCATTTAATGTATTTAAATGGTTATTAGCAAATAAAGGATTATTAAATAATACCCTTTCAAACTCTTGTCGAACTGGTATAATTTCTCGTCGTTTTCATAACGTGTAGATATTCTTTACTGCACCTACACCGAAAGATACAGATTATGCCCGAAGTTTAGGATTTTTTGGTAACCGCAAGTTAAATCGTAGTCGACAAACGTTATTCACTAGTGGTTTATTTTAACCGCGACTTTGTTCTACATAAATAAAATGCCCATGCATTAATCCGGTTCACAATCTACCTATTTACTAAGTTTCAACGAAATCGGTTCCGTTTTTTTTATGATGAAGGTGGCAGACGGGCATGCGGTCTACGTGATGGTAAGCGGTTACCGCCGCCCATGGACACCTGCAACACCAGGGGGTTCGTGATCCAGTTGGCGCGGGGTCTTTTCGGCAATGGACCATACACGCACCTTAAAAACTTAGCCTCGCTAACTTAGCTAACTTAGCCGCTGCCTCGCGAGCTCCTACAATGTCGAGATGATACAAATTAAAATTTTAGGGCCAGCATAGGCTGACATAGGTCAGCATCCAACGACCGGGGAAGCCGTCGCCCCCTGCGAAGATGCTTGAGTACGAGGGTTTCCTCGCACTCAAACCTGCGCTCGCACGCTGAAGCTCGCAAGAGTGCGAAGGACCCAGTGCACCAGGGGGTAACCAACATCCAAACTTTCGCGTTTATAATATTATTGGAATATGGAGAAGTGTGTTGCTTAAACGAATTTAATTATATCCCCAGTTTTACACTTCAGAGGTAACAAACAGGTATAATGTTTCGCCAAACACGCCGTCTCAACATACGAACGCCAAGGCTGTTCGCGATCCTGTGAATCTTACAAATGATAGCTTTACCGCTAAGATACGCACACACACCCTATCCTTGACATCGCAGGAATTCTGAGACATAATTTCGTATCATTTGTAAAGATTTCGTCAGTGTTACTAATTATGGGACTTAAGAGATTGCCTTTATACGTTGTTCCGCTGCTAATGGGTAGGAGGACCTTATAATAGGTTCACATGTTTTATGACGTTTTCTCTCATGACTCTTAAGTAGCAAATTGTGATGGTATTTCAACAAAGAAATCTTATTGTCGATATGGAATTATAGACTTTATTGATAGATGGATATAACTCTTTATTGCACACTAAAACAAAACAAGACAGTAACAGACATTGCAACACATCAAATGCACAAACTGCGGTCTTATCGCTATTAGTGATCTCTGCTAGACCCTCCTTCATCTAAGATTTTTTTAACTATTTTTTTTTTGTTTCATTATAAGGTTCAATAAATAGAGGAACATGCTTATATATCTTTTTTTAAATATACCAATAAAAAATGACTTATATATTCCACTAACCTCTCTAACTACAACCGACAATATAGTCACTTTTCTCATATAATTTCAAAAATAGTTAAATATTAGTTTTCTAACGCAAACCTTTTCTAAAGAATAAGAGATTATTCTTTAAAGAAATTCATTTAAAGAAAGTTAGTAGGTACAGTTCGCGTGTGGTGTGGGCCAACTTTAGAAAAACACTTCCCTAACTCTTCCCGTGGATGTTATAAAAGGTGACTAACGGCTAACAAAGCCGCTACCACGAATCCTGAAGAACTGCACCTACTCTAAATTAATTATTTAAAGAACAAAAATCCCGCCCGCCTCCAACTCCTATATGAACACATATATAAAAATAAACTAAAATTAATGAAACAAGTAAGTTTGCATAATCGCCGCAAACACTAACTGTTTTGTTTTGTTTCTTTAATTATTTTGACAATTCAGTGTCAGACTCAAAGCAGTCGGGACCAGTACAAAACAAATACCTTAATGTGGTCAATGAGTTTCAAAACTTATTTTTTTTGAAGTAAACATAATGGCGCCTAAAATCCGCTATTTTGATTCTTTAAGTAATCGAATACGCCAGTAGCACTCGCAAAACAGCAAGACGAATCTAACGACACCTCGTTCATTAAAATCGGTCACTCTGTCACACATCATCATTTCAGCCCTTGGACGTCCACTGCTGGACATAGGCCTCCCCACACATAACGTCACACATACATAACGGTAAAAAACATATCCCTCCTCGTGTTCCACAATCGGGTAAAGGTGGACTCATCAACCCGCTTGGCCAGCGTGGCGTTTTAAGCCCATATGTCCCTCATGCACAAGACAATGTGCAGGACGTCCATGTCCAGCAGTAGACAATAAAACAGCTATTTAACCGTAATGTTTAAAGTACCTACTGCGAAACTTTCTCTCATTTCTAATCGATTTCAAGCCTAGCAAATATCCAACCTTCTTCGAGAAAAGTTATTTTTTTATAAACAAGTACCTACCTACTCTTGAAGTAGGAAATTTAAAAGCCAATATAAATACTTAAATAACAGATTTGTGATGTAAATTATAATAGTAATGCACCAGAGAAAACACACAAATTTGTACAAACACAAAAATACAAATAAATTATTAACAGTCACGAAATGCCGAAAGTTTGATTAAAATGAAATGATTCCCGTTTTGGTACATATTAAATTTATATTTCCAACTAAATTAATATTTATCTTTTCACTGGCCATAACGTTAATGAACATCGACATTGTCAACGTAGCGTAAACTATTCTAGCCCTTATTACTAGATTATTATTAGGCTGTGTGGTGTCCGTCGGCTTTAGAATAGACTCATCTCTTCAAGTAGGGGTCGTAGAAGGCGACTAAGGGATAACAAAGTCGCTACCACAAGTATTTACTGAGGAGCACATCACCTCTAAAAGTGCGGACCTGCCAATCGACTTGGCCAGCTTGGGCAGGATTATTTTTCTCCAATATTGAGTTCGCAGTGATAATCCTCCCATACTGGCCCGTACATCAGTATACATCTAGCCACCGTGCGATTTTCTTGTGGGAAGTAACACAAAGCGTGCAACGATATAACACCGTACAAACTCTATCATAGGGGCCCATCCGGCGTGGATTACAGGGGTATCCGACTTCGCGTCGCACATCTTAGAACCTGTTTACGGCTAAGATTTGTCGGGCTGTTGACACAACGTACTCGTAAGTCACCCACAGTTATGTACTGTGTGAATAAAACATTTTGCTTTTTACTGGCTTATCTATTATATAAACTAAAGGATATATTTATACAATTTTTTTATATAAAGGCTTTAATATTTTTTTTCCTCTATTTTTTTATTTCCCTTTTTTCCTTTTTTTTTCCTCTATTTTTTTCTCTATTCTGTTTTTTGCGTTTTCCTTTACTTACTTACTCCTTTACTTTACTCTGCGTTTTCCTCTATTCTGTTCTACTAATACATATATAAGTATACTTTTTTATTTATTTATATACCAGAGAAACAATACATGATATTTTATGCACTTAAACCTAGGAGGTTTGTGGCGGCACTGCACATTCGTATTAAAGTAATTAAAAAGTTATCATCGTTATTTAAGTAGGTATATTGATTTGTATAAATATTTATGTTTATTATTGTACATGTTTTGTTAAGTATATGTTTATAAATGTATTATGTTTATTATATTTTCTAATTCTTATCAAATTTATAATGGAAGAGAATGCCAGGGCTTATTAAGTTCGCCTTACATTTTAATAATAATAATAATTCATTTATTTCAGACCACAGGATCCATATTTCATTCTTTAGGTGTTAGTAACAATTTTCAACTTATAGACTATGTTAGTCCTTATTATTAAGATTTTGTTGCTAATTATATATACATGTAGGTATATGGATCCGTACACATATGCATATACATACATACACACACATATATACACATAGTAATACACACCTATCACATATATATACATATACACACATATTTAACATCAGACACTAGCTGTCGCCGCCCGTCACCTCTTGTAGGATGCAACGTGCGACTCCACCCAATGTCTCAATATCGGGCCATCCACCCTCTCCGCAAAGATCCGTACGAAGAAATTGGCAAAGAAATTGGCCGTACGAGCGTTCACGAACATCTCCGATGCACTACACTAGCGCGGCAGCCCCAACAACACCCGGAATGCATTGTTGTATTGGATACGCAGGGCTCTAAACGATTTTTGCATGTAATTGAGCCACAGATTGCACGTATAAAAAGTCTGGCAGTATGTCTTAAATAGCGTTATTTTAACCTCTTTAGAGCAACGTGCAAATCTGCGGCCCAACATATTACACCTCACCGTCAGCATTCTGCGCTCCCTTTCCATGTCGATATCATCGGACAGGTCCTCGGTGACCCAGTGGCCCAGGTACTTAAAATGCGTCACTTTTTCTGTGTGATAAAGTATCAATAAATAAATGCTAGTAAAACTCGATTAATTTAAAGGCCGTTTTTGAAAATATTTTAAAACGAAAACGACCAGAAGATCATAACATGTGGTAGTGAAACTCGAAATAAGTATATATCTAGCGCTCGTGGAAAACAGGAAGTTCTATCACTGTATATCAATTTAGATATACAATTTAAAAAAAAAAATACTCAATAAAATTGATTTTATAGTATTAAAGTGATATCTCGTCAATGTGAAAACACAAAAACATTAAACTTTTAAAGTAAACCGTTGAAGAACAGATTTGATTTATCAACTTATTTTCACTGTGCACGGAATTACCTACAGTATATCATTTTCAGATTTTAAACAAATAATAACGCCACACTCAATGTCCCACACTAGGATTCTATGTGTCGTGGGTCCAGAGACACACACAAAAACAAACACAAACACACAGACCCGAACAAACATTTATTCTTTAAACAAATGGATGTCCGACCGGGAATCGAAGCCGGGATATTTTGCACAGCCGGCAGGATCACTACCAAGTATCAAAAACTATCAAATAAAAAAGAGTGGTGTTATTTTAAAAAAATATCTAGGTTTTAAATCTTAGTATGGAATCATTGAATTTAATTAAGAATTTCTATTTTAATATCTCGTTATTTCTGCTTAAAAAGAAACACGTTTTAACATCTAGGTTTAAAGATAACGCAATAAAAAATGTTTTTTAAGTATTACAAAGTCTCAATATATGGGAAAATACAACGACAATAAGACTATTTTCCTCAGATATTGTCATATATACATACATTATAACTCTTCATATATTTGAAACATTTTTAAAAAATATACGGACTCTACGCTTTACATCTGTGTAGATTATTTAAAATAATAACATAACGGTAGCGTGAAGGGTGAAGCAAGATCGTACAAGCGGGAGAAGATTTGCGGTCGACTCGTCTCGCCGGGAGAGCTTTATGCATATTTTACATGTCTGAGCAACAAAGGGTAAATAAGACAAAGAAACGATTTTTCAGTGCCGATAGAAGTCCGTAAAATTCTATTCAATGGAAATACAATGAAGGAAACGGACGTGAAAATTTTTATAATGTTGTTTATGAATGTATGGCACGAATGCTATAAAATTATTTATTACTCCATTTGAACATGCGTTTAAAACGTACGTATTTCTAAAATATATGTGATATTTATTGAGAAAGAGGTTCTAGCTTTTCAATGTTTAATAAATAATCAGACGATAACGCACGTTTCCATTTTAAGATGATGTATCTCGAAACAATTAAATTTTAAATCTTAAATTTTACCATATTATAAGTTCATACCGACAATAAGGTCCAATTGCTTAGATAAAGTAAAATGTAATAATAGCAATTACATTCTGATTTGCTCTCGAGAAATTGAGATTAACAAATAACCTAATTAATCCGTCCTAGGAGCTACACAATATGATTTGCTGCAGAATTATTAAGCAACAAACAAATCTGCTCTCTTATTTAAAACATCGTAATGGACAGTGCGGCCCGCGTGGTTAGTACAGTGGTTAGTCCGGCTTTAGATTAGCACGATGGGGTCGCGTGTCGTCATGGGGTCATCCGTGAGCGTCGTAAAATCGTAAAAGGCGACTAAAGGGATATCAAACTACTATTACAAGCCCTGAAGGACTACACCATTGAAATAATGAACTCGTCAACCCGCTTGGTCGGCGTGACGTTTTGAGGCGGTACCTACATCCGCCACGTACAAGATAACTGCCAACATGGACAACTCCTATGTAGAATTCAATGTAAACATTATTTTCGAATTTTATTTCCAACTTACCAATTAATCTTGAAATGTTCTACGAATCTTTAGATGTAAACTTTTTTCCGCAATCGCCTTCTTAGAACTGCAGCCGATCATCCGATCATCTGCTGTCACTGTCACTACCGTGTGCAGTTCCCAACTTATACTTTAAGATACTTACCAGCTATAATTAATACATTGAGCATAGGAATATTTGTATTTGCTGTGAATAGGATTTTGAAAGGTTGGCGGCGCACCCGCATACTCCCTGGTGTTGCAGATGTCCATGGGCGGTGGTAACACTTACCATCACGTGAGACCGCTTGCTCGTCCGCCCACTTGTCTATAAAACAAAAAACACTAAAATTGTATTATATTTCGTTAATGTTTAGTACAAAAAGTTTAGTCCAAAAATGTAATAAAATAAACTTGTAAGA
Source organism: Sesia apiformis (assembly GCA_914767545.1). NCBI lineage: Eukaryota > Metazoa > Arthropoda > Insecta > Lepidoptera > Sesiidae > Sesia > Sesia apiformis. Next base: position 11,445,406 of record OU611953.1, read on the forward strand.
AGAAATAAAATTAAGAAATTTGTATGAAGAGGCCCATGTATAGGCTAGGTGTATAGGTTGTATAGGCTGTTTGTCATGCTACCTGTTTATTTCGTTTTCCTATCTAACAGATAATAGGTACTTCCTCTTTAGAAATGTCTAGTCATTAAATTGCTTATCTCCTGAATACTAATTAAAATGGATACAATTTTCCATAAATTTTCCAATTGTGTAGAGAAAAATTACAGGACCGCTAAACTGTCTCAAGATATTGGCTACTAAAACATTACACGTCATCTTCGAAATGTTACAGTAAATATTTCTTTTATACGGGAAGAAGGCGGCAGGCGATGCGAGGGATAGAATAGGCTGGGTTGGAAATTGAAGTATCTCACTCACTTCCGAAACCGAAATAGGAAATACCGTAAAAGAAAAGTATGTAATGGAATAAAGACTACGACCCAAATCGTTTTATAGAAGTTCACGACGGTTTTAACGGTTACGTTATCGGTACGAGGCAACAAGCTGCTTAGCAAAAACTAAATTGAGAGACTCGTCCAGCGGCTTTCATTTCGCGGTACTGAGTTTCCCCTGCACTCTGCAACACCGGTTTAGCGAGCCCTGACATTGGATCTTGCAACTTAGAGTCTTTGTACATTATCTTTTTAGTCGGTTAAGAGTTTAGTTTACATTTATATCGGAGAACAATATGGTGTAGTATTGACAAAAATACCTAAGTGCTTGCTTAAAATAAAAGTTCCTTGGCACAATATTTTTGAGACAGCATTTTCTTTAATCTACTTGTATTTATAGAAGGTATATTAGGGTTATAAGATACCTTTATGAGGATACCTTCTTTCATTACAGACGTTTTATTATTTGCTTGATAGGCTTTGCAAATTAAACATCTATCCTAGCGGAAAAAGTTGAGGTTATGGAAGTGCATTTGGTCAGTAACTCCACTCACATTTGATTTAATAATAAATAAATTTATTGTTTTATTATAAGAAAGTGCATTAATTTTGCGGCTGTAAAAAAATTAAGTAATAAATATTTAATACTTTCAAAACTACTGTTTTGTTTCTAATAAATAATTTATTTAAAATACACACATTTAAAAAAGCATGCATTTCGTAACTCCGTCTTCTGAAACGATGTGTTATGCTTTTTCCTTAAAAGAATAGTTCATCTTTTCCACGTCTGTAACATGCCGTATATAGGTAGGCTTCATACCGTGAATTCGATTTAAATGCTAATCAAATTACTAAAATTTCGAGAAATAAATTAGGCGAGTTTCACTGTAGATGACTGTAATTATTCGTTTGTTATTATCTAGTTGGAAAAACGTACACTTTGTTAAGAGTTCTGTAACGATTCAAAGGATTTTCAGTGTCGCTTTATAAATAAAAAAGTCGCAAATAGGCATTTATTAGACTGAATATTGGTAACAGTTATACCATAGGGATGTGCGATTGCGGCAATCTCTTATGCTCCCAAGGGGCACTCTTGCATAGTCGGAATACGGCACTGCAGACGATACAATTTGGCAACCGAATCGAAAAAATGAGAAAGTCCTTCACTATGATAGTTCAGTATAGAGAAGCAAGTTGAAATTATACATTAAGCTACTAAAGTACTGTTACGAGATACGTTATTAGTGTTGCTTTTTTACAGACGATAGACCGACTCAAACTCAAACGATCACATCTCATAGAATAAATATGAGTATATAAGCTGCTGTAGGAGTAAATAAAACAAAACTTAAAGCAAAACTTGACGAAAAGGAGAATTGTCAGCATTAAAGTGTGACGGTTGATATAAGAAGCGACAATATTAGCAGACAATAAAATTAGAAGACAATAAAATATGATGGCAGCCATTTTGGAAATTTTGCAACCTCTGATGTAAAAGATTATTATTAATTAAAGTTTTTTTTATATAATAATAGTGCGGCAGACTAGCATACAGTCTGCCTGACGGTAAGGGGACACTGTCGCCCACAGAAGACTTCGTGGATACATGACAAACGATGGCAACCCCCTATTGCGCTGTCTACCTTTAATATGTAGGAATTGATTTGGAGAAAGGGTTAGTAAAAGTGGGGGTTATTTGAGTCCAAAGACTCACAAATAGCGTCATCTAGAAGCTAGAATAGTGAAACCTAGAAGATCTATTGTGACCTCTTTCAATTACATATTCCATGAACCGTACGTAGTTCTGAGTGCGAGCACTTTGATCAAATCTGGGGTGAAGAGGCCAGAAAAGACCTCCCAAAGTTACATATCGTCTGTCTTCTGTCTGCCAAAGTTACGGAGACACACAGTGTGTGAAATGATAATCCACAAGTTCGGGACCAGGCAAACGCATGCTCCTTGGTGTTGCGAATTTCTACCTTTCTGTGACATCATTCTAAATAGGATATAGAAATATGTATGGACGCCCTACGTGACAATCGAGCTAAGCAAACTATTTCACAATTACCTACATGGATCATCCGAACATTCAAATTTACGTGATATTATTCAGGAAACATTTTCCTAATTGTTGTCTAATTTCAACCTCATCAACCAGGGCTTCCAGAACTGAAGATATTACGATTATTAATTGTACCAGTTGTAATTAAAATGTATTAAGTAACGATTATGATTTAATACATTATATTTACAATATCATTTTCTTCAATCCCATAGGAGATAAAAACCTACTCTAAGCAACGTTCTAACAACTAACCCAATTAGATAGCTGTTATATCCATGTATCTAACCACGGTAGGAGAACTAATCGCCTTTTGTATGGCGTCTTATCTCAAGATATTAATTAAACAAAAATCCCTGGTCAGTAGCGAATTCGTAGTTCTCTGCGACATAAAGCTTCTAATATTACTTCTGTCCATAAATAATGTTATATCCGAGCAAAATGGAAGACATGGTTCTTAATAATACAGGTGATAATAATCATGTAATGTACAATCACGAGTATCCAACTTCAGCAAGGAAGCTGACAGATGCAATTTGCTTGACTCAGCAGCTTTTAGGATAATATGTCAGATCTTCTTATTACCCATACCACGATGCTATAGTCGAAGGTCTTCAATCAGTACGTCCTAGCAGTTATAACGAACAGTATCAAAACATGAATCGAAATGGTCGGCATGACAATCCACGTTGGCCTTAGAATTATTTAAGACTTCAACCTTTAAGATGAATTTGTCTTCTATCTTTCTATTTGTTGTGATCAGATCATTTAGTTAACTATTTACAGAAGTTCTTATATTGTTATTACAGTTATTATTGCTAATTAGCAGTGACTGCGACTTCGATCCTGTGGACTATAGCATAATGTGGTTAGTTTACTTTACTCCTACCATGTACCGTCTCACGCTTTTTCACCACATCGCGTCCCATTTTGTCCCATACAATCCCACCCCATTACATAGAGTGGTGTATAATGGGATAAGAGTAACACTTCATTTCATATTCTCCCTGACAATTTTTCCATGATTTCCACAGGAACTTATAATGATTCGGTATGCAAAGTGCCCTGAAATGATTCAGAACATACACTATCATTCTAGTCAATTTCATAAAATCCCTCCTGAGATTTGAGTATCAGACGTCACAACGTCTGTTACGGTACAAATGCAAACTCGGCAATCATTCCAGTGGGAATTTTATAGTGGATCTGGATAAAAAGTACCCTAAATATTAACCCAATACATAATCTATAACTACCAGTTCGCCAAGTTTCATTAAAATCCGTCTTATTGATTTTAATAGCGCGACAAATAGACGGACACATTCAGACAAACAATCATATAAAAATAATAAAAAAGGGATTGTTTTTGTTTTTATAGTTTTTTACAATTGTTACGATTTTATTATGTATATGTCTTCGTGATGATAAGTTTTAAAAGCCTTTGGATTGTACAATCAGGTATTTAAAGAAGTAAGTACTAGTAATTATTAAAATATTAAATTTAAACTAATAAATATACATTACTTACTACTTTCCTGTACGATGAATGGTAAAATAGAAAATGTGTCATAAAATCAGCTGCGGTAAGAAGGAAGCTTTGAAAAGCAACAAATGAGTCATTAAGAGATCAAATTAATTTTATAAAGACACTCGATACGTCTGAACTCGAAGGAAAGCTAGAAGTATCAACTTTCACACACTTCTGATAGTGAAATCTTGTGGTTACAGCTGTGCAAGACGTAATTTTTTTATTTAATTTTTTTTGACATAATATATTAATAAAAGGTCCAACTACAAATATTCCCAAATAGCAAAGCTGTTTTGTGGAGAAAACGAGAGATATGTATATATTTTTGCATAAAGAACTGGAGTGTTCTTTGTTAATAATCTTTGTTTTAATTAAAATTATAATTATTATACCACATATTATTGAATACATATAATATAATACGTGATTTATTATGTTACCCAGTCGCGTGCTCTTTTAAGGAATTGTTTTTATCGCTATTTTGTGTGGCGTAGCTATTATAATATTATTTCCTCGAATTCCTCACATAACTATAGCGACGTATTATTATAACCACTGTAATATAAATCACAAAAGGGTCCATAATATAATTCTCTGACATTCCAACCGCTTCCCCAACACTACAAGTATTACCTCGACATATATCAACCAGCGCCGCCCCGGCCATTCCAGATATCTAAGGAAACCGTATGTCATGACCTTGTAATTTTTCTTTCTAGCGGCAATAGAGTCAAAGAATGTTTTTTCCGAAAATTCCTGTCAAGTTTCTATTGAAGAACATGAACTATCCCATGCTGTAATGGAGTATAAAATATGAATGAAAATGGAGTATCTCAGGCTGTGGCTGAGACATTGTGGGTCGCCACGATAACTCCCGAGGTCCCTATAGTGGAATATGTCTCCATTTTTGCGCCCCTGAGCGTATATAATTTAACCCCATAAAGACTCTAAAAGGAGAAAGTTTGCGACGTATTCATTTTATTCGCAAAATTAGTTTATTACATCGCTATATGCTACGATATGTATCTGACATATCTATGTGTGAGTATACTGAATCCATTTTATCTGTAGTTTTATGCCAGCGTTCATGCATTCGTGAGCGCATGCATTCATGGCTTGCTTTATCAAAGCGTGCCATTAACTTATACTGCACATAAGATGCCTATAACCGTAACGTAGGTTTTATGACGATTTTTATTGTTATTCTTCTAATGCATATTAGTGGCACCTACCCCTCCATTGACACTGCAATTTTAAAAATAAATACAGTAGTAATTTTATATCAATATTTATTAAACCTCCCAATTATTTACTAGGGGAGGCCTGTGGCCTGCGGTGGAACGTTATAGGTAGATACAAAAAAAAAATGTTTATATATTAGTGTCGGCCGCCTTGAGAATAGTAGCACTCCATCTGTTCCCGCGGGTGTTGGCAAAGGCGACTAAGGGATAACTGAGTCGCTACCACGAGCCCTGAGGAACTACACCACCTCTAAAAGAGTGGACTCGCCAACCATTGGATAATAAAAGGGCTGGTGGATATATTTATTTACTGATATGTTTAAAATTTTCAATTGTTATAAATATGAGTATAGGCGAAAGTATAGATCTATAATCATTGTGTGTTACATGTTATATCTCCTAAACAACAAGTAATATAAAATGTGATTCAAGACAGTTCTCGAGACAATTCTAATAATGATTAAACCCTCCCGATAATCTTATCCCTTACAACCCTAGAGCGGTTAACTTGACCTCAAGTTCGCGATATGTGGGCAATAACTCTTGATGAACCTGTGCCTTCGTCAAGAGGGTTAAGACGAGCTTTAATATTGATTTAATAAGTTCAGATGAGGACTAAACACCATATGAAAAAGACCTACGGTCAAGAATGAACTCAGAGCCGGATTTTGTTAGGGGAGTCGTGAAACTTCAAGACTGAAATATCTTCGGAGTCAATTGTTAAATGTACATAAGTAAACATAATTAATATTTTGCAACGAAAAATATATTTATTTCATGATTTCCATAACACTTATATGTAGGTGTTATGAAGTGAATGAAAATGTCATTATCGGCAATGCTTATTTATCGTTATGAACTAGAGTTCCCGTCCGGATTTCTCCGGATTTGTTTGGATGGCATCAGAATTTTTGAATTTTGGAGGCTAACGCAATAAAATTTTCAAATCATTATATTTTCTTCAACATCAAGTCTTAATGTTGAAATACTTAGTATTTAAAAATTAATTACATAAAAATAATATTTAAAATTAAACTTAATACATAATCGTTATATAATTAAATACATTTTAGTATTAAATATCAATCTCAAATAGTCAGTATTTAAAATTTTCTTATATTATTAAAACATTTTATTTTATTACGGTACAGTAAGTAGTTTTACTTTCTTTTAATTTGTGTATTTTTGTAACTGATTGTAAGCGTCCGATTTTCAATGTCAAAAGTTTTACAAATGGCAGCCCTACTATGAGCGTTATAGTTTTTTTGGAATACATTGTTGGTATATTTTGAGAAACACTTTTTGTAATTTAAAAGAGTAAGGTATGTGTGGAATAAAGAAAGTACACACGTGTATTTTACCTAGGACTTTACACGTAGATAATAAACATAAACAACTTTAGAAAACATCATGTTTATTTTATTATTCCTCAGCACAATTTTCCACTTCAACTCTCTACTTAGGATCAACAGTGTTTCGTCTTAGAAATGTTGAAGTGGTTTGTACTAAGTTGCCTGAAGTTAGTGTTTCATATTGTGAGTTTGCAGGAGTTTTAGCATTGCCTTGGGGATGAATTACAATGCATTTAGAAACTTGTGTAATTTATCATTTGTGAAGTACTAAACAACGGTGAGAAAAGTAACGGCTGTGAATATTCATCTATTTCTTATTATACATATTAATGACTTCGCAAAGATTCACTAAATGTGCAGAAGTATATTTTTTACGCACCTACATAATTTTTATCTGGGAAACGTCGATATTGATTTAATTGTAGTAAAATTTAGATATAATGTTACGCGGCCTCAATGGATCCAAATCAAATCATCGAGTCATCTAACTGACAATTAGTCAAATTTCCGATATCTCATAACTATGTACCTACTTATATTGATATTTTGGATGATTTTTCGAGTCACAGCCATCTTAAAATTTAATAAATGTAACACAAGGACACAAGCTGTAAGAGCTTGTTATTAATAAAAATAGAACTTAAGTTTGTAATACACAGATATAACTAACTAAACAATATAACTACATAATATAACTAAATTGTAGGTCTAATTACATTAACATATAATAATAAAAAAAGTAATTAAGTCTGAACAAAGTACAAGTAATAACGCACAAAAGCAGTCATCTTATATTTTTATAATTAAGCAGACAAATGGAAAAGCTTAAAGAAAACCTCTCTCTTTGTTTGTAACAATTAAGCCCGGTGAATAATGAAGCTATGCAAAAAAGAAAACTCTAGGTACACTAAAAAACCTGAAGCATTAAAAAAAGCAAGCGCAGCAGATACTTGCCTACTTGACAGATGTAAATGAGACCGGGCGGTTGAAGCCGGCCGCTTATCGCTTCCAACACTTTTCACTTCTGCTGTAATCCAGAAAATCCTTTATTTGTACGCACCCTGGACCTTCAAAGTTCAGACAATCCAATGGGTTCACCAAAATAGTCTTAAAATTAAGTTCTTACATACACTAAAAGAGAAAACTTTAAAGTAAATACTTTTAAACTTTTAATATACTCCTAATCGTAATTATGGTGACTACTAAGTGATCGGGATTGCTAAGGGATATTTTTACACGAAATTACAGGATATGTTTTTGACAAATGACGCGGCTAGGACGCGCCACGCTCGAGTTAGTACCGGTAGGGTTCGGAGAAATCGTATGTCGCGGACAGGAAAGGTTCGGACACACGATCGAGGAGACCGAGACGATGTGAGTGACGCCGGGACTATTCCTCCCGCCCGCCTAACGCTGCGCGCTGCTGTGAGCAAGAGGGATGCAGCGAGTAAACTCCCTTCACTGCAAATATCGCCCCTACGATCATCCCGCCAGAGTTTCAAGTGCTCTTCAGCGCTGGCAACGCTCGCTCCGAGAGGGAGGGTTCTCCCGCCGTCAGCGTAAAAACGACACAAATGACACGGCACCAGTTATTCCAAACAGAAATTTAAAGCTGCAAAGTTAAAATAGATTGTGGTATGTGGGTTATGAGATGAACACCTGACGTTCGGCGTCATATCGAAAAACATATGCCCCGGTTGGCTAGGTGTAGCAAATACCATAACGAATACTTTGGCTGAACACGCGAAATATTATGCAACGTTACGGGCTTGTATTGTGCACTCTGAAATTTCCTCGTCCTTGGTGCGAACTTTTAGTAATGTTGATATTTTACACGGCGAAAGATAGATCGCTATCTCTTGCTTTTTTCATTATTTATATTCAATATTCATATAAACGTTATTAATTCCGTACGAGTAACTAATAAAATGCTAACTAATAAAAACGATTTCTAATAGACAATGCTAGAGACCAAATTAAAACATCACATTAAATATTGTGTTGTTGACAGAAAAAACAGATAGAAAAATCAAGTAGAACAGAGCAATAAAAATGGATAAGCTATAAGTATCTAACTGCAGTCTTCAAACAGACCTTAGACCTTATGTGAACACAATCTATGGGTAATCTATGGTAACAAAGAGCTTGTGAAATTGATGATTGCACCTAGGTGATAATTCCTGTTTTTTTATGCATATTTGTTTATTTTTAGTAAAACTTTTATCATTTGTGTTTTAATTTTAGCATAAATTAATAAACTACTTTAAAAAGACTGACTTCAACAATACACTGCAAGCCATTAAATAACCCATACTATGAACCAACACATTTGTGCAATTCGCGAAGCTTTTAAAAGGGAAATATTTAAGCTCGCATCAAGCGGAAGTTGCTGGCAGTACGAGCGACCGTGTAAACAACCCGGTTGCACTGAAACATTTGAACTTTAGTGCTTTTACACATTTTTCAATGAATCAGTTTAGAGTTGTCCCTAATGCTACTATCTATCACGGTAGGTCCGTTGAATAAAATGTCGGTACTTATTCCGGATCTTGAGCAGACGGGAACCGACGGGAACCGACGGAAACCGAGGGAAATTAGGTGCCTATCTGTAGACTGTTACAGTGAAGTGCAGTTAGCAAGTCTTTATCGACAGATCGGTTCACTTTCAGTCTTTTTTGTTTCTTATTAGAAGTTTATTTTACAAAAGTGAAATAGTGTACAAAATGGCAAGCGGGAATCATAAGAGATCGTAGGAATAAAAAATAAATTACAAAAGTCAGTCCGTTAAAGTTCCGCTACATGTAAAAAAGTGATCAATGCAATGCAACCAGCCCTTTCAGTATCCACTGTCACGTGCAAGAGGGATTTAAAAATAATTAAAAAGAATTTAGTTACAGTTATTGCAAAGGTTCTTAAACGAGTCGTCTAACGGCTGTGTCAGCCATGCACTTAATTATGGAGACAGGAAATTAACTGAAATATAAAGTTATGAAAAAAGAAATGGTAGAAAATTATCTATAATTTTAAATTTTAATTGTTTAATACTGCATGCAAATGCCATTCTTCAGTATTAAAAAAAAAAATGAAAAATAGCACTTGTTTCCTCGATTTTTTTGTCTTCGTATCTGTCGTTAACGAACGGTGGTTCATTCATGTAGGAGGAAAGTGTACGCTGCATTCCCACAGCCGCTGTGCTCACTCGATTTGCCAAGTTACCCCTCTCCAACAGAAGATTACCTTGAAATGTACATTTCCCACTATCACTATATCTTTCTTTCTTTCAGTTCACACATCTTTTTGTTACATCCTATTCTTTGGCCATATTCAGTATTTATAAATGCAGTATTCCCATTATATCTACCTGTTTGTTAATCAGCCGCTTCTTGCCAACTAAAGATATCTGTTCGCACACATTGGAATGCGCGTTGTCCGTTTATGTCTACAAAAGGCAATATTAAAGAAGCATTTTTATTTTCTCTCGCTAAAAGTGCTGGAATCTTCTTAGCACAAGTATCTTAATTCTTTGTGAGCAGAAGTCTTAACTTTAAAGTGCTCGACTTCACTTACATGTGTTCAAAACTAATTTTATATTTTCATCTACTACTTACGAAACATTAAAAGTACACTTAGTACACTAAGGAACCCAATAACGAATATAATTTTTTATACTTTCCTTTTCATTTCTTTGCCTTTGATACTTGAACGTTTCAACGTTTCCAATCAGTTCAAAATGTTTCTAAGAGGTTTCTGCTGACGTTTACGAGTAGATGCTCTTTCTGTATTAATTGAACGACTGCGATATTTTTCCAAGTTTTATCATTCCTTAGTTCAATGAATCTGTATCTTTATAATGTCGAAACTATAGTTGCATCAAATATTCGTTAGGCATTTTTGGCATATGTTTATACTCGTACATGTTTAAATTCGGCTGAAATATACATTACGTATTAAATTAATATTAGGTCGTTACCTATGAAATTGCCGTTTTATATGGAAAAATTAAAATATTTTTTTGTATGAAAATGTATATTTAATTAATCAAAGTAGGGTCTGGCTAGGGGCAAGGTGGTTGACGGAGAGTTTCCAGACGAAATTTCTGTAACTTGGTGACTATCTGTCGTGCAGTGTGCGTGATCATGGAGAAGCAGTGGACTAGAGCGATTGTACAGACTCGGTTGTTTGACAGCAAGCGTGTCCATCATCGTTTGCAGTTTTTCACAGTACACATTGGGGTTAATTGTTGGACCAGATCTCAAGAAGTTCTAGTGGATAATACCGGCACAGGACCACCATACAGTCACCTTGAGCTTCTTTTGACTCAATTTACGTTTGTTTTCCTGTGTATCCTGGGTTTGAAGATTGTGACGAACGTTTACGATTATCGTACAGGATCCACTTCTCACCACAAGTGACAATACGATTCAGAATCCCTTCATTTTTGTGCCGGTTCAGTAAAGTAAGCCAAGCTTCGATGCATGTGTGTAGCTGACTTTCATTAAGCTCATACGGTACCCACCTTTCGAATTTCTTCACTTTACGCTTTGGAGCCAATGAATCAATATCGTTTTGTCACTTACGCCGAATGCTGATGCTAACTCAGACGTAGTTTGAGATGAATCCGCTTCCACTATTGCTTTCAATTCGTCATTGTCAACTTTAGTCTCCGATCGTCCACGGGTCTTGTTCTTAAGGTCGAAATTTCCATAACGGAAACGATTAAACCAAAAACGCATCGTACGTTCGTTTGCGGTGTTTGGTACACATCGTTGATATTGCGTGCCGTCTGTGCTGACTTGCTGTTACGACGAAACTCATATTCGAAAATAACGCGAATTTTTAACTTTTCCATGGTCTTAAACACAACGATATCTAAGCAAAATTGACGGAAAAACAAATGAATAACTGATTTTGAAAAAGAATGTCATAACATTAAATTGAAATTAATATGAATTTGGAATTCCAAGCCAAACGCAAAGTAACTCTATCAAAGTGGCCACTATTAACAAACAGCTATTTCATAAGTAAGGCCCTAATAATGTGTAGGTCAGAAAATGTTTGTACATGGTTAAAATATTGATCACAGAAATGAAGTAAACAACATAATTATAATATAATTATTTGAAACATAATTATTTAAGTTCAATTTAATTATCTAAATTAAACTAAGCAGATCATGTTTTAAGAAAAAAAAAATATGTTGTTCCAATAAGTAGTTGTCTATCAAATGTAAGACCTATAAACTTTGTTTACGTTGAGCTTGTAGTTCATCTCTTATAGCTTAAGTTTTCCTTGAGCGTATGTGGACTGTTTTTAAATGAGTTGTTTTCGGGGCAAAATTACAATAAACTGAACCGAATAATACTACGGAGACGTGAAACCGATTAAAATTCCTTATTTGATTAAAAATCTTATACATAAATATAAAATCTCTCATACATTTGGCACACAAGAAATATTTGATGATAGATCTTTGAGATATAATCTTCAAATATTCATTCATAAACATTACTTACATAATATATTCATAAACATTCATTCATAAACATTAATTATAACAAAAATTCCTTGGAGGGTTATAATATTTATTCTTTAATATTAAGGCGAATCCATATTGTGTACATTTTATATAAAACGTGGTGTGTATAAACGATATGTGTCAACTCATAATAAAGCATTTTGAAAATATATAACTAACACAAGTCACAATATTGTTATTTATCATATCGTTGAATCAATTCGTGTGGGTTCAAGTGGGTTGTTACTAATGAACAAATATGAATGAAAACGCATTATTAAAAATACTTTACAAATAATATGTACCTCACAATAAAAATATATAATTTCATAAAACCTATAAACCTCTTTGTATGTGCAACAAATCGGTTTCGCTTACTACTAACAGCGATCGCTAAAACTAAAAGCTTCAAGGTAAGCTTTGTCTAATTTGGACTACCTATCTATATTTACGAGTACAGAGTTCTCACTAATTTAAATACCTATTCACGGGACCAACCAAATCCTAAAATACCAGAGCTCTACTTTAGTTACCTTTGATCCGCCTTTGACTACACAGCTGAAAACTTTATATTTGCGGTCTACGGCAAATAACTGTGACATTTGGGAACTCAACTGTCATATAAATTTCGGGATCGATTTATCTAGCAGTTTGTGCGAGACACAAATACTGTTAGTGGAGTGTTTTATCCGGGACGTTACGTGAGCGTGACTCCGTATGACACCTTGCAATATGTCACGCCACAAATCGATCCCGAAATTGGTCGACGCGCTGTTTGATTGATGAAGTATACGTAGATAGGCTCTACTCAAACATCTGCATATGTATCGTTATCTCGTGGATATGTAAACCTACAATCGTTTAGCTTGTGAATTTTGTTAAACTTTCGCCTGACTACAAAAAAAAAGCTTTAAAACAATGTTATAATAAGCATGAACTCGTAACAAATCTGTTGGGAGTGTTCGGTCGAGAACGTGTTAAACTAGCGTTGAACGGTGTTTTCAGTGTGTTTGTTTTTAGGTTAAGTACGAGTATATAATTTCAGAGTTCCTTCACGTTTCATGGAATTTGTAATGTAGGTATAGTCCATTCAACTTGAGTTGTCAATTCACATTATCAAATACTATGTGTTTTTTTTTATAGACTAGTGGCCAGACGAGCAAGCGGTCCCACGTGATGGTAAGTGTTACCGCCGCCCATGGACACCTGCAACATCAGAGGGTATGCGGGCGCGCCGCCGCCCTTTCAAAATCCTATTCACAGCTCTCTTAAAGAACCCCAGATCGTAGCATAACGGAAAGACCTCTTGGGGCAGTTCGTTCCACAGCCTACGGGTTCGCTATATAAATAATAATAGTTATGTGATTGTTCTTGCTCACAATTGCAATAAGTATCAAATAATAGTTTTCGAGCTGGTAATCTCGAAAGAGATTAACCGACAAGTCTATTTATTTTTATTTCTGGCTAAAGATTAAACGACAGGATTAGGCAATTGAAAACATTGAAAACAAGTCCAAAATGACAAACGTTAACACGCCCCCGGATACGCTGCCTACCTTTGTAGATATAGGAATGTATTTGGGAAAGGGTTGGGAAAATGGGGAGGGATAGGATGGCATGGAAATGGGCCCTGGCATATTATTAACTTCTCAATTATATGTTGTAATTTTAGAGTATTGTTCTTTACCTATAAAGTATTGTCCTTCACTGAACTTCTTGCTACTATGCTATTACTTACTGTTAATTGCTATTTACTTACTTGCTTTTTTTTTACACAAAGACATTATGTTATTTGTTCTATGAATTTTGCCAAAATTGTACTTACAACATTTTGCGAAGTGCATGTTTGACATATTGCGAAGATTTTACAGTGTTCTTCTTACAAATAAATAAATATAAAGCATGATTATACAAGGTATTCTATGAATATATTGCATTTGCCCTGCCGTTGAGTAATAATAATTTCATTACAAGTAGGTCATTACAATAGAGCCTGGTCATTACAATCCTTCAATAGCGCGGCATACCTCCTTCATCCGACTATGTAAACCGATAAAACCAATTCCTAGCTTTATATTGGAAGTATTCAAAATAAGCAGATTTTGGAAAGTGATTCATATAAAGACAAGGAAGTATATTTTCGATATTAATCTATACCTACTCACCTCTAATAATCTTCTCACGACTTCCTCTAAAAATCAGGAGCCGATTTCGGACACACATGCTCTAGATTTTCTGATTCTCGGGTATCCGAATTTTTTCACGATGTTTTCCTTCACTACCGAGCTAGAGAAGCAATAGAAACTCAAATATCTACGGTCCGGGGATTGAACTCATAACTTCACGAATGAGTATCTACCCCTAAGCAACGATTGCTTTAACAGCCTTCTTACGCGACGTCAAAGCACGTTAATAAATGTTACATAAACGCGTTGCTCACGATTTCTACTAATTTTATATAAGTGATAAATAAAACTGGACCAATAGGTCTAGTATATGAACCGTGCTCAAGACTAGACTGTGACCACGGTTCATATAACTCAACCGAAATATCAGCTAAAGAAACCAGCCCTTTTTATCGTCCACTGTTGTAGGTGGGCCTCTACATGCACATTGTCTTGTACATGAGGGATGTATGGTTCTATAGCGCCACGCCGGGCAAGCGGATTGCTGAGTCACCACCTCTAAAAGAGTGGACCACAAAAGCTAGTCTAGAGCTAGCTAGAAAAGCTAGACATAAGAAGACCACACAAAAGACCACAAAAGGATAGTTCTACAGCGTTTGTGATAACAGCAAGCCCACCGGAAAAATAATTAGTATATAACATTTATTATGTTCAACTACATTAAAGTTTAAAATCTCATGTTGCTTAAAACTTAGAATACAAAACATACTTATGAAATTAACTACGTAACTTTGTTCTAAACTATGTGAATAATAATGTATCGCACATGTCCACAAAACGCGGATGTTGCGCAGATGCACTCCGCGCGGAAGTTAAACTTCCGGTTTCTGTAATCGTTTTTCCATTATGTTTCTGGCCATCGATGAAAATTGTTCAACGTTATTTTGTAACGTCACTGTTTATCGTAAACAAACGCGGTAATTGGCTAAAAAGTCTCTGAAATATTAACATTAACTAATATAATTAGTTATTTTTACTTTTAAACTAAAATTGGTAAATTCGTATTTTAATAATATGATTGCTTAGAGATATTTGTAATCGACTCTCATTCGTGAAGTCGTGACTTCAAATCCTCGGCCCGTGTCACTGAGTTTCTCCTTAGGTATCTACGGAGTTATGGGAATTATCACTAGGTACCTGGGCGGAGAAGGGAAACATCCTGAGGAAACAGCAAAACTGAAGTATGTGTAATCTACCAACACGTATCGGGTACGCGTAGTATATTATAGTCCAAAACCCCTAGTGATATGCCAGGGGAGGCTTGTGCCCTACAGCGGGACGTTAAAGGCTGAAATCGACATCGATGTATCTTAAATGTATTTATTACTTATTATTTAGATTCGCCATAAATGAGCGGGGATTTATATAAAAGTTAGCTCTAATAATACTACCGTATATCATTAGTTATTAAGGTTTAGTTATAAAACTACAAAAATTAAAAAAATGTCAGTAAATGGCACGAATTTCAATATTTTATGTAACCGATTTTATGTCACAGACGACTGCCTTGAAATATACTGCATTTCCTACTTCATCGTATTTCCCCATTATACGTACGTGTTTCGGTAGTGGGTGAGCTATGCCAGAGCCCATTCCTATCCCATCCTCTCCTTCCCCATTTTCCGCAATACATTTATTAATCTGCAAAAGTAGGCAGCACATCCGGGGGCGTGCTAATATTTGTCATTCTGAACTGATATTGGCATGTATCGTGGATGTCTATGGACGACAGTATCCACTTACCATCAGGTGGACTGTATGCTCGTCTAGCGCCTTTTTTCTATATATAAAAAAAATAATTCAAAAGTAGGTAAATAATGTATTGTCACTCAAAAGATTGAATCGTGAACTCGCGCGAAAGCATTGCAAAATCTATCCATCAGCGGCGAACTCAATACGAAAATAAGGGTTTAAATATGAATTTCACGCGCTTTATCACGTTACACACCTGAGTGTTCGTTCACATATGAGCGCAGCCCAATCACGCGTGCCACCGATCGTCACGTACGAAGATAGCGCGCTATTGTTACCGTATTTTGTTCGTGTCCCTATTAACTTAGAAATGTTTATTTAGGATGAGTTCCAAAACATGCGAAAATCGGTTTGACAAACTAATTATAGTACATCTTTTTCTTTCTTCCTAATACAGAAAGAGTATTAGGTATTAGTAGGAAAGAGTAAAAGTAGAAAACGAAATTTCTAATAAAAGTATTTGCAGATAACAATATCATTAATATACAAATTATATTACTTTCCTTAACCGCTTTCGATACCTATTTGAAATCATTGAAAACCTATAAAACTACTAGAAAATATTAAGAAAGTTGTGTATTATAATCTAACCTTAATAGAAAATATGACAAACCATATAATAGGTACTAAAGAATATAATATCTATATAAATGCAAGCATCTCTTTAAACCTACTTTATTATGTGTTTACATATAAGTATATATATGGATACATATGTATTAACATAAATAAGCTAAAGAGAGTAGATACGAGGTAGAAAGTTAGAGTTAGTCCCCTAATTTGTTTAAAAGGATTCTAAGTACGTGCATGATCCTTTGAATTCCTGTGACATAATATGTCGAGTTCGTATAACAAATAGTAAACAAGCACTCAACAAGTAAGTACATGTACGGGTAGATGCGTTCCGGCAGTCCGATCTAGCGTCCCATGAATTTAGATTGCAACTTTATTCCAAGTTCAAAATTCATCGAATAACCGCATTTGACCGCATTCCGTTTGGGAAATACTACTGAAAACGCACTGAAAGGATTTCTCACTCATTATTTTCGCATACATACGATCTTTTCATAGACTTTTATCATTTTTCTTTATTAAAATTCAAAATAAATATATAATCTATATAAAGTCATAATAATATCTCAATTTCAATTTTATCCGTAATAATTCTTTAGACATTTAATGATGGTTGTAGTTGAAATGTTAATAATTCAGTTGAAATTTCTCGTTACTCAAGAATTGTTAATCTTAATTATATCTCAATTACCCATTTTTATTTCGAAATTTTACTTACCTATGACCGAATTTGTCTAAAGAAACATGAGTACCTATTTGGTAAAAGTAAGTATTCTCGTATGACAAAGCGGCTCTATTTGCACAGAGATGATTGCTAAAATTTTTCTCGATTAAATTTAATGTATATAATTCCCAATTTTCACATAGGTATTCTTCTTATTTTATCTATAAGAATATCCATATAATGAATATCGAACATGATCTAAAGACTGTATTGATAGCTTTCTAATATAATATTGCAGGACCTTGCGGATGCTGGGAAGCCATATTTCCTAACAAATCTATCTTGATATCATACTATCTCTTAATTTATTTAAAATTAAGTCAACAACTATATTTAAAATATAATATTATGTACGGGGAGAGTGCACGCTGCATTCCCACAGCTGCTGGGCGCATTCGACTGGCCACATTACCCCTCTCTGACAGAAGACTAACTTGAAATTTACTGCATTTCCTACTTTATAGTATTTCCCCAATATATGTACGTGTTTCGGTAGTGAGTGAGATATGCCAGAGCACATTCCTAATCCCTCCCTATTTTTCCAACCCTTTCTACCAATCCATTCCTTAAACTGCAAAAATGGACAGCATATCCGGGGGCGTGCTAACGTTTGTCATTCTGGACTGATGTTGGCATGTATCGCGAATCTCTATGGACAACAGTATCCACTTACCATCAGGTGGACTGTATGCTCGTCTGTCGCCTTTTTTCTATAAAAAATCCTTTTTTTAATATTTATTAAAAAAAAGGATAGAACTGTGGCAATAAAGTAAGATTTTTCCCAAATTCCAGGGTTATCTTTTCTGTACCTAAGTATTTTTTTTAATGTAATTTATATTTAGTTTTAAGATCTAACTAATAATAACTCTAGAACTTGGAATAGTATTTATAGAAAATAAGTATTTTTAGAATAAGCATTTCTAGAAAACAGTTATATTATTTTTTGAAGTAAATCAGCAATGTATCTGCTATTTGCATCATTAATATTGATTCAAATATCAGCCTTACCAAGAAATGCTATCTAGAATTCCCAAATAACAACAATGAAATGTCAGTTTCAATTTTCAGTAATGCTATATTGTGGCAGCGGGCTGATTCGCAAAGGAGGTGTCACGTGGCACAGGTCCAACAAAATTAATTATTCGGCACTGAGTCTAACTCAATTCTCTAATACGAAGTTATTAGGTCTAAAATCGCCGGGAAATAATTTCGATGGTAGTACAGAGGCATTCCTTTGTGCGTTATCTACAGAGCACACGCGTCGGAGCTTCAACGTGGAACACAGGACAAAGTCGTGTTTGACAGGTCATAGGTTTCGGAGCTATTGAGTAGCTTTGGAACAGGACCTGATAAATAGTTTACTAAACAGTTTAGGTACTACTCGCTTTCTACATGCAAATTGCAGCGTGTGGCATTAAATAACTGAATCTGGAGGTCTTCTATGTAACATTATTTCAACTTTTATTAGTTTTCTCTGTTTAGTTGTTTTTAGTAAGTCGAGTTAAAATCGTTGCTTAATTTCATAAGTCTATAATTATCTATATTGCACTTCGTATCAGTTTTTCACATCTTATTCAATATAGTCTTTAATTTTTTATACCTACATTTTCAAAATTTTGTCTCTCTTGTAGTGTAGATATACAAAATGCAATCTTAAAATTAACAGCAATCGTTTTTAATACAATTAAAACACTGACAAAATCATTAAATGGCACAATTTAATATAATAACAAGAGAAATCGAATATAAGAAAGGCAATGAACATTAAATATTAATTGAATATACACAATAATCCAGAATTTCTATATAAATGAATTATTAATTAAAACATTTTCGGAATAAGACGACCGAGTCCGAAGATTTCAAAACTGTATCCATGGAAACGTCTTATCCCTTTTTGAGGACAAAAAATTGACGTTATCGTTTATCTTTCAAAATAAAGCCTTAAATAAAAGAATAAACCGTTTTTCCCTAAATTTTCCATGATTAATGACCTTGTAATAATATTGGTAAAACAATCCAATTAGATTAGTCGCCAGCTAACGAGAAACCGACTTGCGTTCGTTTATCTTAACTAGTCGCTCGGTAATGGCTTCGCCCGTTGGCCAGTATTGCTATTAACAAATGTGTCTGATTGATATTAATGTTTTTAAAAGAGTTTCTGAGCAACATACCATTAGAAAATTACCTTTCTAAAATAAAATAAAATACTTATTTTACTCGTAGTTTAGTTATACGATTTCGTAACCACGAAATTGGCGTTAGACCTTTACAATAGCACCGCCTTATGTCTTCCCGTGGGCACCGCAAAAGGCGAATAAGCTGTATCGAAACCGCTACCAAACTCTCCGAGGATCTACACCACCTCTAAAAAGTGTACTCACCAACTCGTTTGGCCTGCGTGACATTTTAAGGCCATGCATCCCTCATGCACAAGACTGTGTATGAGGAGACCCATGTCCAGCAGTAGACGGTAAAAGGACTGGTTACGGTAACGAGTCAAGATCTACATATCGATATATACAGTACAAACTTGTACAGAAATGCTTAACAGAAATTCAATTATTCCATTTTCCCGTGGGTGTTAGCAATTTGATGCAAACAAAATACCAATTCCTATTCTCTAGCAAGTATTCAATTTTGCTCCGTACCGTTGACCTCAGAGATATCGTTCACCGTCTTGCAAACTTTATTAAAAATTTTCTACGTGAGGTTCACTTTGTATAAAGAATATGCAGTTTTCAACTAATATGTTAGCGTAAGAAAGCCAATAAGTTTATTCATTATTTCTGCTTGCAAATAAAAATAAATGGTCGTCGTGAAAAAGAGATTGCTATAATATTTGTATATTGGCAAGTAGCATTCAATTTCAAAACCTACAAACCTTGGCATAGCATTTATTTATTTATATTCTCTGTGACACGAAGTAATCGAAGATGCACATAATGCTTCCAAGCCATTTTAAAGCGTTATCACCTAGTCAACCTATGGGCTATGCAGAAAAACAGGTAAATTATACAAAATTATAATACTCAATGACGCGTACCTACATTTAATTATATATTTTTTTATATATAATTTTTATTTATTTTAATTTTATGGAATCTAATTAGTTTTAATTTTCAAATATTAGAAATCAATATGAACATGCATTTTCTAATGATGAATCCCTGCATTCTTAACACTAACAGAGTATAATCCAGTTTCAGTTTTTATTCTGTATCTTAAATACCGTAATTTTAACAAATTAATTTGCAAACCTATACAATCATTCGATACCATCTTAAGTATCGATGGTATCCACGTTGCCATCTTAAGAATTTATCATCGTGCCACGTTTCGTTTACCAGATTCTAGTGTTTTTTTTTATTAAATTACATTAGTACAATACAATAATTTATTAACTGAAATTTTATTTGAATCGATATGAACAAAACCTAAATAATAGTTCTTAATATGTAATAGAATTTTCTCAATTTACATACTGGTTAAATTTTCGACGGCGGCCCGGCCCACGCAATTTAATTATAGCAACTCGATTTTATTGAACAACAAAAAATGCATCACAGTAAAGTAAATGCGTGAACTGATAACGAGGGATTTCGAGTTATATTTTATTTTATGCTAATACTAAAACCAAATTATTTTCATAAGTGTTCAATTTCTCTTTGTATAATTCCGTCGGATGGTGGGGTGGGGTCAAGCAAGGTTTTCTCGTGCAGTTTGCTTTGTCTGTCTTATTTATTTACTCCTATTAGGAAGTTTTACCGCAAGTACAATACGAATTGGTTATTAATTGCTATAAAGCTAATGACAAATCCCCCCATACTATAGACTAAATTTATTTGTATTATTTAAATAATATAAATTATTCAAGTGTAAGTCCAGATAACGAGGTGATGTTAAAAATATCCCACTTACAAAAGTACTGCTTGCGCTTATCTGATGCTCACGCTTTTTTGGTAGTATATGAGAGACTCAGAGAATATTTTATAGAAGTGAGAAATAGCCTAATTGTTAATCGCAATTCCTAGCTACCTTCCGGTGAAAATCAAGTATTAGGTATGATGTATAATGTACCCAATACCTTTTTAATAAAAAAAATATGAAGATAAGTTAACGGAGAGGCAGAGCCCATGTTTGGTCTATACAACGTTATATCGTTTCCAGTAATACTAGATTTATACTTTATCGACAGTTCAAGCGCTCACCAAGGCTTTCCATCCGTGCTCTTTTCCCCGGACACTATCTGGAAACGTCCGGCGTTTTTATTTTAAGGTTTCCTGAGTTTTTAGTATTTTTTAATATTTTGACGGTTTTTTTGCTATGAAATGAGTATCGGGAGATACCTTTACTCATAAGATAGGTATTGACTTGTGGGCTTTTTTTTCGCTGTTACAATAAGGTCCTGTTGCACATTTATGTTTTTATGTTCAGTACGTCCGGGGTTACGGACGCAATGTTCGGGGTTTTTGGTCACGGATTCTAATTTCATTAAATTTCTGATGGCAACCCTCCCCCCACCTCTATTACACAGATGCACATGAAACTTCGTGTCAAGAACTTATTTGCTAACAATGTTAGTTATGTCTGTCACTTAAATTGGTTTAGCAAGTTACGCATATGAATATGTTTGTTAATAATTCAAGCTTGAAATCAAATTTTAATGTAAACTGGAATATTCAAGGATATTGTTGTAGTTACTCTTTAATGATATTGGTGAATGCTTCCGTTATTCTATATATCCTTTGTTTGCTGATGATTTTCAGAAAGACAAGTTTTCAAAAAATAAAATCTGATAACATCACCTTTTTGCAAAGTGATTTGTATAGACTTGTCAAATGGTGTGATAAAGATACCCATCACTTGAATGAGCTTGAATGTCGAGAAATGTTATCACGTGCAGTTTACGAGAGAACCTATTCACGATCGTTGGTTATATTCCATCAATGATGTTCAACTTGCTACAGCAGATACAATTCGTGATTTGGGAGTAACACTCTACACTACAAACAATGCGACTGAATGTGCACATAGATGACATAGTAAGTAAATCTTTCAAAGCATTGGGGTATATCTTACGTAACATCAAAGAATTCAAGAACTCTCACACAAAAAATATTTCATATAATGGTGTTGTTCGCCCTCAACTTGAATACTGTAGTATATATATGGAATCAACACTATGAAGTATATATATAGAGACTGGAAAGAGTCCAAAAAGGTTTTTACTGCAGTTTTTACATACAATAACAATTTAGCAAGGAAATTACATAGTTATTGTGATAGACTTAAACACTTTAATATGAGGTCTCTCAAAGATCGAAGACACATGTTGGATAACGTGTTCTTGTACAAATCGGTTATATAGTTACTATACTTTAGATCAAATTGTTTAAATCAACTCCAATGTCCAAAATAACGATTTATTTAGCTTTTAGATCTTTATGTTTAGTATTTGCATATTGACGATGTCTATACTTGTAATTGAGGTGACACTTAGCTGTACATCCCTAGAATTGTAATTTATAAATCTTTTTACATCAGTGATTTCATCGTTGGCGACCTAGTTAAATAAATTAGTATTTGAAAAGTGGAAAACGTTAAAAACTACTATGTTGATTAACATAATGTTTAAGAAAAAAAATAGAATTAGTCTTAGTAGATATTTATTGACAAAATATCACTTTTTTTATGGGCGAAGGCGGTAGAACTGCATACAGTCCACCTGATGGTAAGTGGATACTGTCGCCCATAGTCATGCACGATACGTGCCAACATTAGTCCAAGATGACAGACGTTGGCACGCCCTCGGATGTGCTGCCTACCTTTGGAGATATAGGAATTGATTTCGAGAAAGGGTTGGGAAAATGGGGAGAATGGGCTCTGGCACATCTCACTTTCTACCAAAACACGTACGTACATTAAAGAAATACGATAAAGTAAGAAATTCAGTACATTTCAAGGTAGTCTTCTGTGAGAGAGAGGTAACTAGGCCAATCGAGTGCGCCCAGCGGCTGTGGGAATGCAGCGTGCACTCTCCCCCTACGCCCTACATGAATGAACCGCCCTTCGATGACGACAGGTGCCAAGACAAATGGCATTGCAGTATTAAACAATAAAAATTTAAATCTATCGGGCTTCTATGTTTTGTATTTTTACTTACCGATGAAAATTAATGCCATATTTTTTTGTAATTGCATGAACTGCTTTTCTCACGCAAAACACAACCTATCCATAGCTCTTGTACTTGATCAAAACTAAGAGTTTGCGCCGTGTTTGCCATACTTATACTCGTATGACCTATTTGACCATATGTGTTTCTTACACATTGGGTCTTAAATATCTTATGGTAGCCGCATAAGATAAAATTGGTGCGTGAATTAATTTTGTCATTGATCCGTCTCAATACTATCTTCCAGAATAACTCTTCCGTTCTTTTCAGAATAAAACAGTTTGTGTAGGGAGTATCTGAAAAATATCAATTTGTTGGGTAACAGTGGATCGGTTAGGTCGCGTACTACGTGCTTGCAATGATAACGAATACAAAACGGATTTTGAACCAACTTTGCTTGGCTGCGACGTTGATAGGGTTAGAGTAAACCGTAAACTATATGTACGGTGAACTAAACAAATAAAGGGTCGGGAAGAACTAACTAAAGCAAATATTATTTTGTGTTTGATACGTCATCAAAAGCCGAAGTGAACAGTCGAGAGCACTTTGAGCTTTGTGTAGGATTAAATCAAGATCAGATTGAAATCGCTTGAAGAGCGACAGGAAAAACAAAACGAAGTACACCTAGTGATAAATATTATTTATAGTATTTATATGATAATGTTATTTGGTAATGATAACAATAATATATATATTAATAATAATTGTATGACCTATTTGGTCATATGTGTTTTTAATGTATTTAATTTAATTACTTACGTAATATAACACTGGTGTAATTGAGTAATATATCAGCCTATAACGTCCCACTGCACGGCACTATAACGGCACGGGCTTCCCCTACTAAATCATTGGGGGTTGCGGGCTATAATCCGCTACGCAGACCCAAAGCGGATGGGTTGAAACAGATATTCCGGATTCTTATAATTTCTCGAGCATGCGGGTTTCTTCATGATGTTTTCCTTCACTGTCAGGCTAGTGACTTTTTTAAAATCCGCACTTACGTAGAAACCCGTAGTACGGGCCGAGGATATGAATTTACGATAAAACGTGAGTCAAGTAAGTATATATATCTATAATCAATGATTCTCAATAGAGCGCTGATAGCCTACAGATGTCTACCTCTAGGCTATCACCACTCTGTTGAGAATAATTTAATAATATTTAATAGTAGCTGTGAATAGGATTTTGCAAGGTCCGCGGCGCGCCCGCATACCCCCTGGTGTTGCAGGTGTCCATGGGCGGCGGTAACACTTACCATCATGTGGGACCGCTTGCTCGTCCGCCCACTAATTTATAAAGAATAAAAAAAAAAGTATTTTATAAAAACACAAAAATAAAAACTTAAATATTCAAACGAGAATTTTCAATATGGAGATTAAATTATACGATAAGGTAGGTAATTATATATGAAATTCATGTATTTTGTGATTTAATAGAGAACCAAATAAGATAACAAACCCACATTTAAAAATTAATTAATTAATTAAAAGTTTGAGAATATTTGATGCAAGATGTTATCGCTCTGTGTAAGTTAGTTGCATGTAGGTACAACATCATTCACGACTAGATACAGAATCCCGGGAATCCCATGGTATATCCATTGTTATGACTGTGCCGGTTGTTTCCTTTTCTCGGCAACTACCCGGGGTTTGCTAGTTCATTTGGGAAATGGGATTATGGGCATCAATATACGTTGCAAAACAATTAATAAATTATTTTGATGGCCTGTTCCCTGTCTGCGTAAAGGATGGGTGCTGTTCTGTGTTCCAGCTGCACCTCTCGCTATGGTGGCGGGCTTGGATGGTTTGCTGCTTCTAGGTTGGGCCTGTGATCCCTGCATTCACTTAACCACAATTATTTGTGACCAGATAATATCGAAGGCACTTCATAAAACGTCCAAACCATAATTGCCCATAAACGTCCGTGATACATGCCAAACATCAGTCCAGAATGACAAACGTTGGCACGCCCCGGATGCACTGTCTACCTTTGCAGATAAAGGAATGGAGAGGCAAATGACAATGGAGAGGGATAGAATGGGATGGGAATGGGCTCCGGCATATCTCACTCACTACCGAAACACGTACGTACATTGGGGAAATACGATCAAGTAACACTTCAAGGTGGTCTTCTGTGAGGGAGACGTAACGTGGCCAGTCGAGTGCGCCCAGCATGAACTGTACCAGAGTGCTGTGGGAATGTAGCATGAACTCTCCCCCTACAAATTTGAATTAATTACAACATTAACTTAATTTCCCTAGATTAATTTTAATTAATTAATTAAAATTATCAATTACCTGTGTCAATTAACCTATTATCATACCACCTGTCGGTATGATAATACTGAAGAGAATAGTATAGCAAAGCGCAATCTACCCAGGATTTCTTCCACTCCCATCTAAATCTTGTTCAATTAAAACAGTCACCCGAATCCATAAAACTAGTTTAAGAGTATTAATTAGACGATTATCCCCGTCTCGGGTCTCGCGGGTTGGAAGGATTCCCCTTATTTGTTCTGCGGGAACCGTTACGATTGAGATAGTAATGGAGTTTTTTATTTATAGTTCATTGAAGTATTTACTGATCAGTTTAATGGTTAACTAATTTATAGTTATTTACATAACTGATTTTTAACGAATTTTACTGTTAACTAATTTATATTGGACTCACGGCGGCTAGAATAATTTAATAATAATTAATTAATATAATTGGCGAAACCAAATGTCTTAATTCAATATCAAAATATTTAATTTAACCTTGCTTTAGACTAAATTAACATTAATGAGCGTATTTAACACACAGAAGAAACTGCAAATATTAAACTCTAAGACAAAGTATACCTACAGGTTGTAATAGAATTTTTTCTCATAGTCTGAAACCATGGATTCTCCCCTCATGATTCTGAATTCGTTGACGTGAAAATTTACCGAATTCTTTTTTGTTAAAAAAATCTTTCAATTTTAATAAATTAAAAAAAAAATGTAAAATTGAAAGATTTCGTTTTGCTAAATACATAACCCAAAAATATGTAACATTATACATCGATTATACTCATATTCATGAACAGAATCCATAGTTTAAAGCTTCAGGAAAGCTTTGGTTACAAAGTCTTTAATGCTATTTAATTATAGGAATCCACATTTTCGGTTTAGTAGGTACTCGTAATTAATCTATAATACGATACGAGTACTTAGAAGTTTAATGAAACTTATTTATTTATAAGTTTTTGCTTGTAAATTGTCTATATGGAACGAAGTACATATGCCAAAGCATATTTGTATCTACTTTTTACTTCTTTGATTCTACAGCCCGGGATGGGCCTTGGCCTAATCCAGCAAGTTTCTCCAAATCGTCCTGTCATTGGTTTTAGTCGTTCAATCTGCAATTCTAACACGCTAAGATACACATATTATGATACGAGAAGAATCGTATACACAAGAAGAAGACAAAAATTTTGAGACAGTAACATTTACTCATGCATCGCAGCACAAGCGTGCCGAAAAGGTGTCCAGCTCAGCATAATAGTGAGTGCTGAATCAGACACTCAATTTCAGCTCAATTTCAGTTCGAACCATGAATGACATACGAACGGAAGTGGAAGACATATACTCGTATTATAACTTACTAGCTGTACCCGGCATGCGTTGCAATGCGTTAGATTTTTTTTTTGTCAGAACCCTTCGCAGGCGAGTTTCATTGAAATGGGACGAACGGTTTAGGAGCCCAAAGAAGACGAACAAACAAACAAACATCAATTTTTATATAATAGATAACATAAATATGTGATATGATATCAATAGTTAAGAGTTGGTAGTGCTCCTGCCTGCTGTGCAGTAGGTCCCGGTTCGACTCCCAATCGGATAATCATTTGTTTAAAGACAGATCTTTGTTCGGGTCGGGGTGTTACACTTACACGTGTTGTGATCGTCTCTGTATGTGTATCGGGACCCACAACACAGGGAATAATAGTCAGGGCGTTATTTAAAAAAAATAGTGAATAAGATTAAAGTTTAAAAACAATAGTATATTATATTTTATGCATATTGGCGATATCCCCAAATAACTGCTTGCCAAAAGAGGAAAAGGAAGCAAATTGTATAACTCTTTATTGCATTAACATTTTTTTATAATACATACACAACAGGAGAAAAATAAGACGAATATATGGATACCACCTTCTGGTACACATAATGACGGTGTTACACAATATACCCACACATAATACATAAACGCATGTTTTAAAATTATGTGACAGGATATGCGAGAATCGACGGCTAAAAACGTTCACATATTCTAAGACGCCATTTCAGCCTGCAACTTAAAGATAAGTCACGTATTCATTACCCTAACTTTGGATGAACTCGACTTAAGCAGATAGCTTTATGGACGTGGATATAGTGATGGGCAATTGCGAATAAAATAATAAACGAATGAATCGATGATAGTTTAAACGACGCTTAATAGACAACACCAAAAAGTAATCTTTATAAGTACAATAAAGAGGAATAAAAAAAAAATCGGGATCTGAACAGATCGATTGCGCATGATTTATAAGTACTTGATTTGCCAGATATAAAATCATTTGGCATGTAGAATTACTTCATAAACCCTTTGGAATTTGTGAAGAAAAAACCATTGAAGTTTGTGGTGAGGATTTTACATGCATTTTAAACCTAAATTTAAATTTTACCTCCAAAAAAATAAACTTTCTGTCAATGTACTTCATAACAATTAATCGAGGAACAGTACACCTCGATTAATTGTAACGCCTCAATTTATCAACCCACCTCGATTATTCCATCAGCATCGATTTTTATCGACTCGCCTCGATTAAACGACCTGTTTCATTTATTCGAATAATGCATTCAAATTTAATAACGTTAATAATCAGATAATTCGATTATTTTCATTTGCATTTGCGTGTGCACTCATAGGTGATATCACGCCTTTATTTGATTACAAACGATTTTATTATACGAAGTTTAATTAAACCACAAAACGCCTAATACACAATTTTTACAATAATAATAACTTCACTTCTCGAGTTCCAGCCAAAAAGTCCTACAGTGCACATTGTTGGAGCTAGTTATTGCACAAGTCTCTGTGCATATGATATTTTAATGAACTAGGTAACTTTCGACTGCATCATTCGCATTCCGTCGTCGCCAACCTATAAATAAAAGGGACTATTGATACTAACTTACTAATCAAACTGCTCAAACCTGTCTTTATTATTTTTAACAATACCTGTACAGAGTCAAACTACCAATAGATTCTTGTCAACGTGCTCCCATAAATATGTTTCAAAATGTACTATTACAAAAAAAGTTATAAGAAGTTTCTCAACTCTGTACATCGAATATACATATTTTGTGAACATTCCGATGTTGACTGTGTTCAGGAACATTGATAAATGATTGACATGTTTATAGATGTTGCTCAATGTTGAGTAACACGTTTACGAATGTTGTCAAACATGAGGTATCAATACTTTTCTGTAATTTTGTTATTTGTTATTATAACTTTCCTTGAGAGTTACGTTCTATCGAATGATGACTCATTCGATGGTTATCGGATGAGTCAGGCAGTCTGCTGTCTTTTCCATCAAATTTAATGTAAATACTATTTTTGAATGTAAATTTAATTAATTAATTAACGCTAATGTTATTCGATACTATATTTCCCAAATCACTACTCTAATAAACTCACCGCAACCCGAACAAGGTACCATTACGCGGGATTAGCGCGGGACCTCAGCAAAACAAGGGCAAAAACCTTGGATTAACAGCCAATCACGTCTTATAGAATTACAATCAATCAGTAGAGAGAGGGGTTTATCGTGATGTGATCACCGCTTAACCTCATGGTTGTCTAATTAATAGGAAAATTATAATCAAACAAGAACTTAGGGGCTAGACAGAAATATTGAAGAAGATTCGACTATCATATTCAAAGTTCAATATTAGATGTGATTTATGAACCCTAACTTACATGGTTATAAGTGCCTACAATGATTGTTCCAATCTATAGGTCTCACTTATTATATCTATACTTGTACAAACATAATTAAATATATAAGCACAGGTATATTGATAGATAGATAAACTCTTATAGTAAAGAGTATATAGTATAGTAGTAGTATAGTATTTGTAATAGTATAGTAAACTCTTATAGTAAACTCTTATAGTAAACTCTTATAGTAAATTAACTTATTGTAACACGTGTGTGTTGGTGTATAGACACCAACACACACGTGTTACAATAAGTTAATTATTTAAAGAACAAAACTCCGCCTGTGTCCAACTCCTATATGAAAACATATATATGAATTGAATTGAACATGTATTGAAATAAATTAAAATTAAAGGAACACATAAGTTTGCACACAAACTTTGCATTTGCATTATTTTCAAGAAAGCTGTGAATAGGATTTTGCCAGGTCGGCGGCTCACCCGCATACCTCCTGGTGTTGCAGGTGTCCATGGGCGGCGGTAACACTTACCATCACGTGGAACCGGTTGCTCGTCTGCCCACTACACTATAAAAAAATGCATACACTAACTGGTTTGTTTGTTTTGTTTTATGAATTACTCTACTATTTTGACAATTCAGTATCAGACTCAAAGCAATCGTGACCAGATTTATTTATTTTGTAAACTTGTTCCGACTGCTATCATACATTTACATCTTACATATAAATACATTAACCCTTAATAAGGCAAGGGGATACTATTTCCCATCACGACCCTTTTTCAAAAATATTTATTTTTACATGACGGATAACCCTTAAAATGAATGCAACCATAAAGTATTAACTTCTTAGATATTTTTTAATTTCTTAGCTGGCAATACTTATGACAATAATGTCACCTTGCGCTGATATGTCAATGTCAAAGTGGAGTGACGAGGTTATCGTGAGCAAAAACCGTTAGTTTTTGGTCGTTGCAGCGAAAAAATTAAAAATTGTTCCACAAAAAATCTGTAAAGTCTGTAAAGCGAAAAGTGAAAAAAATCTGTGTACATGTAAAATGACTATGCTAGCGATCTTTTATATTGTTTTCATGTGTATTCTAATGATCCTTATCCGCAAAATGTTGGAATTACAAAGTCGGAAAATTATTCCCTTCCCCCGACTTACATACTTTTTTTAATATAATAGGTATAAATTTTGTTCTGTCTGTAACTCTTCTTTGAGTGCCTGTCTCTCCATCAATGAAGGTCGACTACCAGTTTTCGGAATTTGTCTCTGTCTTTGAAGAGTCAGAATAATTCGGACTCGCTCGCAATTCCTGTTCACTGTTATTGCGGAGACCACTGAATAAATGTCACAACTTCTTTTTGTGACCAAATTTTCCTCTTTATGACTGTCTGTAACACTTACATGTGAATTATACGTGAATTATAGTTACATGTGAATCGTCGAAAACCTGCCATTGACTGACATTATCTGACATTGACTCGGATGATGATCATTATTACCAGACAACCCCTGTAAACAACCCGGCAGTTGACCTAAATGTGCCTCAAGATCCTTTCAAGAAACTTCACTTCAGGAATAGTTTTATATTTCTATTAAAACAATGATTGTATACATGTTGTGTTTAATTTACCAATATAATCAAATAAATATAATATATCTAATAATATAATCAAAGCAATTTTTATGTTTTTATAATAAAAATAAATATATAACAACCGAAGCCAGGGGCAAGTACTTGTATTTGAATAACAACAAAAGTACGATAAAAGTACGTAACCTAATATGGCAAGGGGAATTATGTTCCCACGTAGATACACAATGCACAGACATAATCAGGCAAGGGGAATTTATTTCCCACTGAAAAAAAAGGACTTTCCTCCCTCCCCCTTTCTTTCGGGTTATTTTTTTTGAAATCTAAGGTATCGATTTACCCTAAATCGACCCCTAATTTTAAACTAATTTTCACACAGGCTCGCGCCTTATTAAATGTTAATGCAGAACCAATAAACCACAAACACAGGAAAAGCATGTACCATTGAGTTAAAAAAGAAAAGCAATTGAGGAAACTCAAGTACTGGTCACAGTATAATATGACAGAAGTTGTTCCCGTTGTAAGTGGTCACTTATTTGTCTACCATTAGTAGGTAGTCAAGTGGAATATACCATCACAATCTACACCGTCCAAAGTCATTACATACTTACCTCTAGATTAAACTGCTACAAATTCGGCAACACTAATAATTACAGAGCTGGAAGCGGTAGTATAAAGCCCTGGTTTAACTGCACCAGCTGTGTCGAACTAGTTGTAAACGTTCATTTTACAGTTCGAGTGTAACTTTCAAGACAATTTGTTTCAGCTATTACTCAACTTTGTATTAAATGAATCAAGTCTTGAGAACTCTCTAATAGACTGCAAGAACACAGTAGATTCATAGTAACTTCTGCTAAGAATAACTTTTGCTGCTCTAATCTTAAAGTTAAGTTATTACAAGAGTATTATAGTTTTGTAGTAATCGTAAGTGTAATCAATCCTTTTATTATTCACTGCTGGACACGGGTCTTCTCATACACCTTGTCTTGTGAGGAATATATACTTTTGGTTGGCGAATACACTCTCTTAGAGTTCCTCAGGGCTTGTGGTAGCAGCTATGTCATTCCTAAGGCGCCAGCTACACCAGCGAGTCTTGTAGTTGGCGCCTTAGTCTTAATACACCCACGGCAGGAGATGGGGTGGTGCTATTGTGAAGCCGGCCGACATCACGAGGTCAATTGTACGCAGCCATTAATTTGGGACGTCAGCTAAAAAATAAAATCATGTAATAAAAGTAATGTTAATGTTTAGATACATATTTTTTTTAATTTGTCCAGTAAATAATGTGAATTAGTAAATGCAAATTATAACCAATTTAACTTCAACCACATTTCTTATAATCAATGAAATGAAGTCAAAAAGTACTAAATGAGCAGCAAATTATGATCAACAATACAACCTATTTTTAAATAACTGAAAAAATTTACTCTACTCTACGCTGCTCTACACCACTCCACACAAAGTCGACGGAGTCTCGCTTCGCGCGACTCCTATTTCTGCATTGTAACAAGACAACCTAAACTTAACCCACCCTTTTGCTATTATAGATTTGCTGCTCATTCAGCATTTTCTGTTGCTCATTTAATTAATTATTTCTCATTGGTGGCATTATCCGCCGCCGTATCGTAATACACTTTTTCATGAAATCAGATGTCCAGAGATAAAGTTGAAACTTTATGTATTATTTCATACTCCTATGAAAATTTTAGAGTTTCATTAAATGTTTACTTTTGTATTGAAAGTAAATAGAAGGCGGAAATAGAAGTAACGCAGCTAAGTATATTCTAATTGCTGCCAAATCATAATTTTTGCTGGCAAGTCACGTTTTTGAAAACCTGTATATAAATTATGGTGACACATACTCGTATATGAAATTTGGTACGAATTTTTGCTTTTCTTTTCGGATGGGTCTGCACCTAACGGAATGCATGCGAGATAGATTATTTACTGTTATTTTCTTGCTGACTAGGCATTTTCATTGAGTGTAGTATTTTGTTGATAGATCATTTGTCTATTGCCATAAAAAATATATCCCATTGTTCAATAATAATTCATATTAATCGTTAATTAATAGATTATTTTTGAAGATCGCAAACCCTGGAAGTTTAAGATAATAAATCCGTGGCACATAATAAAAAAAAAATCTAAATAAAATAAACATCCGTACGCGTGTCAACGTATGTCATTCTGGACTGATGTTGGCATGTATCGCGGATGTCTATGGACAACAGTATCCACTTACCATGAGGTGGACTGTATACTCGTCTGCCGCCTTTTTTCTATAAAAAAAGGTGTTCAAACAGTACCCGCCAGTTGAAGTCTGTACCATATAAACAAGTATTTGCCTCCTTACGCCATCCTCCTCACTGCTGAAGGTCGTGACCACGTGTCCACGGATTACTTTTTTTCAGACAATATATAACAGAAGTAGACGAAAAAAAATAACAAATGAAATAAATACATTTTACTGATAAAAAACGGATACTACCCATAAAGCCTTGGACTAAGTAATACCCAATTATAATAAACCTTTTCTTATGAGTTCTAGAACCGATATAAAATTCCAAAACATTGAAACTCTCGACTTTGTGTTAAAGTTAAAACATTTTTACAACACTTGCGACAGGAACGTTAAAAATTTAAAGCTAATAACTTGACTGAGCTCCATCTTTATACCTTTGTAAGTTAATGCTTTACTTTATTTTTATTGAATCATCAAAGATTTTACAATTTCAAAATTCCAATTCCAATACGAATTGATTTTCCATTGCGATTCAGCGTTTGCATGTGATGTCACTGAAACAATTTTTTAAGACATTTCTCAATATGGGCAACTTGCCCAACAAATAACAAATATTGTATGGCATACTGATTTTAAGGTACAAACGCCACATTCAGTGGCATGGACCAGAATTTTGTATGGTGAGTCAACAATTCAACATACCAACAACAACGAACATAAACCATCCCCACTCGAACAAACATTTACCTTTGAACAAATGAGTGTCCGCCCTAGAATCAAACACATAACTAACCATGTACTAACCTATGAATCTCCACCACACATAAGGGCAGTTGTAATATCCACTAATCCAGAATACGACCAGAGAATATGACAGATTTTAATGAAAAGCTAAATGAGTAATTTAGACATGGGTTAACATTTTTTTGTTCAATCCGTCGTGATTCCCCTTACTCAAAGTCGTATCAGCAGTTTAATTAAATAAAATATTTTTTCCCTTAATTCTGAAAATACACAGTCACAAAGAAAATTATAAAAAGATTAATTACAAGATATACATATCTAATACTAAACTCATTGAGTCTTTCATTTAGTTATTTGAGTATTTCTCGCATCTCCCAATTGAACCTTTCTAATTAACCCAACGGTAGAGAATGCCTTAGGCTTAAGGCATTAAGGTCGCCTTTTATAAATAAATAAAAAACTATTATATTGAATATATATTATAAATAATAATCAATACCTATTGGAGCAAAATATGTGCAACATTATATTTTACTTATACGTCTATTTATCTATAACTAATTTTAAAATGGTGAATACTTCCACCACTCACATTATACCCATACAAATGCTATAGTTAAATAGAAGAATCACAATACCCTCAGATAACCGTAGATCTGCCACCAATACCATAAATACAAATGAAAAATGAATTCTAGGTAAAACATTAATGTATCATTTCAGTATGTACCAACATTTCTAAAATGAATTAAAGTTTTATAGATCAAATTAGACGTCATAAGAGGTCGAGCCGCACGTGCGTCATTATGATATAGCTAATTGCTAGTAAAACGGACGGTCGTAACCGCCGACGATCGCTCTCTGCCGGACTCGACTCGACGCCATTATGGAACACATTAATTTTTCACATCGGGTCCTCGGCAAATAATTGAGATTTCCACTTCAGGGATTTGAGGTATAGGTATTTTATATTTGAACGTAGCGACAGAACCAAATATACATGGATACTGTCAATTTTTAAAACATCACCTCTGATGATTTCTAAATGGAAGGGGTGCAGGCTGCAATCTTACAGCCGCGGGGTGCACTTGACTGGCTAACTTACCGTTTAAATGTGCTACATTTTCCAATTTATACTATTCCCCCAACGTACATATATGTTTCGCTAGTGGGTGAGATATGCCAAAGCCCATTCCCATCTCATTCTATTCTATTCCGTCTCATTTTCCCAACCCTTTCTCCAAGTCAATTTCTAAATTTCTAAAGGTAGGTAGCGTATCGAGGCCTTGCCAATGTTTGTCATTCTGCACTGCATGTATCGCGGAAGTCCATAGACGATACTATCCACTTACCACCAACTGGACTATCTGCTCATCTACTTACTTCTATCTATAAAAATAATAATAACGCATGCACACATAATAGTACATATATGTATAGTGACCAATCAACGAATGAACCATAACTGCTGATTTGATTATACAAACCAATGGTGATTATACAAATGATGGTTATATATGAGTTGGTAACATTTTATATTAAAGAAATTATTAAATTACATTAATTATTATTAAATTAGTAATTATTTTGGAATTAATAGCTATTTAAAATAAGTAAAATATTTAAGAATATGTACCGAGAGACGTAGCATGGGACGACCTCCTGAACAGGTGGACGGAAGACGAAAATCTGGATGGATGAGAAGAGAGGAAGACCATTATATAATGTATTGGGGCGGGTTTTGGGAGAGGCTGCAGCAGGGAAGCATCCAGCAGTGAAGAGACGGAAGCTTATGATACCTATTTAAAAATTAGGCTTAAATGATCTACATACAATTTCCTTTGTACTTACAATAAACAGGGTACATTAAAATATAAGTAAACCGTAGGTATAAATTAAATTGAATATAAAGATATGAATTTTATGGAGCAGATATGATTTATTTCAATGAACGATTCCATTTCAATGAAAATAAACATGTATATTTTTCCGGGATGAAAATGTAAACCTGAACGCTTGGTAACGCTTTCATTGAAAACCCGATATCATAAGCTGACTTCTTCACTAATTAAAAAAAGATAAGGGATAAACGGATACATCCACTAGATCATTATCGATCTATAAAAATACTAAATTTAATTTTGTTATAACAGATTATAAGATCGAATACAATCTACAACAAAATCATAATCAAACAAAAATCCTTTTAACAAAAATACATTTCACCAACTTTTAATCACAAAAACAGTAACAACTCTATTCACGAAAACAATCTGTGTTATTAATTAACTCAATTACTGCAGTCAAGGACTCTGGTTTTTATAAGCACTTATACGGCATACTGCTTGCGGCGCCGCAGCAAATTCTATACTATTTGGGCCTCAAAATTGTGACCCAGAAAACGTCAACCATTCGTAATGAAAGAGTAGAATGTTACAGAAAATTGTTACTCTTCATAAACTGCCGTACCTATTACGTATGATACGATACACATCTCGAAACTCGCAAACTTTGACGTGCATCAACGATTCAAATCGGAGATATGCACGGTTGACGCTTCGAAATATGTGAGTGAATTATCAAAGAGTTACCTTGAAAGTGACTGCGCTAAATGTTGAAAAATGCTGTTGAAACGGGCTTTCAAATGGGGTTACGTCATCATCTTTCCGATTGTCTACATCTAGGTACAACTTCTATACTTAGTAGTGTTATAGAGGGCAAATTATTTGTTTGTTAACGTACGGTCAATATCAACTAAAGATTTAGAAAAAAATATCACCGCTTACCTTCCATAAGGAAATTTAGATAATCAATAGGTACCTAGATATCATAAACATAGCCGGGAGAACCAGCATGTTACAAACCTAAACATATGTTAGGGTTTTATTGTTTCATGAAGTTTATATATATATATATATATATATATATATGTATTTCTTTCTCCACCCTCATGCATTTCCGTTTAACCAATGACTGGTAAAGAATGCTACTTAAAGCTCTCTGTACAGTTACAGTGCGGTAAAGTATAAATAAATATCCACCTTTAGAGTACTAAAAGCTTATATGAAAATTACACCCAAAGTGTTGCATTATTTTTTGTCGCATGCTACAAAATTCCACCACTTGTTAATTTTGGTGCTCGGTTTCGTCGGGGAGAGTCGAATTTGAAAATACAGAAACATTATTTTACAAAAGCAGACTAACAATATTGAAAATCATTCGAAAGGAAAATCGTTATTTACAGTGAAAACCGCAAAAAAATAATTAGATTAAAATTAGAGATACTCTATTAAAGAGGCATCGCCCCTAGAAAAGGTATTAGTATTTTATTTTGGCATGTTTTATTTTGTATTTTGGCGGATTTGTCAGCATTGTATTATTGAGTTCACAATATTACTACATTATATTTTTTTTAATTTATTCCTATATGTGTTGTGACGACGGAAAAAAGACTGGATACATCTCTTCTAGTTCTTAGCTTACCTAAGTATTTTTTTAATTTGGTGACGTTCTTACTTATCATTATAAAAATACACCTACAAGATATATAGCATTCGTTCAGAAGATTACTACGCGATCATTACAACTCAATAGCGTAATACTTTTCTTCTCTGCTGTATTTTCTACTTCACATCTCTTCACTATTTTCTGCAACTATTTCCGTTTTTTGTCAAAGGCGACTAAGGGTTTCCTCATTGCTAGCTTTTATTTCCTATTTAATATATTTTTATTAATATGTATGTACCTAATTATATTCATGTAAATATAGATATTTATTGACTGGTGATTTTATTTAGTGTTATATGGTAGGTATATATATTTTATATATTATTAATTTTCCTTTGTAATCCATGTATGAATGTATGTATTTTTACACATAATATCGTCTAATCGGTATAATCATCTAATGCACCCCGTTTGTGATTCTTCGTTTAGGTAGCAAAAAGTTGACTGTTAGAGAATACCGTAAGGCATTAGCTTCGTTCGCGGTAAGGATTCAGAACTGATTCGGAACTATACGCATGCGCAGTTCAAATAATGCCGTTCGCGGAACACACAATTCAGAATTTCTAGTTACAGTTCTGTGTTCGCGGAACCGTCGAACTCGATTCAGGATCGGTTCATAATCAGTTCTATCAGTTCTATAACTTTGGCAAGAATCCGTAGTTCCAGACATGCGCAGTTTTTACCTAACGACATTTGACATATATGCTGCGGCTATATTCAGTTGGTTAGAAACTAATAAACTGGTTAAATAGTTAAATAAAATATAAATTTTATTAATTTATTAAGGGTTAAATAAAATATGGTTAGTTTTGTTTGTTGTTTATATAAATAAGTTTATATAATACTCTAATAAAAGTAATGTGTTTAGATGGGTCCACTTAAATACTTGCCAACTTAGGGGTTTTCCCCCCAAATTTAGGGGGTAAATAAGTGGGATGGGTTTTTTTTAGGGGTTTTATATTTTTAGGGATTTTTTGACTCTTCATATATTTTTTTGAATATATATTTTTCATATATTATG
The DNA here is from genome assembly GCA_914767545.1 of Sesia apiformis. Taxonomy (NCBI): domain Eukaryota; kingdom Metazoa; phylum Arthropoda; class Insecta; order Lepidoptera; family Sesiidae; genus Sesia; species Sesia apiformis. The sequence goes on from OU611953.1 coordinate 11,483,994, forward strand.
TGAAAGTATAGGCCCTGGGACAATCCAAACTATAATAGCTAATCATATTTATTTGTTGACCTAGCGACTTAACGACATCTAGTACAAATATATTACAACTACTCTGTGGTGACTGGTGGTTATTGTGCCTATGCTTATTGGAAATACATATGTACGTTGATTATTGTTTACTTGTTTAATTCGATTTTGTTGTTTAATTTGTTAATGATGCCTAAAGAAACTAAAAATAAAAAAATGTACAGTCAGAAGTACACGTAGATTTGGGAAACAGATCCAGATTTAAAAGGTAAAGAAATTTCATTGCATTTTTGTAATTTATATTTTTTCTTTTATTATATATTTTTTTTGGGGATTTCTAAGTAATTGGGGCGATTTTGGGGGTTTTTGACTTAAGCTTTAGGGATAAATATTTTTGAGAGTTGGTAACACTGCCGATGACAGTAGATCGTACGCAGTTTGGTTCCGAAATCGTTCGCGGAAATAAAAATCACGAATCGGTTTATAACCGCGCATGCGCTCTACTACGATTCCAAATTAGTTCAGTACTAGTTCGGAATTAGTTCTGAATCCTTACCGCGAACAAAGCTATTAACTCCGCCTTTTGTACAGTGATTCTGTGCAATAAAGTATATATGCATAAATGAATGAATATCGTTTAAATAATATTTTAAACATAGCAATATCGTTATTCAATACGGAATAAGTCACCAAACTGTAGTATCTATCATAATACGGGCATGAACTAGATCACATTACTTATGTTGCAAGTCAAAACTATCTTAGCTCCGTTTAAAAATGTTTAAAAAATTTAAAGCATTTTACAATAAAGAAAATTTTGATTTTTCTAAGGGAGATGTCGATCCGTATAAATTTCATTTTACTGTATATTACTTCTGTAAGGCCTTTCAAGTGCTGGATGGTGAGCCCATACCAAAATGGACGTAAGTATTTAATTGTTTAAATACCAAACTAAACTTTTTAATTATTACTTTATTAAATGATCAGATATTCCGAAAAACGAAAATATATATTAGAAATAGAAAGTAATTCATTCCTGTTTTTATGAGTTGACCTACAACAAAAAAGAATCCTTTTATTTTTATTCATTTTCTATGAATTTCTATAATTTTTTGGTTCCCATGTTACATAAATGTGTAACTACAAATACATAATGTAATGTAACATAATCCGTGGTTATATAGTCCTATTTATATGGGTAAATTAATTATAAATTAATACAATTTTCAAGAATTATAGATGAGACCAGTATGTTTAGTTATCGATTGTAGGTTTTCCTACAAATTGTACCTAGTTTGTTTTAAAGTTATTGTAGGTTTTTAAGGTTAGCTATGGAAGTTTTCTTATTCTTCCCTTTTCGTGATTTTTCTAGCAATAGGTCAAATAATATTTTTTTCAGGTATTTCGTGTTAACAACCATGGCGTTCATGTCACTATTTTCTAATACTTTAGCTGTCATTTCTATTTATCACGGCGTTTGCAACTTCGACATACAAAACATAACGGAGGCTGGAACTTACCTAATCATCTTATCGTATAAATTGTTAATACTGTCTACTACGCAAACGAATGTTAAAAATTTTAATGATTTTTTATGTACAGTTAGAGGGGATTTTAAGTATGTGTGCTCTGAAGGGTCTAAATACAGGTAGGTACTTATTTTATTAAAATACTAGCATCTCGTATCCAACTCCAAGCAAACTCATCATTTCACCTTTTTTTAGGAAAAAGTACTTTGAACTACAACTTGAGACATGGAAGATTTGTCTGTGGTCAATAATGTTTATTGGTGGCGTAGCGGGAATCATGGTCACCTTCTCATCTCTAATAATTATCTATCTTCTGATATTTCAATCTGAAAATCAAAGGCCCATGCTTTTTCCGTTCTGGATCTGGGACATAGATTTAATGAAATCACCGATTTATGAAATACTATTTATTTACTCCATAGTTTCCATTCTGGCTTTTGGGTACAATTATATCTGTAAGTATGCATTTTATATAAAATAAAAATATATTATTTCATCTTCAGCCAAAAGAAAATCTATAAAAGTTAAGTTAGTACCTAATAGGTATACGGTTTTCATTAAATTAATCTAAGTGATTCGCATGCAATGCAGTTTCCAGCATTCTTTTTATTAGATGACAGTAAGTTACTTAAATCCATCAATCTGCACCGGACTCGTATGGTGAATTATGGCCCGAAACCGTCCAGCGATTTGCTGCGCAAGGCCTGTGCCCTGTGTAGGCTCATATAATCGGAGACACGGATGTTCCACATAACTACTTACTAACATAGTTTTCTAAGTCAATGTGCAAACCCTACTTATGAATATTATGTTTGAGAGATATAAACATTAATTATTATTATTCATACCTAATCAGATTAATTATTTTATCCAGTGTTTCAACCATCAAAGTTATGTTGTCAATTATTCAACAGTTATGATGCAGACTCAAATATTTTGGGTCAGACAAATAACCGCCAAATGTGATTTGATCACATGGTTCATTGAAGACCTTTTTGAAGATATTCGTCACTCTGCAATTAACTCTGAAGAAAGGAAGTATTATGAGAATTTCATGAGATACAGAATGAAGAAAATAATCGTGCAACATCATTCTATGTACGAGTAAGGCACATTTTTTAATTATTCATATGAAATAATTATTATGAAGCCAGATCCACGGGCGCAGTCTTGGCAAGAAAGGGCAGCAACACATCATGTACATTATTATTAAGTAACACATTATGTGGAATCCTATTGAGTCTAGGGAAACTATTCTTTATTCGAAGAATCTGCAAATAGAATACTGAATTATTACATATTTAATTTAGTTAATAATTATTATTACATTTATTTCTTCCATCAGAGATTGAATATCAATACAGTTATGGTATACCTACTAGTATAAGATATTTCCAAAAGGTATGACGACAAACCATATGACGTGATCAAAGTAAGTCAAGTTGATTGGTTACGAAACAAGGACGCGTTACCAATGAGGCGGTGTATAGACTTATAACATAATATGTTTTTAGTTATTATAGGACAGAATTTCTTCACTCCTTTTGTAAGTCTATCCGCCTGTCAAGAGATCAGAACTCGCACTATTTACGCCTGATTTTGATAAAATATCATGTGAACTGTATCTCACATTCACGAAGTCAAGTGTGAGAATAAGAAACACGAGTACCTTTTCATACTAGAGTAAGTAAGGAGAGGTCATGAGGTCATGTCTAAGGAAGTACTTCATGAAAAATTTAGGACCACCCCTTCTCTACTCCAACAAAAATCCAGCTCACGCACATACCTGGAACTGATCAATACCAATACCAATCTTATTTAGAAATTTTCTATGAATTGCGGGAGCTACTATTTATTCTAAAGAAAATGATATACAAAAATGTTTTATTTAAGCGGTTAAAAATGTAATATGAACTTTTGTTCTTAATTTTACAGCTTGCTTCAAGATTACTCAAGCGCGTACAAGAAATTATTAATGTTCGAACAAAAACTTTGCGCTCCTGTGGTTTGCATGACAGCCTACTGCGCTGCTGAGGTAACTACTCGATGAAAGTGTTATATAATTCAAAAGTACAGTATGAAACCTGTATTAAATACAATTTTCAAAGCCCTTGTCGTAACCGTTGTCCAATACGTATTATGTTCCGAATATTCCTATTAGTTTTTGCGAATATTCGACAATTTGCAATTATTCGTATTCGTACTTTGTATTCGCTATTTTCTAAACTAATACTCGAATACTGATCGAATAGTAGAACCCAACGCGTTTTATAAGAAGAAATAATAGTTTAAGAATAATAACGAAATAACCTAACTTTAATACATATTACATATAAGTAAGTAATTTTTAATTCAATTGAAAGTTAATACTTTAAATTGAATTAAAAATTACTTAATAATTGAACTAAAGAATATTACTTACTATGTTTAACTAAAAATTACAAGTGCATATTCGAATTCGCGAATAGCGTCTTTTTTGCTATTCAAAACATGAAATGCACAATCTTTATGGCTTAAAAAACCATAGATACGCCTGCTACTCGTAAGTGATTCTCATATCGTGGAGAGAGGAGATCTGTTTTGAGAATACAATTTGTTTTTTAAATTATAAATTTAAGATTTATACTATTAAAATTAGAATAAAAATACAAGCCATTGATCTGTAAATCACTATAATCTGACAATCCTGTAAACAATTATGAGACTTTTGTTACTACAAGGGGAATGAAAGTGTAAAAAAACGATAGTGATTTTTTTAAGAGGGCAATGATTTACGAATTTATAGAATTGAAAAATTTATAGGGGGAATGAAATAATATTTCTATAAAGTATTATTGAATCAATAATCATTATATTCACAATTTTTAAACAAAAACCACACGATAACCGCTTGTTTGCAACATAACCACAGCAGTAATAGATTAATAATAAAATAATAGAAATATAGAATCTATTATTCCACCAGATTTTACAATAGGTTTCTTTTTTTCATAACTATTGTTTACTTTTAGTAGTTATATCCTTTATTTCACGCACGCAAACCCGATGAAGGAGACGAGAATTTAAGGAGATCTACTTATACTAAAATCTTGTAATCGGATTGATTTCATGCAAAACTGAATCTATGGTATGCCTCTCTATAAAATGCTATTGTGAAACAATGTGTGCAATTACTTTTTGAATAACAGTATAGGTATTTAGCTAAAAAGTTAAGAAAACTGTTTTTTACCATGATATGAGAATCACCTTTTGTTGCATAGAACAGCGATACCCAACCTGTGGTACGCGTACCCCTGGGGGTACGCGGGGTCCCATTGGGGGTACGTGAAAATTATATTGGTAATGGCGGAAATACTGAGAAGTTAAAACAGTTAACTTATATAAACATTATTATAATGTATTATGTCTACAATATGTAGTTTAAAATGAACCTTATAACTAATAACTTACTAAAGTGCTAGACTATGAGCGTTGGGTTGGTAAAATACAGTACATTCGTTTGTATACCGCCTGTCTAAGCGGCTACTGTACGCAAAGGATTCTTTGTAATTCTTTGACATTTTTAGGAGTAGGTATGGAGTTATCAGGGGAGGGGTACCTACTCATAAATAAAAAGTTTTATTAAGGGGTATGGGAACGAAAAAAGGTTGGGAAGCACTGGCATAGAACATACAATCACATTTGATATTTGCTAGAGAACTACTAGAGAGTTATTTGCTTGAAATGATTTAAAATTATTTGCATATGAGATATTATGTTAATATTATGTTACCATTTTTGAGTTATTATTAAGAATAGTGAATGTTAAAATTGTTTTGTTATTTTAATTTAAACTCTTATCTTGTGAACGAACAGACGTCTATTTTTCAGAAACTGGACAAAGGAGAGATTCATTTGATACTTATAATGCTTTGTAGTGCCACCATTGTACTAGTCTTTATTCCTAGTTATCTGTGCACTTTTCTTGCTTTTAAGGTACGTATTATTCTGTTTTATCATTAATTATATATACAGTAGAGAGATCTATGATGATTTGAGTTATTCCATAAGAGCACACTGGAGGAGCACCCACTGGAGTTTCGTTTTTTTTTCATTTTGCCCTATCGGCTACGTTGAGTGGGGACTTTTGGAAAAGTAACTGTTGTCTAATTAGGCCATCCGGTATCAGCCCTACCACCTAGTATTTATTTTTTCTTTTATCTATATCTCTACCAAAGTACCTATTTAATTATATTATATACCTACTTTGATAAACTCTTTTAAAGGTATTGAATTCACTAATGGGACTTTATCAAATGGAAAAGCGCAGATAATCTGCCGATTGATCAAGAAATTTTTCATAACCATAGAGGTTACGAATTAATTATTTCTGCAATATACTTACCCATACTTCTTTTTAGGTAAATATGAAGAAGGTGCGAGTATAGTCCTGTCCTTGGGTAATTGTCTTATATCCTTACTTGTAGCATTGGGATCACAGCACGTGGAATCGATGGTTCATTTTACAGGAGGATTATTTACTTACTTTTCATTTAAGTCACTTTACATTTAGTATACCATACGTGTAACAACTTGGGCAAAATTTAAAAAATATTTTATTTGGAAAAATTCCATATACCTAAGTAGATATTTTTGTACAAGTAATCCATTAAATCTTTTGGGCACAAAAGAATACTTATTCAATACTTAATTACTTAACGATTTGGATCATCGTCCATTTAAAGCCTCAGCACCCGATCAGCATCGCCTCAACTCCAGTTTTCAGCTCGGCGTCAAGAAGGATATTCTCACCGACCACCCGACGTCCTCTCGCCGTCAACGAGGTGAGGTCAAGAATGCTATGGAACCGCTGGATACGCAAGAAGCACAGGGAGAGGGCAGGGCGCGGGCGCGCAGTCGACGTTGAGGCGCGACGTGACGTAAGTGAGCGGCCAACGAGTGGCAAGCACGCTCTCAATGCGCATGCGGCACGGTGTCAACTAAGCGAAGATGATACCGACTTACCGAGTAGACGGCGCGCGGTCCCCGCAGCGTACACTTGTCGTCCACTATTTCCACTTATAAATCTTTAAAATATATTGTATAAGTCCTTTTTTCAATACTCTATTTTGAGTTGAGGCGATGCTGATCTGGCGCTAGGGCGTTAAATGGACGATGACCTTTATGCAACGATGTAAAAGTGTTAAAAACTTCAATAACACCGAAATAGCAGTTAGCTCTGACATTAGGCCATCCGGTATAACCCTGACCACATAGTAATGTTTTTTTCCTTATTCCATGTCTAAATAATCATATGATAAGTCCATGATATGATATAATCTATGATAAAATCGGGATCTAAGACAAATATTCTCAATTTATCCAATAAAATCTTCCGATAAAACTAGATTTTTCATTCTATAGATCAGTTCAATATGTGACGCTTGCTGGCATGCCAAGTTTTGGCACGCAAGTTCTGTCATCCGTCCTTATATGGTCCTCATCATGCAAAGATCCCTTAGACGCCTACCACTGCAAGCTGCCGGTTTCGAACCTATCTCAGTCGAAACGTTCTCTAATGTAAGTTTGATATAAGTATTAAGTAAAAAAATAAATAAATTTAAGTAAAATATAACGAGGGCCGTGTGGTGTGGGCCCACCATAGAATAGTACCACCCCACCTCTTCCCGTGGGTGTCCTAAAAGGTGACTAGGAGTAAACACAGCCGCTACCAGAAGCCCTAAGGACTACACTACCTGTAAAAGAGTGGAATCGCCAACTCCCTTGGCCAACGTAGCGTTATACTACTTACAGTGGATCTCTTATTTTTAAAACAGACGTTAAAATATACATTCTATTACGTAATATCAAATATGTGTAAAATTAAGTTAATAAATATGTATTCATACTCTATATTTCTGATATGTCGATAAAATTCAACTGCGGGTTGAATTTTATCGACATAAAAAAGTTTGAGAAGCACCGCATTAAATTATTATGTTGAATTCCGAAATAAAATACCTAGTTTATTCACTCATTCTAAGTTCAGTAATTTCTTGTTTTTGAGAAAACGATTATAAAACGTCGAAAGTATGTTTGTGTATTGTGTTGGTATTTGTTACATTGATAAAAACTGACTTATTTTTGAAAAATAAAATATACATCCCTCATGCGTAAGACAATGTGTGTGAGGATGCCACTGTCCAGTAGTGGAAGAAAATGGGACTGGTTCACGGTTAAAAGATGAGTAGGAATAGATAACCGATTATGTAGACGAGGCATTGAACAGAATCCACGTACCGAAACACGCAGTGTGAGTCGTTACTGGGCGACTGAAGACTTGAAATTCACCGGTAGTGGCTGGATGAGAAAAACGGAAGACCGTATGTGATGGCATCCTTAGGAGAGAATTGTAGGTATGTTATATCCAGCAGTAGAGTTGCACAAACTGCTGGTATGATACAGTATGATAAATGATAAATTGTAATATTTTTATCGATATTATTTTTTATAACTCTTTATTTTACTAGACTTTTACTTTATTTTACCCTACTTTCGCTCAGGTGGCTTAAATATTTTCTAGGAAATCGAAAGATAGACTATATCCACCTGCAATTAGTTTAAATTATAAAATTGAATAAAATTTAAAGTCAGTTCAGTAGTTTTTCAGTTTATAAGTTACATAAACAAGAAAAAAGAAACGCACACTCTCTCCTTAGAATATTGCTGTATACGTGTAGATATAGCAGTTGTTGAACAGCACTGGAGGGCGAGGGTGCACGATGCAATCTAACAGCCACTGAGCGTACTCGACTAGCCACGTTATCCCTCCCTCACAGAAAACTACCATAAAATGTACCACATTTCCTCTTTGCCCAATATACGAGTACGTAAGTGTTTCGTCCATTCCCATATAATCTTATCCAAACCCTAGCGATTCTCCTAATCCTTTCTCGAAATCTATTCCTAAATCTCCAAACGGGGGCAGCGTATCCGGAGGAGTGATAACGTTTGTCACACTGGACTTATATTGGCATATACCGTGAATGTCCATTAGCGACAGTATCCACTAACCACCAAGTTGACTATCTGCTCGTGTGTCGCCTTCTTTGAAGAAAAAAAATTAATATCATAATCGTTAGTAGATAGACAGGCTGACGCATTCCTAGAAATAATCTTTTTAGTAGACGGATAATTAATTTCCAGGATTTAACTAACTACTATCAAAAGATCGCCTCAGAATCGTGAGATACTCTACATGCTCTGCTGAAATTTAATTGATTTTCAAAATTATCCTTAAAAAAAATAATCGGCTAAAATCCTAGTTGCGTTATGTTCCCACTGAAGTCAAGACGTATCGCTAATTTCATTATTCAAACAGTATCTGAATAATAAAGAAGATGACTGAAGAACATGACTCTATTCATACAGTCATCTTCTTTATTATTAATTATTCTGTATTATAAAGCCGTTATTTGTTTTTATTTATTTATTTCAGAAAATGGGATCGGCATACTCATTCTTCAACATGCTTAGACAACTTGACATTTAAAATAATCTTTCAGATTCACAATGCACACTATATTCATTTTAGTATTCAACATTCAGTCAGCATTAAATAAAGTTTTGATATACTGAATGAAAACACTACTTATATTAGTTTTAAAACTTATTAATTATGTTTATAAATAAGTAACAGGTGTACGATGCACCCATGTACCTTACATTATAAGTTAGATAAAGAATCCCTTAAAATATGACCTGTGTTTATTTTTTAATCCAACAATATGGAGTTTAAACTTCTTGGGCATAAGTTTCGTTGTAGCGATTTCGCACAAAGTAGCATGAAAATTCGCATCACGTACAAGTGGCGCCCAACGTGGGACGAGGAAAACACATCAGTGTTGCTCGCTGAAGCAATTATTTACCCTCTATCATTGCTACTTTACTCATACTTTGGTGTCTGTTTTTCTGTAACCAATTTTATTTATAAGAGCAATTGAGTATTTGACTGGATAACATTACTATTAATTTTCTTAAAACACAAGAATCAGTAATTATATTTTAATTTTATATTCAGTTCATACTTCATTTTCGAATATAGACAGCTGTAAACAGGATTCTGCAAGGTCGGCTCAGGTGTCTAAGGGCGGCGGTGACCACTTACCACTGGCTATGGCTCGCCCACTCATTTGTAATCTCTTCTAAAAAAAAGTATTAAATTGAATTAGAGCTTAGGTTAGAAAAGGATCGCAATACCATTACAACCACGCTAGAGTTACAGAGGTAAGAAGAGCTTCATAAGGAGACCCATAATTTTATCAAGTTCTTATTTACGTCATTTTCTAAAGAATTTTAAAGAAATATTTTTGATATTCTTCTTTAGTTATTGAATATTATAAATTGTAAATACAATCATCTACAGTATTAAGTTACTGTATATGGAACGCATGGAATGTCTTCCGCTCTTTGAACATGACGCGATACGATTCGGATGAGAAGAATCAAATATCTTGTTTGTTGACGAGTTTGTTTCAAAAGAGGTCGCAGTCATGACACAGGTTGATTAATAGTGAATGAATGTAAACACAATCGCTTGTTGTTTAATCTTAAGAGCGGCGAAGTCGAATACACAATAAACAGAGAATAACAAAGGTACTTGCGCGGCGCAATATCGAATACAACACGTAAATTATTACAGTCCAGTGAACACTGAAAATAGACAAGGAGGAAAGAGCCGAGCTTTATCCAATAATAATTCTCACTTGAATCGCTCTATTTGCTCCCCGTCGCACGATCTGATATTGAATATGGATAAAGTGAATTATTTCAGAGTGGCGGCCAGCGCCGACTCGCAGAGTTTCAGATAAGAGGATTACTTACAAGTTATAATTGGTTCTCGCTATTCGAGTGAATGAGAGAAAAACCCAGTGTCTTTAAAGCACCTCTCGAGTTCTTAGATAAAGATCACAATTTCTCCGTTTCCTCTTTGGATGCGATAGTGGCGCGTTTTCAGCAGGTAGCCCGCTATGCAAATTTTAATTTTGCATTTTACTTTTTAATTGTTTCGCCGACATTGAATGATTTGGAGTAGGGATGCTCCAAGATCTAAAATACTGTTTTCCTCCTAAATATTGTTTCCTTTATAAAAGTGTAATAAACTTCACATAGCTCGAGAAGATATTTATCGATGAGATCTTCATTGTTGAATATAATAATTTATGAAACCATAATAGATTTTATTTTTGAAAACAACAGAATATGAGTATATTATGTTTATCGTCTTATTTCACATGAAAACTCATACATTTTAGAATATTCGTACATCAAACAATTACTACCACTAAAATTATTTAACGATTTGCATTTTAAAATACCAACATACATTTTAAACCCTCAAAAACACCTAAAACTGAAATAAGTCACTAACGGAAACACCATTAAGCACTTAAACGGACAAAAGGATTGTCTACTCCACTGCTCTTTGACCAGTATGTAAAAAAGTTGTCACGTTGAATGCGCTGTTAGGAGCTGAGAGCTCGGACATGTTTGTTACTAACACAATTACCACTGCACTGTCACTGTCCTGCAATCTGAAGCCAATTCAATTAACATCGGCTTTTAAGTCCGTACATTCTATGTATACATGTAATATGCCAGAGGAGCATTGTTGGCTTCATTAGCTCCCGTTTAACAACTTCATTTTATGTTGGTTGAGTTATTTTAAATTTTCGTGTAGAATCAGAGACTACGATTAAAAATGATTTTCGCAGTGCTTCTGGAGAGCGCGATGGATTTGGAATCTAATGGACTTGCAAATATTTCACACTTAAGTCCCAGTAACTATTGAGTTATGTAGTTGTCGTAATAATATTATTTTTAATCGATATAATAATAGTAAAAATATTACGTGCCACTGCAATAAGACGTAAGTGGGAATAATGTCAAACAATCACTTGCACAATGATATCTCATGAAAATTATAGTTCGATTCCAGTAATACTTTCGCAGCCGTTTTCTTTTTGTTTATTACCTCAATTCGCCACAGAATTTTCAGATAACTAAACCAGAGCAGAGCCAACTAGAACTTCGAACAAAAGGTCGAAAAAATTTGCAATGCAGTCAACAGTTCGCGGGCGTTTGTACTCCATTGTATTTGCACTCGATTAACTCGCCTAGTGGTCAGAGATGCAAAGTTATCGCTAACTTTTAGAAAGTGAATTTTCAAGTCTACAACGTTCATACATCTAACATGCACGTTACAACAAAATAAGAGGTACCTAAGCGTTATGAAAAAATTAAGTTTAATATGAAAGGAAAAATGGTGTAACATATACTTCATCCGTCAAGTTAGATAGTTAGATTTATTGTACATATATTGCAAAATGACAACTAAGTACAACAGAATTACAACAAGAGAATTACAACAGGCGCCCTAATCACCACGACTTCGTCCAGGTAACATTTAGAAGGTAAGGAGAAAATTCATAACAAATAAAGATAGATGTTACAATTCTACATAATGTCAACGTATTACGGAAATAAATTATTTTATACATATGCGATGCACTTACTTGACATGCATACAATACATTAATGTACAATAAATTCAACCATAAACACAAGTTTAGTTTGGGCATTAAATTTTGTAAATAATATTTGGTTACTAACACGTACAAAACCTCATCTAACAACGATTATTGTAAGATGAAGAAAATTCAGTTAAATATATAGATAGGTAAAGATATCTAGGTGTACCAAGTAAGAGTAGCAGTATAGTAGCTTGTAGTAGCTCTTACTGTAGTAAGAGCGTATAGGAAAATAATTTTATATATTCTAAAGTTTTACTTTGAAGTGAGCGGTCGAGGGTCTTTTCCCTGGCTTTGAGATAAAATTCCCTCTTGACATGAGGTTTTCTATAACATCTCCAATTGCAAGTTGTCGACCGCACTCGGCCTGCGGTCACGGGACCTATTTGCCGGTCGAGATTATCGGCGCGGCGAAATTTTCTACAATATCTGTCCTTTTGTGCCCACAACTGGTCGTGACATGTTAATTATTTTATCCTTCTATTCCAGTGGTTAATAGAATAGGAGTATACAATTGCGTACATGGAAATGTAATTATTATAATAATATAATCTCTATGGCGGAATTTTATCATTTAATATCAATAATTTAAATGTGTAAATAATTGTTATAACTTGAATCTATATAACAATAATAACACGAACCTTCTCGCATCGTTTATAAATGTAGAGCAAAACAAAGTAATCTAATTTTCTAAACCTTTACATTTATTCAAGTAGATTTCATACCATTTCTCACAATAAAGTGACCTATTTTCACTAGTAACAAGCTACAATTATTATGACAGCGAGAGGATGCATAAAACGTCCGCCCGTCACCAGCGCGACGCGTTGAGTGGCATCTTATTTCCGGAATGCGACAGTGGCGCCGCACGTATTCTATTGAACTTCACCGGAAATCACAAGGACGCGCCACTTTGAAACCGTTATCATTATTGTTCCATTTCCAGATAGTTGCTTTCACATCATTGGTTGATATAGGTTTGTATTCACTGTTGAATGGGTTGTGGAAGGCTCTGGGCTGTGTTATCTTTGTGGTACAATAATTCAAACAACTTGATACCTACTAATCAGCTATTCAATGGTATTCTAACGGCTATCATTGTTATACAAATAACACGTAGGTATCCTATTCATCACTACTGTCACTGAAAGTTTTGATCAATGTTCAATGTTTGAAACGAATTTGAAATTTTGAAAATCGATAATTCGCAAGGAAATATTGAATGTTCGACATAATTTATCAAGATATATATTTAATATAATAATATTTATCTAATTACAATTTAGTTACAAATTCCAATAGTCAAACCAGTTGCACAATGATATCTCATGAAAATTCTAGTCAGAATCCAGAAATACCTTCTTATATCCGCCTATTTCTATAACTCAGTTGATTCACGGACTGATGAGTTTCAACATTATTTTCGCTTCGATTTTAAAACTGTTTTAAATTAGGGATTTCATAATATCTGGAGTAATCTCTATCCCTATCCGTACTGACACATATTATATTGGTACTATTATATATGGTACACAAATTATTATATTATATTATAGGATTACATTGTTATATATTACATTATAATTATATTATTATATTACATTGGAGGGCAGTTGGTTTCTAAGGAATGTAGAAGTAAAGAGGACAAGAAAGAGAAATGCTTATAGCAGTGTTGATACATATCTGTACGTAGATAATCTTTGTTAATATTAACTGCTGAAATCCTATCGCAAATATAGTAGAAGCGTTTAATCGCAAACAAGAATTTGAATTACCTAATGCAGTTTCACATTCCCCAGGTATCAACAATGCTTGTTATAACAAGGGGAGTTTAAAACGAAAAGGTTCACTGTTACAGTAACTTTGTTCAGGCGTCTTCATTGAGGATAAGAAACTGTTATTGCAGCAGGTTAATGTTTGTGGAGAACGACTTCACAGGCTGTTAGGTAGACCAGCGTGGTTACGTAATGATAAGGTTACCTATGTACCTGGTATAAAAATCATGGTATAAAAATCTATACCACCTACTATTACATATTACTTAAGAAATGTGGTAAAGTTTAAAGTATTTTTTTTAATAATAATTATTGAAATTAGATTTCTTAGGCGCTAGCATTAAGGAGGCATACCTCCAACTGTGGACAGCTGTGATAGCCTGAAAAAAGGGAAGAAAGAACATAAAATCATCAGATTATTATTCTCTAATATTTGAGAATACATTACTTAAAAATAATTGGATGCATAAAGAAATAATACGTGTTAGTGACGATTTATGGTATATGCATAATTACAACATTAGCCTGTATCTTTCCACTGTTGGATATACATACGCCTCTCCCAAGGATCGCCACCACACACGATATTCTGTTCTTCTCAGCCAGCCACTACCAGCCATTACACATAAAGTCACAAACTGTTTTTCACTTCAAATTCACAATGACACATTGCGAAAAAATTAACCGGAGTTATAACAACAAATAAAAAGGCACGACTAAAACGACATCTATGGCACATTAAACAACTTCCATTGAATATATAACTATGTTCACACTTTATCAGCAGGTTTAGTTCAAATGTTTTGCCGTATGGTGTCGGCCGGCTCTAGAATAGCACCACCCCATATCTCTTCCCGTGGATATCATAAAAGGCGACTAAGGGATACCACAAGCCCTGAAAATCTACACCAATTTTAAGGTGTAGCGTTTTAAGGCCATACACCCCTCATGCATAAGACAATGGGTATGTATGAGGAGGCCCATGTCCAACAGTGGATACTAAAAGGCCTGATTTGGGATTGAGATTGGAAATATTTGTTTACCTATTTTGAAACTTATTTAATGCCATGTTTATAACTACAAACAAAGGATAGAAAGTTGTTATAAAGGTCTCTTTTATTGTCAAGGAGTCCCACAAGTAGAGTAAAGAAATGCTTAATTGTTGTGACATTACGTACTCGTCTGTAGTTGTCTGTGCCCTTTGATCGTACTGTAACTGTGCTCACTAGAGCACTCTCTGCTGTTACTTACTACAGGAAACTGCGGGATGATAGGTAGCATCGAGAACCGAACCTAACATCAAAGTTTAGGTGTGTGATCACGCCTTCGTATGTTATCGTAATAATATAACTACTCTATGGAACTGAGCGAAGTTTGTTTTTTATCCCAAAGTTTTTTTTTTATTATTTATTTTATTAGAGGCACAGTAACAAAAATAGTTTTTAGACTCTTACTGTGCCTGTGTATACAAAATTCAATAAACACTTGGCAAAAATTGATAAGGTCTTAAAATTGTCTATTATTTCCTAGCAACACTAAGTGGCAAAAATAAGAGTAATCGTACTGATCCAGAATAATTCTAATAAATGTTGATGATTTCGAAATTTAGTGTTAATAGTAAACTTTATTCAGCTGTTACGTGTATATATGTTGATGTTATGTTGATGTTATGATGCTATATGTTGATGTGATAAATCTAAAAAATATTCTTAAGTACTTACGACTTACAAACGTGTCACGTTTTACGTCGTTTGTTTTCAATTTCCCTTCTAAAATATTTTTATCCGTTCGAGATTCCCTTAGCGATCTCAATAATAAAGGCGTAGTAAACTCATCGGCAACCGCGGCCCGTTAATAATTCATGAACATGCTTAGCGCGTGCCTCACGTCACACCACACTTCACCTATCGCTTACATGCCCTCAGGGTAGGGTTGACACACAACCAATATACTTCGCATGGTTGCCGTAAACAAATCGCTTTTCCGTCGACTTTAGTAATTAAGTAACCTTGATACCGACACATTTTTATTCAAATTTAATTTCTTCATATCTACTTTAAAGATCTTTAAATAATTACCTATATCATCTAGTTCTTTAAAAAAAATGAGGTACCTACATCTTCTTTTGTATTTAGTCTCTGTGGTAAAATGATTATCTTAATCATCTGAAAAAAAACGTGAAAATGCTCAACACTTTCCTCTCATCACTTCACTTATTATCACTGAGATTAGTTGTATGATCTTAATGTGTAGCGTTGACACAAAACTAATTCTTGACTTTTCACCAATAAATCTCTTGGTTAACTAATAGTCAGTAATTAATTACTTACCTACTACATATTACGTTTCTGTACCTGTTTCTGTTCTATTTCTGTTATACTGAAGAGGTCACCTTTTCTAATCGAGTTTAGATAAAGGAAACCTTTGGAGATATGAACTTCATATGAACGATCAGAAAAAATATTATGTTCTCTGCGACAGTGTTCTGTGACCCACTCATACCTACTAAAAAGTACCGTAAGTACCCACTTACATAAACTTGGTAAGGAAGTAGAAAATGATAACGGCAATTTCTAAAACTGAATCAAATCCCCGAGTTCTCTGCTTCATGGCAGAGCCATTTTCTGAATTTGGGAGGTTTTTTAATTTAATGATGACTCATACGATCAGAAATCATTTCAATGAAACGGACAATCGATCTACTGTTAATTGAAAGATGAAAATTTATAATAAATATTAAAATAATATTAAATGTCACAGTGCGGAAGTGTTCAGAAGCCTCAATGTCAACAATTATAATTTATATTATTATTTACTAGCTTTTGCCCGCGACTTCGTTCGCTTGGTCTACGTGAATAGTAATCCGTTAATCCTATGTGTTAATCCGGATTGCAATCTACTTATTTACTAAGTTTCAACGAAATCGATTGAGACATTTCAACGTGATTAAGTAACAAACATACATATATTTAAAATATTAATTCACACTAACACCTAATATTAGTGTGATGAGTATGATTTATTTATTTTTTATTTAAGAAACTTATGAACTACTGTGATCGATTACATAATGTAATATGTAAATATATTCTATATGAATGATCTAATATAATCAATACCTAATAAAAACCTGCTTCTTAGAGAAAGAAAATGTCATATTATTATAGCAATTTGCGAGACCATGATTAAATGTTTAACACTTTTTTTATAGAAAAAAAGGCATACAGACGAGCATACAGTCCATCTGATGCATAGAATACATAGAAAACTACACTGCATTTATACCACTAGAAAAGTTCACTGCATTTGCACTACTAGATAACAAGTTGATGCAATATTTTCTGTCATACTAATCATTTAATGCAGAACAGATCCATACCTATATATATATATATCAATATCAATATTGATACCATCAATATCAATTCTGTTAAAAAATTAACCGGCATAACCAATCGACAATGAAGTAAAAAGTAGAATAGCACGTAGATTTTTATCGTGCGAAACGGTTATCAGGCAGCAATGCGAAAAGCTTTTAAAACTATTAGTTACATTTTTCATAAAAATTTTAACAGCTCTTAAATTTCTTTATAACAAAAACCTTTGTATACAAAGCTGAGCGCATACGGGGGCTTTTTAAACATTATTAACCTATATGTCATAGTCCACTAAGCATATCGACTCAGCAGGTTAGAGAGGGTTTTATTTGTGTATCACTTTGAAGTGGAGCAGTCCTCTGAAAGGGTTAATTAGGCGAAAGATTCACACAGGCATTGGACCGAGTGATCGTGTTAGACAAATTAGAACGTATTTATTGAGCAAAGAACCCGTTTATAACCGCACAACAATATATTGATACTTATAAAACATGTTATAGAAAAGAGTTAAGCTTTAATGACATTGATTTAAGAACAATATTTGCATATTTTTTAGTTTGAGAGCCGTACGTGATTTCTGTGCTGTTACATAGGGGCCGTTACATGATTAATAACAGCATATTGGTTTCCATCAGCAAACGTATGCAAAAGCATTAGCATTAGCACCTGCATACTAAATATTTATTTATTTTTGTACTCTACAGCCTTTGAAACTTTTTAACAAATCTATAACTTACTAAGCAGAGTTTACCATTTAACTAATACTTATGTACGCTAAACGTACACTAACGCAGACGAAGTCACGGACGGTCGCTAGTGTTGTTAATAGTCTTCACATTATCAAGTCGATTAAAACCAACTTTTATATCGCGTGCGACCACTAACGTTTATTAAATTTCGAAATCAATGCAGTCACTAATTAAGAGATAATATTATTCGAGTATACCTAGTAAAAAATGAAAAAACGTACAATTATACTTGTCGGTAATAGGCTCAAAAAAGTTGGTTAAATAGGTATAAAGAATAGTATTCACTTTATTTATTTATTGTGTTTTGTAAGTGTGTATTTATCAGTATCACACATCTGGGATTTTTAAGTCTATGGTATTTATTTGTGGTATATTGATAAGGGGGGAAAATAAAGCTTAATATACGTATCAACTGAAATTGAATAGATATATGATGCTCATAGAGAATGGCATTTCCATTTTATTAAAGATAGTATGCGTGTCGCTCCAAAAGTAATGGTAAATGTCGCCCGAGTAATTTATCTGGGACAGTAATCTTTTTCGCCACATTTGTTATCATATATTTGGGGGTAAAACTTGTTTGTGTTTATCAAATAACGCAGAAATGGGGCGACTGAGAACATGTGTCGGTGAGAATAATTAATGATAAACATTTTATAAGATACAATATTTGATAATTAAAAATATTTGCTTCCAATTGTTTGGAGGGAAAAGAATTATTATGTATAAGTTTAGTAATTATTTGATCTTTAACTGATGGATGAGTGATACTGATGACATAAAATCTCGTAACCTTTAAATAATATAGCAATATACGAATAGCTCTCACGTATAGTCAATAAAAACTCGATACAGAGGAGGTGACGAGTAGTTGCTAATACTACTGTTTCTCTTCATTTTTGAATATATGCCTCTTCCAAAAACC
This sequence comes from Sesia apiformis, assembly GCA_914767545.1. Taxonomy (NCBI): domain Eukaryota; kingdom Metazoa; phylum Arthropoda; class Insecta; order Lepidoptera; family Sesiidae; genus Sesia; species Sesia apiformis. The sequence goes on from OU611953.1 coordinate 11,502,938, forward strand.
CCGCCACACTCGGTCTTCCGCTCCTCTCAAGTTATTGACACTCTATTGGTAACAACTACTTAGTACTTAAGGTAGTAGTACACTTTGTGCCCAAATTAGAGCTGTATCTAGTAAGCTATACAGCTAATAATGTAGGCTTTACATTACTCACAGCTCCAAAGGGTCCTGTTCTACTGCCTTTGTAGTGGCTATTTAATCTGCCTGCAGTAGCAAGTAGCTGTGGTATTTCCTTATACAAAATTTCATTAAGATTCATTGCTTTGTTGGAACGTGATCGAGTAACGAAGTAACCCGTAGGTTGTGGAACGAACTGCCTCGAGAGGTCTCTCCTTTACGCAACGGTTATGAGGTTCTTCAAGAAAGCTGTGAATAGGATTTTGCAAGGTCCGCGGCGTACCCGCATACCTTCTAGTGTTGCAGGTGTAACACCTACCACGAAGTGGGTCCGCTTACTTTCCTATAAAAAAAATACATCACCTACTGCAATACCTGAATACTCAAGATAGTATTTTACTAGTTTTTTTCTTATAAACACTAACGAAATGTAAGATTTCTTATAAGCATGTAAGACTGTAATAGCTTAGTGATATCTATTCTGGACTACCAATCGTGAGGATGTAAGTTCAATTTATCATTAGCTTAGCGAAGAAGGAAAACATCACGAGGGAACCTACATGTTCTAAATATGGGAATATGTTCTGCATGGGAACCGGTATCCATTAATCCACACTGGGTCCGCGTAGTGGATTATGGGGATTAACTAGGGGAGGCCCTATACCTGGTAATAGAACTCAAGAATCTGAAGCGAATTCAGAAAGAAATTCATTTATTTAATCAAAATATTTACCCTCATTATCTATACATTGTTGCCATCTAATCGGAAGTTCATTTATGCCTTTGCGATAGAACTCTGTGGATGTAGATTCGACAAACTGTGTGAAAGCATTTTGTACTGCCTCTTGGGAAGAAAATTTGTTACCACGTAGAAAATTGTCCAAATCACGAAAAAAATGGTAGTCCGTTGGAGCAAGGTCTGGCGAGTACGGAGGATGACGTATGGTTTCTAACTGCAGCTCCTGTAGAGTTACAACGGTTTCTCGTGCAGTGTGAGGTCTTGTGTTATCATGGAGCAATAATGGTGAAGATCGATTCACGAGTCGGGGCTGTTTCACTGCTAGTTTCGCCATCATTGTTCGAAGTTCGGCACAGTAAACATCTGCTGTTATTGCTTGACCAGACCTGAGAAAGTTATAGTGAATAACACCATGAATAGACCACCAAACAGTTACTATTACCTTTTTATTGGTAAGCTTTGCCTTAGGGCACTGTTGCGGCGTTTGACCTGGGGTCAGCCATTGCATTTTTCGCTTTCGGTTATCGTAAAGAATCCACTTTTCGTCACATGTCACAATTCGATCCAATATTCCTTCATTTCTGTGCCGATTCAACAAGGCAACGCAAGTTTCAACACGCGTTTCTTTCTGCAGATCAGTCAAATCATGAGGCACCCATTTTTTCATATTTTTTTATCTTATTGATTTGATGCAAATGAGTCAATATTGTAGGTAAGGTAACGTTAAACCATGCCGCTAATTCCTGGGTAGTTTGACTCGGATCGGCTTCCACCATCTCCTTCAATTCAGCGTTATTCACCTGTGTGAGCGGTCTTCCACGTGGTTCGTTCTTCAAGTCGAAGTTTCCATTACGAAAGCGTTTAAATCAAAAACGCACGGTTCTTTCATTAGCAGTCTCCTCTCCAAACGCAGCATTGATATTGCGAGCCGTTTCTGCCTCGTTAGTTCCGCGTCGGAACTCGTATTCAAAGATTACTCGGATTTTCGAAGTATCCATCTTTCCCGTCTAACCTGAATAAAAAAAACAATTGAAAGTGGAAAATCGAATGTTGCACATTTTTTAAAACAAGAACCTCATAGGTATCATGTGAAAAAAGTTTCACTCGAAAATCTCCCACCATGAAGGTTTTATGTCAATTCAAAGTATCTATTACTATAAAACGGCAATTTCATACTTTAACCCCTATTACTACTAAAATCAGCTTAAAATTTTGCAACGTTTCATTTGTCAAACTCAACTATCAAAATAAGTATTGGGTCATTAATAACACAATGGGTAAAAACTTGAATTGAAACGTCACGTTTATTTACATTGTATCTGAGATCAAACAAAATGTTATATGTTGTGTACTGCCAAAAACTTTGTTTCCATAAAATGTTTTCAGTAACCTACGATGCGTGTACCACAGATAGGAATTCAATCAAATTTTGATTGAAACTCAATTTAAAAGTGAGGTGTGTTATTGACATCACTCGAGAAAGTGTATAACAAATACTTTGTTGATACAGGATACAAAATTGTGTTGGTTGCTTAGTTGCCGTTTATAACGGTACATGGCAGTTTAATTTCTGTTCAATTTATAAGCACAATGCATGCAAACAGGTTCTGTGAATTTTAATTAGGTACACGTAAAAGTTTTTTTTAGCCAAAAACCTAAAAGTAATAGTTTGCTCCTTTTATTTGTTTTCATTATGATTGCACGGGGAGGTCTCTTCCCTGCAGTGGAAAGTTTTAACACTTATATCTATTGGTTCTATCTATTTATGTATATCTATACAGTCTATACAAATAATAATCTATATCCATTCTATCTATACAAATAATAAAATCGTAACGAACCCGTGTCTGTACATTTCTAAATATTTTTTTTAAAAGGTCATTGGAACATAAAATGTTTATGATACAAAATCCAAATTAATATTTTTAGGGATTTTTGTGTGTCTGTTCGTCTGTGTGTCTGTCTGTTCGTCTGTCTGTCTGAACGCCGCGCATCACCCAAATTTCACTGGACGGATTTTAACGAAACTTAGCATGATTCTACCTTATGAACCGGATTAACATTTACGGTAGTTTTCATTCAGTTCAATTATAAAGTTCCCACGAGGATCAAACTAACCATACATAGTCTAAACGTCTCCGCACACGAAATCGCTGGTACTGCCAGTGTTCATAATATATTTTGAGACATTGTATTCCCTTTCTTCCCGTTCCTTCATGAGGTAATTAATCTTCATAATATCTATTAATCAAAGATCGAAGGAAGTAGTGACTTTACTTGTTATCTTAATACGGACATACCCTGTCACTGAAAGTTTCCGGAACTTTTAGGATTCACAATGAAACAATAGTATTCTTACTAATATACAAAAATACCATAATCGTCAAACCATATTATGGTTACAACAATTTCAACATACTTAATTGAAATTTTGGCTCACAATTATTTAATATTTCTATCCAAAATCACTTCATAACTTATATTTGTTACACGCAAATACATATATGAAGTAAATATTACATTTATTTTCTTAGTAGTACTTAATGTAGTAGTTCATAATTTTAATTTCAAAATTCTTACACATATATTTGAATTAACTCACTCAAAATAGAACTACATAGATAGTTAGTTCACTGTTAATAATTTTATAAACATAACTACCAATTACTTACTTGGGAGATTTCCTCATCTCCTTATCGTCCTTGGGGGGATGGGGTGGAATGGAAGTCAAGAGTATAATGGAATAATGAGTTAGTTTCTTTTGTTCTATTATACTAAGTACTCACCTTTCGATGCGATAGATGGAGATGTGATAGGATGGGACGGGGTGGGACAGGATGGAATGGGAAATGGACATATCTGGCACTCTCACTCAATACCGAATCACATACGTGCCTATATTGGAGGTAAAAGGATTGGAGGGGGATGGGAAAGGATTGGAAGAATTGTTTTTTTTATACAAAGGTGGCAGACGATCATACAGTTCACCTGGTGGTAAGTGGATACATGCCAACATCAGTCCAAAATGATAAACGCTAGCACGCCCCCGGATGCGCTGCCCAATATAGTTTTACGATAGTCTTCTATGAAATTACTAAAATTAGTGTAGTTTATTCTGAATTGTCCATTAACTGTTTTAATGAACGATGTAAACATAAGTTTGTTCTTTATTGTCCAGTAACTGTTTCAATGAACCATGTCAACATAAGTTTGTTCTTTATTGTCCAGTAACTGTTTCAATGAACCATGTCAACATAAGTTTGTTCTTTATTGTCCAGTAACTGTTTCAATGAACCATGTCAACATAAGTTTATTTTTTATTGCCCAGTAACTGTTTTAATGGACCATGTCAAGATAAGTTTATTCTTTATTGCCCAGTAACTGTTTTAATGAACTATGTCAACATAAGTTTATGCTACAGCTAAATACTGTTAAAAGATCCATAGGCTTTATTATGAAATAATTTCATCAATCTTTAACAATATTCGTATATAAATTTTCGTAGGGACATTCCATTTCCATCGTGAGTGATGGATGTTACTACAAAAAAATGTCAAATTCAAAAACCGGCCAAATCCAGTAAGATAAACAATAAAAATCAATATACAAAACTGCCATTCAACACCGGGCACGTTTCACAAAACCGAAAGCCGTGTTTCTATTTCGATTACTGAAATATTGGAAATAAAATATAACCGCTATCGGGTTTCCACGCGACAGGCGGAAATAAAGCCTGTCGACAAATCGACACGCCGCCGCCGCCGCTCAGCTCTGCACCGATCACGATACATCTGCTTCTCGCAAACATTTCCCTTTATCTCTTATCTGTGATCCTTGTTTAATATGCTAGATTGTATAGCATTAACTAATCGAATATTCGCGCAATAATTTTTTTTTGCGTTCGTAAACGGATTAAAACGGTATTAGGTTACGATAATCTGGGCCTTAATGATATTAACTTTCATATTTGTTGCTCTTACTGAAATAATAAGAATATAAGAATAATCGATAAGTAATAACAAATAATAATTAATTTAAGTTAATATAATTAAGTTAAGTTACATATAAGAACCTTTTTTTATAGAATGAATGGCAGACGAGCGGCCGGGCCACATGATGGTAAATGGTCACCGCCGCCCATGGACACGTGCAACACCAATTAATGTATTTTTTTATTTTGTAACTGATATATACGTGTAACACTGGTGTACTTTAAACAACAAACAGTTTTGCTCTACGAATTCAACGTTGTTTTTGTGGTTGGAACCACTTACTGTCCCGGAATGAGCTAAATGCGCGCGCAGTGTGAGGTGTGGGGACACGAGCACACCCCTCTCCCAGTCGTCTCGCCGCACTTGTGCCGGCTAGTTAAGTGATGCGCTTGCTCGCTTTCTATTGTTTCTCTTGCGTCATCGATATAACACGTGTTGGGTAGTTTTTTACTATAGGTACTTACTTGTTAAAATGAGCGACCAAACCTGATTCTGACTTGTCTGCATCAGGTGTTACAAGTGATGATTGTAGTGACTAATATTCATTCAAAACAATATGATGGTCTTTTGTGTCTTTTAGTACTTTTAAGTTATTTTTTATTATTATTATATTAATAATGTAATGCGTAGTAGATTTTTGTTGTTATAATATTGTTTTTTTATATTTGTCTCAATTAGTAATTTTTGTATTTTTTTCTTTTTGTTTTTTTTGTAACTTTATTTTTTAAAACTAAATATTAAATACCTATTTAAAACTAAAAATTATGTATACCTATTTACTATATTATCTTCTTCTTCTTCTTCTTCTCAGCCCTTGGACGTCCACTGCTGGACATAGGCCTCCCCCATTGTCCGCCATTTAGACCTATCGGCAGCGACCTGCATCCAACGGGTGCCCGCAACCTTTATGAGGTCGTCTGTCCATCTAGCAGATGGACGTCCTCGGCTTCGTCCGCCGGTACGTGGTACGTGGAAACCCTGAGCATAGCATATCTAATGTGTGATAAATAATAAATAATGAAAGTAAATAGAAATAATAAAAAATAAGTGATGTTTTTTATAATTACATAGTCGTGTGTTTTATTTTTGACGGCGATATTTAAATTAAAAATATCGACTTTTACTAATATCGATATACCTATCTTTCACTAAAATCATTGTAGTACAACACTAAAAACAAGTGACATAAAACGGTCACATTCCTTCCGCGCGCATTCAACTTGTTCCGGGACTATAGGTTCCTATTGAATAAGTTGATAATACAAAGGACTTTGAATTTGCTCAAACCTCGATTTGCCAATACTATATCCACATCAAAACACACATCCAAATCTATCATCTGTGATTTTCGCGTTTTTCACACATATTTATCTATTTAAACGCGTATGTTTACCTTATTCATAAATAAAGTAAACGGTTGTGAGACCTGTTTAAATAAATGGATATATGCAGATCTAAATCTGTTTTAATTTGCTATTGCAGCAATAAGTATTTTCTAAGTAGTCCATATATCCACATTCCAATTATCATCAGACGGAATTTAATCTCGTTTAATGTCTTCTTTCTATATAAGACGACTTTATGTTGCAGTTGCCCAAGCTATGTAGCAGTTCTTTAAACAGATATTTGGATAATAAGAGCATTATGATGATTTAGTTCTAATTATTGCATTAATGAAAAAATGAAAAGCTACGGTACGTTTTGTTTGGCCTATGTACGGCCTCTTCAGTCAGCTCGTGACCATGGTTGGTGCAACCCAACCGAAACGTCGAGTAAAATAAATAAAGTAAACAATCGCGTTAAGACCTGTTTAAATAGATAAATAAATGTGAAAAACGCGAAAATCTCAAGTGTTATAAAACCATTAGGGTTCAAAGGTAGCTTAAAGGTGCCAATACTTAAACGAATAAATTTATTAACTTTTAATGAGAATAAAATAAATTAAATTTCGAACACCAATCGGATGGTCCAGATTTTTTTTCAGTTGGACCCGCGTTAAGATAACCGAAATCCGAACCGATTATGACCCGGGATAGAACGGGTTAGAAATGGGAAAGATTGGGATATAACGGGATATAAATAGGATAGAACGGGATAGAAATGATATAGATCGGGGTAGAACGGGATAGAAATGGGATCTGACGGGATAGAACGCGATGTAACAGACGGGACGATGCGACGATGGACAGATGCGACGGGATGGGCCGGAAGGGGCGGGATACGACGGGATACGACGCGATAGGACGCGATATGACGGGATAGAACAGGATAGAACGGAGTAGAAATGAATGGAAAAGAATAGAACAGGATAGAAACTTAGAACACTCAAAAGGAATAAATATTAAATTATGTAAAAACACCTTTTAAAAACTAGCTTTTAATTTTTTTTCAAAATTAAATTAGCTATTTAAAATGCACTAAAATGAAGAAAATAAACATAGAAGTCATTAGTTATTTGTAAATGTATTTTATGTAATTTAAAAGCTAACTTTTAGTTTTAAATATAGAATTTGAATGTTAAGAGGATGTAGGTTTTTTATTTGACGTAGATGTTTATAATCAATATTCAACATTTGTCTTAATTAAACTGTTCTAAACAAAACATATTATGTATTTATTTATCATATGAAACAAAGTATGTGATATTACAGTATCATTTAAAACTAAAAATTAGTAATGGCAATAATAAAGGTTTATTGTATTAAATAGGTACTCAAAATACCGGACTAAATGTGGCAAGAAACCCAACATGCTAGCAGCATTACCTCGTTGAAAGATTAGGTCAGGGCTCAGCATTACCTCGAGACTGATTCGTTGCGCAAGCTCAGTCCTAGGATCGCCAGTGCTATCGACCAGGCGGTTCGAAAGTTCCTTAAAGAATATAAATGCGCACCAGGACGCCATGAGCCGAGGGTCTCGACATCGAATGCAATAAGAAAGTATTAAATAAAATGTTCCTTCTATAAATACCCATAGTTTAATGCAATAACTTAAAAGTCACCCGGAATTCCGCATTGAAGTGTAAGAGGAAAAACCTTTTGCCTTAATTATTAACCTTTTAAGGGTCAACACTCTTTTAGTTGCACATATATAGGATATTCTTATTCGCCTAAAAAATCAATAATAATGAATATTAAAATGATTGTCAAGTTAACCTCGTATTCAATGCAGATATTGATATATCGGGCCTAATGTTAACCTTAAGAAAAGGTTATTGCTGAAGTTGTCTCTACGACATTCTAGTATGAAATTGTTCGCGCAAATATGACTACCCAAATACTTGACATCTCATTGCCAATGAAGAGCCTGTTGACCGGTCCAGGTAGATGCTTTCATTACGTGGACAAAGCAAAGTGTTTTCCACGTTAAATTGAGTGTAGAGAGGCAATTTGAACTGGGCGCCTGTTTCCGACACCGGGTCAGACAGACTGAGTTTTTTAATTTTTGGCCCTCCGCCGTAGGTATGTTTACCTCGCTGTTTGTTTTGCTATTGGGTTTTCGAATTTGCGTGTGCGAGGGCAACTTTTCAATTACCTGCGCTCGTCGATATACTGATTGAATGTGAATACTTTTCATGTGATTTCTATTCCGCTATTTACGCATGACTGCCTTTATTAACTTTATATAGGCACATTTCGCATCGGATGTTGCTAGCTGTAATTATTACTATTACTGACATAATCATATTATGATATTTGATTCTATTTATTATATTATTATAATCAAATTGTTGAATTTGATTATATTATATTATATTTACTTAATCAAATGTGGGCTGGCAGAGAACGCTACTGAGGCATTAAGGCCGCCTCTTGTACAATATTTCTATGCGATATTAATGTCTAAATGAATAAATAAAATAAGTATGAATTACAATTATTTTAATGAGTTTACTTACAGATCTATTTATCAAATAAGCCATAATACATATCAATTTCACGTATAATTTATGATTGTATAATTTGTACTAATATTTGAATATGGCCGTATTACCTATATGATCTTTTTGTATACATATTTTTCGTTGTTCATATTATCATTATTTTTTAGTGTCACTCGGTGGGGAATATGGGGATTAAAATTTACCTAATACAGTAGCAGGTATGTGACCAATGACCCGCTTAATATTAATACTGCTTAGTCGGTAGAAGCCAAATTAAAGTCAACGGTCGGACGCAGCGCTCCGGGGCCTGCAGTTCTCATGAAATATTTACACCTTTCAGCTAAGATTGACACTTGAGACATTCTTACTGTCGTCATTTACAGTAAATCGCGTCTCTATAAAGTTGAAACGAGCTCATTTTAAACGAATAACGATAGAAGTAGATTCATTGTGAGTAAAAGTAAATTCATTGGCAAGTATTAAATATAAAATAAAATTTATTTAAACATTTCATAAGTCAGTTTTACAAAAACAAGGTAAGCCCTACCCTCACTCTAGGATAAAATAAGTATAAACAGTATGATTTTGAGTATTTAAATACACTTACTTTAATTTCATTTGATGTATAGACACATGTATAGACTAGAAAGTGACTTACATTTATCATATCACATTAATAACTTGTCTCTCCACAGCTGGATATAGGCCTCTCCCAAGAACCGCCATCACACACTACCGGCAACTTTCTTCAAGTCGTCAATCTGCCTGGCTTTAGGCACGCTTCGCTTCCCGGTACATAGTCTCTATTCGACGACTCGTCTCCCTCATACTCTTACTTACCCCCTTACTCTTAATAATACTTACTAGATCCTATTTTCAACATCGGTTTCAATAAATGACGAACGTGGGTTTTATGGATCCAAGAATGAATTGAATTTATTAGAATAAGCATTTGAAAATAGGAATAGGAATATAAATATATATATATATATATTATTCAATAATTGGTTGGATGGAAAGAGATCTGGCTACTCTTTCTCACTCCCAAAATATGTTATTTCCATAAAGCGTGGACTCCACCGGCCAGCTAAGCTATGAGCTAAGTGGACTAAGCATCGTAACGAATTTCGCTAAGTGAGCTAGTTAGCTAATGGAGCTAGTTAGCTAAGCTTCGCGCTTAAGAGTGGGGTAACTCGACTACTCGAACGCGTGAAGGATTCAGAATCATCCTTTCCCATGGAAAAATAAGGTAGACCTATTTTTTTTACGTTTTTCTATATAAACATACCTAATGAATTTTATGAATCTAACCTTAAGTAGGACAGGATATAAAAAAACACGAAATTCATAATAATATCTAATTAAATAAATCAGTTAGTATACTAATTACAGGCTTGTTAATTACCGTATTCACTCTTGTACCATAAACGAACTCAAGATGAGAAAAATTCAATGTTTTATTTACCACAATATAACGTTGAATACTACTTAACTTACTTTTAAGCAATTTCACATCTTCGACATTACTAAACCAGTCAACTTCACTTACTATTATAGTTACTGGAGCGCTGATAAGCGACAAATTGTACACAGGAGGCTGCGAAGACCTATACAACTGGTTATTCTGCTTTGTTCCATAATCATACCTTTGAAAGCGCTTGCTTCTGTAGAGTTGTATAAAATGCTTAAAGGTTTTCGCGGATGTACCTGCAGGTATATGACTAGCAATAACCGGAAATCTCTCAGTCGGTAAATTTACTGTATCTTTTATACCATAGCTCAAATAATACTCCAAATTACAAAGAACTTTTCCTGGAACTCCATCTCTACACAATCGGGCGTAATATACGGTCCTTATTGGATTCGAGGAAAATACTTCATACACGCCTAATAAATCCGCCAAGAACGCCATCTTATTTAGATTCTGAGTGAAAACTTCTATAAATGGATATTTGATATTATTTATCCATGCAACCGGTGCCAATAAAATAGACTGTTTAATCTTCTCGTTATATTCAGGTCTCAAACTGCACATCACGAAAAATATTGTTGTTCCCTGCGAAAAGCCGACATATGATATTTTTGATTGTAATGTAGCATTAAGGATATAATCTATTGCAGCAGGCAAATCCTCCGACCCCATCTCTTCGAAACTGAAATTCCAGTATGCTTTATCAGTTACATTTTTAATGTGACCTTTACTATACTTATTTCCTCTTGCATTATACATCCACACATCAAATCCAGCAGCTGCTAGCTGATAGGCTAAAGAATTCTTAGCACCAAGAACTAACCATGAGTCCGAACTGTCGCTGATCCCATGAACCAATATCACTGGAGGACCACCGGAAGGTATTCTAAACAAGCTCACTAAATAACCATCTTTTGTTATCACAGAATGTTTTTCTGGGGCAATGTCACTATATTTCTTTATAAATTGTAAAGAGTCTAAATAAATGTCCGAATTGAGATCACCAATATCACTGTTCACATTTAACATTTTCCTGTGATGAGCGCCAACAAACGGTATTAAAAGAAGGCTGATCAAAACTGCGTTTTTCAACGTCATTATCAGTAAAATATACGTCAATTCATGTCGGAAGATAAGACAGTAATAGCGTTACCCAACCTGGAAGAGGTTAACGATATTCGTGAACCAATGTCATGTCCACAATGTCAGCCAGTAAGGTTAACGTACGATGGTACGAATTTGCTCGGACAGCATTGACCCAGATAATGGGTGCTACCGTGTAGTTCTTAACTTATAAAGGTGGTTTTCTTGACTTGCATTAGTTTTACTTGCTTCATATAAACAACCATAAAGCAGCATTTTATGATAATATAAAAACACGAGATACTCGATCACTACGTCCACAGTCGGGCTTCGGCGAAGGTTCGCCCTGTAATTCGGCTGTGTACAGTTTAATTCGGCGATAGGTAGGTATAGCCAAAACGTTCGTCAGATGTCCCGAAGAATACTGAATACCAAGTAATGTCGCGACATCACGCGAATGTTCGTCCGATAGTGTGGCCGTAGCATTATAAAGACCATCGATAAGCAAAGTTTAGTGTCCCTGTCTGTTATACAAATCTCATCATAATCTACTCCTGGTCTTAAAAACATTTGTTTAAAGACAAATGTTTATTTGTGTGCTACGTAGTAGGTAGTAATTAGTCTTTGGGTGTCTCTAATTGGGAGCCATTAAGCGTCGTGTATTTAATACAGTTAAGTTTATTTAATACAAATTTATAACTTCCTTGGAAAGTTGAACTGTAGTTATTCTTCCAAAATAATGGAACAAAAAAACCTTCTGAATTTTCTATTCTGATGTCTTGAAATTGGAACTTTGTAAATATCAAGTTATCTCTTTAAGGCAAAACAAAGCGCATAGAGAAGGCAGCAATTTAAACTCGAAGTAACAAAGAAAAATCGAATATTAATGGAGATCATAATGAAGAGTATCTGAAGACTGAAAAGTAATGAACAAAAACAGGCGTTCGAGTCCTTAATCATCAATTAAATAATGCCTCCTTCTGCTAGACCATGTAAAAATGATAGGTATAGGAAAATACATTAGCGTTTGTGGAATTACCAAACAGTTGGCGAATAGGTAAAAGATTGTTGTAAGATTTCCCTAAGCTTTAGAGAAATATAAAGGCTGAAAAGATGAAAGACGGAAAACAGTGATACATCATTTTAGAGTTAAAAGCACATCTATAATCGAAATATTTCCTTCGCTGAGCCAACAGAGTACACTAGTAGAGGATAAGAAACAACATTAACTAAATAAAACTCTTAGCTGATAATAAAATCTACCCATCGACAGAACAGAAACAAGACCTTAAAAATTCAAAGTTAATGAATTATACCCAAGGTAAGGTACTTTTATAGGAAGGTGCGAAAGCGAATAGTAGTCACCAGACTACCTCACCTTGCAAATTGCAAATGTAACCAAATGTTTACCTTCACAATTCAACATAGAATTGGGTAATTGGGTAGGTATATCTATCTCGCTATCGAAAAGTACTGTAATATTAAATCATTCTCAATTTAAATGACATGTCAGTAGAATGCCATAGAATTAATTTTATTTTGATAGCCAATAACGAAGATGATGGTCGTGTTTATTGTTCTCATGTACCCGAATTGATTTTTTCAAAACATTACACAATTACTCCGTAATATTTTGTAAACACTCGGTTCAAAAGACAATGAGCTAACCGTTTTTCATTCATGGACACAAGATGCTTGGATTTCTACTGGTCAAGTTTGAACCATTGTTTATACGTAACTAGTAAACGAGTGAGCTAGAACAATAGAAAGATATCGGTTAAGAATATAAATAAGAGGTGATTATCTCGTCTCAAGTCATTTTGTCATTGTGAAAAATGAGATCAACAAGAGGTCAGAGTTAAAGGTGAGTGCCTTCTGTGCAGTAACGTGTTTATCTTTATATTTCATAAATTTCTTTGAAGTGGCAAACTGACTAGTAAAGTGGTAAGTGAGGTAAATTGAACTAATTACAGTGCATCTGGTGAATCTTTAATCAAAATTATCCGGCCATAACGAAAGGGTTACAAACTTTGATGTTAAATAATCACAGTGATGTTAAAACAAAAACCTTAAATAATAAAATTAAATAATAAAAGTTAAAATAACTGAAATTGAAATCACAGTTGTAACAGATAAATAACAAGTGATATTATTATAAAAATAATTAGGTAAGTGTAGCAGGTATCGACTTAGTTATCCTGGTTTGAAGTGGATAAACTTGAAATCCACATTCTTATGTTAAGTTCACAGTTACATCACATCATTTCAAGTTCACTACGAAGAAATTATGAAACGATGTGGAATTTCAATTATGGGGTATATAATAGACTTGAAAGATTTAGATGGTGATAAATTAAGTCCATAACAGGTATCTAACATAACAAAATCTGTTTGAGTGAGATTTCAAAATAAATTAATAACCATCAGTTTAAGAAATTCCTTCCAACGTAACTTTTATTATTAGTTTTACATGAACACATTTATTTTTACCTGTTACCTCTTACCTGACGGTAAGTGAATAATGTCACCAACAGAGATCCGCGCTACATGCCTTCAGATGATACCTTGAGAGATTTAGGAGTGAATTAGTAAAAGGATTGGAAAGGATGAGAAGCTTTCCTCATCACCCTACACCTCCCATCCTTTCCTGGAAGAGGATGCGATGGGATGGATAGTAAAGAATACAATACTCTCCACTAGATCGACGGAATCTCCATAGATTACTCATAATTTAAAAAAATCTGCAATATAAGTATATTAAAATATATTTTATAGGATATTTAGATATTGCAGAGAAAAACCAAAAACAAAATACGAAGAAAACATTCTTGCGACAGCATAACAGAACACTAAAAATCCATAGAATATGAAAATTTATGAAAACTTAACCCTATCTATACATTACATATAATATTTCTGCACTTTATTCTGCTTCAATCTTAAAATATTTCGGAGTATTCAGAGATAGTTCAACTTCCAACCAAACGAATTTGTGAGCCATTGTTAGATACATAAATCGGTGGCAAGTTTAAAACAGAACCTGTTGTTATAAAACACCACTTTGGCAGAGAATTTTATTAGGTTATTACAATGTCTGATTAAAAAACCGTTCCACTAACATAACTACCACCACTGGAAAAGTGTGTAACTTAGTAAGCGAACGTCCTCTGTCGTGGACGTCAATTCACTTAAGGGGAGTCGATCACGCTGCCGCTTGCTACTAAAAGCTACTAAAAGCCCTCCATAAAAGCAATAATTAAATTGGAGTAACGCAATTTAGTAAGGCGATGCTGTCGAAGGTAGAACCTATTCCCGGTGTGTGCTTTGCTATATGGTATTACTCAAATGTATATGTGATTATAAATATTACAGCATATGTATTTTTAGATTTAAAGCCTCTACTGGTATACCTAATTCGGTATTCTAATTATGTTATTTTATCTTCATGCTTCGGAATCAATAAAAAATTGTTCAGTAGATTCAAAAACCGTTGACCTGTACTTTTTCTCGTGTTTTTCTCAAATGGGTAGACATTAGATTATTATGAGGGGAGGTACCCAATTAGATTATTAGATTACCTACTAAGGTAGGTAGGTCTGTGTGTTTATTTAGAAGAGTTAATTATGAACAACGTAGTCTGACATTCAAATAATTCTTGCACCAATAGGATCATTAATATAAAAGAAAAAAAAAGGTTAAAGGTAGTATTATTTCATGGGTAGAATGTATTTCTATAAATTAACGAAATAATATTTTAAAAAGCGAATCACTAGGTATTTGTTTTTCAAAGTTCATTCCAAGACCCCACACGTCGTGATAATGTGTTGAGACTTTTCAGCATCCAGTCTATATACACTATAGTCTATACTATACCAGGCTAAACAGAAAGTTTTGCGACAAAGAGTTTTTATCTATGGAACACTGGCTGGTTTTGATGTCAATTAAAATTATGACTATCGATATAGGTCTACCGGAATCTCATGGCATAAAAAAAAATAAAAAATTGTGATTTTCATATGGCAATGTCAATTGTCACCTGTCAAATCAAAGTACGAGATTTGTCAACCGCTGCTGAGATTTTGTGATATCTTCTTGACAATTTGTTGTTTTTGTGAAAATGTCGAAAAAGCCACTTCGATCTCAGTGAGAAATATGTTTTCAATGTGTATCGTAAAATAAGCGTAGAAGAAGGCGTAAATCAAACTCAGCCTTTGATTTTAAAGCGCGTCGTAGAGTTGACCGGTAAGTTGGACTGAGTTGTTTTGATACTTTTAGTTTATTTTATATTTTTCTTACTTAATTGTAACTTCTTTATAGGGGTTTCCAGTACTACTATACGGCGAATCGTAGGGCACATCGAATGATGGTGTATTTTCCACGCCTGGTAAAAAGAGGAGAGGGGGGAAGAAGAAAATCAACTTGGACAGTTTCGATTTAGAATTGATTAGGAATAAAGTAAATGAATTCTACACAGTTCGGAAGGAAATTCCAACAGTAATGAAACTGTTACAAATTCTTCGACAAGATATTGATTTCAACGGAGGGAGAGAATCTTTGAGGTAAGAAAAATATTAAGTAATAATCCCTCTCACTCTCACTCGTAAGAGGAGGCCTGTGCCCTGCAGTGGGACGTATATAGACTGATGATGATGATGATGAATGACTAAGCTATCGTTTGAGTAACATGATAAATTTTATTATTTTTTACAGACTTATACTTAAGGAGATTGGTTTTGAATATGTTAAATGCCAATCAAAAAGGACCATTTTGATGGAGAGAGATGACATAAAACTACAAAGATACAAGTTTTTGAAGCGTATAAAGGAAAACCCCGAAGCTGAAGAGCATAATAAATTGGATGTGATTTATTTAGATGAGATTTACATTCACGGTTCATGTTCTGTGATCAAGTGCTGGCAAAGCAAAGATATTGCAGGTCCATCTAAAAGTATTTCACTTGGAGCGAGGTGGATCATTGTAAACGCTGGTGGAGAAAATGGCTTTGTACCAAATTGTTGTCTGGTGTACAGGTCAACAAGTGTATCTGCTGACTATCACCACGATATGAATAAGGACAATTTTACAAAATGGGTGCCAGAGAAGCTAATTCCAAATCTGACAAGACCTTCACTAATTGTTATGGATAATGCTAGTTATCATTCCGTACGGATGAACAAACCGCCCACACAAGCCAATCGTATCGCTGATATAAAAGAATGGCTTCGTGCAAATGATGTACATTATGATGATCTTCGGCGTAAATGTCAACTACTTGAAGTAGTGAAATAAAACATGTTTGCGCCCTTATATGAGATAGATAGATGAAGTATTGAAATCGCACGGTCACGAAGTTTTAACGCTCCCACCTTATCATTGCACATTGAATCCCATAGAAATGATTTGGGGTATAATGAAGCAAAAAGTTGCTGATAAAAATGTAAATAGGCCTGCAAGTGACATTAAATTATTAACAGAAGAAGCTTTCTCACAAATTGGTGCAGAGGAATGGCGAAAATTTTGTGAACATGTAAAGAAAATTGAAAACTATTTCATCGAGCAAGATAGAATAATTGAAATGCTGGAAGAGCGATTTATAATAAATACCTCTTTATCTTCATCATCTGATGAAGCACAAGAAATGCAAGTGGAGTTCTTGGAATCGTTTTCTAGTTCTGAATGAGGTGTTAAGTTATTAGTATGATTTAAATGATATATAATAAATTAGTACATAAAGTAATATACGATTGATTTATTTTTCATGACATATTTTCCTATGTTAAGAACCCGATATATAACAACATTCTTCATACACATACCTAATATACTTCATGTTCATTAATACTAAAGACATAAATAAAAATTAAACAGTATCAAGATCGTTTAATCCAATTTCCCCAGTATTGCACACAACATATTTTTATTTCCCCATTTTCCATGAGATTCCGGTAGACCTATAACACAAAAACAAACTTTTTGGCGGGTACTCGAAAAGTGAAGTTGAGTTTTTATTGGATTATTGTAAAAATTGTGTATTAGGCGTTTTGTGGTTTAATAGTGATAGTTTATTAAACTTCAAAATGTTTTTAGTGCGTGGTGTTTGTGATAATCAAAGAAAAGCGTGGGACTGTGTTTATCGTGCGCTTCCTCTTCTGTCCTCAGTAAACCTAGTATCGCTTTACTAAGCGACTACTAATTTACTCCGACGGGACTGAACAATGACAGGATACTTTGAAATTGTTTATTACGAAGAAAACTTAATACAGCCAGAATGTACTAATTGCACCATTGCCATATATGAAGAAAAAAAAACAAAATCAAAACATCTAAATTCAAATTTCCCACCATAATTTTTTTACGAGCTCAATCAGAATATCTTGTTTCATTAAAAAATGGATACTTGACGGGAATATTTCCGCGCTATGATTTTGTATGATTTTAAATGTTCTTTAATTAAAACATGAAGATTCTTTTAATAGACTTCAAATGGCGTTTGCATACAAGTGGCCTTCCAAGGCAACTATGTATTGACTAAATTTGACTAACGAAGAAAGAAGCGGTCGCCCTTTAACGGTTGTTACTGTAGAAAACGTGGTAGCAGAGAAAGAAATAATTTGTGAAAACACGCGAATTACATAACATGAGGAAATTCGGGAGAGATTGCAGATTAGATCGGGGAATATGTATGAAATATTTTTAAGGATATCTACGAGTTAGGCAGATAGTATCGCGTTTTAACCTCATCGAGGTTAAAAAACAAGTTCATGTCGAATGTTGCCGGGATATGATAACAAAATTTGAAGCAGGGTCGTCTCGGCGCGTTGACGACATTGTCACAGATGATGAATCTTGGATCTACCAGTATGATCCAGAAACTAAGCGTCAATCTACTGTTTGGCTGTTTCAAAGTGAGCCAACGCCTACCAAAGTGAAAGAGCAAGAAGCGCTGAAAAAATTTTGAGCGCAAGTTTTTTCACTTTAACTGGCTACCTGATATCTGTACCTTTAAGAAACCAAAGCAGCATTAAAGCAGAATGGTAGGTAGCCACGTGCTTACCAAACGTTTTTACTCTATTAAACGTTTTAAAATAAAAAAATATAAAATAATAAAGTTTTGGGTCATCCTCCTTATAGTCCCGACGTGGCACTTTGCAACTTTTTAGTTTCCAAAATTAAATTCCAACTAAAAGAGAAGCACTAAGGCAAGCCATGGACGAGCAGCTTGGAGCAGTCGTGGCCAGCAGCACGAGAGCAGTCGTGTTGCAGTTAGAGTCGACCGCAAGTTGACTGCTTCAAGCAGTCCTATTA
This sequence comes from Sesia apiformis, assembly GCA_914767545.1. Lineage (NCBI taxonomy): Eukaryota > Metazoa > Arthropoda > Insecta > Lepidoptera > Sesiidae > Sesia > Sesia apiformis. The sequence goes on from OU611953.1 coordinate 11,521,526, forward strand.
CAGTTGGGTTCGACAGCAACACGACTGCTCCAAGCTGCCGCTGCTCATTCAGTTGCAACATGGACTTCGACGAGGAAACACTGCTTCTTCTATTATTGTACAAACAAAGGCAGAGCGGGAATACGATACGCGGGTTTGTGGGGCACGGAGAGGGGAAGTGGTGAGCAGTTGGAGGGGACTGCTTGAAGCGGTTCGTCTACGGCGGGTCGGGCAGCTCTCTGCTGTCGGCAGCACGGCGAAACTCGACTGCGTTTTATGGCTGCGACCGCAAGCGAACTGCTTGAGAGGTCCGTATATTGTGAACTAGAATTTTGTATTGAAACTGCAGATCGCCCAACAGCGACAGCTTGAAGGTGTCGGCCCCGACTGCTACAAGCTGCTCGTCTAGTGATGAGGATAGTGTGGATGAAGAAGGTGGAAGTTCAGGAAGAATGACGAGTCTTCTAAGAAGCTATTAAATATAACATTGAGTGTAGAGACATTGACTGGTATCATATACGTCGACCTACGACGATCAAATTCTTAATCTTTTTTAAAAGCCTTATTTATAACAAAACAAATTCAACCTCTCCATTAGTTAATAATTTTGCAAATACGATGTGGAATTATAAATCTTTTACTTGCAAACATCGCTAAACTTTTAATTTTTACCTACTACCTAAGTGGACTTACTTCTGATTTATAATTTTCTATTCGAGTAAGAACTCATTGTTAATAATAATATCTGTGCGAAGGAAGAGCCAAAAGACTTGTATTTATCGACCAAAAAGAAGCGAACGTCACAGTGACGTTAATCAGCTGCTTCGTTCCTGCCGTACTGTCAATACTGTCATGTCAGTCACCACATCATTCACTCATGTTTGTTTGTTTAGGTAGAAAATCGAAAACATGTGCAAAAACTTAGTTTTGTGAATAACTGCTTATTATTTTATCAAGGTTACACATACAATACAAGCAATTGTCGGTAATATTTTCGTCATTACTCAGTTTAATAGTGTGCCAGCCAATCGAGGTACGAGTGAGTTGTGTATTTATAAGTAACACTTGTTTTATGATGATACTTGTTTATTATTTCATGATAAGCGTAATTTATGTTTTTATTTCAGGACCGTTAAATGTTTCTACGTTTTTAACTAAATATGACTACGTTAAGTAAAGTTATGGATCATGATCATATGGTAAAAATTACAAATGAATTTAGTAGATTAAAAGGTAAGTTTTCTACTATTTTCTATACATTTTGGAAAAAATGTTTAGACAATAAGTGTAAAGATTGATTAGTCCTATTATTGTTCTATTTGTCAAATCATGATCTATTATTTCCTTGAGTATATGCAATAAGATACAGTTGTTATCAAATTAATTGCCTATAAAATCTTAAGTATATGTTGTCTTTATATAAACCATCTGTATCTTCTTGTAGCGTTTTTACTTGTATATTTTACAGTTAAAATTTCCAAATTCTGTTGCCATTTGTATAAATATTAGTTACAAACAAGATAATAGCCCTTAAAAGAAATATTTCTAAATACATAAAATTAAATGTAAGAATTCAAACACATTCAACATTTTGCCACCTGTACAAATATATGATACAATCCGAGGTATAACTATTCTTCATTTCAGATAGATGCTATTTAGAAAATGCTGGTGCTGCATTATACCCACAGTGTTTATTGCAAGAAATCAACAAAGATTTAATGAACAATGTGTATATGAATCCACATACAGATAAGTACACAGAAGACTGCATTGATCAAATCAGAAACTTGGTTCTAAGACACTTTAACACCGACTCCTCCAACTACTCTGTTGTATTTACTTCTGGCACCACGCAGGCATTAAAATTAGTAGTCGAGTCTTTCCAGTTTGTCATTGATCCAAATGACATTTTTGAAAGTGGTTCCTTCATCTATCTGGAAGATAACCACACATCTGTTGTTGGTTTAAGAGAAATAGCCGAAGACAAAGGCGCCAATGTCATTCACATTTCACATGAAGATTTTTTGCATTCAGTAAGTCTTGAGAAGAAATCCCCTCAAATAAATTGGCGAGAGCAATACAAGTGTGAGGGTAATACATTGCTCGCGTACCCAGCAACAAGCAATTTCAATGGTTTCAAATATCCCATAAACTGCATACAAAACATCAAAGAGGGTTGTTTGGACAATTTTATAAAAAGAAATTTGGTTAAAATAAATTGCAACTGGTATGTCTTGTTAGATGCTGCAGCTTATGTTGCTACAAACAGATTAGATCTGTCAAAAACTCAGCCAGATTTTGTGGCCTTGTCATTTTACAAAATATTTGGTTACCCAACTGGTTTGGGAGCATTACTAGTGAAAAATACTAGTGCACATGTTTTAAGTCAAAAGAGATACTTTGGAGGTGGAACGGTTGATATAGTTGTGAGTAGTGAAAACTTCCATGTAAAAAGAGAAGACCTTGACGAAAGGTAATTTGTAGCTTCCTGTAATTTACTGCTTATGTTAAGTTAATTATATAACGACCTATAACAGATTGCATAAAATGGTGATCTGTAAAGCTATGTTTTTACTTTGTACAGTTGTTTCAACTATGGTTTGAAGTTTCATGAATGAACAGAATCCAAAATAAAGAAATTTGTTTAAGAACCAAATTCATTATCAATTATTCAAATTGAAATTATTCTTCAGTAAACTATTAGCTGTATGGTGTCGGCTGGCTTTGAATAGCACCACCCCATCTCTTACCATGGGTGTCGTAACGGCGACTAAGGGATAACAGAGTAGATACCACATGCGTTGAGAATAAACCTCTAAAGCCTCTAAAGGAGTGGACTCGCCAACCGGTTTGGCCAGTGTGGCAATTTAAGGCTATACATCCCTCATGCACAATACAATGTATGAGGAGGTCCATGTCCAGCAGTGGATAATAAAAGGGCAGGTGATAGAAACTATTGTGGCTGTGACCAAGCCACATCTATCATAGGAGTAACATAGAACCGCTTGCTTGTCCGCCTACTTCACTATAAAAAAAAAACAACTCATAGAATAGGCAAGATTTCTACCGAGACCAACATATTGGGAAACAAGCCCGATAGCTGTAGCTACAGTCTATTCCGCTTAGAGTGGTGATAGCCTAAACTTATCTATTCTCAATTCTCATTTGTGAGATTGTATGTTAAAACCTTAGCCCGTACCACTGAGTTTCTACTTAAATATGAATTTTAAAATTAACACTAACTATATGGCAGGTAATGGAAAATATTGTGAGGAAGCCCTCATGCCCGAGAACTACAAAATAATCTGGGAAATGTGTACCCACTAGACTGTCTGCATAGCGCTCGTGTGGTATAGCCTGAAATTCCCCAGTGATTTATAAGTTCAAGCCTATGCCCTGCTGTGGAATGTTATAGGCTAATATTGAAACCAGATGGACTGGTGACTTAAAGAGAAGTAACCAATGGTAGTCAGAAGAGTGGGAAACTGAGTAATGCCAGCCAGGCTTTGGGAGAGACCTAAATCCAACAGTTGAGAGACAGATGGATGGCATGATAATTTGTTTGGACCTACATAAAACATGAAAATCTGTGCAGTTCTTGTGCAGTAAAATAATATTCCTTTTTCTTATTACAGATTTGAAGACGGCACAGTCTCATTCCTATCAATTCTTGCATTGAAGCATTGTTTTAATACACTATACAATCTCATTCTAAGAGTTATAAGTGATGATCCTATGGAAACCATAAGTTATCACACATATTACTTAGGCAAAGATCTTTACAAACAGCTAACAAAGCTAAAACACCCAAATGGTAATAAAGCAGTTGTTCTATATATGGATGATGAATTCACTGACATTAGTAAACAAGGTGGCATCGTCACATTCAATTTACTAAGAAGTGATGGAACCTACATTGGATATTCAGAGGTGATTTTCATATGTGTGTATTAATGTGTCTGTTCAACTAAAAAAGATTTATCTTCCAATGTATAATACAATAGGCCAATGATAATGTTAAGCATTTCAAAGTTGAGTTTCAATTTGACTTTTCTAAAACATAAGAGCGATTTTTGCAGCAAATCTGACTTGTCAATTTATATTTGGAACTTTATCACTGTCCATTCTTTCAGAGGAATTGAACGCTAACTTGCTCAACATTTACATGGGCGTATACGCCTGTCTGATGACATTAAAGTTCCCTATTTTCCATTTAGAAAAAAAATGTTGTAGAACTTTTGTGTAAACATTTTCACGAGCCCCATCATATCCCATCATATCGTTTAAATATATTGGCGTTAAATTTGTTGTTGTGTGTTGTTGTGTGTTTGTTATTTGTTGTGTTTTGAAAAGTCGCCTTTTGAAACCATTGAACTTATTTGACTCATCTATTTTTGTGCTGAATTTCATTTCAATCGGTTAAGAAATATGTTAAGGGAGTGAATATCAAAACCACGGGCAAACCATGACATGAACTGGTTTTCTGTTGTTATTTGTTAGAATTTTTTAGTAAAAAACCTCATAGCTTTCTACAATTGCTAGTAACTATTATGGTAGATCATAATAAATACATTGCCACTAACTTTATATTTGTTGGTGGTTTGGGACTACATCTATACATTTTTTCCCCATCGTCCTTTTCCAAAATCCAAAAGTCATGATCTTCAAATAGGTAGATTCAGTCGATATCATTAAATTTAATTTATTAATTTTTATTATTTATGTTAAGGTTGTATGTTAACTATATTAATTTTCAGTTTCAGCATATGGCTGATCTATTCAACATTACTGTAAGAACAGGCTGTTTTTGCAACTCTGGCGCGTGTCAACGTCATTTAAAATCCACCAACAAAGAATTAAAAGAAATGTATAAAGCAGGACATAAGTGTGGAGATGACATTGATTTAGTCAACGGCAAACCAACTGGTGCCATTAGAGTGTCTTTTGGATATTACAACACATTCGCTGACATAGATAGTTTAATTTTAATGATATCCAAATGCTTTGTCAAAAATAAATTTAAACGACCAACTCGTGTCATGAATAAATATAAATCAATTGAAGGACAACAAAAACAAAACAAAATATTTAATTCAAATAAAATAAAAATACTAAATGAACAACGGTTTTTCAAGCATGGCGATTTAATAAATGACATTCCACAATTCGCTGAATCTAAAATAGTTCTAAAAGAAATATCAATCTTTCCCATTAAATCTTGTGGTGCCTTCAAAATTAATTCTGATTGGAAAATAGGGTCTAAAGGGTTGGAATATGATAGAGAATGGATGATTGTAAAAGATAATGGTGTATGTTTGACACAAAAGCAGAATACCAGAATGTGTATGATACGACCACAATTAAATTTCAAGCACAAACATATGACACTGAATTTCAAAGGCAAGTAGTTCTTAAATAGTGTTAAGTAATGACAATTTATCCGCACCATTTAAATAGTTAATGAAACCACTTTATACGTGTCATTGAACTAACGCAAAAGCGGACTGACTTAAGATATAAAAAAACCTTTCTGGCGAAAAATAAAACTATATTAGGATCTATAGATCAAAAGTTACAAGTATATAAAATTTTATTGTTCTATCTAAAAAGGTCGTAGCGCTCATTGCTCAGTACAAGGTAGTGGCCGGGCGCGGTGAGAGCGACGCACGCAGAATGCAACTGCGCGTAGAATAAAAGATATGCTAAAAATGACCAAAAACATAAAAAAAAACCTATTCTAAGTTAGAATCAATTCTACTCTCAATATTGAATAATGTATTTTTAACTTTCGCGTTATTACATGCAGTGACACGTTGTATAATTTGTTACCAGATTTTTGTCTATGTCTTTAGTATATATAATCGTTTTCTAATAAATCCCTAATATTTCAGGTAAATCTTCAATCATGATTCCTCTAGATACGAATACAGAAAATAAATCAAAAGATGTTTCTCTTTGTCACAGCAAAGTTTGCAGTGACTTAGTGAAAGGTTATGATTGTGGAGATGAAGTAGCACAATGGATTTCTGAAGTTCTAGAAATTTCTTTTTTAAGACTTATAAGACAATCTAGTAATGATCATAGAGTTCAAAAGAAAAAAAATAAAGAGGAAACAAAATTGCTTTCTCTAACTAATCAAGCTCAATTTCTTCTAATAAATAAAGCCACAGTAAGATGGTTGAAAGACAAAGTTAAAGATCCATTATTCACTGACGATATACAGCAATTAACGGATCGTTTTAGAGGCAATTTGATAATAGACACGGAAAAGGAATTAGTTGAAAGACAGTGGCAGCGGATAATCATTGGAAAACATGAGTTTAAGGTACCTCTTTATTAAATATTGATTAAGGTTTTATTCCGTTATAACGTCCACTAACAAAGTAGTTTCCGAAACCAAACTTATGAACATAACACAGACACATAAATATAAAATGTATTCTTATTCGTAAATTACTAAACAAAGAAATTCACTTGAAATCACACTCACAAAAAACAAACTGATGCACAAATTTAATATAAGACAAGCTAACAATATTTACTTAAGTCTGCCAAGGGCTAACAATGACAAAATAATGTTTACAATTCATTGCCAACTTTACAATGCACAACTTTACAATTCATTGCCTAAAGAAATAAAAGACATCCGATCATTGTCAAGCTTTAAAGAGTCATTGAAATCCCACATTTTTTAATTTAAAATAATTCTTATAAAAAATATTTATAAGAAATAATCATCAATGTGAAACATTATCCTTAGGTAGTGTTTGGCACTGACTCCGCGCACGAGTTAACACTTGAAAAAAATTGCAAAGTACCTTCCTTTTTTCCTTCATGTATGGCAATGGTGCAATTAACACATTCTGCCAGTGTCAAGTTTTCATAACGACAGATAACGTTACAATTGCTTAGATTTTTGGCATTATTTTTGGCACATCACTACAAAAATAAACAGTTGACATAGCCTTGTAACAGCGTAGTATGGATTTAAAAAAATATTGTTTTCTTATTTATTTAACATTACATTTAGCGCAAAATTATAACATTTATTGTAAGTTGACATAATGATATAGTTTTTAATAATATTATTCGTTATTAGAGCAAATAAAGGATAATAATATTTTTATCGTAAATTCTTCGCCACTTCAAAGTTACATCGTCCATTCTCTCACGACCTGTCAGGAACGCATTCTCTCAGTGGCCGGACAGTAAGTTTCTCGAGTTCTTCACTTCTCGAGTTCCCGCCAATATGTCCTCAAGTACCTTCCTTTTCTTATTTTGTTAGCATTGCTTACTTATAAAATGTGATTTTATGTCATCGCTAGTTAATTAGTAAAGGCAAATGTTTGTTTATAAAGTGTGCTTATAATACTTACGCGGCCAAACAAACATTCACATACAAACATGCGCCCACATTCACGCAGACATAGTCAGACTATACTTTTCCATTTTCAACTTATCTCTACTTATTCATTATTTCTTGGCTTTTTGGATAACTTGGTGACATATATTAATTGAATTTACCAGGCTACTTGACCGAGGTCTTCTGGAATCTCTTCTCTTTTTTCCAAACGTTTCGTCAACAACTGCGGTTGACATCTTCAGTGGCGGCTGCGTTCACTTTCGGAGAGATGTTACCTCTTCGGCTTCTCGAGCGCAACTGACTCGACGACTGTGGCGCACCGGTATTTATAGTGGGCGAGGGTAGTTGTGATTGTGTGGTGTGTACCGAGTCTGTTTTTGCCCCATATCGTCTCTCTTCCACGTGAGCTTGATGTCTTCGGAGTGCTGGATACCAGATATTACGGAGTCTTAGATTTTCTTCTTTTTCTTAAAATTGTTGGGATGCTTGTAGATTTCAATAGCTTCCCTATTGAGACGGGAATAATAATGATTCCCGGTTGACAAGATCTTTGTGTCCCTGAAGCAGATTTCGTGGTCCCCATCCGACAAGGCATGCTTAGCTACGGCCGACTTCTCAGTCTCTCCTCTTCGATAATTGCCTTTATGTTCTTTAATGCGGGTATTGACACTCCGTTCTGTAGTGCCAATATACACTGACCCACAGGAGCATGGTATTTTATATACTCCAGTCGAGGACAACGGATCTCTGGGATCTTTGACTGATCTGATGATATTTCTGAGTTGGCTCGTAGGCTTGAAAATGGTCTTCACGTTTTTCTTTTGTAAGATCTTGCTGATGCGATCTGTTACGCCTTTTAAGTAAGGTAAGAACGCCCTGCTTCTCTCTGGGTTGGTGTCGATATTGTCAGCTTTTTTGGTTCCTCTTTTTGGTTTTTGCACCCTCTTGATTTCGGAGACTGTGTATCCGTTGCTTTGAAGGGCTTGGTTTAAATGTATCAATACCGGTTGTAGATGTATCGGCCTCGGTCCAGAAGACTTCGGCCAAGTAGCCCGGAAAACTCAATTAATATGGACACCGGCCGAGAAAGCCTACACTCCACTTGGTGACATATACCTAGTCTGGCCATAAATACCGTTACAATAAAGTGAATTGAATGTGAATTGAATACAAAAAATGTGAATTGAAAATGTGAAAAATACATTTGAATGTGGAATCTATTCTCACGTGAAAAATAAATGTGTTTTGTCATATTGGCGCCAATCATTATTAAATATTGTACTAATATTAAAATGGAGTAAGATGATAACGAAAACCGTATTGCTGTAATTTCATTACACAAAGTAGTAATGGAGCCAAATGTAATTTTTAAAACTAGCATCTCCAACAAGCAGTGATGCTAAGGGTTGCTGCCGCCCAGGACACCTGCAACACCAGGAGGTATGCGGGTACGCCGCCGACCTTGCAAAATCCTATTCACAGCTTTCTTGAAGAACCCCATATCGTAGCGTAATGCAAAAACCCCTTGGAGCAGTATGTTCCACAGCCTACGGGTTCGCGGTATAAAATGGTTTTTGGACCAAACAGTGCGCGACACCTCTGTACTATTGACCATAGAGAACTGTCTGAACTTATCGATCAACATTCATTTCAAGTACACTCAACTACCACATTAAAAAATGCTTTATTACTTTTCAGGTGGAAGGTCCATGCACTCGATGCCAAATGGTTTGCATAGATCAACAAACTGGGGAGAAAACCGTTGAGCCCCTTAGAACTATATCTGAACAATTTTCTGGCAAAATGCATTTTGGGGTCTATCTGACCTACATTGGTACTGTGGACGGTTCAAAGAACAGAATCCTAAAAACGAATGTACCTATCAAGCCTACAACATCCGATAATGATATTAGCAGGTGAAATGTTTGAACTATGTTCACAGTAGATATTCATTCTTATTTATTTATTTACTCTTCTTGCACTATATTGTAGAGGCGGACTTAATGTCTTAAGGCATTCTCTATCAATGGACCATTTTGGTTAAATGTGAAGAATTAAAGCGGGTGCAATAGAAATTAACTGTTCGTTTGTTTAAGACAATGGGCATCACCTTTTTGACCAATAGTATTTCTTGAATTCTTAAATCTCTTTCACAGTAACATGCACATCTATCTTAGTTTTACTCGATCCTTCGCGTGGATCGGACGTGCCTATTGTTTCCTAAAGTGAAGAAAGGAAATTTATTCATTATAAATACAAATGGTGGTTTTCATATTGAGAACAAACGAACATTTTGTAATGTGAACATGTATTTACTATTGACGAGTCATGGCATTCTTAACGCGTACAGGATTTTAAGAGTATAGGTTAGTTTTTACTTAAAGAGTATAGGAGATTTTGATATAAATTTTTACTATTAACTGTTCCTAGAGACTGGCAAATGAAACGCGGCACTACGGAATATTCGAAGTCCTTTACATGGCAACATTTTTTGAGTAAGTTGAATTTATATTGTACCATAAGTATCTTGATACTTGTCGTTTCTTTTGTGTCTAATGGTTATAAGTTTGTAAATGCTCAGATTTTCTGCATAATAAATGTCAAATTTGATGAAAATGAGGTATATTATACTATCAAACAATAGCAGAAACTGTTTAATAGAAGTTACTAGTTTTAGAAAGTATAAAGTATTATAAAAATAAAAATGCTTCAAAGATAAAAAGTTTAATATAATCATGCTATGAGACTCAGATATAATTTATCTAATTTCCTTGTGCATTCCTTTAAGTTTCAATTTGATATTAATTTTGAAATAGAAAAGTATATAGTTCGATTTTTCTGATTAAAATGATTAAAAACCCCTAAGATTTTTTTCTAAATTTGCCGCCCTTGTGTCACGTTTCATTTGTCAAACTAATAAGTTACTATTTTCTGAGAATTAAAGTAACCAAAAAAATAAGTAACCATTTCGAATTTACTAAAGACTGATGAAAACTTTTCTATTGACCGAAATCACTTGGATCAATCATGTTTCAGGAAATTCTCTTTTGTTATATGTTATTGTTTGTTATATTTGTTATATGTTGTTATATATATTTTGTTACAGGAAATTAATATATTTGTTATATTTTGTTATATGTTATATGTGTTGTCTTTCGTCAATAATTCACAACTTCTTGTATTTCGAAATCGTCACTCTACTATACATACATAGTTAGTTTATTTTTTTTGCTATATATTAAATGAGTTTTAAGCGGTATATTCATGTATTTATTTTGTCCATGTTTCAGTTGGGTTGCATCCGGAGTCAGTTTATAACCAAGGTTGGTGCAACCCGACCGAAAGGTCGAGTAAAATCTATACATATAATAAATTCGTAACAGTGCCGTATCTGTACATGCAATATTTTTTGAAAAAACAACTTTTCAGTATATTTTACGACCGATACAGATATCCCTTTTATTTTTCTCTATCCCAAGGTTGCCTGGAAAGAACGCGATAAGGGCGCTTATTGAATTCTGTCATTTATTATTTGTGCACATGTAATAACCATTTGTATGCAATAAAGAGTATTTATTATTATTAAATCTACGGCAAACTTGCAGTCTCGATGGATCAAAATATCGATATGTAAACAATTATCACCTCATTATTTTATTTAAGGCTGTTTTGTTTGTTTACATTTTGGACTAATTTGATTGGAATTATTAATTTTATACAGCGCGCGCTTATAAATGTTTTATACTTTTAAACAGTAAATAAAGAGTAAGGATTCCGATACCATATCATCAACTGCTCCACTCGCCAGACAGGATTCCTATACACGAGCCAAAAAATGCTTTTGGCCTGACCACAAAACGCGATCAGATTTTTATCTTTTTTCTGTAATAATACATCTAAATTATTTTTATACACAAGTATAACAATCCAAACATTATTTCTTACTATTTTATTCGAATAACCTTCGCTTTTATGAATCGATAAGCAATGAATATGCCTGCATTACCTTTTATAATACCTGTACCAAAAGTTTTGTATTGGATTTCTGACGTGCAGTTTCATTTATTGCGTGTGAATTTAAATGTAACCGGAGAAATAGTTGGTAGCAACACAGTATATAATATACTACTGCAAAATATGGTTTTAATATTAACACAAAAGGACATCGCGCCCGTTTATAAATATGTAATTACTGATTTCCTATATGAAACTGGCGGGCGCATTTGCGGTCGGGCAAACTGCATACCGCACTTCAAATACAACTCGTGTAAAGTAGTCTCTAACAGAAATTATTTAAATCTTTTTGTACCTATCTATTTACAAATCTGTTCCCTTGCCAAAAATATAGTCGTTATACAATTTATATATTAATATTTTATACCTATTTGTTTTACAGGTTCACGGACTGGTTTTTTACGTACTTTTTAGGTAATTCTTGCCCTTGTGTTGCTAAGAGTATAGAAAAATATGCTAGTTTGTAGATAAAAACAATTTTGATTAGTTAACTTTTGGACATAATTTAAAGAGGCCAAATAAGGCTGTGATAGCAAAACAATAACAATAGACTATACAAAAGAATTCCCTTTGTATAGTCAACAAAAACGTGATTTTTATATAAATGTCAATAACATGAACCAAAAATAACTAAACTCGAATAAGGTACCGATACCTTTGTAATTTGAGTGTAAGTACAGAAAAACATTAACAGCATTTGAAAATTAGATCTGTTTCGCAATTAATCCATGTGAATACTAAATTTCTGATTTAATTTCACCTATTTGAAAATACCTAGCTCTAGTAAATATAATACAACTTTGTATTGATAATTTATATTGTGCAAATGTGCACAATTAGTCGCCTTATTTATAGACTAGTTGTTACTTTTGGCTTCGCCCACGTAGATTTAAGATTAATACTTAAACACTTGAAACGTCCTCACAGAAACTCACAGGTTACTGTAAAATCCCCTACATTTCCATTCCTATCCTGTTCCCTCCAATGTACGTACGTGTTTCAGTAGTGACTGAGATCCCTCTCTAGTTTTTCGTAACTCCAAAATTGACACCATGGTTCCTTGAAACCAATTTTTCTATTTCTAATAGTTCCCGATATTTCCATATTGACCCGTCTCAAACAAACATCCTGTATAACTGAAAGTTGATAGTTGGAATTCCTCAAAAGGAGTTCCCCTCTACCATACATACAACTTGGAGTAGGTAGCAGATGTGCTGTACTTCTAGTAGGACGCACGCAATTAACCAATTTTCTTAAAAAAACCTGCCAAAACAAAAATATACTCGTGTATATTTTTGTATGTATTTTAAAAATGTCTCAACAAATATTTATATTGTAAGCAGCATGTTTTATTTTTACACGCTATCACCGCCTGCGATACCACTTCATCGCTCTTTCAAAAAGGACTAATTCATGTAATGAAAACCTCACGATATTACAAGATTTACTTGTAAATATTTTTACAAGAAAATTGCCTTCCAATGTTATCGCTGATACGGAGCCATACATGCTAGTAAACGGACATGTTTACTAGCATGTATGGTGTTCCATGCTAGTAAATGGTATGGTGCTAAGTCCATGCTATGGTGTTCCAAAATCTGAACACTCGATAGACAATTACAGATATTTGAGTTTAGCTAAATCAAAAAAACCAGCAGTCAAATTTTCTTCTTTACCACCTGCTACCGCAGTAGCTCAACAGCATGTTTATCGAGTGTACTATCAAATACAAACTTAGCTAGGAAGGGACATTGATTCTGTACAATATATTGAAACCAGTTACATTATTACCACCACCACCTGATGTTTTTTTAAATACAATATTTTGCAACTGCACTAAAGTTTATGGTGGAAACTGTGCATACAGAAAAATCTGTTTACAGTGCACTGCGGCTTGTGGATATTGCCATGGTCAGTCAATTGTCGGATTTTTTTTGGAAAGATGAAACTTAAAATTATTATCCGATCAAACGGAGATTATAATAATGGAATAATAGAAACTTATTATTTCATTATTATAACCTCTTTTTTTTTTTTTAACGTGGGGAAATCCATCATGAGATACGCCCCGCCTACACCTTGGCGGGAGAGTATGCCGGACTCTTACCGACTAAAACCCCACGAGTACCATCTCTCCACCTAGTGCCGAGGTTACGGGACCGCTTCAGCACTCGTCCGCGACCTCGGCGGTGGCGGCCCGCCAGTGCGAGCCCCGGACTGATGTTCGCCGGCCCATGGGGAAAGAAACGCCGTCCACCCAGGCAGTGCCCCTGTACCTGGGTAACCCTATTTTCACTGGGATGTCTGTGACATCTCAGGACCATCCACCTACTTTTTCTCCACCGTGCCCTCTGCTCATACAGAGGGACACGCAGAGACGATCCCTGATTCTCCGCAGTGCCCTCCGCCTCGACAGAGGGACACGCGGAGACCGTCCATATTTCTCCGAATGTCCCCAGCTTCAAAGGGATACGCAGAGAAACCTAAGGGGTAACACCGTTCACCCAGGCAGAGCCCCTGTACCCAGGTAATACCATCTCCTTGTTCTCCGCTGTGCCCTCAGAACATGAGCCCGAGGAACACGCGGAGACCGTCCCTTTCTCTCCATGCGCCCCCCAAACAGGAGCACATAGAGAAAAGCTACTTTCCTGGAGGCGTGAGAACAGATGTATCATCAATTTGGTCTCCGCCTCCCCACTCTCCACCGCTGGAATGCCGAGAGGCATCCCAGGGTTCACCACACTGTCCTCCGCTGTGCCCTCCGTACAGAGGGACACGCGGAGACCGTCACTGTCTCTCCATGCGCCTCACAACACCCGGGGCACACAGAGAAACGCCACCTTCTTCTTGGAGGCGAGAGACCAATCAATTGGACTCCGCCTCCCCACCTCTCGCCAGGATATTAGCCAACAGCCACCAAGATCTCCGAAGCAAATAAAAGTTGCTGACTGTTGCCCAGGGTGCACCGTCCCTGATCTGTCGTTGAGCCATTGTTCCCCACAGACGCATCCAGAGGGACAAATGGACCAGCGACAGACCGGGCACACGAGGAGGTTTCCCAGCCACCTGTCCTAACCCATATTCCCAAGACGCTTTGGGAGGTGTAATGCGATGAAGAAAACTCGTCCCTATTTTCCCAAATCCATTCCTAAATCTCCAAAGGTAGGCAAGGTATCCGGGGGCGTGCTAGCGTCATTCTGGACTGATGTTGGCATGTATCGTGGATGTTGCAGGGCGAGGGTATCCACTTACCACCAGGTGGACTGCTCGTTATTTTTTTTTCGGAATCGAAAGGAACTGACCTTTACTTAGGGCGTTGCATTGGGAGGATCCGCGGGATCGCGAGTCGGTGCGAAAGGACTGCTCGGTCTATCATTTTATTTCTATAAATAAACCTGTATAGCCCTATGAGCTACATGTAAGGCGAAGGTGATTGTTGCAGTTATTAAGTAATAAATCAACTTCGAATTTATAGTATTAGTAACGATTCTATGTATACTCTATTCAAATTATGAAAAAAGTGATGTCATCCGTCCAATGTAGCATAACACAGCGATAATTAGTCAAACGAGAAACACTAAAATAAAACGAGTGAAATGTCTGGTAGTGAAGACATCACTTTTTTCTTAAATTGTACAGAGTATAGTTTTATAAAACATCTGCAAAACTATTTGAAATATTTTTACATTCCCTTTAATTATAAGTAGTAAAATTCAACATAATTTGTATTTTAATGTACCTGTTACCGATTATAATAAATAGTAATAAAAAAAAAATAAAGAACGAAAGGTCAACTAGAGTTGCTACTTACCCGAGAAAATTTTCGGAGAATTTCATGCCACGCCCTGATTACATCTAGTAATTGAAATAACATAATGTTATAAAAGAATGCAATTCACAATTGGCAGGGGTGTTTCAGTCAGTGTGCAGTGATTACCACAATCCTCTCATCAAGATAATGTGGTTGATTATCTTGTATTATAATTTCTGGATATTATCTGTTACAACTCCTTTTCTTCAGATTATTTGAAAGAAATTGCTATAAAGCTAAAGCTATAATTGCTTTATAGCTATAAAGTTGAAAGAAATTGCCTTGTTGTGTTATCTTCTTATAATTATTGTCTTTATATAATTCTTATTGTCCTTAATTTTCTCATAATGCAACATTGTACAATAGTTTGATCTATTTTATAATAATAACATAATAATGAATAAAAAAAATATCAGACATACCATAATTGCACTTTTTTATATCTAAGAGTTCTTTGAATTGATGTGTTAAGGTTATGCAAAAGAATATATTCTCAGTTGAACTTAGAACAGACAGATTGAAAGGCCTTTTACTATGAAAAGTGGTTTTGAATAGTATAGCCATAATATATAGTTCTTATATATTCATATAATCAGCTATGGTTTGTGTCCAGGATCCACATCATATGGAAGCCTGATGTGGTCCATTGAGTGTGATGTTATTTATTTATTATTTTTCTATAAAAACTTGTAATTTATTTAAATATTGTTATCGAGTGTAAATTATACCTACAATTTTACTTATATTAATCAAGCTGATTCTTAGGGTTAAATATTCTGAAAAAGAGTGCTACTGAAATTATTTCAAATTAAGCATTGTTTTATTGCTCTTATTTCATGAATGAATTGGAATAATTATGTTAAATAAGAATCAAAGTTAGATATTATAAGACACTTTATATCTTGTTATTGTTATTCACAATTTGACATTCACGGTTTATGACTAGATTTACTAAAACATTTTTATGAATAAATATTATGATATTGCACAGTTGACTGGTTGTTGTCCTTTTATAATTCTTGGTTCATTCCCTTCTGACACATCATTTACTACTTGAGCAACCTCTGAATATTCTGGTAAAGCCATTGTCTGTAGCTTTGAGTAAATCAATTTATCATTCACTGATATCTCAAATGATCCTGAAAATGAAATAAACCTATGCAAGTATTCATTTGTATCTGCAATAACTGCATATTTATTTAAAAACACTTAAAATATAGGCGTGACTTATCTAGCAGTGGAGACATAGGCTGACATAGACATAGGTATGTAAATAGACAATTCAAATAGTTTTTTTAACCTCTGCATAGAAGTTATTTTTGTAATCTTCTGATTTAAGACAAGCTGTCCTGATGGCTCATTTCTTGCACAGGTAGGTACAGGTGAGAAAATCGGCCAAAAACTAGTATAAACAACTTTATCAACAAGTGACCACTGGTATCATCGAGTTATCATTATGTACAATATTAGGCACCGATCTTGGGGTCTCAAGGTCACCTGCGCAGTAATAAATTTTTAGGACTGTTTGGTGGTATGAAGTGAGGCAAGACGGGCGCGGCACACCGCAATGCTCGCCGATTAGCTCATCAGTCGTATTCACGCCCCTTTCAGTACACTCGAGTGCAAATCTATTATTTATATTTTGAATAATATTAAATATTTTAAGAACTGTATTTAATTATAATCAATTATGCTGCAATGAAATGTGACTTTACGAAGGCAAGTGAGGAAATTAATTTATGATGTCTATAAGTACATATATGCAAATCCAGGCAGAATTAATGGAAGATGTCATTCCATTAGACACAGATAGAGATTGTCACATGATTACTTCATCTCTATCTTTATTCTTTATCGTAGATATTATATATTATTTTTCTGTGCATTACCCGATTGTTTATTTTGTACGCTCGCATTGTTTCATCGCTTTTAAATTAAAGTAAGTAATTAATATTCTTTATCATATACACAACATGTAGGTATTTAATTTATTTTTAAAATTATTAAATTTAAATCCATAATAATAAAAAAAAATAAACAATTTCTTTGAAATATTCCACCAAATATCAAAATTCCACACAAACAGAGCCACAGCCAAAAGTTAGTAATATAATAAAATGAATATTGCAAATAATATGAATAATTGTAATAATAAATATTAATTATTATTTGTAAATAAACAATTTTGTTTGGAAGTGTACATGTGCATTCCTATCCCCATCACTTCGCTCAGACCCCAACATCCTGTCTCCGATTATAAACAGTTGCAGGCGAGAATTGTAGGGTTGAGTAGTATACAACAATCATATACAATATTCTCGCCTGAACCATTACAGAAACTCCTTGTGTAAATGAGCCATTTTATTTATCTTGGCATGAACGATAAGTACCTGATATAATGATAACATTCATGCACACAACTAACCCTGACGTCCACGCTTGCAAAACACCACTGCATTAGGGGTGCTTTCCTGAATAGTCTTCGCAAGCGCTAAACAATGACCACCGTAATCACAAACTCCGCTGAAAAATGTATTTGTTATGTTACTTCCTAAAAATGTCCACAGCATTGATCAACCATCAGAAATTTAAAGTAACTGAAAATTCGTGGCAAAAACGCCGAACATTGCGTCTGTAACACCGGACGTACTAAACCTAAAAAGATAAATCAGTCTTGTTGACAACGTGCAATTATTTAACGACATGTCAAGGGAACGACCTTAGCGGATTTGCCGCCCTATCGGTCTCTCGGCGTCCCGTACTTATCATGATAGGGGAAAAAACGTCCAGAAGTCAATATCTTAAGTGGCCCAACCGCCCTTCAAAGGAGTACAGTGTTTGAGGAAAACAGAACGGATGGCAAGCCTATCTGAGGCTCAAAGGTAAACACTTGAGTATTTTTACTTACCAGTATTCTACATGAACTTTAAGAGTATTTTCCTCTAAGAATTTGTTTTGTGACATTCTTTACATTGTAAGAGTTGGTGTCATTATTTTAGAGTTTACTGAGGTGAGCTGTAAGTAATTACAATAACATTATGTAATTAATTATATAATTAAAACATTTGAAAATTAACCTTGATACAAAACAGCTGATATTGATATTTTTTTTTATTTTATTATAATTACTTATTTGGACACTGGTATAGTTATTGGTCCACACAGCAAATAATAATATAGAATTGTTTTAATATGTTGTTGTCCAGTCCCGACGAAATATGAGTCGCTCAGTAACAGTAGATAGAATAGTAGGTTTACTGAGGACAGAATTGGGGTCCTTGGAAGCCTTCTCACGCCTTCCTTCCAAGGAAAAATGCAATCTCACACTTCCGTTTATCACAAACATTATGCACTAACAATAGGTATTTTGTTAGTGACAATAGGTACTTTGAATAAACTATCACTGATAATTTAAACCATCAATCGCGCAATACACAATTTTTACAATAATGAGACAATTCTTTGAGACTGATTCTCTGGCACCCGCAAAAAGTTATAAAAAAAAATATAAATTTGAGTATTTGTTTGATTATTGTATAAATAAATTGTGTATAAAACTTCAAAGTGCCTTGTGTTAATGCATAATATAGCATATGTGATAAATTGATAATTAAATAAAAGCGTGACACTGCATTTTTCGTGTTGTTCCAAGGAGTCCAACTCTGTCCTCAGTAAACCTACTATTCTATCTACTGTTACTGAGCGACTCATATTTCGTCGGGACTGGACAACAACATATTAAAACAATTTTATATTATTATTTGCTGTGTGTACCAATAACTATACCAGTGTCCAAATTACAAAAAAAACAATAATATTCTAACATTATTATATTTATAACATTTATATAGTTTTATTCAGTTTTATCCTCTTCATCTTGCTTAATAAAAAGTACGTAGATCTACGAACTTTTCATGTGCAATTTTTACTAATTCTACGTAATTTTCTAGTCTGGTCTACGTCTTTTTTTTTTCAAAATCCGAGTTGGCAACACTGACTGACATTTTCATAATAATCAGTACTCTTCAGTGATCTCAAATTAGAAATCAATTGTTATTTTTATTATCTTGTATTGAACATAGCTCTTTTGATGATAATATTTAATAAATAAGATAGTACCAATATCGGTACTTATTTGTGTTCAGTTTCACCATGACCAATATGGATTACGACTATCTTATAAAGTTACTCTGCGTCGGGGATTCAGGTGTTGGAAAGACCAGCTTCCTTTATAAATATACTGATGGAGTGTTCCACGCACAGTTTATATCGACGGTCGGAATTGACTTCAGGGAGAAAACTATCGTATGTATAAACTGTATAAATTAATACGAGTAGGATTATTGCGCGTAGAGAATACATCGACTATATCCACCTCTGGAGGGATATGGTATGATTAATAAATTGCCATTTCAGGCATTCATAGCGCCTAAACATTATAGTTAGTATTTATAGATGTCCTGTAAACTGCGGCCTATCGTCAGCTGCAACATCATTGCAGAATTCTCTTCTTTTTTGACGAATCCCATGTTACTCAGGAAAGAAACCTGAGCTGATAGTGACTATGACTATAATTCTAGGTTTGTTATAGAAATATTTCTAACAATTGCATCACAATGTTCTGTAAAGATTGCATTTGTTTTTTTAATAGCCTACATATGGGTCCCACTCCCACATTTGACATCCAATGCAAACTCTGGCTAAATGTCATCCCACCATCTCCTTAATCTTTGTGTTATATGAAAAAATATTTTCTAAATATTTCAGATCTACCAGCAGAATAATAGACACCATCGCATACATTTGCAACTATGGGATACTGCTGGACAGGAGAGGTATAGATATTTTTAATGGAAAAAAGGCTGCAGTCGAGCATATAGTCCACCTGATCGTAAGTGGATACTATAGCCCATGAACATCCCGATACATGCCAACTTCAGTCCAGACTGACAAAAGTTGGCACACCCCAGATGCACTGCTTACCTTTGCGGATTAAGGAATGAATTGGGAGAAAGGGGAGGGATGGGAATGGGCTCTGGTTTATCTCACTACCAAAACATGTACATATATTGCAGAAATATGATAAAGTAGGAAATGCAGTACATTTCAAGGTAGTCTTCTGTGAGAGAGGAGTAACATGGCCAGCCAGTCAAGCAGCTGTTGCAATGCAGCGGCGCTCTCCCCCTACAGATACATCCAGTGACTTATTTGTTTCATTAATTTTAAGGATATTTCAATGAAATCTACCTATTGTGGAGATTACGTACTTCAAATTTCATCATACACACTTTTTCTCGACTAAGGATGACCAGCTGAAAACATTAATATAAACTGTTAATACATAATAATACATTTAAACAATAAAAATATTGAAGTTAAAATATTGATATTTATTTAATTTATGTATTATAAACATATAAGAAATAAAATTTGTGCACAAACTGTAGGGTACATTCCATAAAGGTTTAAAATGAAATTTGGTTTTAGACTTAGTTTGAGTTTATATCTCTGTTAAGTTCATACATAGGTAAAATCAGTAGTTCCAGAATTATGACCCTTAAAATTTCAAAAAATCCCAAAACAAAAATTTCATTACCAATATATTCAATCTATGTTGTTGGACATGGCTTGTAATACTCATAACATATGTCATTTTGGTACATATTTTCTCTATTTTTTTTCTTAAGCGCACAGATAGTATCTTTCTTCTGATTGATACATGCCATTGGATTTTTATTTATGAACAGGAACAGGACTGAACTGCCAGTGAGAATGTTGATATGCAGCCACTTTTACACTCTTATTTATTAAAATTTTAGGTTCAGAAGTTTGACAACAGCATTCTACCGAGATGCAATGGGCTTCCTTCTTCTCTTTGACCTGACAAATGAGGCATCATTCCTTGAAGTTAGGAATTGGATTGAGCAGTTAAAGGTAGGCAACAATCATAGTACTATTACAATGATATGCCAATAAAATATGACTTTATCTGAACAAAAGCATCTTGTTATTTATTGTCCTTTGGAACAACTTGTAGATTTGGGGTTAAATATTTTTAACTGTAAATTTCGTTGTTTCGCGCTCTAAAATCAAATGTTCAAGATAGAGTAATAAAAACATCGATATTGGTTATTATAGGGCCGGAAATCCCTATTTAAAGGAATAATTGTTCAAAATTTATGCATCCTTGCTGCTGACAATTTACTTACTTCTTGACCCATAGCATAACCAGCCGTTTTAGTATCCACTGCTGGGCATGGGTCTCCTCATGCACATTGTCTTGTGCACAAGGAATATACAGCCAAGTGGGTTGGTGAGTCCACTTGTTTAGAGGTTGTATTATCTTCATGGGATAGGACACCCATGTCTTCCACATGTGCTATTCAAAAACCGTAAGTCACCACACACTACCACTTAAACGCATCTCTCTATTTATGTATGTATTTACTCTTTTACACTATATTGTACACAGGCGGACTCTATTTGACACATCACTCTCAACATGTTATATCGAGCTACATATCTAGTTTTGTAAAAATGTGGAGCACTAATGAACCTCAAAAACCACATTAATGATTTTAAACTCGAGGTTTTAACTTCAAGGGTTTAGTTAGACCACTAAATGTTAAAAATGTACATTATAACGTTAATGAGTGCTTAACGCTAGTCTTCAATATTTATTAGAGGTGCTCGCGACTTCGTTCACTTGAAATTTAGAGTGATTCCCATGGATAAAAGTTGCCTTAAATGTTAACCTGGCACCAGCTTTGAGTATGCCAAGTTTCATTGAAATCCATCCAATAGTTTTGGCGTGTTTCGCGTTCAGACATACAAAACACCCAAAAATTGTTGTTTTGGGCTCTGTATCATTAATACTGTTGTATACATTTAAATGTATTTTTTTTTTTCAAAAAATATTTTAGTATAGTCCCGGAACAAGTTGAATGCGCACGGAAGGAATGTGACCGTTTTATATCACTTGTTTTTAGTGTTGTACTACAATGATCTTAGTGAAACAAAGGTACCTATATCTATATTGGTAAAAGTCGATATTTTTAATTTAAATATTGCGGTCAAAAATAAAACACTACTATGTAATTATAAAAAACAGCACTTATTTTTTACTATTTTTATTTACTTTCATTATTTATTTATTTATTATTTATCACACATTAGATAATATAGTAAGTAGGTATACATAATTATTTTTAGTTTTAAATAGGTATTTAATATTTAGTATTGAAAAATAAAGTTACTAAAAACAAAAAGAAAAAAATACAAAAATTACTAATTGAGAGAAATATAAAAAAAAAAAACAATATTATAACAACAAACATGCATTACATTATTATTAATAATAAAAAATAACTTAAAAGTACTAAAAGACAATAAAGACTATCATATTGGTTTGAATGAATATTAGTCACTACAATCGTCACTTGTAACACCTGATGCAGACAAGTTAGAATCAGGTTTGGTCGCTCATTTTAACAAGTAAATATAGTAAAAAAACTACCCAACACGTGTTATATCGATGACGCAAGAGAAACAATAGAAAGCGAGCAACCGCATCACTTAACTAGCCGGCACAAGTGCGGCGAAACGGCTGGGAGGGGGGGGGGGGGGTGCTCGTGTCCCCACACCTCACACCGGACGCGCATTTACCTCATTCCGGGACAGTACATGGCTCTACATGGCAAATGGCTCTGTTACGATTTTATTATATGTATAGATTAGTACTCACATAACCCTCAGTGTAGAGTGCTCGTGCTCATTTTTACAACACTACAAATCACACCTTTAAATATATTGATTTCAGACTCACAGCCTAAGCGAGGACCCTGACATTGTATTATGTGGTCACAAATGTGATCTGCAAGAAAAGAGGCTTGTCAACCAAAATCGCGCCAGGGAATTTGCTAAGAACTATAATTTGCCCTATTTAGAGACTAGTGCTAAAACTGGACAGAATATCGATCGTGCGATTGAGATACTACTTGACAGAGTCATGTATAGGTAAGTCCGATGTTAAAGATTCTGAAACCTCTGTTTGTTTCGAGCATAATGAAACACCATTTTACCTGCAGTTCGATTACAAGTTGGAAGGTATCTAATAATGCATAGCTAACTAAAACCATCCTGCCATAACTGCAGGCCATTTGCTTTTGCTGGTGATCAAGATGATCAACAATGGTTGGAGTAATACAAATCTGAATAAATATAAAACTGAAAATGATAGATAGATAAACTCTTTATTGTACTCTTTATTTTATTTTTGTTACAAAAAGACAATTGAAGTAAGTGACACCAAAAGTACAACAGGCGGCCTTGTGGCCAAAGCCATCTCTTCCATGCAACCTTTGTATTGCTGCAAAATGCAATATTTGCAGGGGGAGAGTGCACGCTGCATTGCCACAGCCGTTGGGCGAGCAAGACTGGCCACGTTACCCCTCTCTCACAGAAGACTACCTTGAAATTTACTGCATTTCCTACTTTATCATATTTCCGCAATGTACGTACGTGTTTCGGTAGTGAGTGAGATATACCAGCGCCCATTCCCATCCCATCCTATCCCTCCCCATTTTCCCAATCCATTCCTTAATCTGCAAAGGTAGCACCCGGGGAAGTGCCAACGTTTGTCATTCGGAACTGATGTTGCCATGTATCGCGTTTGTCTATGGACAACAGTATACACTTACCATCAGCTGGTCTATATGTTCGTCTGCCGCCATTTTCTATGAAAAAAAATACAAAAATAATGTTAGCCTGTAGTTCTCTCTACAAGCGAACTCCTTCTTTTAAACTTTTAAACAAAATCCTTTTTTAAAACTTTTCTCTTTGTGCACATTGTCTTGTGCCCGATAGATGTATGGCCTTAAAACGGCACACTGTCGGAGGCGGGTTGATGAGTCTACTCTTTTAGAGATGGTGTAGTTCCTCAGCGTTTGTCGTAGCCGCTTTTTATTCCTTAGTCGCCTTTCACGACACCCACGGGAGGAAATGGGGTGGTGATATACCAAAGTCAGCCAAAGATTAAAGTGAATAGAATTATGCGTGGTCATCGATACATCCGCATGCCCCTGGTGTTGCAGGCGTCCAGGGACGGCGGCGACCACTTCACATCCTTGTAGTCCTCTTTTAGTCAGTCTCTTTTAGTCTCTACTATAAAAAGATAATTTTATAATGTAGATCAGGTCTAAACGCGTAAACTGTCGCAACTAATCGAAAATAGGTTCTTGACTCGAGACAGCTGGTGTAACTCGCGCCGAAACGTTAACTAGAAATAAAGGGTAAAGTGTTTAATTTTACGCGTTTAGACCCGATTTACAATATAAAATGTGTACAGAACGCAAAAGTCGAAAAAGTTAAAAAAAGATAATGTTTACAGAATGGAGTCTTCAGTGGAATACGCAATGCTCTGTGCATCCGGTCGTCGTCGCCAGTCATTGCAAAAGCTACAGGCAAAGCAAGAGAGGAAAATATGTAATTGTTAGCACCCTATTTTATCTGTGATTTTATACATTCCTTTATATTCGAATTATATTAAATCTTTTCATATTCAATATAAAAGTTTAGTGCCAAAGTCTATTGTTCAACGGAGATACGATTTTGAATTAAAGAGAGATTTCGATTGAAATACTGTTGAAGAGACTGAATTTAATTTGTATAGTACAAAATATGAAAGAAATATTTTTTTTAATAATTTTTTTTATTGGTCTTGCATATTGGAACAATAATTTAGATACGAGTACATGTTATGTATAGTGTTCCAATTATTTTAATTATTTGTAGCGTATTAAAATAACAAATGCAAACTTTATTTATAAGCGGCATTCGATACATTCGATTTTAATGAGATTTCAAAAGAAAGATTCCTTATTTTTTACTAAAATTATATAAATATCATTTTTATCGGATGTTTGGATTTTTATAAGAAAAAAATAATATCTATTCCTTATAAGGAATTCAGGGTTCATGTAAAACTAGTCATGTGATGAGACTGGAACAAAGATCTTTTTTATTATAATTAGGTGCTTGTTGAATTCTTTGTTATAACTAAGTTAATGTTTTATAAGTTACGCACAAGTTTTGTTGGTATTGTACAAATTTTATGGCATTTTAGGTATTATTTAAATTATTTTTTTGAAATAAGGACAGGAAAGATGAAATTGCATTCAAATGGCCTTCAGAGTGCCATTATGAGTTATGGTACACCACAGCCGTCAAAGCGGCTACACTTGTCGAAATAGTATGATAAGCCATTATTTTAGACATTTTAACCTTTTGACCGCCGAACCTCGTTCAATAAGCTTTTGGAGAGACGCACTCCACTCGAGCAACAGTGAGGAGAAACCAGGATTCTTCGAAACATTCTGTATTTAACATGCACAACACATCGTTCGTATATTAACATTTATGCGGCTACAACTATACGACCTTAAAATAAGTACTGTCTAGATTACTGAACAGAAAATTCTTTCTTAACAAAGTGAGCGGTCCATCTCGCGATCATTATTGTCGCCATCTTATTTTCACTATGACAATGTCAAAATTTATAAAGGGAGCGTTCTTAAACAAGACTTAATGTATTAAATTAGCGGCTCGACCACAGAGGTCGGGTCTCGACGCCACAAGTTCTTAAACTTTTGTTATCGTGGTTGAACATAATAATTGTTATGTGAATGGGTTACTCACGATTTATTATTTATTTATTATAGCCGATATTTCGGTACAGTAACATGAACCGTGGTCGCGGCGAGACTGCGGGGGCGCGTGAAAGTGTTGTTGCTGTTGACCGACAAATCTGTCTACCCTCCGTCGTGTTTGTTTTTGATTCACCTGCCGACAGCGAACTTGTTTTTGTTGATTAAGTTCCTTTCACACTATATTAACAATATCACCACACACGCGATTTTGAAAACGCATCTACTTTTCTGGATTTGAAAAGTTCAAGCACTGGGTACCTGAACGTGCCAACTAACATCCATCCTCGCTATTGAAATTTCGGCATTCGTTCAGTAGTCGCCATTCAGTCCCCAAGACTTCCTAATGCAAAGAAATTACTTGCTAAGATTAAAAAGCGTGAAATCGAAGTTATCCATATCTTTTATTTTCTAAAATAATACGGTAATTGACTCTACTTGAAATTGCGTATTCGACAACCAGAAAAGAAGGACACCCGTATCGAGGAAATCTTTCAAATCCTACTAGAAAATTACTACATATTAGTTTCAGAATATATTGAGGTGGATAGCTATCCCTATCTCATTCCACATTGTCACATGGATGTAATTTTGCACTACTATGTTAGTGACGTCATTGACACAGAAGCGCGGTTCTTTTTAAGCTCATTAACTTTGATTTTTAAGCTCTATAACTCTATAACTCTATATATTTTCCCGAAGTCCGTTCCAATCCAGTTTGCCGAAAACAAAACCAAATTAATGAATTTGGTTTAAATCTAGGACAAACTTGCAGTCTCGATGAATCAAGTTATGCATATGTAAATAATTATCACATCCGTATTTAATTTAAGGCCGTGTCAGTTACCTCAGGCTGCCACGTTTGTTTACATTTTGGACAATTGGATTGACACGAGGTATTGATACTTTGATTTCACAGATCGATTTCTAGTACAGCTACATATTTACGAGTAATTATATGATTCTTTAAAAAGAGTAATTAAAATACCCTGTTATATATGCGTTGCGACCAATGAGGAATACAACCCAGGAAAAACAATTATTTAATACATTAGTCAAAAATATAGCATTAATTGTCTGTTATGTCTATGACGGTTGTAACTGTCATTGACGGTCTACATGTAGATCGAATATATCTACCGTTGGCGATCAAAAGGATAAAAAGTATGCAGATAATATCACATGTACCTAAGTAGTATAAATTTATAAGTTCTATTGTACAAAATGAACGTATCATTCCTTAAATATTTATAATGTAAATAGTTTATAGATTTTTGAAAGTAACTTGAAAAATATAATTGCACTTCGATGTTGGCACTGTCCAATATCAAATGACTATACCTTGTTTCTAATTTCTATGTTTTGTTATTAAAACTTCATAATTATCAAACTGAAAGTTTCACAGCAAGCGAAGATGTGTCAGGAATTGCGACCAAACTCATGAAAAATTTTTGTAGATCCTTATCTTGCACTGTCTAGAATTTTCGGCCTTAAACTATGCCTTCTCTTATAATAGCGTTATAGGATTGACAAAGGCCTGTAAAGGATTGTGACGTACGTCACAAATACGTTTCATAGATTAACATGTACGTACGTTACATGGATATTTTAATGCTAACCCCTAAGAGTACTCAACATATCTTGCGTTTCGTTAATGCCAGAAAAGACTACTACATTTCACCTTCTTGCGTTTTTGTTATTCAGACACTATGAACAACTTCAAGTCTTTGGTTCACTTACTCAGAGGGCTTCCATCTTTCTGTACGAGACAGCATCTCTTACCTCACTCTACAGAACAACTTAGTCTAGATAACAGATGCATATAAAAAATATGGGAATGCAAACAATTGAAGCGATAGAATTAATTAATTACTTGACAATTAATTACGTGACGTATCAGATTTTAAGAGGGGAGGATGGCTGAAGCGGATTTCAAAAATAGGTGTTTGTACAATTTGTTGCTGTCTCGGCAGCGAGCGATGCAACGTCTTTGAGAGAAAGGGACAGTTTCACTTCGAGATATCTATAATATCTATACTGATATCTATAATAATTCGTGAAAATCGGGGTTTTGTATTTCTCTATTTCCTCTTCCAAAAATCTATCGATTTTAATATTTTTACAATTTGCTTTAAAGAATAGTCGTAAAAATATAGTCGTAATAAAAGAATAGTCTCCATGTCGGTACGTTTTGCTTTTTTAAATAAGTGTTGTTAAATTTGCACATTGGCCTTCTTTTTGCAGAGTTTTAACGGGCCATTTTTTTTTTGGACGGTCCTAGCTCCTATGAAAAACAACTAATCAAAAAAATCAAAATGTATGTACATGTTCATGGTAGGTATCTGTAACATACGAAATAATAATTTCCCTATTGCCAGAAATCAGGAGAATAGGTTTGTATGAACAAGACGCTGCTGTCGTCCTCTCTTATGTATCCGCAAGGGAATCTTTTTCTCGGAGTATTCATTACTCTATAAATTTCCTTTTAAATGTAATAATTAACATTGTGACTTTTACCAACTTACAATTAGATTAAAATATTAACGAAATATTGTAATTTTGTGATCAATTGGCTTAAAATACTTGCGTATGGAAATTTTTATTATAAGATTATACCTATGTACCTATAATCATAATCATAAGTATAACTATAAAGATTTTATCCTTGACCAAACTGCCATTTATATCTGAAAGTGTGTCAATTTGTGAACAATTATATTGTAATCTTATGGAGTGTTTTCAGTGTATTAAAATGAAATTGTATTATATTTGTGTTTTTTTTTTTTCATTTATATGTCAAAGATGGAAAACCAAGGGGTTTAACTGTTACTAGTGAGATTCTTCGATCGGTATTTAGTATATACGTTTCTAGTAAAGAATTTAGACGGAGATCTTGCGGTTTTCGGGTCAATCTCCACATCACCCCTTGTTGATCGGGCCGTTCCTCCTCAAGCCAAAAGATATTAATAGTTATACTTACAAGCTCACTTGTAAGTATAATCCTTACCAAAGCAACATTACATGTGACACTAGAGATCAGTAATTTCAATGATTGGATATAATAACACACCGTAATTAGTTACAGGTACTTCTTTCACTACTAATCATGGTATAATGTCAACTTGATGGCGATCTGTTCGTAAAGGTCTTTTTTTTTATTGCCTAGATTCTTGTGGCCCTAATGGCCTTTCAAGAGTCACCGCACAGCTATAGTTTAGGCGAGTTTTAGTTGAAGTGTGTTGACGGTGTAGCGAGGCGGACGGTGTATCTGTGTAGAGTGTAGTGTGAGAACCACATTGGCAGGGCTACCTAATTAGGTCGCCTAGGACGTGCCGAGAACGACGGTAGCAGGGAGGGGCATTCCTGTTGGGACATAAGTTAGGCTGTCAACCATTAGGGGGTTGGGATGGTGAAGGACCCTGTAACGTTATCTTATACCCTGTACCTGTAGCGTCGGCCGCAGTTTTACACGTGTTTGACAATGGAAGGAAGTTCCACGTCCTTTGGAGGTCGACGTTGTGGGGGAGTACCATGGTCTTACGCACTAATCTATTTGGACGGTTTGAAGTATTTTAATGTTGGAAGCGGCTACGTGTGCGAAGGCCATTATGGAACGTACGCAGGTTTTGTACAATGTCAACTAATTTCTAAGCGACATTTTATTTCTCACGCCAATAAGAGGGATGAGGCGACCGAGTACAAAATCGGCTTGGTTTCGAACTCTTTTTAAGTCTTCTCGGAAAATCAGTCGATACTCTATAGTGACTCCGAGATATTTGGTCTTCCTAACCTAGGGGATGGTTTAACTGGAAAGGGATATCGGTAGTGGGGAAAAGAGAGGGTTTGCTTCCTAACTTCGGCTTTTATAGTCGATTTCGCACCACTTGGAATCACCCCAGCGCACTCTATTTCCTTCGACACAAGCGTCCTCTATCGTATAGTTCGTATGAACGAACGAGTGTTTATTAATTTTAAATTTAATTATACCGTTTCAAGTTCATCAAATAATTCACAAAGTATTTACTGCTGACCATTCAATTAGGATTTTACAAGGTAGTACAACAATGACTCATACACGACAACTAGCGTCATATTCAGTTTCCCTTCGACATAAATACGAGTATATAAATTTAAACTGAAACTGTACCAACTTTGATAAATTTATTACCTAGGTATCAACTCATAGGCTTCGTTAATTACTTTATTTTTGATACATATGGATTTACTTTTGAGACTAGTCAGACGTAGTCAGGATTTTATCCAGGGAAGGAGGGGCAGGACATACAATTTTCTTGTAATTTTCTGTAATGCAGAAAATTTGTTACTTATAAGAGTAATGGAAGACCCTATAACAGGGGGGAGCAAGCGCCCCACCCTGCCCCACCGTGGCGACGTCCATACAGACAGTTATGTTACGATTTTACTCACTGACTGACTCTGACATAATTGTTCTCCCAGTATGTGTAGATATAGATAAAGTTGGTTTGTTTGTTCGTTTGTAATTGTCGGAAATCACCGATAATTGAATAAAATGACAGTATCGAGAAAAACGATTTAGGTAAATACTCGTAGCCCCTTAGAAGATTAATGTTTTCGTACGTATTCAAATGTTTGTATGTTACTGCAGATTAATCAAATTTCTAACAAAGGTACACGTAGAGCTTGTGGGTGGGACAGATCAACATGTAATAAGTTTTTATTCAGAATAATTCAAGCGCAGCCGCGGAAAACACGTAGGTAGTAACACATAACTAAAGTGTCAAAATACACAAACAGTATGATTTGAAACAATGACATAATGTTGGCATCCGATGTTGTACCTAAATTAGCCCGAACATTTGCCAATTAAGATGATTACGGTACTTACATGACATTTCCGTGTGAACTGTGTCGTCTCAATACGCAAAACGCAATACGCATTGTTGGACATTGCAATATATTCAACTTGTCAACATAAGAACGTGGGAGAAAGTTGAGATCATAAACGAAAAATAAACAGGTTGCTCCCTAAAGTAATGATTATATTAAGTATTAAAAAGAAACGGAAATTTGACAGTTATATGATAGAGTGCGAAAAATGTATAAACGCGAAAAGACTAATGTAAGACGTACATTTCTCATCCCATCCCCTCCTATTCTATACCCTGCTTTCCCATCGAATGGAGAATATAACGGATTAAAAGAATTTTCTTATTATGTTGTATTATATATACTTTTGACTCCCTACCCAAGGAGGATTAGGAGATGTAATTGAATTAAGAAAAACATTGGGGGAATACCCTCAATGTACGTACCTACGTGTTTCGGTAGTGAATGAGATATGACCATCCCATCCTAACCTATGCTTCCCCGTTTTCCCAACTCTGTCACCAAATCCATTGCTAAATCTCCAAAGGTATCCGGGGAATTGCTATCGTTTGTCGTTCCGGTGATAAGAATACATTTATTTTGACATCATTCAACTAGGCAAGTTTGATCAAGTACAAATGGCCGCAACACACGATCAGTTAAAAGTGTGTTTTGACTGAACAGTTAAAACTGACCGTGTGTTGCATAAAAACTATAATGACAATTATATACTGTTTTATATAGTAAATCGGGCCTGAACCCGTAAAATTAAAGGTTTTTGTTTATTGTTTATTTATATTAACGTTTCGGCCCGGGTTACACCAGCTATGGTCATGGGTTGACCGAAGAGGCGAGTAGTGCGGGACAGGAGCTGCGAGCAGTTTTACCAACTATTGATCTTCACATTCGGAAAGGCTGCAACACATTAATTACACAAACAATGTCCGCGGAAACTTATGGGTTTGCCGTGGTAGCCGTGATCTACCACGCGGGCCCAGCGCGGAGGATTGGTGGATCATACACTTCAGTTTTTTCTGGAACATGCGGTTTATCCTCGCGATGTTTTCCCTAACCGCCGAATAAGTGTCAATTTTAAAAAAATTCGTACTTAAGTAGAACCTCAGTGGTACGGGCCCAGAATTTGAACTAACGATCACACGAATGTGAGTTGAGTATAGATATAGTCAACCACAGATCTTTATAGTTTTTCGCTAATCGCATATCCAACCGAAATTTTGTTTCTTCTATATCATCTATTTAAGATGCTTAAACTCTATTCGGGTTCCGTCATAATTCTCTTACTGATACCAAAAACTTGTTCAACATCGTATATAAGTTTTTAAATCAGTCTTGTAATTTTCGAACGTGAAGTGGTTCATTAGGTTTTTCTATAACATTAGCATTTTGTTTATATACATTAAACAGATCAGGAATGTCACTGGCCAAGCAAGGTGTAAAGACCTTACATTACCTTAATATAAAGTTGTCTAAAATAAGTTTTATCGAGAAAAATGAATGCTGTATTTAAATCAGTCTGTTGTCATATCTTTCATATCTTTTAGGACTCATTATAACATTTGTCTAACAATACCATTTACAGACTTTCCAATGAAAATGAATGCTGATCGCCTATTCAACAACGTAGGTAGGTAGGTGTATAAACCGTAATGCACAGAAGGAAATTTTCAAACACGAAAAATTCCTTAGGGATGGCGATTACAATTGCTACGCCTGCAGTCTGCACATCGTCTACGTAAATGAAACGCTTGCCTGCACTTGAATATTTTAACTCGAAATATCCTTTAAATTGAAATCTTACTACGTTGAGATAAAGTTTAATACAGTGTGCGCTATTGATTTTGGAAGTTCGGTTTTAAAATCGTCCCTAACTGCCGATCATTATGTCAATCGATATCACATATCGATCGCTGATCTGATGGTAGATCAGCAGTAGCGGGTCCGGGGGGGGCTCAAGCATCTGGGTCCACCCCTGATGAATCTCAAATTAAACTCGATAGAGATATATCTAGCAGCCTACAACCTGTCGAAGTTATTGAAGAATTTGCAAAAAGTTATCCGAGGAGACTCGCTATGCGTTAAATGAGCAAAATAAAATTTTGTCTGCTTTTTTAGTGTTTACCTTGATAAAGCCTACCTACCCTCAGCTGGGTCCAGCCCCCTCCAAACCAAAATCCTGGATCTGCCACTGTAGATCCGTGATTGACAAGAAGATGATTATTTCCTGTTTTTTTCATATTATATTTCATATTATGTTATTAGGATCGTTGAATAGATTAATCAACCATCCAACTAATTTTGTAATACATTATACGGTCGCGACTTATTTTCAGACACGATGAAATCAAAATTCTTACCTTAGAATATTATTATATCCTGATATCATCGATGCCCTATTTATCGAATGTGAATGCTTTTAGCATTTCTCGAATTCCATAGAATAACATATGGCATCGATTCACCGTAACACACCCAATAGGAGAATGCATTTATTTGAGAGTGTGTAACCAATACACACTTTTATTTAGTTTGAAACTCTAAACGAGGATCGAGGGGCTGTGGACCCACCAAACTGCAATCATTTGGCCCCTCCGTACGTACGTGATTTAGTGTGAAGTGCGCGGATAGCATTTTAATTTCCATCAACCATTCAAACGAGACTTTAGAACCCCGAGTCAAAGCTTAAAATCGGTCATGATGCGCCTGATAAGCCGTGGTTTAGGGTAACAAACAGTTTTCTTGGACTCTGTTGCAAGGACACAGTGTCCAAATTGGCCCAATGATGTGGGACGCATTGCTCGACCCTATCGCGCAGACTCGGAAGCAACGTCACACTAGCGTGGTCTTGGGACTTACTAAACGTTGTTTTCGTATCGTTGCCTTGTCGGTATTTTGCGTGATTTTAGAACTTGAATAATTGTAAGCATCTGCAATTTTATTCGAATACCTACCTATTCTAACAGCTAACTTTAGGCTATAATTTAGTATACAATTCATATTTATCGCAGAATATAAAACTAATAAGTGATTAAATCTTCTTGAATACGATAAACTTGCATAAAGTATCCGCCTTAAAATGCAGCACAGTAAACTAGTGTATGTTGTATGTTTAATAATTAAGTGTGCGACTTTTCAGTGAAATAATATCCGTGAGATTGGACCAATGGTAGCGTCGTTCAGTACGCGGCTAGCTTCATCCCGTTTCCCAGTTTGTTTATGTATTGAAAGACAACAGATTGGTGTACCGGCATCTTCGAGCTCCGTAATACAAGCTCGTGTTTTAAGACGCGGTATGAATGGAGCTGCGAAACGGCAGTTCTGTACCGCACTAACTAATGTGTGCAGTCTGAAATATAACATGTTTCAGTATAGACTATAGAGTAAATCGCGTGGTTTCATGTGCAGTGTTGACATATTGCAGTACCGCCAACTGTACCGACATCGATATTTTTTACGATACGACCGATACAATACGCTTCTGATAGTTTGAATGCAGGTGAGTGAAACTACCATTTATTAATGAATAATGAAATGTAGGTAGGCACATAAATAATCTTGAAAGATTCCTTCTGTGTATATATATGCCGTTGCAGTTAACGTAGAGTTAATTGATGAACTGCAGTTGTTAACGGCAACAAGAATTTATTGGATAATTACTGGGTGGTTTTTCAATAAAAATATTATGACTTATCTATGTGAAGATTTCTTTAGCATCCCGCAATTTTTAATTTTTAATTAAAATACTGCTCATGTTCAATTATAAACAATTACTTTTAATTAACTCCAACTACCTACTCGTTAATTCATACAGTGCGCATTGTACCCAAAACTCTACAATCAACTGTCTGCTATGATGTCATATCAAATTCTCTTATTTATTCAGCACGAAGAATAACTACTCTTAGTATTTCTGAAATGAGTACGTATCTATTTATATTGATATCCATGGATGTTGATATCTATCTGTAAGTATTTATGACTAAACTTCATAAGATATATACTTATTGTTTATAATATCTATATTCCAATTTCTTGTTTTTAATGTTTCTATTTGTCTCATCGCTTCAATTTCTCAAATATTAAGATTTCAGTAAAATCTTAAAAGAATATCATTTTTTTGTTATTGTACTTTAAAAATCAGATGTTAGAGCATGTTTCAATATAAACACAATTTTGAAGTAACTTAATTTTAAGTTGTAAAATTTTAACTAAGATCAGTATCCCCATTCCGACTATAAACTCCCTTTGCCCAAATCACGTCCCACATATCTATGAGCTTAGCATATGCATAGTTATGATGTTCAACTGGTAATAACATACGCATAGAAGCTAAGCTCTAGTTTCTTTATTATGTTACGCCGCTACTAACATCTCTACGAAGCTTTGAACCTATATGAAATTAAGAATATTATACACTGAATACATTTTGTTAAAATTCTGTAAACTTGTATGCGAAATAATTGCGAGAAGCAATCTCATCAAGCAATAATATGCATATTCCCAGCGTCCACTTACCTACTGGCATTATAAGCAAAAGTCCTAAATAATGCTATCAAATAGTTTATACAATTACCTAAAACATATATCTTTTAGAAAACCGTGATTAAAGTAACAATTGTAGGAGAGCGCACGCTGTATTCCCACAGCCGCTGGGCGCAGCCGACTGGCCACGTTACCTTTCTCCCACGGATGACAACCTTGAAATGTGGTGCATTTCCTACTTTATCGTATTTCCCCAATGTACGTACGTGTTTCGGTAGTGAGTGAGATTTGCCAGAACCCATTCCCTCCCCATCTTATCCCAATACATTCCCTAATCTGCAAAGGTAGGCAGCGCATCTAGGGGCGTGCCAACATTTGTCATTCTGGATTGATGTTGGCATGTATCGCAGATGTCTATGGACGACAATATCCACCAGGTGGGCTGTATGTTCGTCTGTCGGCTTTTTCTATAAAACAAATATTAAGAATTATTATTATTTAAGAATTACCATCCATCCGTATCATCTATAATAATAACAACATAATATAAATAAGTTGTTGGTATGGACTTCAGGACTTTGATTAGAATTATCTAACATAACATTTCATTATTTCAAGATTCTGTTTAAATAAAAACATGCTCTGACATCGCACTTTTAAGATGAAGCATTATAAAAAAACATTTTAGTTCATTTATCCACTTTCTTAATCTAACCTTCATCCTTAGGTACATCCTAACTTTCAATCAGCATCTATCATTCATCCTAACCTATATCCACTTTATCGCTCAATGCGGCTATGACCCATATTTTTTCACACGATTTACTATATTCGTACTGTATGTGATAAAAATATATCTTGCTCATACAATGCGCAACGAATTACTCCTACATTCGCGTGAAAATCTTAATTTTGGCACCCTGATGTATCTAAATGTTGGAGAGTCTTTAATCATAATTAATCACTCTCGGATTGTCTTCGTATCGTGGCAAGTAGTGCAAGAAAATCAGTATTAACCCTGACAAAGGTTCTGTTACATGGATATTGCTAAGACACTGAACTTTGTTAATTGTAGTTGTTCATTAGTTCTACATACTTCTATAGCTATTCAAAAGTTCTTATGACTGTAATCAAAAGCAACTATGTGAAGCGCTAGAGACACTGGAATGTAAAGAGTTTCGTTGAAGTGTTGAAATGAATATATTAACAATTTCATTAACTAATGAAAGTACAGAAATATAAATACTTAAGATAAAGATGGAAACTTGTGTAAGGACATATTCATTTTTAATATCGTATGGTTGTATTTACAAGTATATGTCAGCTCGTGGCCAATGATTGGTGAAACCCAGCTGAAAAGTCGAGTAAAATAAAATACATACATCATAAATACATACATAAACGATTTGTACTCCTTTATCATTACAAACCTACTCGTATGTCATTACAAACAACATTCATTACTCGTAAGAATTGTATGAAGACTAAGGATAAGAGATATAACAGTTGGGAGAAATAGTCTCGAATCCAGAGAAGATAACAAATGAATAGTTAATTTAACATTTACTATAAAATCTAATCACGAGTGGTGGCAGGTACCTATTTACTGAATTCAACAAAGCATTTGACGAATGCTTTAGATTTTAAAAATAAACTATGTAAATAACCTAATTTTATCTATGTATGATACAGTTCGTTTATCTAAATCTCTTTAATATTTCACATAGTTTTCCCGAAACACACATGTTAGACGAGTAATATAAACATTGCTACCGAGCGCTTCCCGCCTTTCTCATAGATTGGAATAAACAATTTATACGAGATAAATAGGATAAGGTCAAATCATACACTTAACATCTGTTAGATAAACTGTAGAATCCTGTGGGTTGGATAGCAACCGAATGTTCAAATTTAGCATTTTTTTTAATTAAGGGTTTACGTATTTGAAGAATTAGAAATCTAGAGACGCTTTTAAAGATATTGTTTATAATTCACATTTCCTTTAGCTACTGCGTACAGTGCGGTCTTTAAGACACTTTATACACTGAAGCTAAAACTTGTAGAACGAACTATCTCATGAGCTTTTTTCTTCAAGAAAGCTGTGAGTACGAGTAGGATTCCGCAAAGACGGGAGCACATCTGCATCTCCCTTGATGTTGCACGTAGCGGTAGTCACTATTTGTCATCTGATGGGTCATCCACCAATTTGCCTCTTTTATAATCTATAAGCGTGTCTTTGAATGGTCTGCAGATATAATTTTCAATATGCAACTCGAATTCACGCAGAGATAGCGATAAATGGGGCCCAGTGCGATGGCTTACGATCTGGCAATGACGTTGGGAATTGTCCGGCCTTATCTATCGTTGACCCAACCCTTTTCACTCCCATCCTATACATATATTTAGTTTTATACTGGGCTGATGTTTCAATGTAGTCGCCGTAACGAGTAATGGATAGGTTCGTAGTAAAAACGTTATAACGAACGTTTTGATGACACCGCAAGCGTGGGTTAGCTAAATCACATTTTCATTGAGCTCGAAGCAAAATCTGGTTGTCTAATTTCTCAAGTTTTATAAACTGTTTTAATCATTAAGACAATATAAGAAATTGATTAATCTCAATAAATACATAAACCAGAATTAACATTGTTTAATCTTTGTGTTGGTTGTCATCTCCAAAAATATCAGTAGGTATTATATCATGGCTGATCTATTTCTGAACAATTTAATGGTTCATAATACTATAATTTTATGAGTCAAAGTTACGTTTGTAGTGACGCAATGGCAGATATGTGTGTGGAACTTTTATTTAATTATCATTTTAATGGCACTCATATAAACTATGGAAACAGACGATGGCACATTAGATAGGCCAATATCATTATTGAATACACGCTTATTCGAATTTACGATTGGGTTCATTATTGTAATATTATCACACTAATAGGTATTCAGCTTCGGCTTTGCAATAATGAATTATGTAATACTTAAATAATTTATTTTTCGTTTGCATAATGATACCACTGTTTCAGTTTTGAATATTGTCTGCGTGTTACGTCGGTAAAACTAATCGTAAATTAATACAGAATCAAGTGTCGTTGACGTGAGTCAACTAGTAGAAACACAGTTAGGCTCCTCTGCAACATTTCCAATGTTAAAAAATCAAATAGCGAAGTCTGGTTTATTTAGATATCTAGCTTTGTATAATCTTACCATTTATCTGTTACGATGTTTTTGAAGGTAAAGATGCAAAAACATGGTAAGGGAGAAGGTGTTTTCGAAGGAGGTCACGATTCCCAGCACTGCGTAGAATAACTTGACTTTATTTATAACCAATAGGATTAATCCTAAAAAATATTTCTGTTCGAATTTCTGTATAAAAATATTCATGTTGAAACTATGATAATATTTTAATTTCGAGCCTATATTACAAGAGATGACAATCTACATGACAATCTAAAATACAATTCTAAAATCTTAATAAAGAAACATTCCTTATAATGTTGAAACTTATGTATATGTTCACGTGGTATTGTTAATAACATCCTACAAATCTTACATCGTCCCTCTTCCACTTATCGGCAGCAGACCGACCAACCCTCGCAATATGACCCTCACCCTAGTGATGTCGTGTCTTTGTGTCCATGAGTTGTTTTTGTAATTAAACTTCCCACATATGGTTCATGAGGATAATATTATCTAACCCTTCAATATTTCGAAGTACATTAACATTCATTTTATCATTTAGTTCTAAAAAAATCGTTTAAATAATTATAATATTTCTGATGTGGATCTTAAACTCACTATTCTGTTTCTGAAGCAAATTAAACTGGCGAGCAATAAAATTAGGCTACCTCATAAATACCTATGTCCTTTGTTTTCGTGTGCAGAGAAATGGTTTCCATACGGCATTTTTTATTTTGAAATCTGTTTTTTATAAAAAATCAATCAATTTATTGTTTAACAAATCGATATTTTAATTTTAACATGCAAAAACTAAAAAAAAAACACCAAAAATTGTAAATATGAACATCGGTAAAAAAGGTTGTTATTTTCCTTTTTCCCAAATTTCCACTGTACTAATGAGGGGGTATTGTCTACCCTGACTTTAATAACTCACACTATTCTTTTATTCATTGATTGTAACAGCTTTTTAATAACTGATTGTGGAATATTGGAATACTCTCCTCTATAAGAGCCTTCTTTAACTGTCGCAAATTTTCTGGGGCTAGTTGCTGTTGTCAAATACATCGCTTCTACTTGTCCCAGAAGTGTTCTTTAGGATTAATATCTGGACTGCGCTCTAGCCAGTCCATAACCTGTAATCTAACCTCCTACAAATAATCTCTAAAGCACATTGCATTGTGGGGACGAGCATTATGGGGCATTCATGTGAACCCTACACCAAGAAATCCAGAATTAAGCATCATGTATTCTTCTAAGATGTCGGAGGTGTAAAACGAAGTAGTCCCTCTATCCATAATAACCAGTTCAGTGCGGCCTTATAAACTTATACCTCCCTGGAACTAAACTGAACTACCTTCAAAACTTACTCTTTCCAATATGGCACATTGTGCATACCATTCTCTTGGGCAGCAGTATACTCTTTTGTGCCCATCAGCTCCATGTAGACACATTTGCCACCCATTAGGAAAGAGTATCTGAGTCTATTATACCAAAGTACATTCCGGTGTTCAAGGGCGGGCCTTGCAGCCTTGTGAGCTGCTGTGAGTTTCAGGTCTGTTGCACGTCTGTAAGGTTTCAAATTACGTTCTTTGACCCCTTTTCTTACTATCCATTTACTAAATTAAAAGTAGAATAATACAGCAACATAAAAACAAAGCAATTTTAGAGTATGACTACGCGATGTAACTTTGAACCTCATAGACAAATAATCATGGAACCTTAGATTTTTGTTTAAATTACGTTTGACAGCTTTATAATTGTTTTTCTTGAACCCTATGCTATCGATAAACATTGTGATCTTGTATTATTAAACTTCTAATTAAAATTTGAGTATAAAAATCAATATGTATAATAAATAAAATAATGTATTACGTATGGCGCATTTTTATAGATGACCTAATTGTATTGCTCGCCAGTGTATATTGTGAAAAATTATGAAGGAACAAATGAATATTTTCAAGTAATTGTAACTTACATCAAAACAGATAAAGTTAGTTGCCCGTAAACCTTAATGACATTTTTTTTTGTTATATGCCGTGCTATCGTCAATATTGTCAGACATAGTTGCAAAACCATGAAACACTGACCCCAAGAGCAAATAAAAATACTTGTGTACCTATCTAAGCAAAGGGACCTTCGGTACGCCCCACCTCTCGTATTTCCCCTTAGAAACGTAAGAGTTAGCTTTACTATCTCAGTTTTATTGGTCGTATGTTCTCCTATATCGCAAAGATCTCACATCGGAGTTTCCTTTGATTGTCAATTCTTATTACAATTTCATTGTCCGCTTTTTATAGCGACTTCTTCTTTACGTGCAATTGCTATCTGCAGTAAGATTAATTTATTTATCCAGTAAGCTTTAAATTGTTCTCTTGATTTTTTTTTTTCTATGTAAAACTGGAATCATCACACCGATTCTAACAAATCCTATAATAATACTTTTATTGAATTGAATTAAGGTTTCATATTTTAATACCTTTTAAGACAATTTCCACAACAAGGCGAAAGAATTTATCACAATGGTTTCCATAAAAACCTCTAAAATATTATTCACATTAAAAGGATATCTGTAAAGCGCGAGCCAAAAAAGGATTTGGCGGAGTTCCAATGAAAATTCTGGCTTTGAAACACCCATTGCGTAATCAATAACCGTCTGTGAAGTAAAAATATAAAGCAGTACAATATGTTGTATGTACTCGTAGTGACCTAATTTATAGTTCTCTTCTGCTCTAACGAATATGTTAAATACGATAGAATTTAATATATTTTGTTATCAGCAAATAATGGCTTTGGGTGGTCTTCGTCTGATGAAGTAGGTACCTATGTTTTCTGTTCGTATATTCTTTTGGGTTTCGCTTTCCAGTTTTGTATTCCAGCCGCTCTATATGTTATATCTTGATACGATCTTCTCCTGATTAAGTTACTGCCAGCAGACTTCTTCAGTTTTCCAATTCTCGTGACCGAATAAATGTGTATTTTAATATAATTCATAATATTAATTATATAAGTAGGTTTATAGGATGGAAAATGAATTTTATACAAAAGTTATGAAATATAGGATTACGTTGAAAGTTGTTGTCGCCTTCGGTTAGAATGGTAGCTTTGATTTGCCGAAATTATTCCTAGAAATGCATATGTTTAATGAAAATAAGTACCTATGTCCACTTAGACATTTGTCATTTTAATCAAACTTCAAAATACTCATATAAAGTAGGTATCTATTGAAGTCCCATTCTTATTAAAATGGCTGTCTTTGTCAGGATAAAGTCAGCTAATTTAACAAGAACATCTTCAATACTAAGGAATGCAGATCTGTGATGATATTTGTACTTCATATTATCTATTATATAAAGAACAAAGCAGTCCTTGTTGATTCAGCATTCAGTTAGAATACGGCGAAGTATATTTAGGTTATTGACCAGTATAATCTTCACAAAGTGCCCTTTGATGGCGTCTGCGTGCTGGGGCTTCGTTACACTTCAAAAAGACCATGTTGATCCGTCTGACGGCTAATAATATTACTTACAGCTTACTGTCTTAGGTGGTTACATACATATAGACCGTACATAAGTAGGTATTTAAATTCATTCTATGCCAGGTTATTGGATTAATTCATTCAACTCTTACTTATCTTACTCGCAAGTAGACACTTGCGAGTAAGTAAAGAAGGCAATATGAGTATTATACGAGTATATATGATACACTTAAATATTCAAGGACGAGCGTGCGAAGGGGACTGGCCGAGTTATCCTAACCTCACAGAAGACTAATATAAAATGTACCACGTCCTTGTTTCGAAAGTGATTGAAATATAACCGTAACCAGCCTTTTTATTTTCCACTGTTGGACACGAGCTTCCACGAGAACATTGCCTTGTGCACCAGGAATGTATGGCCTTTAAACGGAACGCTAGCCAAGCAAATTGACGAATCCACTCTTTTAGAGATGATGTAGTTCATGAAGGCTCATGGTAGCAGCTTTGTTATCCATTAGTCGCCTTTTACGACACACACCGCAAGATATTAGCTAGTGCTTATGTATATTCGTGTGGTGTCTGCCGACTTTAGAGTGAGATATTGCCAAAACCCATTCACATACATACTATACCATCCTATCGAGTGGAGAGTATTATGATATAAGAGACGTCTCTTGTTAGTGTGTATTTCCTACTTCCTATCCCGTCCACCATAATATAGTCGCTACCACAAGCGCTGGGGAACTACCCTACCTCTCAAAGAGTGGACTCGCCAACCCGTTTAGCCACGCGTTTTAAGGCCATATAGGTATCGCTTATGCACAAGACAATATGCATGAGGAAGCCTATGCCCTACAGTGGATACTGAAAGGGCTGATTACATTGCATCCCATCCACTTCACTCCCATTGAGTACAGAGTATCCTAGAATAAAGGACCCTCCTCTCATTATACTCTTTTCTCCCCATACTATTCCCCATACTCTTTAACATCTCCCAACTCCCAAAAAACTAGTAGAATGTTCTTTTCTCATTAAACTTCACCTTCTCTATTCTTCTATTTTAGTATTTTTCCAAATAAGCTCCTAAATATCTAAAGTTAGACAGGGTGTATCTAGGAACACGCCAACGTTTATCTTTCTTCACTGATGTTGACATATATATACTCGTATATAAATATTAGAATTTCTGTACTAATACTTAATTTGACCATTTATTGCTGTACATTATGCGTGTACTAAATATGAAGCCATATTAAAATAAAATCATATAATAAAAAACAATATCCGCCTCCAGAAACTCTTATTATATCACTGCCAAGTTTCAGGAGTTTCTTAAAAAAAGCCCACGTTTTTGAGCAATTTATCAATGAAGGAATCCTGTCCGCTACGTACGAAAGTTTGTTGAAGTCCGTTTCATTTATTTGCTTTGGTACCTCGCCGGAGGGCAAAACAAAATAACTCAGTAATGAATCAAAATGAACCTTAACAAACAAGACTAACTTCATTATAGAATTTCTGTTGTTGGACTATTGATGGCGCTTTTGTATTCGGCAACAATCATCTAAAGTTGTATTTAAAACAAAGCGATGGTATTTCTTCTTAATTAAAAATGGACGAGATATCAACCGTGTTGATTAAACATGTAAAAGTATCATTTTCTTATATAGAAAGAAGATGGCAGATGAACAGACAGTCCACATGGTGGTAAGTGGATACTGTTGTCCTGCGACATCCCCGATTAATGCCAACTTTAGTCCAGAATGACAAACATTGGTACGTTCTTGGGTGCACTACCTACTCGTACCTTTGTTAATTTGGGTAAGAGGCGACTAAGAGATAACAAAGCCGCTATCCAAGCCTTGAGGAACTACACCACCTCTTGCCAACCTGCTTGATCACGTGACGTTTTAAAGCGATACATCCCCCATGCAGGACACAGTGTGCGTGAGGAGGCCGCTGTGCACAGTTGACAAACAAAAGGTCAGATTACGCTAATTAGTATTTAAATGGTAAGCTCTGCTTGTCTGCTTCTAAGAGATATATGTCACTAACAATATGAAACTTGTTATAATCTACTAGTGAAAAAACTGTAATGTAATATTTGTTATGTAACATAACATAACAACATATGTAACATAAACAAATATTACAGTTCGTAACGTTCGTTAATATGTTGCGTCTGGACTAGTGAAGTTTAGTGAAGTTTAAAACAGTAGATGTGCGAGAATTGATGGCAGGTTGGCTGACGTGGCGTCTCTATTACTGAAGTTTTAGCAGTCCTGGGTAACGTTGTACATACAACTTTGTAACTATGTGATATGTTTCAATTCCATTTTAGAAATAATTTTAGGGCTTATTTATTCTAATTCATTTCTTTTTTATTTACGGAACATAAGTACATAACAATAATTGAATAGTCCTCTTATAGAAGTTGCTATATTGTCAAAACTAGGGACAAAAAAATGAAAAAGGAATCAATTAAATTGAA
Source organism: Sesia apiformis (assembly GCA_914767545.1). Taxonomy (NCBI): domain Eukaryota; kingdom Metazoa; phylum Arthropoda; class Insecta; order Lepidoptera; family Sesiidae; genus Sesia; species Sesia apiformis. The sequence continues at coordinate 11,565,896 of OU611953.1, forward strand.
ATCTATGGTTACAAGTTCAGGAATTAAATAAAAATAGTTCATATTTCTAGCGTTTTTTCATCAGTGATTCAATTTCATCACCTGCCCACACTGAACTTGTTTTTGTTGATTAAGTTTCGTACACACTATACTAACAATATCAACACACACACGCGAGTTTTGAAAACGCATGTACTTTTCTGGGTTTGCAAAGTTCAATCGCTGGGTCCCATGTACGTGCCAACTTAAATCCATCCTCGAGATTGAAATTTCGGTATTTTTTAATTTCTATTGCTTCTCAGACCAAACGCGGTATGTTCAGTTAAAGTTCAGTGTTCAGTTCAGCGTTCAGTTTAAATTACTTTTGGTTTGTGTAATTCAATCCAATGATTGGTTCTTGCCTCTAATACGTGCTCTGCTGTTGCCGACTTGTGTGGGTTATTATTTTTCACGTCGGTTATGTGTTCCTTTTACGGCTTGATAGGGTTTGCCCAATGTATCAGCTTCTACAGCTACAATTCACTATACTTTACATACTTTACTATACTTTACATAACAATTTACTTTACTATACTTTACATAATGTTCAACCACGATAACAAAAGTTTTAAATCTTAAATACTTAAATTGGCTAGGCACATCTCGAAGATATATCAAGTTGAGTAAGACAAATATTTAAAGTCTTTTAATTACGATAGCAAATACTAGCAAACGAGAATCGTAACTTTTCCTGGGATTGAAATTAAAAGCAGCGTTAGCGTAAAAGGAAAGCTTGGCATTGCGTACGATAGTTTGCTCATACCATTGCAGTGACCTAAATACCCGTTGCAGCCATACTACGCTATCCCTTATTACAGAGATTAAAAACATTTCATACATATGGAGGGCGATATAAATAACTTGTGCTAGTAGGTTGGTATGTGAGGTATGTGTTGGTAGCGCTGGAAGTTATGATAATCGTAATATAAACAAATGAGTATTTACATTACATATTGACTGGACATAGAGATTCGCCTCTTTTTTCGGTTTTGCTTTCGTTAACTAATGACAGTAAATGTATTCTTAATTTCTCACGATAGATATAAATAAATCTTTATATGTTTCCTCACTAATGCCGTGTTTGATATTACTGAGGAAACATATTCTTGCCAATTTTTTGTGTTATATTTTTAACAGATAACTTCATGTCATTTTGTATTTTTCAAGATAGTATACTGTTCGTTGCGCGAGATAATGGCCAACATTGTCTATCTATAGTCTGTCAGGGCAGTCAACTAGGCAGTGACAAGAAACAGTACATGGATGAAAACAAAAGGTTTCATAATATAACTGATTTTATTACTTATAACCAGATTTCACTACATAAAAAACTTAAAATACTCACTTGAATATTTACTACAGACCGGTTAGAAATTTGCGAAAAGTTGAGAGTTTAAGAAAGATTGTCACTTCCATAGTGCTTAGTGTCAACGAGGAATCTTCCCACGCTTCTTGCAAGTAGCTATTACTTAGTAAGCGACTTAGCTGTTTTCAAGTTTACCATTCAATGAGAAAAGGTGTTGTCATTATCTATATTTTATGGTCCCGTCCGGAACGCACTAGGTTCTCGGGTCGCAGGTGATTTATGGAGGATTGTCGGCAGAGCGTTATGTAACCTGTACGTGGTATATTTTGGCTTGATTACTACTCGTTTAGAAACTATAGCTAGAGGTACTCGTGAAGTTTTTATAATATAAACTCAGCTTTTGATGGGGCTGAGAGGAACGTTTTATTTTTACATTTCTGGGTGGACAACAGTGATGGTGGTGGGGCAAAATGTGGAGGACAAGAATAATATTTAATTATAATTCCTGTTAGCCTAGCCATCCCGCAGTTTTTGGGGTTGCCAAGAGGAAAATTTTATTTTCGCATTATATTTGTTCACCCTATGGGGACAACAAGTGGCGGGACACAGGAACTTGGGGTAGACAACAGAAACAATCCAATTCGCCTAAAGGTAACAGTAACACTTAATCCATCGAGACCACTAATGATATTCGGCTCTTACTGTCCTTAAATAAAATTCTGTATAATTTTATACAGATAATATATTTGAAGTCGTTTTAAATTGATACCTCATTCTCGTCATGAGGTGAAAATCAAAATTAAATATAATAATATATCAGGCTAAGAAAAATAAAATTAATTATTGCAGTGTAAAACTTTCGCATGAACGGTTTCTTCACCTCTTAAATCTTAAGTTAGTGGCTCACTTAAGAGGTGGAGAGAATAACATAAAATGGGAAAGCTTAGTAGATTTCCTACTTTATGATATAACCCTATGTCGAGAAAAAGCAGTTGACAGGAATCAGAGCACTGTGCTGGTGTTAATGAAGTGCAATTTATATTATTAATTCAGCATATTTTTTTAACAACGAATTAAATTTAGTACATTAGATTAGTTATAGAAAATTTAAATAAAGTAAAAAATGTGGAATTAGAGGCTCAAAAATGTTGATCGCGAGTGGTGTTGATCAGTGGTGTTATTTCTGGTTAACAAACAGGCTGTGTCCGAACTATTCCCGAAGCCTGAAACCATACATTATGATTCTGAGTTTGTTGACATGAACATTTTACGAATATTGTTTTGCGAAAAATTTAAGCTTTTTAAGTTAAAACCAACCTGGCAGTCTACGGTTGGAAATACGGAGATGGCCGATCAGCATTATTTGACTAGTAGTACTATATAAGCGTGTGGCGTGTGGTGGTCGGTCGACTTTAGAATAGCACCACCCCATCTCCCCCCGCGGGTGCCGGTGTCGTAAAACGCGACTAAGGGATAACAAAGTGGCTACTACAAGCCCTGAGGAACTACGCCAGCTGTACAAGAGCGGGCTCGCCAACCCCAAGCAGGTTGGCGAGTCCACGGCCAGGTATGCCATTTTAAGGCCATACATCCGTCATGCACGAGACAATGTGCATGAGGAGGCCCATGTGCAGCAGTGAATACTGAAATGGTTGTCACCGACTCGCGATCCCGCGGTATCCCCCCAATACAACGCCCTAAGCCGAGGTCCGTTCCTTCCACCGGTTTACCACCGGGAGATCCTTAGGCTCGTTTCATTTTGTTCCTGGCTGAGCACCTTCTGCGCTCGCCCTAAATTAAACACGACCGGTGACTCTTGAAAGGCCACTAAGGCCACAAGAATTTAGCCATTTCGAAAAAAAAAAGGGTACTTAAATGGCTGGGTGCATTGGATTGCATCATTCGTTCCATACACTGCAACGACTTTTTTCAAAAAATATTTCCGGACACATGGTTTTAACTATAAGTATCTACAATAACTATAAGCTCCGAAGAGATGGTATATAATCTCTAAAAGAGTTGACCAACCCGCTTGGCCAACGTGGCGTTCTAAGGCCTATGTTGAGGAGGCCTGTCTCGAGTAGTAGACGACAAAACGGTTACCTTCATGCAAATTTGCTAAAGCCCAAATATTTTTTTTTTCCAAAAAATACTTAAAATTATATGTCACTTAAGAATAAGCAGAATCGAAACAAGTGTTTGAGAAAGGTTAGATCGACCCGTATATGACAATTACGAGTAAGCGTGATACAGCCTGGTTCCCCTTGCTTTGTTGTGTGTATAAATAAAATATTATGTTTGTAGCGACACTGTTCTGCGGTTGCTGTGCAATATTACGTATGTGTGGAGTCCCTGGCCTATATTCGAGCAGCAATAAGCGGGATTGAATAAGGCGCCTCATATAAATCAACCTGACAACGACGACTTAACCGCAACCTCCTCGATCCGCGCTATTGCTATTTGAAAGCGTATATTAAATTGTGGCATTTGTATGGGGAATTTAATGACGTTTACTGACAATTTAAATAGATATTTTATGGATTTTAATGGTAGTACGAAACGTGCCGCCCGGGACATCAAGCATGGTGATTTCTTCCATATTGTCTTTGCGTTAATGCAGCAAGACTTGCTATTTTTGTTGATGTACTATTGTCGAAACAAATTAATCACATATTTACGGTTACAAGTTACAACTATCTGAGGATATCTTATAATTATATTATAATTTGAAAAGTTACAGCTAAATTTAACCTAAATTTTTCACTTCCGCAGAAACTCAAAAAACCGACTTATGTCACAAATCAGAAATCAATAATACCTACACGTATAGTTTTTAAAGGCATTGTGTTATCAGTGGTATAAAACTATTCAACGGTTTGAGATTAAAGATAAGGCGGGCTTTTGAAATACCGAAACAGCTTTTCACAATGTTTCATATATATATACATCTAATACACCGTTGAGTCCTTAGGAAACGCAGTGAGGTAACACAAAGTGAAATGAGTAAATTGGCTTTCAGTATTACTAGTATTATATTAACTAACGGTTATATTGGTACTGCTATTGAAAATTTATGACGATCACTAAGTCCAGAGTCCAGGACCACAGCTCTGTCAGGGTTAAAGTTACAAAAAGAAGGTTCTGCAGGTTTCTAAAACATACACGTATGTTTATAATACTTATTAGATTTTAATTCAAATTCAAAACTTGTTAACGGTATTAAACCGAATATTAAAATATACTTTCCTGTCATATTAATCATAGATTAAATAAAGTACTGATATAAGGTTTTCTTTTATACTCCATGGCTAAAATTTCAGGAGATATTTTGCAGTACTCAGAAGACGACCCTCGTAAAATGAATACAGAAAGCGGAAAGTACTTAGGTACGGCATATTTGTCTTTTAATAACCTTAAAATATATAAACTCCAAACAACGAAGAAAAGGGATAAACCCACTCCCTTAATAGCGGGCCCTTTACGAAAACACTAGGTGAGCCGTCGAAGTAATAAAATACCAAATTCTTAGACAGTTCTGACCATTTCAGTGACAATTAAATACAACCTTATGTTTTCGAATTAGAGTTTACATTTCAGTATTTTCCAGGAATGTTTATAACTTTCTGCGGCCCAAGGGTAAGGGTCAATTTAATTAATTACAAGAACCGCGACATGCGCCCCTATTAAACCTTTGTTACGCCCTATTATTTTACTTCTTACGACCAATAGGTACTTATGGTTATTGCTCTTTTACGAGGTGGATAGCAGTGGATAGGCACCTAATATTGATTGAGACATCTATCATTCTGTTTGTTTGGGCGGACGGGGCTTGATGAATTAATTTGATCGTTTTACGTGAAAGGAATCTTGTTGGGAAGAAATGCTTCTTAAAGAAATCAGAATAAAATTTTGGAAAAACATCTTTAACATTGAAAACATTTGAAAGGCACCTATGCCTTCAAATGTTTTTTAATTCATGGTTATTATAATAACAAAAATAATTAAATTAGACAGTTATTATCTCCGCTTGTTAATAGGACCTTCCCTCTGCGACGCGTTTACGAATCATGAAAATGACGAGGAATTTTTAAAATTTTCAGTCTTACGTCAATCACCTTAGCGTAGGAGAGACGATGTGTTATAACCGTGCGTAATGTTGCTGTTATATTTAACCTTCGATTAACTAAATGCAGGATGAGTCAGTCACAGTCTGATCTATTAAAAGCTAGCAACGTCTTTGTACTGACACTTGGCTTGACGTCTATCCACGTCTATAAACGTATCCATCAATCTATGGACGTTTGGAATCAGGTAACGCGGTGGCTTCAGAGAATTTATTTGTGTTGACGTCGCTGGCGACCCCGATGAGATCAAACCGCAATATTGATTGTTTCATTAGCTGCTCCATTCCAATGAGAAGAAAGTTACAAAACTTTATTTGAATAAGAAATGTAACCTAATTTTATTCAAAGTATACTCGTAGTTTCTTAAATAACTACATAAAAACAATTTTTATTTATTTTTTTAAATTCACATAAATATAGTACCTATTGTCCAAAATACGGACTTAATACCGTATGGCATTCTCTAACAGTCAACCTTTGGGCGAACAGAGAAACACAAAAGGGGTTCATTAAAATAATAATAAATATTTATTGGGAATTAAACCTTATATACATACATATACGTACCTACATAGCAATATAACGGCAAGTTACTAAACAATAACAATTACACTAAACAATTAAGTTCATTTAACTCTAAATAAATTAAAAAATAATCTAAACACGAGTAAATACGAGTTTATATGTACAAGTAAAACAAGTAAAAAAGAAAACACTTTTGATATTTTTTATTATAATACACACATTACTTATAAAAAAAAAAATATCTTTATAGGACGAAGGCGGCAGACAAGCTTATGTGAAGACATTCACGACATATTGTAGTTTTGTTAAGATTTTCTGTATTTTAGGTAAATAATCGTACTTGCATTTAATATACAATATTCGTATAGCCTATAGATCCATACTAAAAATGTGTGAATTGAGTTCTGCAAAGTCGGTAACGCACCCGTATCTCACTGGGTGTATCAAGTGTCGCTGGGCGGCTCTGACCAGTTTACCAATAGTCCGCTTTCATCGGTTCTCTATTAAAAAATGTAAGTTATGTTAGTTTCCAACACTAATTTCAAATTTACCACGTTTTTTGTATACTTATATTATAATTTACGTTCCCGAAGTTCATTACAGAATTCCTTTCCATGTTCCGTAAGCTGAGAAAAATAACATTTTAATTTAATAAGTAAAATTTTTCCTCGAGCTCTTCCGATGTGATCATTAATCATCAAAATTGACATTTTCATCAGATACCTAGTGAAGTAACTTGAAATTACATCCGCTTTGAACGAGAGGCTGCAGGTGACACTTTGGTAACGATTCATTCTCGCAAATAAAGTACGGTAACGCATAATACTCGCATAATGTTGTTACATAAGGCCCCGTCTATTCCCGATAGGGACAAAAAAAATCTACTCATTGAACCTGACGTCCCTACTTCTTTTATTTGTATTTATAAATAAGTAATAATTAAAATGGTCTAAAATAGATAGGTCTAAATGGCGAACAATGGGGGAGGCCTATGTCCAGCAGTGGACGTCCAAGGGCTGAGATGATGAATAATTAAAACATGAGCAGCAGAAAAATAATTAAATGAGCAGCATAATATAGGTACTGAATGGGCAGCAAATCGATGGTAACAAATTTAAAGGTGAACTCACCTTAGGTCTTAGGTTTAGGTTCTCTGGTGACAATAAATAAATAGGATATTTATGTTATTCGTTTAAACACAAGCCCTTAGAAGTCATTGGTAATGAAAATTCCACTTAAAACATAGATAGTAAAATTAGTTATGATGCGTTTAGCTAGATCCGCGCGAATCCTGACTCACTGCAAAGTATTTATTCTGTGATACCAAACAGCATTCTCCTCTAGGATTACGAATAAGAAGTACTCTTTCGCTACCGTTGCGGTGACGTTGCCTTAATTTGCTATTTTTTTTTATAGAAAGTAGATGGCAAACGAGCATACAGTCCACCTGGTGGTAGGTGGTACTGTCGCCCATAGACATCCGCGATACATGCCAACATTAGTCCAAAATGACAAACTTGGGCACGACCCCGGATGCGCTGCCTACCTTTGTTGATGAAAGAATGGATTTGGAGAAAGGGTTGGGGACGTGGGAAGGGATAGGATGGGAATGCGCTCTGGCATATCCCACTCACTACCGAAACACGAGAGGAGTAACGAGGCCAGTCGAGTGCGCCCAGCGGCTGTTAGATTGCAGCGTGCACTCTCCCCCTCCGAAAATGTTGTTGACATGGATTCTTTTCAAATCCCATTTTTAGCAAAAGTATTAGTTTTTAGTTTCCAGAAGTGTGATATAATGTCCATATTTTGAATATTTCTTTCCAAATTCCCTTCTATTACCTATCCCAAAACCTTGCACGAATAACAATTGCAGTGTTATTTGTGACAAGTATAACAACATAATACATACATACTGCGCTACAACATTTTGTGAATACCCGTACGGATCCCGTAAGGTGAGTGAGGAGGGCTTGATTCAGTTGTCAGAGGCACGCTTCCGCCATATTGACAGCTGCTCGCTCGCCGCCACGTGTCACTCGATGAATAGCGTGTAGAGTTAATTTTAATTGAATAACGTGTACAGGAGAGAAATGGAGCGAAAAAATGAGTTACGAAGTAATCTTAAAATTGTAGATACTTTCCTTTGGGTTGTCAGAAAGTTGAGAGTTAAAATCGTTATTCGTTTTTTTCACCAGTTGTGAAGATGAAATGGACAATGGTCTAAGTTTGAGATAAAAATACTAGAGTATTTTTCAGTTGTGGCTTTGGTCTGACCAAAGATCGGCAGAACATTCAAATTCTACTTTAGTTACGTATTTCAGAGATCTGGGAGTAGTTCAGCCTTTAGGTTAATCAGTTATCGTCAGGTCATCAGCACAGTTGAAGTATTGAAAGGGTCGGCCGGCTTTAGAATAGCACCAGGTCACTCAATCTCTTCTTGTGGAAGTGGTAAAAGGCGACTAAGGGATAACAAAGCCGCTACCACAAGCTGTGAAACTCCACCTCTAAAAGAGGTGCACTCACCAACCCGCGTGGCCAGTGTAGCATTTTAAGGCATACATCGATCGTGCACTCTTGCACGCAGAGGTCCAATTTGCTCGTGGGGTGTAAGAGGGCTCACCTACCATCTTCAGAGCCTAAGCTAACCTCACCTGCTCTTGGAGCACCCTGCTGTTAACTAACGAGGCAATGGCGTTCCCTTTTAGGGTGGGAGGTTTATCCGTGGGCATAGCTACCACCCTTTCGTCGGAGTCCGCCGATATAATGTTGCTGTATTAGCCGTGAAGCCCGCATTGTGTTTCGGCGGTGCGCGGACGAAGCCGTCCCGAGGAAGAAATTGTTGCATGTGAAAAGGTGGACCAGCGGTTGCGGGGAACTACAGGCGCATGAGCGTGACATGATTGTGAGAGGATCAAGGAGACTTGGTGAAACGGTTGTTCGCTGGCTTTCGCGGTTTGTCAGGGGCCCGAACCCGGAGATCTCTCTTTAATCTCCACCCGAGGCTGCCCCGCCGCACACGAAATGTCCCTTGGGGGTAGCAGTTGTGCCGGAGGAGACCGGAGTGAAACCCGACTGCTGCCGACGAAGGAGGGACCCTTCCGTATCCCGCGCCAACAAGTGACACAACATTTGTGGCCTGGTTTTTCTCTGCTAAGTGCTTTTTCTTTTGATCTACAAGAAACCATCTTTCTCTCTGTCCCCCCTTTTTTTCTACTCACATTGAAATTTTAATGACCAACAAAAGAAAAAGTTTAATAAGCACTCAGCGGCTCATCCCTTAAGTTCCACATCACAAATGGACTTCTGGAACATCAGAGGGATGCATAGTACCATCGATGCCGTGCACTACCACGTTGAGATGGCATAGCCGGCTTTACTTTTCTTGACGGAGACACAAATATCCTTCCTGGCGGATACATCATATCTTCATTACCCCGGTTACAAACTGTAGCACTGTTTTGTGCCATGTACTAGGGTATGCATGTATGTCCGGGAGGATATCTGTTGTAACCGCCTCAGCCATTTTGTAGACGGGGACCTGCCGATTCTCTGGGCGCGTATCGACTACGGAGGTTCCACTAAAATCTACGCTTGCCTTTACAGGTCCCATGACGGTGATACTAATGACTCGCTTTTTTGAGCGGCCACAAGACACAACTGATAATAGCGTACTCGAGCAGTTCTCCTGCGCGGAAGTGATAGTCCTCGGTGATTTCAACGCTCACCACGAAGAGTGGTTGGGATCCCGAACTATCGGTCGAGCGCAGGGAGAGCAGCCTATAACTTTGCCTATGGTTTCTCACAGTTGAAGTCCTCACCCACGAGGACTGGACCTTCACTTACTGGACCTTCTGCTGGCTACGCAGCCAAATTACTACAATGTATTTGCTGATGCTCCGTTGGGATCATCCGACCATTGTATCGTTCGAACTGCTGTGCCAGCTAAGAAATCCATGCTGACTCATTCACAGGAAACACGCAACGTCTGGCACTACAAGTCAGCAGTTTGGGATAGGTTCTATTTCTCGTCGGGAGATCCGGATACCTGTGCAAACTACGTTCCCGAGTTGGCGTTGTAGGGCATGGAATGTTATATTCCTTGTTCCGTGATACCCGTAGGTGGACGGAGTCAACCTTGGTTTAATCAGTCATGCAGGTAGGCCCGTAATAACAAATGGGCTGCATACAGAGCCTGGGCCAAAGCACAGGAATCTGAAAATCCGAATGCCACCAACTTGAGGAAGAAATTTAACGCTGCCTCGAGGTATTCTAAGAGGATCACTGGGAACGCTAAGAATGAGCACATCCGTACAATTGGCAATCGACTAGCAAGCTATCCTTTTGGAAGCCGAGCTTTCTGGTCGCTCGCCAAGGTTGCTGAGGGTAACTTCTGTCAGTTGTCCCTCCCACCACTGAGGAAACCCGAAGGCTCACTAGCCCATGGGGCGAAGGAGACAGCCAACCTCCTGGGCTATCTCTTTGCATCAAACTCGATTAGCGACCGTGAATATGGATTTCACCATAATCGCTCGGCTGGTGATCTTTTAGTGTATTTAACCCACCGCCGAGCTCACGCTATTGACAGTAGAGGCGAGGCTCAAGCTGTTGGCCTAGACTTTAGACATTGCGAAAGCTTTTGACCGGATATAGCACAAATCGCTGCTTTCCATGCTACCACCTTTCGGGATACCCGAGGGATTATGCGAATGGGTTGCTAGTTTCCTAACTGGACGGAGCATCAGAGTCGTTATCGATAGTAGCTGCTCCGCCACCATGTCTATTATGCTAGCGTCCCGCAGGACTCTGTGCTATCCCCAATTCTGTTTCTTCTGCATACATCAATGATGTGTTGCAAACTGGTGACATAGCACTGGGGATGCTATATACAGAGGCCGCGCCAACATCCCTCAGGTCAAAGTGGAAGAGTTTAGGTTTGCGTCTGAAATCGAAGACGCTTTATATGAAGTCGGGCTAAAAAGCCCCTTTTGTCGTAGCACCTTGTTTTCAGACCATACCTTTTAAAATATCGGAGAGCATCGAGATCCTTGGTGTCGACATTTTCAGCAAATTTATTCAACATTTTCATTTTAGGGGTCATCTGGAAGATAAGGTCAAAATGGCCTCCAAAAAGCTCGATGGGCTGAACAGAGCGAAGCGGTACTTCACCCCTGAGCAACTTCTGACGTTCTACAAAGCTCATGTTAGGCCCCATATGGAGAACTGCTCACGTCTCTGGGTCGGCGTACTAAAATATCAATTGGACCCATTTGACATAAAGATGTGCTGTTCGAATTGTCGATGATCTCACTCTCACTGGCGGTTTAGAACCCCTCAGCATGCGGAGAGACGTTGCGTCTTTCTGTGTGTTCCACCGATTGTACAAGTGGGAAAAACAAATTGTACAATTGTACTGAGGAATATAATTCCCACTTCGGGTTTCTATAACCGTACCTCCCGCCACAGAAGTGCAGTGCATTCGCATTTCCTCGATACAGAAATGTCGCGTACTGTTGGGTCCAAAAACCATTTTATACCGCGAACCCGCAGCTTGTGGAACGAACTGCCTCAAGAGGTCTTTCCATTACGCTACGATATGGGGTTCTTCAAGAAAGTTGTGAATAGGGTTTTGTATGTTCGGCGGCGTACCCGCATACCTCCTGGTGTTGCAGATGTCCCATGGGCGGCGGTAACACTTACCATCACTTGGCACCGCTTGCCCGTCCGTCTACTTCCCCATAAAAAAAAGTCTCCACCAGTGGATCATACAATGGCTGGTTATTACTACAGTAGCCCAGACATAAACAACAAAGGCATTTTGATTACAATCATTTAAAAAATATCTTACCTTCCATAGGATCTTTGTTAACGGTAAAATTAACGTAAGGTAAAACGGAAATCCGGAGATATGATGTATTTTGTTCCTGCCGGTCAGTGCAAACAACCCCTATCATTCGCGTTATATTGGTTGCGAACTCCCTATAAATAGACCCGGAATTACTGACGCTAATAGGTTTTGGAGATCGGTTATTTACAGGTGGCATTTTCCCAACTCCAGGATTATTGTTCCAATTAAAATATATAATGTATTTCTTCACAAGAATAAGAAGGATGTTCTTAATGATGAGAAAAATCTCACTAATATATTATATCAGAGTACAATCACCTGCCAGGCAGTGCAATTCTAGATAAAAAAGTGTAATATAGAGTCACTTGTATTTGTTTAGGGAAATAAAATCAATTTGAGAAGATAATAATTATTCCCTGCTGTGTTGTTAGAACAATAATAAATAAAAATGGTATAACAAAAATATTACTAAATAGGTCTTAGAAATTTCTACAGTGAGCGTTATGCGATCTTTAGAAAATCCGTAAATTGCATTGTAAAAAGTAATGTTCGCCATTTAGCAACAGTAAGAGTAAGTAAATAAGAGTAAGTTAAAGTAACTAAATAAGAGTACATTGAATCTTCGAATATGGCTTTTATACTAGAAAACTCGAAGTTCAACATAAAATAAGTAGTTCTATAATACTTATTTTATGTTGAACTTCGAATTTTCTAGTATAAAAGCCATATTCGGAGGTTCAATGTACTCTTATTTAGTTTGTACTTTTTGGTCGGTAGTTCGCACAGAATATATGAAAATTACATGTCTGTGGTAACTCATTACTATCACGTCATAAGACTATCAATGGTTACATTTTACACATTTTTCTAGAACTTGTCTAGATATGATAAGTACCTATTTTTCTGAAATGTAGAAATTTTTGTTGTGAAGTCGGGTACTATTGTCTGCCAAATTGGATTGATATGACCTACAAAATTCCCAGGATCATAAAGAATTTAACTACACCTCACTTTCTAAAATTGGTTAAGTAAATTAGGTAAGAACATATCTATCTACATACGTAAGCGTTAAAATCAGCCTCCTTTTATTCCGCCGTAGTCGGATAAAAATTGCCTTCAGTAGAAAATAGCTATAAAAATACGGAACCGAATACGAGTACTGACATGAATACAACAGTCAAAAACAAAGTTCCACTTTTCATACCTAAATGGCGCCTTTGTGGGGCAATATCAACTTCATATCACTTGATTCACTTGAATTCATTTTGGGAAAGGATCTGTGGTGTAGGAATAATGGCAGTTCACAGTTTGACCGCACGTTTTCGTTCAATTTGTTATGTAAAAAACTTCACATTTCATGTTTTATAATATGAGTAGGTATGCATATACTTTTGTATCATAATTCATAAGTAATGTAGTGATTAAGTTGTCAGCGACTTGGCTAACTGGCGCGATTGAATTGTTCCAACGTGATCTTGCTTCGCTGGCTTAGCGATCAGAAGTACTGAGCAGAAGACTCCATCCCGCTATTGCCACTTAATATATAGTGTATACATTTCTATATAGATATAGAAATATATAGATTCTATATAGACAGGGATGTATAGGTATATACTCGTACTTAGTTGTCACAAACACGTTTTTATTCCGTTAAAATAAAGATTTTCAATGGTAGCTTAAGACTTTTCAGTGTACTTAAGCAAAACAAAATTTAAGATGTAGCATACGATGTTGCCATTCTGTAAAATAACTTATTCTATACTTTAAGAATACATAGATGAGTATGTAAATGTAGAAGTATTTTGTGCAGTATCCATATCAAATGTTTATGGTTGAAACAATGATTCCTTTCACAAATGTCTTCCTCGTTCATTCAGTTGAATAATACTCGTAGAACTGAAACTGGCAGTGGGCGGACCCGTAGACAATATAAAATTGTTGTTGAGTACAGGATTTTTTTGGAAATAAAGATACCAGGTACGAATATGTTTTTGACTTAGACATACTTAACTTCAATCGGAGAATATGTATGAGAATATATTATACGACCCGTGTAATGGAACTTGGTCTGAAAAATCATTAGAAGAGGAGTCAATAGGACATTACTGGTTGATTAATAAAGTATAACTGACTTTCTGACACCTGATAAAGTGTCAGGAGGTGATAAGAACGGCCCTAAAACTTCTGAGCTCTTTTCTATCTAGTGTATTATGAATGAGGTACAAGCCACATGTTATCGCCTTAAATAGCATTAAAGACACCAAATCAACCTCACGTTATCTCGCAGCAGACGAATTCTATTTTTCTTATCTAAACCAGCTTCATTCCTAATGACCTGTGGGGAGGAAAATGACTTTATCGATGTTGTGCCTCTAATGATTCTCCCGGTCTGCAATTGCACGAAAAACGGTGAGACGTCGTTTTTACTGAAGATATAGGTTTTGCAGGCGTAGCTTTTTCTCAGTATTTTTTTCAATTCAGAATGAGAAACGTTGGCGAGTTCCCAGATGCGCTGTAGACCTTTAGATATTTAGAATTGGATTATAGAAAGGGTTGGGAAAATGGAGATCGTTAGAATAGGATGGGATTAAGCTCTGGCATTTGGGGAATAGGATAAAGTGGGAAATGCAGTACACATTACGGTAGTCTTCTGTGACAGAGGGGTAACGAGGCCAGTCGAGTGCCCCTAGCGGCTGTAGGATTGCAGTAGCACCCTCCTTCTTTACGTGCATACGAGTAGGTAAACCGATAACATTCCTCCTGTTTGTGGAGGGGATGAATGTAACAATATGAACAAGTACTGATGAGTCTGTATTTATTTCATAAAATAAATGCAAAATGTATTTTATTAAATGCCAGAAACATGTACACGTTACGCCATCGCTGGCCTTCAGGTACAGGCGCTGTACACATCATACCCTGAAAATAATTCAACTGAACTCCTCTGACCTCGTGACTTCAATTCCTTTTAGTTTACGATACTGCTCTTTACCTAGTTGCGCTTTTAGAACTAACGAGTTTCGTATAAAGCCGCCTTCTCATGAGACATGTTATCACAATATATTAAACGTATGATTTCTTCGAAAATGATTCGTATATATCTTTGTTAATTAACGTGAAAATACGGGTCTATATTATCACATATGTGATTGTTGTTACGATAAACAAATTCGTCATATGATGAACAATATCATCAAAATCATATCATGTTAATAATTGTTTTGTACAGAACATAATATCATTATACAAATTATCATATTTCACTGGAACACAATATGCAAGCAAGCATTATAATATGCAATTACACAATATGCATAAGATAAATTTGCTGATTACTTTATTATATTTATGTTCCATTGCATCAGACGTGGCATTAATAAGTTGGTACAAAGGCGACAATTCAACGAAAGAGTATTTGCTATCGACTAAATTGCCATGTTTGGTTAGTCCAGTTCTAATAATCAACTATTGGTGTTTTTTGTAATTAAATGAATATCAATAAATATATTGTACGAAATCCAGTATTAGACATATTTGGGGTATACGTGTAACATCGTCGCTATTCTGAGCTAAAAATGTTGATAACTTTGTGTAATTAAAAGGTATAATTAGTTACTACATGCAACTATTTACTTAGTTAAAGATTCTTTTTTTCCTTAACGTATCAATGCTGAATTTTATTAGGAATGCGGAATATAATTAAATGAATCTTTTTGCTTTTTCCGTCCCCGATATTGTAAATATTTTACGAGATATCAATGGTGTCTCATTATGGGGAAAACATATGAACTAAGAAATTAAAATTGGTTTAATGATTTACACAGAACATACTTAATGCGCAGAACATGAATACGTTGTTGAGACTATTTTATACGAGAACTTTTTACGGAATATTAATAGTGGAAGATTATGCTGAACTGGCTTACCGTCGAGACATCGAGGCACTGCGTTTTTGTTCAGTCAGAATTGCAATTTTTAATAAGATTTCTTGAGTAGTTTGTTTGTACTCGTTTGTTCACTATTTTCACGCTTTGGCGTGAATATTGGTTTTAGTTGGAATGGAATTAGAATTCTTTTAGTTGATAAACAGCTAATATTTTCTACTCTTCTTCTCCTCAATGTAGGTGCGGTGTTTAAACCGTACTTGCAATAGTATAAAAATAATTAAAAATAAAATAAAGACCGATTAGCCCAGTTGCTAATGCCCATACTTAATGTGTAAAAAAGATTCCGGGTTCAATTCCCGGTCAGATATTTATTTCGTTAAAAGAAAATGTTTGTTGGGGTCTGGGTGGGGTGTTCGTTGTTCTGTGTGTCTGGACCCTCGGTAGGGCATTCTAATGAGGCCCATGAGCCCGTTGATTATTATAAAAAATAAATGCCACAACATACGCTGTTAAATAAGCTATAATGCTGTTACAGCATTATAGCTATAACTATAATAATAATGAAGTTAATAACGATAATAGAAGTTAAGAAACTAATAAATCTTGTAGCGCTATTCTTCATTCACTTTAGATTTAACTGCCAGTCTAAAAGTTTATGAGCTAAACACACCCCCTCCGCTCACGAATAGTTAAAT
Source organism: Sesia apiformis (assembly GCA_914767545.1). NCBI lineage: Eukaryota > Metazoa > Arthropoda > Insecta > Lepidoptera > Sesiidae > Sesia > Sesia apiformis. Next base: position 11,582,296 of record OU611953.1, read on the forward strand.
ACTTGGCTCGCCCTTTAAAATCATCTGTTTCACAACTATTTATTGCGCTTCACGGACATTATATGATACACGCTTATAAATTATATGAACGTACAGGAAACTTTCATAAAGCTAAGTCTTAATTATACAATGTTAATAATGGTAAATCTTAAGATTTTCCAGTAAACACTTAAGATTTAACCAGTGGTAACGGTAAATCCTTGAAATACTACGAAATGGTTGTTTACGTAGTACTTTTACCAACATTTACGAGTAAGTATCAGATTTTACCTTAGCTACAATGTACGCACATTAAGGTAGGTACTGTAATTAGCTACTATATTTATGTTTTTGCTGTCTGAATGTATTTTAAATGAAACGAGTGTGAAAAATAGATTTTTTGAATTAGTGGATGCGTTGGTGACAAAAAAAACTAACTTTTATTAGCGTATTCATAGTACGCAATATATAGAGAGAAATAAGCAATATGTTTATAGGAAATTAAAACTGTTAAGAACATGAAGAAAGTAAGCAACAGATAATAAATACTTCCCTCTTTTGCCATGTTGTATTCCCAAAAACAACTGTCGTTGGTAAATGTTAGCTTGTATCAAACCTAAGTGATAAAACCCCGAAAAATCTGTTTCATTTCTCTCAATCCTAATATTTAATCCTATTCGAGCTTTTACAATAACATATAGGTGGTGTATATGCCAACCGCAGCTAGTTACAATGATTAAGTAACAACAGTTAACTAATAAATAATAATCAAAGTAACATTAAGGTGGTGGCCACACTGATTGGCGTTGGTCACGGCGAACAGTGACGCGGCTGGTCACGTTCCTCATCTTCTTATTTCTCGCTCTGATTTCTATTTTATCTTTTGTATACAACCATTTCTAACAATTATTCTTAGCAATGAATCCAAATTAGACTATGATAATTAAATGAATCAATTACACTTCCTCTTTCTCATAGTTAGATAACTTATAACAATTGAATTAAAACAAAAAATCTAATCCAAGGTAGATATTTATAACGTTATATAACAAATTGGAATTTAGGTGTACCTACCACATATTGTTAAAATACTTCAACAGCAAAGATACTATGCGCAACTATAATCTACTACCAAATGTACTACTAAATAACTGTTTAAGAATTTAAATACTAATTAGAGACTTCGAGACAAATATCAGACTACTATTGAATAAAAACATTTGTCAACTAACCACTTACGCAAATTGCATTTAAATGTATTAATTCGTAAAGTTTTAATTCCTTTAGGTAAATGGTTATAAACTTTAACTGACATACAATTACTTTTTCTGCGATACATGTCTCTTTTTACATTTGGTAGTATTAATTTCTCGGGAAATCTGATATTAAAATTTAAAAAATATTTTCTTTTGTTAAGTAAATCTAGATTCATCTTAACAAGTTGAATACTCGTATTTCGTAAATGTATATACATGGTACAGTAAGTAAATTTAGTTTTTCGAATAAAAAGCTTGCAGGTAGTACATCATAAATAGCTCGTATGCATTGTTTTTGAGCTATAAAAAAATCTATTTATTTTAATTGAGTTGCCCCATAGTCGCACACTGCGCTTGCCGACACGTGGCCTTCATTCGAGGACTCGTCTACCCCATCGGTTATCGGTCTTGCGGCAAATATGACCTGCCCGCTGCCACTTCAACATACCGATTCTACCCGATTTTACAATACAAGCCACATAGCCATGATAAGCTTTTAGTGTTGTTTTTTTCCGTTATTTTTGTTAATCGCCGTAGGCCATAGGTGAAACGATTTATTTTTTTACAAATTTTGTTAACATACCCTTTCCAAAAAAAATTGTCGTCTAGTGTTTTTCCCAGAAAATTAGTATCTGTTGCTTTAATTAATTCTTGGTTTTTATAATTTACTTGAAGCTTTTCCTTACGACCACCTTTATTTTGGAATTGTATATATTTTGTTTTGTTAATATTTATATGGCCTATGTCCAGCAGTGGACGTCTAAAGGCTGAGATGATGATGAATATTCATTCTTAGGTTATTGATATGAAGCCAGCTTATTATGTCCTCAATAGTATTATTTATATTATTTGTATAGTTTTCACTTTCCTTTTTATTATTTGGTATCACTACTGAGACATCATCTGCATAAACGGTGCAATGGTGTTTTGTGGCAAATGGTTAATGTACAATAAAAATAATAAAGGCCAGAATATAGAGCCTTGGGGCACTCCCACTCGATTATATTTAATTTGTGATTGTGGTAAGACTTGCACCATTTTAGAGTCAAAACTTATCAGTTCTACGTATTGCCTTCTGTTACTTAAATAACTTTTAATCCAGTTATATGCACAATTTCTCATGTCGTTTACATTTATGTAGCAGTAGCTCTTATGGGAAACGAAATAAAAAGCTCGACTCATGTCGAAAAACACCGTGATAGTTTGAAATTTCTTATTAAAGATTTGTAATATGCTATTAACGAGATCATAAACAACTAATGTGGTTGATTTCCCTTTTTGAAACCCGTTTCGTGCCGTGTTTAGAATATTAAATTTACTTATAAATGAGGTCATCCGTTAGTGCATGACCTTTTCAACCACTTTTACTAACGCCGGTGTTAGTGCTATATGTCTGTAATTTTCTGAATTTTCTTTATCACCTTTTTAAAAATGAACCTTATAATTGTCATTTTTAATTTGTCCGGATATACCTCATGTACGAAAGACAAGTTTATTAAATAAGCCAATACGGGTGCTATTACGTGTACAGCGTATTTTATTACTATTTTGGGAATGTCATCATGGCCAGAAGATACTGTATACTTTAGAGATTTGATTATTTTCAATCTTTCGTCAATGTCTGTTGGAAATAAAAACATTGTGTCATTTATACTTTTAATATCATAATTGTAATAATTTTCGTCATTGTTAAATTCATTATTTTTAAATTAGTCAAATTTATGAAATACTCATTGAATACATTATCAATCTCATTAGGATTATTAATAATTTTATTGTTATATATAATTTTGTTCATGTGATCGTTATTATTATACGAATTCGTATTTATATTGTTATTAATTATTTTCCAAGATGCTTTACATATATTTTTGCTTTATTTATACAGGCTTTGTTGCTTAGTTATTGAGCAATGAAAATGCATTTTTAAATGTTTATTGAAGGTAATTTACAGAATTTAATTTGTTATGTATGTTTTTAGTGTTATATTTAAATCGTAGCTGCCGCTTAATTGCAGAAACTGTTTTAATACGCTTAGAAATTCACGTAGCTCTTCCTGGTTTAATACTAATTTTGGGTCTATAAGCCGGAAAACATAAGTTAAAAAGTAAAGTAAATATTTCATGATAATAAATGTAATACAATGTAAATATTTGCTATGCACTTTATTTATGAATTCTCAATTATTTTAAAATTTAATGCGCTTCCCCTTTGAGTCTTTGTTTGCACGAAGTTTAACTGGCATAGAATACCTATCTAAGGTCTAAGTATACCGTACCTACTTAAGTCCTCGTCCTCGTTAGTATTGTGAAACAAAGTTTATTTAAATGAGTATATAACCATTCTTAATCTACCCTCTAATTTATTTCACCCGGAAGCTAATATTAGGCGTCAATTTTGGAAAGGTATAATCTAATTTACAGAATATTATAATTAATCGGCTTTTATGTTTGTTCCAGGTATAATCCGCTCATCCTACACAAAATTGACTGAATGTAACGGAGTTGTGATATTTAAATGTCTATGTGCTTCCAATTGCTTTAATCTTCCAATATGTTCGTGATGTATTGACGGTTGGTGTTAGAAGTGGAGTGTTGAGTTACCTTGTGGTGGAGTAATGGAGTGAGGAGGTTGCGATGTCGGCGCGGGAGGTGGAGCTGACGGGCGGCGCGCCGTGGGGTTTCCGCATGCATGGCGGCGCGGATCAAAACCAGCCGCTCAGGATATCGAGGGTATGTATAAATACAGGATATACAGTTTTATTATTATTACTAATAGGGCGGACGGTTATTTGTTTAAATTACTAACGTAAAGAATTAATAAAATTATAATTTTAGTTATTACAGATTTACTTGTTTAGCATTTCACATATTACTATGCAAACCGATGCATAAGTGAGAAAAACCACATTGAGTGCATCAGCATACGCTATACGCTGCTCTGCCTATTACAGTCATACTAAAAATAATTATAACGGCTGTAACCAAATTTTTGCCGAAATCTGAAATGAGTCTGAAGTCTATCTGAATTCTACTCTTAATTTTGAGTTAATTTACGTAATTTTAAGTAAAAATATAAAATTGTTCGCCTTGTATTTAGAAAATTTGTACGAGGAAGCCAAAAAAAAACTTATTTTTTCAAAAAGATTCGAGAAATTTTGATATTAATGAACTCAGGATCATGAAATGAATCTATGGTTTCAGGCTTCGGGAACGGTTCGGTTACAGCCTGTCTATAAAATGTTAAATTATAATTTTATCAATCGTTTATGTTACTAATTTAGACAAATAGCCACCCTATTTTACCCACAGCCGTGCTGTTTTACCCTATATTTAATTTTTATTTATTTATATCATCAAGATCTTACGGACCATTTACTTACACCTCAATTTTAAAGACAAGCATACATCAACAAACAGAAGGGGTGCATAAACCATAGTTATCCAAATACCTAGGCAAAGAGCCCGTTCTAGGATACGCTATGAATATTTGTCATAAAGCTCACAGATTTTTGTGGGTTGTTTTTCATTCAAAATAATTGAAGTTGTGTAATAGCCTAATTCTATACAGTGCTTAATAGTGGCTGGAATTTATATAATTTTTAAAATTATATACATATATATATATATATATATATACAACTTGTCCCAAAATTCAACGTCAAGCGGAAACCAGGGAATGGACCACCTTATGACTACCCCGAGAAAAATAAAAAAAAAATCGGGGTAATTGTTTTTTTATGTTATAAGCATTTTATTGAAAAACATTAAAAAAATATCTCCCGTGTAACATTTTTAGGTGCTACGAAAATTTGCAGAAATGGCCCTGATGTTTTTTATATTAATAGCCTAGATACACAGACAGACGACCTCATAAAGGTTGCGGGCACCCGCTGGATGCAGGTCGCTGCCGATAGGTCTAAATGGCGGACAATGGGGGAGGCCTATGTCCAGCAGTGGACGTCCAAGGGCTGAGAAGAAGAAGAAGAAGCCTAGATAAACTCTGTTATCACAGAGTTACTGTACAGTCACTGTACAATCCAAAATAAAACCAGAACGGATGAAGTTTTTTTCTTTAAAAACATTTTTTCTTTGTTGGGATATGCATAGTAACAAAGTAGTAAAAGTGAACAAAATTCTGATGATGTCCCATAGTCATTAAATAAATTGCTTTTGTTGAAAATTGTTGTTTATTGTATCGTGCAGCAAATGGAGAAAATATGAACACATAATTATTAAGTACCTAATGTTTTTCGTATATGTAGTTGTAATTTACTCACTTGAAACATTGTTACTTATTCATAAAAATAAAAACAACAAAGCAGAAAAAGGTTTCGTAACTCTGCTCTAAAGATAGCAATTCACTGTCTTGAAATCCCTCAGTGCACGGCAGTATCAGATTACCTAATTAAATTTCTTCTTTGTAAACCGTGAAACATCCTTGAACCTACATAAAATGAATGGAAGAGCTTTGATATAATTTACAAAATTGAAATAAAGGAATCATAATATAATCATAATTGTCTCCAGAATACCATATACTGAATGTATAGCTAATTATTATTTTTTAATTGAGTTGTAATATCACTCACCTGTAAATGGTTTGGATTAGTAGTTTGTTGCTGCTAATGTTGTCGATATTACCAATTTTATCTTAATTGATGTTAATCAAAGGTGTAGCGCCACTAGCGACGTCCAACCTTCTTTATCAAGACAGTACCGCTTGAACGTTTTAACCGACACGACAAGACAACATCTAGACGACTTGTCAATAAAATACAATTTTTAATTAATTTGATAAGTTTTTATTTTTTTTGAGACTGTTAAAAAGGTTTCTTCCAAGAAAGAACTTATTTAACTAGACTCTGTATTAACTCTTCTTATCTCTTGCCGAAACAGCAACCTATTTAAAGACGAGTGTCTGATAAGACGAAATATAACTCTTCAGTTAAATTAGGTGTTAAGGTCCTCTCAATACTAATGATAAGATAAGTCTTTTCCTTGAAATTACGATTTTATATGTAAAAAAACATAGGTAGGTATAAGAAAGCAAAAATATATAGAAATATAACATAATACTTACTACATATAATAACGTATAATAACTCTATAATCCAAGGTATTGATCCATAAGTTGGTAAATCAAGAGAATCTAACTGTCCATTAATTTTATATACCCGTAGTTGAAAGAAATATCTCCTCTGTTCCGAGGGCTTTGTTTGTGGGCAACTGGCAATAATTTGTCAAGACAATTGTATTGCAGTAGAACAGTGGCACTGCCACTTACTCGTTTATAGTGATCTGCTAGAAAACTACAGTAAAGCAGGAATACAATGTTTACTTTAAAAATATGACAATCGTTAAACTGAACTCGAGTCAGTTTGTTCTGTAGTAAGCTCTCTTTAGTAGCTCTCTAGTAAGAGAGCATTACAATATTCAGATTGTAGATTTTACGTAGGTACCTTAATTTTTACGCCATCGTATTAGTTACACTTTTTAAAAGGAAGTAAAATATAATATGAAATATACGCTCCCCGTAATTCAATTTAGTAGACCGCGTTCAAATATATTGGTTTCTCTCAATGACACGCTTTATTGAAAAATCCGCGATCATTTCTAAATAAAAGTAAAGACTTTATATGAACATTGAATTATAAAAAGGCTAATTTATTATGAAATCGCTTAATTTTTAATTGAGTCGGTCGAATAGCTATTAAATACCAATATTTTTATTATAACAGACTTACTATTGTTTCTGTTTTGAAACGTAGGTATCCACATATTCAGCTCGAGGATGCAATGCGATCGATGAACCAAAATACCCACGATAATAATTACAGTAAAAAACCTTTAAGCAGCTAAAAGAGAAGCCTAAAAGCTAAGCTAAAAGAAAAGCAGCTAAAAGGGAATAACATGTTATAATAACATTTCAATCATTAGAATACTGGAGAAAAAAAAATACCGGGTTTATTTACATAAATAAAATGTGGTATTTGTATAATGATCAGGCGCATCCGGACTATGACGTAACACTTGGACTTTTCAGATTGGTACTTAATACAAGCTCTAGCATTGGATTCCACATTGTGTGACAAGACGTGTGCTCCACTTGTTTGCAGTCTAGTGAGTTATTAAAAATAGAGATAAACGCATCTGTTAAAGTAAAGTTAATGACGCAGAAAAGATTTCATATAATTACTTAGAGCGGCAGCATTTTTCAATTTTTTAAAAGAGGAACGTGATGAACTTATTACTTTAAGTTTCGATTATCAGAAAACCTCTCGTTACCTAAAATACCTGACCGGGCTACTTACTACGCTAGACAACTCTATATCTACAATTTCACTATCGTCTTAGTTTCTTCGCGAAACTGAACAAAGATAACGTTCATGCGTATATTTGGACTGAAAACCAGTCTGCATGGGGTTCAAATGAAATATGTCGCAGCGTGTTTCATTGTCTAAATAATAACGCTTATTTGCGTGGTAAGAAAGTAACGAGGTTTGTAGCCGACGGTTGTGGCGGTCAAAATAAGAACACGATAGTCATAAGTATGGCTATGAGCTGGTTGGTAAGAGGTCTTGACAACGTTAAGAGCATTGAAATAATTTATCCTGTAACTGGAAACTCGTTTATATCCGAGTTTTTGTACTCACCGAAAAACAAATTAGGCATCGAGAAATACTTATACGTCGTTAAGAATATACTGATATAATTTCAGAGCATGCTAGCTACTGTTCACAAACATAAGTGACATACCAGTGTTGGATTGAAAAGAAACTTTGAAACCGACACAAAATTGGCATTTCCAAATACTAAGTGCAAGGGTGTAGTTCTCACAAGATACAGTAATGGCTTTTCAGTAAGTGGCGAAATATCATATAACAACAATTTGAACACAACGAAAAGTACTTTAAAAAGAGGCATAAACGTACATTACGTTACAATAAAAGCAGCAAAATTATCAAATTAGCAAAAATATTTCCAATTTATCATCTTTCGGGATACCCGAGGGATTATGCGAATGGGTTGCCAGTTTCCTGGCTGAACGGAGTATTAGAGTCGTTATCGATGGTAGCTGTTCCGACACCATGTCTATTAATGCTGGCGTCCCGCAAGGCTCCGTGCTATTCCCAACTCTGTTCCTTCTGCATATCAACGATCTGTTGCAAATTAGTGACATGCGTTGCTATGCAGATGACAGCACATGGGATGTCTTGTACAGGGGCCTCGCCAACATCTCTCGGGTCGAAGTGCAAGAGAGTCGCGTCAGGCTTGTGTCTATTTGGGGTTCTCTAAACTTAGTGGATTTCAACCCCAGTCAAATCTCCATCCAACAACGTGCTGTTCGAATCGTCGACGATCCCACTTTCACGGGCGGTTTAGAACCCCTCAACGTTCGGAGAGATGTTGCACCTCTCTTTGTATTCAACCGCCTGTATAATGGGGAATGCTCCGAAGAATTGTTTAATATAATTCCCACCTCTGGTTTTGTATAGGATTTTGCATCGGCGGCGCGCCCGCATACCACCTGGTGCAGGTGTCCATGGGCAGCGGTAACACTTACCATCACGTGGAACTGCTTTGCTCGTCCGCCTATTTCCCTATAAAAAAAACGTGAAAGTCTCTTAGACAAACATTATGGACATGACTGAGAAAATAAATCTTTTTGTAAATCTTTTTTTTTATAAATCTGTTTTGAACATCAGTGATAATATGATACCATATCAAACAGAAAAAACAGTATGTGAATGATATAGAAGAAGTTTTAGATTTTGCTTAACGTTAAACAAATATAATGTACCTATCTATATCTTTTTAACTTGTTTTATTTTTAGTCAACCTGGGTTAAGAATGGCTTTGTATTGGCAAATCCAGTATGTATGCAATATCAATAACACCACCACGTGTTAATTCAGATGTAGTCAAATCCACGGCATTAAAAACATACATGGCAATCTACACAAATAAAACATTCATAAACTTAAATTAAACGAAGTAATTATCCTCACATTTGCAATAATTTCTTGATTATATCAAAACTGACATTAAAAAACCATAAAAATGTCAGTCACTTTAACAATCACAATAATAAGTATATTTATTAAAATCGGTATTTTCGGCATTTAAACATATTGGAGATGGCCACATTTGATTTTTATCGACTCATATCTACATAACACATTTATATTAAATCCATTTTTCATATATAGAAATGAGTAATCAAGTTCAATGGCAATGGTAAGTCATGGTACCATGGTAAAGGTAAAGGTAATGAATGGTACCACTGAATATACGACGAATAAGTTCCTATAAGTTTGACAGGATTTTTTTTTATTATAGGCTTTTACTACAAACATCAACTCATGGTATGTTATACCATCAGCTTTTCCGATTTTTTATCAATTTCTTACACGTTTGTAGTATGTAAGAAGGCATTTTATTGCTGTTCAATTATAATAGAAAAAACTACCAAAATTGTACATCATCTTCAACGTCAAGTGACACACTAAAAGGCGGTCAATTTGATCGCCTTGCTTTTCTTTTCGGAATGGCTAAATTCTTGTGGCCCTAGTAGCCTTTCAAGAGTTACCGGTCGTGTTTAATGATCGCCTTGCATACCATTTGAATGCCACCTTTTTAGGGCCACAACGCTACCTACATCACTGTATTTTGGTTGATCGATGGCGTAAACATTTTAATTTAAATATTGTTTGCTCGTTGCTACATTTACTCTTTACTTACGTTACATGTTTTTGGTCATTTAAAGGTCATTACATTTAATTCAATTATATTATCCTGTCTGTCTGGCTGTCTGACTTGACTAGTTAAGCTGGCTTACCTAACGCTATATAGCTGATCGTGACTTTGAAGAGTCACCGGTAGTGACTGGATGATGAGTCCTCAGATGGAGACAATTTATCGGAAAAGGTAGCATGAGACGCCCTCCGGCCGGGTGGGCTGACGACTTGAAGAAAGTCGCCAGTAGTGGCTGGATGAGAAGAGCAGACAACCTTGTATGGTAGCGGTCTTTGGGAAAGGTGTATATCCAGCAACGGAGACACAGACTTATGATATCAACTATGTTATCCTTTGGTCGCCTTTTACGACACTTACGAGAAGACACGAGGCGGTGGAATTCTAAATCCGACTGACACCACATACCCTCTCACACTCGGACAATTTTATAATATTTCTCTCTTTATATGTAAATGTAGAAGGTATTATAGCTTTTATTTCTTTCAGCGCTACAGCGATTCTCTGGAGCGCAACCTCGATGTGAGTAAAGATTGTGTGCCAAATGTTTGCTTATCCAACAACAATCAATCACCTTGCGCTAACCGAACTGTCAGATATTAAATTATCCTCTTTATGTTACTAATACTAATAAAGACTCAATAATTCAATTAATTTATTGTAATCTGCATTTAGTAAAATTGACCAATAATCTAACATAAAAAGCAGTAATAGCTTCAAGGTACTAATAATGTCTCATTTATTCTCATGAGTTGAAGTCCTATAACTAGGCCAATAGCACTGGGATCTGAAGTTTTTCGAGATACAAGTTTAAATAAAAAATACTTGCACTCTCTTAACACGGAGTTTTTTTTATAGATGTTTTTTAAATTTAGCCCATTTTTTTCACAGAAAATTAAAAACATATTTTATGTTACCTAAAAATGTCATCTACTCTGTGAAGAAAATACGCAACGTTGCCAAACTGTTGAGAAACGGGAATTACAAGTGGCCGGTGTAATGGACAAATAAATACAAAGAATACAAAATCAGAGACTTTTCCTTTTTTGGGGAAAATATCAAATTCAGAAAAGTCTTAGAATGAAAGTTGTTAGTTTTAATTATGGAAATTCAGTGTTTTTGGGGATGAGGGTATTTATTTAATACTGATATTAAATAAAATATATTGATTTTTTTAAAACGTTAAAACGTTTTTTTTAAACGAGGACAGTTTTAAAACGTATCAATATATTTTGGGAGGGAGAGCTACCAGAGTTCGTTATACTATCCTATTACATAACACCTCAAACCATAAATCCTACACAATTTAATCCCAAACCATCCTGTTCCACCCTACTTCATACCATCCTATAATATAATTCGATTCTACCACATCTCATAATACGAGTACCTACCTATATTACCCCACTCGATTCTATCGAATAGCACTAGAATTCCTTATCTTATTTGGAGTGTACAGTACTTGTACAGTACTACTGAACAAATAACTAGGTACTGTACTAATTTAAAAACTAATTTTTAATTATTGATAATAACTTAATAGTTAAAACTTGATAATGTCGAATAGGGAACGGGACTGAATTCAGCCTCGACGTCATTACATGAAAAAAACACAAAAGCATATCTTCATAATAAGTAGGTAATAACTATGAAGAGATTGTCAACCGATTCATGTAGCAACCACGAACAACTCAGATTTCTTATGTCCAAAATGTGCACGACAAATTTAGAGGCAGGAACAATTCTTTGTTACAACATCGCCCTTTTCATGGATTTGTCTCGATGTCATTACATCAATGGATGTCGCTATGACGGCGGAAAAATCCCCCCCAAATAAACAAGATACTTTGACGTCTTCAGAAAAGGGATTAGAAAGAATCGGAAAATTTTATATTACAGGAAAAAAGGAAACAGAGACAACATCGAACACTAGAATATAGTCGATAATAAAAACAAACGATGGCGCAAATCGTTGTTGGTAGTAATTTATCCACAAAAAAGTATGTTGATACTCACTCCAAATTTATTAATGCAGTTTCTTGAAAGTGTAGAACGGGCGGAGTCAGAGGGAAATCACGAAGCTTATCGGTAAAGTCGCGTGTGCTTTTACTACCAGCCTCAAGCGAGTGACGCTTATAAGGCTGGGCGGATTATTTTTGCTTCGATGTTCCTACGCGCCATCTTATTTTTTTTTTCTGTAATCAGAGACTGTCGACGACTTTTGTCTGGAATTTAAATTATTATGTACTAGGTATTATTTAAAATATTATATTTTTGTTTTTACTCGTTCTTTTGCGGGCATCTTTTATGACGTCGACTCTTCTTCTTTTTAACAAGCTCTTTTCCGCAATTAGTGGATCGTAACAACCATTTTGTGTAGAAGCCCCTCTTCGGGCATGAACTCTACTCAAGCCACCCCAGCTCCTTCTAGAAGTCAAATGTTATTTTGGGCGTGTTGCATACTTCCCATAATATCCTGAGATTTCCGAGGATCTTTGCTCGTTGGGATGTCATACCTGTGTAGTGTAAGAGTATACGGCGTTTCCTCAGCGTCCATACATCATCTGCATGTGGGCTGTCTGTGATACCTAAAATTAAAAGATGTTGATTTAATGGACAGTATTTCCCCAATGTACGTACGTGTTTCGGTAGTGAGTGAGATATGCCAGAACCCATTCCCATCCCGTCCTACCCTATCCCTCTTCATTTTCCCAACCCTTTCTCACAGCCCATTACTTAATCTGCAAAGGTGAACAGCGCATCCGGGGGCGTGCCAACGTTTGTCATTCTAGACTGATGTTGGCATGTATCGCGGATGTCCATGGGCTACAGTTTCCACTTACCATCAGGTGAACTGTAGGCTCCTATGCCGCCTTTTTTCTATAAAAAACGGTTATTCCTAGGTTATTATATTATTATTTCCTAGGTTATCTCTGCTTAATTGAGATTATGACCTCTTCTTTTCGTAAAGACTTGTTCAACTGTATTTTGTAAATACTGATCAACTGATTCAACAATTTAGGAACCTGTTCCGGAGAGATTGGCAGGAAAATATTGTTTATGCCTTGGTACGAGTATAGTGTAAAGTGCAAAACAACACCAACTTTTGTTTATGCCTTGGTACGAGTATAGTGTAAAGTGCAAAACAACACCAACTTTTGTTTATGCCTTGGTACGAGTATAGTGTAAAGTGCAAAACAACACCAACTTTTGTTTATGCCTTGGTATGAATATAGTGTAAAGTGCAAAACAACACCAACTTTTTCACGAGGTAAAATTTATACTATCTAATTATATTGGATTTCACGTACTTAAAAAAAATTACCATAACTTACTAAATTGTAGATTACGAGATTTTGCAAAATATCTCTTTTTTAATAGATTATTTAATTAAATTTTATGTTTAAAAGTCAATCATGCTGTCGTCACATTATTGGGATATCAATTAGATTAAACACTTCTGTATACATATTAGATTAAATTGTGTACTGTTATGATGATATCTTGCTTTGTGATGAAAAATAATTAAAATGAAATATAATGCAAAAAAGCGCTGCAGGCTGCTCGATGCGCTGGACTATTACATTCATTTTATGTAATTATATTTTAGTTACGTCCACAATGTTTCGTAATTGAAAAACACTAATAACATTCAATAAGGTGAAAATAGAACCATATTAAAGTAAACTCATTTGGTTAATTTCGATCTTTTAAATAAACAAATTAAGACCGTTAACAATATGTGCAGTAGATATATTCACACAGGCGATTGTAAACACCTTTTATGATTTTTTGAAAATAAAAATTATTTGAATACTATTTGCAAACTTCTTCGTATTCAATAGCATTTTTTGCCCACTTCTAGACATATGCCTCTCCATTTTTTTCGACTCGACCCTATTTGATGTACCTAAGTCTGGTTGGTACATAAAGTACGTAAAAATGAGTTTATAACATCCCACCAGGCAGCGGACCGATGTTGGTGATCTCCCGCTCTTTTGATACCGGGTCTCCAGAAGAGAACGTGTTTGTGTGATCGCTCGTCGTCTCGGCGACACATGTGAGGCTATTCACTTGGCCGTGCAATGTCGGTCAACTTTAGAATAGCACCACACCATCTCTGCCCGTGGGTGTAGTAAAAGGCAACTAAGGGACAATAAAGCGGGTACCACAAGCCCTGAGGACTACACCATCTCTAAAGGAGTGAACTCGTCAAACCGCTTGACCAGCATGGCGTTTTAAAGCTGTACATCCCCCATGAAAACAATATGAATGAGGAGGATCATATTCAGTAATTGATAATAAAAGGCTGGTGACGGTGATGCTGTCTCAGTCAGTTTGGTGCGTTGTCTGGCGATGACATTCTGCACCTTGTTGCGATATTCCAGTCATTCAGAGTATCACAAATCTAGACACTTACATATAAACGTTTAAAAAGTTATAACCATTAAATCAAATTAGAAAGAGAGATTTTAAAATGATGGTTCTCTCGTGAACACTGCAGCGAACGATAGTTTGCTGCGCGAGCCTGAGAGCAAGACGTATTCCTATAACACTTGCTTACTCTATAAAGACAATATAGCCATTTGTTCAAACGTCTATTCGTTTATCGAATAAGACAAATTATCTTTTCGGGTTTAATTAATACGTCGTGATTGATAACCTTCTTTATTATAGAATATATTCTTCAGCCATTTAGTTGTAATGAGCTCACTCTATTTAATTAGGTAACGTTATTATAATAGCCCAGTAATTTTAGGTTTCTTCCCAAAAGATCCCAGTTTGATGCGGTTGAGATATTCAAGGTTGATCTTGTATATCTCAAAATGCACACGCGATATCAATGTCGATTTTTGATTTATTATTTAAAACTTTAGAACACTATTATAAAGATGTATGCCAAAATTCAGCTAACTGGCATTTTTTGAATATATTTTTTGTCAAAAATGACTGGGCTATAATGCTGGTTTTAAATCCAGTTTCTTATCAATAAAATAACGGTAGATAGAAATACAATATTTCTATCTACCCAATACAACGTATGACTCTCTCTTAACTTATACCTCTACTATCACGTTGTGATAACTTTTCACCTTGACACTTTTTGTATATAAAAGGGGGTAGACGGTCATTTGAGTTATATTATAGTGATAAGTGGCGACTGTCGTGAATGGACAACTTTGCAGTTGTCCATTCATGACAGTGGCCACCAGGGGCATGCTAGGATGCAGCCGACTTTTTTAAACTCTATTCACAGCTTTGTCGAAGAACCCCTTGTCATACATTATAGCCGGAATACATTGGGAGACGCTTTAATCCACAACCGAAAAAGCAGTTGAATTCAATTTTAAATTAAATTACTAAACTTTAAATAATGAAATTAGTTTAAGATTCAACGACACTATCATCTAGTGTTCTTAAGTAAGATAGACCTTAATTAGTTAGTGCCTTAACCTTATTTTAGTACCTGAATAAAAAAAACTGAAAGTCTCCGAAGAAAGAATCAACGACCTCGAAAGAAATTCATATTTCCCTGACGTGGACAATATGCGTGATCAAAGAGGAGTTAATTCAGCGCTTTCAGTTGCGTCGAGAGTCATGAGGTACAGGCATCATTACACACAGATTGCGAGGGCTGCCGGTGCTTTGTCGTTTGCTCGGGCGTAAATTATATGTTCCACGTTCTAAGGGTTAAATGAAAATGACAATTACGCCCTGTTCGATGAGAAAGTCCTCGTGAAACAGCAATTACGTCGTCGTGTGACGCGAAGAACGCTGTTTACATTTTTTTTTATAGTAAGTGTTAGTGCCCATGGACACCTGCAACACCAGGAGGTATGCGGGTTCACCGACCTTGCAAAATCCTATTCACAGCTTTCTTGAAGAACCCCATATCGTAGCGTAATGGAAAGACCTCTTGAGGCACGTCGATCCACAGCCTGCGGGTCCGCCGTATAAAATGTTTTTTGGGCCGCACAGTGCGCGACACCGCCGTATTGAGGAAATGTGGATGGACCGCACTTCTGTGACGGGAGGTGCGGTTGTAGAAACCCGAGCTGGGATATATTGAACAGGTTACATTAATGTGTGGTGACATTAAAGGGTTTATATTTTTGAATCGTATTTCCTCGAATCCATTAGTTAATAGCCTCTGTGTTTAATATTGAATATCCAGGAACGAAGCTAAAAGTTCGCTTTGTAAATAAATAAGTTAAATTAGGCATGGATTCGACTATACGGGGGTGAAATCTCGGAGGCGACGCACGTGCTCGGCGGTGTCACACGGCGTACGTGTTTAGTATAGCAACACTCCAGTCGTAACCCGTCCAGTCTAAGCAGACCTATAATAGTTCTTCTTTTACATCTTAATTTCATATTTGAAAGGCAGGACGATAGCTCATGGTATATTGGTGCCTTACGCCTATTCTCATACAATGCGTCGACACGGCCTATCCTATCACACATAATATTGTATCAGCTCTATTTGCTTGAATGTTATGATATGGTATATGGAAATAGCAACATTCAAGTTAAGCTTCATAATGTTAAATACCTGCTCTTGTAAAATTTGCGACGGACCTGTAGTCACATCACGTTGTCACACCGGCAGCTGTGTGATTACCGAGAAATTATCTGTAATCTAAATAATTGAGATGGAAATAATTCGAAACCTCCTGTAAGTAAAAAAAAAGTGAATTTTCGACTAATGTTTACGCACATCACATATTACGTTATGTAAATTAAAGCAAATACTGAGAATTGTCTAACTTTATTGTCGGTTATAGTTACAGGTACATTACGTAAACAAACGCGACATCCAGGTCTATGCAATAAAGATGTAAACTATGTCGTAATAAAGTATGCACTAAAGTAATAAAGTATGCACTAAAGTAATAAAGTATGCAATTAGAGGTACGGTAATTCATAGACGTGGATGACGCGTCCGGGTGTTTACGGATTAGCCGACGGCCAATGTTTTCGTAAGGTAATTTTTAGTGATATTGTACCCAGATATTGAAACTTTAGTGACATTTTAACTTTGGAAGGGAGTGGGTGGGTGCACGGGGCAATCCCACAGCCGCTGGACGCACTCGATTGGCCACGATTTCACAGAAGACTAGTGTAAAATCACTAGTGACTACTGCATTTCCTACTTTATCCTATTCCCTTAATGTACCAGTGTTTCGGTACTCCATTCCCATCCCACTCTATCCCAACCCTTTCTCCAAATCTATTCCTAAATCTCTAAAGGTAGGCAGCGCATGACTAATGTTGACATGTATCGCACGTGTCCATGGACGACAGTATCCACTTACCACCAGGTGCACTGCCTGCACGTTTGACATCTTCTTTCTATACAAAAAGAACTTCCTGTTCTTTTTTTGTGTAGAAGAGATATCTTAAAAATGTTGAATATTGGAACATGTTCTATTAAAAACAATCTTAAAACATGGAAATTTTATTGAATCAATATCTATAAGTTCATATCGACAGTAAGGTCCTTTAACTCAAATAACTTTGTGCTGCACATGTGATGCACACAACTATAATATGTGATGCACAATCTTTAAGCTGATACTAAATATTATTTATTAATTCAGTTTGTGTCCGCACATAAGTTTTAATAATTTAAGTTGTGCCGCTTGTGGTGTAGTACGCTTCAGTCTACACTCCATTTAATTTGCGTTAACAAGACTTCGCTCACAACTTCACATAATAATACTACTTGAATTGGCGCAACTGTGCTGAGGATTTCGTCAGAGCCCTCTGAAGTATAGTTAACAAACAATTAGACTACGGGATAAACAAATAGGGATTACCAAAATTAGCTTAATGCTGTTCTAAATTCTGACATAATATTAAGAGTAAAATTAGTCGACACATTCTTGTAGGCTAAGGTTGTGCTTTGCAACCAAACTAATATGGAATTTATTATCTTATACAGATAAATGTCTAAGTATATTTAATAAAGTAAAATTTTTAAGAATTTCTAATGCTTACAAGATTAGCAGATTGAATTACCCACCGGTAGTTAAGATGAAGACAGTTTTTTTTCTTTTAGCTAAGTTCATATACATTATGTATAATACAGAATGGCAAAGCAAGAACAACAGACTTCCATAAGAGTTCCTTGAGGATAACAGTGATAAGTTATAAGTTCTACACGTGCGTCTACACGTGCTAAGCGTTTTTATATATTTTTTTTGCTCTATTTGGTTGGTGCTATTATTGCTTTTGAACGTCTATTTAGATAATATGTATAATGGTTTTCGTTGCTCTTAATTCAAAATCAAAAACAGAGTACGCACCTATATTTATATTATGCTGTATTGTGAAATGTTTGATATACCTATCATAAATGTTTAAATCTTGATTATAAAACAGATCTATTAAATCAAATATGAAGTAAGAAGAAAAAAGACTTGTAATAATCATAAACAAAAGTATTGTTTCATTTGAATATAACAAAATATTGTTCAATAGACCGCACACCGAAGCCACGGTGATCTCGCCATCATAACGATATTCCCTTTGCGCATGATAAAATACAAACCGACCTGCGTGAACAGAGCATAAAATACCCATTTGCATTTTTATATTTTTACAGTATCGTCGTAGGTTTACTAGGAATTGCCATTAATCTGTACCACGGTCGACCATTTCCTACACGTTTAAGCTCTTTCCCCGGCAAGTTGCTCAACCTGGAACAATGGACTTGCATAATTTGAATTTCCTTTATAGTACGAACTCCTTTTCTTTTCAATATTCACGCTTTAGAACTGTAGCTGTTCTTATCGTTTGGATATTATTTTCATCGCGGTCTTTTTGGTGCTCTCTCGAGCCCTTTTGAGAATTATTTTTATTTAGAATGAAATATTAATTCCAGTTAGTTATACAGAATTTTAACAGATAAAAGTAAATCTGAGTTGAGATTCCTTGAGTTTCCATTAATTTATATAAGGTTATTTATGAAAGTAAGAAATAAATGATAATGAAAAGCACTAAATGTAAGTATTTTCATACAATGAATGTACTAAAGTTCATTGGCCCATTAAGGATACGTCTAGTTAGGCTCTTAAGCGTACGATCGAGCGGATTGCTTCCACTTCGACATCATTAATATTCGTAGCGGGTGATAGGCCTCACCATAACAATAGGCATGTGTCCTCACGGCGCATGCATTTACAAATAATGCCCATATAATGTTCGATAAAATTGCCGTAAGCAAGCTCACCTTTGGGGCTTAGTATCGCCCTTGGCTTTCTCCAAGCAAGTAGACGGGTCTCGAAAAACGTTTATCAAATTCTATTTTTATTTTTGTCAGTGTTTAACCACTACCTAGTGACTCGGCCCCGCTTATTATGTGATTTATTTTTTGTTGATTATTATGAGTAATCAGAGTAATATTCGTACTCCGATGAAGATTGTTTTAGAAGATTTTGTTAATCACCAATCTCGTAATGCGCTGTGTTGATGACCTATCCCAAGTTTGTCGTACTTTTATAGTATAGTGTGTGTTGTGTCTGTGTGAGTGTGTTTACGTCGAGGGTGGTTGAGGGGCGAGTTCTGAGCATTGCGGAAGGAAACATGCTGAAGTTCTGCTCACCGGCAGCGAGGCGTCGTGAACCAAATGCGGTTTGTAGCTAACTACACATAGTTTACAACTAGTTTCGCATTGTATCGTTTATTCAGAATGCCATTTTCAAATCTAAGAGATTCGTAGATATTGAATTAGTTTTGTTTATTACAACGCGCACACATATTTATTATTCACTTACGGAAAAACGCCCCAGAAACGCGTCTAGGACTATAAAGAAGTATGTATAGCAAACCACTGTCACTTAATACTAGTTATAAGTATAGATACCCTACGAAAACATTGGCCATCGGCTAATCCGGAAACACCCGAACGCGTCATCCACGTAAAGTAATCTAAATCTAATAAAGTAATCTTGTAATAAAGTATGCAATGCAAGAGGTACAGTAATTCATAGACGTTGATGGCGCGATCGGGTATTTCTGCATTAGCCGATGGTTTCAAGGAACAGTAATTCCTTCTAATCAATATGGTAGGACTCTAATTTTGTCAAACATTGTTTTTCTGTTTCCCATTCTAAGAATTTCATTTATAAATACAATATAGGCACGGCCACTTTCTTCAAGTGGTCAGTCCATCCCATCGGAGCGCGGTACGGGGTCTCCATTGGAGGGCTTGTAGATATGGCCTGCCCACGGCTACTCGTACTACAGCTCGCTGATTTCTTCAGCCACGCCAACAACTAGTTCTTTGTCGAAATTCTTCGTTTCAGATTTTATCTAGTAAAGAGACTGTGGTCATATCTCCTTACATCGCTCACCAGGTGACTTTGAGCTTGTGAATCAGGCCTGCCGTCAGAGACAACACCACACGTCATAACGAGCAAGACGAACTGATCGCCACCTATAGAGATTTAGAGAGATTTTCTTTTATAGAAAGAAGGCGGCAGACGAGTATACAGTCTACCTGGTGGTAAGTGGATACTGTCGTCCATGGACGACCGCGATACATGCCAACATCAGTCTAGATTGGCAAACGGTCGTGCGCTCCCGGATGCACTGTTTACCTTTGGAAATTTAAGAATGAGTTTGGAGAGAGAGTTGGGAAAATGGGGAGGAATAGGATAGGATGGGATAGAAATAGACTCTGGCATATTTCACTCGTTACCGAAACACGTGGGTACGTACAGTGGGAAATGCAGTACTTTTCACGGTATATTTCAAACAGATTTGGAAAAAAAATTGTGGAAGATATGGAACAGGAAGTGTAATGGAATTATCAGTTTTCTAAATCTAATTGCCTTTTCGATTATCCTGGGTGAGGGATAGAATGGGGAGTAGAAAGTAATGGTATAAAAGATATCCTTTATCCCATTACTCTCCGCTCGATAAAATAAGATTGAGAGCATATTAGATAAGAAACTTCTCTCATTCTATTATACTCCCTAAGTCCCTACTTGGCAGAGTGGGATGAGAGATGGACTTTAGCAAATGTAACCCAGTCACGAAATACGTTGGTACGTTTAACGGCAGTCTTCTACGAAGCAGGCGGGTAAAACTGCTAAGGGATTGCAGTTTGGAACATTAGCTCTATCCCTCTTTTCTCAAGTGAGAACGAGTTCATGAAATTGAAAAATGCCCAGGTAAATCACAAGATGATGATGATGACGACTTTCCCTTCTCAAGATGATGAAATTGAAAGATTTTCTGGGGAAGTCTCAAGATAATAATAATGATAACTTCCCCCTCTCAAAGTTATAAAATTGAAACATTATCCCGGGGAAAATTGAATCATCACATCAGTGGCCAAATCACGGGTAACAACCAAAACATTTCGAACAGGCTCTGATTGATTCTGAGTAAAATGTTTGATGTTGAACGTGTGATATGCTTTTGTTTCGCAAGTACGGTCATAATCCTTTGAAAGCATTGTGTATTTGTGAGAGAGATTTATTTCGTTTTTCTTTCTCTACCGTGCGAATGGAGCTTGCGATTCCTTTATACGAGACTATTGATTATATTTGCGTCTTTGCTTGCATCGAGAGGCGCGTGGCTTGAAAACCTCTTAATTTATAAAAGACCAGCTACTCGCCCTAGCATCGCCCAGTTAGCACAACTCAAACAGCCTATATTCATATGAGCGAATAAAAATGAAGCAACTTATTAGCTTTATTAGGAATGGTGGGAATTCACGGAAACCTTCAAACCGACCTAAATTAAAAGTAATCTCTAACCTTCTTGATCTAATATGTCTTCATGCAAAACTTGATTATGATGTATTGCTTCATTGGGACGTGATTGAGTAGATTAGATGAAGTACATAGATTTCTTCAATAGTTTCTTATATTACAAATGTTTTTCAGGGAATAATCAACAATTCTAGGATATTCCTTCTTCTACGTATTTTAATTTTCATTGATATTTCTAAAAATAACTAAAAATATTAGAGCATATTTTAAATTATGAAATGCATTTTAATTTCGAAAATATTAGTTCTACTCGTATCTTAAAAAATGATTCAAATGTCTCTAGCTAAGTAGAAAGCGCGCCACACGGTGCGCGTTCCTCTCACCTTGGAATATTTCTAGCGAAAATGACACTATATTTCACTACAGTTGCCCAGAGCACTAGCTAAATGATATCTGTATATTATTAAATCTTAGTAATTACTAGACAAACCATATTTCTTCTACACTAAACAAATTAATTTATTTATTTAAACATAACAGGGGTGTAAGGGGTCCCAACCTACATCTCTGGGACCCAAGCCAACCTCACCGGCTCGTGGTGCACCCTGCCGACCAACGAACGAGGCTCTGGCGACCCGCCACCACGCACTGGACCAGCGCGGCGGGTTACGGTCCAAAAAGTAAAACGGCCCCAAGTTCCCGGCGGCTCCAGTCGCAACACCGGCGTGGACGACGGGCGCTGGTCGAGCGCTGGAGCCAGGGGTGCTAAGAATCTCCGGGAGGGATTCCACCGTCGAACGACCAGGGCTTTCAAAACGGATTACCGACGTAGGTTGTCACTGGTGACTTACAACACGCGCACTTTGAGGACAGACGAGAAGATCGCTGAGCTGGAAGAGGAGATAGGCAAGTTGCACTGGGATATCTTGGGGTTATCAGAAATCCGAAGAGAGGGGGAGGACACGATAACCCTGAAGTCCGGCAACTTGTTCTATTACCGGGAGGGCGACCAGCAGTCCCAAGGTGGTGTCGGGTTTATCGTCCACAAGTCCCTCGTAAATAATGTTGTAGCCATCACGAGTGTGTCGAGCAGGGTCGCGTACCTTATACTCAGAATATCCAAGAGATATTCGTTGAAGGTCATACAGGTCTACGCACCGACCTCGGCACACCCGGATAACGAAGTGGAAGCAATGTATGAGGACATTAGTAGAGCCATACATGCTTCGAAAACACACTACAATATTGTTATGGGGGATTTCAACGCGAAACTGGGCAAAAGAGGCGACGATGAGTTGAGAGTGGGGCAATTTGGATGTGGGCACCGGAACCAGAGGGGCCAGAGGCTGGCCGACTTTCTTGAGAAAGAGGGACTCTTTATGATGAACTCTTTCTTCAAGAAGCCGCCTCATAGGAAGTGGACCTGGATGAGCCCCGACGGTTCCGTTAAAAATGAGATAGACTTCATTATGGCCACAAAGAGACAAATATTCAATGATGTCTCCGTGATCCACAGGGTGAAAACCGGTAGTGATCACCGAATGGTTAGAGGCACATTGAATATAAACGTCAAGTTGGAAAGGTCCCGCCTGATGAAGTCTACGCTCCGACCTACTGCTGCCCACATACAAAATCCCGAAAGCTTTCAGCTTGAATTGTCAAATCGCTTCGATTGCCTAGAGGATTGCGTTGCAGTGGACGATATCAACAACAGGTTGGTAGATACTGTCCATACGGTGGGGTCTAAATTCTTCAGACATCGTCGAAGAGATGGACCCCAAAAGCTCACCGACCACACCCTCGACCTCTTGGCGGAACGACGTTCGATGGCACTGCAGACTCCTGATGACGCGGAAGCATATCGGCAGCTCAATAGACGGATTCACCAGTCCTTGCGACACGACATCCGTCTCTTTAATACTAATCGTATTAAGGAGACGATAGAGCGGAATAAAAGCTCCAAAGTGTTCGCAAGAGACTTATCTATTGGGCAGAGCCAGTTGACGAAGCTGAAGAGGGAGGACGGCAGTGTCACTTCCGACAAACAAGAGGTACTGAGGGAGATCGAGAAGTTCTATGGACAGTTGTATACCTCGGTCGCTAAACCTGTTGGCAACTTGGCCAAAGACCCAAGAGCCAAGTTGACCCGACACTATACCGAAGACATCCCGGACATCAGCCTGTACGAGATTAGGATGGCCCTCAAACAGCTTAGAAACAACAAGGCGCCGGGTGAAGACGGAATCACTTCAGAGCTTCTGAAAGCGGGTGGAACACCGGTACTGAAAGTCCTTCAGAAGCTCTTTAATTCCGTCTTGCTCGAAGGTATTACGCCGGAGGCATGGAACAGAAGCGTGGTGGTGCTCTTCTTCAAGAAAGGCGACAAGACCTTGTTGAAGAACTATAGGCCCATCTCGCTTCTGAGCCATGTTTATAAGCTGTTTTCGAGGGTTATCACGAATCGTCTCGAGCGCAGGTTTGATGACTTCCAGCCTCCCGAACAAGCCGGTTTCCGAAAAGGCTATAGTACCATAGACCACATCCATACGCTGCGGCAAGTTATACAGAAGACCGAGGAGTATAACTTGCCATTATGCTTAGCGTTTGTGGACTATGAGAAAGCCTTTGATTCGATCGAGACTTGGGCAGTGCTACAGTCCCTCCAGCGGTGCCATATTGACTATCGGTATATCGAAGTGTTGAAGTGTTTGTATAACAACGCCACCATGTCAGTCCGAGTACAGGAAGGGAGCACGGAGCCGATTCTATTGCAGAGGGGTGTGAGACAAGGAGATGTCATCTCTCCGAAGCTCTTCACCAATGCGATGGAAGACGCTTTCAAGCTCCTGGAATGGAAAGGACTCGGCATCAACGTTGATGGCGAATGCATCACTCACCTTCGATTTGCCGACGATATCGTGGTCATGGCAGAATCGCTGGAGGATCTTAGCACAATGCTCGGAGACCTCAATCGAGTTTCCCAACAGGTGGGCCTTAAAGTGAACATGGACAAGACGAAAATCATGTCGAATGTCCATGTCGTGCCCACCCCAGTTTCAGTCGGGAGCTTGATTCTCGAAGTTGTTGACGAGTACGTCTACCTAGGACAAACGGTCCAACTAGGTAGGTCCAACTTCGAGAAAGAGGTCAATCGACGAATCCAACTCGGCTGGGCAGCGTTCGGGAAGCTACGCAGCGTCTTCTCGTCCAAAATACCTCAGTGCTTGAAGACGAAGGTCTTCGACCAGTGTGTGTTGCCAGTGATGACCTACGGCACCGAGACGTGGTCTCTGACTATGGGCCTCATAAATAAGCTCACTGTCGCACAGCGAGCTATGGAGAGGGCTATGCTCGGGGTTTCCCTACGTGATCGAATCAGGAATGAGGAGATCCGTAGACGAACTAAAGTCACCGAAATAGCCTCTCGGGTTAGCAAGCTGAAGTGGCAGTGGGCAGGGCACATAGCTCGAAGAACCGATGGCCGATGGGGCAGACGGGTTCTCGAATGGAGACCACGTACCGGCGGACGAAGCCGAGGACGTCCATCTGCTAGATGGACAGACGACCTCATAAAGGTTGCGGGCACCCGCTGGATGCAGGTCGCTGCCGATAGGTCTAAATGGCGGACAATGGGGGAGGCCTATGTCCAGCAGTGGACGTCCAAGGGCTGAGAAGAAGAAACATAACAGAATACATTACAGTTTATAAAAACCAACGTGTTCATTCTTCATAACGATTTCTCTGATAATTCCACAGCATACCTGTTTAAATACATTTTGTGTGTTTATAGAACCCTAAATCTTTGCCAGCCCTTTTAGAATCCACTGCTGGACATGGGACTCCTAATGTCTTGTGCATGAGGGATGTATGATCTTAAAACGTCACGCTGGCCAAGCGGATTAGCGACTCCACTCTTTTGGAGGTGGAGTAGTTCCTCAAGGCTTGGTTCTTGGTTCCTCAAGCTCAAGCTTCCTCTTCCTTTGTTATCCCTTGGTCGCCTTTTACGACACCCACGAGAAGAGATGGGAGTGGTGCTATTCTAAAGATAACCGACACCACACGGCTTGTACAGTACTAGTATAATACCGTTTGGCTATCTTCATCTAACCCATGCTGATAGATAGAGTGGTTACAATTTAACACAAAAAACTCTAAAAGTGCGTTTGGATAGTTCCTTCTTTTTTACTCGTAATCTCCTCATGTTTATTCGGAATATGAAGATGGTTGACCGACATTATTTAATTAGTAATAATACTATATACAATTGCATACGGTCTTACTGTACGCATTACTCGGGTAGTCACTAACGTGTATACACGAGTAAGATGGGTCTCACGTTATTCGCCGCACTTTGCACTAAACTACGCCCTTTAATTTATTACAGGTGAACCCTGGTCGTAAGGCGTCCCTGAGCGGTATCCGCGAGGGGGACGTCATTTCGTCCATCAATGGCAGGCCGACAAAGGGCATGAGCAACTCCGATGCTCAGGCGATGCTCAGATCCGCTGGACCAGTGCTGCGACTCGGATTGAACGAGTAAGTAGACATTTTAGAATGATATGTTATCTAGGTTCAATAAATAGCAATAAATAAATAACGTCACACTTAATATCCCACACTAGAATTCTCTGTCTTGAGTTCAGAAACATAAAAAGACGAACCACCACCAAGACCTCAAACAAACATATTTTGTCTTTAAACAAATTAATGTCCAATCGGGAATCGAATCAACAGGGCTAATCAGTCATAGTGTCAATATCAATGTCTATAATAAGTGAATATTTTAATGCACAGTTTATATTTTTACAAATCAGCTCAGAGTATGAGAAAAACTAATATCACTGAAAATAAATCTGAAAAACGATTCTTTAATTTATTTCATAACATTGTCCACATTGTCCCCGGTTAGTGGACAAGCGGAGGCTGAACTAAGAGCTTCAATTTGTGTGACGTGACGAGTAATCTGCCAACGCTCTGCCATTTCGCTTCTCATGTGACGCTCTGAAGAGTGATAGGATTAGTGTCAGTGCAGGCGCAATGCGAGGGAGTGCTGTCTGGTACAGTCAAGCATATTAGGCTGTACAAAATCACAATCGTATTCTAGATTTTAAGTATAGATTTAAGAGTTTAAGATTCACACGTGTTGCACGACTTACGACTGCAGTCTAATCGTTTTGAGAATTGGCTTCAATAACTTGAGTTTGTAAGAAAATGTATGGGAGACACAAATATGACATAGTGTAAAATAATTTATTTTACAATAAATTACCCCCTTTTACAATTATCTTAATAGACCTTAAATTAAACACAATTTTAATAGTAAAACCTGGGCTAAAGTAATAACCGATTTAAATAAAACTTACCATATACCTTGTTTCTTCGTCATACGAATGTTGTGTATATGGTAGTTGTCACCAATGTGCTTTGTCATTGTTATTTTATGTAAGATTTTTAACATAAAACTTAATTTGTTCATTGTCACTGTGCCTAATAAAACAAAATGTACGTCGAATGTTCAGTAACCCTGAATGTAGAGATCTTCGACATGAAGTACCTACCTAGGTTCTGAGCAGTAATGTATTTTATGTCTCAACTATTGGTTGTATGAAGTATTTTCTAAATTAGTGTAATGACTACTTCCTTTAACGTTCCTCCTTGTAAGTCAGTTGATACAAAATACAATTGGAATAAACGGGAGCTTACTTCGTATCAATTAATACTCGTATTGTTAATAAATATTATTTACATTTACGCATTTCCTACGAATCGCAATTATAATTATTAAACGTATAATATTTCCCGTGTAATTTAATCCTTCAATAACATTTTACTTTACTTTGCAAATTGAAGCAAATTCCGACACAAATTAATTTAGTTTCTCATTTATTGTACAGATCTAATCAAAGTTTACTTGTCAACAGGGATCGTGAGATGTCGCCGCGGAGGAGATCGATTGGAAAGGGCACTGAGTTGAAAAGTACGTTTTGAAGATTATTTTTTGTATTAACTCCAATTTACGTTACATACGTCCGTTCACCCACATTCGCTGGATGAGACGAGCAGAACTATAATCAGAACTTGGTATCGGACCTATATTCAATAGTGGAGGCACAGGCCGATGTTATGAAATACGTCCATTCAGGATGCACTCGTGACTGCAAGGGAGCACGCAGTCACGAGGTATTTTGAGTCATAATGCGAGCACAAATTCAATTGCTGTAGGATACTACGAACTGTCAACATAGGATACTATGAATATATTATAATACATTAATAATCTACTGCATTTCCCACTTTATCCTATTATCCCAACGTAAGTACGTAGGTGGTTCAGTAGTGAGTGAGATATGCTCGGGCGCATTGCCATCCCTTCCTATCCTATCCCACCTTTTTTCCCAACCCTCTTTCCAAATCCATTCCCAAATCTCCAAAGAAGGCAGCGCATCCGGGTTGAGAATACATTTGGACAGTATCGATGGACTGTATGCTTGTCTGCCGCCTTCTTTCTACTAAAAAGTAACTGCATAATTTTATAAGGGTGTACAGGAAATACAACCCTCATTCCCCTCCCTAAAGTTCTACATTACTCCACATCTGTCAACAAAATTACTAATAATTACTAATTAATGTCAGCGAAGTATCAGTTAGGTATAAACATCATTTCTAAGTATGAAGGAAGATTCGGGGAATCTGTTAATGGACTTTGAGATGTGCTAATTAATCTTCGTAACTTAAGGCACCCGTTCCACTGAAGCGATACAACGATACTATACACCATACCAATCCAATTTGTCCAAAATGTAAACAAACATGACGGCCTGGGGTAACTGATACGATCTTAAATTTAATAGTGAGGTGATAATTGTTTACATATCTATAATTTGATTCGTACAGACTCCAAGTTTGCCCTAGATTGCCCTAGATTTAAAGCGAATTGTTGAAATATTTTATTGATTTGGTTTTGTTTTCGGTATTACTTATATTATTTTTAGAGTTCTATGGTTAATACATTTAGGTATTGTAGGTTCATACCTCCCTAAGATCGGTTCTGATAACACTCGCTTGTTTCAGGTTGGATTGAATCGCTGTCATATTATTATAGAACTTACATATTACATTTACATATGCATAAAATATATGGAGAAAGTTTTTACAGTGTCAGTATTTAACGTAACATTCAGTTGGGTTAGTAACTGTCTAGAGCCAGTGTATAACAATTAAAAAGTGGAAGTGCCTATGTTATACCACTATTTTGATAGAGAAGGAACTTACCAATATGTTTCCGAAATGACTGATATTTGCAAGAGCTCATTTTCCTTCCCATCCCATTTCATCTTATTCAACCTAATCTAATAATCCAGTACTGACAGTATGCACAAATCCGCGATCTGGATTACATGAAAATAGCTTACTTCTAATAATTTATATCGACGAAGTGCTTTGTAATAGTGCTTAGTTTAAAAAATATTCTCTATTTAGCTTAGAAATAATGATAATAGGCACGGCACACGTGGTGAAACTAGTAATGACAAGAGTTTTATATCAAAAGGCAAAGGTTAATTTACATAGATAGATAATTAATTTGTATCAAATACCGTAATCTCCTTTCGTCAATATCTTGTTGGTAAACTTCGTGGATTTCATTATTATGAAGAAAATAGCGAGCCTTAAATGGCGGTGGCCAGGACATGCAGCCGCACGTGGTGATGACAGTTGGGCCAAAACCCTGACTAGGTGGTGATACAGAACTCGAATTGAATGTACCTGGGTTATTCAGAAGCCAGGTGGGTCAAAGACACAAATAGAGTCACAAACAAGATCTGAATGCGAATAGCTCCAGGAAGAGACAGGTAACGTGAAAGAGAGGAGACTTATACGCTGCAGTCGGCTGAATAAAAAAAAACTGAAAATGATAATAAATAATTATTTATGAAATGATAATCAGCAGTGGTGGCCTGCTTGATATTTTTACCAAATAAACATTGATATATATTCTTAATTGAGTATGTGGTAATCGAAAAGTCAATGTTTGTGAACCATTTTAAAGAATCCCTCAGTATTTTCATAACATTTATGGAATAATTCAAAATCAGTTTAAGTGAAAGAACTGGTTGACAGATTGAGATTAATTTGTAATCGTAATGATACTTTCTAATAAAAACAGAAACAAATACATTTTAGCACTCCTTCAGCGACACATAGGTACCTAATGATCACGAATTTTATGTAATTTATTGTTAAATGTCAGAGTAACAAAGGTTTTTTTACTGCGATCTCTGCAGACTTCTAGTTATTGATAGATATTATAATGATTTTGATTTACAGATCGATTCAGAAATTCAGTGGACTAAACAAAAGTTGTTTTGAATATTTCTTATTGTATGTAAATATTTCGAAATGAAATAAATGAAATGTACTGCTTCGGTATTGAGAATATATACTAGAGCCGATTCCTATCCCATCCTATCCTTCCCCACTTTCCCAACCCTTTCTAGAAATCAATTCTTACAGCTCAAAAGGTAGGCAGCGCATCCAGGAGCGTACCAGTGTTTGTCATTTTGAACTGATTTTGGCATGCATCCCCGATGTCTATGAGCGAAAGTATCCACTTACCACCAGATGAACTGTACGCTCTTCTTTCTTTCTTCTATAAATCTTCATCCGAAAAGTATTCTTTCTATAAAAAAAACGAAATGATGTACTTCATCTGAACTGAACAATAATGAATTTGTGGTCTAACAAAAATAAAACAAAAAATAATACGCTTTGTGGTCTAGAGCGTTCCAACGATCGTAAGTTCAAATCCTTCACCCGTACCACCGAGTTTACCTATGCTTACTACGGATTTTTTAAAAAATGTCGCTTGCTCGCAGCGGTAAGGGATAACATGGTGAGAAAACGCGCATGCTCCAGAAATTACAAAAAATCTAGAGCATGTACTCCACCAATGGGCCCGCGTGGTGGATTACGCCCCGAAACCCCCGAGTGATTTACTAGGGGAGGTCTGTGGCCTGCAGTGGAACATTATAGGCTGATACAAATTAATCACTTAGACAGCCACAATATCTACTTTAGTTACTTGTGACGAATTTAAAAGTAGTCTTTTTTAGATCGATAATTCCTTATGCTTTTAGTATTCCCTCTATTGGCGGATGCATCTCTAGTTCGATCGTCGATGGGATTAGACGGAGCGCCCCCAGCTAAATGGGAAAACTCTGCTTGCCCTCACTTGCCGTCCCCATTACTATACTGTAATTACATTGTTGTACTTATCGAATGTGTACTAAGAGACTATTTCGATAGGGGAGATGACCGTTATGATGACGTAGGGTTACACGTAAATGTTAATAATGGCTATAAAATTATTTACGGAATATTTTTAATTACATATTGAAGAGAATGTGAAAGAAGTTTTCAAAACAACTGCATCATAAAACTAAGAAGTGACTAGAAAGCATTATTTTGTTGAATTCGTAACAATTTATAAAACAAATGTGCCTCCATATAAATCAGAGAAGCTAGAATGTTTACTCGTCGCTGTCTCGAATATTTCCTTTTGTAGTTTCTACGTGTATTACTCTATCGCACGTCTGCATATGCGGAGCCCCATCGCAAAGCGGCGACTTTATCGCTCCGCCGTATTTGCTCGGAAACGTTCAAAGGAAATGTTACTCTGCTCATGGAAACTTGGACTTTAAAAATACAATTTTAAAGAACTATTTAATAAGTTTCCGCACTGATCTTAATTTATTGGTGGAGTTTATAACTTTATATTAAGAGTTTTCTCTTCATACGTCCAGCAACTTCTAGCTGCTGTATTTTTTTAACACTTTCAAAATCAATTTTACTTTTGTTTCAATTAATCACTAACATATCCTTTAATTTCAGGACCTTCTCAACTAATCGCCGAAGTGCAAGCCAACAAAGCAACCCCGCAAGCACCTGTTTATGCAACTATAAGACCTTCGCAATCACCTCAAAATCGATCTAATTTGAGGTCCTCGTTGAACTCATTGCCCTCTGCCCTAAGTTCCACGCCATTGGTGAAATCTGTCGCGACTACTGAAGAACCTATCAGATTCCATCCAACTAATCCTTTTTATACAACTTTACCTTTGAATTACTCAAGTGCTTCCAAACTGCCCGTACCGAACGGCAGAGCCTCGCTCTCCGGCTTAGATAGAAGTAGATCAATAAACAAATCCAAAGATGAATCGTCGTTTCACGATTACTCTACAGACTTGAAGTCGCCTTCATATTTTACAAAAACAAATGATTCTGGACCAAGTAGTCTTCCACATGCTCAATACAATGCTCTAGGACAAACAAATGGACACGATTTTGGAACGAAATGTAATGCCGGCGACAAAAGCGACCCTTTCAGTTACGATAACAAATTCCATCAAAATAACAGCCAAGGTCTACCGAATGAAACGAGAAACAACTTGAAAAATCCCTTTGAAACCGGAGAAATCAATGACCCCTTTGAAAAATACCTACGGCCAGACAAGTTGAACGGAAAGTGCGAATATGGAAGTAAAACCATATCCAACTCTTTGAGCGACAGCAATTTCCGTTCAAACGAGGAAATCACAAAGCGCTCCACGATAACTGAGCACAAGATAAGCGAAGTCGAAGAAGTGAAGACTATTAAGAAAATAATACTGAACGGGTCTGGAGATTCCACTGATAACCAAAGCGATCGCGACTTTAAATTCAGTTCACCTGTACACGTCACCCCAAGAAATGAACAGAATTTTACTTCTCAACAAGCTAAGGCTACGAAGGAAGAACACTTTAGAAGTCCTTTTCAACAAGCATCTAGAAACAATCATATTTTAACGACACCGACGCAAGAGACGAACGACTATTTCAGTTCTTCTTTCAACCAAACTTATCAAGCAAATTCTTCAAATGCATATCACTCACCGCGAGAATACAACAGCAAAACTGGAATAGGTAAGTAACATTTTCCACACTACTAAGATTCTTTTGACTATAAAAAATGAAAAAACTATATAAAACGAGATTTTATTAAGTTAATGTGTACATTGATTGGTAAATTCAGAATTGTACCTAAATGTACCTAAATCGAATGTTCCACTACAAAATATGAAATTGTACTATGAAAGAATGGATATTGTATGACCATTAAAATATATAACAAGTTACCTGACGTCATTTTAAAAATTAATATTAATTAATGTATTTAAAAAATACTACCAACTGAGAAGTATTACTATAATATTTAGGATTAAGTGGTAAATGGTAAAATATTAGGAAAATTGTGGGTATCAATAAAAAGTATGCGCATAAATAATAATTTAATGACATATTGACTATTTTGACACTACCTACATGTTTGGTTATTCTTACCATTATCATGGATCTTGATTAACATTTTCACGTCAGTCATCTGGTAGAATTTGTAAAGCTTTACAATATAACTTATCATAAGACCCATGTAGCCACATAATACTTAAGTAATCAAGCAAGTAAATTAATAAGATTGTAGCGTGAGCGTACCCCACTGAAAGTACTTAATTAAACAGACTGTTTTTTTTTTTTTTTACTAAAATTGCTCATCTTTTTAGTAACAGTGAAATCGGATGCTAAAGTAAGTGGACGAACATTATTCGGCAGCATGTTCCTCCGTGCCATTCCGGATCACGTATACATGCAAAGTTATTAATTCTCAAAGGAGACGTATTATCCGGAAACGGAAAGGGGTGGGTCGTTAAAGGAACACAGTTCCGATACGACACGGATTTATGTCAATGACTTTACTCTGTCACGTTTCACCTTTATAAAATACCTACGCGTGTAGTGAGCACTTAGCCTTCTCATGTGTTTGAGGGTGTAATTTGTCAAAGCGAAAGGAACCCAAAGGTTAATTTATATGACAAAATTTCTCAAAATTTACATTACTCGACTATTTATGCTGATACGTGACGACATCGTAAAGTTTATCTTCGCGTTGTCTGTAAATATGTAGCGGATTATCAAATAATTAAATCAAAGGAAGTTTTTGCGTTCCAGTAGTACTATGTTGTTCAAATGTGAATCAATGTGATTATAATAATTAATATCCCTATCAATGGGTTTGAATTTTAAGTTTTGAAGATTTTAATTAATAGGCCTGATGGTGTTCTATTGTGGGGTAAACGATTGTTACGATTTTCAAATTGAAACCTATCGTACGATATCTAATCGTGTAACTTCAATAAGTATTAATCCCAATAGTTTCAGTAGGTAAGCATAAATACCACTTTTCCAAATTAATTACCAACAGTTTTAATGCTTAGTCTCTATTGTGTAAATATACCTTTAAAACCCTCGTTTTGCAGAGTTTGCAATGAAGTTGTGTCAACTTGCATCATTACAGGAACTTGGTAACTTTACTTACTTAAAACTCAAAGAAGTTAGTAAGTCACGTGGACTTGTTTAGAGTCATTGAAGCGACTGGGACGGGAATATGAAGAGCGACTTTGAATGCAGATTACCTACTGCCTTTGCTTTAGCTTCTTATTCGTTATTAAGATTAGCATAAGCTGATGTTTGTAGATTGCTCTTACCCTATATATATATGTATATGTCAGTAATATACGTTCTTCTATAAGTAAGTGCCTAAATATAAAGTAAAATATGAACTATTCTTTAATATAAAGGTTTGTAGGGGCTCTCCAGTGGCTGTGAGAATGCACGGTGCATTCCCACAGCCACTGGGCAGACTCTACTGGCCACGTTACCTCTCTCTCACAGAAGACTACCTTGAACTGTATTTCCTACTTTATCGTATTTCCCTAATGTACATATACATGTTTAGGTAGGTAGTTAGTGAGATATGCCAGAGCCCCTTCCCGTTCCATCCTATCGCTCCCCATTCTCCCAATCCATTCCTTAATCTGCAAAGGTAGGCAACGCATCCGGAGGCGTGCCGAAGATTGTCGTTTTGGACTGATGATGGCATGTATTGCGGATGTCTATGGAGAATAGTATCCACAGTCCATCAGATGGACTGTGTGCTCGTCTGCCGCCTTTTTTCTATAAAAATATATATTATACAAATAAAACTTCCTTCATACACTTTTCTATTATTAATTAGACTATATTAGAAACTACTATACCTACCTACATATTCTGTACTCCAGATTTGTGGTGTGTTCGCTTTACTGTCTGTACTGTACTGTCGGCTTTACTGTCTGTACCTTATAGTAAGTACCTCCGGCCCCAGGTGAACTCATTTTTAATTTCCACTTAATAAGTCCACGTTTGTACAAATATTGTATTTTTAAATAGTACCTACTTCAAGTGACGTAGCTACGTGCTATAAAGCGGTCTAAACACCTCTCAAGAGTAATGCAATCAATGGAACTACACATAATAATGCTGCCCGCCACCACAACTGAAGTAACAATTGTCTACTTTATTGCTAGTTAAATGGCTGAAGCAACTCTGCGTTCGTAAACATGTTGTTATTTCACTGTCACAGGCGCTATATAAAAATTTCTCTTAAAAAAATTACTCTTGACGCGTATTCCCTTATATTTGTAATTTTATTTAATATAATTTAATATTTAAATAATTTCTCATTAAATATAAACTGCAAACACACCTATAAATACACAATGTAAGTAGGTAGTTTACCAGTTTTGTAAGTAATTAGAGGTACTACGCATACCGGACGAAAGCACTGCAGATACACTCTTATCTTTTTTACACCATCCGATGAGCCAAAGCTTCATTCAGTTTTTAGTCTAGATGTATGTTGGGCAAACCAAGCGAACCATAGCAAGCCGTGTAAAGGAACACATAACCGCTGTGACACAAGTCGTAATAGCAGAACACGTATTAGAGGCAGGAACCAATCATTCGATTGAATTACACAAACCAAAAGTAATTTTAACTGAACGCCATTATATATCGCGTTTGGTCCTAGAAGCAATAGAAATTAAAAAATGCCGAAATTCCAATCGCGAGGATGAATTTAAATTGGCACGTACATGGGACCATGGGTACATAAACATTGCAGACCCAGAAAAGTAGATGCGTTTTCAAACTCGCGTTGGTGTGGTGATATTGTTAGTATAGAGTGCAAGGAACTTTATCAACAAAAACAAGTTCAATGTGGGCAGGTGAATCAAAAACGAACACGACGGAGGGTAGACAGATTTGTCTGTCAATTTCAACAACACCTACACCCGCATCCGCAGTCTTCATGCGACCACGGTTCAAGTAACTGGAGCGAAATATCGGCTACAATAAATAAATAATAAATCGTGAGTAAGCCGCTTAAATAACAATTGTTATGTTCAACCACGATAACAAAAGTATAAACTGCCACTGTCCTTCTATAAAAAAATACCTAAACTACTTAACAATTATTATTTCCTTAAAATTAGCGTAGATATTTTTACACGTGATTATAGAGACGCCTCCAAATTATACTTCGCGATGATTAATGTTTGGAGTCATATCATTAGCATCCTAAAGCTCAGTCCAACTTCCATGAAGAAAATCGCTCTACAACACAATGGGCGGGATACTGAACATTTTAATATAACAGATTACGCTGAAAATACAGTCTAAACACCTGACGTCTCGAGAGATTAACGTGCTTATTTCCCTGGAGGTACAAATAGTTTTTTTTTAAACGGTATTGTTAAGGAAATTGAGCTTCCCGTGAGGAAATCTATCTTCTATCCGCGTCGGTGCAGAAAATTATCTCGACTCTAGTAATTACTTTTTCGACTGTAATGTTTATTGCTTTCCTTCGCCCTCGTTTTTGCGCCTTGATCGTTGCTGGAATAAGGCTCGTTAAGTGTAGGACTGGTTTATTTCTAATCATTCAAACTTTACGTCCTATTGTTGTAACAATACTCTCCGAGCATTGTCTCTTACTGAACTTATTGCTTCTAAATTCTTCAGAACTCTCAGTGGTCATGGCGACAACTTTCGAAAAACGATTCTGCGACTCTATTCCTTACTATGTATATGTTGTACGACTTTATGTATATGTTTGTGTCTTCTTTTCAGATTCAATCCATATGTCAATTACCTAGCCCTTGCTATCTATCGTTTGATCCGTAAGGACGTGTAATGCACAACATTTTTGGTGTCTTCTAGCTCCTATATCTGCCGGTATTCTGAACAGGCCTTGACGTATACTCTAAACTCCTATTCTTATTAGAAATGCCAACATCAATACATCCGTAGATGCGTTGCCTATCTTCAGAATTTGCGAGAACCGTTTGAGAAAGCTACCAAATCCGCGGGGTTCCAAAGAACTGGTTACGTACCATACCGCACTATTCCGCTTCCACTGGATAAGAGAAACGAAACAGGACGGTACGGGATTACACGAGACCGGATCGGATGGAAAGGAAAGAGAAATGGGGTCTAGCAACTGACACACTCTATATTAGTACCTACGTTTCGCTTTAAGGATTTTTTTTAAGTTGATTTAAGTATTATTTTATTTAAATTTGATTTTAATTCAGTTGATTTAAGTGGATTTGTGAGGATAATGTAACTAAACCAGTCGCACCGATCCCCTTTATAATACTAGACTTTATCTTCGCGTTAAATTGGTAGACATTAATTGAATTAGTCAATTAATTAATTGTTTAAAATACATTCTAAAAACGCTAATCTACAACAACCTTTAAACGAAGTTGTACGTTTTTTCAGAGGATTCTCGTTAGTGGATAGTAATTAACCGCTAGTCATTTTGTGAGTCAAATGAGACTTTACTCTTGGGACTCCACATCGGCCATCCATTAACTGTTACGGGTACATTGATTGGATCTCGTATTAACAATCTAAACCTCATGCGATTAAAGTTGAAGAATTGTTTTGCCACTTTAATAATAAAACGGCTCAAAACCAGTAGGAAACAAAATTAGAAAACATATTTTTTGACAAAATTTTATTTACAAAGCTAACCTGAATATATTTACGTGTATGTGTATATATGTATGTATGTACCTAGTATGTATAACATGTACCTTAATGTATTTGTGAAGAAACATAATATTAAAATCTTTCGTATTTATGGAGATATAAATATATAAATCACTAAAAAGCTTATAAAATATGTAGATAGTAATTATAATATAACTATAATATTTTAAGCATGATATGTATATTTAATTAGGTATCTTATATTATGTGTAATAACTTAATAAGATAAGTAATAACGATCAAATATTTTAACATCCTATTTTTTAACTCGGCTGTTTTGATAGTTTTTGGGCTTTTCTGTTACAAAATAGTATAATTTTGATATGAGGCAGCCCAAATAATATGAAATTACTCTCGGAGACTACATACATGAAATTACTCGATTTACATGAATTTGTTAAAAGTGTATTTATAAATTTTGGTAGTTTCGGTTTCAAAACTATTATTATACGAATAGGTACGGTCGACAACAGGTCAACCTGTATAGGTTGACCTATACACGGGCTATACCTACCCACCTATACCTACCCACGGGTATCCGTGGGGCCCCTTAGTGTGCTTACCAGTAAAAGTTAAAATCGAATGGTTTTTCGTACTTTAGATTCTACGCCGGCGATATCTGCCATGTGTGGACACACTCGGCGATAGCCATAATAATTATAGTGGCACGAGCGAGAATATCGCCGCGGGAGACTTGCTCGTGTAGTTGGCGCCTTAGTGTGTAGTGACTAGATATATTGATGATATTTGAACATTAAATATATTTTATACTTGTTATTACAGTTTTGAAAACCCTAAAATATCAGCGAGATTTATCGCTGATTAAAGAAAGGTATTGTTATACAAAAATCAAAATAATCAGTGAAATAATTAAAACCGTTATAAATTTAAGTCAATATCTAATCTAATAACAAGGTCAAAACCAATTTCGCCTGACAAGACCTACCTACTATAATAATAAACCTACGTCAAGATAAAAGAATGACTCATACAGAACAATTGTCATTAATTATGATCTTCAATGATGTAAGACGAACCAAGGTCTCGTGGGCTTGCCTCAAGGAGTGGTGTCACGGTCGCCTGTTCCAGGATTGCTTCCCGATTCTTAACCAGTCCCGCCGTCGACTCTAAACGTTCTTCTAGACTTTGATGTGGATAGTCGTCTATATAATAAATATTTTCTATTAAATATTCAGCTAATTATGAATATAACTAATCTGCTGGAAAGTTGCGCTAATGTTTACTAATATATTTGTGTGGTAACTAATAAATAAAATTGTAACTATTGAGATAGACTTTCAAATGACTGTGATAAGGACACATAATTTCGGTTTGATGTGAAATCTTGAAATTATTATGAAGAAAAATAGTGTTTTCTACTTTAAAAGTAATTTCTAACTTCCAAAAATGAACTCTCCGTGCTTCTCAAGCAGTCCGTACATATTCCACCCCGTCTCGGACTCGTCGGCGACCGAATCTGATGACAGCGCGAATTCGGGCAACGAAAAGACGGTCGGCGGCGGAACCCGAACGAGGAAGTTCAGCGATCCGAAACGAAGGACCATTAACAAGGTCAGCAAGAAGATATTAAAAGCAATCGAGAAACTAACCTGCAATATTAAAAGGAATAAAAATAAGAAGAAGGTCGTCGAACCAACGCCAGTGAAAAAAGGTTAGCTTCTATTACTTTCTTATTACGTAGCTACCAATTCTTTGCTACTTACTTCAAAAAGCACAATGGGTATAATGATATCAGTACAGAAACATACAGGAAAATCAGCATGATAAGAATTTAACTTCCTTAAAATTAAGTACATACCTTAACCAGGCCCTTTAACATGTACTGGTGAAAATGGGCCTTCTCATACACATTGTCTCATACACAAGCGGGTTAACGATTCCATTTTTTAGCGGTGTAGTTACTTAGAGCTCGTGGTAGTTGCTTTGTTATACCTATCCACGGTAAGAGATGGAGTAGTGTTATTCTAAGGGGGGCCACCCACCTGCCCAACATAAAGGTAACATAAAATAGAATATGATAATAACAACATACTGTATACTGTGGATTAATTGAGCATTCGAATAAATACAAACTCCTTTGCAGCTCAATGTCAACGTAATCAATAGGACCAACCGCAAA
Organism: Sesia apiformis; assembly: GCA_914767545.1. NCBI lineage: Eukaryota > Metazoa > Arthropoda > Insecta > Lepidoptera > Sesiidae > Sesia > Sesia apiformis. The sequence continues at coordinate 11,622,116 of OU611953.1, forward strand.
GACAATGTTATAGCATAGACGTGTACTTTCAGTTAGATCAAATAATATGAACCTTAAAGTCGCAATAATAAGTCTTAAAAAACGAAAATAGGAAATTGGAAAAAATTTGCAAAGCAATCGGCCGAACGCTGGGTCGGTAAATTCTTTGTACAGAATGTATCCTGATTATTTCCCGAAACCTGAAACCATGGATCTTGCTCGTGATTCTGAGTTCATTGATACTATAACGTAACATAATTCTTTTTTTCTAAAAAAAATTTGGCAAATTTGTTATAAATATATTGGGTGAAAAGAAAAAATATAATTTTAAGCAAACAAGATTTGTACTATTCGTAATGAACTTAGAATCATGAATACTATTTATAGTTTTGGGAATAATTTCGGACACAGCCTATATTAGTAGGTACTGTCGTAGTACTACTGTAGTAGTGGTACTGTTGTAGTAGGTACAATCTATTTCTTTTTTCATGAAAAGTTTACTATTTTTGGCTTCCATTTTTAATTATCCCTTTTCTTAGAAATTTCTTAACGTCATTTGGAAACTTTATTTAAGTAATTCAGTTCGACTTGAGTTTAAATTGCAAATTTTGTGAGTTATCGTAATTAATTTCGAGAGTTTTAAATACATTTTAGTGGATAATTGCGATTTCATTAGAATACCGCCATGATGGATTTGGACAAAACAATTTGGTACCTACGTAAAATGTTACTGGTAAAATAATAAAATGGTAATGAAAAGTACACTTCGGACATTTACATGTAAACGTGTGTAATAATTCGTCATATTCGCCACCTTTTCCCCAGTTAAAGCGTAATGTTTTTTACGGCGCAGTATAAAAAGGCACCGAGGTCGTAAATTCCAGTCGGTATAATATCCAGATTACTGTCGCGGCAATAACATTGTCCACGTGGCGTCGGGATACAAACGTTATGAAAACTTCGAAAAAATTCTAAGCAATTTCTTCTCTTGAACATATACGTCTAATACAATCTGAAACTCAGAAGATCCTATGATCAACGCATGGCTAGTGCTAAATATTTTTTGATCCAAAAGTGTATCGATGCAAATATGTATTACAGATGCTGTATAACTAATCATTTTGGTGGAAATAGCTTAAAACTATTTTTCATCTTGTAACATTCAGCTTGGAAAAATACCCTCTTGAAAACTTGTCAAGTTTTATACAAGCACAATGTTCGTATTTTACAAAGTTTGATTGGTTATTACATAATCACTAATTATTATAAGCATAGAAGACAACAAATAATACAACTTATAGAGCTATCTTTATGTTGTATTTCTGTTGTACAGAATTTAACTGCGGTTGATTTAATGCCTAATGTGTTTAAATGAAGACGAGAACATTTTGCACTACTTGCACCTAGAAGTTGTAAAAAGGCTTAATCAATTGTACCATCAAGAAACTGTAAAATCGCTAGTTATGAACCTTAATCCTTCGAAATAATATTCAGAAATAACTTTCAAAACTTGTAAATAATTACAAGTTTCGTTTGGAACAATGCAGACTTTATTGTGTGAGCAATGAGAGAGAATACTCGGTGCGTCGTAAACTGCGTCCACATAATATAAAGTGGGCTTTAAAAGGTCCCGCACGTGCCGGCTCCCTTCGTCGAACTTGTTTGTTCTTTCAACAATGAATGAACTAATATTTCTTACTAGCGCTGCCCACGACTCCGTTCGCTTGAACTTGTGATTCCCGTGGGGATTCTATAATCGATCTGGATAAAAAGTACCCTGAATGTTAACTAGGCACATAAGCTATAACTATGCCAAGTTTAATTAAAATCCGTCTAGTCGTTTTTGCGTGAGGCGCGTTCAGACAGACAAATAGACAAAAATTCCAAAAAATGATGTTTTTTTGCTTTATATCATTCGTTAAAAAATACTTAATGTACAGACACGGCTCTGTTATGATTTCATTATATTAATAATATTATGTACCTATTGATGCCCCTCGGGAACTCTCCAAAATAAGTTCGTTATTATAACTCATTTATATAAAGGGAGGTGCTTTCAATTTAATTAGCTCCAGAAAAAATGTAGATGCAATGTGGCGTCCAAAGCTTACAGTTTTAATAAGTTATTAATGTTATTATCAAAGCTTGAACTATCCACCTTTAAAATTAATATTAAAATTAACAAACTGTCTACACTAAAGCGTATTATATTAACATTACATTATAGCACTATGTTAGTTCTCAACTCATGACGCGGCGACGTCAGCTTACGGCAACGTCGAACAAGTAACAGTAGATAATGTAAATGTAATAATGGTAATTGGAGATTATGCTACTATAATCTCCCATTATCATAAAATATTATTTATCTGTATCTCTTCACTATGCTTCTAATTAAATATATATCAAATTCTTAATAGTTAATAGTAATAGTTAAATATTAATAGTTCGATAATCAAATAATACCTAACCCCAAGGTTCGTGACCCCAGCCCCACACGGTCTTCTCCCAATCAGCCACTACCAGCGATTTTCTAAATATTTATGTCGTTCTTTGTTATTTAATAACAATAAATGTGTCGTTACCTAAGCAAAGGGATCTTATTGTCGGTATGGACTTATTGAGTTTGCTTAAAAATTTCTAAAGCCAATTTGGCGACATCGGAATTCCTGCAGCGGAGAAAACAATCGACAAACAATAAAAAAGTCAAAGGTCAATCGCTTGATTGGTTAAAATTTCATTGTGTGAAGTTTCTGTTTTAAAAGAAACATTTTTAGATTTGTTTTTTTAGATAAAGCTCTATTTTTTTGTTTTAAATCTCAATAATATCTAGATAACTAGAATAACCCATTTCTGGAATAATGTTAGATGTTATATATTATGTTATATATTATGTTATATATATGTTATATATAATGTTAGAAGTATAAGTATACTTACTTTAGTACGCTTTCTTTAAGCCAGAAAGAGTTTAAAGCCCGCGGTATACGCCATATTCTACATTAAAATATGTAAATGTCATAAAAATCTCATTTCTGTACCTGAATAGTTTTCGAGGGCTTTTAGACAATCTTAAAATAAGAATTTATTATTCAATAATTTAAATATTTGTATAAGCGTTTGCGTTTGCGCTATAATTTGTGGACTTTAAGTTTTCAACTATAACTTTATATTGTAAAAACAATGAAATACTAGATCAATGTCAATTTTATGACAGCATTACCTGCTGCGTTTCATAAACATTTTGGCCAAAATCCAAAATACAAGTTTATATTCACCATACCATCAACCTATAGTCTTTCTACTTCTAGATTGCCAAGGTTCGCCATCACTGGTGACTTTCAGTCCTTCTAATCCAGCAATTACCGGCAAACTTCTTGAAGCCGTCGCGTCGCGTCGGTTCGGCTGGAGGGCGTCCCACACTGCACTACCCACAATTCGAATTTGTATTACGCATTTTTTTTCCACAGACCAAACAATAGAAGAAATATATAAACAATATATTTTCTGAAAAGATAACTCAGGATATACTGATACGTCTATTGTACTAATGAGGTAATCGCTCTAGTGAACTAGAGCTACTGACTGAATTCACTTTAAGTTCCGGACAGACAGACAAAAGGGCGTCACTAATCGCATTTCCGTTTCGGACCCTAAAAACAACCGTACATTTCCAATGGACTGTGGAACCATTGTGGAATGAAGTAGGAAGTAAATATATCCTGACCCAAATATTTTGGACATTCTCTCTTCGTCTGCAAGTTTTACGCTGTCTTGCGGGGACGGCCCTTGATCTTCACAAAAATTATGATAAAGAGCCCCTCTTTCAATCTCTGCGAGATTGCAATAACATTGTCGGGAAAGGATGTTTTTACATTGTGAACATAGGGAAAGCAATGTTGTGGGCAAGAAAAACATCCGCGCTCACAGACCGCTTTAAATTTTCGTCGACATTTTTGCGTTATTATTTAATACACTCGCGATTTTGCATAGTCTTCAGCAACGTTGTCTGCTCTTTGAACAGCATTACTTGCTTACGCTCTTGCTAACAGTATTTTGTAGAGTGATGTTGTTGAAAAGGAGTTCATGCTAAAGTATTAAAAGTTATAATATTTACAAGATGGGATTAGTTTCTATATATGAGCGAGTATATATATTTAAACTTTAGATCAAAAAATATGTATTTACGAAACTTAAAGACAAATAAATAATTTATTCAGTCAATGCATTTACCCACTATAACAAAGAATAAGTTAGCTTTAGCTGTAGTTGGCTTGTCAGTTTATTTATTACGTGACAATAAGAGAAAAGGTATATGTTATATAAGAGATATGTTATTTTAACTTAAATTCTTAAAAAAAACTAAAGTTAAAATAACTAATTTTTTATTGTTCTACCTTAAAATTCAGATATTAGGGCATGTTTCTACTTAAACGGAATTTTGAAATAAAGAAATTTTAAATTAAATAATCTTAATCAAAATCAATAAGTCTAAACCGACATGATACCAACAAAATTATAATTATAATGTGTGCCGACGGTGAGATTCCATCGACGTGTCGTCCGCGTTACCCACGATAAACCTTCAAAACGAACTTTAAATAAAATACGTATAATTACAATATACAAAATCTCTACCTCGAAAAAGTTTCCTTTTCAGTAATTTTTAAGATAAGATAACATTCATTCTCAACATAGAAATTGGCTCCATTACGAATAGTCTCTAAGCTCTGAATAAGTCACATAGGTATTGTTTTAAAAATAAATTATGGTAACACATAATTGATTCCATCGCGCCATTTACGAGTACATAATAAAATATCAGTAGAAAATGAATTCGGTTGGAAAAACTCATTATAACAGATCTGCTGATCGCGATACGATAGAAAGTATGTACCTATACCTATTTCAAACAATCATTTCTATATTCCTTCTTCGACAGAAATCTTTTTATTCATTGCATGAATAAATTGTAATAACATTCACTTTGATATTGTAGGAATTTATATTCAGTAGTATTTTAAAAGAGTACAATTTGTATACGGACGGTTGATTGCGTAGATACAAAAATATTTTGTAAATATACAATGTAGTGTTTCCGTGAATGATCGGAAACAGCGGTGTAGCAGCTGTTTGTGGGTCATTGCACCCGAACTATGTTCAACTATGTTGCATTGAAGCATACAAATGTCCATATTCAGTGAACTACAATTGCACTGAAGTAAAAGCTCAGGCACGCAATAATGGATGGATTAGTTTCATAAGAGTACATTGCTTGAAGCGCCTAGATTAGGGCGATTTGAATGAAAATCTTCGTTGTTAATGCTGGACAGTAAAATGTTTATATGCGAGTATATATTTAACAAAGTAAATTTAAAAAAAAACTACATTCAGTTGTATTGAAATTTAAGGATGACTCATAAGTTCTGGCAGTCATTAGAAAGTACTGATGAGTTTACACGTACTACTGATGATGATAAAGTATTTATAACTAACACACACACTCGTAAACACATTTACCTAACTAGCCGCCATCTGGATAAAATGTAGGTACGCATACTATATTATGTTAATTTCCTTACAAATAATATGTCAAGAAACAATAATTAACAATAATGAGCAATAATTATTATTGAATCGTTGTTGTTGTAATTTATGTACACTTGTCCAGATACAACTTCGTTACCATACAGTATGGTAACAAAGATAACCAGCATCAGCCTACGTCATTTCGTGGTCTCTGCACTGCTGGATACACCCCTTTAAAGATTCACCACCGCACGCGATATACTATCTCCTCATCCAGATATTACCGACTTCGTTATGATTTTTTCTTTGTGAATTTATAGAATAAAACCTTATTGAATCTAACTTTTGAAATTCAGATTAAGACTGGCTGAAAGACTGTTTAAAAATATACTTAGTATAGATAATATTAGACGTAATTAATCATCTCGTAATAAAAAACAAGTTTTCATGAAACCGTGATGAAATAGGTACCTACTATTTAGAAAGCTCGAGATGGCACGAACCAAATGAAAAGGCAAAATTTTAGATTTTAGATCTACTATTTTAGATAAAATATTTGAACAGGTTATAGAGCTGATGATCTTAGTCCGAAACAAATTAAATTGTTAGACAATAATCAAAAACATAAACAACAAAATTGAATGACATTAATCAAGATATATTTTAAACTATAAAGAGTTTAAATTGCGAAATATTTTTTTTTCGAAATTCGAATGACGTTATTTTTACGATGGGTAGGTTTTCTTTGGAAGTTACTTAAAACGAAACTTTCCTGTATCAAAACCTTTCAATATGAACACCTAATGAATTATACTCTTCAATGACCGCTTCATTAAAAGCGGAGTCACGCTAATTACTAACATATGTTACTAATAGCGAACTTGTTAGCTGTATAACACCGGATGCGAGAGGACAATGGCCGCTTTTCCACAATCCAAACAAACGTGAAGGTGCGCCTACGCATTGCGTTACCTCTGACAGCCACAGTTCCGTCCCTTTGATTGGTCCAGCGGTTTCCTCGCTCCAATGCCGACGTACAACATGTGCTCGGACAATCACGGTCTTGCATAACTAGCTTGTATTGGTGATTTTTCCCTCGCAAATAAATAGAACCAGTGTAAACAGATCTCAGTATATTTACTCAGTTCATTATGGGTCGTGTCTTTAGAGAGGTCATTCGATGTTGGTGGTTCGATGTGTGAGGATGAAAGCAATCGAAAGGAACGCTTCGGACGCGCCTTCCCACGCAAATTGAATTGTTAGTAGCGAGCAATCCGGCACAGTTGCGTAGTTTATTGAATGGTTTAGGTCGCTGTTGTGTTGCTATTTACTCGAATTGAGGCTCTGGAATGGTATATTAATCTGTTTTTAGACGAAATCACTTTAATGTGGTTTACCTTTTTATTATTGTTCTGCCCTATATTCCTTTTGAATTAACAAAAACGTGCTTATTTGACTATAAACATTAATTTCAGTGCAAAATAAAGAAAAATAAGATAATGGAGAAGTTCACCATTTTTTATTTCTTACCAAAAAAGGGTTTCAAAATTACAATAGAATTTGTGAATTTTTTTTATACGATATTTTGAAAAATGAAGCTTTTCAAAAAGCCGCATGGTGACCAAGCAGCGTATGACGTCACGATACATTTACATACAAACTTACAAAGGATATTATTGTTGAATGCAATCATTGCAACGAAATTCAACCAGCCTTTTCAGTATCCATAGCTGGACATGGCCTCTTCCCTCTTCATGCATATTGTCTTGTGCATGAGAGATGTATGGCCTTTAAACGCCACGCTGGCCAAGCGGGTTGGCGAGTCCACTCTTTTAGATGAGGTGTAGTTCCTCAGGGTCTGTGGTAGCCGCTTTGTTATCCCTTAGCCGCCTTTTACGAGAAGAGATGGGGGTGGTGCTATTCTATAGCACATCGAATAATATTCACACGGCATATTCAATATTTAAAAAAAAAATATGCCGAATGTAGGTAACTCTCCCTTTAGAATGCAAAGTAAGGCATTTCATGGATCATACATATATATAGTGACATCATATTTGAATAGCTGTAAGTAGTAATAATCTCGCAGTCATTTTAAAAAAAATCATAAATGTTTAATCATACGTTTTTTTAGCGTATATTTTTATTCAAATATGAATAATCCGCTAGTTCCGCTTAACCTAGTAATCTCTCCATTGAATATGATCAGATGGAAGTACCTTGCTCTTGATATCTCGCCATTAAATTAGAACGCATACCATTTCCCATGATCAACAACCAAGAGGACTGTCGTAAAATGTTTATTACGCTTAACATTATTCATTATCATTATTCCTGTTATTCCTGTTAGCTTACATTATTGATAACATTATTATCAAAAGCGAAAATCTTATCTTATAAAAACTATTTTCGTTGAAAAACTTACAATGTTCAACCGTTTGTGCCTTCAGGGCGGATTTGATCTAATTGACACATACTCGTACAATTGATCAAATACAAAGTCAGAAACCAACATCGGTATTGTCATGATATTGTAAATTATTGTAACTTTCAACTAGTGAGTGACTGACGTTTCCTTCGCCCAGATTAGTTTAGGGAACGCCATTCAATGTAAACATGTAATATTGTGCCTACGTATAAATTGACAAGGCTGCGACACGGCAGGGTCTGTCTGTCAACTGAAGATTCCGGACTCGATTCCGGTGACGATAGAATTTCGCATTTGTTACTTCCAAATATTTAGGGCTGGCTAATTTTCATATGAAACTTATAATTTTGGTATGAAGCAAGTTAAAACGTAGAAATATCTACGAAGCGTGTACGTTGTGTGTGCTACACATTAGACATTCAAATGCGTTGCGATTGTACAAACGATTTTATTTTTCTGACCGAAAAAATAAATAAATGCAGTCCTATAATATCGTCCAATCGAGCGTTCGCACAAATACAAACTCCTTTGCAGTTCATTACCAACTTATTCACTAAGCGGTTAGATAGTGCCAACCACAAATGAAACCCTGCAGAACAAACCTATTCATTCAGTTAGAGCAAACGAATATGAACTTTAAGGTCACTCTGATAACTCGTTAACGACAGCAGAAAGTTTGTAATCGTGCGAATGCTCGGTTGGCCAATGCTTCATTAGTACCTTACTTAGGTTGTATGATGTACCTATATTTATTAGCGTCGTGCTTTGATTTTGAAACTTTATAAACGGTAGCGGCAGTATACAGGTATCTGTATGAATATTATTTTTAATTAACTAGAAAATGTGAGGAACACTAACAACACTAGCGATCGCCCGTGAATTTAATCGTAGATTTAAGGTTTTATCATTTGATTATATGAAATGGCATGCCCCTGCATGCGTATTGTGTTCATAGTCCTTTAGCTAGTTTATGGTTCATTCTCCTTTATTTCGTACTAGCTGTACCTGCGTCTTTGTTGAATGTTAACCCAGGACATGAGCTGTAACATACCAATTATTAAAATCCATGCAGTAGTTTTTGGGTAATGCGTGTTCAGGTAGACAGACAAAATCCAAAAAATATTTTTTTAGGTTCTGTATCATTCGTAGTAGGTACAAAATTGCAACGACTTTTTCAAAATATTTCATATTCAGCTTTGTTACAATTTTATTATATGAAATGATGATCACTTTATCATAAATGAAGTTTGGATACAAATTTTGAAAAACATTTTAGGTCTTCAGCCAATTAGAAGTTCGCGAACCGAACTAACGATTGGACTTCCATTTATCGGTATTGTGTAACGAGCACAAAAGTCGAACGGACTATACCTACATGTTATTTTTCTGAAAGGTAATAAATATTATAATAATACCCGTCGTACCCATTATATGTAGTCGATAGTTGCGTTTCTAGTTCAAGAAAAGATTGATACTTAGCTACATACGTATTTCGTGTTCAATTATAAAAGCTGCGCTATAGAATTCGTACTCACGTCTCATATGGTTGAAGAATATATCGTATTATATTTACCGGAGATATCCTTCTAACATAATATAATGGAAACAATTTACGTAAGCATCGGAAGTTATTATTTTGTATTGTGAAACTTTTCTCACAAGTATTTCTTGCATTTTGTATATAAATCAATTACATAGATACAAAATAACAAAACAATCCAGAGATGTTGGTAAAATTGCCGGCTACTTGCGTGAATAAACTCAAGTATTTTCATTTTCTTGAGAGTAATTTAGTGTTACGTCGAATATTTTTCTATACAACTCTGCCAATAGATATTCTAATTCTATTTCGTAAAGTATACTTACATTCGCATTCTTTCATACAGTTTGATAGAAATTTGTGTCAGCGGCAAAAAGCTTCTACAAGCAAGAACCTGATTAATATATGTATAAAAACCGGAGGAACGGTTTTATCGAGAAAATTTTGAGATTGGTCTATAATAAAGTACATACACGTAGATTTTGTTGGTATTTGTAGTAGTTGAATGGGATGCCAAAAACTGCAATGACATTTTTCCAAAACAATTACATTAAAATTCATTATTTCATTTCCATATTGCTGTTTACAATTTATATGTATTTATTTTCTTAGTATGTCCTTATTGCACAGTCCTCTTTGAGACATTCAAGAAATGATTGAAAATACTAGAAGGGCTTCGTCATATACGAATGATTAGGGAACTTATAATTGAGATATTGTCTTCCAGCCATTTGACTAGTGTAGAACTTCTATATGAGAATAGCCTAGATGACACATCATACGTTCTTATCGAAGAAACCTGGTTGACAACTTCTAGGGTGTGAAGCAGATGAGGAGGGTTCCATTAAAAAGTCAAATTTGAAACTAAAGTATACGTAATAAGAATGTTCCATTTTCAAAACACATATGAATTAAAGAATTCAAGAGCTATTGTACATAGAACACTAATACACACTAACGTGCCTGCCCTAGAGTCCTTGCATAACATATCCTAGTATATATTTTCAAATCAATGGAATAGAACTAGAAGTCAGCACAATGTCAAAACTCTTTTATCTGATAAATTTATTGTTAAACATTTTAGATATAATAAATTCCGATTTACTTATTTAGTATATTTTCGGTAGCTCTTTACCACTTTAATAATAATTAATCACCTCAAATATGACAACTTGTAGGCTGTATGATAAGTATTAATATTTTAATGGAGGAAAGCGATTTAAATTGAAAATCGGTTTAATGAGTTTTTACACACGAGAGTATAGCCACATGCCACACAGTCAATTTTATTCCCAGCAGAGGTTGCGCATAAGTAATCAAATCATTCAACGCTGTCTGACTGCGGAAATAAATAATTAATAAGTCAGGTCACAATGACAAATTATTTCGGCGGTACCTATTTTGCTTGTCCTACTTTTTGTTCGGTTACTAGAACTATGTTGAATAGACTGTGACATGTCCCGTGATGGATGGTTCAAACTTGTTTGGTCCCGCACAATTAAACTGACAGACCGCCACACCTCGCCATTGGACAACATATTGTATGTCAATCACTGAGAACACGCACGGAACTGAGCGTAACTTCATTTTTCTGTCCTTTGTTGACATTTATTTTGACATAGAGCTTTTTATGACAGTTCCATGACTAGTTGGGATAAAATTAACTTAGTTTAGTTCAGAATAAATATTTAACGTTATATCCAAATTCACAATTGAGCTTGGACAACCACTTGATAGTTTTTACTTGATACTCACAGATTATACAATAAACTCGAGGAAAATCCCTCGTCCCGTTATATTTCTTACTAGCGGTGCCAGCGATTTCGTTTGCGTAAACTTGTGATTCCCATGAGAACTCTATAACGAATCTAGATAAAAAGTAACCTGAGTGTTAAACCGACACATAAGCTATAACTATGCCAAGTTTCAATAAAATCCAAAAAGCTCGGTGTGCTGAACAGAGCGAAGCGGTACTTCACCCCTGGGCAACTCCTAATTCTTTACAAAGCTCAGGTGAGACCCCATATGGAGTATTGCTCTCATCTCTGGGCCGGCACACCGAAATACCAATTGGACCCATTTGACTCTGTATTGTCGACGATCCCACTCTCACGGGCGGTTTAGAACCCCTCAGCATTCGGAGAGACGTTGCGTCTCTCTGTATGTTCTACCGCCTGTACAATGGGGAATGCTCTGAAGAATTGTTTAATATAATTCCCACCTCGGGTTTCTACAACCGCACCTCCCGTTCCAGAAGTGCGTGCGGTCCATCCACATTTCCTCGATACGGAGGTATCGCGTACTGTTCAGTCCAAAAAATATTTTATACTGCGAACCCGTAGGCTGTGGAACGAACTGCCTCAAGAGGTCTTTCCATTAACTCACGATATAGGGTTCTTCAAGAAAGCTGTGAATAGGATTTTGCAAGGTCGGCGGCGTACCCGCATGCCCCCTGGTGTTGCAGGTGTCCATGAGCGGCGGTAACACTTACCATCACGTGGGACCGCTTGGTCGTCCGCCCACTTATCTATAAAAAAAAAGTATTTTTTGCACGATGTGCGTACAGACAGACGGACAAAAATTCTAAAAATAGCTATTTTGTATTCTGTATCATTCGTAGAATACACTGAAACGTTATTTTTTTTTTTCAAAAAATATTTCATGTACAGTCACGGCTCTATTACGATTTTTTTTTATGAATGAAGTCGGCAGATGGGTATACAGTCCACCTGATGGTAAGTGGATACTGTCGCCCATAGACATCCGCGCTACATGCCAACATTAGTCCAAAATAACAAACGTTGGCACGCCATGATTTGGCGCCGCCTCCAACATGGATTTGGAGAAGGGGTTGGGAAAATGGGGAGGGATAGGATGGGAATGGGCTCTAGCATATCTCACTCACTACCGAAACACGTACCTACGTACATTAGGGAAATAAGATCAAGTGGGAAATGCAGTACATTTCAAGGTAGTCTTCTGTGAGAGAGGGGTAACGTGGCCAGTCGAGTGGCTCAGCGGCTGTTGGATTGCATCTTGCACTCTCCCCCTCAAATTATATGTAATTATATTATATTATTACTTATTATATGATTTATTATTATTATATTTATATTATTTATTACTCAAATCATATTACCTATATTATTATGTACAGATTACATTTATGCCAGCCCTTTTTTAAAATCCATTCCGAAATGCCAAGTTTGTCATTCTGGCTTGATGTTGACATGTATCGCGGATGTCCCAGGGCAATAGTATCCACTTATCATCGGGTAAACTGTCTACTCGTCTGGCCCCTTCTTTCCATATAAAAGATTAAAATTACAACAACTGCGATGAGATAATTAATGCAAGACAATCAAAAGCCTGCTCTGCTCTGCTCACATCGTGAGTAGAGATACAAAGAAGAAAATGAAAGATACAAAATGAATGCAGAAAATTTGAACTCCCGTATGTAGCAAGTTCGTTATATTATAAGATAGTATTTTATAAAGCATTTGATAAAAGGAAGAAAAAAAATCGTGTATTTCCACTGGTTACCACCCGTTCCGTCTCCAGTCACCACCACTGGACCACTGGACCACTGGACCAGTGCACCATTGGGAAAAAATCTCACAATTGTTAAGAGTGGTAACAAATAACACGAAATTATTCCCGTTCGTTACTTTGGCACTAACATCTCGTATAAACAAATAGCTTCTGAAATAAACAACGTCATGATAAAATCAAAAACACTTAATTTTCAAAATTAATGTGTTAATTAAAATTAAGACTACGATTCAAGTGATATAATTATCAAATTCGTTCCCAACGTTAAAATATCCGTCTTCGGCATATTTCAACCTAAACAAAAAAAATAATTTTAGAAGGGGGTAGATGCACGCTGCAATCCCGCACTCCGACTGGTCAAATCACCTGTCTCTCACCAAAAATTTATTACATTTCCCATCCCGTTCCTATTCCTCTAATCTTCATTTTAACTTACCAGTTGTAATTTTTAAAATTAAATATATATCTGATATTGACACGGCGCGCGGCGTCTTTTACTTCGGAATCTGAAGTAAAAATAAGAATAAAATATTTTTAAGATAATATTAAAAAATAATTATCTTAAAATTTTAAGATAAATTGATATTGTTTCATTTTTTTACATCTGTACTATCATTGCATTGCACCATTTCTCAAATTGTACATTTTGCGAATTGCACATTACAAAAATTGCACATTATGCGCCTAAACGACAAATTCTATGGTTACCTATAGATAATCATTTTTTCGATCTCGCAGACCTGGCAATGTCTTCGACTATTTCCTGTTTCAATATTATTCTTTTGATGTCAAACAAAAAACAAAACAATAATGTTTTTGGCACTCTCTTACTAGTAAATTGCAAACTCTTCTTTCACTTGAATTTCTACGAAGTAATCTACTGATTACTCTATCGATTCTACTGAAATCTAATTGAACTCCTTGTACTTTCAAGAGCTACCGACTTCTGAAATTTTCATTGTGGGTAGTAAACGGCGAGCGCCGCCCACAAACACCTTCAACACTAAAGGAACGATGTTGTTGCTCTTCAAGGAGGATATTCATAGCTTTATGAAAACCTAACGGCAATAAATCAAGTTCGGGGGGCATGAGATGGTTCAGATACATTTCGGTACTCTAAACACATGGAAATAATACCTACCTAAACTAATTACCGCATAAATATTAATCCTGCAACGATTTCCATATAATAGAATATTTTTTTCTCTCTCACACTCTTTCTTTGAAACCGTTTACACACATACGAGTATCAGCTCGTAACCGCCTTTGCATAAAGTTCAAATTACTATCAAATACGTGTGTATCCAGGATGACGCGTTCGGTGTTTAGTTCACCGTGTCGCAATCAGTGTACAAAGCGTGTATTTTATTGTGATTAACATACGAAAAGTGGACATTGTGGACGCGCGCCCTGTTGCAGTCGCCCTGCGACATCCGCGACTGGCAGCGATTTGGTCTGTGTGAGTGTGACCCGCGCCCTGGTTTAATGTTAACAAGTGTTGTGGATTTTCGTGACCTATAATATTAGTTAGAGATTTAAAAAAAATAACGTATATGGAATATTAGGTAAGTAGACTTCTGAGTACATCTAAATCGGAGATTATCTATCATCTCTTCGGAGCTTATAGTTATCATATAAACACAGAGAATCACATTTTAACATTATAGGGTATATATAATAACATATATTTAACATTATAGAGTATATTATAGGATATATATATAATAAAATCGGAACAAAACCGTGTGTACAGAAAACATTTTCTGAAAAAATCGTTGCAGTGTATGGAAGGAATGATGCATTGCAATGCAACCAGTCATTTCAGTATTCACTGCTACACATACATATTGTCTCGTGCATGAGGGAATCACTGGTTGGCGTTGTTGGCGAGTTGGCGAGTCTACTCTTTTAGATGAGATGTAATTCCTCAGGGCCTGTGGTAGCCGCTTTGTTATCCCTTAGTCGCCTTTTATGACACCCACGGGGGGAGATGGGGTGGTGGTATTGTAAAGCCGACCGACACCACACAGCACAAGTGCGACAGATACAGAACACAAAACAACAGGTTTTAGAGTTATTGTCTGTGTGGTAATCTACCGTCCACTCACACTCCAAGTCGCGGGCACTACAAGTCTACATATTATTTATAAATTAGATTTTGAACTTAATTATAGGATGTTTTCCCCATTTCCTTCACATACGGTAAAGGCACATTATTCGTTCAGCCCGCCTGTAAGAAATTGGGACTGTAAGCATCCAAAGATAATCTGTTTATTAAAACATTGAACAGCGTTATTTGCAAATTTCTTCGGTATTGAACAGTGAACTGCGTCCACTTGATTTGATCTCAAACGAAGCGAAGGGTAAGCAACAACGAACCTCCCCCGCCCCGCTGCCCCGCAGACGATCAAACACTCGAAGATAAACTCATCGCTTCGTCAAGGACCATCCAGCTTTCATTAAATTATTGACTATACCTAGGTATATTTAAATTTTCTACATCAAATCCGCTCAAATTAATTACGCATTTTGATTGATTCGTCAGCAATTTAGATAAGCGGCTTTTCTGATGAGACTTCATTAATGTCTAAATATTGTGAAGAATTAGACGTTTAAGTGGCACTGACCATATTGTAACCCAATTATAATAATAATTATTATGACGCATCTCCTATATTTTGAGGATATTTAATTTAATCCTTGCAAATGAATCTCCTCGAAATCCATCGAGTCTACTTAAAACGTCTCAGAAGCTCTAAGAAAAGAATGCTACTTATTTCGATCGAGTCTACTTAAAACGTCTCAGAAGCTCTAAGAAAAGAATGTTACTTATTTCGATCGAGTCTACTTAAAACGTCTCAGAAGCTCTAAGAAAAGAATGTTACTTATTACGATGTACTTTTTTGAAGACCAGCATATTTAATATCTATTCCAGATGATATTCGTCATGAAATAGACAACATAAATTTTACTAATATCACGTGTTGTCTTTGCTCCTATTTAATAACTCACCAGCTTATCTCTTTCCACCTATGAGCAGATGATCTTCACATCATTACTTGCACGCAAGCCGCCGTCAGTGATGTTAATACAACTGTTTCTATTATTAATGAAAACCTAGCAACCATCGCAGAATAAAGTGACTGCTTTAGTCTAATTTTTAATGAAAGAAAAACTTTGGTCATTATTAATGGCATCCAGCGGTTGATCTATCTCCAGGATTGACCGTGAACATCTTCCGCCTGTTGTCTTTAATTGAATGTGAGTTCCGTATAACTTTAGACAGTACCGTGTCCAGGGCTCAGCTGAAGGATATTCACAGCAGCAGGTTATTTAAGACGGTTACATCATTTTTGCCCCAGCCCACCAGAATTGCGATAGCACAATATTGCCTTTTAATTATAGTTGACTTTGACGTTATGTATGTCTCTTAGATTTGCCGAAAAAACAAAATGAACTTGAACAACTAATGAATCTTTACAACTTCTACGATTTATATTTGGGTGTTTCTCAAATTCGCCATAGCCGAGATGATCATATGCTCTCCCTCCTCTAAAAAATTAACTTGTTGATGCCTGGACAATTTAAAAAATACTTTAACCTTCGTTATTCAGATAATCTTCCAAAACTCCTGCCTATTTTTCTATTTTCCATTCTTATTCATGCAATGTCAGAACGGTTTGCTTTTAGAAAGCCTTGCCTTTACCTATAAAGTGCTCTTAATATCTGGCGAGATTTAAAAGGCTTATAAAAATAAACTATTTCATTAAATAAACAATAACCCTTTTCTCTCGCCTTTTATTTATATTTCTTTGTTTCATCATCTATATCTAGTTTTCTTCACAATAATTCGCCTCCACGCAAAAGTAACCTGGAAAAAATCGTTTCAGCCATAGAGCCGTTTAGCTATATGTCTAGATACCTATTTTAGATACCATTTTTAGATTTTTTTTTAGCTATAGATCTATATATTTAAAGGTGGTGAATATTTTTAGAAACGGCGTAGTAGGTACTTTTCGAAACCAAACAAAGCGCGCACCACGAAACAATTAACTTTTAATTACTGTATTTCAACATTAAACTTGAAACGGTAACATAAGAACGCGATGTCCTAAATTCTAGCTTAACCATAACCGCAGATGAAGTTTCTCCTACGGTTTGAAAATAGGAATATGTTTAAACAACTAAAAACTGAATCCTACAACCAACTACTACCCAAAGATTATTATTTTTACACAATGTTTTGAAGATCAATTCGGATATAGTGTGTTATTATTGGGTCTAGAGCATACTTTAACGAACGAAACGACTTGTAACAGTTAACTTTGAACTGGTGTTCGTAGCAAATGTCATGGCAGTTGGCTGCTCGTCCGCGGGCTGCGCGCGACCGCTAAAATAAAATGTTTACTGCATTTGAATAACGTCTCCTATCATTGTGTTCTATTATGAAAAGTTTTAATCTAGTAACTATAGCTAATATGATCTGTGTGTAATTTATAAATTACATATTTTGCTAACCTAATAATTATTAGATACTCATTGGGTAGTTTTGTCGAACCAACATCATAGAAAGATTTCTGTAAAATTATGTACCAATAACTCGTTATATTTTGACATGAGGATGGCCAATTATTAAAATAGAGTAGGTAATAATTATGTGTAGGTATAATGAGATTTTGAGGGGGAGACCGCACGCTGCTGGGCACACTAGACTGGTCACGTTACCCCTCTCTCATAGAAGACTACCTTGAAATGTACTGCATTTCACACTTTATCTTATTTCCCCAATGTACGTACGTGTTTCGGTAGTGAGTGAGATGTGCCAGAGCCCATTCCCATCCTATCCCTCCCCATTTTCCCAACCCTTTCTCCAAATCCATTCCTATATCTCCAAAGGTAGGCAGTGCATCCGGGGGTGTGCCAACCTTTGTTATTTGGGACTAATGTTGGCATGTGTCGCGGATGTCTACTATGTGCGACAGTATCCACTTACCATCAGGTGGACTGTATGCTCGTATGCCGCCTTCGTCCATAAAATAAGATGACTCAAGTAATATAAATATTTAGTACATATACGAAACTTTATCTGGCTTGTATTGGAACAAGAGTTTTTCAAAATGTCCAATTTTATCGTTTAATGTCGTAAGGTAAATCTAATTTCCAAGTTCTAATTAACCACGTCCAGTCAGTTATCTTAACAGTCAAGTATAATTTACACATGCAGTCCGTATTACTGTAATACGGTCTCGAGGTGGTCGTTACACATTAACATTTAGCTGTAGATTAGAGACAATGCAGTGCCAAATCCTCTCGCACACGCGTCCGTGCACTTCCCGGTACAGTCGGACCGTCCACTCCTGCAGATTGAGGCGAAACGCACTTAGTGCTAAGCTCTTACAATTTCTGCTAGTACAAAGTGCCTCGTACCCCTTAAGAATTAATCAGTGTTTAATTTTAGACTTATCGGAATCGTATAATGTTCTAAATTCAACCACAGCTGTGTCCCGCTTACAGTTACATTAGCAAAAACAGCGGAAGCTCAATTTAATCTGATTGTTCGCCCGAATGATATTTTGTAATCGTATCGCTTTACGTTTGAAGTTATGGTAAGTGATTTTGTTCCTTCAGTGTTGGTTGTAATTTGTATTAATTGAGTTCTGTTACAACTACTCATAATAGAAATTTTAAACAGAATTGCTGAAAGGTAGTATTAAAACTTTGTTGTTTTAATTAAAACCATATTCCTTTAAAGCGAAACACCTTTCATTATTTAGAACTTTCATAAAAAGACTACTTATTGGCGGGAACTCGAGAAGTGAAGTTGAGTTTTTGTTTGATTAATTGTAAAAATTGTGTAATGTTTTGTGATTTAATAGTGATCGTGTATTAAACTTCAAAGTGTTTTGTGTGTAATGTTTGTGATAATCAAATAACATAACGCACTTTAACACTCCATCAAATACACTCCTTTTAACATAACATGTTATTGTAACTTAATTATCGAGATTTTCTAGTGAGGGAAACTCGAGAGGTGAAGTTGAGTTTTGTTTGATTATTGTAAAAATTGTGTATAAGGCGTTTTATATTTTAATAGTGATAGTTTATTAACTTCAAAATGTTGTTCTTGCGTGGTATTTGTTATAATTAAATAAAAGCGTGGGAGTGCGTTTTTAGTGCGCTTCCAAGGAGTCCTCTTCTGTCCTCAGTGTGTTGTTTTCAGTGTGTATTAATAAAAAACGTTTATTATTATTAAAAAAAGTTTTAGTAGGTTAGTCTTTTGTGGAAAAATCCTTTCCAGTTTAGTATGACGTTAATATCTCGGTCAGGGGAGAAGTAAGACAAATATAAACAAAGTACGTGTCACAGGAAGCCCGGGAATAATTTATTGTGAGCAAAGACGCGACTTCATATTTGTTTTGCTTTCTTTCTCCCGTCCCCGCCTTATTAGAGCGAACTAAGCCCTTTGTGGAACCACTCCATTTACACAAGTACTTTGTGCAACTCATCGACTTTGCTCACCGATCCCAGTCCCTGTTTAAACATGAAGTTGGGCGACTTATAAAACCCTCATTGTTCAGAGGTACTGACTGATGTCTTAAATTAATTTAGAAGTTTGTAATTTATTAAATAGTAATTTCTACTTTAAGATGCAGCTATTACTTTATTTCCAATACTTATATTGTAAAAATAATTTTATGAAACTGTTAAAAATGAAAGCGAAAAAAAAGGAAATTGTTCATATCTGTAGAGTTTATGGCGCCGACCCGCTGTACGTTAATAAAACTCATCCACCTACTGATTTTTTATGAATATTTAGATAATATTCCGACCCGCTTATAATGAAAAAAGTTTGTTTGTAAAATCCAATCCCCGGATTCAATAACGAAATTTGTTAATTATTCCACCTTTGGAAGACTTACTTCAGACTTAGCATACTGTGGGATTTATGAGTAACTATGATCATTAAGTTTTTTTTTCATATACCTATGGCAACGGTGCAATCAGCACATTCTACCAGTGATAAGTTTCCTTCGTAATAAACAATTTGAAAGTCGAAAACGTATCCTATCAATGTCCAGTACCGTCGTAGTAAGTCAGGAATCGCTGAGTAAATTGATGGTAGGTTTACTGAGGACAGAAGAGAACTCCTTGGAAGCACACGAAAAATGCAGTCCCACGCTTTTATTTGATTATAACAAACACCATGCAAGAACAACACTTTGAAGTTAATAAACTATCACTATTAAACTACAAAACGCATAATACACAATTTTTACAATAATCAAACAAAAACTAAACTTCACTTCTCGAGTTCCCGCTAAAAAGTGTCGATAATTAAATTACAATAACATGTTATGTTAGAAGGAGTGTAAAACTGAAATACAAAAAAATCATAAAATATACGAATTAATGATTAGAATAAAGTGCAGTGCTGAGCTAAGTAACTTTACATATAGTCAGTGGAAATGTAAAAGTACCACGTTGTCGAAATTGGGTTTCTAGATTTCACACTTTGTTGGTGTTTAAGCATTTCAAAAATCATGATTAATTTTTATTAGTCGCAGCTAAAGCAACAGATTTTTCAACACTTTGATGTTAATGTCTCAAAGTTATTTGCTTTACCGATACAATAACATACTCGCACTTGCCGCTCTGCAATACATAATAATTGTTATCTCGTATACCGCAAACAATATTTTTATATTTTTTTTATAAATAATCTTTGTTTCTTGATAATCGGAGAAGTAAATAAAAAGTTATGACTTTTTTCTTAAAAGACATATTTTATCCTTTGTGTCTGGCGATCAGTATCTTACCTTTTTACAAGCTTTTATTTAACTTCACCTGTTAGTATGTTTGGGACAAATCTTGCAAGCCAAATTTGAACCACTTCCTCTAAACTTACGACTTTGAAATTTTGCATGCTTGTTCAGTTCTGATGACAATACACTAAAATGATAGAAATAACCCGATGCTGCAGCCAGGATTGTCTCCTCATGAGGACACTCCTCAACGGTTAGTAGCACGGACACGAAACTTTGCATATACGTTTAATTTTGATAGCTAAACATGATCTTCACCATGAACTGATAGGATTGTTTCGTCACGAGAGCATTCCTCAACGGTTAGTAGCACGGACACGAAACTTTGCATATACGTTTAATTTTGATAGCTAAAGGTGATCTTCACCATGAACTGATAGGATTGTCTCCTCACGAGAGCACTCCTCAACGGTTAGTAGCACGGACACGAAACTTTGCATATTCGTTTAATTTTGATAGCTAAACACGATCTTCACCATGAACTGATAGGATTGTCTCCTCACGAGAGCACTCCTCAACGGTTAGTAGCACGCACGGACAAGAAACTTTGCATATACGTCTAATTTTGATAGCTAAACATGATCTTCACCATGAACTGATGCTGTAGCTAGGATTGTGTCCTCATAAGGGAACTCCTCAACGGTTAGTAGCATGCACATGAAACTTTGCAAAACAAAACATGAATTTCTACCGTAATGATGCGTTAGTTGAAATGGATAGATTGAGAAATATTTCTAACTAAAAAGGTGTAAATAAAATAATATAAAAAAAACGTTTTTTAGAAACAAGCTTTTATGCAAGCCATGTACCTACTAAAGCGAATAAAATAAGTTTATATTGAATTATTTGTTCTCAACAAGCTTGTTGCGCGAATTGTAAATGGTACCTACTTTCATGAATATTTCGCGACAAGCTTTAGTGTATGGCTTGCATAAAAGCTTGTTTTTAAAAAACGTTTTTTTTATATTATTTCAATTCTAAACTCCTCATTCTATATGACTTACCTGTTTAGGCCAGTTAGGGTTGTTTATCTAATTGTGTGTAGTTGAAGGGACAAAGTACTCATACTCAAATACATTTTTCAAGTCTATGACATACAGGTAGGTACTCCTAGTATAAAATACGAATATTAAGCATTACGCATAAGCGTAAGTGCATTACCCAGCAGTGAAGCGACATAGGTTGGTGTTGTGATATAAATAGGTATATCTGTTGGTGACGTATTTACTGCAGAAATCATTTTTAATTTTGGAAAATATATATGAAGTCGATAAGAGAATGAAAAATAATAATGACGTAATGAGTCAAGTTTTCCATAGTGTGGGCAGTCTGCGAGTCACTGCAAGCGGCTAGAACTGACAATCAGCGCTGCAGTTTTCTCTGCAGCACATGCTGAGTTGTAGCTTTTTTATAGAAAAAGGCGGCAGACGAGCATACAGTCCACCTGATGGTAAGTGGATACTGTCGTCCATAGACATCCGCCAACATCAGTCCAGAATGACAAATGTTAGAACCCCCTCGGATGATTGGGAAAATGGGGAGGGATAGGATGGGATGGGAATGGGCTCTGGCATATCTCATTCACTACCGAAACGTACATTGGGGAAATACGATAGAGTAGGAAATGCAGTACACTTCAAGGTAGTCTTCTGTGAAAGGGGAGTAACGTGGCCAGTCAGCGCGCCCAGCGGCTGTGGGAATGCACATGCACTCTCCTTCTGCCCCTGTTAGGCAGGTGGCAATACACACCCTTGTGTTGAGTAGTCTGTATGTTTTAATATATTATTATTAATAGTCTGGTCATAATAAATTTCTTTATTTAAAAAAAATCTAATGGGTAATAAAATTCAGAATTTTATTACTAATGCTACCGATGGGCTTGGTTGAATAGCTGGCTCTCTCACGTCCATGTGGTAGCACTACAAACTGCCTGAGGGCAAATGTTCGCAACATTCCATAGGACCTTGCTCCGCGCCCTCTCCTTTGTCAACTATCGTATTGGAGATTTGTATTTTTTTTCCACGTCCTATTTCCACTGAAAACTTTTTCATTCACAATTCTTCTATTGCTTCTACATAGCGGAGGCGCCGTCGAGCGAGGTGGTCGCCATCAAACCACCTGTGAAATCACCCACTACGCTTGCGCCTGCTCATACGCCGAGTCCTACCACCAAACGTGAGTACATCACAATATTTTATTCGTTACTAGCGAGTGTGGGAATTTACTCAATGCGACAACCATACCATCATTACCATCCCACAGTTAACCATCTAAGCATAAATTATTTTAGATTATTATTTATTTCGTGCCCAGGTTTGTAATTTTGTGAAACTAAGAATGTGAAGTTGTGAAAAGAATATGCCAAAACACATCGCACATTTTATTCGACATGGGTACATACGTGTATAGGGCTCTATCTATACTACATATTATTATTATAAAGAGAAACTGATTTTGTTATTATGTGAGTCTTTAAAAAGCTCGCTTCATTTTCAGACTCAGATTTTTCTACCAATGTGTGCCTATACTGATATTACGAGTATAAAAGAAACTGAGATTTCTTTTCGTTTGTTTTTATGAAAGAGGTAAATTCCAGACATATTGGCCCGGTTTTGAAAATTCTTTTACATTTAGGAAGGTAAACAATTCTAAATGGACATACGATATAAAGTCCCTGGGACCGAGCCTATTATGCCGCATGGGCGAAGGAAGGGTTGGTCTAAATAAATCATGTTATTGACAAGCATACAACTTAAATCATTAATCATTAGGACATTAATTATTACTTTTTGTTCCTAATTTCTTCAAGTATATATTACATACTTATGTAATTTAAAACATTCGGTTCCTACTTGAAACACTACAGATGTAGTGTAGGTATGGTTGGTCTAAATAAATCATGTTATTGACAAGCATACAACTTAAATCATTAATCATTAGGACATTAATTATTACTTTTTGTTCCTAATTGCTTCAAGTATATATTACATACTTATGTAATTTAAAACATTTGGTTCCTACTTGAAATACTACAGATGTAGTGTAGGTATAAAAGTACCTTATTATGAGTGAACGTACTCATAACGAGACCATTGTTTAATACCGAATGAAAAAACCTTTGTTCTAATGTAACCCAAGACCCAGGATAAGGGCGTCGAGGTATACGCAGTACCGAATATTATTATTTTAAATAATGTTTAATTGACAAAAAAATGTTGGTCCGTCTCTACTCCTTATGTTTCCTTGTTTCCCATTAGGTTTTCTTTATTTTTATCTCTAAGCATATACACGAGTAGATAACTTTATTTACATTAGCAAATGCGGAATAAAAGTGCTTTAAACTCGGATTAGGTGCTCTTGAATATTATTTAGAATTAAATATAATTAAATAACTTGAGATAATAAGGGTTTACAAGTAACTATATAGTTAAAAAATAACTAATTTATTAATAACATCACTATCGCAGCAGTTCCAGGTACCCATCTAAAATACAAATAAATACAACTACATTTATTTACTAATGTCCTCAGTATTCAATGTTCAAAGTATCTCAGTATCCAAATACTCTCAATATAATAATATAATGTTATAGTTTTCATAATCATAATAACTACCTATATATATATCCTATATACATAATTTTCTAATCATATTAGAAAATTCTTTTCGACGTGGATATGTTTCGTTATCTAATTGTCGAATAATCCATAAAACAGTTTGGTGGCCAAAGACAGGGATTTCAGGAACCGTCAACTGCTTTAGGTTGTGTCATTACTATATTTGCTGCATAGTGTTGCCAGATCCGTTTTTCCAAATATCGTGACATAAATGGAAAAAAGCGGGACTGGGACGATAAAATCGGGACGTCGAAAAAATGCATAACAATGGTTACAATCCTTTAATTCAAAATCACAGCTTTAATGAGATCAATCAAATCTTAAGATTTACTACTATCACTATCACTCTCCAGCTGCAATACAGTGTAGTGTATAATTTTCAACGCATTCCGAAACAAAGACGAGATACGCTTCGGTCTGTTCATTATTGAAGTACGCCCAAAGAACTGATGGGCACTTGTCTTCTCCCTAATGTGATGAAGTAATTTTTTAATACTTATCTCGTAGGATTTCACTAAACGCGCTAACCAATTATTTTATTTTTTTAAAGTACATACCGCGCCAAATTGGTTACTTAGATAAAAAAGCGGGATTTTTGGCGTCCCACTCAGGCTGGCGGGACACCTGGCAATTACGTACGTATTAATATTAATTTAATACTTATGGATATTTCAAAACTCATTACGGAATTTTCAGTACTTAATTAAAATAAAGTAGTGCCGTTTATGTGTTTGTTATAAATAATAATTGTAATAGGTATTATATTTTTATTATATTTATATTGTCAAGGAACATAAATTTTTCATAACACCATTTTACAAAATGACAATAAGCTATTTAAGTTATGTAAATACTTCACAAATATACATATAGTGAATTAAACACTTTTAACGGTTTAAATCGCGTATATTTGACATTATTTATATCCCGACGTTTCGAACACTTTGCAGTGGACGTGGTCACGGGGTGACTGCAAAGTGTTCGAAACGTCGGGATATAAATAATGTCAAATATACGCGATTTAAACCGTTCAAAGTTGTTTAATTGCTATGTATAGTAATCGCGAAAACCTAAGAAAATATTACATATAGTGAATTTTCATTTCTAACTCTATTATGTTTTCATTCATTCTAAAAATGTTTTTGTATATTTTCATAGCGTGTGCTTTGAAACGACTAGTAACATTTCGTATTATTAGTAACAGAAGTCTAACACCTACATCGGGCGGGGTATTAGACTGTTTCGTCTGGTATCACATCAACATGACAAGATAACCAGACATTATGCCCGTTGGTTAGCTGGGGTATTAGCAAGTAAAATCGTCGCATTGTCATACAACGACCCTAGTTATTGGCGCTGTGCTTATTCCTACCAAACGAATTGATTCAAAATGTATTAATTCAAAATTTGAGTTGTTTCTTTGCGTGTCTATTATTACCTCGATTTTACCTTCACATTGGATTTTTAGGAAACACTTGAAAATTAATCTTCGGATATCCCTACTATAGAGTAGAAAATAAATTAATTTACTTATAACATTTTTATTAACAAAAAGTTTTAAATTTCTGCACATATTTTTTGTCGATTCTGTGTATCTGCGAGAAAACTTGTGCTTGATCATAATTTTCTCACATTTTCAAAAGCCTTGCCTCTCAATGCGACAGTCACTTACTTATAATAGAATTTAGTCATCGACGCGACGATGATATATTGCAAATAGAAGTAAAAAATAGACCGTTTTTTATCCGCATAACTGTAAAATGTCAACATCCAATGTCGTTCATAATTGAGTTATTTACTTCATTATATCCTAAAATATGTCGCTTAATAACTGAGGAGGAATTTCGAGGAAAAAGCCGATCATAGACAAAGTTTCTCCACTGAACAAATAGGGTTACCACCTATGTTTGATTTTACCTCGTTTAATCCTAAATTTGTAAAAAATAAAACAGTTTTAACATATAATTCAATAATTATATTGAAATAAACTAAAATGCAAATAAACAGCTGGCTTCATTGTTACTCAAGGAGTTCAAACACTTTTCAGAATTAAAAAAATCATTCAAGACTCTCTGCATTGATTTACAGTCAGTAGAATAGAAACCGTGGCAAAATCTGATATAGTCTTCATTTAGTCTCCATAAATTAACGGACATCCAGTTAAAAATAGATGGACAACATCATTAAAAAATACTTTAAAATCTATAATGTAACATTGTGAGCAAAGAATTTTCATTTGCGAAAAATATCGATATTTCGTATAAAACACCTTCAAATATCTACTGTTCACCTATTTTTGGGTGATTTTTTTCTTCATTCTAAAAGGACGTCCAGTCATTTACAAAGACCTGATAAATAGTATTTTCAAACACATATAAAACAATTTATTTGGGGACACGTGTAAACTCTATTACATAATTTATAGGCTAAACCTAATAACCCCAGGCATTGTATCAATTTTCAATGGGAATGTATGCCTACACGAAGTTTTCACCAAACTTATACATATATCTGCTGCTTTTAGATTTTGCTTTCCTAATTCTTTTATTTTACTGATTAACATCGTTCAATAACATTCCGAACGCTCGGTTTAACTTTTAACAATTACTCGATTAGGGTCAACTGACTTTTCCAACAACAGATTTCTACGAACCACAATGTACATTAGAAGTTATATATCTAATGAGAGTTGTTATTATTTTAATGTAGCTTCTAATGTTAAGTTTGAAACCAAAACATCATAGTGACATCCGCTGTACATTTGCGACCAGACGTTACTTCATAGGATCATTTCCTTAGTAATTTCTTCTCCAGACTTTCCATCTGCTCACCGACTCGCGATCCCGCGGTACCCTCCCAAAGTAACGCCCTAAGCCGAGGTCCGTTCCTTCCGCCGGTCTACCGGCGTTGCTCGTTGCTGCACACCCGCTTTGCTCCTGGCTGACTATACATATCCGGTGACTCTTGAAAGGCCATTAGGGCCACAAGAACTTAGCCATTCTGAAAAAAAAAACTTGCGGCCAGTCCGTTTCCACTCTGCTTTTTCTGTCTCGAACTAAACGAAAGTAACGTGACATACCAGCAAGTCTTCATTCCAACAATAAAATTAATAAACGTGAATAAGATAAAAAATATATATTAGGGTATAGTTGTATAGAACTAATTGAGTTCCAAGCGCTTCTCGAGCCGTGAGATATTTATTTATTTATTTTGGAACATAAAACAATTATACAACAAAATATCCTTAAAAATAACTTAATATAAACGTCTTACTTGTGGTAAAATTTACACCAATATTCACAAATTGTTCAAAAAAGTTATATGAAAACAATCAAGTAACAGCCCTATAGTTCATGCTTAAGGCTGTTACATTAATCATATTCAATATTTAATAGTGGAATATTCACAAATATACCTAAGTAGTATTGACACCTGAGGCTTTAGCTGAGTGCAGTACAGATCAACGAGTAGGCACCCTACGGATCAAGTGAGTCAAAGTGTAGGCGTTTGACCTTTCGAGCAAATTTAAATTTAGGTTTGCAATAGCAGCCAGTAGGGTTCTTAGGGGTTTAATAGCAAGATTCCAATAGTAAATATTCGAAAGAGTATTGTTACAAGATAACGTCATAAATATATGTGTGTCACTGCCTCACGCGTACTGTCTGAACATTCACCTTTTAACCTCTTGACTGTGTGCCAAAAAAGCCAACGTGCTCCACTGTGCGCCACCGTGTTAGCCCAGCGTTTTGGCACAGTGGCCCGGATCTAACCGGCGATTATGTCATGCACCGCGATTCCAACGTCCGTTTGTTTTCCAGTCCCGACAAAATATCAGAATGGCATTTTATTGTCACGCGGAAAGCGAGACGTTGGAAGGTTGCGAGTATTTTTGGATGGTTGGTGATTTGTAGCTGCAATCTGCATCTGCACAGCGAATAGAATTAGTATTTTACTTTTATTTAGTTTTGTTTATTTACTTGGGTCTACTTTTGAAAGCAGATAATAAGTGTTAACTTTAGGATTTTTCAAAAATAAATTTTGTCCTTGATCGATATATTTCCGTCACCGTAAGATTTATTATTATGTATTTCGTATAAAATGGCAATTTATAAATGATCGTACACTTTCGGCGTTAACTATGTTTTATCACGGGATTTATCAAAGGCAAGAGTACAAAAAACTAACAACTATGTTACCACAAGTAGTTATTTTTTCATAGTAACAATTGGTTTTCCGATAAATTTTAATAAATATATTATAATTAAAACTCTTTCTCCTTTCGAAACATTCGAAATCACAATGGTTTATATCAAACGAATTGTCATTCGTACTTTTAATAGTAACGATTTTCTTTTTCATAAAATATATAGGACTTGTTACTATTTTATTAATTTATACACATTTTCTCTAATTTGAACTATACTTTGACACATCATTTGAACTCAAAATCGTTTCATGTCCAAATGGTCCCCTTATTATAGCGTCTTTTCGTTTTTCTCCGATTAGAAGTTGGATAATATCAATTGCTGATCGTATCTGTGTCCCATTGTGCATTAAGCTGACGAACCAGAGTTTGGTACTAATTTTATTATTGTATTATTGTGTTATTATTGTATCTTTAATTTTTTGCACTTGCGATGAACAAAATACATGAAAAATTTATCATCATAATTTGAAAAAATTATCTCCAAAAAAATGTCTAATTTTAAAGAAGATATTTTGTTCTTCGTTTAATTTTGTATAAAAAAATATCTTTAGATTTTATGCAAGCACTAATATTACACGTGTTATGTACAAATTGCATAAATAAAAATGTACTTGCGAATTTTAAATGGATGTGAGTCAAGATTTAAACAGCTTTATTACAAGGACAACAATCTTGCCCCAGATGTTTCGATGTATTTTATTTTCGTTTTATGACGCCGGCATAGAAAATAACAATACTATTAAACATCTCAAAAACTTGAAGTGCGACATTGAAAATAAATATTGTGATGACCGATGAATTAGAATTTAGATTTAATTCTAGAAAAAATAACGAACCAAAGTCGCAGAAAAACATCGGCTGTTTTGTCATGTCAAACAACATGAATTTAAAACCTTTTTGTTTTGGACATTTGTTTATAATGTTTTCTCGTGATTCAAAATATAAGTGTAAGAATATCAAAACACATTCGTACATACCTACCATACAGATATATTACGAAACCATTGGCCATCGGCTAATCCGGAAACACTATGCAATAAAGTATCACATATTAAAGTATGCAATTAGAGAGGTACGAGTCACCCCCGTAGCTCTCTAATCACCCCGTGACCACGTCCACTGCAAAGTGTTCGAAACGTCGGGATATAAATAATGTTAAATATACGCGATTTAAACCGTTCAAAGTTGTTTAATTGCTAGGTACGGGTAGTTCATAGACCTGGATGACGCGTTCGGGTGTTTCAGGATTAGCCGGTGGCCAATGTTTTCGCAATGTACTTATCTATACCATATGTTTACACACATTTTTTGTTTCTTTAATAAATTAGTTAATAGCTTAATAGCTTTAATAAAAATTGCATCACCTGGATATTTCCAGAAATAACGTGAGACCTATCATGTGTGTAATAGGTTTTTAGTGTTGTAATTAGAATTATAATAGAATAAGTATCTAATATTAAGCTCCTTTTTATCGAAAAATGACGCTAACTGAACAAACATACCTTATTGTCGGCATGGGCTTATTGACTTTGTTAAAATTTAGGTTAACCAAAGTCAATACGTCTTTCGTGTAACTTCTGTCTAAATAGAAACACGCTCTAACATCTGATTTTAAAGATAAATACGACCAATAAAAAACATCACAACTTGGAAGTATTTCCCAAAATCTTAAACATATGTTTATTAAATTAAACCCGAAATTAACAAAATTAAATCATAGGGAAATAATGATGTGTTAAAAATAACCGAGTCAACAGAAACAACGCTGTATACATGTGACGCCACTTACCATACACACATGTACGTACAAAGACATTGTATTGAGTCTGCTATTTCGCAGTTTCGAAATTAGATGTTTTGCTTTCAACTCCGTTCTGTTTAAATTTAAATTAAAAATTCTGAACAAATAAACTGATGGCGGCTAAAACCCTTACAATCGTTCCTGTATTCAATATTTAGATTAGACATTTATAGTAACAGTCAAATATTCTGTAGTAAGATAAGTAGACTGTTGTGAGATAGCGTAAGAGTACCCTATTGTCAACTTACTTCCGAGGTGTCGTGAGTTCAAACCCTGACCCGCACCAGTAAGTTTGATTTTTTAAATCAGTTACCGTTGTCTCTGCCTTGAAATAATACCTTCATGCCCTCCTAAGAAGAAAAGTTATTAGTAACATTTTTAACGAAAGCGTAATATTACATATATCCTGAAATAAAAATTAAACAAGATAATAAAGAATGATTATTCTCTCAGTCGACCATTATAACATTGTAATTTGTGTTCTATATTACATGTTATAGAATGAGTGCAATAAAATATGGGATTGAATTAAATTAATACATACAATAATATAATTTTAAGTGAAGAAATCAGGGGCCACGACACTTGTTTTCTTTGAGGGAAGAGAAAAGCGCGAAAGATAATCACGAAAAATACGGACCAATAGAGGTCGAGGAATACAACATTCATGTTGATCACGATTATGAATCCAAAGTCTTAGAAAAAAAAGGAGTTTTGGAATTCTTAGAAATTAGAACGATTTGTCTTTTTTTATTTTGGAAATTTTAAAACTATTTTCTATGATTGGTGTGATATAATCAATAGCTACCATTTAAATAATTAATTTAATCTATATATAAAAATGGATGTTGGTATATCTGAAATTAATAGACTTCGACACCGTTTGACCGATCACCATGAAAGTTGGTAAATATATGTATTTTTTCATGGAGAAGGTTTTTATGCTATCCACTTTGTTGTAACTCGCCACTAGATGGCGCTGCAGCACATCAACTTCTATACCGTTCAACCGATCGCAAAAATCATATCGACGGCAAAACAGAATAATTTGTGATTTTATATACAGAGACAGGTAAATAAATATACACAGGCAGGACAACGTCTGCCGGGTTTTGCTAGTTAATTATAAAGTATATCGTATCTTCCTATACCTACGTTGGTCTTGGCTTACTGGCAAACCTCCTATGTTATTTTCGCTGGCCGATTAGGTAATCGATATTTTGGAACGTCTAAAAATAAATACGATAGTTTATACATACTTACTTACTATTAATTAATTTAAGTTTATAATAACACTGCATTGGTACAATGTGGTAAACGACAAGATTGTCCGTTTGCTAACAGTCTTAAAACCCGTCTTAAAACGTCCTTTTACATTGTCTTTGCAAAACTTGTTCTCTTATTTTTATAGATTTCTGTCTGCCTCCGAATGTAAGTAACTGTGTATATCGGGATTGTTTGACATAAAACTTCTTAAAATAATTTATCAAAATGATAAAATCTCAAAATATGTAAATACTCAAAAAAATACTAGGGTACTATTAGTGATCTAAAAAATTATGTTTTCCTATATAAATCGTTTATAAATTTTACAAAAGTAGTCTTTTATACGAGCTGTATCTATATAGAAAGTCAAAATAACAAACAAAGAATACAAAGCAAGAAGGAATAACAAAGTATTTTAATTAATAAAAATATTTTTAGAATATAGTTAAAATCATATGCGGAAAAATTATTTAGATGACAATATAATTCTTATTTATTAACGACTTAAAAATACCTGAGAAAATATTCCAAAAAATAATTTTACTAGCTAAATACACAAAGTAGCTTGCACTGAATTTACTTTTTGGGTATATCATAAATTTTGAGGTAATTTACTAATATGAAGATATTATTTATAAGAGCTTACCTGATACATTACATAATTTTAACGAAGATAACGACATTCATAAATAAACGTTAGATTGGTGGCAACCGCATTGCGCCACTGGAAGTGGTCAATCAGTCTAGATGACCTGCAAGTCTAGTTAGTTCGTTTCTAGTCCAGCCCAGTTTCAATCTAAGTACTTACTACGTAATACTCCATTTAGGGTGTCCACTGGCTACATAGATGGTTTCACCTACGACTCTATTTAGTATCTTGTTTAAATGTGTGTTTGAAAATTGAACGCAAAGAAAATTTCGACATGGAACTACCATATAAAGTAATCCTAATCGTAAAGATATTTTTTATCATTCGTCATTCATTTTTGTATAACGTCATTTCAAGTATTTATCAAACACTTTTGATTGATATTCAATCTATCAGATGTGATTAATTAGGTATATAGAGACTGGCCCCTCCTTTTTATAGATTTTTTTCTCATTTTTTGACAGTATTTGTCACTTATTTGAATAATTCATGTAAAATAGTACTTATATTAAAACTATTTAAATAAAATTTAAGTCTCCGGTTCAAATCTCAGATGAATTGAAAGCTGATACTTTCGTAGACTAAACAACTCTATAATTTGGTTTACGATCAAACAATGAATTTACGAAAACTCATTACATTGTTTTAATTTATCAGTGTTTATATCACATTGTCCTTCAAGGTAATCACAAGATAATAGTGTTTTATCTAATATTTTTGTACTTTCATTGATATAGACATACGTCAGTTCCAAATATTTTTTAATTTTAATTAATCTTCCGGGCTACTTGGCCGAGGTCTTCTGGAATCTCTTCTCTTTCTTCCAAACGTTTCGTCAACAACTGCGGTTGACATCTTCAGTGACGACTGCGTTCACTTTCGGAGAGATGTTATCTCTTCGGCTTCTCGAGCGCAACCGAGCGAGCGATGTTGACGAAACGTTTGGAAGGAAAAGAAGAGATTCCAGAAGACCTCGGCCAAGTAGCCCGGAAGATTCAATTAATATGGACACTGACCGAGAAAGCCTACACTCCACTATTTTTTAATTTCTTATATTTTGTAATATTATGTAGGCAATAAAATTCATTCCCAGTAAACTATAGAATATTATAGTTATAGAATATGGAACTGTGGAATATAGTTCTATATATAGAACTATAGAACATTGTGAAATAAACAAAATATAATTCGATTTCGTGATGATGACTATAACAATAGATTAGAATTCAAACTAACAGCCTGCTTAATTACAAATTTTATCACCGTCCCATCCAAAACCTTATACGTCGTAGCAAGCCATTGTGATTTTAAAGTTCCTCCCCGTTATTCCGCCCTAAAATAGCCGATGTGTGTGCGTGCAATATTAATTAGCAATATATAATTTACATAGTGTCCGATAATACAAATGCAGTGCGTCAGTGTTGAGCGGTCGGCGGCGTGCAGGCCGCCGACTCCCCTCGTGCCCGATCGCCGGTCGTCGCGCGCGCACCACTCGTGTACACGTCTCCGCTTAAAAATAAAGTCCACACCGCGCTCTCGCGTACTTCAACCCATTTATAATTATCAGTAAATCGCCGCACGAGCACGACTGCTGCGGCCGGCGACCGCTTGCCGAAATCACTATCAAAACGTCGAACCCGAAACAAACGTTCCCCGTCCCGCTAGCCCTTCCGCGACCCAAGGAAACGAACGATACGAAAACCTTAACATCGAAGGTTAAATGTTTATCGCACAGATCCGCACTCCTACGCAATAGACACCGGTGTCTCGGGACGCGCAATTCTACGCTTGATTGAACTACGTGTGTACTGTGATTGTGATAACGTTGTGTGTGTGATAATAAGTTCTTCTTAGTTTATTTAAAACATGCCCGAAAGGCCAAAGCGTCGGAAAAATAACAAAAACAAACGGAAAAACAAAAACAATCAAAATCAGAACAATCTTAATAATAATAGTGACGTGATAGCCACTGTGAGTACAGGTTCGTGTAGTGTGAACAACGATGATGATGCAACTATAGTAGAATCAACTGAAAACGAAATTACAGCCACTATTTCTTCTCCGGAAAGTCAAATGCAACCTGATGATCTAACAATCAATCTAAAGAAAAGTATTGATGTAAAAGAGAGTTTAAGCAAAGACTCGTGTAAAATTGACAACGATAATACGACTAAATTACCAGAATCAACTAGAACCGAAATATTAGCCACTATTCCTTCTCCAAACATTCAAACGCCACCTGATCATCAAAACATCAAAGGCGATGTGAAGAAGACTCCAGATACAGTCTCGCGTAGTGTGAGAAACGATGATGTGACGAAAGTAGTGGAATCAACTGACAATGAAATAATAACCACTAACTTTTCTTCGATAAGTCAAACGCCACCTACGAATCAAAACAATCCAAATAAAAGTAACATGAAACAAACTGCATGTACAAACTTATGCACAGAAAACAACTATGACGTTACAAATATAGTAGAAACTGCAAATAAAAATATAAACGCCAACTCTTCTTTGAAATGCCAAACGTCATTTAATGATCAGGCTTCTGTAAATAATATATATGAGGATAATCAAAGCTTAAATCAGGACCTTAATAATAACAGTAACGTTATGCCACCGCTTGGTGAAGTCATCAGCACTACGAATGTGGAACAACAAATAGATAATAAAACAGTTTCTGAAATTAACAACTCACCGGCTTATGTTGTAGAATCTCCTGATCAGTCTGTTACAAGTAAAATTAAATTAAGTCAAGTGAAAAGTAAGAGTTTAGATAATGATGATAATCCCAAGATAACAGAGCTTACGGAAGAATGTGGTACAATATCAGAAGATGACAATACCTTGGCTATAATAGATTGCAATAATGTTATAGTTTCTGACGTAGAATCTGATGTAGAGTGGGAAAAGGCGGATGATATACAAGAAGACCAAGAAATACCATTTAATGAAATGGCTACAGGGAAATTTTCTGTTACAACTATACCACTTAACGTAGCTCAGTGTGATCAAACTAAATCATTGACTCCAGAAGAAGAATTGTCTTTACGTCAATACTTACACACTTTAAATCTATCAACTCACCCTAGTAACATCAGTTCACTTGAAATCAAAACAGAAATAGAACAAATAATAAACCGAGAAATTAAACATAGATTACGAAAAAGAGGAATTGATGAGGACTTTTTCTACCAAAGGCTTGCCCCTCCTAGAAAGTTAGACGTAATTGATGAAGAAGGTAGCAGTGAGTCGTCTGTAACTTCACGTCGGCAGTCATATTTAAGCGAAAAGAAAAGTGATAATGAAGATTTGGAAGACGACGTATTTGAAGACAAAAAGAAATTGATTGATAAACATTCTACGAAAGTAGTCAATGTATTACAAAATAAAAATTATGGGCGATTAGTACCACAACAATGTATGCTAGTCGGTGCAAAAATAAAGGAACCAGAAATTACTGAGGCGCGTGGTGACTGGAGCATGAAAACTGTAGAGAAAATGACAGGTGCAGAAGTTGTTTACTTGACAGATACTTCAAGTAGTACGAGTTCGTTACACGACGTGTGTGAAGATGCTGACGAAGGTGTAGAAACAGACGTGTCTGTACGTATGATAACACCAACTATTGAAGTTACAGACACAGAGAATCTGCTAAAGAAAACATTTATACCTAAAACTGAAGATCAAAATATGGAAAAATCAGAGAATGTCGCATCACCTAGTTCGAAAAATATAACTACCGTTAAAGAAGACTATATAAAAAGTGTCCACAAGGATGATTCGTGTGGAAATCCACACGAAATTGTAGTTCTGTCTACCGATAACATTAATACAAACCTATATGTAAAAGATCTAGATGAAGGTGAAGGTAAAAAAACAAGTGACAATTTGCAAGTGAAAAATGGCAATACAATTTCAAATGTTGACCCAAGCATAAATATTTTAGAACTGCAGAAAGGTGGTGGAAAATATGATCTGGAAATAAAAGTATTGAAATGTGAATTAAACGATGCTATAAATAATTTAATAAAAGAAGTGGCATCTGATTCAGAAACATCTAATGAAAATCCTAAAGAAGCATTTACACGACAAGATTCCTCAAGTAGTGTTAGCTCTTCCCAATGCACAGCCAAATACAATCCAACATGTTCATCCCTTAATGATGTTTCTAACATTATGCATGACGAAACATATGAAACTGAGAAAACAAACATAGATCACATACATAAATCTGACAGTACAAGTCACGTGAAAGATGTGTTTGAATGTGTTACAGGAATATCTACACAAAACAAAAGAAGATTTAGTAGCAAGCAACCTCTGGCATTACGGGATTTATGTGTGAGAAAAATTGCTTTATTCCCCTACGGTGAAAAAATACTAGAAGAGTTAGCATCCGTATCTGAACGCCTGCAAAACATCAGCATTCTTGGTTCTAATTCTGAGAATATTTCGGAATTAACGACCCAAGAACAACTTGACAAGAATTCTAGAAAAGAAGAAAATAAACTTAATAAAATGCCCCATTTCCCGTTGCCTGATCTATCTTCCATCGATAAAGTATCTTTACCTCTAAAAAATAAAGATCCCGTGCCGCCACCAATTCAGCCCAGAAACTCATCTTTGAAAAAGTCTCAAGATGATCACTGGACAGCCTTGCCTTCAAAAACAGAACCAGTATATGTTTGTCTCTCACCATCGCAGAAAATGTTAATGGAAAGAACTAATACAGTCATAACAAAGGATGATGCGAGCCAACTCGTAGACATGCATAAAAAGTTCGTTGATCGCAGAGGTTATAATGAATACTACAATAAGGAAAAGAAGAAGGAAAGTGAGCGTAACGATAATCCTCCAGTGGTACCATTTAAATCTCAAACTGGGAGTCGCTTATTAGCGCTAATACGCGATCCAGCTGTAACTAACAATATAAATTCGTCGGTGAGTAAACATTACAATAAAAGTGTAGATACTCTGCAGAAAAAATTACCAGAAACATCTACATGGAGGAACTACGACCAATTTAATTCTGTCAAAGATTTATACAATAGTACATTTAAACCCATTCCACCACCTAGACCAAAAAAAATTTCGTCTTCATTTTATGAAAGTGATGAAAGTTCTGACTTTACAGACAGCTCACTACGTTCAATGAGAAGCGAAAGAAAGTACTTCCACTATTCTACTGGAAACTTGAATAAAGAAATTGAAAATGACATATCTTCTATACAAAATATGCATAGAAATTATACCAACGTACGAGACCAAATTAGCAAACAAAGCTATCCAAGAAGGCCCTCATTGCCTAAAGATTTATGTGAACAACAAATGGAATATATCAGACAAAAAGAAAAAGAAGTTGAAGCTGAAATTCGTCGTATTGAGGAACTAAAATTAAATGTCCCTCAAAAACGAGGTCCTAGGGCACCTTTAATTTCAGAAAAAGAAGTTATTGAAGAAAAAATTATTGACCCTAATAACTACTCCATCACACGTAAAAAAGATATAACCTACAGATCAAAATCTCCGGAAAAGAATAGCGGTGGAAAATTAGCATCATTATTCAGTAGCAGTCAAGAAGAAATTCTTCGTGACAAAATGTATTCAGAATATGTCAGTCAAATGGCTGAAAGACAAGAAAGAAAACAACAGAAAGTTATTAAAATCACTAACAATTCAACTTCTTCAGTCAGTAGTTCGGTTTCTAAAAGCATGTCGGCATTAGACAGTTTAGATTCCAAAGTGAATAATAAAATTGAAAAAGAGTTCATATGCAAAGCTAGGGAAAGGTGGAATAAATTAGGTATTAAAGATCCTGAGACTGAAGATGAAAGGGATGAGAATAAAATGAATGTGTATAGGGAACCGAAGGTAATAGAGCATAAAATAAAAGTGATACAAGGTGGTGAAGAGAGAGACGTTCAAAAGTTACCGAGTCATTTGCAAGACTTTGTGCGTTTTACGGCCACAGACAAAGAGAAGGGAACTAGCAGTCCTGGTGAGTCAGAGAGAGGACCAGCATCCCCGCACGTTGTGGTTTTATGTGCAGTGATTATTATTGTATTAGCCGTTAGCAAATATTTTTTAAGATTGTTCCGCAACAAGTGACTACTAACAATCTTATATATTATTGTGACTGTTCTCTAACTTATAACTGTGTTATATTGAATGCCTAGAGTAAAATAATGTTCGGTGTTGCATTGCATGCGTGTGTTAGTCTACTTTTATTTCAATTTCTCTTTCATTGGTTTGTACCTAGTTCCTACTGCATTATCAACATGAAAATACTGAAGATTGATACATAAATGACTAAGGTAAGTGCAACGTCCACATTATGCTGTGTATACCACATTGCTATAAATTTTGCTGAACACTAAATGTATGCTCGTATGACTCATACGAGTACAGTACATTCATAATTTTACGAACGTACGTTTCATTGTGCATTTAAGTAATATTCCATTAGTATAAATTTAGAGTATTTATTTGTGTCGATCTTAACGAATGTTGGCTATGTACATTTGGAATATTAAATTAATATTGTTATTGGAAGGCCGAGTAAATAGAATCCATTTTTATTTAAATTTTGTTAAAGCTACAGGAAATACCGAAATAGGAGATCTTAAAAACACGCTTAACTAAAATTTTAAAAGATAAAGTAGAACACCGGTGAATGAGATCACTTCATATATCTTGCCAAATCTATCTATAACTCTAGTTCTAAATATTTTTTACTATTGTCTGGACGGTTAGTTAATTAAACGATGACGATATATGCAAGGATTTATAAAGATCTATATAATATATACGAGCTTAGAGGATCAAACAAGAGGTAAATCGTGACAAAGATGGTGTCTTTCCGTAAACAATCTTGTTTGTGTGATTGATTTCACTATAACAACATATTACACGCGCGCTCATAAATAATACATAGCTTATTGGTTACTATAACCGTAGGTTTGCAATGATAGACAGTTGATCGAAGTTATATGTGTTTCAGATATACGTGATGTCTTATCATATCACTAACGAGCACAGATAATACACGTGATAATGAGATTTAGATCCATAAAGTCTGTTAATTATACAGTTACGTAACTTATCTATATACCTACATATGTCACTGATAATATTTGTTCGCATCAGTATTAAATCCCTACTCGCGTTAAGTTATCATAAGTATTTACTTTCGGATTTCCGAAATAATTGAAAAATATATAACGTGAAGTATATGAATATATAAGTATATATATATGAAAATAAAAATCGTGTGAAATATTTTTGCTAAGTACGAAGTTATCCGAATTCAGAAAGGTCACAAAAGCTGTAGCTCTTGTAACATGAGGATTGTTACTTTTGTAGTGCATATTCGTGTAGAAGCAATGAAAAAGAACGATTGACTTATGTTTAGTTCTTTTGCAGATTTTGGCAGTAATAAATACTGTACATCTTACAGTATTTATTGTGCCAGATCGCAAAATACCACTGGCAGAGGACCACCAAACTTTCATCTAACGTGTTCTCGACTTATCTTATGTTTCGGATATTTATTTATTTAAAAAACTTTATTACACATTTTCGTACAAAAGGCAACCTTAATACCTAGAAGCATTCTTTACCAGCCAGTCTTTGAGTTAAAAAGAGAGGTACGTTAGAAGGTGCGATGAAACGTAAAAATATAACGTAAACGATGATTAACTTCAACACTGTTTAACATTGTTTAACTTCAATATCTAGTGTCACGCAAGATCCATTTTTTCTTTGAATCAGAATTCATTCAGTCAGTTTAGTAGAACATGCACGCTTCTATACGTAATTTAGGCTCGAATTCTTTCAGTTTATTTTCGAGCTAATTTATTGTGTCAATTTTATTCAAATTAGTCAACCTTGTTTTGACACTAACATCAACAATAACAACTGACACTAAAATTTGACACATTGACACCTGCTGCTAAATCAGTTGTAGTCTGGGAGTGATCCGCTTCCACAATAACTTTCAATCTCTCGTTATTAACCTTAGTCAACGGTTAGTTATAGGTCTATAAAATCGAGGATATTACGTGCTGTATGGACTGCATTACTCACATGAATTCATATTATAATTTCAAGTTAATCCCAAACTAAGTAAACAAGTTCATGCATACAATAAGCTTTTATATTTTCACCTGGATATTCACGGTATATGTTCGTTATTTTGGGTATTTTCAACCCATAAAATAATTTCATTATAAAATTTTAATACGTTAAGACGTTACATATTTGATGCAAAATATTCAAGGATTCACTTCTCGTACGAATTAAGTGCATCACCTCTGGAATATTTGGATCGTCTAAATCGGGATCAAATGACCTTTGGCGACATAAGCAAGCGAAAAGACGCAAACGCATACCTCGTTGTTTTGAACGATATCGGTGTTTTCAATTTCGTTGTTTATATGGTAGACCTTGAAAAAAATGCACGAAATACATTTTAATTGGATGTTCATACTTTAAAAATATCTGTACTTTAAATATATACCTAACGTTATTTTTTTTTGTCAGTTAGTTAAAGGACTAGTTTTTGTATTGGTTGCAATAATAATAGTAATCATATTTTTGTTTTGTTTAGTGTTTGTACGTACAAAGTAGGAGATTGTTTAAGTATTTGTAAGGCACATATTCAGTAGCCAGAAGAAACATGCATACCTAATGTGTTTATATAAACTAGGTAGTAGCCCTTTAGTACTTATCTAGATAACATTACTGCAATATGTAGGTAATTATTAAACTAAAATTTAGTTTATAACTATTTCACATAACGTTTCACAGTTATAAGCTTCATTATTAATCCTCCTTAAGAAGGAAACACATTTCAATTTTTTTGGATGCAATTAAACACCCTTTAGAATTTTAGATATGCGAAAATTTTAATTTATATACTTTACAAAGTTTTTACACAAAATACGATAAAAATGACCCTTGACAAGGGTCTGTATTAACCCTTTATCTAAATTATCAATCGCCCTCAATTAAATCACCCAATCTAAAGCTCAGCGGGGAAGAGGTTACGATCCCGGCTTTTCAATTATCACTGACAATTCCATAATGTGGAAATTTATTGACACGACTTTGAATAATAATTTTATTTAAATAATTCAATTTAATAATTATATGTGGCATGGAAACTGCATGGAAATGGCACGGATGCAGATGTTAGCCGATGATAATAAATTGTACCGTACATGTTATAAAACGGGCCTGCCTGTCGATCAATATGTTTGTAAATTCGACTGGAAAAGTATTTTATGAAGCTTTCACTATACTCGTACTCGTAACACTAATGTATTTATTAGTGATGATTTCGAAATACGTTTCATTAAAATCGGTACCTAGCGCTATGTTTACATCCAGTATCTATTACTGCATACGATGCTAGTAGTTACGTCGTATGCAGTACATATGCTTCATGTTGTTCTGTCACATTTGTTTCTTATAATTTCATCATACAACCGTTACGAATTTAATGTAAAAAAAAAAATTCCTTTCTTCATAGCTAGAAATCACCGTGTAGGATAAGTAGGTACTTAGAAACTATGAAAGTATAAGACACATGATGATGACGATACGTGTTACTAAAGCGGCGGATGTCAATAAGGAACTTTTTGTTGGTTTTGTTTCAGTATATTGTCTTAATAAATTTAATTAAACGGACAACAAAAAACTTGGCAAGACCACCTCAGTAGCCAAGAATTTGTTACGGTCAGCGTTACGAATCCACTGCCAAGGTATGACTTACAACTAGTGATTACAACAAAAATAGTACTTTGAGTTCACAACTTATAGCAGTAGAATAGTTATTGTTATAAAGATATTTTTACTGCCAAATGCAATGTTTGTTTGATAGCTTCCTTCCGTTCACGTAAGCAGTTTCGATCAAGTGACGTATATTAATATTTTGCAAACTATTAATATTAGTTTTAGACTGTTATAAATAAATTATAATTAATCGTCAGTTCTACATTTATAGACACTTTGTACCTATGTTTATTTAGATATTGTCAACCTTCGCCGCTGGCATTGTCCGCGACTGATTAGTAAATCATTAAACATTCAATCTCATCTTAGTGTAGTAAAATGATATTAGAGATGATAGCCCAGAACTCTAAGAAATTTAATATCCTTCTAAATTCATACAACGTAGTTTTTGTGTGATGCGGTAACAGACGAAAATACTCGAACATCCTAAAACTTTTTTCGACCTTTACGTACGTCGTCTAATACGTATCTATCCATGTTTTTTTTACAAATGCAACACTATAAATACAACCTCGGTATAATTTTATTCTCAGTAGATATTGGATAGGTACTCACGTGGTTAACTTTAATCAGTTACCTACCTGGTCTCGAGAATAACACTATTTGGAATAGAAAAACCGCATTGAACATGTTCCATTTTTCCGAAGCGCACCAGACGTACGCTATTTTTAATCTATGTCCTCATCTACTATCAATCTACATCTGTAGAGTACTCAATCTGCAACACTAGTTTGTCTATAGTCATTTTACAACTGCAATTTTCGTATTGCATAATATCATAAGAATCATAACATAAGTTTCCACACTCAGATGAGTCATCAGATAATTTGACATTGACATGTCAGGGTCCCAACAAAGAGCGAACGTCAAAGAGCCCGCAGGCGCGTCGGAAACGATTTGGCTGCGGAAGTGACGTCACGGTAGGGGTCGCGGTCGCGCACTTAGTGCGTACTTTTATGTGTGCATTTTAGAACAACCTCAGCACGCTTCGAACTTTATCTTACCAAAGATCACATACCTAATAGATGTTTAAAAAAATAAACAATAGGTATATTTTGTACAACAGAAAGACATCATACATTTATATGAATTTGAGAATCATACGTTTCTCTCAGCAATGGTAATTTTTATGCACTCGCTGTTTATAGCTTTTTATTTTTGTAGTTTTTGTTATTGGTATCTATCTTTTTACAAAAATAATTGTCTACTTTAATTCACATATGATCCGTTCCAATCCAGTTTGCCGAAACGAAAACCAAATCAATGAAATATAGTAACAATTAGCTTTAAATCTAGGGTAAACTTGCAGTCTTGATGAATTAAATTATGTTCGAGTATATGTAAACAATTATTATCACCTCACTATTTAACTTAAGGCCGTGTCAGTAATAAATACGTCAGGCCGCCATATTTAGTTACATTTTGGACAAACTGGATTGGAACGGACTATAATTCCGCTGATTGGCTTTAGAACTCAACGGTATGCAACGGTCGCCTGTCTCAATGACTTCCTTCTTGGTTCAGAAATTCTTGTGTTTGCTTTTTAAGTATTACATACATACTTGGACATAAATATTCTCGTGCTTTTATCTATAGGGGTAAGTCGAGGCAAGTAACATAATTACGTAAGGCATAAAACTCAACCATTACTATAGCTTTGGTACCGTTTTAATGCAATATCATAATACCCTTTAACATTTTTCTGCAGTCGGACAGAAATCTAGTTGCTGTCGATAGCGCCATCTATTCGTAAAGTGTTGAAGTTTTTTACTTTAGTTCAGACTATCACCGCAAGATGTCTACTGACCTATATCCCGGAGGAAGTGTCTCACGCGCTGACTAAATAATCTAAATTTAGTTGTTTAAAAGGAAAAATTGCCAATA
Source organism: Sesia apiformis (assembly GCA_914767545.1). Lineage (NCBI taxonomy): Eukaryota > Metazoa > Arthropoda > Insecta > Lepidoptera > Sesiidae > Sesia > Sesia apiformis. The sequence goes on from OU611953.1 coordinate 11,666,193, forward strand.
TTTTTCAGTAATTTGACAGTGTTTTGGCAATTATTTGATATCATAATAATATTTTACAACAATCTGCCACAAACTTTCAATGTAGAAGTTTTATGCACCTGCATATAATCACATATTACCTAAACAATATATATTTTTTACATTATTTTCGCTGTTTTTTTTATAACTGGTTATAAGTGTTAAAATAAAAACATTTCGACCTAGATTCAGATTCGAATAAATTTTCACGATTATCTCAAACATTCCCAGAATTTTTACATCACTAGTACATCGCAAGGAGGTTTTTGGGCCACGCGGGTCCAGTGCGTATCAGTGGATATGCATGCTTCAGTTTTCTTTTTAATTCTGAAGCATGCGAGCTAGGGATATTTTTTTAAATTTATAGTAAGTTTAAACTCAGTGGTAAGGGCCGAGGATTTGAAGTCACAATACGACGAACATCACGAATGAGAGTCGAGGTACCTCTAGGCCCCGGGCTATCATCGCTCTTTATTAGTAATTTATGAAATACTGTTTTCTGCATAATTCCGTAACTTATCATCTTACAAAACTTGATGTAATTTTAAAAATTAAAAGAAAAACAATGGAAGTACTTAAATTTAGTTTAGAAAAGCACGCTCTGAAAATAACCGAAAGCTCGTGGCGCTTTGATGTCGCGTGAGAAGGTTTTGTCACGCAACACTAAAGTCTAACAAGGCTTAAGACACTAAATATAGAAGTTGTTCTGCACTTTATAAGATTATCCATGTAATTAGGTCTAATGGTGTATGTACAGTCAATAATAACTTAATAAGTCAACCTATACCCACTGGTACCTTAATATGTTAGAAATAAAGTCTCATATTTAATGGTTGTACATTAGCGTGTTCCTGGCTGTACTCCATTTTTTTATCATGACCATATTCCATATGAAATCATTACAAGAAATTAAGAGATATCGTATTATGAACTTTTAAAAACAGGAATTGCTCAGAATTTATTTCGTACGAAATGAAATTTCATTTGAAAATTTATTTGTATTCAGACTGACTGACTTATCTACGCCGAGCCGAAATCACTGAATCTAGAAACATGCAATTTGGGCATTAGCTTCTTCTTATGATGTAAGAACACACTGAGAAGGGATTTCTTGAAATTCAACCCCTGAAAGTATTCCTTGAAAAATTAATAATTAGGTACCTATAAAATTGATGACATTACTGTGTGAGTTTTAGGATTCTGAAGAAAATAAACAAACATTTATAATTTAGTCATGTTCACCTGTCCTTCTTTTTATCACGGCCACATACCACCTGCAACTTCTCTTCGCTTTTCAGGAAGTTAAATGTGGCTCTAGCTGTTTAATTGTGACAGCCAAAATTTGACAACCTGTTAAACAGGTGTATAATTGTTTGTATTGTAGAAAATTTATACCAAATTTCAATTTATTAGGGCCATCAAATATTTTTTCCTATACAAACTTTGACAACCCATCCCACTCAATTCTCCCCAAGGAGAGTAGTCCCGTTATACTTCCTATCCCTTTTCCCAACCCTTTCTCCAAATTCATTCCTAAATCTTCAAAAGTAGGCAGCACATCTGGGAGCGTGACGACGTTTGACATTCTGAACTGATATTGGTATGTATCGTGGATGTCCATGGATGACAGTATTCACTTACCATCAGGTGAGCTGTCTGCTTGTCTGTAACAAAAAAAAGATTGTGTCGATGACAATATTTGTCGGCTAGTGAAAACGTACAGTGACATACAATCAGATTTTTGACTATATATATATATATATATATATATATATATATATACATACATATATATATATATATATATATATATAGTTGTTGATTAATAATACGATAATACGTAAAATATATATATTAAAGAATATTATTTTGTACAATAACTACACACTACGCAATTTCCGCAAAAGGTTTTCGTACAAATCCTTGTTGTTTATGCCTTCCGAGCTAATTTGGAATTGTATTCCGTTCACAGAAGGCCTCGTGTTTTAACTATAAATGATTTGCATGGGACGTAAAAATAGCATTTGTTATTTAAGATACAGAGTAATTAAAATATATAATTTAGTATATCGAGTAAATATTACCATCAGAGTAGAATTAGAAATAGAAATCTCATGCATCAAGATCATAAATTTTCGAAAAGAGAAATTACAATTGCTAGTCTTAATACTGTACTAGGAATTAGTTACCTAATTATTTATATAGTATTAAAACATTTTTGCGATAATTCATTTTTATTTCTTCGATTAGTTAAATTAAAAAAAATATTAATCATCGTTCTAGTTTATAATGGTAATTATATAACGAGTATTATAACGAGTTTATAAGTGCTCGTAATATAATGGTAGCGGTCTAGCCTGGGTAGCCGTTTAAATTTTAGTGTGTCTGTAGACCCACGAGACTTAGGGAACTATTGTGGTTTTATGTTTTTATTTACTGCAGTTAAAAACAATTTATTTTACTTATCTGTTCGATAAAACAACGTTTTCAGGGTGCCTTTGGGGCTTCCCTGCTACTGTAGTGCATCAAGCATATTTGCCGAAACAAGAACTGAAGGATTTTATAATTCAAACCCCAAAAAAGTGGCCTCGCGTTACAGCGCCAGCGGTATCCCAGTGATTTTGTCTACCAAATAAGATTCACCCATCCTGCAACACTGGTTTTATACTTGACAGAAATACTCAAAATTATTTTTTTATCTTAATTCCTTTGTCATTCATTACTATGAATCACTGTAATTCGAATTAAAGATTTATTAATTATTACGTATACGTTACGAACTTACGTGAAATCTTACGATACGAACAACTCGTAATATATCCAATAGCAAACTTCTGCGCAGTTCACCTCGGTGGGAAATCATTTCGAGTTTTCTGAACATTTGCAACACATCAATCTCCATCTCGTACGTTCCGTCATCAAACACGACAGATACACATTCAGTACATAGTGCTTAATACCACCTAATACTACACGAGTTGCATACGTAACAGTAATGTAGTGATGACAAGTACGCACTCGAGTGTAGTCACAGTACGTACTGCCGAGTTTGATGGACGACTCACTGTGTCAAATCGATCATACATTCACAATAGTACGTGTTGCTTGAAAGCAATGTGTCAAACCGACACGCAGAGTGAGAGGATGTAATAGATTTTCCATAATATTGCAATTAACTAAATAATTGTTTATTTATATAATTAATTTATTTAGATACTTTATTGTACAGACAAAGTACTGTTAAATACAAGGCGTTACAAAAAGTGTACTTCTATCCCCCTTCTATCAGCAACCCTGGGAGAGCGAAACATGAACAACGAAAGATATTACTACTTTTAGGGATTAGTTCTGGTGTTTAGTGTACTTGTTAGTTTTTAGGGATTTTATAAATGTGAAACTTCGCCCAATAGAAAAACATCTTTCAAGTAGAGCCGAAAACTACAACTACCAGTTGGTACAATTCACCTTAGTATATTCTGTGCTTAATAGGTGAATCTTATCGTATAATACGAGCCTAATCGTATTGAAGATATCTCGATCTACAAAAATGTAAACATTTGCAAGATACTGGGTCTATGAATGTATAATTTAAATATTAAGGTTAGTAAACATAAGAACGCACGCCTTTTCTGTTCCGACCAGTGTCTTTATTTCACGGGTCTGCTGGAAGAGATCTCCACAGAAGATAAGCTTACATTTAGTACATCTTCTCTCATGTAATCATGTATACACCATATATATCATAAATTTAATTATACTTAACATAATTATTTATTTATGTTTTGTGTACAATAAAATAAATAAAGAGTCTTCATGACACTCATAAATTCGTGCATTTCATGCAACTATTAATTTATGCATTTAATGACAATCATTTAGCTTTGGTATTTTTAATGTAATATTCGTATGAATACACTTATTACGTATCACTTATTACTTATTACGTATTGTTTCGACGATACATAGTTAAATTAGAGTAATTCGACCAAATATAAAACGTAATAAGTAGTGTTTACAAAGCAAGTAGCTAGTGTTTTGTCAATTATTTATCTAAGGCCTTGTGTCATTTGCTTATTCTAGGACTAAATAATGCTTTTTTATACATTTTCATACAAGATTTAATGCAATTTCTGAGTGACTTGTGATTTCTGATTCTAATTGAACCTTTCAAGTTAACACCTTGCGGAATATTTATAAAGACAGAGAATCTGTAAAGAAAAGAATTTAGTACCTACACCCTATTAAATCATTAAATCTGTTTATCATAACAATTCTGTTCATCATGACAATAAATTCGGACAAAACATATTTACATGAATATGTTTTGAATTATTGGCACGAATTGGCACGAACAGAGTCTACGTCAGCGGCAAGTCAAACTACGTTGTAAATTAGGCAAATATATGTTGCAATCATAAAAAATAGTGCACCAACTGCAATTGCAATTTACAGCCACGTAAATAGCAGTTATAACATCAACCGTTGTCAAAGGAAATAATTATGCTTCGAGCAGAAGTGTAGCCGCGGAACATCTCACTTATGTATGTTTGCGCCATCATTCAAAGCGACATCTTCATTTTGCTGTCAACTGATCTTACATACTTGCGAACAAGATGATGCCTATAAATATTCCTGTATGTATATTAATGTAAAGTATTGTATTAATGTACTGTATGTAAAGACATTATTTCTTTATTGCACCATGTACCTACCTCTATTTCGTGTACAGACACCCAAAAGTTGCTTGAAAGAAATCGCTTTAGCGATAAAGCCGCCTGTTGTACTTCTAATTACTTGTACTTTGTGTTTCTTTGTATGTTTTAGTATACAATAAAGTGTATCTATCTAATATTTATAGCGATACAGATAACGATGAACCTAAATTCACTTTATTTTTACTAAGTTTATATTCACGAATGTTCTCATTTTTACTTAAAAGGGCTACTTGGAAGACATTTTTGGAAATATAATAGATATTTTCACTAATAGCTCCTATCTACTACGCCACGCTCCTATCTACTATTAAAAAGGTGGAAAGCTTTAACTGAATAACTAATGAATTTCCTATTACAGAACATTTTTGAATGTGCCTTTACTTACTTAACATGTCACAGTAAATACTATTTACTATGATAATAATAAAAAATAATTTTGATAGAACATCAATTATCATTTAACGAGCGATTTAATGGTTTGATTTTCGATAATTTTATATTACAAATTATGCTATTTAGAATCGCTCAGCATCCGGAGAGATACAGCATCTCTCTACGTTTTCACTGCCTATATAACGTGGAATTTTTCGAAAGGCGGTTGGTTCAATCTGATGCCATTTTCACCATCGCGCCGCTTGTCAACGATACATGGTTCATTCGAACTTCCTTATTCAAAGAGTTGCTGCAGTACTGTGTGGTTTTTAAGGCACTTAATACAGCGAACCCAAAACTTGTGGAATGAACCGCCGTCTGAGGTATTTTCACTAAACTGCGACATGGGGCTCCTCAAAAGAGCAGTGAATTGGATTCTGCGTGCTCGGCGGCACGCTCACGGTTTGCTGTTCCACAGCACAGCACGCTTGCTGTTCCACGATCACCGTCGCCTTTTATTATTGGATTCCGTCCATTGTCATACAATTTTGACAATATTTTTTTTAAAAAAATACCCTTTTTTTAGTTTATGTCGGCTTTTCTATAAAAGAAATTGTATATAAATTTCAAAAACAGATTTTGCTTGAAAACCTACTTTGACTTTCAAAACTATTGCTGCTTTACAAAATAAACATAATACAGTATTTTAGTGCTGCATTTATTTTTACATCAGTAACATACTATAACAAAACTAGAATTTAAAGGAGATAGAGACAAAGGTGATATTATTATAATTAAAAACCGCAGAAAATAAAGAAAATTCTGTAAACGAAATCTATCCTCTGAATAAAATGTTACATACAAATTTAATTCAGAAGATTTGAGCAATATAAGTCATGTTGGTGGGCATTCGGAATCGGAGTGCGGGCGTGCGGCCGTGGGAGAATCCACACCCGGCAAGATTAATTAGAGCTGCGGTTAAATTAATAACAGGCCAACGTTGGACCAACGACCAACACGCGTTCTGGGCGCTCTAACTGACTATTGTTACATTGTACACGAGGGTGACAAGTAATTACAGACAGATGAGTTTTAAATAACAATACCTCTAGGGTAGGTTTCTACGATTACACTTGTTTTCGTCCTAAATTTTGTTTTGTTAAGATTTGATCGAAATGTCCCTAATATATTTTGACTTATCCCACTATAATCATATAAGACCAAAAGCGACTCATCAGTGTCTTTGATCACCTACGAAGAAAATCACCCACATGATTATAGTTCACTCGAGTTTTTGTATTTTTTTGTATTCCTGAAACACCTGCAAATTAAACAATTTTGGAATATTGTTATAAATTACTAAATGAACTTTACTGATTTTAACTTGCCTTATTTATCATAATTGGTAAGGCTGCTGTGATTAGTTTTTATGATCATTTAAGATGATTTAAATTAAAGATTAATTTATAGCAAGATTTTAGATTTGATATTTAAAAGCTCGGTTGAAAAATTCTTTCACACGGGTGCTTTTAGTAATCTATAACAATATTCCAAAAACTGTTTGGTTTGTAGGTGATTCGGAAATACAAAAAAAAACTATAACAGCAATACTTTTTGTTTTTTATGTTTTTATTTGATTGTCACCAACATTACGCATAAACATCAGGCACTTTGAAGTTTAATCACTATTCAACCACAACAGTCACAATACACAATTTTTATAATAAACAAAAACTCGATTACTCGAGGTCCCGCCAAAAAGTGATTAAGGGATACCAAAAAATACACAAAATCGAGTGAACTTTAATCACATGGCTTCGTAGGGTGGATTGTCTTCGTAGGTGATCAAAACACACTTATGAGTTGCCTTTAGTCACCCAGGTGATTATAGTGGAATAAACCTAACTTTTATATCAGTAAAAGTGGTGAATATTGGAGCCAACGCGTACCCTGGCCAATATATTCAGTGCCGTGGACAACCGCCGATTTATGACCACCACAGTGTTACCACTACACACAACCCTAACAGATAACAACATATAACCCTTTGATAACTTAATTTGGCTCTCGAAGACCTTTAATTAAATCACTGAAAAGGTCACATTGTTATGACCAACTTGGAAGTAATTCCAAATTTGAATAAATTATTGTTCTGTTTTTAAGTACCGATCTAAAAATTATTTAAGAGCTACATATTATGTAGCATTGCATCGTTTAATGAGTTTAGTGAAATACAAAATAATTTTATTATTTAATTTAATTTTTCCTCTTATATCAGAGCTGTATAATATCAAAGCTATTATATCAGAGCTGTGATTCATACATTCGCACATATACAATTGACCTTTGACCTTATACTGTTTCCTTTTGTTTTGAAGTTCCCCGGTGGCTACAAAACGACAAACGAATTAATTTCTATTTACATACATTTATTATTTCTACTGATTTCTGTATTTAGTGTGTGGTGTGATGTGCCCTGTGGTGTGGGTCGACTACAGAATAGCACCATACCATCTCTCCTCCGCGGGTGCGGGTATCGTAAAAGGCAACTAAGAGATAACAAAGCCGCTACTCGTACCACGAGCGCTAAGGAACTACAACATCGTTTGGACAGCTTGGCACTTTAAGGCCATATATCCTAAGGGATATTATTTTTATGACATATATGGCACAAAACAATGTGCATAAAGAGGCTCATATCCTGCAGTGGATACTGAAAGGGCTGATTGCATTGCATTGTTGTTATAAGTAAATATTTTTTGTTTCTTTTTTTTTAATTTATTGTTGAATTATGTTAGCTTGAAATCCTAAATTATATTTAATTTTGTATGCGCAATACCAGTTAAAACATGCACAATAATGCTATTTTTACATAGACAATCGATTATATATTCTGTAACAATGGGTTTATGTTGACCTAATCCATGACCTAAGTGATGAGAGCTACAACTGAATGATTTTGTGTATCACAGTTATCCAAATCTATGGTAGTAGGTACATTAATGTTTTCTACAGCACCTAATTACGTAGGTTAAAAAATACGTATAACTTATTTCCATTTCATTCCACTTGGTTAGAAAAGAAAGTTAATTAGGCACCAGTAGTTTTAAAAATTAGTGCTGACACATAATAAAATCATAAAAATATCAGACCCGCTGTTTCAAGATTAGCTCGAAAAAATGGAAACGTGGATGCACTTTATGTTATTATTATTAAACAAAAGAAGAAACGGTGTATATCTAATCTAATCTAAATAAGTATGTTTACGTATTTATAAAGTGGAATTAAGCAACGATGTGACCCACTCCAGTCCAAAGTGGTCGCGACATTGCATTCAGGATGCAAATTATAACTACTCACATATTACGGCATACGACATAAAACGTATTATGAGTTCATTCTGTTATCGAATGTCAAGTGGCAACATGCCAAGGTCATATTCTTTGACATTGTTCCACATTTTACCGACAATATTAATTTTAATTTATAAAAAATAATTTACGAAGCTAATTACTTCAGTTTAAAAGTAATTAGGGGTTCACTTATTTTTTTAGTTAAATAATTTATGTGGATTTGGGTAATTCATTAATCAATGTTTTGTAGATAGCTATAAATACTTTTAAATTACAATATAAAAAATATTAATCGTCATTTACTAATATTACATATTTTCAAAGTCAAAATGGAAATTGATTCTAAATAAGTACTTCTTTTTGTAAAAGTCCATTGTTATGTACCAATTGATGGCAAGATTTCTGATTTCTGATATCATGAAATCAAAAAATATTTGTACGTGTACAACAACTATTTATACGTACATGATTATCTAATATAAAAATATATACATTGACTATAAATTAAGAACAGAAACAAGTAATGAAAATACAATTGTACAAAATATAATTATAATATATAAACCCAAAGGTTGGCTGGTAGAGAATAAATACCTTAAAGGCATTAAAAACTCACCCTGTGTACGATATTGTGCAATGGAATGTATAAATAAAAAAAATACGACGTTGTCTGACCAAATGGATATTGTCGGTACGGCCTTTGGATAGATTTTCAAACTTAAAATTTAGTTTTTGATTCTGTTTGAATAGAAATAAACTTTAACATTATATTTTTAAGATAAAGCAATACAAATTATGTTATTTAAGAGTCAGAGTTAGCAAGTACCATTCCACAAAAAATACATTTTTTTTATTTAAATGTTCATGCTGTTTTTATTTATTTTTATATGATATATCTTTAAAGATTTCACTGAAGTATAGGATTTTTTTCGCAAATCATGTCACAATTACAAAGTTTCTTCATTTTACAATTATAGACTACAATAACCGTAAATTATTCCAGTAATAATAATTAATCCAGTAATTATTCACATTATTCCAGTTCAGTACCTTTCATGATCTTTTAACATTCGTTTCTTTCATCGGCAACTGTAATAAACATGGATACTTACATGGCCGTAAAACTGATATTTTATTACATTTTATTCATATTTTACAGTTATTTAGGCTATAAAAGTATTTATTAAACTGCTAATTACAAAAACTGAATCAAGAATCGTTAATAAGGAAAGTCACTGGGACTTTCCAAAACAGGGATACTGGCAAAGCAAAATTACTAATTCACAATAATAATTATGAGTCAACTTTAGAAGGTTTACACTAAACAAATATTAACTATTTGCTGCTTTGAAAATGAGTTTTGGGAAACTTTACATATTCAGCGATTTCAGCTACTAGGTAGGTAGTTAATATTGTGATATGTCGTTAATAACGAAGTTGTATTAAAATATTCGGCAGCCCCATATCGAAACCGATTTCTTAACAAATTTTACAGAAGTGCCGAAGAAACAGCCAAGTTATAAATTAAGATAGGATATATTAAAAAAATAATTTGTATTGTGTGTAATAAAAATTATACACAATACAAGATTATAGATAATCAATGAATCATGCTTAAAATCATTACAGTTATCTCATATTACCTACATAGATTTTCTAGTGATTTACGAGTATGAGCATCACGTAATTCACTTATTACTTTTTGAGGTATTCATATTACCATTAATATTTAAAAAATTCACATGGATGTTTTTGCACAGTTTCGAGGCCTAGAGTTGTAAATAAAATTTTGTCATAAACATTTTTTTCTCAATTTGTTCCTTGTTAACTGGGTTTTGATATAGGGCAACCGTATTTCTTAAATGAAATCTCAGTTCCTTGCACTAATAAAATTGTCAATGGCATTTAGAGAATCTTTATTTCTTTAAATAATCGTGTCAAATAGATTTTATATTTAATCATCATACTACATCATACAACTTCATTACACAACTACATTAACGAATTGCCTTCCAGATTACGTAAAATATATTCTTAAACAATTTTCGAAGTACCTAACTCGCTATCCGACACACTGATTTTTGGACACGGTATTTAATTTATAATATATGTATTTAGAAAATTTAATATTTACCATAAAAGGTTCAATAATTTTATTTATGGTTAACGCATTATTAATTCTTTAGAGGAGAGGAAAATGTTCTTTAACTGCAATTCGAAGTAACCGGCAGTGGACGTCTCGAGTTTATTTCGAGATATTTTGTTCCAGTTTATTTTCGGCCCTTCCTGTCTCGACGAACGACGTGCGAATTTAAGGGCGCCTCTATTCGACATGTTGCGTTCCACCGTCAGTCTACGATTTGTGTGTTTGTATGTCGTTTGCTTTAGTTCATATAATGTTGGCCTCGTCATTAGTCTGTCAAGCCGCCGTTCTACGAGAATAACCATGGCCTTACCGATATTTTTACAATAAAAATTATCCGATTGTATAAATTTATGGCACCAAATCTTGAACATGTAGAAGATGGGTTCAGTACTTAGTGTTTTCTAATTATTTCTAGGCAGTAACCTTGGCGTTGTATTTCAAAATTAAAAACAATAGTAATTTATGACAAAGGGTAGCTTTTATAATTATAAAATTATAAATATGGAAATTATAAATATAACAATAATTAATTATTATAAAGGGTTGCTTTTATATAATTAATAATTGTTACTAACATTGTTTTACGTATTAAAAAATGTTAGTATTATACTTAAAACTAAGTAGGTACCTCTACATGTTACATGATATGGACTCTGCTCCAAATTAAATTATTTGAATTTGAATTAATTGAACAAAAATGACAGGAATCGAAATACATTATAAACACGATAGTACATTGATGTGTTCCTACATTTATATTGTTTCAATAAAACCTCGCTTCCCTAACATCAGTCCGTTGTCTACACACATTCAATATTCTAAATGAAATATGTTTTCATTCGTTTTAGACTAGACTAACTTGTTGTATTTTATCGATTTCAATTGTTTTCCATTTTCCAAGTCCATATCGCGTCATGCAGCGTTATCACTAGTAAGCGCGTCAGTCCTACCGCGGGTGCCACAGACAACGCACGCTTGCGCCATCATTTTGGATTTTCCGGACATTTTCCCGACACTTTACGACGCGATTGTACGACGAACTCTCCGCACTTCATACCCCGCCAGATCCTGAAATGTCACCGTGATACCAAATCAACGGTGTGTATAAACAACATATAATTTAGTGTTTCTACGGATAATTGAGTTAATGATAAGTTAATGTGTGACGGTTCGACCCTGTGGTGCACGTGATCGAATTAGAGATTACAAGGAATATATTATTGTTTTTATTGACGTAAGTAGGTGATACGTTTGGGAATTTGTTAAGGAAGTGAGTGAGAAGGATTGTGAGTTTTGTTTGAGGAGTTATTAGGCGCGATTACGGCGACAGTGTCGAAGGTCGCGATTGTATTGTTTATCTTTTATCGTATTATATCTGACATTATCTTTAAAAACTTGTTTTTATCTAACAGCCTGCCTAACAGCCTGCCAGGATTATGTTGGACCAAAATTATTTAATGTATGCGGACGTAACTTATTAGCAAATCAAATAGGTTTTAGCTGCTACCCTATCAGTGGACGGTTACCTTTGAATATTTAAACAAAATCGGGCGTAGCGATACGCTTGTGACCTTAATTTATTCCCTTTTTAATTAGCTTGTGATATTGGATCGCATTCCTATTAAAAAATATTCAATACACATTTATCGACAAAGGTCCATGAAAGGTAAACAACTATATAAATGACTTTATATTATAAAACAGGTATTTTAAACAAATTAATGTTGTTATTTTTATTACATTTGACATTCAATTTTAGGATACGTAGATTCTATCTTCAAGGCTTCAACGACATCTGTATAAATATGTTTTCAATACATAAATACGACGGCATACATACCTCACTACAATACGGTTGTGGAGTGAAGCAATAACTTAGAAACACAATATCGCGTTCAAAGACGTATAAGACATGTATGTCGCAACAGATATCTAATATACTCTTATGAGAACGTTATATGAGGATGCTTAAACAAAGCAATGTACAATGAATTCCAAATTGTGTCTTATACTGTCTATAGTGTGGGCGATGCGCAGTAAAAATAAAGAGGGTCCAGCAGTCAGCTCATGGTCCTATTTCAAGGATCACAGTGGAGCAAGTTTCATATTCTATAAAACAAAATAACAAACAAATAAAAAGCTGTAAATAGGATTTTTCAAGATCGGCGACGCACCCGCGTACCCCCCCCCCCCCCCCCCCGGTGTTGCAGGTGTCCATGGGCGGCGGTAACACTTACCATCACGTGGGACCGCATGTTCGTCCCCCTACTGCACTATAAAAAAAACGTAAAAATAGACATAATAACCATAATAAATAAATACGTAAATAAAATGTTAATTCTCCTAGAATTAGTTAAGATTTATTTCACCGCAAGCGACTTTTTACAGAACTTCGATATTTGCTCGAGTGTAATTAGGATTAAAAATTATCCTATATATTAATCCTTCTGACAAACTACAAGTTGTAATAAGTAATAATCAAACAAACCAATTGACGCATTTATAAGAGTATTTTTAATAGTATAAAGGGAGATTTTTTTTTCAATTTATATCTCTCAATAACAATAGAAAGCATTACAGTGGATATTTAAGTATTGATAGATTTCATGAATAAATCTATCGATAATTATGAAGTATCAAGTGTCCGGAAAATTCGAAATCCCCCTATATAAAAACATAATGTACCTTACCTATTACAATCTTCAAAAATCTATAACTGGAATTTTCTCCATTTATATTTTTTATTTTTATTTCTATTTTTCTCATTTATCTATACTTGTTTTTTTTTATTTGCATAAAAGGTGATAATTAGACATAGAATTATATGCATTTGCATATGCAAAATAAACATTTCTCGCATTGCATTGTTACTCTATTGCAGTCTATTGCTCACTCTATTGCACTCTATTGCATATATTTTCTATGATTTTTCGTTTATAGTGCCGAATTCGACATAAAAATGTGTCAATTTAAAATAGAACGCCAGAAATGTTCATTGCATCTCGGGAGGGGGTCATTGACGGAAACCAAAAATCTTCATCTGTATATTTCTATTGCAATTTTGGACAAAATGGTAGAGTTAGTCCATGCACTTCCGGACTCATTTTCCGAATACATCCGAACAATCCGATCCGAAACAAGTTAGACCCCGTTCTTGTTAAAAATCCGAGTCTTGACATAATTAAACAAATAAACGCGTACTCTAATGTCACAGATCAATGCTTGCCTGACTTTATTTCTGCGACATGGCACCAAATTTTGCCCTGTCACGTCGGTCGACGTGGAGGGCCTATAAATTAATTCTAACTGACAAACGTCCCTAGTTTCAAATTGATAATTTAGAGAAGTGTATTGTCATAAAAACTATAATTGATTGTGCAAATTTATGTCAGGGATTTTATTTTGTGCCACAAAAAAATGATCTCACACCAAGTAGTTTCTTTTCTGATAGTGCATGTACACATATAATGCATATTTAGACCTTTTTTCGTACATTTGCATGCATATTTTAGCACTTTGATAGTGTATATAATCCTATGTTTCGTGATATTAAAAATCCCAATTGCATCATTATTCACTAAATCTTCAACATCGCCGTTTTAGTACCTACAGGGTTAATTTTATCAATCATATTGATCAGTTTAATCACAATCCAATCTTGTCAAAAAAGTCTAAAAGGCATTTGGAATTTTGATTTATTTTTTTAATATCTCGGAGATTACTTGCTTGATGTTACTTTTCCTAATGATTTAAAACCTCAAATGTTTTGAAATGAAAAATGAAGCTGGAAATTTAATCTGTAATTTGCAATTTAAGTCAAGTTTTGCAGCAGACTTTGCAGAAAAACTACGATATCAAGATGTAACAACTAGGAATGTACAACTGATTATAAAACATTGTATGTATATGTCCACATATATATGTGTGTGTAAACTCTTATCACTAGAATACATATACGTAAATTAACTTTAATACCTCTTCTAAAATTGATACTGAAAATAAATAATAACTAAAGAAATAATAAAGAAAAATAAAGACTAGAATTAAATTCAAATCTAATACACCGCTCAGTCCTATCAAATACACAGACACGAAATTAACCGTGATCTTAGTATTAAACTTCAGTATTCATTGCTATAAGAATAATTACTACTTAAAATAATATAATTACTTTCATTTAGTCACGATAACGAGGAACCACTATTCAAACATCAATTACAACAGAATCATTAAACAACACCTAATGTAGAGAAACATTGCATGACTGATATCATTTTAGTAAATTAATGCTCGTTAGCAGACCGAGTACTGTTATTTCATTAGATGAGCGAAGTCAAATGTTTAAATTAGATGCTCACTAATTGTTGCGATTCACTTACCAAATTAAATGCGGTAAAAGATCACTTGAACACCTGCATACATTAGCATTTTACATTCGGTGAGCAGTATTTACACATTGTCACATGTCAAAACAGGGTATATAATAATTTGTTTATTTTCTGAAATTATAAGTCTATTAATAGGACTCGCAAAATTTTATCAGGATACTTTTTAAATACAGTACCGTATATATTTTAATTAATTATATTTTTAAAATAAGTATGTTTGACACTATAAAATTAAATCCTTATAATGCTCCAATAATGAATTAATTATTGTAGGAAATATAATTGTTTAAGTATAATGTGTGTTTGCAGCAAATGTATCGTGTAGTACCTACTAGTGGATACATGCATTTATCGTTTATTTGACGACGGTCGAGATCTATAACAAATGAATTAATCTGTAAATTAATATTAATTCGTTGAACAATTTATCTTAATAATTGAATCGCGTTAATGCGATCTCAGCGGATTTGCACAATTATTGTGAAATGCTGCTATATGCAGACAGTACAATTGTTTAACATTACCTTCTATGCATGTATGCATTCTGATTTACGTACAAATAAATTTACCTGTACATAAATCTAAAGAGAATCCAATAGAAAACGATCCCTAGCACACACGTACTTGTAGCAAGCGTATCTACCAATTAAACATTCTGTCCTGCCTCTATAACGTGGACTGATTGTCCGTGGCACTCAAAAAGATGTAATCCTCAAAGTCGATTTATTACCTGAATACCTGAATATGGTAACCTTTCAAATATACAAAGAACTAATAATTTTCCTCCCATTTCACTCCATATAATAGTAATAGATTGCCTTTAGCTGTCAATTTATATAAGCAATTAATCCTAATGGACGTTGTACACACATCACGAAGAATCCCGAAAGATATTAGTTAGTAGGGTAAACTAAACATCGGCGATGCGGGCGGAGACGATCAGGCCATATTTAGGTCAGGGCCTCGGACTACGCCCTGCAGTTAGCCATTATGCTAGACTAGACTATTGCGATAATCTCTTGATATCCATTTACTATATGGGATTTAATCCGCTCTATACTTGATATTAAAGCACTAACATGGCTTCGCCTATTGTTATAGTTCGCACTTCTTCCAAGACTTTTTAATACAAAAATCTTCAAGAATAATTACTTCATTTTCTATTGTTCTGTTAATATGGGTTATTATTTACTAATCCTACATATATTATTTATAACCTATATATAAGGTCGGGGAAAAAGTTTCTTCGTATTTTATATACAAATTCAAGACAATTTTTTAAAAGTTTAATTACATTTAATTATAATATATATAAGTATGCCGTTTTGTCCTATAACTTCTTATCATCTTGTAGGTAGCGACATGATCCCGTTGCTGTAGAAATTTTGGGATTTTTGGTCAAAAAATTGCGACAAGTAGTTTTGACAGTCCTCTCTTGATGTTAACCTTACACTACCTAAAGAATTCTGAAGAGACCGAAACAAGTGGAATCTGAGGGCGCTAGGTCAGAGCTTTATGGTGGGTGCATCAACACTTCCCAACCAAGTTCTCTCAATTTTTACTGTGTGACCAAATATGTGTGTGGTCTGGCGTTATCATGATGAAAGACTACACCCTTCCTGTTGATCCTCCTGTTCCTGTTGTTGATTCCGGGCGTTTTTTCTCGATTTCTTGCCTTAGTCTCATCAGCTGTTGGCTGTAGAGATCCGAATCGATGGTTTTGCCCGGCGGTAAAAGCTCATAATGAACGATGCTCTTCCAATCCCACCATACACACAACATCACCTTATTGCGCGTTAATCCGGGTTTCGCCACAGTCTGTGGAGCTTGGCCGCACTTAGCCCATGATCTTTTCCACACGTTCTTGTCGTAAGTGATCAATCTTTTCAAAAATCGTTCGGTTTCATTGCGTTTTAATAGAGAATCGCAAACGAGTACTTGGTTCATTAGGTTTCTTTCAGTGAGCTCGTGTGGTACCCAAATATCGAGCTTTTTTGTGAATCCAGACGTTTTCAAATGAGTCATAACCGTTTTGTGGTCAATGCCCAGTTCATCAGCAATGTCGTAACTGCTTATATGCCAATCTTGCTGCACTTTTTCACAAATGGCATCAACTTTATCCATAACAGGGCGAGCGGAGTGAACTGCATCTATAACATTAAGATTTCCTGACTGAAAACGCTTAAACCAACTTTGTCCTACTCTTACTGACACTGCATTAGGTCCATAAACGGCACAATTTTTTTTCGCGGTTTGTGTCGCATTTTTCCCTTTTTTGTAATAAAACTTTAAAATTTATCTAATTTCTTCGTTAGATTCACTCATTTTCTTGGACAGAAGAACAATTGAAAAATGGCGGGAAATAGTTTTTTATTTTTTTATTTCTTTTTTTAAATGTTACCTTTTTAATGGTATCATAACCAGCTCAATATCAACAAGCTCTTTAATGGTATCATAACAAACAGTTCAATCAAAGATATTGGATCACAACTTCATACATACAAAATACGAAAAGATTTTCTCCCCGACCTATTATTATGTCCGACGCATTGGCGCAGTTGGTAGTGACACTACTTGCTGTGCCAAAAGTCCCGGGTTCGATTCCCGGTCAGACATACTTAAAAAAAAAAAACAAATGTATGTTCCGATCTGGGTGTGTGTTTGTGTTTGTCTTTGTATGTGTCTTTGGACCTACGACACAGGGAATCCTAGTGTGGGCAATTGAGTGTGGCGTTATTTATTTACTTATATTATTTACTTGATCTTGTAAACTCCTCATCAACAAGTAGGTGAAGTACATATACGTATTTATTCTAAACATTCAAAACATTTCTATGTACGACTGTTCTACGTTATAATCTCATCTGTGTGATAATCTTAACATATTACAATTAAATACGAACGTAGGCTTATCATTACAAAATTGTAGGCCTTTTTGGGCGGTACTGATCCGAATAAAATCGTAGGAGTTGATGATGACAACGCTACGTAAGAAGCATAATAGTACATATTAGTAGAATGCATAATGATGCCGTGGGAGGATATTTCGAAAGGTCTTTTTTAAAGTCAAAGCATTTTTTTCACGGTCGATTAATCAGCTCGATTAGCGCCATGAAATCGAATCTACTTGCTTCTTGCAGCCGTGAATCATCATAATTGGTCTTATAAGGTACCATTTATGGCATATGCATGTCCTACTATTGAGCAACCCACTCATAGAACCGGTATCCTTTGGGTACAAATATGTACATTGCGTAAAGCCACAACATAGGAATGTAGGTACATTTCTGTATAATTTTACTATGGGAACCGCTATAACGTTAATTGTATTAATTGGCAGCTTGTAAAGAAAAATCGACTTCTAACAGAATATTGATAATATTGATAAAATAGTATGAGTTTAAGGAGAAGGTGCATGACAAATTGACCATTAAAACTGAAATTTGTTGCATATTGTTGGCGATAGTTTTTTGTAAAACATGTCTCTTACATATATATATATATATATTTTATATGTCTTATGTATGATACGTATAATATCGCGAATAGAAGAGGCAACAATATTTTGTATTTATGAAGAATTGTTGAAAAGTTCTAGTACGTGACAAGGTTTTTTTTTTATTTTATTTATTTAGCCACGGCAAATTTATAGGTACATTCAAAACATGATTAAAATAAGAGTAAAGTCCAGTATGTGTCCTAATTAAAGACGCGCACAACATGGATAGAAACTTATTTAGGCTAGATCGCTACAAAAAAATAAATTAAATATTAAACCCGAAAATATTATAAAGCTACAAAAGATATTAATAAATATTTAATTTAATTTCTAAATTAAAATTAAATAAAATACCTATTGAAATATCCTCGTGCATATTGTCTTACTCGTACATAAGGGATGTATCGACATGCTGCTGGTCAAACGGTTTGGCGAGTACATTATTTTCGAGGTGGTTTAGTTCGTGAGCGCTTGTGGAAGCAGATTTGTGGTCGCCTTTTACGACACCCGCGAGAAGAGGCGGGGTGCTGCTATTCTACAGCCGGCCGAAAAGTTATAGTATAAATGGGTAAATGCGAATACATGAAACAAACTTAGTAAGAGGAACATGAGAGGAGATGAGTAAGTAAGAGTAGTGTGAGCACTAGTTAGGTAAATTGTAGAATTCGAAACAAACTCACGGGAACAGTACTCGTAACGTGGAGTTTTGTTTCACACGTACGAGTACATGTCTAGTTAAATCTACTAAACATGATATAGACGATTCACGCTTATTCTAGACGATAACTCGTGTTATGTTTAACCTACGAATCTATAATTCTATGACCTTTGGCCTTCTATTGTTCAATTTAGAATTATTGGTTCTATTGAATGAATCCACTCTTGACTGCTTGTTTTAGTTATTGGTATTTCACTCAGAAAATCTATAGATGTTCCAAAACGATAGATTAATATCTATCTACGAGTAGGTAATACATAAAGTTCTCGATATGAAACAGCGTTAAACAAGTCTTTTCAGTTACGAAATTTTTAACATACGAAACTAATGACTGATAACTGTGAAGGTACTTAAATAGCTACCATCCGGTCTAGACGCAAGCAGGCAAAAAGAGGCATGTCCCTGTTGAAAATTAGTTGGAAAACTGCTCGTAACTGTCAGAAACAGCCGGAACCTAGATCGGAAGCATAAAACCTGCAGCTATAAAATGGGGAAAAGTTTCTATTAGTCTATATTCGACTATTTGAGTAAAAACATGACATATTGTTGGGAGAGCTACAAAAATTGCCTGTTTTTGTTACTCACTTTTTCGGGTGAAAAACATTTTCTGTGATAAAATTATATTGATACATATGCGATTTAACATTTTGTTACTGTTATTATTAATTTATTATAACAGATCAATTGCTTGAACTCTTTGGAGTTCAAGCTGCTTGCAAGTTCATCTGTCTTTATTTTCATTAGGAATCGAAATTAGGTACTAAATATTTTTATTTCAGCCTTTTTAACGTCCCACTGCAGAGCACAAGTAAATCAGTATAAATCACTCATTGTCACCAGCTCTTTTATAGTCCACTGCTTCCTTGTGGACATGGGCCTCAAGACAATGTGCATGAATGATGTGTTGCCTGAATACGCCTCGCTAGCCAAGCGGGTTGGCGAGTTTTCTTTTGTAGAGGTGATGTAATTTCTCTGGGCTTATGGTAGCTTTTGTTATTTCTTACTATGTCGAAAGACCAAAATTTCAATCAGGAAGAATACTTTCCATATATTTTTTTTAATTTTTAACTTCAGTAAATACATTTTAAGATTTCTTTGAACAAAGAAACACTTTCTCTCCCTAAGGGATCATAGCACAGTTTTAGGGATACTAGTTCTATATGTATCAAAAACAGTTTCCTTGTTTCAGCATGTACTAATGAGTCAGCGCCCATTCATTAGACCACAAGTTAGCACCATTACGTCATTACTCTATTGACTTGACCTGTATTGTATTACCTACTTACCTAGCTCAACTAGATAAGAAATCATTCCATTTATTTTGATTGTCAACTTCCCTATCACAAGAAATAGTGATCACAAGCCTGAGATTTATGCTGAGTTTTTATTCTATTAACCATTGTCATTATAAATATAGGAAATTGTTATTATAATTTATTATAAAATGAGACTTATAAAAATCTATGATTCTTTTACATCAAAAAATTTATATTCAATAATATTTTTACCTGTCCTTAAAATTGTGCGCAATTATTTTTAAAACATATTATTATTATTTTTAAATGTCCGGGTTGTGATGCTGTAGGTTCTAACTATGCACTCTGTATATACTTTAATTAGTGGGCTATTAGCAAGACTTGTCCTGTTCATTTTGACCTATTGTTATTCCTTCGTTCAAAAACACGTAATTATTGCTCCAACAGTCGCAACTACTAGTAATTTTATTCAATCACTAGCTTTTGTTCACGGCTTCACTCGTTGTGTTTTTGTTTTAAAAGTAAGTAATTGGCTCCCCTGGAAAAACTTATCACTATTCCGGCAGGGAAAGTATGTCCTTCTCCGAATTTTAGACTACCTCCCATAATTAGTTAATTTATTAATCCCAGTAGTTTAGTGGTGAAAACATAACCATACTCAGACAAACACACTTTCAGATTTATAATATGAATGTGTATGTGGAAGCGTGGAAGAGTAGATATTTCACAGGTATTTATTTACTTATTTAAAGATAACAGAAAGTAATTACAGTTATAAAAACCAATGCGTACATTCTTTATAACGATTTCTCTAATAATTCCACGGCATACCTGCTCTGAACCTATTATGATAGTAAAGAGGCAAGAAGCTAATAAAGAAACGTCAATTTCACTTTAGGGTGGACATACTTATGGGTTATAGCGGCAACTGTGACTACTCGTAACAAATGAAAGTCTTTGTCGGCGCTTGCCGCCTAAGCTATAATTATTAGATAACGCAATGTTGGTCCTATCAGCTAACTACCTTACTTGGATTCAGTTCTCTACGATAAATTCTTGGCAGATATTAGAGCAAGAACTCATTACTGCAGTATTTGTTTCAATTCTAAAAATATGTAGTACTCGTGTTCCCAATGAAAGGGTCCGCTTCATTAGGAGGAAATCAGATTAGGTAAAACATTTATTTGCTGAATAAACATATTTTACTAATTATATACCAAAATAAACTTACATAAATAGGTACGTATTATTTTTTAATTAAAAGGTAAATAAATTATATAGTCAACTCTATTTGAGATTTATTTTTGTGATCATAGTGATCAATGATCATTATTGTGATTGGACAGTGATATTTTGTTGAGTTGTTATTCAAGTGTCGAATTATATTGACTTTACACTTAATTTCGTCCTTGTTCAGACACCTAAAAAAGTTCTCAAAACTGTTAACAAGTACGTGTACTCTATTGATCTATTGACATGATTCAAGTCGGCATTGTGCACAACCAACAAATAAAATGGCTTGATTGCCTGTAATGGGCACGATCTGGTCACAGTCACACACTGCACAGGATCTGGGCTCGATTTGCTGCGCCTGCACTCATGCGTGAAGGCACGCCCTGGTATATAAACACTTCCTTATGTTTACTATTTATTTTTTATTTAGAACGAGCAAAAGTTTCAGTCAGTATAAGACAGATATTGAATATATACATACACAATTGATAATGCTTGATGACCTATTTTAAATACTGGCTCCTCAACGTAAAAGTCAGAAGTCTTTTGAAAGCCTTGATGATAAGGTTTAATATGTAAGTACCTGATCCTGTAAATACTGAAGTATTGTTTGATGTTTCCAGAAACTCCAGCAACTCCAGTAAATGTATACGGTTGTCAAAATTAAAAGATAAAAAAATAGCTTACATGAACAATTTCTTTTTTCGTGTTAAAAAGGTTAGGAGATTATTTATAAAGGCAAAAACGATTAAGTTGCTACCAACAGCTGTGCTTGCATCAATACATTCGGTGTATTCTTAAAATAAATATTGTCACCCGTGACTGATTCATTTCGTCGCACCTCCAGATAAGTTTCATATTCCCACTTCATCGAATTCGAAGGTGTATGCTCTTATTTTCGTCTCTGACTGTAAGCCAATTCGATTTCACGGCTCGACCGTTGCCAACGCCAACTGGCGAGCTATTTTACCTGTCGTGATCATATTTTACATTAACCCTTAGGGTAGATAGCTTAGTAACAGGTTGGAGATAACTTTGATTCAAAGTGTCCCTTTCATGTCTCTTTCGCGGCTGAGAGAGGCTTATTGGCGTGAATGCCACTTCGATGTCACATGACTGAGCCTCTTTGCTTCTACCTTCCTACGTATGGAATGCCTAAGAACCTTTTTAATGTTATTTTTATCGCTTACATTCTGCTTACAGGCAAGCTAGAACGAATACAGTTTCTAACGCTTACAGAATGTTATAAAATGTAGTGGAATATATTAGTTAGTGAATAGGATCGCCCTGTCTGCTTCTATGACCAAAATCAATATATGTAATACCCAAAACGATTTTAACACTCTTGTTATGCGTGTTATGTTAGTGGTAATTCCGGTATTTACGGGTCCTTAGATACATATATCTTTTAACCTCTTAACTTTAAATGAAACAAAAGCATTAACTAATACACCCCATCATTTGAAATTTAGAGTATTTTAGCGTCCAGGTATATAGGTATATGATGTAAGGTACTATAAGGTACAGATGTAGGTACAGACATACAGCAATAGAGACATAATAAAGTCTACTTTCGCACAAGACCTATCTTTACCAGACATTTCTGCTGCAGTTCTACAAATCATACAGGACAGATCGGTGAAACGAGATAACAAGACCTTAGACCTCCTCAGACACGAATTTAAATTCACAGGTTTTTTTCATTTACATTTGTTGCTATCAGCGTCCGTTAGTCGTAGCTAGGCTTTCTCTACAATTATTCCGAGCACGGTAAATGGTAATTCAATATTGGTTTAGCACCGTTTGTCTAGTGACGCACAAGACTCTGACCCACATCCTTCACCTTCACCCTGATACTTTAACTTTTACGTTTGCGTTACGTTTCCTTATCTTGACTGCATGGTTTCCAACAGGTCAATCTATCCCCATGGACACTTTATTTAGCTAGTAATAACGGTTAAATTGGAATGGTTTTACGTGTCGACTGCACAATAGTTCAATTTAACCGGGTTTACGGTACCTTTCCTTTAAATTGACGACGTTATCACGCCATCGGAAACCAAGGAACTATAAGTTACAAAAGTCAAACAGCATGATATTATGAGAAATTTTATTAAAACCGTCAAAACTGGTAGATATATTTTTAAAAGTTTATAGTGATAGTTTAAATGTTAAAGCAAAATTTATACATACAATTTCACTTATTTTGATTCGTTCACTCGTTGTTCAACTAAACAAATTCATTATCAGTACCTATTACGTTGCCTGCGTTGTATTTTCCTTTGAAACATTGTGCAAAGATTTATATGGCATTACGTATACTGGATAGAGATAATTATCTCCTGACCACAAATTTTAATATTTTCTTATCTTTTAATCATGGTACTAAATGAAAATTGACTAAATTGGACTACATTGTTAACTTATCATAAAATTTATCTTCCAAAAATATTGTTATTAAATTCATGTTTTTATTCCCTCATTAGTTTATTTTATACATACTATATCAAAGACATCTATAAGAATTTAATTTTAATTTAAAGTAAATAGGTACTAGGGTCATAGTTTCATTATTTTTCAAAATATTTCATA
Source organism: Sesia apiformis (assembly GCA_914767545.1). NCBI lineage: Eukaryota > Metazoa > Arthropoda > Insecta > Lepidoptera > Sesiidae > Sesia > Sesia apiformis. The sequence continues at coordinate 11,690,483 of OU611953.1, forward strand.
TATCTGATTGTGATTTGCAGAGACCGTCATGATCGCGCCGACGTTCAAGGCGCGCTCCGCTTCTCCAGGTATCGACCTGTCTTGACTGTGGAACTGATCAATCCTCCCTTTGCTCATTGTTTAATACATCTCACACTAGTTGTGGACGTTCATGTGCTTTTATTTGAAAATTTAATACGATTTTCGTTGAATGTGCAGATTTGGTTTTGATTTTCGATTGTATAATACAATCTGCGGTAGGTAGTTACTCATACGATCAAAAAAACGCTCGGTGACTAATTAAAAAATATAAATTACTATAATAAAAAGAAAATGAAGACAATAATAAATGAAAATAAAAGCTAAGACATCAAGTTTTTCTGTTCTTAAGCTTATTTTTGAACATGTTAGCTCTTAACTTTTCAGAAATAAGCTCGGCCCTTGTTGGGCGACTTTGTATTAAATAATATGAAATTATAAATAAGGTGATAAAGAGTTGTTCAATAACAACTTAAAATTTACACATATTTTAAAATAGCACATGGATGTTCAGCCTGAATGAAAAGTAGCGTCATTGTAAAAATGTCAAAACATTAAAAACATTAGCATAAGTGTGGTATAAATCAACCTTGAAACTTGTTTGTCCCATACCTACATAATTATGTTAATTGATAAGATCTATTTACACTGGATTAGGTGGTATACTCGTAGGTATAGCAGTGGATAATACTCGAAGAATTCCTAGCTACTGAACATTCAACAGCCAATGCTTTTATCGCTAGAAAGTTGAACAACGGTCATGCTGTGCTACTGCTGTACCGTAACATACTGCTGCAGTATAATTTACTCATGCCACCACAGTGTAAATAGCTCTTAAAATATACCTGTGGATAGATAGATAGGTATTTTCCGTTTGACAGTTTGCCGTATTTTTATTGTTGTATGAACTAAAATTTGTTTTTGGCGTGTTACGAGTTGTTTGTTTTGTTTATCGACTAATGCTACTAATTTTAAAAAGTCTATGCTTTGCCGAATGACAGTAACTTTATATGTATATTGTTGTCACTGAGTAATTTTGATAATGTTTTTTTTTTCAGTTTTGTTACTTTCACAGGAATTGCGTAAAATTATGTCTGATTTTTTTATGGTTTCATTTGCAGCGTAGGCATTACAATAAGTAAAAACACTAACATAAAAACGGTTATATGCGTGGCTATAATATAACTGCGGAGATTGTACGCTTTTTACAAGGGAACTTCTTTTACGAGTCGACAATCATATCCGAAATAGCCATCAAAGGGCGCAGTCATAAAGCGAACATTAGTCCCTTTACGTTACCGCTGACTCGGCATATTTGACTGACTCGGCACTTCACCACACCACACGCAGCAAACGGTAGTTTACCTTCCTATGGAAAAAAAAATTAGTTCAGGTATATCTCAACCTAGGTAACATGTTATATACCTACAACGACAATGCTCACCGCACATCTTCGAAAAGATTCGTAAAACTTTTCTGTAACAAATGGCAATTAAATGCTATTTATTATTTCTGGGGCTATACTTACTATTTTACTATAAATCTGTATTAAAACGCGTACATACTATCCTTATATTGTGGCCGGTAGTGCAAGTGGTAGTGTAATAATTTTGAGAACAACGCTAAGTTGCGCTCCTGTAATTCCTATATGCCGTGTCTACACGCTCGCCATCGTGTTCAAACGATTATGGAAAATGTCCTTAATACATATTAATGATATGTATGCATTGCGCGAAATTATTTTGCATATAGATGTGGTGAGAAATTGTCGCTCAAAGACCTTTAAGATTTTTCATAGGCGATATGCAGGCGTGTGTTTAAAAACGCTACATTAGTAAATTATAATTTAAGACTAGAAGTGAAATTGAAAAAGACACTGATTTCGTTTTTACTATCGTATACATCCGTTGCTATCATTATGCTTACTTTACAAGTAAATATGTATAATATAATTAGAAATAACTTGATGATTCATCAGTATCATAGGTATCTTAAAATTAATCGATCGATTCCGTTTTTACCACTAAACAGCAACCACTAAACCGATCTTGATTTTTTTTAATATAGAAATAGGCGGCAGAAGAGCATACAGTCCACCTGATGGTAAGTAGATACTGTCGTCCATAGACATCCGCGATACATGCCAACATCAGTCCAAAATGACAAACTTTGGCACGCCCCCGGATGCGCTGCCTACCTTTAAACAGTGATACAGTAATACAGTGAACCTCCCTAGATAAATAACCTATCCGTTAATGAAGTCTACCAAAAATGTCCAATGGTTATCGAAGTATAGGTACAAACAGATAGACATTGTTTTTGGTAATATTTAAAATTACAAATATAAAGAAAACATATTTGTAAATTATGAAGTATATTTTAGTATATAATAAGTACAGGCAAGGTTTTAAAATGTTAGTAGCATGGTAAACCTATCGCCTCTGAACTTAAGCTGCGGGTGGCCGGTAGGAATGTAAATATTACATCATGGTGATAACGATAATACCATGCACTTCCTTTATTATGATAAAAAATAAAGCTAACACGCAAGATTAAGCATATATCTTAATCCGTTACTCAAAGAAAATGACAAATGTTTAACAAAGATTATACAGGATCTACACTAATAAGAAATCTTATTTATTTTATTTTGTTATATTAGGGGAACAAACAGAATATTTCGCAAAGAATTTGAAATATAATAGCTAAAAAACATCATCCAAAAAGTGTCGATAATGAAAGACATTGCAGAAAGTATTCACAATAAGTGTAAATCGTTCAACTCTACTTATACCTCTGTTTTTTATATAATGTAATAAATAAACAGAATGTATGCATATAACATATGAAAGACACCCAAAATTCTAAATAAAATATCACTTTCAATTTCATTCAAATGATAAGATTAATTACAAACACCTATAAAGGAACTAGTCTGTCGAATGAACTTAAAATAATTAAATAATAAAAATATTAAATTAGTTAATTAATTAAGCGAAGATTGCCTGGAAGAAATCGTTTTAGCGATAACGCCGCCGATCGAACTTCTAATTACTTGTGTTTTTATTTTCCTCTTCTGTATGTTTCGGTGTAGGTACAATAAAGTAAACAAAGGTCCCGTTCGATGTTCCCGCCTGTTGGAGACTAGCCGCATCTAGTCTAGTTTACCCTATGGTTAGAGTTACAATTAATGAAACGTACTATTTATTTTTTTCTTAATATTCGTCACTCTTTACCCCCAATATAAATTTAATAATTTGTGAAAAATAAGTCACTATTGACTAATATAAACACCATCAGAAGATTTTGTATCATTCATTATTGACCGTTACGGTTTCACCATATCTGTCCAAAAATGTTATCTTCATTTCTACTTGAACTTAAAAATATTGTTTAACTAGCTGTTGCCCGCGACTTCGTTCGCGTGGTCTTCAACTACTAATTTAGAAACCTTCGCGTGCATGCGCACAACAACTCACCAAAGTTTCATCGCAATCGGATGAATGGTATAGGAACGCATACGGGACAAACTAAGAAACATTCATTTATATATACTCGTACATATATAAAAGATAGTTGCATTCAGTGATTTTCCTTTGGGTTTTTACTGATTTTTGATTAGGGTTCTGCGTGTAATATTTGTGTAACGAGTGTCCTTGGGTTAATAACCTAATGGTTGCATTAAATGAAACAATCAATGTACTCTAAATTTTTCTTATTTCTCAAAAAATATGTTTTCGAAATTATGGTCGTTCACAACGGTGACATGACCGTTAGGTGTCGTTCTGCGTACACTGTACGAACATTACATCCTTCCATTAATACAATTATTTTCTTTCAACCAATGCTGTTATACAGTTTGTGCCACACAACAGCACGGATTCCGAATTAATTAATGGAAGTCAACACATGTTGTTTTATAAGGGCGTTCACACTACCAACCCTCCTCGCTTCCGCGTAATATCTAATAACATGCTATAATATAACCATTACGATCGCAGTTCTTGTAGATACGACTAAAATAAAATAATATTTATACTTATGTGAGTATTATATAAAGAAATTGATTGCTAGAATCAGAATTGTTATATCAGAAACGACTGAACCAATTTTGAGGAAACTTCATCAATTCTTCTCGAGACTGTCTCCTAACTTAAAAGATATTTTTTATTTACGTACATTAACTTCGCGTGTGCCCAAGTTACACCGTGATTACAAGTTGTCAATTTTAACTTTTATTACACAACATAATTATTGGATAACAACAGACTAGCGATCATCTGAGTTACAAAATAAATATTTTACAATTTTCTCAATACTTTCTCAATAGTAATTACCGACAAATTACCTACCTTCAAATTAGGTGAAACCTACATTGTTTACAACTTATTGAAAGAAGCGCGTGAGACTCACGTGAGGCGTCGATAGTTGTAAATGATATTTGTAATAGTGATAGTGATATTTATAAATGTTATTGATTTAATCCTGGTTATAGAGAAATTGTGATCAACCTGGACTCGCACACACACACACACACACACGATCGCATAGAATATTCCGGAATCTATGGAAGTTAAGCATCAATTAAATCACCACTAGCTTGAAAATTTACTAAAATATGATGAGAAAACTCAAAACTTAAAACAAGGAAGCACGATTATTAATTATAATCTAATATTAATTAATCTGATCCAAAGTGATTTTAATCTGAAAAGTAATTTGATACATTATGTAACGGATTTATGTAACAAATTATTACGAAACGAGGCGTTCCAAAGGGGTTCGGCACCTAAACAAAGCTTCACGATGGTAAATTTTATGGTGTCATAAAATAAAACACAGTCGGACGTAACCATTTAACATAGACCTCTCTAATAGTTTGTGGCACTGCTACGCAGTCTAAAAATGTTTACCAGTTTTTAAATTCATTCCTTTCTGACATCGCGTGAAATCTACTTCATCATATCAACGTACTTCATACCTTTTAGCACGTAAGAAACTGCAATTGTATCAAAAAGATTGCTAACCAGTTTTTGATGTTTATTCTTTTCTCGATATTGCTATTTTGTTTTGTGATATTTGTCACATTTGTCAAGGTACGGTATAAAATTATTTCTAAATACTCAAATAATGGCTGTAGCAAAGGGCACAAGTAATATTTTTGCATGAAGGAAGAGGGATTAATTACAATAATTAAATATATCTCGATTCACCGTAAAATTTTGCATCCGGCGTCATAGAGATCGAGGACAGTTAATTGATCATCAATGCAATTCGGGACGACGGCAGATATTAAGCACAGCGCAAGTTACTGTTATGATTCGTCAATACGAGGAGAACGGCTTCACCCCTACTTGGCATTTGCTGCTATAATGTTCAAGTATGATGTTCAAAATTACCCAACTATACACAAGGCCCGTGCTACTATGCAGTGATATAATCACCATCGTGAGATTTAGTCGTCATAAGGCTCATGCAAGGACCTGTCCGGTCTGCTGACTTGAACCCAATAGAAAACCTATGGGGCTTGATAGTCCAGCGCTGGGACCACAAAATACTAAAAAATATAAAATAATTATTAAAAATAATTTCATTGAAACTTGCTATAGTGATTCTACTCTTTTTTTGTCATTCTATCTAGTACCTATTTATAATAATTATATGTAAACTAACTTCATTATAGTTAACATTTAACTATAAAATTACGATTTTACATATTTATACCTATTATTGATACATATTGAAATCCATAGCCATTTTTTTATTCTATTGGAATTGCTAACCTTTTTTGTGGGAACATTTTTGTCATCTGGTAACACCAAGAAACGTCAGAATTCCGTAAAATTAAAAATCAGAGTTTAGTTGTCTTCTCTTGAACAACCAAATGTATTTGAAATTGCCATGTGATTAAATAGGGAATTATGACATATTGTCACAATTTTATACAGCAACCTTTATTAAACAGACGTGTACACGCAATTATAAGCCTTAAAGTGGTAAACATTTTTAGACCGCGATTGTACATACGAGTACTTATATCATGGCATCTCTGTATGCTATAAAGAGTAATGTTTTAGGATGTAGATATTTGTAGCTTATAATTTGAGAACTACTCAAATGGCTATGATTCATTTTAATGTTGATAGCAATTTTAATTAATGTTATATTTAGGACATATTAATTGAGCGTCCTGCAAACCGAAACATAAGGTGCCGAAACTTGGTGCAGAAGTCGTAGTTTATACACGATAGAGAATGCTAGATCGGAATTTCTTTCCGAGATTAATCGAAAAGACGAAATTCGACAAAGACTGAATGTCACCGACATAGTTCACAGAGTTAACAAACTAAAATGGCAATATGCAGCCATATCTGCCGCAGAAGCGACAACCGATGGAGCAAAGAAATACTTGAATGGAGACAACATACCGGGAATTGCAGTGTGTAAAGCACTACACCCAGATGCACTGAACGACTAGATGAAGTTTGCCTGTTGTGAGTCGATGAGAAAAGCGGAAGATCGGGGTACGTGGCGAGCTTTGGGAGAAGCCTATATCCAGCAGTAAAGAGACATTATTAAAGGAGAAACAATCAAGAAGAGAAATAAATTTAGAGTTCACAAAAACCGGTGCAGTCGTTACTATTTTATACTATATAAAAGCGTTTAGACAATTATATTATAAATTAACCTAACCTAATTATGATTGTAATGTGTGAAGAAAAATGTCTTGTTACACTGGTTCCATACATTTAGCTAGTGGGTTGACAACGGGCGAACGTCGGACGAGTCGTAAAACTAAAATCAGGATTACAACGGGCTCTCAAGGTAGCCGACGAACACTTCGTGTTTACTTTGTGGTGTCTAACGTGTTGATAATGTTCTTCATTCTACATTATAAAATTTCACACTACATAAGATATTGATCGATTTAAAGATTCCGCTATTTAGCTCTTCCTATAAGGTTTAGATAGCATCTTTGTCGAAACTAAAACTTGTCAGATTTAAAGCAGTTTCACAGTTGTTACCAGTAAAAACAAAATAGAGGAGTATTAAGATAATGTTTGTAGGCTTAAATGATTTTCTTATATCGTATGCAGTTACAAAGGTATTTAATGATAAATGTATTAAATATTTTAAATGAGAAAATGTCCCGCAAAAGAAACTGATACGAGAACAAAATTACATAAAATTAACACATAAAATGTCCTATGCACGAGTAGATGTTTATACGAAATTCAATCCTACCATAAATATTTGAACAAAAATAATATCACTGACAAACATTTTCCTCGAGTTGAATCCATTAACTGGTATGTTGTAACACTGTTAGTCCCCTTCTCTTTTCGACTGGAATCTATTCAAAAAAACAAAGTACGCTAGACAAAAAAGGGTTTTGCTTCCCCGAAAAACATTTCGTCGGCTACCCCCTGAGCAAACAATAGGCTTTTCTGTACGGAAACGTTTCCAGTTGTATGTACCTAATCCCTTTTTTGTCTGAAATACTTATGAACGTAATTATTTACCTACCGCTAATTTTTCGTGAATTACAAAAAGCTTCAATTTAAAAGACTACATGTAGTGTTAACTACATTTTGAAATATAAAATAATGTAATCCTATTGCATGTGAGTTACGACAAAACGGTTTTAGAAAACTGTCATACAGTAAATAATATTACTCTTTTAATTCTCTCAGCGTCTAAATGGATCAGTCTCAATCCTAAAATGAAACGCGAATACTTGCGACCAGATATCACGTCACTCACGATAAAACTGTTTAGCGTCGCGACTGGAAATGCATCGAATTTTGTGAGAATTATTTAGTAAGCATAGTTATAGGTGTGAACGTGAAGACAATTAGATAATGTCTATATAGTATGCTTAGGGTAACTACAATGTATATCAAATTCGACGTGTTTAATTCTTTAATTTTAAATGGATTAAAATTCTATAAAATTGTATATGTATGAATACGGTTGGTATTGCGGCACCGTAGCAGGGCTACATTCATTGAACTTTAAGAGTTTCCCGCGTCGGCGACTCGTCAGAATATTAATGGCATATAATATGTTCGAATACTTGTTACAACTTTTCCCATTACGCTGCTCAGATTTACACCGAAAAAAATGTCTTTGACGCTGAAAGACGCTTGAACGAAACTCAATGAAAGTTTGCCGTACGATATGAATAAGCTCCGCTTACCTCTCTCGTGTGATCGCTACGCTGTTTATTATGTTGTTATCTTGTTATACGGATTTATTTCTGTAGGATTATTTTCAGAGCTCATTTGTTATATGTAGATATTTCTGATTCAAAACTTTTTTATTTTGTTTTTAAAGCGCTAGCGTAGGACGGGAAGTCTGCCAGCCAAGTGGATTGATTCGCCTGAAACTTTGGTAGGTTACTCCCTAGCTAGAGAAACAGAAACAGAAACAGATTACATGTCACCAAATAATCTTAAATGGGGCCACTTTTGAACAATTATCATTGCATATTTCATATAGTTTATTGCAATTCTGCAACAGTTCACGTCATTAAATGATGATTTGTTTCTTACGGTCGAACTACGGACCTGTAGAAATAGCAATACAAATATTTCATATTATAACACTATAAAACTCAAATGCTGTTTAGTCTATAACGTGTGTAGAAAATAATCCTAAAGAGATTTTCTGAATTTCCTGAAGACAAATGTCCGAATTCAGGAGTCAATATTGCAAATTGTAAGGGCTCCAGCCGTTTGGGCGCGGACAATGGGCCCAGTCTACCTGAAAACGCCATTGTTGATATTATTGTTTGTTACTAGTCGCTGAAAGCGACCCGATCGAGTGCTTCGGCCTTTTATACTACTTATTTATGTATACATGACTTCGTATACACATGACAATTCTCACACAAATATAAGTGCCAAATTAAGGATTTGTAATTTAGATTTATGTTATTATTGTTAATAAATTGGTGTTTGAAGTACATTTTTATTTTAAAGAAGTTTACATTTTCTCACCAATGTAAATTCGTACACATTTTTTATTAATTCCTAATTAGGTAATATATTCAATTTGATTGGTAATTTCTATAAAGGACATCATTGCCATAGACAATATTTGAGATGTGTTTTAAAAAAAATGTTGAGGGAGATACAATGAAATTTCCGACCGTCCGTCGAGTTATCTAAAAGTGCCAAAAACGAGAACAATGCTAATTAAAAGATCACAGAAGCTCGACTATAAAAGAGGAATCTGAAAGTTTTCACCCAATTTTAAAAGAATTCCGCCGCAATCTCCAATTAGTTTCATACTTTTTGTACCTAATTTTTTACAATAATCTGTACCGAAGAAGTAATTTCTCTTATGAATTCAACATTGCTTATGAAAATACGTAGATAATTATTTTAATTTAAAATTTGAAATCTACATAAAGTTAAGTATATTTAAATTAAATAAAATGGTCATTGATATTTAAATGGCGGAATTTAATAGAATTATTACCTACGATTCTGAAATTTAAATCGCAATATCTGTATCGATAGGAGACTTAAATTTACATAATAATGCAAAAAATATCATGAATATTTTATTAATATCGTAAACATGAGAATAATTTTAGGATACTGACATAAAAAAACGTTGACAATATATGAGGAAATACAAGGACGACGTTAAACGGATCCCCCACAAAGACAGCCTTGAAATCGCGGCAATGGGCTGTTTCCATTTGCAATAAGAGTTTAATGTAGTATGAAACACCATCGATATTTATAGCCGTGTTGGTGTAAAATGTAATGTAAAATGGAACACAACGTAAGGTCGCAGGGCATCTGGCGTGAACGAGCATGTGTTCGCTATTTTTATCGCCACCATTCACACAACTGATATCGTTTAAAGTTTACGTGTACGCCTCTAAAATGTTCCAAAAATGCATAGCTTTTTAATAAGGTTTTTTTAGTTTCCGCATTGATTCATTTTTACTTAGATATGAATTCGTTTTTACTGTGAGTCTTAACTTAGTTCTGAAAAGAAGTAGTGTTATATCTATTTTGCATTTCTATTTCGATGTTTAAATTAGAATTGCATACCATTATAATATAATTTAAACATCGAATTATCCAAATAGGGATAGTGCATCGATTCCCATATCGATGGAATGGTGCAATTTTTGTAACACCTGATTTTTGTGTATTTTTATATAGAGAAGACCAATATAGATTGAACTACAAAGTGGTAGTACTAGAAAAATGAAAATCGCAGAGTTATAATATTTTAAAGTCTTAACATTTATAAAAAGTAGCGTGACATCATATTAACGGCTGCATGGATAGAGTTGTCACTGCTCTTTACATACGCTACAATCATATATATATATATATCAATTTTAGGCAAATTAGTGAAATTTGCCCGTTCAAATAGGTGTGCAGTTTCGGATGCAATATTGTCGTAAATAACCAGAAATTCAAGCTCAGAAAGAATTATTTCTTTACCGAACAAGAACAAACCGCAGTTAGTTCACAACAAAAAGATTAATACCACAAATAGAGGTTCTTCTTTTTCTTTTATTTATGGCACCAAATGTGTAATCACAATTCCGCCAATATTTTGTTGTGAAGGAATACACGATGAGGATACTTGATCAATGGTAAAATTCACCAAGCAGAGATGCGTATGGGTAACCCTCTGGCTACGTTCGAAGAGGCTGTGAAAGAGGTACCTCAGGAAGAGTTTTTTTTAAATTGGTTCAGTTGCATGGAACTTTGTATAGATGCAAGTGGAGAATACCTACCTTGAAAAAATGTAATAAAAATTGGAACCCGTAGAACATTTTTTTTCTTATCGCAAAATTTTCTAAAAAACTTTCTTTTTTTGAAAATTCCCCACGTTCATTGAGACTTATGCCAAAGTAGCAATCCATACAGCCGTAACTGTGACGCCATCGCCTATATGTATATCGTGTGTGAATGTGAGTGAAAAATGTGAATTTCGCTATAATTTCCTAGACATTTTTCCAAAAAAATGAAACTCGTATGAAATGTTGTACATGTCTAATTCTTTGGAAAAAATAATAAATAATGAATCATTAAAAAATTACCCCATCCCCAAATATGATTACGTCCAGGGTTAATTCACCAATGTCTAGGTTCTGACAGTCAAATTATTTATTCCGTATGTAATCTGATTTTTTTTATTTTTGTTTTTTTCTTTTCTTTTATACATCTTTTTTTTCATTTGAAATCTAAATTATTAAAACATAGGTACCTGAAGCGTGCAAAAATACGATTTAGTCACGGAAGTGAGAGTGTCCACACAAATTGCACTGAATGTAATATCTTTATCAATTCCTTCGTCGTACAATATACTGGCGTTGATCTTGTTAATAACACTAAGCCCACTAAAGTATAAATAGTTTTCCTCGCATTGAAAAATTAGATCGAACTCATTTTGTGAATACTGTACACATGCTATTAGCGATGCAAACCCCATGCTGCATTAGTCTTGTCCGAGTATAGTGATATCCATGTCCATGAATTCAACTTCCGTACGGGTCCGTGCCGGCAGTGATACAATACAAATGCATCAAAGAAATAATCAATTGAATTTCAAATTTCTGGAACGTGTCAAACCGGTGTTTGGAAAAGGGAGGACGTGGTATAGAACAGATAAAGAGAGCTAGGATTATAACACGCCTACAGACCAGAGAGGGCAGCACAAACACTAAATACCGCATAAACATTAAAATAAAATAAAACACTAAATAACAACTAGTTAATTATAACGACACTTCTTATGTCGATACTAGATACTATACCGCGTCTGTTAGACGTATTCCCGAACATTGCAACGACCCATCTAACAAAATTACGCATTGTATCCACAATAAAATAATTTTATTTCGCAAGTAATATTAAAGTATTCGCTGTGATAACTCATTGTTCGTTGTAACGTCACATACACACACACACAATAATTATAAGACAAAATTTTCACATTTGGAGTCACAGTAGCACGACTATATGACAAAATTGCAATGTAACTGCCCCAAAACTATATTTGAAACGAGTAAAAAAAAATTATAGGACCAATTTTCACTAAGATTGCTAGTTGGGAATGGATCTTTTCCTCCAGAATCGTCGGCAGAATTCATAGTTTATACTCATGGTTAATTTTACATCCATAGACCAGATGATTATTTATTTGCAAAAAAACGTTTTTCTTTTCTTTTTATTTAGCAAATACATATGTATGAAAATTGATAAAAATTAAAAAAAAAATGCAATAAAAGTGAAATAGTTACTCCCTGTATAGCGGATTAGTTATTTGATTCCGGGATAAAATTATAGAACATGTTAAAAGTGTTAATTGGCGAATTATCGTATTTTATCGATACCATTTATTCAAAGTGTACATTTCTGCAATTAAGTAATACTTTTTTATTAACCTAAAGAATAAGTTACTGTCATTAATATTTTCTTTTCCAAATTTCTTTTTTTTTTTTGTAAAAACAAGTATTATAAGTATTTCGAATGACGGTGAAGGAAAACATCGTAAGAAAACCCGTGTGACCGAGAATTACAGAAAAGACACGTATAAGGTAATAGCAGCCAAATAGCAGCAACCCGGAAGAGTGAGAATTATCATCCGGAACGCCCACGTGATTGCAAGAGAGGCCTCAAATAATTGTGGGTAAGCTAACTGCACTCATCAAATTGCCAATTATCTTCCTAATTTACTGAGTCAGTTAATACTGAATTTGATCTGAATATTGCTAAGAGCACACGCAAGTTGTTAATGTTGATTTTAGTAATTTTCATACGTTTTAGAAAAATATTTAAACGAAAATTGTAGTTTTCTGGAGCCTCATATAACATTTTTACTTCTGATATTTTTTGGATTCTTTAAACATTTTAAATCAAATCAAACAAAACTGACATATAGATCGTGTAAAAACAGAAAATAATGTTGAACAGAGGGAGTTTTGAGGTCTGCTAGAGCTATATATTGCATTGATGGAGATGTAGTGAAATCCGAAATTGAAAGTCGCGGTCTCTGAAATGGGTAGTATTTCCTCGAAATCTGTCTAACATAGTGATTGATTGAACCGCGGCAAACCTGCAACTACCCGTGTAGATTAGCTTCTGTTGCCTGAATACTGAATGCCTGGGATTCTCATCTCAATGTTGTGCGGACATTCAATAGCTATTTGGTATGGTTTACTATGAATTGAACGAATGGCATCCGTTACCTTTATTAATACAGGAGGTACTTAGTTTATGAATACGAAATTATTTTCATCGAATGTCAATACCTTCTTTGAATACATTATCTAGGTTATACGAATATCTCTCTCTAAATGTAGGTACGAGTAATTCTTGAATGATCACAACTTTATAATTAGTTACCTATAGATATAAAAGAATGTTACATTGTTCTTAAGATATTCTCAATATCCAAAATTTTCTGTTATGATTTTTTGTTTTGTATAACTACTTACATATGCGGAACTATTTGTGTTTTCAATGGATGTATAATGTTCTATATTCCGTTCCAATCCAATTTATCCAAAATGTAAACAAGCATGGTGGCCGGAGGTAATTGACAAGGCCTTAAATTAAATAGTGAGGTGTTCATTGTTTACCGATCCATTATTTGATGCATCGAGAGTGTATGTTTGCCCTAGATTTAAAGCTTAATGTATAGATTTAAATATTTAGAGATATTTCTTTAATTTAAGGACAAATTGAATGGGCACGGAATGTACATTGTAATTTTATTAGTTAATGATTGATTATCCATTTGTAATAATAATATGGTACAACGGTTGTACTAAAACTGAGATAATAAGTTGGCGGTAATAACAATAACAATAACAATTTAGTCTGGAAAAAATCGATATGGAAATATATTATCTATATAGATTTATAATGTACACCACCAGATGGATGATTAATAATTTTATTCTTTTATTTACACATTTGTCCTTCCAACATATGGTAAGTTTACAACATGTTTCTAATACTACGTCTTTAAATAATCCTCAGCGAATAATTTTCCCGCTTCCGTTCTTCACATCAAATCTCAATATACGTTTGTGTGGTATATTATGTCATTATTATGTTTACTAAATTTTATCATATGATTATTTTCTGGTATTGATTTTTTAATATGAGTAAAGTACAAATCATTCTTTTACAAGCTGCTACAAGGTAAATACTGCTACAAATACACTACATCGTCTTCTAACGAAGGTTGGCAATCATCATGGTTATTTATCAAAGCTGGCCAGAAAACCGTTAATCCGTTAATCGATAATTAACGCTGTTAACATATTGATTAACGATTTAACTTTTAAGTTAAATTAAAAAAATATGAATGGTCTTCTTAACTTCCGTTAACTTTAGTATGTTACATTGGTTGGTTATTGTCTATGTTTGTTTGAATTGCACGCCACGTCTGCTACCACGGCTGTATGATCTCAGTTCCCTTTGCCTTATCAATCTTATCATTAATCAATAGTAATGGAAGAATTAAAACAAAAAAAAAGATTTTGATATTTTTATAACCTAACTTCTTACTACGAGCAAAAAAGTGCCAGGTTTTTCAACAGGAGAAAATATTTTACGGTCTAAACGATTATCATTCTCGGATGACAATTTTAATATGCTAATGTTTACGAAGGGAAACATGCACCCAATGCAAAATGAGAATGAGTAGGAATAATTGAACTGATTGCTATTGTATTGTTATTTTATTGTACTAGGTAGGTAGGTACATATGTTTCTCTGTTTTTTTTTCTAAAAACATCAATTACTTAATATACCTACTTGTTTTATTTACCTGTGTATGGTGTGATGTGTATCCCAGCCAGCCCAGCCTGTTCTATTATATTATCTTACTTAAATATATAATACTTAAACATCAGTACAAATTTTGGGTGATTAACTTTTAACGGATAACTTTAACTTGCGTTAAATTTCAAAAAGTTAACGCTTTAACGATTAACGAACGAACTGTTGGATTAACTTTGCTCACCTTTGTTATTTATACATTTGAAATTGTATCACGGAATAGTGATCGAATGCTTTGCCGTACTATTGGCATAAGTTCTCTAGGCAGGATGTTCTTCGCCTTCCGGGCCCCTCCTCCTGCCATCTTGCCTTGTATAATGAGTTGGGGGTGTTCATATTATTTGCTCTTTCTAATTATATGACCGAAGTACTGGAGTTTCCTCACAATGGTCTTCAATATTTCTATGATCTTCTATATATGGTCTGCAACAATGTAACATAAAACAGACAATTATTATGGAATAATTTGAAAAAGTTCTATTTTATGTTTTTTTACAGTTTTATAAATATCGGTACCTAAAGTTAAGACATTTCAAACATTATTAATTGATTTTAATAAACAAAGACAGTTCATCTCTCAAAGTGTGAGTAATATTGTTACTGTATTTTGTTACCTTATATTATTCTATTATTACTACTGTCACTGCTACTAATGGATATACTCAATCAATAAATGGAAACATAATTTAATTAAAAAGTATGTATTTAGATTCAACATTCATTATCGTAATGAGTAGACATTCATTTTATATTTTGAATAAGTTCGTTTTAAAAGGCAACCAAATTACGCAATGGTACCTACAATTTTGATGCGTAACGATCGCGTAGAGTCATTAAGAGAGCCACCGGACAGAAATAGCGGTTTCTATTTGAGTGGCACAGATGTGTGTCAACACCAAGTTTATTTTCGTTTTTTAAAAGGGCCCGACGCTTGTGACAACAAATCTTTATAAGCAAACCGCGAATATGGAAAGGAAATCGTAAATCTTTGTGTAACTATTTTATTGGACCTGCAAGCTTTTTTCACTTGCCTATGCGTTTATGGGATTTTATTTAGTCATCGTTACAAGCAAGAATATATTAAATATACCAAGAACCAAAAAGTTGTGGAATAAACTACCTACTGAGGTTTTGCCACTAACCTTTGACACGGGGTTCTTTATATAAGCAGAAAATAGATTTCTGCAAGGTTGGCAACACACCCAAATACTTCTTGGTCTTGCAGTTCACGTTGGTCCATGAGCGACGGTGACCACTTACCATTTGGTGGGCCATGCGATCGTCTGGCACCGCTTCTATCAAAAAATATAAATACTGTTTTTTAATAACCTCAACGTATGTTCCACTGCGAAGCAAAGGCATCCCCTCTCGTCCTCTACAACTCTCCTCTATCTTATGCGGAATTTCGCCTCTCAAGTGAATGTGCATTCAAATCGTTCCACCATATCTTTCACGGTCTGCGTTTGCGTCGATGTCCCTCTTATGGCTAGATCTGCCATCCCTCCGGATTGGACCCGGAGTCTCCGGGTTTGAAGGATGCTTGTCCGTCCCGGCTACGGGTTAACATCTTAAATCTCTGGGCGATGCGACTTTGACATCGATCATTAAAAAATCTCAAAAAAATGAGAATTATGATTTTTAAACTTGTTCTAGTAGACATCAGTACTAATATAGATTTTTTAAGGATTATTGTTGTGGTATAATTAAATTCAAAGGTATAATTTAAAGCGTCGCTGTGTGTATCAAAGACAATACCTATTAGTGTTAATTATTATTCATAATTTGATATTATCTCATCAAGAATAGTAATGCATTATAGGCTATAACTTAACGTACCTGTAGCTTTAAATTAAAATTTTTACTAAAAAAATTTCTGTTTCGTTATTGTCCTATTTTTTAATCTCCGAGTTTAGGGCATTCGAGCCAAAAATCTCATGTCAATGTGACACGTGCAATGAGAACGCGGACCTGTACAGCAATTTTGAAAATTGGGTTTTTAAGATTGAAATAGCGTTCCAATGAAAAGTATAACAATATGCAATATCTTGTCGTGCGTTCCAGTCACGAGCCACATTGTACCGACGCCCATCGCTAGAATCGTGAAGATGAGACTCGCCACAACAAAATATACTCGTATCATAAGCTTCGTAAACGCAAAAGTAAGATAATAATATATTTTTTTATTTATCAATAATTTTATAGGTACTGATGAAAATGATTCCATCATGACTATTCATAACCCACATTTGATCATTGGCTTCCTAATCTACGTGCAACGATAGCATAAGGCATTTTATATCTCTTTATAGTAATTAAAACGATTTATCAATCTTGTGGGAAGACTCTCAGCAATCTACAGCCTATCTAGCCTATTAAAAATATGTGTTTTAATATATCTTTTATAACATTGCATAGAGCAGTATGTGCATAGAGCATAGCATAGACAGTTACGGTATCCACTCTGTAGTGATTTTTGTCCATTTTTCCGGGTAAATTCGACATAAATATTATTATGTTTACAAAAATGTGTTATTATGGCAATTATATATTAATTGCTTATATCTTAAACGTCTTTCGTAAAAAAAAAGCTATAATTGCCAAGATTTTTGGTAACATTTTAACATACATACACCGTAACCATAAGCGTAGCCAGCCCTTTTTTCGGATATGGTCTTCCTCTTACAAATTGTGTTGTGCGCGAGAGAGCAGATTAAGCGAGTTGGCGAGACCACTCTTTCCTCGGGGCTTGTGGTAGTGTAAATAAAACTGTGTCGATTTTTGTTAATTTTGATAATTTGTAATACCGATGTAAAAGTTTAATCGGACAACGATACAATTAACGTAAATAGAAGTATGGTAAATGTCGAATGCTAGTTATAGATTGATGAGCTAATTGGCTCGGCGTCTAGAGACCGTCTGAACAACTAGTACGTACACACCGTCGGGAATACTACTTGTTGTGTGACTCAATATATGATTAAACATGGTTGTGGGAGCACAACCATGTCACCTCATTATCAATACGGTTTGTTTACATCAAAATATTATTTATCAAAGAAGACACAAATTAATGCGTAGAAAAACATGAAACAAAGAGGAAGAAACTCGTGTTCATTAGAAGTTAAACCCTTTTTTTTCTATAGACACATGATTTCTATAAATGTTTGAATTATAAATGTACAGTTTACCTCTAATAATGCTTAACCACCTTCTTTACCTAGTGGTCAAGCGTTCATTCTAGAAAGGTCAACAGTATAAGCTCCTTCCCACTTCACTGCAGACGATCTCCATTCCATTATACATAATTAAAAATTAGGTTCATTATATCTTTAATAATAATAGTTTAAATCTATAATAATATTCAGTCATATATACATGTGTAGGTAGAATAAACAGGGTACGAAAACCGGTTTATTTAATAAACCGGTTATTTTTCACTTTTTAGAGCAGAATTTAAATAATGGGTAGATTTCACGTAAAAAGTTCGCGATATTGGTAAATAAGTAAGAACGTTAATAAAGGAACGAAATTCAAATATCGGGTACACGGCGGTTTTCTTGTATGAGTAGCGACTGAGGACTTTGAACTCCGTCTATCCTGCCAAATTCGGGATCTATTCAATTAAATTACAATCATCCTGTCCACGTAAACATAACACGGAGTTTACCGGTTAGAGAGTAAAATTAGAGTAGTGAAAGCACACGATAACATAGATGCTCGTAAAAGGAAGCGCGCAGGTTGGGAGAACGTCTAATTAATACATCGACAAAGATATTGATCAATTCGGTATCGTAGTGTCTGGACATTACCTCAAGTGAGGTGATATGCAACCACCGATAGAATAAGATGGAAAAGCATTGTGTCTGCCCTCTACGCCGATGCGGGTATATATGTAGTAAGAGACAAGAAGAAGTATTGTCTGATATTACAAGTGCCTCAAACAACTCAACAAAAACGTCTCTTCCTTTCGATTTGTTAATAGAATCACAATTGAACCTTAACCTATACGGAGTGAATATCCGCGATTTGGTGCAATAACTTCTAGCAGCTTCTGCCCTTGTCCCTTATGTAATTGAGTTGTCATCACTTGCACTATTTTCATATTTTTATGCATTTGGTTCAGAATAAACCAAGCCCTGTCAAGGTCAAACTACGTCTAGGTCTTATTTGCGAGATCTCAGAATACTTTGAGGATTATTTTAAAACCTTTGTAACGTCCAATCAGAAGCGCCCCCTCCCTTTAGACAAGGACGCGACCTAACTGCCCTAGCGACATTTAAAAAAAATTATATTTCTAGTCACAGTCCGAGACGAAAAATATTAACAAATCTTGAAGCTACTACACACGTAGGTATTATTAGTGAATGAATAAGACATTTATTGGATAACAAAAGTGTATGATTCACGCAGATGTGTCAACAAATGGTCGCTACTGCGGTGGTCACACCTGAGGACTTGGCATTCTGACAAGTTGCATAATACACAGAAGATGTTAGCGAAAACAGGAAACTCTATTTCAGTAACAACCATTATATTTCACATTGAAAATGCCCTTACTATGATCTATCCACACGAATGTTTTGATTAGGTTTTAAATCATTGTTTGTTTATACATTGGTGATATTGTAGTGCAGCTAAATTCATCAGCTAAACCTTCAATGTTCAGGTAAACGGTCAAAGTACACAATAATAGCATGCGGAAAATAACCTACGTAGTAGGTACATAGATCCATCTGCTAAAGTCATGTTCATATGAACGCAGCTACTAAGTTCATGGCAGATACGATTTAAGTCATTCGTGGTACAAGATACCTAAAAATTTTGGTGGTCTTTCGCATGCACATAATCATAAAGTGAGATGCGAGAGAAACAAAATAGTAGTATGCGTATACTACTATTTTGTTTCCGTCTTATTATCAGTATTATCAATGAGTCTAAACATAGAGAAAAATAATCACTTTGATTACCTATATCTACAGTCATGTTGAGTTATCTAAATTCAGAGTAGATTGTGTGAGTTTGTGTGAAAAATTCTGGTAGAATAAAGCCGATTAATTAAGTACCCGAGTAAGGTTTCATTTATTAAATACAATGTACAGAATGGAATTAAATTTAGAAAAAATGAAAATATCATACTACTTATATATCACATGCTGTTATTACTAGATATTATAATGATCCCCGTTTAAAATGTATTTGTCTTAAAAGACCCGATGTTTTTTACTATATCCCATATATATATTTTTATTTACATTTTTCTTAATTTGTTTCAGGTAAGTGACCAAGGGATCATTTGAGACGCAGACAGACCTCTGGTATCATTTAAATAGCGCTGTGTAGCATTAGGCCCTTCTGTTCTACTAAAGTCAATCTTTTTAAGTGTGACTTATAGTACGTACTGGGTAACACAACTGTTTTACTAATGCTGCTAAAAATATCTTGCCTGAAGTGCTGAAGCTGTTAATAGGTTGGTGCAAGGTTGGCAGCGAATCTGCATAGCCTCTGGCATTGCAAATGTCCGTGAACGTCGGTAGGCCACCTATCATAAAGTGCACCTATTCTTATAAAAGTTTGTAGCATATCCACATAGATTTTTTTTTTTACACAAAATACGGTTACCACATTATCTGTCCTTAAACATTACAAATAAAAAAAAATAGCCGTCTCATATGATTGAATCTACTTTAAGTTTCTCCGACATATTCCTTGTTTTATTAACTCTTGTCGTTTATAAATGTTTCTACCGTCACTTGTTATGTTATATCATTTGTTATTAAACGAGTGATTTAAGTTTACAATTTATATCATAGAATAAACAAAAAAATAAGTAACCATATAATAGAAGTAAGACGATCGAATCGCTTTCAAATCCATCACAGAGCTAACCCACTAGTCAAAGACCTCAAAGCCACTGGACTTACAAAGACGGATGACAAACTTTATTAATATTAGCTGCCAGCTCTGTTGACATTTCCGTAACAAAGTTGCTATTACGAAGCTGCTCAATGGCATCAACTGATCACTTGATCAGTGATACGCAATAGCTGTAAGAGAATATCTAATCAATACAATGTCTACCTTACTAACTATATATTAATCATACTATCAGCCCATGTATGTCGTGTGTCAGAAGTAGGCTTCTCTTAAAGCTTACTTCCTCACACGATATATCGCTCATCTCATCAATATTTTTATGAGCTGTAACAATATTTATACATACATTGAATACAGAGTTATACTATTCACGATAGCAATACTCCGAACATAGATACACGAATTTCTACATAAAAATATCTGACAAAATGTTTACAATAAAAGAAGCAAAAAATCAAAAATATTCACTACATGTTGCAGGCTATATATCTCCATCATTGTAATAAATATGGAAAAAAATATGATCGCACTCGCATATCCAATTTGACGGGTATCTGGCGCTAGACGCCACCGCGTCGATGGATTCCACATGAAATAGTATATTTTTTCATACGGCACCATTTTTTTTGGTAAAAAAATCGCCGTGTCCCGAAATCACGCAACGTTCGACACACGTGGGTATTTCCCAGAAGTAAAATTATAGATACATATTTGTAGAATGGCCAGCTAGCTATGACGTAACTATTTACTGCAATTTAGCACTTCATGAAAATTTTAAACAGTCCAGTCTATACCGTAAATACAAATTATAAATTCCACAAAAGTTTTATTACTTTTATAAATAATTAGCTCGCGAATATAGTGGTCTTATTTATTGTCGATACAACAAAAGCAATAAGCGATGGTAAAGTCTATTTCACTTGTACTTTACGACAATTTGTATATTATTAAATTAATATAAACAATTTGCTGTATGTGAACAGCAAAGCAAAGCTGCTGTATGGAGTTGATGATATATCCTAGAAGGGATTGATGACAAGTAGGTACGCTCGGCTCAAGTAGAACAAACCTTACAGCCATTCTACATAATTTATATCTGTAGTGGAAATAAAGCACGACGTATATAAAATTGTCATGTTACGCATCGCACTTGATTGAGATTTATGTTTCACGCTGTTTGCCCTGAAATTGTTATTGTATCTACTTACAGTGTTTCTTATGTGAAAGGGGGGCTGTTATTTTTGCTTGGGAAGGTATATGAAAGATTTACTGATAATATTATTATCATTTACTAGCGACTTCGCCCATCTGTGACTCGATTCTCAAAGCAATTTGTGTTTTTAGATATTATTATATACGTTCCTACTTATTATTCATATTATATTACTTCCTGCTTATTATGATATACGTTGCACCATCATCACAAGATACATAACTATAATGATAAATGATCTACCACTTGTTATTTTCAAAATTACTAAATTGATTTTGATAAAACTTTCCGAAACTACACTTCTCATCAGTGTTAGCCGCCTCAAAATCGACCCAGTAAATCCTTAGGTTAGCGCGAATGAATATAGACAACCGATGTTCTTTATAATATTTATTATATTTGTATAAAGATAGAAAATTAAACATAGAATTTTTTGAGAAGACTGTTGTTTCCCCAAAGGAACATACTCGTAAAACTACACGTATAACCTTCGTTCCTCAAATTGTTTTGTCATCGAAACGACAATGTTATGAGTGGATTGGTACATATCCACCAATCAGGGCCCGCATGGTAAATTACGGCCCGAAACCACATGAGTAAAAACGGGATTATTTATTCGTGTGCCGAAACACTGGTGATTTACTACTGTGCCCTGTAGTAAGACGTTATATTATGCTGATATTGATTTATCCAAATATACAAAAATGTAAATGGCTGAAACCGTAGTAATTTTGGATAAAGCGACCAATGACCGGTTATTATTATAATTGCATGTTTAAATTATCAGACATTAAAAACGTTATCAAGGCTTTTAATACATGTTCACAATACATACATTTTACAAACATAGAGCATTAAATTCATAACCCTATGTTCGACTCTGACTTACTCTGGTTAATAAATAGGTGCTTAGTTATATTAAAATGTATTTATTAGCTATGTCTTCTCATCCGGGAGACATTCAAGCCATAATTAACATGTAAGTTCCATATTCAAGAAGCAAGTCTAATGCAAAAAAGTGTCAGAAATCCAATGTCAGTCACAATTACGCCAGTCCATCATTTTGAGAATACGTAGATACGTTTGAGTTACTCGTAGATATGTTATACAAGCACTCTAGGGCAGGCACATTAGAGTTAATAGTGTTCTATGTTCAGTAGCTCGCGAATTCTTTAATTCATATGTGTTTTGAAAGTGGAATATTCTTATTACGTAATACTTAAGTAAGTTTCAAATTTGACTTTTTAATGAACCCCTCGTCACCTAGAAGTTTCCAAGTGATTTCTTTGATAAGAACGTATGATGTGTCATCTAATACTATTGCCATATCGATGTGTTGGTCCGAGTCGAAGTTCATAGTCAAAGCAATCAGTATGTAGAAGATTTGTCGGGTCCAGTATTAAACGTTAATACAATCGACCAGTGATTTACTAGGGCAGGCCTGTGCCCTGCACTGAGACATTAAACACTGATACAAGTTACATGTCGTTAAAATAACAAATGAAAGCACGCACGAAAGAAGCAAATGAAGTGAGTAAGCTAAGCCTGAGAGTTGACAGTTATTTTTTTTTTTATGAATTCTTCAGTCTGCCTGAACCTGTTACAGTAAATAATAATCTGACAACAATAATCTGTTTTTTAACGGTTCGTTATTCGTTCATTTCTAACATCGATTCCCTGTAACGATTATTGAGTATTAATTACAGTAGGTACATTAATGCATGTGTTTAAACGTAAAAGAAAAAATATACGTTTAAAATAGTTATCTTATTATGACAGTCTGACATTTCTTTATGAATGCTTACGTAAACAACTTGTACGTTTTCACCACGTCCTGGTAGATCTACATATATTGTAATCGATTACACGTGAATGATTTGTCGATGTCTAAAAAACCTGTATCCAGGTTATTTATATTTTTTTAAATCCTACAATTGCAAGGAGATTACTTTTTTATGGAGAGAAGGCGACAGACGAGGAAACAGTCCACCTGGTGGTAAGTGGACACTGCCGTCCATAGACATCCGCGGTACATGCTATGGACATCAGTCCAGAATAACAAACGTTGCACCCCCCGGATGCGCTGCCTATCTTTGGAGATGTAATATAAGAAATGGTTGGGGAAATGGGGAGGGATAGGATGGGATGGAATGAGCTCTGGCATATATATTACCGAAACACGTACCTACGTACATTGGGGAAATAGGATAAAGTGGGAAATGCAGTACATTTCCAGATAGTCTTCTGTGGCTTAAGAGAGAAGGGTAACGTGGTCAGTCCAGTGTGCCCACCGACTATGGCAATGCAGCGTGCACCTTGAACTAGGACACTGTTTAGCAATTTATTATGGATAAATTATATTATGAAAAAACATAAATACTTTCATTATTAAATTGTTGACCTTTGGTTGTATTTTGTCATTGTCCTTTAGCCAAATTTTTCATAAAATATTTATTTATATTCATAAAATTTCATGTCAATTAATTCAATATTACAAACGGAATGCATTGCTTCGGGAAATAATTCGGTTACACTATGTACACTAAACAAACTGCAATATTTCAACTGTGCGCTCCGAATGCGGTTCATAGAATACTATGGACAGTAGTGTCGACTGTCGCCTGCGGTTTGTTGCTGCCATCTGCAGTCTGCGGTCGAGTTTGGAATTATACCTTCAGTCGCCTTTTACGACGCCCACGGGTGAAGATGGGGGGGGGAAGGGTACTAATCTAAAGCCGGCTAATATCACAGCAGGCATAACAGTTTGTCCGTTACTCATTCAGTATTTTACGTTTGCGTTGTTATAAAATGTTATAAACTGTTTGCTGTTAAAGGTAGACGCTGATTGAGTCTACTGTAAACTTGTTCTACAACATTACTTTTGCTGTTAATATCACTTAACCAATCACTGAATAAGTTACTAACGAGCTGCAGAAAACTGATGTTTCGAGTGAGTGAGATTTGACGGAGTATTTCCCATCCCATTCCGTCTAGAAGGTGACATAATGTGATAAACGAAATCTATCATCCTATTGTCATCATTCCAATATGCGTACGCGCTTCTCCCAAGAAGTACCTATAGTGGGATAAGGTCTTTGTATGAGTACACATTATTTCCTTGTGTTCACCAGTTAGTGTTTACCATAGATTTTGACATCACTGGTCGCCCCACGCCTAATCTTATGTAAAACGAACATTTGATTGTCCAATTTCATAGTTCTATATCGTTTGTACATGCCATCGTTTATAATAATAATTCTTTATTTCGAGTAACGAAACTCATAATATAAATGGCGAAAAATAAAATTTTACAATAAATTTAAATAAATATTCATGCATTGAAATAAATTGCTTTGGAGATAAAGCCGCCTGTTGTACGAGTACTATTCGTGTTACTTAAATTGTCTGTTTCGAACATATGTTTGTGTACAATAAAAGGTTATCTATCTACATAAAAGATGAAATAGATTAACTCAATAATCAGTTAATTTACTTCATCTTGCCCGGCAAAATATTCACCCAGTACTGCAAAGTAGGGCAATAAAAGTTTGCAGTCATCACCCACTCATTCATTAATGAGTAGGTATTCCCCAACAGCAAAACAGTAATGGAATGAGAATATAAAGCGAGACTATCTCAAATGGATTTAGTTTGAAAAAACTTAAAAATCCATTGAAACGGGCCGAGTGTCGCCGTCTGAGGAGATTTCGACGTTATCCATGAATTAAATGCTTTGTTATACAGTTTAAACACTCAGCGATTCGTCGGGAGTTTTAATTTGATGAACAATGAAAGACGATAAGAAGAGAACTAAAGATATTTCATTGTTTTAGCAATTTTTTACATTGCTTTAAATTATAGTGAGAAGTCCTAAATTATTGATTTTTAAAAAAATATTCGTTAATAGACACAAACTTAATGCATTGTAGGTACTCATATGAATCAAATGGGACCGCTAATAATGGAACTGTAGCATTGCTAATACATACCATGTTTCCATGTTATATTTATAAATTGGTAATTTAATCTACACTAGCTGTTGTCCACAGATTCGTTTGTATAATACTGTCTATTAAGCCCTTCTACAAATTAACACAAATCCACATATGCCAAATTTAGTAGCAATTTGTTGATTTGTTACCTCCTGAGGTATTAGGTAACACACCATACCATACCATCAGCCTACGTCTCCCCGCTGCTGGTATAGGCCTTTCCTAACGCTCGCCACCACACACGATCCTCAGCTCATCTCATTCAACCACTACGGGCGAATTTCTTTAGGTAACACAAACAATCCAATTTTTGCATTTGCATTATTAGAATTAAGTATTGCCTATTTACAATTATATAACAGTGTTGTCACACGATAAGTAGAAATTACCTTGGAAAAGGGAATTCGATATGTACAGGACATTAAATTTTCTTAACATATACCTATTTAAAATCCGTAACGAAAAGGGCAGCAGACGAGTAGACAGTCCACCTTAGGTAGTGGATGCTGTCACCCGTGGATATTCGCGATACGTGCCAACATCACTCCAGAATGACAAACGTTGACACGCCCCCGGATGCGCTGCATACCTTTGGAGATTTAGGAATGGATTTAGAGACAGGGCTCGAGAAATGAGGAGGGATGGGATAGGATGGGATGACGATCGTCGAGACATCCACGGATGCCGCGCCTAATTTTAGAGACTAAGAGGTAGATAAAAGTATTGTTAAGGAAGTGGAATAGAGGGTATAACGGAGCAAGCAGCTTTATCTTCCCTTTATTCTCGTCATTTGTATTTATTCAGGCAAGTAAATATTCTTATTTAACACCCTTCAAGGGAATAGAGCTTAGCAGTCGTCCAAAAACAATGCCCTTGGTGTTGTGCTCGTAGTGACTCAATTAGACCAAGGTGTCTGCTAGGTTTTACTATTTATTTATCTATTGAAACTAATCTTAACGCGAATGTTTACTGTATAATAATTAATGTATAAATTAATGTTTAATGTATAAATAATTATTTTACTCGACGTTTCGGTTGGCGCGTAAACATTCTCGATAAGACTCGTTTAAATAGATAAATGTGTGTGAAAACGCGAAAATCTCAGAAGTTATATTTACTATTTATTATTGATCAAATTAAAATGTCTATCTCTACACGATTTTACTTCGCGGTAGGTACTCCTTTATTTCATTAGTTCGTTAATTACAAACTAACGCTACTTAAAACAACAATAGGGTAGGTAATAATAATATAATGTAGTAAGGTTAATAGATTTTTGAAAAGGTAGAACAACTTTAAATTATACATCGTATTTTTTTGTGTTACTATGACTATGTTTCATTATAGTTTACTGTGTTTACCTAGGCTGTTCAGTAAAATGTTAGTGAAACAAAAAAAAAATGAAAGAAAAATGTCTGACGGGGCCAAATCTGGACTGTAGGGTTGGATGGGGTGTAGTGGCTGAAAAGTCGATGGTTCTAGCGGCCATGTCAGCAGGAGCATTGTCTTGGTGAAAAAGAATGCCACTAGCGTCGCTCCTTGGGCGGTCGTCATTCAACTCCTTTAAGGCTTGCGGCAGGAAAACTTCGCAAAACCAATCACTAGTAACCGTTTTACGATCTTCTAGTGGAATTCTCGCTCCTGGACCACTACGTCAGAAAAAAAAAAACAGCAATAATTTGCGAACTCTCTCTATCAAACTTTTCCAGTATAAACTTGCACCAATCTACACGTCGGGATTTTTGCTCCTCTGAGAGAGAATGAGATATCCATCGTGAGGCAACCTTCCTGACTTTAAGATGTTCATGCAGGATAATGGAAACCACCCGTGATCCAATCTTCAGTTCAGCCTGAATCTCTCGATGTGTAATGTTCCGATGATCCTTTTTAACCACTCCACCCTGATGACATTTTCATAGGTAACCTAAGTCGGCGGTCATCCCGGCCTAGGATCATCTTCGAGGCTTTGCGGGCCACGTTTAAATTCAGGGTACCAACATCTCAGGGTTGCTAGCGAAGGAGAAGATTCACCAAAAGCAGTTTGTAAATTTTCGTGAGATTCCTTAAACATTAAACCTCGTTTATAGTCATAGAAACTAATTGCACGAAACGCTTCATTGTTGCAATAAATTATTTACTGACGTCTTGTCGTAAAAAAAATAATTAAAACAAAAGCTAAATGAAATTTACATTGAGGTTTACATTGAAATTACCTTCCAATCTGTTATAAATATAGGACAAATTGATTGATAGCAACAAATTAGCTAAAAACATTCGGATGGCGTTGTTCCGTTACACATCTTTAGAATAAGTAGTTTTGGCTTTTTAAAACATACCATTATGACCATTAAAACGTTTTCATATTCAAATTATTCTTCATCGAAACTATAGTCAAATTAGACGACGATAGTCCATCCAGGTGTTACGAGGGCTCCTTTCCTTGAAGACGGGGGCGCCCCTCGACGCATAATGAGGCATTAGTACACTCGTCGAGTTTTTGCCAGTTTTCCTCCTTTAACTAATGGCCCTATTAGCATCTCTTAGACAATAATTTAATTTCACTTCTTGGACTCTGGTAAAGCGTTTTGTAATTGCTGATGTTTTTTGCTTCACCGATCATGTTCCTCTTAATACGTCGCGCTTCTTTTCATGCTAGTTATAATTTCTTATTTATTCACCAATTTTGAATCACTTTTTGAAATAAATAATACAACTTACAAATAATTCATGTATAAGTATCATTCATGATAAATATTTATAGCTAAATGTGTGGATATAATATACCTGCATATCATAACCAGACGAAACCGGGATCAGAATTCCTAGAATTTTGATTGGATTTAGGTAGGTAATTGACTTATTCCCAATCAAACCGTGCCCATCTGCCCTCTACCACAGTCCCGTTCTCTGGTTGATTAAACAATCAAATTGCATATTTGTAAATAACATAGAAGGGGCGACTTTATACGAAGATGTACAACTTGATATTGCAGGATCTAAAATTGTTTTAAAATTATTAGATTGTAGGGTTTACAATATATATAATATAAGTATGTATATTATTATTAAATAACAAGCCTTTTTCGTCTGCCGAGGAATGAAAATTCTATTCCATATAGGATCAACACTAAACATTCTACAGTTGTCCAGTAATTTGTTAGCAAACTTTATAATATTTTTGTCATAGATAATATCGTTTGCACTCTCATTGTCTCTCATATCTTATCTTATCAAGGGTGGTCATCCTTCCGAATTCCCAATCATCTAGATCCAATGGAATCTTTTGTGATCCTCTGACACTTTCTTCTACGCCTGTTCTATGAAGATGACAACCATATATTTCAGGATATCCGTCAGTTTTAGAGTTCTATAGTCTTCCGGCGTAGCTGAGTGAGTTCCCGAAAAACTCATTCTGGATCTTGCTAATTACGCCAAATCTGCCTCATCACGGGCTCTTCAGATGTTGTCATCTGCTAAGCCCATCTTATAAAGGAAATGTTTTGTGTCAAAGTAGCCGGTTACACTCCAGTCAGACTCTGAAGTTATCTTTTGCTGTGAGTTAAGACTTTAGTTGTCTAAAATGAATGTATACCTGCCTAAATAGTATACCTGGCCTATGTAAATGGTACCTATGTATCTTATTGTTGCATCTCATATTATGGCCTAATATCAAAATTACTATGATCAGACTATTAACAAACGAGTATCTACATTGTGCTGTCGTTTATTTTTTATTTTATAGAATATCCACGTTCATTAACGCCATAATACTAAAATACAATTTGATGAAATGGTTAAACGTAGCTACATTTCATAGTCGCACAGTCACAGTCACATAGAGAAAACATATTTTATAAAATCTCTGCGCGTCCGTTCAATAACTAGATTGGTATCGCATGAATTTCGAGGAATGAGAGGCTTCACAACACAATTATTTGCCAGAAAACATATCGGTATCCGAACGGGTTTACGGAAAACATCATTACATTTAAATCCGCTTGTACTTACTCAGTTTGCATTTTTATCGCGATTTT
Organism: Sesia apiformis; assembly: GCA_914767545.1. Lineage (NCBI taxonomy): Eukaryota > Metazoa > Arthropoda > Insecta > Lepidoptera > Sesiidae > Sesia > Sesia apiformis. Next base: position 11,720,448 of record OU611953.1, read on the forward strand.
GTGTGCCAGTACTCGTTAATCTTTATGTTTGTTCGATAAGTAGCACTAAAGTTACTTAACGGAATCATACTTATTTCTATTAAGTAAATATTGTATTATAAGTAGGTACTTATTTATAATTATATACACTGCGCATATCAAACTTATTAAAATTCATTAGATAGGTATGTTCAATACAACAATAGTTTTATGTTTGATATGTTTTGGACAAACAAGTGTCAAGACCTCAATAAATATATGTACATAATAAGTATTATACTAAAAATAATGCTTTATTTTTACAGAATTAGGAATCTAAAATGTGTACTCGCATTCAAACATATACTATTATACTAGGCAAAAATCAATGCTCGTATTTGAGAGTTCACTCTTTTCACTTGGTCTTGTTCCTGGGGGCTTCTGGTAGCGACTTTGTTATCCTAGGTGCCATTCCAAAGTTGTCAACACCATACGGCCACCATGCAAGTTTTTACTTATATATAATAGAGGACACTTACTTGTCTGTTCACATTACATCTAGGAAACTACGAGTATTCGTCCAATGACGCTGCGATTTACACTGTTGTTTAAGTTTTAAGAATTCTGGGAGGTTTTAAGAAGGTTTTAATTAAAATATGTGATATTCATTCCGAAAAATGTTATATATTTTTTCAAATATTTAAAAGCGGATTTTAAAAACTTGACGAAGTTTAACGAATTTCCAATTACTTCTATGCATATAAGTCATTGCTAATTTCCAGACATTATTGGAGTCTCTAAAGCCGGATAAAAGATACTGAACTGCAAAATAATTACCGTAATAGTACCTACAGGGAGTTAGAACTAAGTTAAAGTATAGCCTACCAACAACATTACCATCGGTAATGAACAGAAGGCGAGTTGTAGAAACAATTACAATTCAATTAACTCGATGCTGAATGGCTCTCTTGTGCTCCCATGATGTTCACCTTAATTACGTGTTTTTGTCTAAAGAATAATAATGCTTGCTAATAAATTAAAAGAACTTTTATACTTTATAGTTTACGATACCTAAATAATAAATATCCTGAAAGGTACCTACATCCACAACGTGGCCCATTGTGGAATTGTGAATAGGTACATATATGTAATTATTTTGTACGTCATGTTTATTGGTTTTTTTTTAATTTTATGGTTTGAAATAAATACATTTTACTGAAATTTAGGTAAAAGAAAGAATAGTGCATATTTTTGACAAAAGACTAAACCTGTGGAAAAAGATGTACTTTATTTTGTTTCAAATTATTTGTTTCATCTTTTTTTAATACATGAATTCATCCTACTATACGAGCATTTATTCTGGTAAATTATATCGTCAAATTTATTCAATATGAATTGATATCCACATCTAATAGTCAAGTGTATATACCACGGTGACATTCAAGATTTTATTTTGAACAAAGGAACGTCTCGCCCTTTATGAGCAAAGCGCCCCCGTGAAGTTCGTCGACCTCTAATTGTCATGTAAACTTTTTAAAATTGCCACCGACATTTCACAACGAATTATGTTCAGGTGTATTGTCATTATTGTAGGCTTTTCAGCTGAAGAAAATTAGTAAAAATGTTTCTAGAAAGATCCGAATTTGAATAATCTTTCTGGATTATTAATTACAAATAACATTCCATGACTTACCTCAACATCTAGAGCAAATATGATAAATTTTATATAACGCAACATCTTAATGTTGCAAAATGTAACTCCAAAATGTCAATTGTAACAACAAACTTTTGCGTCCCGTAATGAATTCAAAGTAAATAGGTATTTAATAGGTTAATTTTACCGTGATATTTTTTCTTTGTACATCAGCTAGATGATTTTCTTTGTTTCAGCAAATTCCAATTCTATAAGCTCAGTGAATAAATCATTTTAACAGACTTTAAAAAAGAAGACATTAAAAAATCAACGTAATAATCATTAATAATCGTCTAGTTTCTACTGATCCATTGTCGAATGCTGGTAGATGCGAAAACAGTAGAAAGCCAATTAATGTCAAACTCGAATCGCATATCGAATTACATGCAAACGATCTAGTTCTAGCTTATAAGCTAAAATGACATTTAGGAACGAACTTATAATTTAGCATTAAAGAGTGGTAATAGGCAAGGAATATCTATACGAGTTTAGATTCACAACTCCCATTCGTTTAACCGTGAGTTCAAATCCTCGGCCCGTACCATTGAGTTTCTACTTAAGTACAAATTTAAAAAGAAAATATCATTAGAACGGCGGTGAAGAAAACATCGTGATGAAATAAATCCGCATGTTCGAGAATTTAAAAAAGGAGCATATGTATGTGAGTGACACTGAAAGCTTTTAGAATCTTAAACATTAAATTAGATATGTGTAAAGATGGAAGTTGTTTGTTTTATTGCTTTTCGAAGTATTCTCTGCGACAATCGATACACTTTTTCACGCGATGAAACCATTGTGTGATGCATTCAGTCCGCCCTTTTTAGACACCTCTTCAACAGCCGTTTGAAAGGCCGTTACTGCTTCTTCTACATTCATAAAACGTATTCCTCTGAGTTTATCCTTAATTTTAGGGAATAAATAAAAAATCACAGGCGCAAGGTCGGGACTGTATGGCGGATAACTCATTAACCCATTTACTAAAAAAAAACTCAGTACTCAAAAATTACTTCGTTTGTCTGGTGGAGTGAGCTGGGGCATTGTTGGGATGGAGGATCATTCTGCTTCGTGGGCGTCGTTCTTTGACTTCTTCCATAACAGAAGGCAAGCTGCTGTTCACATACTAGTACATAGTTACTGTTCTTTTATTTTCTAAAGTTATAGTAGCAAAGTGGCCCGATCTGTCAAAGAAGGTAATCATCTTCTTTTCAGCACTCCGTCCTTTCTTCACTTTCGTCGACAATTCTTAGAAAGTAAAGACCCACTGCGCAGATTGCCTCTTTGTTTCAGGCTCATAGTAGTAGATTTGGCTTTCATCACATGTTACTGTATCAAAAACAGCATATGATAGACCATTGACGAATTTTTCAAGCATTTGGAAACACCATTCCACGCGGCAGTGTTTTTGAGTTACGCTCAAATAGTGAGGAATTCATCTAGCACAAAACTTTCTTACCCGTAGGTGATCGTGTAAAATAGTTGGAACTTGACTCATACTAATACCTAATGATGCCCGTATCTGCTGATATGTCGTTCGTTTGTCTGCTTCAATCATGAGCCGCACAGTTTTTGTCTTCCTCCGTCACCGCCGTCGCAGGACGCCCTTCTCTAACATCGTCACTGAGGTGGATACGACCACGTTTAAATTCACTAAACCAGTTATAAACAGTGGCACTGGATGGGGCTTCATCACCAAATGTTAACGTAAGTCTTTCATAAATTTGTTTCTGGTTTAGACCGCAACGAAAGGCATAAAAAATCATTGAACGCAAATCTTCTTTATAGAGGCCTGTGCCCTGCATAGGCTGATATATAGGCTGGATATATAAGTTATAGGCTGATATCTTTCTAATCCAGTAATATGTAAGAATGACGGTAATATAATATTTTCACATGTTAAAATCCCATCATGAATTGTGATTGAATTCGCACAACTCTGTATTAACATGTATACTTATGTACATTCTTGCGCAATATAAACAGGTGTTTGCTCTGAGCTCATCTCTCTTTGTGTGGTTTTCCTCGAACCGCTTTTATTATTCCTATAAGCAAGTAACGCGCTACCAAAATATGTCACATAACACAGTTCACATAGAGATTGCCCTAGAAATAATGTGTTATCAGTGTATTATCTTATTGTAATACAACAATTATGTTAATTACATATTCTGTTCGCCACTGGCAGACTATTTTTTTTACAATGAAACTTTTTTAATCCATGCATATGAGTAAGTACACATACTCGTATGTAATAAAATCTTAACAAAACCGTGTCTGTACATGATATAATTTTGAACAAAGTCATTGCAAGTGTACATGTGATAAACCCAAACAAAAGCCCGAACAACCCAAAGATGAGCCCAAAACAACATTTTTTGGAATGTTTGTCTTTTAACACGCATCACGTAAAAACCGCTATACGAATTTAATGAAACTTGACATAGTTATAATTTATATGCTGGATTAACATTTAGGATACTTTTTATCCCGATCAATTATAAGGTTCTCATGGGAATAAATCTAACCACACACTCTAAGGTCTATGTGCACAAAGTCGCGGGCACTGCTAGTCGTCAATAAAAACAAATAAAAATAACGCTTTAATATCAGAAGGTTAGGATTAAAAGAATCGCATAATATAGGTATGGGTTACGGGTAGTTGTAATTTATAAGTAACCTAGTTGACCGCATCCAATCAATAAAAAAATAAACGAAGTCCTTTAATTATACTAAACTAAGCATTGTCAAGAACGGAATGACTCAAGAAATCCATCAATTACAATAGCAAAAGCTACATAAATATGCAAGTTATTTACGATATAGATATGTCAACATAGATATAAAACTACCACCATTTATAATTACCCTGTTTGACCCTACACCCAATCAAGTTACAATCAATAAAAATATAAATGAAGCCCTTTATTTTAATCTAAGACGCGAAGCACTCAAGAAATCCGTCGATTACAATAGGAAAAGCTACATAAACATTGAAAATACCTAAAACTCCATACAGAAAAATGTGTAATAGCCCCACAAAAAACTGTATAATATTTAACTGAATGGAACCAAAGGGCTGACAACGCTAACGTCACGAATATTTTGCACATACGAGTAGTGTTGCTATAATAACCGCAGGGACAGTCCCGACTTTTCCATAAAATAAACCTCCATTGGGATTGCAAGAACAGATTTACATCTTTTCTTTTTATGTTTACCCTACAACTTGTCTATAACTGTGCGAATGGAAGGAAGCTTTGTAAAAGAATTACGTCTAACATTTGAAATATTGGTATTTTGCGAAATCATAAACTTTCTCTTCTTACTATGTACATTAGCAAACTAAATCTTTTACATGAATTTTAGGCAAGGCGCGATAAACAGACGTGTAAGTTACAATCACTATTTTTGACTGATTTTTTGACATTACTTTCAATTTTATCGAGCACACACAATAAATGTCCTAATTAGCAGTAATACCTACATTGATCAAACTTTCATGAATCATAATCTAAAAGCTAAGAACTAAACACAAAAAAACGCTTCAACAATATTAAATATTCTAAAAATTTCTTACTTATTTACAAAATAAACACCAGAAGTATTATAAATAAAAATAACGCGTATTAATTTGACTGTCAGCTCTCCTTATCTCAAATGGGCTGATCATGTCCTGAATTCTGAGCAGCAGCCGACAAATTGGGAAAGGCTAAGCAAAAAGGCAAGTGTTTGTGTGACAGCACTAGCGTCGGAGGAACGCGAACACTGAAGAAGTTTCATAATTAAATTAGGGGCCGTAAGTTAGCGAGGCGTCCCGGCGCGTGCGAGACGCGCGTGATTAGAATTCTTAACGCGGCATCAACTTGAGAAAAATATCTGTGTACCCAGCGGAACAGGCATGTTACGCCGCCTATTACACTGTTACGCTACGTGATGTATTTTTTAATCATTATGCATCAATGCAACTCCGAAAAGTTTGTCGAAAGATACTGAGTAGACGTGACGACGGTACCTTTATGCACATGTGCAAAATATAAACAATATTATAACTTGCTGAAAATTGCTGTCTTATTACGCGTTATAACGAAAATTTTCTGTGGCAACATTTTATATTTTGCCAAAAAAGTTATGTCGCGTGGGAGCTCACAAATCCTCACACACATACGCACACAAAGTACTATCTACGTTCGACACAATAGCGAGCACTCAACACGCACACCAAAGCAAATTGGCGAATTTTTCTCAGCGATGGGGCCTTAATTGAATTTGCTTTTAGCTCACTTTTAATTTATTTGCATTCGCTCACACACTTTGATGTCTGCACACGCGCCCACTTTTCAGACAAGTACCGAAAACTAATTATCTCCATTCGATTTAATCTGCCAGCATGCGGATTAAATAAATAGATTCTAAATTTAGTAACTTCCATTATCTTGTTGCTACGTTATTAGTAATTTACGTGTCGAAATCGTTTACAATTATAGGTGTAAAATTTCGCACACATCGACTGTTATTACAATGTCAACCGGATAAAACGGTTTCAATTTTGATTAAACGTGCGTGTGTACATATCTATCAGGGCTTAAGTGAAGGCAAATATTTATGTGGAGATTCACACTAGGGCGTGATCACAATTTCATCCCTAATAGGCTAAGCGATTACGTCGACAGCGGGCGCGCCTCCACTAACCCAATTTGTGCAAAACGACCGAGTAAACATACGTCGATTCTATGCCCTACGTAGATTTATTGCAGGGTCGTAAAGTGCAGCGCCCTGTGTGAACGCCTTTAAATTGATTGGAGTAGGTGTATTGAGCTAGGAACGTAGGTAGGTACTATTTGTAATTTGTTTCAACTAGATTGTATTATCTATATTCACCACAATTATCTATATTCACTTAGCGTAACCAAATCTAATAAATATTCTACTCTTTCATTTTATTTGTCTTCTTCCTACTTCTACACATTTATTTCCATAGAAGATTAGGTATACCTATGTCCTAAATCTATATTACCCAGTAGCCCATTAAAAGCTAAATATTATCATAATCAATTATCTATTCAGTGAAATCGTCTGAAAACAAATTTGGGCGGGTGTCGTGTCTCAAGGGCGAATCATCATTATAATAAATATTTATAGCCGATATTGAATGTGATATCAGCTATTCAATCTCATATTTAATTTTTTAGTCAGCTATTAGATCTGATATCTAATTTGTTGATTCAATATGCAATGCTTTGTTAACTACGAGTTGTTAATTAGATATTTCCTATGCTAAGTCATAAATTCATAATTCACAAATTCCCTCGTAATTCACATAATTCACTCGTAATAAAAAAGATAGGACAATTTATGTCAGTAATGATTTCGCATACTTCCTGATTCAGTTGGAAAATTGTCTTACAGGACTTATAGTATTAAGTGTAATGTCAACGCTTTTGCCTCCATAAAAAAAATGTGACATTTCTGATAATTCTACTTTTTCAGCGGTGTGGAGGGCGGGCGCGCCGACCCCGCCGCCTGCGCCCGCGCACGCGCTCACTCCGCGCAGTCCGGCCGCGCCGCCTCCGCCTCCACCGCCGCCTGTGTGGACGCCCTCGAGCGCCGGCGCCTCACCGCAAGCGCCGCGCAAGAACTTCCGCCCAGTACACTTCGAGGAAACGCCACCCTCTCGCCGTAAATTTGGAGTAAGAATTGATTTATGAATTAAATTCTGAAAATAACATGCAATATTTAATATTATGTTTACATGCCATATCATAAACCTGTGTCGCACTACTGCGAGATATAAGCCTCTCTCAAGGACTGGCACCACACACTGTTCTGTGCTATTTCTTCTCATCCAGCCACTATGGTCCGGTTATCCGAGTTCACCTGACCTTTCTTCACCTGGCCCTACGCTACGTTTCCCCGTACATGATACCTAATCGCGATCTCTTCTCCCCCATCAAATATCTCTTCTGCGATATAAGTATATGACCTGCCCGATGCCACCTCAGCTTGCTTATTCTTTGAGCTACGTCGGCAATTTTAGTTCTTAGTCAAATTTTTTCGTTTCGGATTTTGTCCAGTAGACCCCAGTCCAGTAGTTTGTTCAGCGGAGTAGAGCATAGGCTCTTTCCATCGCTTGCTGGACATCGCTAAGCGACAATATCGCTGTTGTAACGCTACAACTTGTTCCTACGACTACAACAAACAAACAACAGAGTACGGTCATTCCCCAAACTGAAAAGCTACCATCGGAAAGTAGTTAGCTGTCAAAGTTGATGTTATGCAGTAGGTGATTGCGAGCTGGATACATAATTTATGAATTGTGTTTATTTGCCTAATGTCAAATGACGTCAAAAAAAATTAAAAAAAAACAAAAAAAAATGACGTAATGTTTGACGTGCATAACAATATTTGACCTACATTTGACAAGCATAACTCTCTTACCCCCATGAAGTATTAGGTCTGTGGTTACCTGATGTCTCAAAAACGCTCTCTGGTGATAAAATATTTTAGCAATGACGGACATTTGGAAGAACAATAATAAATCTTAAATTGGCTGTTAAATTCAACGGCTGTGACGTCACACCTATAAACAAATAAACTTACATTCAGGATTTATAATTAAATTTCATTAAACTTGATAAATCGAGTTTATATTTTTATTCAAAAAGTTTTAAAATTTTGCCATATCTGAAATTTGAAAGTAAGTTACATCAAAGCAAAAATTCCCAACAACTCTCCGAAAACTTGGCTCTTATAAATATTTTAACACCGCACAGTACCTACTCTAAGTTATGATTTTTTCACGAATTCAAAACGATGTCATAAGAAAATAAAGTTCAAATAAAAATGTGAGATATTAATTGAATCTTCTGAGCTACTTGGCCGAGGTCTTCTGGAATCTCTTCTCTTTCTTCCAAACGTTTCGTCAATAACTGCGATTGACATCTTCAGTGGCGACTGTGTTCACTTTCAAAGAGATGTTATCTCTTCGGCTTCTCGAGTCAGTCGAGTCAGTTGCGCTCGAGAAGCCGAAGAGATAACATCTCTCTGAAAGTGAACGCAGTCGCCACTGAAGATGTCAACCGCAGTTGTTGACGAAACGTTTGGAAGAAAGAGAAGAGATTCCAGAAAACCTCAGCCAAGTAGCCCGGAAGATTAAATTAATATGGACACCGGCCGAGAAAGCCTACACTCCACTATAAAAATGTGAGAACTGTCCCACGCCGCGGATCATTTCCAATTTGATTTAATCGATATTTCATCGAAATGAAAAGTGAAAGAAAAAAGAAGTAAGTAATTTATTAGAAAAATAGGGCCAATATATTTGTTATTGGTGGTTTACAAAAACATGTACCTATTCGGATTTGAGATTCGTGCTCCGTTGGCTTCATTATTATGACATATTGCAGACCACTGAAACCGCAAAATACCTGGTATTTCTATTATATTTGTACGTATTTCCTATAACAACAATAATACGAGTACCTATAATGTGTCTATTATTGTTATGTAAAACGCGATTTTATAATAAGGTATAATACGTGAGTTTAGTTAGATAAATAACAAAAATGTTTTTATTCTAACGAGAAACAGTCCTTTACGTATAAAAAGTATCTTTACCTGCTTTTACAAAATGTGTAGGTGTATATCAAATTAAATAAAATAAAAAGTGTAAAATGACCATAATACATACCATTGGATATATGTAAACTGATTTATACAACCATTTTAAAATACTGGTTTAAAATACTTATGTGCTAGTAAAATGTCTAGTGCAATTTGTTTAATTAACTATTCTAAAATCTATGTTAATTAAACAGTTAACTGTCCCACAATTAAGTGCAGTGTGGGACGCCCTCTGACCAGGTAGACTGACGACTTGAAGAAGTTCACCGGCGGTGGCTGGATGAAGAGATCGTGTGAGGTGTCGAACCTTGGGAGAAGCCTATATCCAGCAGTGGAAAGACATAGGCTGATGGTATGGTAAAGTCTATGTTAATTACATACATTTATCGAGTAGATAATAATAGCTATGTCGCTGAATTCCAGAAAACCGACCAGAACGGTTGTACAAGCGGTTCGGAGAGCGAGGGGCGTATGCGGACCTCTCAAAGTGCGCCAGCGACCGGATTGAACAGTTTAGGCTCCAGCACCACTAGCCGCCTGCCCAGAGTCCAGAACCCCACAGTCACTTTGCTGCAGAAGGCTCGAGGTAATATTTTAATTATTTTAAATAGTACCAGGCAATTCAAGTGATTTAGTCAAATTTCTCCTAAATTCAAATACCTACCTAGCACGATTCTTTTATGCGATTTCCTGGATTACTAGACTCACAAAAATTTGAAACATCTGTAATGTTTCGACTCTGTATTTTATAGGTGCAAAAACTTTCTGTATGATCCTAAATTAACACCGGTCTATTTTTGTAACTCGACTTGTGAATATAATTAATTTGATTTAAACGTTTCAAATTTTATTTCAAATGTATAAGTGGATTCAGAAACCTGGCATAACATAGATGTACAGATAGATTACGAATACATTGGCCATCGGCTAATCCGGAAACACCCGAACCTTTAATTGCATACTTTATTACTATATTGGATAGACGTGGATGACGCGTTCCGGTGTTTCCGGATTAAGGTTGTTTCATTAAAATACTAGTGTTCGAGCACAATTTTAGCCGGGACTAATCGTACATACAGTCAATATCACGCTAATGTATCCAATACTATTCATTGTAGCTCATATCGTTAGCATATTGGGCCATTGGTATAGTTTGACTTGTAGCCGAATGTACGGGTGGTATCTACATAAATTTAAATTATGAGTAATGAACAACTAGGCGATCGATCACGCGAATCTTTAATTGATGAATTATTCATTAAAACAGTCTATTATTATCCAGATCTGTTTATTTCTATCTTTAATTAATTTGTTTGCAAATTAGGTACAATAATTATTTTCCATTCGGTGTTATTGATACTTGATATTATGCCTACTTATTGATACGAGTAAATACTTATTGATGATGGTGATGTTAGTCTTTAACGTCCCACTGCGGGGCACAGGTCTCTCCTATAAAATCACTAGGAGGTTTCGATTCACCACACAGGTGAATTGTGAATTGTGAACAGAGGTTGTGACGAGTCGCAGGTCCGCTTTACAAATTATTGAAAAACCGATAATTGTCCTCATTATCTAACTTTCGGCAATGGAAAATAGTAAGATTTTGCTAAATTACACTTTTGCAATTAATTGTTGCTATGCGAAATTTTATAAAGACAATGAATTCAAAGATTCGAGCGTTTTATCGATTAGAGTAAATGCTATTTTGAATCATTTTGACACACATTACATACAGGTAAATTGGGATTCAGATCAGAAAATGTATTCAAATTAGATGCCGTTCTCTAAATTGGATATAAAAGTAGGAAAATATGTGACAAGTTATAGGAAGGGCGACGAGGGTCAGGCGGCGTCATTATTAAAGTTTAATACGAGTGAAGATGACAGCTGGGGATAGACTTACTCGCAGTTACGGGACTGCAGTCGTTTGCGGGGTTTGCTTATTTGAACTTATTCCTTTGAGAGATAAATGAGGTCCATATATCATATTATATTGAGCAGAAATTGTTGGTAATTATTAGCTAGAAAATATATGTGATTGATTATAGTAGTTGTGGGTATTAAATACAGATGTGTGGCGATTATTTTTGCACTATAATTATATAAACAGAGCCCTCCCTATACCACCTAGTTTCAAAACGTGCAAATAATCGCTTTTTGTTAATTTAATTCATAATAATAATAACGATAAATACTCTTTATTGCATACAAATAGTTATCATACAATAGTCATACAATATGTGCACAAATAATCAATGACAGAATACAATAGGCGACAATCGCTAAGGCGATCTCTTCCGGGCAGCCTTGGGATAGAGAATAATAAAAGGGATACAGGTAGTGCAAAATGACCGAAATCCACAGAATGAATCATATACCTACAATAAACTACTCTGTGAAATAAGTTTCGGGATTTTTTTAATAAAACAAAAAATATTACTTTAATCGTCTAAATTTATTTTGTCGTCCTCGAAATAGGCTCCATTTGACGCAATACACTTTCGCCAGAGAATAATCCATTCGTCGAAACACTTCTTATTGGCACTTTTTGGTATGGCCTTTAACTATTTTAGCAAATTTTGTTTTACTACGTCAACAGACACAAAACGTCTGCCACGAAGTGGTAATTTGAGTCTGAGCATAAGCGCATTGTATGAGTCTGACTGCGCATTGTCGTGGTGCAGTATCCAAGAATTGTTGTTCCACAAATCTGGTCTTTTCCGACGAATATTCTCTCGTAATGGCCTCATGACGCCCAGATAATAATATTTATTGACTGTTTGATCCTCCGGAAGGAATTCTGAGTGAACAACATCATGATAATCAAAGAAACCAGTCAACATGACTGGTTTTTGAGTGACTTTGACGTGTTTTTTTCGGTTTCGGTTCGCTATCGAAGCGCTATTCCGAAGCTTGTTGGCTTGTTTGCATGTCAAACTCATAAACCCACGTTTCGTCATCCATGATCGTTTCATGAATGTGGGATCCGCATTGACTCGTTCAAACATGTCTGTAGCAACCTGTTGGCGGGTATCTTTTGAAGAAAATTCAGTTCCTTCGGATTGTTCCGAACATTTCACACTTAAAACATCAGCCAAAATGGTGCGAACGGATTCGTGACACATGTCAACTTCCTGAGCTATCTCTCTTAAGCCAGCGCGACGATTTACCATCACCATGTCCTTCACCTTGTTGATATTTTTTTCAGTCGAAGACGTTGAAGGTCGATCAGAACGAGGCAAGTCTTCAACCACTTCTCGGCCTTCTTTGAATGCTTTGTACCACGCATATGCTCTTGTTTTTGATAAAATCAACTCACCGTACGCCTTCTCTAAAATTTTCAATGACAAGAAATATTATTGGCAACACAAAATTTGAGGCAAATTCTTTGCTCGATATTTCTATCCATTATATTCATTGTACACTCGAGGTCGTCTAGCAAATATGAAAATTTATATTTAACTAGCAACTATCGTCTAGCAACTATTTGACAGATCGCGCCAAAACTTTACATGAAAATTAGCTACAATAGTGCCAACCTAACAGCAATATATTTTTACGCAGGCATTCTTCTTTCGAAATTCCCGATACTTATTTGACAGTATGTATACCTACCGACTATATCAATAATAAATATAATATAAGGTCGGGGAAAAAGTTTCTTCGTATTTTATACACAAATTCAATACATTTTTTTTTAAAGTTTAATTACATTTAATTTTAATATATATATGCCGTTTCGTTCTATAACTTGTTGCCATCTTGTAGTGACATGATCCCGTTGCTGTAGAAATTTTGGGATTATTGGTCAAAAAATTGCGAGTAGTAGTTTTAACAGTCCTCTCTTGATGTTAACCTTATACTACCTAAATAATTCTGAAGAGACCGAAACAAGTGTAAATCTGAGGGCGCAAGGTCAGGGCTATATGGTGGGTGCATCAACACTTCCCAACCAAGCTCTCTCAATATTTTCTTAGGTTTTCGCGATTACTATACATAGCAATTAAACAACTTTGAACGGTTTAAATCGCGTATATTTAACATTATTTATATCCCGACGTTTCGAACACTTTGCAGTGGACGTGGTCACGGGGTGACTAATTGATTTTATTTGTCATTTGAGTTATTAAGAACTACCGTTGTTTGAACACTTGTTTGAACTACCGTCAATTTTTTTTTTTAATCTTAACATTCCCTATGCACGCAGTATTCGCTCACGGTGTCCAGAGGTCTTGCGGTATTACGTTGGCCTTGGGATTTAATTAATTTAATGACTGGATCCCAAGCCGGTGATACTTGCCAACCATCTTCTCTATTGAAATTTGGTTGTTTCTTGATTTCAATAGCCTCGCGTAACATTCTTGGCATAAACCGGGTCTCTCTAGCGAGGATTTGTGGATTATTGAATCGAATGTAATGGTTGGGTTTGTCCAGAACATGTTCACAAACTGCAGACTTGGTCGAGCGTCTGTTCTTCATGTCAGCTATGTGTTCTTTTATCCGGATACCGATGCTCCTCTTTGTTTGCCCAATGTATGATAACCCGCATTCACAATCAAGCTTGTAAACACCTGCATCTTGTAGGGGGATATTGCTCTTGACAGGTCTAAAAATTGGCTAATCTTCTTGTGCGGCTTGAAGTAAGTTTTAATTGAAGCTCGTCTTAAGATATTGCCCATTTTGTCAGTGATGCCCTTGATATACGGTAAGATATCAAGGGCATCTTACCATACGGTAAGATGGCAGGTTGTCGCGCAACTATGGGAGGCTTGGGGCGGCTTTTGTGACGCATTCGTGGGAGTTTGTGATTGTTCCTTCGCAGTACTTGTTTCACATGCTGAAGCTCTTCCTCGAGGTGGTCAGTGTCACAGATGCCGTGTGCTCTCTGTAACAAAGATTTGCCTACGGTAGCCAACTGACATGAATGGTGATGGGAGTTACCATTGAGATATTTATCTATATGGGTGGGTTTCCTATACACAAGTGACAAGTGACTAACTCAAGTGACAAATAAAATCAATTAGTCACCCCGTGACCACGTCCACTGCAAAGTGTTCGAAACGTCGGGATATAAATAATGTTAAATATACGCGATTTAAACCGTTCAAAGTTGTTTAATTGCTAAGCTCTCTCAATTTTTGCTGAGTGACCAAAGATGTATGAGGTCTGGCGTTATCATGATGAAAGACTACACCCTTTCTGTTGCTCAATTCCGGGCGTTTTTCCTCAATTGCTTGCTTTAGTCTCATCAGCTGTTGGCAGTAGAGATCCGAATCGATGGTTTTGCCCGGCGGTAAAAGCTCATAATGAACAATGCTCTTCCAATCCCACCATACACACATCACCTTATTGCGCGTTAATCCGGGTTTCATCAGTCTGTGGAGCTTGGCCGCACTTAGACCATGATCTTTTCCGCACGTTCTTATCGTAAGTGATCCACTTCTCATCACCAGTGATCAATCTTTTCAAAAATGGTTCGGTTTCATTGCGTTTTAATAGAGAATTGCAAACGAGTACACGGTTCATTAGGTTTCTTTCAGTGAGCTCGTGTGGTACCCAAATATCGAGCTTTTTTGTGAATCCAGACTTTTTCAAATGAGTCAAAACTGTTTTGTGGTCAATGCCCAGTTCATCAGCAATGTCGTAACTACTTATATGACGATCTTGCTGCACTTTTTCACAAATGGCATCAACTTTATCTGTAACAGGGCGACCGGAGCGAACTGCATCTTTAACATTAAGATTTCCGGACTGAAAACGCTTAAACCAACTTTGTACTACTCTTACTGACGCTGCATTAGATCCATAAACGCCACAAAAAAAATTCCCGGCTTGTGTCTCATTTTTCCCTTTTGTAATATAACTTTAAAATATATCGAATTTCTTCGTTAGATTCACTCATTTTCTTGGACAGAAAAACAATTGAAAAATGGCGGGAAACACTTTTTTATTTATTTATTTCTTTTTCTTAAATGTTACCTTTTTAATGGTATCATAACCAGCCAGGTACAAACAGTTCAATCAAAGATATTGTATCACAACTTCATACATACGATATACGAAAAGACTTTCTTCTCCCGGACCTATTATAATAAATACTTATAATAATAAATAACTTAATAATATATAAATATATACTTACATATCTACATCTGCACTGCACCCAATATTAATTCGCAAATAAGAATCAAACTTGACAAGGATAGAAAACTAAGAGGGAATTGAAGTCTCCAAGGGACGAAATAGAACAGGTGAGAAACAGAATTGTAGCGAGAGGAAATCATTTGGTAAAGATAGAAAATAGAAAATCCTTTGGTAAGATTATGATAAGAATCTTACCAAAGATAATATAAGATAATTTGGTAAGAAAACTAAGTAATAAAATAACTTGCCTTTTAAAACTAGACAGCGATTGAGCACGTCTAATGGCAACTGGTAAGGAATTCCAAAGCCTGTGCACAGTGACAGAGTCAGTAAAGAAATTTGAAGAATGGGTGGTTCATATTGCGTTTCTTTCTATAATATGAAGATAAAAAACATGCACATGAGATACAACACAAAATAACGCATTTCACTTATGCTCCTTTAAGCTTTTAAATACTTGTACCCATTTTTTATCAACACTTTAATGTTGATCGAGCTGTGTTAGCATATTCTTTACCACACTGTAGTCTTCGAATATCTCATCGGTTGAAAATCCTTGGTCCGAATCAAATCCTAAAACAGAAGCAGCATCACAAAGTTCTTTGAAATTTATATCACCATTAAGTGACAATGGTTCCAGTTTTTTCAATGGATGCGATTCATTGAAATCGAAATGGCTTTGAAGATAAACCAGCGCATTTTGGTAAAATTGTTTGAAGTCTACCTATGACTAACTAGACTAGAGTTAACCTGTTCGCGTGTTATTAAAAATCGGGACAAAATTGATAGGTTGTCGGGACGCGGGACAATAACATCGAAATAGGGACTGTCCCGGCAGAATCGGGACGGGTGGCAACTCTACTAGGTACAGATCAAATGAAAGTGCTTATTAAAATTTGTCCTAATAGCTCTCAATTGAGAATATTATGTTATCTATCAAAATTGCAGTTATTATTATTAGATATAATCATGACTTGCATCACATTTGTGAACATGTTCCTTTGGTAAACGCCACCGGGCTACGAAAAATGTCGAGAGATGCTATCTGAAACTCAATCGTTACTGCAAAAGCTAATATTATATAGTCAATATAATGCAGTTATTACGTGTATTGATTATATGGTGATGCGTGTATGAATTAAGAAAATGCGTTCAACATTCAAACAGTTTACAAAAAATAAAGTCCGTTGAATTGAATTGAGTAAATTGAGTTTTGTTCATACTATGCCATAAAACTAAACGAATTTCTTTGCCGTTGAGTTCTACTAATAGACTGATAGTAGGACTCAGCGGCTCAGAGGAATGAAACACCATATTAAATTATTTCTTATGCACCAACCTTCAAAATTTTATTTGTAAATCGCCAAATGTAGAAAGTCCATTTGCGGACATGACAATGATCATTCATTATTTTATTTATGGTAAATGGATTTAATCAGAATCCACTTACCATCAGACGAACTGCCTGCTTCTCTATTGCCTTCTTTCTACAAAACTGGAAAAAGGAACTTAATATTACAACGAACACTTTTTACGTTGCAGAAGGTCAGCTATCTCGTGGAGCTAACTATCTTCAGCAAGATAGAGACGTCCGTCTTCCGCGAGACAGAGCTTCGCCACCTAAAGGCGACCCAGGTATGAAAGGACATTTAATATTTATACTTGCAATTTAAATATTATTGGAAATGCCTTAGTTGTATTAGGTATTATATCTACCTACTTTTACTTTTCGAATAGGCACTATTTTCTTCACAAAAGAACATACAAAATTTATGATGGATAAATTAATTAAAATTAATTGAAAGAAAACTGCCTCAATAAATAATATTTACGTCTCTATAATATAACAAATTCTAAGTAACCTACGTTGTTTCGAATTATAGAAGTAAAAAAATAAAGAAGGAAGGGAATTCTAATAAAACTTTCTATTGTGAATCGGGTCTAAAAGTGTATAAAAGGTACAATTTGATGCTAACTTCGGGTTTTTACCATTATCCTCATCCTCGTGCGGTTCATCCGCCTTTCCTTGATATAGAGTCGCCGCCTACAGTGCGGTCAAAAAAACACTTTATACCGCGAAACCGAAAGTTATGGAATAAACTGCCAGCTGAGGTTTTTCCGTTACACTACGATATGGGGCTTTTCAAGAGAGCTGTCTTTCAGGATTCTGCAAGGTCGGCAGCACACCCCCATGTCCTCTGGTGTTGCAGGTATCCATGGGCAGCGGTGATCACTTACCATCATGTGGCCCACCCTCTCGTCTTAAAAGTTTTATTTCTAATCAAACTTGAATTTTAATATCGGGAGTACGTTTTCAGTCTCTGAGATTGCGGGTATACCCCGTATTCAACAATATTTTGTCGTCATCTATTACAAAATAATTAATTTTCATTTAAATATTTTCAGTACATGCATTACGCCGTGAATACGCCAGTGAAGGAGAAGCTGACAGAGGTGATTACGAGCGTGGCGGTCCACGTAAAATGGCTGATGCCCACAAAAAAGTAGATGGAATTGGACCCACAACCAAAGACGGAATGCCAATAACGCTTAGATCAGTAAGTACATCCCTTTAAATGCCTTTAAATGCAATGTCCAATTACAATTATCTACCACCTGCCTACTGTACCTACAATCTCTGCATTTTTTTAAATCCGACGTTTACCTACAAAATTCCACCAATCAATTCCATTGGGACTTTTTAATGGGAACTGGAGAAGCGAAGTTGAGTTTTTGGTTGATTTTATTGTAAAAATTGTGTATTAGGCGTCTTGTGGTTTAATAGTGATAGATTACTAAACTTCAAAATACTTTTTGTGGGTGGTGTTTGTGATAATCAAAGAAAAGCGTGAGACTGTGTTATTCGTGTGCTTCCGAGGAGTCCTCTTCTGTCCTCAATGTAATGTAAAATGTAATCTGAGTTTATACTGGCACCACTCTGGTGCGTACGTTTATTACAAATGAGGCCCGTTCATGAATCCACTCGGGATGATCGCGCTTTCTTTGTCGCACTTTTAACATTTCAATCACACTATCCTGCTGTCATTGCAATCCGGTGTTGATCCGAGTGCCTGACTTTACCTCACTCAAACGCACCATGTGAACAAATATTCAGTCAAGTTATTGATATCAAAACTAAAAATGAGAAATAAATTAATTATAAAACTATTAAGGGAAACGTCCTTCTCAGCAATCTATTGGCCGGAATAGAAATTGTGTTGATATCGCACCCTCCTCAAAGGTCATGTCTGCTATATAGATAATAAAAAAAGTCTGCTATATAGATAACATGAGCAAGAAGTAGCGGTCCTAAGTGATTAAGATGCATACAGAATTAATTTTTTATATGTTCTAATTGAAACAAATACGTATACATTTTTTTTTATAATTCACCGTAATGTAGATTTTAAACACCGTAAATTTGACACCCCCCCCCCCCCCCCTTCTCAAAGCGGTAGTTTGTTTTCATCTGAAATCACTGATGGGACTGGACATAGACTGATAGAATGTAATAATTGAAAATTACTGTAATTATAGAAAAGAAGAAAAATCAATTCATTTTTTTTTATAATTATTGTTCATTCCTCATATCTCTCATTCTACGCCCAATTGAATTAACCTTGCGTCACCCACGTCTCGCGACCTGTTTTGAGTAATGAGTGCTACGAACGTTTTAGATAGAACAATAAAACTACACGTTTGTAACTTTTGAATGATTCCCTAAAATAATTCCATTTTTCGCTGGTACACTGTTATGAATTTTAAATTAGTTGACATGTTTCAGGTTTTGCGTCATTTCAGTGACACGTTGTAGATATAGAAAAAAAATTGACGTCTGTGTAAACTAATAATATAACTAATAACTTTGAACAAAATATTACGTGAAAAGGAATATGCTGTTTTTTTATGACAGCTACATTTAACAGCTTTTTTCTTTATATATTTTATTTGGACATTGGCAGAGCTATTGGTCCACACACAGCAAATAATAAAACAGAATTGTTTTTATCATTTCATTATTGTAAACCCATAGAAATAGGGGTCGATCAGTAAAGTGATAGTGAGTTTACTGAGGACAGAGTTGGTCTTCTTGGAAGAACACGAAAATTGCCGGCTCATGACGTTATTTAATTATCAATTTATCACAAACATTATATGCATTATGAAGTTTAATAAACTACCCCTACTAAACCAGAAATCCTACATAGACAATTTTTACAATAATTCTGACTATCGAAGTACTTTGAAAGCCCTATTTTGACAAATATATAAACTTTTTGGCGAGAACCCAAGAAGTAAAGTTGAGTTTTTGTTTCATTATTGTACAAATTAAAATTATCTATTGTGGGAATTGTGGTTTAATAGTGATAGTTTATTAAACTTCAAAGTGCCTAGTGTTAGCGCATAATGCGTGTGATAATTAAATAAAAGCCTGAAACTGCATTTTTCGTGTTCTTCCAAGGAGTTCAACTGTCTTCAGTAAATCTACTATCATTTTATTGAGCGACCCTACTTCCATAGGATTAGACAATGACATGATAAAAAAAATTGTTTTATTATTTCCTCTGTATAGACTAATAGCTCTACCAGAGTCCAAATAAATTATAAATAAAAAATTGACAACTATGTCAACATCAATACCATCATAAAAAATATTTTCTTAATTTTTATGATATTTTATGAATATCCCCTTAATCACACTATAACTTAATCAAATAAAATGGACTTCAATTCTCTTACAGGAAGTCAAAGACCCTTCAAGGTGGTACAAGAAAATGTACGATACAATTCACAAAAACAAATTAGATGGTGAGTGTAGTTTATTTCGTTTAATATATATTATTAAATACCTATATTTTCCTTTTATTTGTATTCATCTTGAATAAAGTAAATTAATTTATAATATTTGCTTTATTTTTTTCTAAATTAACAAATTTATGATTTAGGTCTGTTCTTCCACTCCCCAACTTTAAATTTTCTTTTTCAGACGATTATGTGACTATTCGATACAAAAGTCGCCGAGGTGATTATTCACATTATTTCAAAATTTTTCTCTGCATCGGTGGCTGTATAACACCACATTTATTTGCATATAAAATCAATAACAATCGCTTACGTTTCTGACGTGTATTTTTGTACATACCTACACTTTTTCGCTTCATTTACATAGTAGTCCAGAGCAAGTGTATTTCAGAATCTGTATTGTTAATTAGGTACCAACTTATAGAATTAATCATACCATTTTTATCATGTGTATTTTTTAAATTAGGTTAATAAATTGCATATAACCACATCATTATCCATTAAATAGTGAAAACTAATTTATTAATAAATCAACACTTAAAATATTAATTAGAATACAGATTAAAAAACATTAACTCTGCATTATATTACTTTGTTTTTACCATTGCAAAAATAACTTGTATTTTAGTGCCCAGCCCAGTATTAATGCAAAAAAATAAATAAATATGCTTATATTGAAATATTAAGACAAACAAACATTTAAAACTCATTACAATAAAGTAGCTTTGTAAAATTGCATAAGTACTAATATTTTGTCACATATTTTATTAATTTGAATGCTTGTCCAAGGCTGCAATCTAAAATGTGTGATAATTGCTGTTTGACAATCAAAGTCATACTGCTTCTTTTTTTGTGTTATGAAAATAGGAAATGATGTACCACATTTAAGTTATGAAATAGTGATTATCACACAATTTGAAACTTGGCATTAATCTGTAAATAAGCCTTGAAGATTGCAAAATAATGAATAACAATGGATTGATACAAAATGATGGAAGCTACTACATTTGTTATGTCTGATGCTATGTGCCTAAGTGTTCATTTACATAAGGAAAGCAGGGATGTTATGGAGCTCCGTAACCGTAACCGAAACTCGGATATCCGAAATAAAAAAAATATCCGTAACGTAACCGAATCCGATAAAAAAAGTTTCGAATAATTTCGGATAGGGGTGGAGCCTAAATGTTATATCTTATGACAGGTTTTTGTTTGCCGCCTGAACCTACACACTAGCCGCGCGCGTCCGCTACATCGTTTATTATTTCTATTTTTTAGTCATAACTAGTCAATCAATCTGCGTGGGATTACATTACAATTTTACATTTACGGGTACTTTTTGATTTAGATAAAAAGTGTTGTGTAAATTATTAAATTATTTATATCTGGGCACAATGCGTCGTAAGTCTTAATTTGGACGTTTTTTAATCAAGTTAATGCAGATTCTGCAAAATGTAAACAGTGCGGTAAAGACTTTTCACGGAAAGGAGGTGGCACTACTTCGCTGAAATCAAATCTTAAATCAAAACACGGTGATAAATATGGAGAATTGTTGTTACTGGAAAAGGATAATCAACAAAAATACCAACAGCTGACACCTTTACAAGAGTGTAAAAAGCAGTTGTCAATAACAGATTCTTTAAAAAATAGAGGTTCCTGGGATGATAGTAATACTAAACAAAAAGAAATTAATCAATTAGTGGCTGAAATGATTGCGTTACAAAACTTGCCTTTTAACTTTGTGGAAGGTGTGGGATTTCAAAGATTAATGCACGCAGCATTACCACGTTATCATTTAAGAGGTCGGCAGTATTTTACTAATTTACTATGTACTGATATCTACGATAAAATGAAATTAAAGGTTTTGGGATTACTCAAGCAATTTGAAAAGATATCATTTACTACAGATGTTTGGTTAGAGCCCAGTGCAAATGTTTCATTACTGAGTCTTACTGCTCATAGTATCACAAATACATTTGAAAGAGAGTGAAATTATGAAAGAACAGGTGCAGTCAGAAATTCTGGGGATACTTGGCTGTTCAAAAATTTCTCATGATGAAGGTCCTTCTTCACCTAAGAGATCACGGAATGAACTGCCAACAACAAGCTCCAGCAACCATTAATACATTCAATCTAGTCTAGCTGAAATATTAAGCGTAAGTGACGAAGAAGAGCAAAATGTAGATTCTAGCGATGAAGTGTCCAATCAATTCATTATTAAAAAGACATTACTAAATGAATACAATAGAGAGAAAAGGTTGACACTCATTGAAGATTCACTTTTATGGTGGAAAATGCATACCAAGTAGCATAGCTTTAGTAATGTAGTAAGACAGTAGCTCTCTCCACCACCTGGAAGTGTACGAGTGAGCAGCTTTTCAGCGCTGCTGGGTTAATTTACGACCCCTTAAGAAATCGACTCAGTGGTGATAAAGCTGCAAAATTTCTTTTTGTTAAGTATAATTTATCTTTGCTCAGTTTTGACTATTAAAACTATAATTAAGTGAAAGTTAAGTTTAATATTTTTTAATGATTTCATTACTTACAAATTATACAAATTTATCAAGAGGAAAGCTTTTTTGTTATGTTATTCTTAGATTACAGGAAATATGTACAATTGTACATTCCAATTTTTAGTTGCCATTTTAATTTTTACTCTTTAATACGCAATGACTCTTATGAAGACTGATTGATATGCGGTAATAATTCCTATAAAGATATTGATTAATATAATAGAAAAAAAATAATGTTGTTTTTGTTTATTATAATTTTGTTTTTGCATTTTTAAGTAAATAACACTTAAAAATGAGTAGCTATAATAATTACTTATGTAACTGGTCGTAGTACCAAATGATAACCTGGAAATAAAGTCAAATCATTTATCTATTTGTATTTTAATTTTACAATTACTTAAAAATCTAATATCCGTAACCGAAACTATCCGAAACTAACGGATAATCCGAAATAATTTCAGATCCGTAACCGTATCTGAAACCGGTATAATATTATTGCTATATCCGTATCCGTATCCAGATCCGAAATTGCATATCCATAACATCCCTAAAGGAAAGTTTCTCTAACATGTGCAGGAGAGAAAATTGGTCTACACTTAGTTTTATCATCATTATCAACATCATGTGATCTCTCTTTATCATCATTATGTTTTTATCATTATTTATAACCAGTTGCAGGAGAGAATCATAAGAAATTTGGTGCATATAAAAATGGTATATAATATACTCACTCAAACTGTTTGAGAAACTCCCTTTCTGTACATGAGCCTTAAGCATATGAACTTTCTCTTCCCACCTTTCAGTTGCATGGTCTAATTGAATATTTCCATTTTCCTTGTGGTTGGTTCTGCTGTGGAATTGCATCAAAAGTAAATCTGCATTGTTCAATCAATCTAAACACTCGCAACTTGAATTTTTTTTGTCCCTGTGGTTCAACTATTGAATCTCACCAAAAGGATTCAGAAGTCATTATTGTTCAATTAATCAAATAATCGAACTACACTAGTGTTTTTCAACCTGTGGGTCGCAACCCCCAGGGGGGTAGCAAAGTCTTACTTGGGGGGGTGGGGGGTCGCGGTCGCAAGCCAGTTAAAAGTAAAAAGCAAGGGTTGTAGGTCCTACACTACAATATATGTCAATCTTTTGCAAATTAAATTCCATTTTAAGCATGCCGTCAGCAGCACAATAAGATTTTCGTTATCTTTGTGGTCAAATCAGCCAGTTGTACTAACATATCCAAAAAGGATTTAGTATCCATCTATGTCCATTGTCAGCATCAGAGTTCAGTTCTAGAAAGTAACTTAATAGTTTCTCTTCCAAATTATGCAAGCTCTGTATCATGCAAGGAATGTGAGAACTTACTACCGACAATTGGTTTGTTGCAATTTCTTCAACAATCTTCTGAATGCAAGGGAAAGACTAAATACATATTTTTTGTAAAGATGTTGACCACAAACGAAGTTTGGCGAAGAATCCTTTGATTTTATCCTTGGCCGGTAGAATGTTTTCTTCTCTCCCTTGGAGGCTCTTGTTTAAAATATTTAGGTGGTTAAAAAGATCAGCGCGAAATGCTAATTTTAATAGCCAAACAGTCACAAAAATAATTCGCATATTCAGATTTAGCATCTTGTAGGAACATTAACAATTCAGCTTTAAATTCCAGAACTCATATCAATACCTTTCCTTTGGATAGCCACCTGACCTCTGTGTGATAAAGGAGATTTTGATGGAGCGAACCCATGTCTTCACAAATGATTCGAAACAGTCGAGTTTTCGAGGCTTTACCTTTAATAGAATTCACAACTTTGATCACCTCTTTAAGCACATCATTTAAATCGGAAGGTAAAACCTTGGCTGCCAGAGACAAAAAAACTGCCTGCAGAGTGCCCGCGACTACCTTGCATAGTGCACTTTATTTTTCGATCAGTATAGTCGCAATAGAAAGAAAATTAAATATCTTTGGAATCACTGTCATAGTTTTATTACGGTCCTGGGGGGTCGCCAGAATTTTAATACTTGTAAGGGGGTCGCGTATTCGAGAAGGTTGAAAAACACTAAACTACACAATGAACCACGTAGCCAGAAGGCTTTTTCCATATTCATTTATTACTTTAACTTTATTTACAGGTCAGCCTCCACAAAGGGTGACAACCAACAAATCCCAATATGCTTACTTCGACCCTCGATCTGGTTACCTTAGTGAGCCTGAAGGTGGTCTCAGTAGACTTGGATATAGTACATGGAGTGATGCATATGATAGTGACGTCACTACCGGTCCTAGAAGAAGAACGGCGTCTGTGCAGGAGGACAGAAGAAATGACGATAATACCTCACCTTATCTAGCTAATAATAAGTAAGTAGACAGTCTTATAGGAAAGCCTTTAACAAAATTATTTTTGATCTTATAGGACTTTATAGGAGAGCTGTAAACAGGATTCTGCAAAGACTGCAGTACACGTGTATCCTTTTTTTTTTTTCGGAATGTCTAACTTCTTGTGGCCCTAATGGCATTTCAAGAGTCACTGGACATGTATAGTTTAGGGCGAGCACAGAAGGCACTCGGCCAGGAGAAAAGAGTGTGTGCAGCAACGAGCCTAAGGGCTCCCCCTCCGGTAGACCAGCGGAAGGACTGGACCTCGGCTTAGGGCGTTGCTTTAGGAGGGTACCGCAGGATCGCGAGTCGGTAAGAAGCGCCCAGGCACATGCTGATACTTGGTAAAAGTGTTGGCTGGTGTGTGCTCACGGTGCATGGTGTAGTTAGGGTGACGTCCTCGTCTCCACCGGCGAGGACGGTGAATATGTGTAGTCTGTGAGTGTAGTGTAAGAACCGCATTGGCAGCAGTAATTGGCTCATCAGGGTCGTCCAAGACGTGCCGAGGATGACGACGGAAACATGGAGGGATATTCCTATCAGGGTCATAGGTTAGGGTCTCAATTATTAGGAGATTATTGGGATGGTGAGGAACTCTGTCGTAGTCAGGCAACACGTGTATCCTGATTGGGCATCTGATGTATTCTACCATGTCTTCTATAAAAACAAAGGTTTTTCAAATTACAATTCCTTCAAAGGCAGTCAGTGTATCTGCTTTGCCAACATTTGTCATGTTTAACGTAATTTTGTCATATATCACAGATGTTCATGGGCAACAATAATTGCTTCCCTACAATTGGATGGCTATCCGTTTGTCACTTTTTTTTATAAAAAATACTCCATCTCTCGTTTACATTGCAGAAATCTAAGATACGGGTAGTAACGCTGTTTACCAGTAGAAGCAAACCATAAATGCCTATTTGCAAAGGAAGAAAATCATTAATGACTAGATGTTCAACTTTTGTACACATTTATAACATGATTTTGTGAAGGTTCACGTTATGATATGACCACCATAAGACAGGTACAAAAGGTCCTCTCCTTGGTGGAACCATAATTCCCCACATAAATATTTCAATAGGTTTAAGTTTCCACTATACCGGGCATTACATTTGATGTTAATGTCAGTCGGCTACATAATTCCGAACTCGAGGCAGGCTGAATTTGGCCTAGCCGTCAGCTAGGGCCTATTTACCTATTGCCTATTGCATAAAGTGCAGAATAACCGAAGCTTACTGTGTTCATGGTGGATGCAATGTCGATAAAAAGATAGATAAATAAAAAATAAATTGACTTTGAGTTTAAAACTGATTTACAATAACACTAATGTGTGGTGGAGGAGTTGGTGATTTGATGAGTTAAGCGATCTTATCCTGTTAATTTATAATTAATTGTCTCATGCTACACAAATGCACAAGTGACGCCATTACTACGAGCGTCGAGCCAAGACAGTGAGTGACATATAATAAGGACGCTACACACGCGCATACATTAAGGCGTTACCATATTACTAATAATTTATTTGCTCAAGAATGAGGGTTCATACAGGTCTTACGATAAGTTATACAAACCTTACACATTTCGCCAGGTAACTGGCGTGCAAATGTTAGTCCAAGTTTACATTAAAAAGACTACATCAACAAGACTACATTTTCATTAAAATAAATAAACAAATAATTCTAATTTAAATATCAAATTATATCATATAATAATTAATTATTTCTATGTCCTTGTCATTAATACCATTATATTTCTCTTTTATTTAAATAATGTTCAATGTCAATAACTATTGTAATATATTCAATTTATAATTTGTCACTTAAAAACTCGTCGTAGTATAGTATAATTTATCTAACAATAATTGGAAGAATTTCTTCTTAAACTATTTGAACAGCAATTTCTTGTTTTTATTAGATATATGATTATAAATATAATTCACTAAAACTACAATTCGATTTTTAACATCCAGTCAGTAACTATAAATATTATCTTTACAGGTACAGTACATTAGCATCTGCAAGAGCTAGTCAAGAAGTATACAAGAACCAACCTGGTAGAATAGAGAACTATATCCCCGGCAAGTCATCTGTAGTTGATAAGGAAGCCAAACAGGTATACTTCCTAATTCTGCTACATTACCGAGGTTTAATCCATACATTGCATATCCATTAATAAGTCATCCACAAAGAGTCAGTTATTTTGCCTGATTTTTTTAATATAATAATTTGGAGTAAACATTTCATTGACATGTTCATATTAACCTACTATTCACTATTTCAAGCAAGAAACCACATTTTTTTTTTCTTTTCTAGTGGTGGGACGAGGTCATGGACATTTTTGATGGGGTACGAATCTTTTGCATTATTCTGTGTGTATATGTATAATATTGATTACATAACAATGTTTGAATATTAATATTTTATGTAAACAGTTTCTAACAAATTCGAGAATAATTAAGCTTTCTAAAGCTTGAAAAGCTTAATGTCATTTAAAAATTATTCTATAATACATTGAATTAATCTCATTAAATTAATTTGATTTCATAGATGGGAAATGTCAATAAATCATTGTGTAATTTTTTTAAAAATACATTGAATATCAATATAGTGAACTTAGAATTGTGAAGTATTGATTCACTCATTCAGTGAGACTCAGCTGCTAAATTTTTACAAATATTCGGTCCCCTTTTGTGCCATATGGATCAAATAAAGCGCGGTGGAGGCAAACATTTTTATAATGGGAGATTTCACTTTAATTATCTTTCTTAACATTTTAATTGAGATCACAGATATAGAGGGATAGATAACGCAAGCTGTCCATCGCTACGTGCCCGAATTTAGTGCCAAGCCCTTACTTGTGTTGCTCATTCAGTCTGTTCCGACCCATACAGCTAGCAAGTGGTCTTTGTTACAAAAATGCGTAATTGCGCTATAATCAATTGTAAAAAATAGTCGAAAGTGGTATACCTAATAAAGATGCTTCGTTTGTGTTATTCCACTTCGTGCACATGGGTGAATAAAGTCCGCTGATTAGTGTCCCATGATCACCCAATCATAAATCACCTAGGTGAATAGATTCTACTCGATTTTATTTACTTTTTATGTATATTTTATTCACCTACAAATTCAACACCCACAAATTAATTGAAGTGCTGCCAAATAAAAAGTCAGTGATTGTATAGATCGTTTAACGCTGCTATAAGGAACAATTTAATAATCATCTGTCACCTTCTTTCCATAGAAAAAAGTCTTGGACAAAAACCGGTACAATCGTAACTTTTATTAAATATGCTTTTATGAAAGTACATGTATGTATGAGTGTATATTCTTACGTAGGCTAATTCAGTTTGTTGTTGTATTTTTGACGTTGCTAGGCAACAAGTATGCGGATCCACGCCGATCCCGTAAAATCATAAATAAATAGCGCTAACGTGTGTCTGCTCAAATGACAGTCACTTAAGATGACAACAAAAATGTTGAAACTGCACTGGAGCTATTAAAACCGAAGCTAGTACATCCATCGTCGAACATAACCAAGACTATTTTCCAAATCAATTTAACAATTAGAAAAGGAAGACTACAAAGAGAAAGATTTTGAATAAAACATTAAAGAAGGAATAAAAATTTCTATCTATCTATCTATCTAAAGAAACAACTGCCTATGAATGTGAATATTATGCCGAATATCTCGGCCATATCATGCGAAGTCCTAAATATGAGCTACTACAGCTAATCATCCAAGGAAAGATTCAAGGCAAAAGAAGTGTGGGAAGACGAAGGATATCGTGGCTGAAAAACCTACGCCAATGGTT
Organism: Sesia apiformis; assembly: GCA_914767545.1. Taxonomy (NCBI): domain Eukaryota; kingdom Metazoa; phylum Arthropoda; class Insecta; order Lepidoptera; family Sesiidae; genus Sesia; species Sesia apiformis. Next base: position 11,749,358 of record OU611953.1, read on the forward strand.
CAACACCAGCACTCGATCACTATTCAGATCTGCTGTATCGAAGGTTAAAATCGCTATAATGATTGCCAAACTGCGCGAGCGGACGGCACCATAAGAAGAAGATGAATGTGAAGGAGTGTTTGTATAATAGATAGTCGTTGAATACTACTAATGCTTCCGAAGAAAGTGATGATGATATTTAATTAACATAATACAGAAAATAAATAATTACAAATATCTCATAAAATCAGCGACATACACGCCTGATAATAATAATTTATTGTCCTAGGAATAAAAACCAACAAATTAAAAACCAATTTTACGATGAGCAAATGATTTAATACAGTAGGTACTTTTTATGTTTATAATTATTATTGTAAAAAACGCAGCGAGTTGGCGAGTGGTATTTCTGGTATCAAGGTACCTAATTTAATGCAATAAATAAATGGCAGATACGATCAAATGATATAGGGTAGCAACTATTTTTGCAATTTCCAAAATAATTTATTTAAATAATCAGCGATATCGGAACTTGAATCTTTTTTTCCCGAGTTGTATCCTCTAAGACTTTCACACATATAATTCCTAACGACGACCAAATCATATACCTAAATAGCCACCAGCTCCCTAACTACAATGGTTGAACCCAGTAGACACAGCCAAACATTGTCGCAAACGTAAACTGAGTCAAAAGAAGCTCATGGTGACTGTATGGTGGTCCTGTGCCGGTATTATCCAGTACAGCTTCATTAGCTCTGGTACAACAATTAATGCAGATGTGTACTATGAAGAACTGTAAACGATAATGGACAAGCTCGCTATTAAACAACCGAGTCTGGTCAATCGCTCTAGTCCACGACCGACAGTCTCAAAGTTACAGAAGCTTCGACTGGAAATTCCGTCACCTACCGTGCTCGCCAGACCTTGCCGCTACTGATTTCCATTTTTCTCGAAATTTGGATCCGATGAAGCAGTAAAAAACGACTTCAGAGAATTCACCTATTCCCGTCCCCAGGAGTTCTATAGCAGAACCATCAATCAATTTCCATTAAAGTAGCAAAAGTGCATTGATAATAATATTAACAATGGACAACACTGCTGTTAATTAAATATATAATTTCATGCAAAAAATATTATTTGAATTTTTCCATATAAAACCATTCATATAAAAAAAGCCAAAAAAATCCATATAATTTCATAGGTAAGGATCTAATATACAAAAAGTATATAAAATCGAGTAGACTTTATTCACACGGGCGATTTATCATTGGGTGATCATGGGACACTGATCCGTGGACTTCATTCACCCAGGTGCACAAAGTGGAATAACTCGTTTCGTTTCATCGGTGAGTGGTTTTCCATGATTAAAATTTACTTGTGACGAGATACACTTGTTTTCCACAAAATTTTGGAGGTATAGTTTGGCAATATATACTTATAACCATTTTGGTTTTGGAAGAGAATGCCTCCAGGCATTAAGTTCGCCTTTTGTACGACTGAGTGCAATAAAGATTTTTAAATAAATAAAATTTTACGAACTTGCTTTGTTTTGCTTATGTATATGGTTGAGATACATCACTATGGTCACTAACTAGCTTCTTGACCTGAACTGACTTTAATACCTGTTTAATAGATAAATGTGTGTAAAACGCGAACGTTATTATTGTAAATTATTTACTGGGAGCAATTTCCGGGCTGTATCTCACTGAATTAATGTAATCAAATTCTACATATCTGTACAATATATTTTTGCATTTGTATCGTTATACTGATCTACTAACGCGTGTGTTTCGCTCTCTGCGGCCGCGGTGGTGGCACTAACAGTGGTTAGACGAGAACTCCCCCCTGCCCCCTTACAGCACATTGCTCGCTCGCGCCATTCAAAAGAGTGTAAGGTTCCTTAACATGTCTGCCTGTTGTCTTTTGTGCTGCATTGTGTATGCGCCTGAATTCAATGTCTTTCGGAATGTTCTTTCGATAAGTTTTAGTAATATTTGTTGTATTTTTTCTATTTGTAACCATATTTGTGACGTAATCCTAGCAAAGGGGCGATATGGTCTTATTGATTTTGGTTAAGATTTTCTAATTTAAACACGTAAAAAGGGACGAGTGTCATCAACAGAAACGGTAAGGCAACATAATGGGTACCTAAATCATTTTATTTTCTGAAAAATCATTTAGCCATTTCATTTTCACGGCGACATTAATGGACATTTTTTTTATATTAATGGAGGCAGATGGCCAAGTGGCCCACGATGGTAAGTGACGACCGCCGCCCATTAACACCTGCAACACCAGGGTGCGATGCGACTAGCAGCGCGCCTTGCAAAATCCTATTCACAGCTTTCTTGAAGAACCCCATGTCGTAGCATAAGGGGAAGACCTCACGAGACAGTTCGTTCCACAGCCTACGGGTTTTCGGCAAAAAGCGATTTTAGACCGTACAGTGCGCGACACCTCTATAACAAGTAAATGCTGATGCACCGCACCGCACTTCTGTGACGGGCGGTGCGGTTGTAGAAACCCGAGGTGGGAATCATACCGAACGATTATTTGAAGTATTCCCCATTATACAGGCGGTAGAACACGCAGAGTAACGCAGAGTTTATGTCTACGGGCGCTGAATGGTTGCAAACCGCTCTCTCGCAGGAATAGGATCGTCGACAATTCGAACAGCGCGTTGTTGGATGGAGTCAAGTGGATCCAACTGATACTTCGGTGCACCGACCCAGAGATGTGAGCAGTACTCCATGTGGGGTCGGATCTGAGCTTTGTAGAGCGTCAGACGTTGCCCCGAGGTGAAGTACCGCTTTGCTCTGTTCAGCACACCGAACTTTTTGGAGGCCATTTTGGCCTCGTTTTCCACATAACTCCTAAATTGACAATATTCTGACATAGAGCTTTCACACCGCGTGATTGGCGGCGGAGTAGCACCTCCATCGTCCAGGGTCGAGCTTGAGGCAAAAAGATAGCCTAGAAGGTCGGTCTTCTATTTCGCCTTGTGGGCCAGTGAACCATCGGACTTTTGCAGCGATGCCCTGCAACACCATCGGCAATGAAGTCGGCGCAAGCATCTAGATTATCTGACTCTAAGGATAGGAAGCGTACAATTCACGCAGCCCATCCCAATCTGCTGACCCGTAGTGCCAGACTGCGCTTTCCTTGTGAACGGACCTGCGCAGATTTCTCAGCTGACACAGCAGTTCAAACAATACAGTGGTCGGATGAACCTAACGGAGTATCAACAAAAACACTAGTTGTCCGGCCGCGTCGTCAGCAGGAGGTCTAGCAAGGAGGAAATATGGCCCTCGATGTCCTGTAGTTGAGGACACCAGTTGCGAAAACCCGTAAGCCAAGGCAAAGCTATAGGTAGCTCTCTCTCCCCGCGCGGTCAATAGTTCAGGATCGTCAATAATCAACCACTCTTTTTGGTGAGCGTTGAAATCGCCGAGGACTATCACCTCCGCTTACGGAAACTGTTCGAGCACGCTGTCAGTCGTCATTTGCAAACGCTGAAAGTACAATAAAAGTATATTCCCATTATTACACTATATTAAACTATAGAACGTTATTGTATGTCCATCAAAAATATTCAATTTGCTTTTAAATACTTGCTGGTCAGGACAAAATCATTGAAATGGTAAAATTATTCTAAATTGAGTTCCTGAATATTTGGAATGAATCATTTGTATTTTTTATGTTTGAAATAAGAAATAAATGTAGAATATCGAAAGAATCGTCCGAAAACTAATTAATTATAATTGATTTGACTAATGTCCATGTGTCATTGAACTCATTTTGCATGAATTAATACTGATTGTTGAATGGTAATTTCTGTTACTGTGTCTGTAATGTGTATAGTGTTAATAAATAATTTACCACAAAGTGTTTACGTATAGATATGAAATTTGAAATTATATCTAAGATGACTGGGAAAGTGCCTATACCTATATATACCATATATAAGGCTTTCTACGTATTTATATTTGCACTTCAATACGTCTTTGCTACCTATCTCTGCTAGCGATTTGTAAGATATTTAGGTAGGTACTGTTCTCCGACCTCTTATGAATTTATAAAGAAGTAAACGTACCGACGCAATAAACAAGTAATGTTGCCTGGAAGTAGGTTTTCTAGAAAACATCGCTTTAGCGATAAACTACCTTTTATATATATATTTACTCACTATATCCTTTGATGTACATTAAAATGTATTACCTTACGTATGTAACCATATGTATATTATGTATAAAAACCAGGCTTTTCTTTTTGTAAACCAGTGAAATTATACGATTTCACAGGTTTTAATATTAAAAGTAAAGACACCTTAAAAATAGTTTGAAAATGTGTTGTTAGTATAGAAAACTACCGAATGAGTATGCAGTAATAGGTACTGATGTGCCGAGAAAAATAAAGGTGGGAGGTCTAAAGATGTAATATTAGCTATAAACTACTCAATGACGCAATGTAGGCAGTCTGTGAATGTAATTTCAATCTGTACAGTGTATATTTTTCTGTGTTAGCATGATTTCCTTCTATATTTGAAGATTTATTCTGTTAAAAACAGCTTCTAACTGCTGCTATTGTAATTTCCTCGCTTATTGGCATGAGGCGTTTTAATGAGGGCTACCATTTTACCAGATGGCGCTACCGGAAAGTACGGTAGGTATCAAAAGTTGACGTTATTCTGTAATTACCGGCTGTATAATTTGAGTTTATTGTTTATTTTGCGTAATATGAAGGAAAATGCCGCAATGTTTGACGTGCATGACAATTTCTTTATATCTCAGGTATCTCACTTCTCGGTAGCGCGCTTTGATAACAATTTTTTTTCATGGTAACCCCCATTATACACAAAAGTGTTACTTGTAAAATATTTTAATACTGTTCTAGAGGTTTGTATATATTTCTGTTGTAGTATGATATTACATTATTTGGGTTTTTACAGCAAATATCAAGCACGACGTCGCTTCCACAATCGTCTCCCAGAGAGAAGAAGGATATCACGTCTGCTATCCTTTCTAAATCAAATATGGCGAGGTTCGTTATTAGATATTCAAATTCGTTTAAAAATACTGCATCATCTGCTGGTTTACTATTTTTCAGAATAACTTTATATTTAGAACAAAGCATTCAGTAAAAATAAAGATCATTATTTCGTTGTATGTTTTTATTTCTTGTTAAAATAATAGCAGAATGTTGAATCGTAGTTCTAAACGATATAGAAATACATATAATAATTCAGTAAGTAATTAAGTATATTTTTCTTTTCAACATTAATCTTGAGATAGGCTATATTTGAAAGACATTAACAGCGGTGTCGTTAGTCTGTGCATTTTAATTGGATACGTTTCGAAAAATATATTCATTTTGGGTTCGGTGGGTATCTGTTAGCAGGGATGTGTTGAATAAATGTGTAGGCCTTATTTAAAAAATAAGGGAAGAATCTTATTATAAAGAATATTTTCTTTTGTGACGTATTTTGTCACGTCCTAACTATAAGAACTTGAAAAATGTCATACTTTACCCCAAGTTCCCGTTCTTTCTCATTCTGATACCCACCAGAATGGGATGAAAAAAAACTTCTCGTTCCCTTATTTATTTCGCTATTCCCTATTACGCGACCTTTCCAAAATTTCCAAAGATAAGTACGGCGTATCCGAGTGTGTAGCTACATTCGTTATTCTTCATCGGTATTGGCATGTATCGCAGATGTCCTTGCGCCATTGTATTCACTTATCATCAGGTGAAATGCCACCGGCTATATATTAAAAACACCTCAGACTTATGTTCGACATTAAGCGTTGTTTTTTTTAATTTATTATGATTTATGACTGCACGGTCATAGTTTACTCTACATAATGTATTATACATACTTAGGTATGAGGTTATTCCACACAACGCGTGGTAAGATACGAAAAAACAAATTACACGAAAAGCAGCCTCATAATAATCCTTATCCTTACTAATACTATAAATGCAAAAAGCAGGTTTGTTTGCTGCCATTAACCCTGATAACAATATAAATTGTTACCTAAGTTCGTGGGACGGATTACCACACCTCTTAATCGAAATTCTATACTAGTGAAACGGCGGGCAATAGCTAGTAATTCATCATTTATATTCAAACACAACGCGCAGTCGAACGGCATCGCTATAAATTGAGTCTTAAAATCCGAGTTATTGTTTAATATCAACATATCTATAGCATATTTTTTTATATAAAAATATGAATTTTTATATACTGTAAGGAATATGCAGCTTTTTGAAGAAATCGGTATAATGACTAAAAAAGACTGACAGAAAGTAGCAAGCAATCAATAGAAAAACAATTTATATAAAAAGAACACTGCTTCAAAGAGGTATAATATGATGACCAGCATCAGTTGCCGTTAATATCAAAAAAGCAAAATCTCTAAACACATCCAGAAAAGCATTGATAAATCAATATTGAAGGATTCTTCCGCATTATCCTAATAAGCAATCATGTCAATTTACAATGTCATTTTACAACGATCAACTTACTACTTATAAAAATATTAGTTTATTTTCTAGCACTCAATAAGCTCAAAAAAAAATAAGCATGTTTTTTAAGGGTTACCTTAAAAAACTTGCTTATTTTTTTTATATGGTATATTCATTTAAAATTTTGTCTTCTAAGTGAATTGTTAATTCTATGGGGAAATTCTTATATCACTATTATTGTTTGTAGAGCGTTAAAAGAATCGGGTTACGAATCGGATTCGACGCTCATATTCCGACGCCGCGAAGACGCAGAGGCTCCACTGTCCCCAGCGGAACGACGCGCCGCATATAAAGATCTGCAAGCAGGTGGCGAACCTCCGCTCAGAGGGTTCCGCTCACCTGCACCACCTAGGCAAGGTATGTAAGCTTTATAGCATGTAAAAATTTGTTAGGATCTGTTCTGTTAATGTCAAATAAAAAAAAATAAAAAATCAGCAATAAACAAAAATAGGCGCTCTTTTTATTTGTAAAAAATATGAAGGTTATCTCACAATGCCATTTTATTTTCAATGTTTTGAGTATAATAATTTCTACTTTACTGTAAATGTAATTATTTCAAACAAAGTTTTCAATTGTGTGAATGTTTGCTTATTAAAATCCTAAAATATAGTTACATTTTATTAACTTTTTATAGGAGAAATAGGCAATATTAAGCGCATAATGACATAACAAACGCAATGCATGGTTTTGCGATTTAACTCTAATGGTGTCGGTATCGAATAACTTATTGGGAATTATAGACCTTAAACGGCAATATTGACCTAGACCTTGATCCACAAGATTACTTTGCATAAAAATAATGAAGCCGTATAATGCAATCGGTTAGTATAAAAATAATGCACAAAATCGGTTAGTACCATGACTGTTAAACTTGGTCAAGGTCATTGCATCCTATGTGTCGCGGACATGATTTACCATATGTGTTCCATTGTTAAACATATTCGCTCAAGGTCACATAATGACTACACTATTACGATGCTCTCTAACCGAGCACAGTTGACAACACAAAACACGGGAGGTAAGTCGATGTTATTAAACTCTTTCTCTGCATGTCACGCCATACTATACTCTTAATAACAAGGTGCTGGGACTTCGATTGGCTGCGTAATGCCTGTAATGAGGTAAATCAATTTTAAATTGCATGTACACTAGTAGACTCCAAAATTAAACGAACACATTGACCACAATGATCAAACCGCCAATACACTTACCTACATTAATGTTTAGCACTTAGTTAGAAACTGCAAGATATGCTTTTAAAAATCACAGAAATGTTGAAGAAGCACAAGAAACACATTTTTCTCACGTCTAACGAGCACATTTGAAGAATGTGGTACTGAACGACGATTGGTGTTCCACAGACGAATCGGAAATCGAATATATTCCGATCTCCTCGACACTTACGAAGATAAGAATTCATAAGAAAACCCCACAACACCACGAAGTTATCTGCTACCCTATAACCAGCATCGAAACGGTTGCATCGTCAGGATTTAAGAAACAGTCACCGTCTTTCATAAGTGTTGACATTCCTGGCACAGTTATAGATTATCCACCAGCTCCACCGCGAAGAGTGTCTTCAAAGAATAGTAGAACGCTTAAGCTGGTTACATCTAGTAGACCTACATCAACTTCGCCGAAACGTATTGCAACAACACAAACACAGTCTAATGTAGACTTCCTTAAAAACAAAATAAGTCATAAGTTATCAAGACAAAATACTCATATAATAACTAAAAGAGGATCTGTACCAGATACAAAGAATTTCACAGACAGTAAGTCAAGAAGTCGGGTAATGTCAACGTCGGCGCCACCAGCAGTCAACAGGAAAAATATTTTAGCGTCTCCATCAAAAACATCGCTTAAAAGAGTTCCTAGTGATAGTAAGTCACTAGGTACTAGCAGTTTTGGATCGCCTCGAAGAACTTTATTACCTACTGAATACGCAAATTCTTTACATAGCAAATATGGTGAAACTAAGGCGTCAGTTGTAATAGAAGGAGGAGCAGGAAGAAGAACGCCTATATCCAATATATTAGAGAAAATGACAACGCTGGATAAATTATGGAGCTCGGAAAAACGAAATGAACGTATAGATTTAACAAAAGTAAAACCAAAGTATTTAACGAGGTCTACCAGCACTACAACACCGAAAATTGCCACTATGAAATCCTCTGTTACGTCTAATGTGAAAACTACTGTACCAGGTGTTGCCCATAGAGGTAGAGATATGATTCGTACAGCTGAGAAAGTACAAAAACTAAAAATCTCAGGTCAACACACTAAATCTAATCCTTGCTTAGCAACTAGAAACGATCCCAAATCATTAAAGTCAAGTAATAATCAAATAATATTAGGTTTACACTCTAAATCATCTTCGAATATTGCATCAACTTCAAAAAAACAAAATCAAATAAAAACTGCAGTTGTAACGAATTTAAAAAAGAAAAAGTCACTCGAAAGTGTTACTATTAGACCTCGCAGTGTTCCTTGTCACGAGTCCTGTAGTAGTAAAAAGACAAAAGACACGAACAGAAATCATAAAAAGGTTCCTAAAACTAAACCTAATAAGAAGACTTTAACAAGAACTTCCAATGCTTCTGAGTCCGGCAGCCAGTTTGGCGATACTTCAAATGAAGCATCAAATTTTGGTTCTTTTGAAGATTTGGTTAGAAGACCTATTAGTTCGAAAGAAATTAAAGAAACCCGTGATGCTGTCGTATCAGATTCATTTTTTCAACATCTTTTTCTTGGAGATTCTCATTTATCAACTGTAGCCTATCCTATCCTAGCACCCAATACGACGGTTCTACAAAAAGCAAAAATGTTTCAGTCTTTTCAACAAGATAATATTGTACCAAAATCATTGAACACTTACTTAATTCATCGAAAACCAGTTACTTTGTCTCGTTTTAAAATGTGGGATAGATATCCAAGTCCTTTACGATTACAAAGTCCTCGATCAGTATCATGGCCTGGCAGGATCCACAGCGGAATCCGGAAATTTGACAGTTTATCAAAATGTGATGAATTTGGATCGACATCATCCTTAGCTACAGTTCGTAGTAGAAGCGAACCTCCAATTAACAAATTATATTTCTCGCAGACTTCCCGACCAATATCCCCAACAATAATATTTCACAAGAAAGAAAAGAAAGTACATACGTCACCTACTAGAAGCTCCTTCTCACCATCAAGAATTGTTTTTTCACAAACGTCTAGACCGGTTTCTCCTAAAATAGTGCATAAAAAAGTTATGAAACATATACCAGAAATTAGGGAACCGTCGGTATCTCCTTCGAGAATAGTATTTACAGAAACTGTTCGACCTATTTCTCCAACAGTTATAAAACGACCCATTCCGAACTTAGATGCCATTCAGAAGGAATTAAAGACGGAGGAGGAAAAATATCCATCTACTATGTATTTTTCCCAAACATCCAGACCAGTATCTCCAAAAGTGACAAAGAATTATGTATCAACAATTAGCCTTAGTAGAAGTCAATCGACTTCACCCGTTTCTGTAAGATCCCCATCTTACCGACGTATACATAGCGCTCGATTACAAAGTGGTAAACAATTTGGAGAAACATTGCCAAAGAAAATCTTACGGACACGAAGTGCAAGTGATGCCGAAAAACAAAATTTTCAGGAAAAAGATTTATTATTAAAAACAAGAAGTGAATCAAATTTACATGTTAACGATCCAGATTATAATGAATACGTTCGTGATATGCAAAATACAAAGACGAGGTCTGACAGATTTAGAGAGCTCAACAGATACTATACTTATTTAGAAAGAGTTGGCGAATTAGAAAAAGCTACTTCGCATTCTAACTTACATCATAGACGTAAAGATGAAGAAATTATCGATTTTGATCGTTGGAAGAAAATAAGGTCCATAGAAAGGGCTGAAGAAGAACTTAATGATTTGTACCATAAATTAAAAATGGCTCAAAGTGAGAAAGATGTCCTTTTTTATCCAAAGGACTCGAAAGATTTTCGATGGAATTATGACAGAGACAGAGGCCTGAAAATCAAGGAAAGATCAGTAGAAGATCTTAAAGAACATTTCCAGCAAATATCTTATTGTGATTCAATGGATGTAGATGAATTATCTTTGAAAGATACTTATAAACCATTGTGGAGAGGTACCAGTGTTGCAGAAACAGCATTCAACATCAACACGAAAAACGATAATGAAAAAAATGAATGGCGTGCCAGTGTGAAACCTACTGTAACATTACAACAAGATTCTTCGCTAAGTGAACTTCGCAAAAAGATTGGTATTGGTAATCGTTTGTGGAGTAGTTTATCTATGGAACAAGTCAATGCACTAAAAAGTCAACTTAACGCTATTTATAGTAAAGAATTGGAATCAAAATTAAATAAAGAATGCGAAAAGTATGCTATCGATATCAAAGACACTAAAAGTACGGAAAAACCTTCCTTACACGTTAGAAGTAATTCTTTAATTTCTTCTAGCCGAAGCCCTATATTACAAAAAGAATTAAGTAAGTCAGAATCCATAGCAGCAATTTCTTGTCCGATAACGTCAGTAAAAGAGTTGAAAAATAATGTAAATAAAATTCAAATGTCTCTTAGTGAAAACGAAAAGCGAAAAATATCCCAAACTCTTAGCAAGGAACTATTAGACAGAATAAACAAATTCGATAACACTGTACCAGTTAAACAAGAAATTGAAAATAGTAAAATCAAAGAGTATAATATAAAAGAAAAAGAAAGCTTGCCGCTTCCATCTGTTTCTTCAAATGAAAATATTACTCAAAATATAAGCACTGAAATTTTATTGGATGAAAAGAAAAGACACGTTGTGTATCCGATAGACAAATCTGAAATAATGAATCAATCATCAGCTAGTGAAACAGAAACGGCAAGTTCCGATATCTCTAATAAAACTGTTATTTACAAAGGACCTAAAAAAGAAGTTAAAAAAAAAGTTGAATATTTCGAATCTGTCAGTAATACAACAGAACCTATGAAGACGGTTTACCATGCAAGAGAAAGTTCAGATGAAAAGCAAGACCGTCAGCTCAACTCAACGACACTCAATAAAAGAAAGCTTGAGTATCAGAAAAATAGCATAATTCAGTCACAGTCGTGCACAAATTTTAAAGAACTTTTTGGCGAAAGTGAGAAAAATAAATTTTTGTCACTTCCACCAAAACCTGAACTGTATTCAAATATTACATTACAATCGAGATCGCCCTCGCCTCGCTCGGAAGTATATGGTACAGGCATACGAACGCCAGACACGCTACGGTATTCTAGCGACGAGACAATATGGCGCAGTCGAAGCCCGTCCCCCGACCCAGAGCGCTACTGGCGAGCTTACCTTAACCTGGCTCGGGCGGGAGAAGTGCGCCGCCTAGCGCGACGATTCGATTCACCCTCTGCAGCCGGCGCAGTGCTACGTCGACATCGTAGCGATCCTGAAATTGCGCGCAATGTTTTACAAAATAATTGGTCTTCAGTCGAAAAATTTTCTTCACATGGAGACAAAACAAGGAAATTAACAGTAGCCCGCGTGCCTCTCCGTCCTACAAATCGTTATATGCCTCATATTGACGTTATATCCAAATTAGCTGCTTTGCGAAGACGCACCGCACCACGTTCTAGATCCGCAGAAGACACATTAGAATGTCGTGCTGGGGAAGTATGTCGGATTCGGCGCAGGTTCGAGGCAATGTCGCTTCTCGGTCAGATATACACATCGGCCCCTGATGTAAGTGAACTACGCGATATCGCCCCGTACCTAGCTGGAGAATGGATTGCACATCGTTATCCTAAACGTAGCGATAATAACAGATCCGCCCAAGATCCCGCTAGCTTAGTTCGTGGTCGTACCTCGCCAGTTAAGAAAGAAACCAAACAAACAGTGGCAAAAGAGCCAGTGAAGTTGAGTTCTATTTTAAAGAGCGATGCATTTGCACAACAAGAGTTTGATCCTTCAGTGCACCGGCCGGCCAGCCGCTATGAGCCGCCGCGAGCTCCTCCTCGGCCACCGCCCGCTGCGTGGCCCTACCGCCTCGCGCCCTACGTCACACCATCCCGGCATACGGTTACATTCCAAGGTTACTACTATTTACTTTTAGTAAATTCTTCCGCATTTCCGTTTCATGTATGTTTAATTTTGGAGCAACTTGTACAGCACTCTTCTCGTTAAAGATTTATTGATGCTCGTTATATTTTGTGCTAGTTCTTGTGCTCTTGTTTTCTTGTTCTTGTTTATGTTTGCGTAATTCTCTAACTATATCGTTGATGTTCTCTCTCTTCAAATTAATCTTTATTATTTTCCAATTTGTACATTATTGCAATAAAAAACGATGTCAATATTTCTTTTAACGAAAAGATCCGTTCAAGATTTGTTTTTATTTTATTTGAACCCTCATCCCCATGTTTTGTTATACCCTGGTAGAGAACGACTCAGCACCGGAACCGCCACGCAGAGCACCATACGGGAGCTATTCAGATACAGGCAAGTACCGACAATTAAAATACATAAATGTTTACTTTTTAAACCCGCCATTTATTAAATAATAAACAAGTCATAAATTAAATATAAGGTTATCTCATTACTGACTAAATAATAATTAATAAAGTTATTAATTAACTGACTAAATTGTTACATGTGTCTAGAGATACACTCTAGAGATTTACAATTATTAGATCCACTTTCCTTCCGAATGCGATCAAACAGCTCGAGAGAGTCAACGCGCAATTGCAATAACACCTCTATAAGTTGTGCGAATAAAAAAGAAACAATAGCCTTTGTTCAAAACAATTGGCGCCTTAACTTATTCCTCTGACCGCCGCCGTCAACATGCGTGGTCTTGGGCCGGATCAGATTTTTTTCAAAATATACATTAATCATAAATGACATTCTTTAACGGTAGAGATAAAGTAATATAATAACAATTAAAACGTCATTTATGATCTTATCGCTAAATAGACAACTCTCGTTATAAATAGTTATTGATTCGATACAATAGCAAAAAGTTCATTCATATCTGATTGTGGTTATGTCTACTCCGTGCCCGAGATTTACGTCACTCAGTTGGATTGTGTTTCCAAACCTGGTTCGCCAAAACTTGTCTGTTCAGTTTTTTGAGTGTAAATAGTTTGTGCGGCCTTCTGTTCACGTGCGGTGTGTTTTATGTGAGCCAATAAATGTTTTAGAAGTCATTATATGAAAAGATAAAATTGTGTATTCTAGCAAACATCGATAACAGATACGTATCGTGCATTGTTCACTGATAAAAGTTCTTATCTATGTTATCGTGGCTTCAGTTTAACGCAATATCTATAGTGCAAAGTATTAAATAAGTTTATTGAAACAGAATTATTTAGTGTTAAAATGAACGGGTATCGGACAAGTGACGTTGTAAATCATAGAACTACTACCGCGGAAGGTGTGAGTGACATACATTATGAAGATGACGGATTCTTTAGTGACGTTCCCGTATCCGGTTCTTTATCTAAATCGTTACTTGCATTAAATAAATATGTGAAAAAGAATCTATACTATGATGAAAATGGAGACGAAAAAGATAATGCTTACTTTTCAAAGGAAAGCAGCCCGAAAGATTGTATTTCTAAATGTGACTCGGAAAGTTTAAAAAGCAATGAATCCTTCGAACAGGTGAAAAAATTGGTTACGAAAAGTAACGAAATTAAGTCGGCTGTACATGAAAAAAGTACCGATGATACAAGAAATGAGACTGAAACAGAAATACCGAGTGTTTCTAAACAAACCGATGATTACAAATCCATGCAGTTAATTAAAGAACCAAATGTCACTCTAAATACTTTAACTCAAAACCTTGAAAACCAGACTCAGTGTAAATCAACTCATCTTCCGACCTCTATTGTTAATTCAGTAAATAACCAAAATAAAGCGTATATAAATAATTACAAACACGACAATGATAATAACGGAGAAAACTTTGTTTCGACTTCTACCGTTAATTTGGTAAATAATAATCACACATATGACAGGCGTAATACTGAAGAAAATCGATTGGTCATGCGAGAAAAATCTGGTGAAATAAAAAAGCAGGAAAACCGTCACACGGTTCATGATCCCAGTGATTGGGTCAACAGAACAACCATATATCCGGACGTATATGCTCCCCTACCGTACAGTAAGTTTTCTCATTGTTCACTACTCCCAATTGCGAACAATATGTTATGCTTTAAAATTGATATTGAACATGATTCATTGTATAGCTAGCGAGATACCCATCAGGGATAATAACAACAAATATACCACCCAAATAGTCTATGACTAATAGAATTATAGTTGTAAATATCATTAAAATTCCATTATGGCCATTGTGGTACTTTTAGCTAAAACGTCTTAGAAAAATATTCGATACAACAAATAGTTTTAACTCCGTGAAAGTATCGAATGTAAACAAACACGATAAATAGTGTGGATCTAGCGTCGATGAATACGCCAGCATGCAAAAGTGATCAGGGTTTTGGCGGGAGAGGTAGACGCAGCGGTAGGCGAGTCAAAGAAATTCGAATTACTGATGACAATGATTACAGACGTCGCGGCACCGTTGGCAGTACAACTGGTTGACGAGACGTAGTTGAGTTAAAGAATATTGTTTATTTGTGCGCGAAACGTAGTGTAGTGAGTGTTGACAGATGGGAATACTGAAGCAAATAAAAAAGATGACCACATACGGTTTGTTTGGTTTAACATACGGTTTAATATTCTGCAATGTTTATTTTTTGTTTTCTTAATAAGTGCTAAAAATTTGATTTTATTTGCCCACTATTTTACTATTTTTTTTATTTATTTCATATTAATTTTATGTAAAACATGTATTCATACTTTCAAAAATGTTGGTCTCGGCTCTGCCCGGATTGACCGGGTTAAACACACAGTATGTACTATATAATTATAAGGCAATATCGTAATTCCTCGCATAACCAAGCTTATGCCGAATTTGGTAGCGATTTGTCGATTTGTTGCAGAGTTGGGTAACAAACAAACAAATCAATTCACATAGGTTACTATTAATATTAATTTACAAATAAACAGATGTGTAACTAGCAGATTATCAAAATGTACTTTTCCAATTTTTACAATCTAAAATGGAACCATATAATCTTAGCAAACAAAAAAATATGGAATTTTGGAAAAAACATTTTCGTAGTGTTCGTAGTGGAATTGTTAGAAACTAACAAAGTTTGCTTTTTATTATATTATTTGTTTAGATTAACAGCAGATTTAGTAGATCGTTGCCTTCATTAGTTACGCTGCGCTTGAGTGCGGATTATGAAATACACGAACAAGAGGTCGTTCTGTAATCAGTAATCCAATATCTATCTTACTAAATGTGTTTCTCAATTGTTTGAATAGATATAAATTTTGTAATTTAATTCTGATACTTGATATGGGGTTCGTTATTCAATACAACCGTGAAATTCAATACAGTGATATTTCAACAAGGTGTCTGTGATATTTACATGAAGTAATAATTCCGAAACGAAATTCGTATAATAGAGATTAGTTGAAATAAAATTATTTTGAAAACTGAAATATTTTCTTTTACCTTGGGGTGAGTGAGGTGGTATTATTTTAAATCCGTTCGATATCACACGGCCCGTCTGTTCCCGCAGGTGTCATAAACGGCGGCTAAGGGATAACAAACCTCAAGCTCTGAGGAACTACACCCCTCTAAAAAAGTGGACTCGCCAACCCGCTTGACCAGTGTGCGTTTTTAGGCCATACATCCCTCAAGACAAATCGCACAAGACAATGTGCATGGGCAGTCCCATGTCCAGCAATTGACAAAAAAAAACTAATTACGGTTGTGGTATCTTCTTTTAGCGTAAATATTAAAACGTTTAAAATCCTAAGTTTCTCACCATGCTATAATCAATCTAGTCTGATAGTCACAATTAAACTGAAGTCCAACTATAATTAATCCGATTAGTTGAGTTTTAAACTAATTAAAAGTGGAAAGATTGTCGTTTGCAACTATAGAGGAAGCAATAAATATAAACATACTGCAATCGAAAATGAATTCCCAAATTATTTCTCAGTTAGGTATTACCTTGTTGTATTTGTCTCTTTAATTTTGTTTTAACTTTTTGCAAGTCATGAATAATGAATGATATTGTTATCGCGAACGTTTTGTGATTCCTATCGACAAAAAATATCCATTTCTACGTAAAAGATAAACAGCACGCCTTCAATAGTTATGGAGAAATTGGAAACCTATTACCGAAGTGTTTTATTAACTTTCATTCTTTTTAAATTTATGAGATACAATTAAGTTGTCATATTCAATTAACAGACAAATTCCATTGTTTTGTATTATATATTATTAATGAACACTATTTAGTTATTTGCCCTTAATTCGTTTTTAATGATTACAAATTATAGCCGTATAAATCAAACTAATTTTCTTCCGTTTTGATCTTAATCGTCATCATTACATGAGAATGACGTTTATTTTATTTTCAAACTCCAGCAGCTGGGAAAGTAATCTCTCTCATTTCTTTAATTTATTTTGTAACCTCTAGGTGAATTACGTGACAAAGCAATTGAAAGTTGGAAGTCATTTTATTGTATATTTAGTGTATTTTCACTTATTGCAAATTAATTTATTGTTATTTATTCCATTATCTATAAATTATTAAATTATTTGTTGTGAATTATTAACGTTAGCGAGGAACCCTCTAAATTTAGCCTGTACGAGTACATTACTTCTTCCTATCTACTTTTACTTCAGTATTTATTCTGTCAAGTCAAACGGAAATAGCGCATTCATAAATTGCCTGGTAAACTGCAAAATATTAAGCAAATGGCATTCCTCTGTATGTATGTATAAACAGAATGTAAGAGAGGTAAAAGTCAACACGTAGGCAAAGGTTTGCGATGACATAAAGCAAAATTCCTGCAGCGATTGTGGTTTTATCTTTAAAATGACCGCGTCGCTAGCACGTGCTTCGAATGAGTGTCTTGTGAAAGTGGGAGTTACGTATTCCAAAGGGCTTTCGTTTTAAAGACATACGAGGCCGTTATGACCCTATACGTCAATTGATGTAAACTAAACGTGTTAAGTTAAATATGTAAATTGACTAAGCGTTTAGTTCGACTACTTTTTACTGCTACATACAACAAAAATTATAAAACCAAAGTCATGAATGCATCGTTATGTAAACCAAAATACATCATTAAAATAACTTCCGTTGAATGCAGGTTCACTGTACAGTCGGTAAAATGCCAATGTTTCTAAAACTATTCGATTCTAGCCTTTGTCACTAGAGCATTAAAGTGATCATGTGTACATATTGACCTATTCTGACTGTACACTAAAGCAGCTAAACATTTATGTTACTCATAATTTCCCATAATTTTATGTACAAATGCCTTTCCACTGCTATTGCTTCCGATGTAAATTTATTATCGTTGTAACAAACCGGTTACGCTAGTTGTGTAACCCTACTCGTATGTCATGATGATAGCCACACAAAATTTGTCTTATTACAGCATCGATGAATGCCATAACGTTTCCGTAATAACTTTCGCTTTGGAACTAAAAATATCATATGTTTCAAATGTCTAATGTAAACGTAATTAAAAGTTAACTTCGCGTGAAAGTTTGAAAGTAACTAGAGTAATTTGTGCGTTACGTGTTGCGAAAAACGCGCCAAAATTGTCTATAGGTACGTTTAGAAATAATTGCAACAGTTTGATGTAATTACTGTCATTATGTTGTGCTACCGGATGGCTTAAACTTCTTTGCATTATAGCTTTATATGACACCAAAAACGCTAAAAAGCAGAATACAAAAAAAATGTTTAAAGAAATTGATATGCATCTAAATATTATAATAGGTTATAATAGATCTCTCCCTTAAAAGCCGGTATGATTGATTGATACCTCTATTTCAAACATCCACGTGGTATTATTACAACTCTATGTCGTAGTTCTGCCCTCTATTTCAAATAGATATTTTTATACCAACTTTTTATCAAAAATATTGTCCACAAAGACAACCGTTTAATATAAGATTTTTTCCCAGAATCCCCTCGTCGCTACGTGGAGAGCGATGTCAACATCCACTACCGGTGCCCAGTGCGGCACGACCCACTACCACTCGTGCCGGAACGAGAACTCGCAAGACAGCAAGCTGAACACATGAAGAGGCTCTATCGGGACCAGAAGCGGAATAAGTACTTGCAGGTCAGTGCTAGAAATTTACTAACTCCCACGAGAATATATGAATAATTTCCGGAAATATTTTCTACATAACTCAGTGGTGCAAGTTTCACCATACAGAGAACAACTGATATATTGCAGATCAGTAACGGATAAAACTATAGGTTAACGGTTAAACTATCGTTGCTCGTTGCGGCAGAACTCGCTTTTTCACGTGACGAATTCTAAAAAATCCAATAATAATCTAAAAAATCTAACTCCAATAATAATGAGCCCATTTTTTACTTATTCTGTTTTCATGTAATAATCCTATCATTATCTTTTAGTATTCCGTATTTACGGACGCAGCCGTCGCATCGGTCCGAAGAATAATTGCTTTTTATTTTATTGGCATTTTAATCATACGTTCTAGAATTTGAAGGCTGATATATTCGGCAATAAATTCCTATGCTAATGTTACGGTTCGATTGAAAACATATCGATACAAAACACTATATATAGGAGTTCGATTACCGCGTCAGTGAACGTTTACTCGATATGTTTAATCTAGTTAAAGGTACGCTCGCCACGCGACTGCAGTTTGATCGATATTTCATGATCAGAAGTATATCGCATTCTTTGTATTCTGTAGCTATTACGAACTTTGCACGAACCTATTAATGTTGTTATACGTCACGCACAGCTTGTAAAGGTTATTTCACCGTGCTATGAAAGGGTGCAATTAGAAAATCTATTTTTAGATGTGGTAAGTTAATTTAATATTCAGTACTATTCAATTCTAAATTGTTGATGCTCTTAGTCTTTGGAGACTTGATGTATATTCCGATGCTAATCTCTCCACTACCCAGTCACCATTATCTGTTAACATTTCGACAATATAAACAATATAACAGTAACGTATTTCCAAAATTTAAAGCAATAAAATTACCTGTTACAAATTAATTGTCAGATGGTTTTCCTATAACAATGTAGCCAACTTTTGACATCGATGTTTCATATCCACGACCCACTTTTACACATACGGGCTTGTAGTGAATATCATGTGACGGGAGATCACTGTTTCCATTGAAACATCGCCTCTATGTAACACTATCTCTGACTGCGGTTTCACCGTGTTGTTACTTAGTTTCTATTCGAGTTTCCACGAGGCATGTCTCATTTACATAAGCGCGTAGTATAGTAACCATCACGTGTTACTACGGTGCGTGTACGAATTTAAAGTTAACGATCGACGAGTGCAACTAAGGTCGCTAGGCTGACAGGTAATTTTGACTTCAAGAAATCGTTTAAGTTGTCAACGAATTGTTTTGTGACTTTGAACTTGATACTTCAGTATTACTACACAACAATGTACGATCAAATATTGAGTGATTCATTCAAAGTTAAATACATTTCATAAGTTCTCTTCTAATTTTCTCAATTCGATACTCATTTTCAAAAACTACAGTAAACTGAATTATGATTTTGTAACGTTCAATACTCGATTGCATTTTAATAGATCGAACAATGAAGAAACACGGACTATTTATTGGCGTGTATCTCATATCTCAAACATTTAACTTACCATATAACTACTACTTATCTATAATTTTGTTATTCTAGTCACTTAAAAATAATGTTTATAATAATAATAATAATTTATATGGAGTTAAATAAAAAAAATTCCTGCACCTTCTTACTAATGAATTTATTTCGTAAAAACTGAATAACTTTTGTTCTACGACTTTTTAAAACTCAATACTTTTTTTACATAAAAATAAAATTATTTTTGTTACCTAAAAATGCAATCTATTATTGAAGCAAAAAATACGCAACATTGACAAACTGTTGTGAACGAGAAATTTGAAACGGGCGGTGTATAAGACAAAGTCAAGAACACAGAAGAAGCGAGAAGGAAAACATTAAAAACATTTTTTGGGAAAATGTCATATTCAGAAAAAAGTCGTAGAACAAAAGTTGTTACTTTTAATGACATAAATTCGGTATTAAGGGTGTATAAGTATTTTCTATTTAACCCAGTACAGTGCATACTGCCACTTTTACTGGGCTATACCATACCATCAGCCTGTGTCTCTCCACTCGTTGGATATAGGCCTCTCCTAAGGACCGCCACCACACACGGCCTTCTGCTCTTCTCATCCAACCACTACCGGCGACTTTCTTTAAGTCGTCAGTCCACCTGACCGGAGGGCGTCCCAAGCTACGTTTCTCGGTACGCGGTCTCCATTCGAGAACTCATCTCCCCCTAACGGTTATCGATCCTGCGGCATATAATAGCCTGCCTACTGCCACTTCAGCTCGCTGGTTCTTTGAGCTGTGTGGGCAACCTTAATTCTTCGTCGAATTTAAACCCTCGTTACGGATTTTGTTCAGCAAAGAAACTCCGAGCATACCTCTCTCCATCGCTCGCTGAGCTACTTTGAATTTGTAAATCAGGCCTACCGTCAGAGAACACGTTTCATACTCCTGCAAGCGGCGCACCCTCCTGAATAACGGACGGAGCTTTGACGGACCGACCGACCAATGGCGGTATAACCATTCGGTGCACTAGATCTCAAATATTAGAGACCGGCGACGGGCACCAGCATCGCCGGTGCGAGAGGCTCAACACCGGTCACCAACCCGCCTGCCCAGCGTGGTGATTAGGGCATAAACATCGTAATTAAATCGCATACTGCCACAACTGTTTATCTAATTTCAAGACCAATGCACACCACTGAGGCTAATAGTATTGAGTAGACATTAACAAGTTAGTTCATCAAATTCATCTCACGCAGACTCAGAAACATGCGGATGTGATAGCGGATGCGCAACTAAACGCAACCCACACCGTTCTCCGTTTCACTGCAACCAATGGAAGCGGAGAAATTATCCCGTAAACACACCACAAATTATGTGTTTAAAAGTTTCATGTACACTATCGCAACACATTTTAATATTGCTCACAGAAGACTTTCTTGAAACGTATTGCATTTCCCACTTTATCGTATTCCCCAATGTACGTACGTGTTTCGGTAGTGAGTGAGATATGCCAGAGCCCATTCCCATCCTATCCCTTCCTATTTCCTCATCCCTTTCTCCAAATCCTTTCTTACATCAACAAAGGTAGGCAGCGCATCCGGGGACGTGCCAAAGTTTGTCGTTCTGCACTAACGTTGGCATATGTACCGCGGGTGTGCATGCGCGACCGTATTAACTTACCACCACGTGGATTGTTTGCCTTCATGCTCGTTTGCCACCATTTTTCTACAAAAAATGGTTTAATAATAATAATTGAAAGAGCCTATGTGTTATTGATATTTGAATTAATTTATTTATAACCTTATCTGAAAAAGGGACCCTTATTTATTGTTAATTCTATGATAGTTTCCAAGATATTAACACTTCAGTGAAATATTAAAAAAATAACATATTTTTATTGCTTTGAACAGAATTTTGAAATTACAAAATTTTAAGTTAAAAAAATAAGTCCATTCCGGCAATAATTGTATATTTGCTCATTACGTATTGTTTTTAGGGTTATTCATGGGTTGTTAGGTTGGGTTTTCCAAAAATAAAAATAATAATCTGAAGTAAACCTGACACACTCATTTTATGATTTTGTAAATCCAAAATGATACAATATTTATCCACTTATGTCATTTAAAATTATATGAAATGAGAACGTGAATTCATGGTTATTTCATTAGTAAAGCTTCATTACTAATATGTAATTTAAACGAGCGATTTATATATTTTTTGCGATATATTTAACCGTTCTAATGTGTATCTCCCGTTAATGTAACCACTGCTACCGAACCTTTATAGAGAAATTTGTTGCGTTACTAGTTTATTATACCTAATACTGCTATTACAAGTATTGCCACTTTTACTAAGGATAATAAATAATTACTTTCATCAGAAATTAATTATGATTTATTGCTGTACCTAATATGACATAACTATCTGGTATGAAGTTGCTTAATAAAATTTTGATTGTTCAATGTGCAATTTTAACAGTACAATACGAGTGTAATATAATTTATACAATTTACATATAAAGTAGAGTCATTGTAATAGGCCACTTTTGACAAGTGTCAAACCGGTTGTCATAGTGAGGTAATCTAACAGCAATTATCGATTAAAGACAAAAATCGATATATAAGTCATATATTAGTGAATCGATTTTAGTGTTCATAAAAAAATAATTCTCCAATAATATTTTTAAAGCATACACAGCATTAGAAACCTTCTACATACGCCATATGACCTCAAAGTTAAGCGTAATTAAGGGAAATATAATGAAACCAGTTTATATACGAGTACGTAATAAATTATTATTTATTAGTTGGAACTATCAGATTCGTTGAAACTGCTATCGTTGCTTGAAATTAATATTATTATCAATTCTTAAATCACGTTAAAAACCTTCCATTATATTTTTTTTGTTTTTTCTACCACTTTCTTCCAATCATATTTGGAAACATTTGTACACGCAGTTTTTATTAATGATGATATTCCACCAGAAAATAAGCCTGCTTCTTTTAATGAACATAAATGTATTTTTCTAGATGGATACTCTTTTCTCATATTATTATAATAAATAACCATAAATGTGGTTGCGAATTGCGGCTTACTTCTTTTTTTTTCTTCGCCGTATGTAGAATAGGCCAGATAGGTCGTACTTTTTCTTTTTTAATTTCAGATATAGTTTTGATATATTAAATGAGGTATAGATATACTAATTTAATAACATATATATTTTTAATGTATTTACTAATTAAGAATTGTATTATTTAAATTATGTCAATTATTTAATCATTTTATTGTTCTCTTAATTTGTTTATTTATCGTAACGGTAACTTTCTTCGATATTCCTTTCTCTCTACAAGTTACTTCGATTATAAAGATCACATCCCTATTATTAAAAATGAAAAAATGTGGACAGGTGTAACCTTGTAGTGGGGTTCGAATTTCTTGAAATATAAATTGATAATGATGTTTAGCAACCAAATTAACCGTCGAACTTATTAAATTTGATACAAAAAGACAAGTTTATATTTTCTTATTAAAAAAGTTACATACTTTTAGTGTTCAGTAATGAATTTATAAACTTAAATGGATTTATGGGACCGATGCAAAGTTATATCGTCACAAAGCCAATGAAATGTCAAAAGTGGCCTATTACATTGACTCTACTGTAGTAATATATAGTGTTCAAAGAAGATAGATACAATGTAGATATACAACATGTATATAAAAGCTTTCTTAACTGAATAGGATTCAGCAAATTCGGCAGCACACCCCAATTCCCCTAATGCAGATCTCTATAGGCGATGGTGACCACGTACCATCTGGTAGGCCGTCCACCCACCTGGTGGGCCGTCCAACCACCTGGTGGGCCGTCCATCCACCTGGTGGTAAGAGATTGCCATCACTACTATCATTATTTCCATCGAAAATTAATAATATTGTATCTCGTAAGTGTTAAAATAAATAAATTACATTGAATAATCCTAATTACTAGAAGTGGAAAGCGTAACGTTAAATAATTTGTATATCTCTAGTCTCAATCTAATTACTGATTTATCCGATTCTTCTTTGCGTGGAACAATAGTAAACACAACATTCGTAGATATAGGATTTTATCTAAATTGTCTTAATCATGGTACTTCAGACTTGAGAAACTTGCCCGTGTGTTTTTGATTTGTCAGTACCTACATAACTACTTGAGGTCCTTTTACCCAAGAGGTTTCATTTGAGATTAATATTTCATCACGATCTCAATCAATCAATTCTAGAAAACATTATTCAAAAATAAATTCCATGTAAGCCGTAGGTGAAGATAAGTATCCGTTGCAGTGACGTAGTTTAGGAACGCAGTGACATCAGTTTTTATTTCTGTACCCGTATAGTTGCGCCTTAGTTCATTAAATTATTTGCATACTGATAACCCGATAACACTGGGAATATTGATTATGAATAATGTGTGGGCACGTGTTGAGTATTGACATTGTTACGATTGTCCTCTGATCTTTCTCTATAGAATGAAATAGTCAAACATTGCATAAATGTCATATTAGAAACACTAGAAGTTTTGCAGTCGAAGTTTGGCCTGCTATTAAAACACAATTTTCATCTAAGAACTTCCTGGCATTTTACCAATCTAGAACTATTTATATCGTTTCATAATGACTTCACTCTATAGTCTTATAAAAATTATTTCCAAAACCACAAACGATTTGCTTCATGACAAGAATGTGATTCCCATAAATAATGCCTTACTTTACGTGTCTCTGGAATGTAGGACGTCACGCGAAAGAGCCTCAATACAACAATAAATAAAAAACCCGATATCCGCACGACCTTGGCTCGCTTATTCGTGAATAACCAAAATCTGTTGACCAAATAACTGGTACTGTACCGTTTGCCACAATGACAAAACACTCTTAATATTTACTCGTTATTTAAATTCATACTTTAACGGTATGGTAATAAGGTGTCCATCGTTACGGGGTAAATGGAAATGACTTGTTTAAAAGTTAATATGTGCGTAGAGCATAACAAAATCACAGATCGTTACCCCAGTGTAAGCGCAGTGTGCGGCGCGGACGATGATCATTATAGCGTTGTGTGTGAAAACTGTTTTTCTAACACCAAGTATACGTGGATTGCGTAAAGTAGTAAAAAGTTGAGTGACAATGTTAACGTACAACGTTTGGTAAATGGGAATTATGTCAGTGTTATGTGCGAATCACACCGGCTCGCCATTATTAATGGTTAGTTGTATTTATAAACAAAACGTCGTGCACCTAATTTTCAATATTTAGGAACAAATCCATCAAATACTTTCGAAAACGTCAGTCATCGTTTGAAATGATGACTGACGACGTTGCACATGATACTTGTAAGTAGTGCCCTATTAGTCTTCGTTTCTCCAACGTTTCTCAAAAGATGTTAACATTTACAGGACAATGACATACACCCCACCGACATAGAAGCGTTTGATGCCTCCATAAAGGTGATGTGTGAGAGAAAGTGTGACTGACGAGTGCTCTAACTGCGATATAATGACTTTAGTTTGTCTTATACCATCCTACCAGATAGCACACACGCTCTATAACATGTTTCGGCTAAATTCATCACTTACATTTTTCGGCAAAATTACGTCTATGTTTATATAGAGCAGCTTCAAACCTTTAGTCAAAATTTGAGGTAGGGCTTGAGACTGGTTAAACAGTTTTTGGTCTGATTTCGTTCAAACAAAATGTTCGGAAACGAAATTTTATATCGCCTTTTAATTGGCAAATTCCGTATTATGTTCACGTGAACATCAAGATGACTGAAGTTTAATGGAACGAATACCGAATAACTTTTATGAAAAACTTAAAATCGACTTGTAAAACAACCGGTTTTAAAGATGTCTAATAAATACTAAATTTACAACAATTGCTAATCGTAACGATTGCTAACCGCCTTTTAAAGAATTGATTAAAGGTTTAAAACTTGCTGCAATATACTCATAATTGTTGTACATAAAGTCATTCGCATGGTCTTTGGATGTTTCCATTCATCAGATTTGTACATAGCTCAGTAAAAAAAACATATTGGTTAACAAAAAGGTTTTACCCATTACAGGAGCTCCAAGATATGCAAAATAGACGACACCAGGATAACTTTACGCCATCACAGAAGACAATAGTTCCCTTGAATCGATATGACGAGGCGGAGAAGATTGCCGCGAGAGCACTGTATGCATTTAACGGACAGACGCCAAGAGAACTAAGCTTTAGGAAAGGAGATGTGATTCATGTGAGGCGACAGATCGACGCGAATTGGTACGAAGGAGAACTAAACGGCAGAATAGGACTGTTTCCTTATAATTATATAGAGGTAAGTTTTGAGTGTACATTTATTAAATTTTTATTGAATACAAGAACGTGCTCACATTCACATTCCAAACACAAACAGGCCTCACTTACTATCTTTCATATTATCTACGGCGTGAAAATTCAAATTTCCATTCTATTGGTAATTATTTCATAATTCCTATTCTTCATACTTCCCAATCTTTTTTAATCCACTCCTAAATCCCCAAAGGTCCGGAAGCGTGTCAACGTATGCCATTATTGACTAATGTTGACACATATCATGGCATGTGCATCGTAGTATATTGTACATAATTTCACTAGGTCATCACTAGTAAAGTAATAATATTTATTAAAAGAAATGCAAAATGTACACTAGTCATAGCAGCTATCTTCTTATTTCTCCTATAAAGGTATCGATTTTTTTTCGTTTGGCGGATATAATTTTGGTGGCATACAATGCGAATGTTGTAAGATATGATTTATTAAAAAAAATACATTTGTCAATTGTTTTGTAGTTTTTGTGACTTTTACCGAATATTGTTAGGTATACTTACCTAAGGACATGTAAGTAGTGCCCTATTAGTGCCTCTTCATTTCTCCAACGTTTATCAAAGGATGTTAACATTTACAGGACAATGATATACACCCATGGAAATAGAGATTAAACATGAAAATATTGACTATCGCTGTCTTATACAGTGTAGGCCAAGGCCAAGTCTAATGCCATTTTTCGTCTGTGTCCTTACACAATCATTGTCTAAAATTATTACTGTCGTCACACTTGTTTTCATTTTTTTTGCCAAAGGACCTATGTCCAGGCTTAATATATTATAAAACTTCTTTTTCAGATACTAAAAGGTGACGTAAATCAATCAGTCAAAAAACCAGCAGCCCTGGAAGGTCGGGCTCGAGCCAAATTCGACTTCACGGCGCAAACTAACCTCGAGTTACCACTGAAGAAGGGCGAAGTGATCGTCCTCACAAGGCGCATAGACCACAACTGGTGGGAAGGCAGGAAGGACAACAAAACCGGCATCTTCCCAGACAGCTACATCACTGTTTTGCAGGAGCCTAGTCAAAATAAGCCCGGTAAGTTATATATTAGGTCTAAAAATTTATTTTCTGAAGTCGTATGTCAAAGGAAGGCATATTTAAAGGAAATTAGCACTAAAAATAACTGGAATAGAGTTAAAATTTTGATGTCATTTTATAGGTTTGCTCAAAATCTATCGATCTGGTTAAAAAAAATGTAAATTACGGCTCTCGTTTTTGCAGCAAATTAAAAAAAAAACTATCGGTACGTCATTTTTGTATTAGATTTTATGGTTGCTATTTTTTAGGTTTGTGATGTCAATATTTTGGAATAAATTGCTTAATTAGTTGATGGTCTGTACATTTACCTATGGAATGAGACCATTTTCATGTTTCTAAGACGCCTATATGTTTGACATGTTTGACGCCTAAGACATGTTTGGAGTTGATATTGTTTTTTTGTTAGAACATATCTTATCCGGCCGACTCAAAAATTAAAATGGCGATCATTCCCTTTTGGTAGGAAGGAGTTTTCGTCGATAAAAATAAGTGTACACTACAATTATCTAAAAAAGTCTCATCCGGCATATCTCGGTTTTAGTCGACAAAGCTCGTTTTTACAAATAGAGTTATTAAAACTACTAGACTTCACTTATATGAAGATGTAATTTTACATATTGTGTGACGTAAGTGGTCAAATTTCGCGTGTTGAATGTGGCAGAAAAATAATATTAAATCACTTTGCATTGAATCAAAGCATGGGCAGTAATAAATAATTACTCAAAAATATAATAATGTTTGTTGACATGTCTTGTCTTATTGACTGTTTGTAGTTATCGATTATCAATTATTACGTATTAATAAAATGTATTTAATAATAGATATTTAATAGATTTCCTTATCAACCTCATCCTAGCTACTTTCTGGATCAGTGTTGCAGTTTGTTATCTATGTTACTTTGTGTTCCTGTTATAATATAATAAAATGGACGAGGACTTTATTTCTCAATAAAGTCGAATAATAGGAGACTAATATGGTTCTGTTGTATAATAAATAATAAAAAGAATAACAATACCTAGATTATCATGGCTTCACCTAAAACCATTTCCCTTAGGGATTTTTCCTTAGGGATAATTTTTCGTTCTTACCTCTTTGAAAGATATGTCTATCTTCCAATGATGTTTTCATGACGATTTGTCCCTACATCTGTAACATGTTTTCTCATTCGCTCAGTTAATTGCCACATAATCTTGTTTTCTTGGACAAGAATATAGCAAATTGCATACATATCAACAATCAACATACATTTCATTATTTCATTCCCAATGTATTTATCAAAGATAACTTCTGCCCCCAACTTTTCAAACCTACATTTTTTTTTTCTGAAATCTTCATACCTGTGGCATTAATGCAAAGATCTTTGGCTCAACATTATAGTATCAATTAAATATTTAAAAAACAAACGCAACTTCTTTACAATTTTATTTTCAGTGTAGATTCAGCTCAATGGTAGGTATAGGCAATTTGTAAGGTAATCATTGTGTGCGTGCGCGCCGTCACGCGACCTACGACGCGGAACAAACCGCGCGTGTTTGAAATGAGTGCATCTCATTATAATAGTAGAGTTGATCAAGTCGAGAGCGCTTCGCGTTATTAACCTCGTTAGTAAAAGAGCACTTACTTTGGAGTTGAACTGAAGCATTTTTGTCTTTGTCTTTATAAATATTTACGAATGTTAATGCATTTTATGACTGATAGTGAAACAGAAAAGATTTCCTAAGTGCATGTTTGTTTAATTGTCGTCATTTAGACGAAACGTCATTAAATAATTAATCAGCCACACTATTTTTTAGGGATAAATATTGTAAATAAATATTTGTATGTGACTCGACATAAAAGGGTTTTGCTAGCTGCAACTGTACAATGTTTACAGTATGTACTCCATAAATCTGTTAGGTGAATCATGTACTGTTGTTCACAATCTCAACTACTTCTCCTAAAACATGAATATTGAAAGTTACATCCATTAAGGTAAGGATTTGTTGAAATTCGATGTCTATAAGAAACAACCTTGTATGGTAATGGAGGTCGGTTATAATGATAGGATTTTATTGCTTATCGTCAAATGTGACTTATGCGCGACGTAGTATGGTGTAGTAGTCGGCTGGTGTAAGCTGTGCCGAAACGTCGAGTAGAAATAAAAGGTAAAGAAAAGTCATTAATTTTACGCATTTAGACCCGATTTACAATATAAAATAATCTAGTACATATGGTCATAATAGTCCAGTACTTATGTCCAGTTACAGAGACTGTGTCATTGTCGAGTGCGGAGAAGCCAGTAGCGTCCCCGGCGGCGCACGGCGTGCTGAACGGCACGGCGCGGCGCAGCATGGGCGCGCACAGCTACACGCCGCAGCACAACAGCCCCGCGCTCTCCAACGCGCCGCCCGCCACGCAACCGCTACCCGGTAACTAGACAGTATTGCACGTCACAGCTTAACACACCTTACTCATTTAAAGAGCGGACCAATTACAATATAGATGCGTACAATATGCACGCCACAACGTAACATCCCAACGCTCTCTAACGCTACGCAACCATTATCGGGTTACTACTCTTTAAACAGGTCACTCAGTACCAATTAGTAAATTTGTAGTCGTTCAACGCAGGGATATTTATTAGTTGAATGTTTCCATATAAAAAAACTTCTTTCCATAAAAGCTGCTTTCAAGTACTAATCATTTACCCTATCAACCTGTGTCACCTTGACTTTCAATAATTGTTCTCTTTTTTTATTGATGGTCCTGTTAGATGAAGACGTGTTTGACTGGTCAAACTTATTGTATGTTTGCACAGGTTAATTTAGGTTATACTAGTCAAACTTATTGTATGTTTGCACAGGTTACGTTAGGTTATACTGGTCAAACTTATTGGATGTTTGCACAGGTTGCGTTAGATTATACTGGTCAAACTTATTGTATGTTTGCACAGGTTAAGTTAGATTTGACTGATCAAACTTACTCGATATTTGCATAGGTTACGTGGCGAAGCCGGCGCAGGCGACTCTGAGCGCTTCGGAGCGCGGATACGGGCCGCCTACGACACCCGGCGTCGACCTCAACAACACCGAGCCGCTGTACGTCGACACCAACGCGGAGGCCGTGCCGTGAGTGTAACAATCATTATACATACATACAATATACATCGTGCCACTGAAATAACGCAATAGCTGAAAATAGCTTGTTCAGTGTCGTAATCTATGCACGTGGCCCGAGCCACGAGCGCACGCCGTTTAGGTGCCTAGTCTGAGTAATGAGCGCTACTAACCTTAGGACAATAAAACCTTTAATGTTAACCATTAACGAAGATCTATTAATAAATCGTATATGAATTAGCAAAACGTCTAACTCGCTCGCCTAGATGTAATTAAATATCTATATCATGCAATATATGATATTTATGTTGCAAATGTTGCAATCTTAATTTCGGACAATTGTAACCGAAGTACTGCTAGTGACATTAAGTAATCTTTTCCTAATTTCTCAGCTTTTGTAATTTACAAATTGCAACAATATCAGGAAATTTGTTGTTATTTTGTTTTGTCACAACCATACCAATTATTATTTTTAAATAAAAAATGTTAATGAATATGATTGTTAATATTTCTGTCACCGATTGTACAAAAATTAGACCTTTAGCTTTTAGAACACTGAACAGTTTGCTACATAGGCATTCTGATCTTAACCCTTCAGAACTCGCCTGCGACTAGGGTTACCATTTCAAAAAAGTTAGACACCTCTAGGATGTCCAGAATGCCTGATTTTTTAGATAAATGCTTGTCTGTAGTATAACAAGGTATTTTTAATTTTTTAATTTGAATGAAAAACAGGAGTAATCAAATTACATATTATTGTTGTGTAATAGGCGAGCAGCATTACTGCTATAATAGTATGCCTATATCTTGTGTTAGCTGATGTTGTAAGTTTTGCCATATCTCTACTCCTGAAAGGCATTTGTCAATTGTCCTTGAAACTGTTTATAGTTGGCGAATCAACTATTTCCTGTGGTAATTTATTCCATATATCCACAACTCTACTACTGAGTATATTTTAGCCTGCTTTTGTATAGGCCAGTGTACAAATAGTAACTTTGTGGAGTCCGGTGGGCTCGCGAATTTTCTAAATTCATGTCTCTGACCAATACCCGTCCGCACGGCCGCACGCCCGTCTGAAGTAATGCGGCAAATGCCTGTCAAATGGTAACCCTACCCGCGGCGCAGTTTTTATACGGGCCAGTTGCCACCTAAGCCTACTGAGGGTTGACCACGGCCATGGATTACTTCTCCATGGATGGATTATTACGCGATCTGTTTCTGTCCTTGGCGGTACTCATGGTTGGTCTGGTCAGACCAGTGCATCTATTATACTAGCTTTTTGCCCAAGGCTTCGCCCGCGTGGATTTTGTTTTAAAAGTGATTGACTTTCCCTGGAAAAAATACCGGATAAAACTGCATGTCCTCCTCCCCCTTTGAAAAAAATAAAAAAATAAATATCAAATAACGCCGATACACGTGTTTATTATTGTTTTAAATGAGAACTCTATATTATACCAAATTTCAAGTCACCACCTTAAAAAGTTTTTGAGATAATTTTGCGTCGAAACCATTTTAAGTCCCCTTCGAAGTCAAATATCAAATATCTCCAATACATGTGTTTAATTATTATTTTAAATGAGAAATCTATGTGCTAAATTTCATGTCCCTAACTTAAATAGTTCTTAAGATACAGGCATTGCATAAAAAATCTTCTCCCCCTTTTCTCCCTCTTAGCAGTAAAATTTCTAAAAATCCTTTCTTAGTGGATACGTATGTCATAAAATCTATCTACTGTATAAATTTCACATTTCTAGCTTCAGCGGTTTCGGTCAGTCAGGACATCTCTTTTTATATGTATAGATTTCCATATAAGAAATTAATAAAAAAGTTGTGTTAATCATATATCGTTTATTGTGCAGGTACCGCGCGATGTACAAGTACCGTCCTCAGAACCCCGACGAGCTGGAGCTGAACGAAGGCGACACGGTGTACGTGCTGGAGAAGTGCGACGACGGCTGGTACGTCGGTTCCAGCCAACGCACGGGCCGCTTCGGCACCTTCCCAGGTACCCTCAACTAATACCGTAATCAGCACTTTCATCGTTCACCGCTGGTCAAGGGTCTCATCGTGCACATTCTCTCGGGCACGAGGGATGTGAAACGCCACGCTGGCCAAACAGGTTGGCTGGTCAGTGGTCTGAAATAGTGCTTTTAGGGGTGGTGTAGTTCCTCAGCGCTTGTGGTAGCGGATTTATTATCCCTTAGTCGCCTTTTACGACAGCCACGAGAAATGTTGGGGTGGTGCTATTAAAAAAGGCCGACACCGCATGATCAGCCCTCAAGTAATAAACAACACCAAGTAAACATGATTATGATACCAAAATATCTTTCTGTAAATTAATATGAAACACTCGCGGGTTATTTAATACAAATGTAATAGAAAATTATTTCTTTATGGAAAGAATGCAGCTGACGAGCATACAGTCCACACGGTGGTAAGTGGATACTGTCATATATGGACAATCTCGATACATACCGACATCAGTCCAGAATGACAAACGTTGGCGGCGCCCCCCCCCCCCCCCCCCCCCCGCATGCGCTGCCTATATTCGGAGATAGGTTTGGAAAAATGAGAAGGGATTGGATTAGAATGCCAATAAATTGATCAATCATATTGAAAATTATTCGTCGATGTTGAAAGAAAGAAAGTTTTTGATTTTATTTAAGAAGTAAAAGTATTGTTTTTTAAGAGTATTTTGTACCTAAATAGAAACATCTATCGGTTTCTTCTTACTCAACTAAATAAACAATTGAAACAGCAATTATTAATAGTCAAGAAAAAAAAATCCAAAAATCTATTAAAATACGTAACCCGGTAGCTATGGGATACAGCATCGTATATATAAATAGTATGGTAATCACAAGTTCATACATGCAGGTAACTACGTGGAGCGCATCTGATAGCGGCAGACGTCGCTGCTGCGGCGCTTGCGCCGCGCCGCGCTCTGCGGCCGCCGGCGGCGCTGACACACGCTGACACACGCTGACATAAACTGACAAATTACGCACTAATGTACTGACAAGCGCACTAGTTTTAAAATAAACGAACTATAGTAACGTACTGACGTTTACAAACTAGACGATCGATGCGTTTTTCATTTATATTATTTTATTCAAATTTTTATTTCATAGCCCACGAGATTTGCCGAATTGCCCGCGTTGTCATTATTTAATAATTATTATGAAGACCGACGATACGTCTATTCTAGAAACTTACACATATTAAAGGCTCGGTTTAGTATAACTATGTAGAATCAGGGAATTTAAATGTTGACCTCCTCAAATTCGTTGTTACTGTGATGTAAATTTGATAATATCAAGGGATTTCCCATGGAAAATGATTTACAATTAATTAATTAATTGCAAGTACCGGCAAGTTTCCAAACTTGTGGGTAATCGCTGATAGCGGACTATGACCTACGTTGTAGTGAAACTAGCTTGAAAAATGGTAGATTTAAGCAAAAGTGTTCGTACTTGAAATTAGAGTTTTTTAAATAAATGTTGATTGCTTATAATGTGGTGTTCGTACGTTACTATTGTGTTTATTGAAACTCGTATAACGAGAAACTTAGAGGATGTAAATAGATCGGTTACTTGTACAGTAGACCCTTTGGTACAGTACTGGTATTGCGGTAACGTTTTCGATCGGACGATGTACAATTTGTCCATAATATTAAGCGTTCACGGTCTGAAGTGATGTCACTTACCATTGTAACGATCGTGGAATACTTATGGCCTAAAGTGATACCAAAATTTTGCCATGACCTTTTTATATTTTTTTTGTAAATTATTAAGTAATCGCGGATTGTTTAATAAAAATGTCAATAAGACAAAAATATGTCAATACATTGATGTTTTATGTTGAAGGAATTGCTGCTTTGCTGACCAAAGTACGCTAACATCGTTGACATATTTGTTACATTATATAGTTACATTAGAAGTCACGTATAAAAACGTAATTTTTCATATAATATCGGCTAACAAATTACTCTTGTATCTCGAAATATTATTTCACCGTCTACTTACTTCATTAAATATTTAAACAAACCATTTTGTCAGTATAACATATCCAAAGTTGTTCAAGCGTCCCAAAGAGTATGTTTATTGTACATGGTGTTGTATGATTGTGTAAAAAATTAATAAAAAATCTTATATACCTGTAAAATTTAGTGTAGTTATTTATTTACATTTAGGGGTGAGGCGGTATGAGCTCGTCTTTTAAAAGTGATTTTAAAAGAATGACGCCGAGCACGCCAATTACTAATTCTTGTTACTAACAAATTTTTACGATGATTGGTCTTACATATCGGCAAAAGTCAAACTTTGACATCAATACAAACAAAATTATAATACAAATCAAAGTTTAGACATTTTGTGAATTGGCTGCATGTTTTATCAATAAATTAATTTGAATTATAATTAAAGCGCTAACAGTCCATAGAACGGATAAAGGAATACCAAGTATAAGTATTAGTTACCGCATTAACATAGTTATTGTATACATAATACATCGTAATACTCAGTTAATGTATATAGGGCGAGTAATTTTGGCAACGGTTGACAATACAATATTGTATGCTTAATTTTAAATTAGGTATAACGGAATATAATAATGAGTGCTATTGTTCTGGTGTCGACTACACATGTCCTTATTGAGCGTTCGAACAAATACAAACTCCTTTGCAGTTCATAATCAACTTTAGAGTAGTAAGCTAGATTACGCCAACCGCAAATATAACGTTGGAAAGAAACTTATTTCGTTCGTTTTAAGCAACGAATAGGGACGTTAAAAGAATATCTCGTTGACGAACGCATAGGATGTTTGTAATCGTAGGAACGGTCGATTGGGTAATATTTTATATGCAAATATAATAATATGCATGCAGAGAACGCCTTTGTTGATTGTAACAAGTAACATTGTAGCTAAAAACATGAATGTCTAGTCATGGATCAGATTTTGCAAGTATATTTATACATTGTTGTCTAAAATTAATGTCTTCTTCATTCGTTTCTATATAATATACAAACTTATACAATTACATATACACAATTTTAGATGATCTAGAATAATGGAAAACTTTTATAAATGTTTATACTTGTAAGTTTTACCAAAGTGAAGTTTTTCTCGCCCTATGTAAATGCTTCATTTGTGTAGTACCAAAAGCTTTCTCATTTAACGTATTGTTGTATTTACTTTTGTTAATTTATTTTTAAAGCACAAATGTTTTATTTTGTTGTTGACACCTCGTAACATACGATGTAACTGCTATTGTTCGAAATCATCACATTTAATAAAATAATCTTTCTATTTAAAACGTGTTTAATTTTTAATGTTTTTAATCCTATAGACTTAATTTTTAAAATTTTCATTTCATTTTAAAAATTGTTACGTAAGCGTAATATTTATAGATAGATATAGATAGTGTTGGCAACCCATAAATCAAGAAAAAAAGTTTCATAAAAATTCGTTTAATAATTTCTGAACAATCAAAATGTTCTATAATCATAATATTATTAAAGATTTACAACATACTGAAAATACATGTAGCTGTCATTATGTAAAGCGAGACTCGAGAATACGTTAATAGCTCAAATGGCCGAATTTGATTTTCAAAAGAAATTCTAGTCAAATTTCCTTGGTCCGATAAGAAGAAACTTATTCTATTTTAAATAAATGGCAAAAACAACGCATAATCAGTATATCGTTACTATATTGATGGTTAAGTACTATAAATTATTCTGTGTATTTACTACACGGACAGAATTAATGCACAACCTATTTTATAATATAATGGCAGCACTAGGTAGTTGCTAAGCAACAGCGCTGCTCATACAAATAATCTTATTTCATTGAGTCATCCAGTCTTTCTTGCAGATATTTTAATAACTGAATATAATTTGTAAAGAAAACCTAAAACTGGATTTTAAAAACAAAAATGGTAGAAACAGATTGGAGGGAAATACTGAGTTTCTCACACAGAGAGTTAATGCAGGCTGACAAAGAGAAATTATGTGAAAGTTTGTCTTGGATGGAAGCAGATGATATTGAATTAAACTTTACAGATTTAAAAACATTGTTTAAACTGGCTCAGGACATTTTAAAATATAAAAATGAACAGGTGAGTAGGTACATAATGATTTAATGTGTTAACCGGCTTATTGTAGTTGTAGTAGTAAATAAAAATCTCATTTATTTTATTTTCTCTATACTTAGGTAAATAATTTAATTGGACAGTTGGAGACATCGAAAAGAAAAAATGGAAAGTCGAAACATAAAAGTACCTATGTCGGTAAGTTCTCTATGAAATGCACAATATACTCATACCATAATATTTTTTTAGAGTGGTGCTACCAACTGTAATTGTAATAAAAAAGCGTAGGTATTTAAGAATATATGTACATATAAATAAGCTTTGAATAAATGTATTTTATATTAGAGTATCTACTTAGTACGATAGAATATATAATTAGTCAACCCTGTCTTCAAACAGGACAAGTGTATAGTAATTTATATAAAACCTATGTACTGTTTTCGTAAGTAAGTTGCGTTTTTCCTTCTTCCCGACGTTGTCCCTTTCAAATATAAAATCGCACTTTTTTACATTAATATTGATGCAGACCAGCTAGCAATAGATTGGAATTGGGATTGAAAACTTTGCTATGTGATAATCGTATTTCCCCAATATACGTGCGTGTTTCGTTAGTGAGTGAGATATGCCGGAGCCCATTCCCTTCCCATGCTATCCTTCTTCCTTTAGCGCTACAACCCTCTGTGCGGCTTGGCCTCCTTCACTAATCTTTTCCAACTGCCTCTATTCGTTGTTTCTCTCCTCCTATCTGTAAACTTTCCCATCTGCCTGAGATCCTCCACCCAATCTATTCATCTTTTCCTAGGTCGGCCTCTTGGTCTTTTTTGCTGCAGAATCCATCTAGTAATCATTTTTACTTTTCTATTATCAAGCATCCTCTCTAAGTGACCCGCCCATCGGAGCCGTTGGGATTTACAATGCCTGATTATCGTTTCGTTATAAATCAGTGCCTCCAATTCCTGATTCATTCTGGTACGATAGCATCCGTCACTTTCTTTAACTGGACCGACTCGATTTTGATCTGAGCATTGAGAGTAGACACAAGATACATATTTAAATGTATCAACACCCTCAATATTATTATCTCCGTTATTTATATTATGCGGTATAGGATCTATTGGGGTGTTGTGTGCTGGCGAGGTAGGTACTTCGTTTTGTACGCGTTGATATTAGGTAAGGCCGTATTTTATTTCTTCCACATCGAGTTTTTAGCACTGGTCAACCATACTATTCCTAGATTGACTATTCTACTATACCATACTATCCTATGACTAGCATGTCATAATTTGGATCTGATTCACAAACTCTTTGAAGCTGTTCGTAAAATAGTTCCTTGACCTCCTCTGTAGCTTCGTTACATTGTACTCTACAATACATTGTAGAGTCTCCCTTTTACCCGCAACCTACAAAGTCGGTCGCGTATTGCCTCAAACCACAGAACACTTTTTCTGATGGAGCTGCTAACCATGAACCCAGTGCCATACTGTCCTTTTCTTCCGGCGCCACTGTAATATATACTAAAGTCACGTTTATGAATAATACCAGAACCTTCCCACCTAACTTCTTGGAGAGCAATAATATATAACCTATATCTGTCCAGTTCTCTCCCAATTTCCAACAGTTTACCAGTCTGCAGCATGGTTTGTACATTCCATGTTGTATTCGTTTGCAAAATATGTTATCCTTTATTCTAAGCCGAGTTTCTCGTTGTTTAGGTAATCCGTTGGTAGTTAGGTAATCCGGTACTCTTCTCGTGGGATTTCACAACCAGTGGTCTTTTATTATATAGGGTGGTTAGACCTACAATGAACCCTCCTCCTTTATCCGGGCTTGAGACCGGCAGAGCTAGGGGTCACCCCAGGTGGGTAACCCCTAGGGGTTACATATAACCCAGGTGGAGTTTCCATAGCCTATATTCCATAGGCATAGCCATAGTATAGCCTATTCGTCCCCATTTTCCCAACCCTTTCCTCCCAATCCATTTCTTAATCTGCAAAAGTAGGCAACGCGGATGGGTGGGACAATGTTTGTCATTCTAAACTGATGTTGGAGTGATGTATCGCGAATGTCTATGGACGACAGTATTCATTTACTTACCATCAGGTCGACTGGTATGTTCGTTTGTTGCTTATTTCTAAAAAAAAAATGTCAAAAAAATATATCAACTTATCTGGTTATAATATTATTAAGAACAATGTTGTATTTATAAGTAAAGCGTTCAACTTACAATGGAACATGAAAATATTCCTTTATCAAAATCAAAAATACCGAGCGTCGTCTTTGAAAAATAAATTTACATCTATATATTTGATATCTATATATATTTAATACAAGGTAATTTAATTAAATGTAAAATGAGTTTAATATACAATATAAAAAATACATTGGTTTTTATTTAAAGATTCACCAACAAGAAGCACTGAGAGCGTTTTAGAAACAATTGCGCAACAAGAAGAAGAAATTAAAGGGAATAAGGAAATTCTCGAACAGTTATATACAGATATAGCGGAACTGCAGGAACGAAAGAACAAATTACAAGAGGACAGAAATAATGTTGATAAAGAAAGTGAATCAAGCCGTGATGTATTATCTGAAATGAATGCAGTGGCTGAGCTCGAAAATGAGATAACTATGAAAAATAGACATATTAGAAAATTACTTACTGATGTTTTAGTATGTAACTGATGTTGAGTAGCTTAGACATGATCTTATTTTAATTCCCCGGAAATAAACTATCTATAAATAAACTGTGATATGTTGATTCTTTTTTTTTAGATATTAGAAGAGGAGAACACTAAGTTGAAAGAAAAAGTTTCCGTCCTCAAAGATAAGTTAACTGAAGCTACACAACTCATTGAGAATTTAACAGAACAGCTATTTACTATTAACAATGAAAACACTCATTTAAAAGGTAAGTAACATAGCAAGGTTAGTAAGTTATGAAAAATATTTCTCTCTCTCAGTTGATATTAAATTGCCATTGGATCTTTTTACAGAAATCTTCGCTAAATCTGAACAAGCAAAAGTTCAGTTATCAGTAGAAATCGAATCCTTAAGAAAAGAACTTTTTGAAAAGGATTCCAGTAGGGAAAACATTTATGAAGAAATTAAATCAAAAGTTCAACATTGGAAGGTATACACAAAAACCTAAGAATAAATTACCTACCTATTTACCACATTATAATATGTAGGTATGTCTTTAATA
This sequence comes from Sesia apiformis, assembly GCA_914767545.1. Lineage (NCBI taxonomy): Eukaryota > Metazoa > Arthropoda > Insecta > Lepidoptera > Sesiidae > Sesia > Sesia apiformis. The sequence goes on from OU611953.1 coordinate 11,789,400, forward strand.
AAAATGTGTTAAGTGTAAAAGTGAATAGGCATTGTGTACTAAATTTTCAGAATATAGCTCGAACCAAAAAGGCTGAAATAGAAGCATTATCCTCGGAGAACAACAAACTGAAAGAAGATCTTATTCACGCTTCGAAACCATCTTCATCGCTTAAAGTAAGTGACTTAGATTATACTTGATATTTTAATGAACATTCTTAAGTAATAATATAAACTATTTTTAATAGAGGAATCTTGCGGAGGAACACAAGATAAAAGAACTACAAGAAAAGCTATCGGAGGCTTCTAAGGAAATATTGGACTCCGCGAAAATAATTGAACTCCTGAAAGCCGAAAATAGACTGCTAAAGACTGCTGAAGACACACCTGATTATTCTGTGTCTGATGCTAAAAACGAGAGCGATGACGGTAAAGAAAAGACTATTATCAATAAACTTAAAAGAAAAAATAAATCTTTAGTTGTAGCTCTTCGGGGGGCCGAGGAAATGGTAGCTGACAGAGAAAAGGAGGTAAGATGCCATAAGGTATATACTTACCCTTAATTTCGTTATTTAATATATGAATAATTATCTGGAAATAAAAGCTGTGAATTGGTTCCAAAAAGACACCACAGTCAAATAATGCACAATGTTCAGTTGACAGAAGTAACTTCGCAACTACAACTCTTACAATCGGACGATGGTATGAATACACTACTGGAAAATTTGAAAACGAAGAAACGACAATTGAAATTCAAAGACGAGGGCATAAAATCACTAGTGTTAGAGGTTAACACACTAAACCAACTCGTAAATCATTTGGAACTTGAAAATGAAACTTTAAGGTATTTATAAACTTTAAATCGTATACGAAACTAGTTCACTTGGTACACCAGGGTTATATAAAGTAAAATAAATAATTGAAATAGTTGTTACCTATATGCCAAGTTCACTTTAACTTATTTTAGCACTTCTAAAATTGTGTTATTATCAAAGATTTATATATTTGGCTATTACGAATTTAATCTCTGTTTTAGACAAAAATTTAATATACCGTTTGATGAAAAAGTTCCAACTAAAGGAATTATAAAAAAATATCGTAACATAGAACAGTTATATTTAGAAGTAACCAAAGAGTTGAAACGAGCTGAAAATAAACTACTGTCTGTTGAATTGGAAAATCGTAACATGAACAAAAAGAGCTCCAAATTAATCAAACTTTTAAAGGAATTCGGCTGTAGCAAAGATAAAATTCATGAAGTATGTGAAAGTAACGAAAGTGATAATGAAGCAATGCCCATGGATGGGGGAGGAGAAGCTTCAGCGTAAGATTTTATAATACGTACTTAATTTTGATTGGATATTCAAACACTATTAAAATCAATTATTTAAACAACATTTTGCAGTATACTATCAAAACAATTACATAAAGAGACTGTAGAAGAAAAAGACACTGTTCAGCAAGAAGAGGTTCAAGCAATTATTGAAGAAAATGAGGGACTTCGTAAAGGTCTTCAAGAAATTTTAGAATTCCTTAAGGATAACAGTAAGCTATAAAATAAATTACAAGCGTCACCAATACATAATATAAGTGATTCTTATGTTATAATATTGTAGTTATTGTCATTAACTATCATGTACTCTCTGTAGGTAAATCGTCATCAGGTGTATTAGCTTTGCAATGTCCAAGTCTTGAAGCTGTATTGCAATCTATGGAAGCGCGTCATTCCGCAGGCTGGTTTGCTCCTCATATGGCCACAATCCTGGAATTAAGAGCAGCTTTAGGTGGAAGAGATGTTTTACTTACTGCATTACATGAAGCTAGGTATATTTTATGACGCAGTAAGATTTTACATGTTTTACAAAAGCATCGTCGAATATGATTGAAATCACGAATTATTCCTTTCAGAAAAGAGACTTTCGATGTAATGACAAAACTGTCAAGAGAATCCCAAAAATCCTTGGAGCTCGAGCAGAAATTGCAAGAATTCGAAAGCAAATCAGAGACTGGAAGGGAAGCTAATGAAAATGTATTCACTGACGTTGATATTGGAGAATTCGGCACTTGGATATCTGACAAGGATCAGAAAAATATTAGTGTTTATGATAAAACTGAAATTCAAAATTTTGTAGCAAAAGGAAATTCCTTATATGAGGATCAGCTAAGAATTGGTCTAGGATACTTTTATAATAAGTTTAAAATATTATTTGATAAAATGACATCTTTATCAATACACGCTGCCGACGACCAGAATAAATGGTCGTTACAAGAAGAACAATACAAAGCACATGTTGAAAACTTAAGATCTCAATTATGTCAAAACGAAGAAGAAGATACAAGCGAAAGTTCTCCTGGATTGGTCAATATTCCTAGTGTAAGTTCTTTACAACGAAAATGCTCCTTCCTAGAAGATTCTTACAAATATATCAGAACGTTAAATGAGAACATGAAGAACGAATATTTGGAAAGTAAAAGGTATACAATGTTATTGACGTCAGATTATGAAAAACAAATACAAAAGTTAGTATTAACCATCGCTAATCTCACTGATAAACTGCGAAATTCTATAAGCATAGACTTGTTCTGGAAACAAAATGAAGCTCTAAATAAAGCTGTTTTAAATTACCGACAGTTGATAGAATCGAACGTCAAAAAGGAGGATAATTCAAATAATGTACTGAAACGTTTAGAAGATAACAAGATAGATATTATTAATATTCTTAAAAATCAAATACATCACAACAGTTGTAAGTATAATAAAAACTAATTGAATTGGAAATATAATATTAAACAGAAAGCTGAATAAAATTAAAAATAATAATAATCGAAATCCTTTAATTTCAGTTGAGAATACTGAAGGTGAAGTTAAAACAACTTTATCAGACATAGAACACTCAATTGTTCTAAAACAATTGCAACAAGTATGCACAGAATTAGAAGATAAGAATAAGCTAATAGAAACCATAGAAAATAAAAACAGAGAAATTCAAGAAAGTCAAGCAAACATCATGTAAGTTACCTGTAGAATAGCATTTTATGAAAAATACTATTTTACAGTCTAGCATTTTTGATTCTATTTTTTTTAATTTGATTCTAAAAAACTGCTGTTCTAAAACGCTACCCTTCTTTCAATTGATTTTAATCTTTTAATTTGATTTTAAAGAGATCAAACACTGTCATCAGCAACCAAAGAAGAAGTCGAATTAATGAGAGACCAATTACAAAAACTGGCTGAGGATAACAAGGTTTTAAAAGAGCAATGTCAGCAAATAGACGACCGTTTAGATATCGCTTTGGTGCAGGTAAAAGCATTACAAAATCAAATACAATTATGTGCAAAACACCATCATAAAATTGTTTTTCATGTGTTAAAAATGATCTTTATTTACCGAATACTCCAAATTTTTCAGTTACAAGACAGTCAACAAAGACAATTGAGTAACGATATGGAAATAAATATGTTGAGACATCAAATACTAGACCTTCAGTCGACTAGCGACAATAAAGCTATCATTGCAAGGTATGCCATGTACAAGTAATAAACAAAGAAATTATTTCATGTGGGTACACGCTCAGGATTGGAGCGTCCGCTGAGCACACTCTACTGGCCACGTTACCCCTCTTTGACAGCTCACAGAAGACTAGATTGAAATATACTGTACTGTATTTCACTTTATCCTATTTCCCCAATTTACATACGAGTACCTACGTGTTTCGGTAGTGAGTGGGATGGTCTCTGGCGTATTCCTATCCTATATCCCTCCCCATTTCTCCAAATACTTTTCTAAATCTACAAAGGTAGGCAGTGCATCCAGGTGCGTGCCGACGTTTGTCATTTTGGACTGATGTAGGCATGTATCGTGGATATCCATGAGCCACAATATCCGCTTATCATCAGGTGGACATCTGCCGCTTTCGTTCCATAAAAAAAAATTCCATAAGAGTTTTTCTGTTGAGTAGGTTGAGTAGCGAGGTTCTAGTGGCTCATTTACAAACATCAGAAAGTCACAAGAAAATTGAGAGGCTGACTACAGCTCTGAACAAAGAAAAACAAATGAGAGTGGAAGTGGAAGAAATGTTGAATGCTCGGCAAAAAATTTTTGATGTGTACGCTTTCAAATATGAATCAAAATTCAGGTATGTAAAGAGGTATTACATATTTAAAGCTTTGCAATACGAAAATATTTATATCTTTTAACGCTATGTTTTCTAGATATACATACGAAGTAATGAAAATTCTAAGACAACAATATCAAGGTAGTCTGCCACTTATATCAGTAGAAAATTATTTAAACAAAATAGAAGAGCTATCACGTAAAACTCACGCTGTAAACGAAAAACTTAACGAAATTGAAGATTTGCAATCTAGTTTGATGATTAAACACAGCGTATTTGAACAAATTTTAGATGTAACAAAAAACAAATGTTTAGAGGAAGAAGATACTTGTTCACACAAATTGAAATATTTGGTAATGGTAAGTTATAATGACTTTCAATAAGCACCAGGTTACATGAATTAATTCTAAAATATGTAATAATACTGTTCTAGCAAGGAATGCAATCTCGTGAACTGGATCATTATAAGAAAAGGTTATTAACAATAGAGCAAGCACGTGAAGAGATCTTGAAATATTGTAGTGATTTAGAGAAAACTCTGGTACAAATAAGTCAAGGTTTTGGAGTACTTTCCATAGCCAATGTATTGGACAGAAAAAAATCTGATGTAAATATCGTTCCTAATTTAGAATTAGAAGACATACAATCTGATGACGAAACAAATTCCAGAAGTGAGGAGTTGTCATTTTTTATTTTTTACATTTTACAGAAACGTGAGTAACTTTGTAAAAAATATAAATATTTGATGATTTTTTTCAGAAAGCCAGACGATTACGCTACCTAAACCCCAATTGTTAAAGGCATCAAAAAGCAATGTTGATATGTCAAACATCCGCAAAGAAAATGTTGCTAATGTTTTACCAGGCTCACCGATAAAGATACAAAATAATGGACATAATTCTGAATTAGTGAATGTATTTGTGCAAACCTGCATTTTTGAAACACAGAAAAAACACAAGCTAGTACAAACTGACGAGGATCGAACTATAAATGAACTACAACATCAAATTAATGACCTCAAAGAAAACAATAATAGAAAAAACGAAGAACTGTCTAAATTTATAGCATTAGATCATAAACATACAGAAGAATTATTTAGTTTAAAACGAGAAAAAGCTAATTTAGAGCCAATAATTCAAAATCTTAAGGACTCTATTCATCAAAAAGACAATTTTAATGAAAGATTACGCAATAATGTTGAGGAGTTAAGAAAAAAACTGGAGGATTTTAAAATCCTTCAAATGACGGAAATAAATAAAACAAGGGATTCCGCTAGAGAAGAGAACAAAACACTTTTGCAAGCTCTTAAACAAGTAGAAAACGATAAAAACACCATAGTCGAAGAATACAAGGAATTGTTAAGTAACGAAAGAGAAGAATACTCAAATACCGTGAAAAACTTACATTCTAAGATATCGGAGCTACATTCGCAGTTAGAAAGGTAACGAATTATTTGATTTTTTTCCACTTTTTATATTATAATTCATATATATTTGTCTATTTGTTAAATCATTTACTACTTATTTAAGAATTTTAAGTATATATTTTTGGAGATGTGTAGTTAAGGAAAAAATTTTCATCATACGTAACACATCATATATAGTTAGATATATAAAGTATCAATCAACCACTAGATAATACTGTCACCTAACATATTTACATATTTGTTACAGAAGATGCAGTGACGCACACGCCTCCAATGGTGAAGCAATAAAGGAAACCGTCAAAAAATATGTATTAAAAAACACAGAACTTGAAGATACTTGTTTTAAATTACAAAATGACTTAGACGAGTACCAAGCAAAACTGTAAGTTGAATTATTTTTATTGACTTTATTTACCACTGTTTTCAAAGTGACTTACAATTTATAAAACAAGGAAGCTAAGTTTATGTGTTAGCTAACAGTAGGTATCTAAAACCAAAATTCACAAAGTATTTTAATTTTATAGATCAACATATAAAAGTGAAATAGAACGGTGGAAAAACTTGGCTTCAGAAAGGCTGACTAAAATGGAACAACTCAGTCTACAACTAGAAGAACGTCACTCTCACGAAGCAAGTAGACTACTTAATTATGAAGATCTTCATTAAAAAATACTGTAAAATTATTTATTTGATCATTACTACATATTAGTTTTATTTTGTGATTCATGTTTTTAATACATTTGTGTACCTACTTACACGGTGTGAATGTCTCGAATACAAGCGTTCGATGAGTAACAAATAGACAATAATCGAATGTGAAATAAAATAAAGTCAATGGGCGATTCCCTCTCGTCATAAGGAATATGACGTCAATCTTAAAGGTGATCCTTGTACCATTTAAATAAGCCCTTGTGTAATTTCAGGTGGAATCATATAAGGCAGAAAATCAGCACTGGTTAACACAACTAAATGAAACTCAACGGGAGCAAATGGAACTGCGCTCGCGTCTAACTGAACAAAAAACTTTACACATAAAACAACTTTCTGATAAAGATGCGCAAATCGAACAATTACGTTCTGTTGTACATAATTTGAAGGTAAATGGTGAAACTGTAAGCAAACTATTGAATTGATCGCAAGAAATAAACGCATAAACAGTTTAATTAAATATGCATATTATAGTCTAATTAATTCCTAGATCATACTATCATGATGTGTTCGAGAATTGCATTTATTATAAATATACTCGTATTTTGCGTCCCAGTCTATAAGAAGTTTCGGGGCACAAAGTAAGAATTAAGCAGACAAATTTGAATTACATTGAATAACTTGAACTTGAATTACATTTTTTCAGACTCAAATCATGAACATGCAGACAGTTATGTCAGTAAACGATCCAAGCTTTGATTTGTCAGCTATCGTGGAAGTAGATGAAGCAAGTGATCTAGGTTCACACCAAGGATCCGACAAATTGGAGATCAAATTCGAATCTAGTGTAGATATGCACGATATTCAAGATGAAATAATTCGGATGCCAGCTACATCAACTACAATTTGGTAAGCACGTTAACAAAAAACAAACCAGGTACCAGGTACTTTAAACAGTAATATAGATTTTTGATTTAATTGTATTTTTTTGATATTTTTGTAATATCCAAGGCAAGAATCAATAATAGAGCGTTTGCGTCGCGAAAAGCAAACGGTTGGTAAACAGAATGCTATCCTTCGGCGTCAAGTGAAGGTGCTGGCATCGCGCGAAAGGAGGGCCAGGCTTGACGCGCAGAACCTGAAAAATCAAGTTTATCGCATGTAAGTATTATAAAAACTGTTAACAAAAAAATTAAATTCTGAAATGAAGAGCGCTTGTTTATTAAGGGTTCCATAATGTTACCCTGAGGGACACCGCAATACAGTCTTAGAAATTAAAATAATCATTAATTAAATTTTGTTCATAATTAATTCATTGAATTTTCGAATTGATGGGGATTAATTTTGTTACATGTAAAATGTATTAGGTCCTTAGCTATGGAATTGCCATTTTATATGGAAAAAATTCAAATATTTTATGTATGAGAATTATTTTAATGGAAGTTGATTAATGCCTCTGCTATCGAATTCCTGAGGACGGAAATCGATGAATTATCTGAAGGCGTTTTACTGCCTCATCGGTGTTGAATTTTTTCCCCTGCAAATAGTTATCCAAATTCGGAACAAAATGGAAATCGGTAGGGGCAAGGTCCGGCAACTAGGGTGAGTGACGGAGAGTTTCCAGTCGAAGCTCCTGTATCTTTGAGATTGCCTGTCGTGCAGTGTGTTATCGTGGAGACGTTTGGGCCATTGTTTGACTGTGTCTTCCGAGTTTAACCATTGTAACGAATGTGTACGATTATCATACTGGATCCACTTCTCATCACACTGATAGTGGCACTACGATTCATAATCTCTACATTTTTATGCCGGTTCAGCAAAGTAAGGCAAGCTTCGACGCGTATTTACAGCTGACTTTCATTAAGCTTATACGGTACCCACTTCCCGATTTGACACAAATGATTCAATATCGTTTTGTCACTTACACAGAAGACTGCTGCTATCTCAGACGTGGTTTGAGATGAATCCGCTTCCACTATTGCTTTTAATTCGACTAAAGTCGACATGAGACTTTAGTCTCCGGTCGTCCACGGGGCATGTTCTTGAAGTCGAAATTTTCAGAACGGAAACGATCAAACCTAAAATGCACTGTGCGTCTGGTCGCGGTGTTTCCTCCGTACACATTATTGATATTACATGCCGTCTGTGCTGTGTTGCTGTCACGACGAAACTCATATTCGAAAATAACGCGATTTTTTTATTTTTCCGTGGTCATAAACACAGCGATATCTAAGCAAAAAGTCGTTTGACAAAAAAACAAATGATAAATGATTTCAATGATAATGATAATAAAACAAATGATAATGAATGTCATAGCTTTCAATTGAGTTTAATTTGAATTTGTAATTCTAAGCCAAACGCAAGTATAACTGTTTAAAGTGGCCACAATAAACAAACGGCAATTTCATAGATAAGGCCCCAATAATTTGAAAGCATTTCAAAATTTAAAGTTATTAAATGTAATTTTTAAATACAAAAGACTTTATCAGAAGCTATGCTTTTGTGTGACGTCAAAATGTCCTATGGTGACGATTTAATTTATGTATTTTTGTAAACAAATATTACAGCAGTACATCTGGCAGTAAAACAACAACGGCAGAAACAGCGGCTCTACACAATAAAATAGCTTCACTTCAAGGACAGTTGGCGAGCGCCCGCAGAGAAACCCATTCTTCGATTGCACTTTGGGATAAATGGAAAAGGTACGTTTGTTTTTACGAATGTAATAACAAATAATTGTTTTATGATTGAAAGATGACATGACATAACAAAGCTTCTGAACAGTATTTTCCTGTTCTACTTACTCATCAAGCTGTAGTTAGGTACATAGGTAAGTAACAATAGTACGGCATCTAATACGAATTGGCAAACCTTGAAGTCTGTATGAGATTTCCATACACAGATCGAATAGGAACTGGATATAACTGTGCATAAACCCGTACCTGGTGAAAGACAGAATAGAGCAAAGCATATTTTAAGTATAAGTATATTGAATTGTAATGATTGTTTTTCTTTGATTTCAGATCGCAGCAATCATCAGAGCGTTGGCAAGCGCGATGTGAGGAGAAATGTCAAGACGTGAGGAAGTTGGAAGCGAGTCTAAATCTCGCCAAGTCAGCTGTCGTCAGGCTAGAAAAGGAAAAACGCGTGTTATTGAACAGACTGGCTGAGTTGAAAAGTAAGTAATATTTCTCTTGTTGCCTGACAATTTCGATCTACTTTCGTGTAAGTAGAAATGTACTACGTGAAGAATATAACAAGTATAGTTATACAATATATAGTTTTAAAATTTCATAGTGCTTTGACTGTTTTTACTGTTAGTTAATTTAGTTGAATACCAAAAGATGCGCTGAGGGAGATATGGAAGTAATCTATTGCGGAGGTTACTACATCGTGATTAGTTTACATCGTGAGTTTTTCGAACGGTTCAGGCGAGAATATGCGGTCAAATTTCATACGATTGTCGTCTGTTCAAATAATGATAAAACTCGATGATAACAATGATCATATGATGATAACAGTTATACTAGCTTTTGACCAATTTTCTCTCCTGCAGGCGTTCGAGAAGCTCTCCTTGTGTCAATGAGCCTTAACAACCTTATCATCTGAACAAAAGTTGCAATCATTTAGATGTTTGTGCAACGTGTCACCGAAATAATGCGAAATCCACCGGAACACGTCAACTATTGTAATTTAAAATATATAAAACCGTTCTACCGCAAATTATTATTTTGGAAAATTATTGCCGAAAAGAAAATTATTTTGGGAATAAATTTTATGGACGAAGGTGGCAGACGAGCATCAAGTCCACCTGATGGTAAGTGGGTACTGTAACCCATAGACATCCCGGATATATGCCAACATTAATCCAAAATGACAAACGTTGGCACGTCCCCGGATGCGCTGCCTACCTTTGGATATAGGACTGGATTTGGAGAAAGGATTGGAGAAATGGAGAGGGATAGGATGGGAATGGGCTCTAGCACATCTCACTCACTATCGAAACACGTACGTACATTAGGGAGTTTAATAAAAAGTTACAAATATTTAAAGTTTTGTTGTTCTATCTAAAACGTTCGTAGCACTCATTATTCAGTACAGTTTAGTACTTTTTCATCTTACGAAGGCGTGTGATTGTTTTAGTGTACTGAGCGTTGTAAAATTTACGCACGCTAAAACAATGTTCATGTACGAGCACAACCACTACTAAGCGTAACCCGCCTTCGTGACATGAAAGAACTATAAAGGTACTGTAGTTGCTGTCAGGCCGCAGCGTGGGCGACGTGCGTAGCATGCAACTGCGCATAGAATAAATGATAAGTTATGAATAAAAAAAAATACCATAAAAACTTGTAGAATCAATTCCACACTCGATACTGAACATGGCCTATTTTTAAATTTTGCATTATTTCAGTGAAAAAAAGTTGCAATCATTTAGATGTTTGTGCAACGTGTCACCGAAATAATGCGAAATCCACCGGAACACGTCAACTATTGTAATTTAAAATATATAAAACCGTTCTACCGCAATTATTAGTAGTAGGTATATCTAGTCTAGCCATTAATACTGTTACAATAAAGAAAAATAAATAAATTACATTTGAATTTGGAATCTGTCAATTCTCACATGAAAAATAAATGTTTTTTTTTTTTTCATTTCGGCGACAATCATTATTTAATATTGTACAAATATTAAAATGAAGTGGGGTGATAATGAAAACCGTATTGTTGTAATTGCATTACACAAAGTAGTCAGCAAAATGTAAATTTCAAAACTCTCCATCTGCTTGATATTAGCCGAATGTTTATGTACCGGCCTATTGGTATGATGTACATTGAAACGGCCTCTATTTGTGACAGAAAAAGATCTAGCCGTCCACGCACTATTCGTACTAAACAGACGATTAAAGCTGTGAAGGAGAAAATCCGAAGAAATCCTGTCCCGAAGCAACATATTTTATCCAGGGAGATGAATATGAGATGAAGAGAGATGAATGAGCACCCAGAACCGTGTCACGTATTTTAGAAGTTAGGAGTGCTGCTTACAAAAGACGTACTGGTCATTTGTTAACTGATAATCTATAGAAAAAAAGCGTTGACAAATAAGAAAAACTACTTTGGCGGTATTTACGGACGAGAAAATGTTCACCATTCAGGAACATTTTAATAACCAGAATGATCGAGTTTGTGCTCATAACTCTAGAGAAGCTGCTTATTTGGTCAATAGGGTGCAACGTGACGGTTCAGTGATGGTTTGGTGGGGTTTTAGCTATCAAGGAGTTACTGAACCATATTTTTGTGAAAAAGGTAATAAAACGTCGACTCTAGTGCATCAAGATACGATTCTTGAGAAGGTCCTAAACCTCTTAACAACACCCTGTTCCATAACCATAACGGTCCTTTAACTAAGGGATAACAAAGCGGCTTGGAGGGCTGGCTGGATAGGTTTACGGTTGTATGAGTACTCGTATATACAAATATCAAAACCTAAATATATTTGCAGGTATGAATCAATCGGCAGTGGAAAAGCAAGATGGCGAATACACAGAGAAGTGCCTGCGATGTAGGAGTATATCGGCGCGCGAGGACGAGCCGCCCGTCAGCGCGCGCGCGCTGCTCGGACGGGTGCAAGCGCAGCAACGAAGGATTGTGGCTTTAGAGATTGCTGAAAAGGTGCCAAAGAAAAATTGCCAAAAGTTGCTAAGCTAAAGAAAAAATACCAAAACTTTCGGTTACTTATTTCAAGGATCAATAGTACCAAATGATACCTTAACAATTTTTATCAGGTAAACAGTACAGACAAAACAACAGTGATCGTTGTCTTGGAGATTGTTGATGAGATATACAGTTTCTTTTTCATTGAAATTGAAGTTTAGGAGATTTGTAAATGAACATCAGCCGACAATCATATAACAACAATAAGAAACCTCAAATTTTTACGTTTTAGGTGAAGTCATATATATGAAATTTATTAACTAGAATTTTTTAATTAGTGAGATTATTAACAAATTGTAACACATCCTAAAGCGTCACAGGAATTAGATTTAATAGACTCAAAATAACTATATTAAATATCTCCGACAGGGTAACGAGGTGCTAGTGGCAGAATACGAAAAGGCACTAGCAGAGATCACAGCGCTTAAAGGTCAGGTGTTGAAACTGGAGTCCACGCTGCTCGAGTCGCAGATTCGATCCCCGGCCAGAACTGCACAGGATCCACAGCCCGAGTTGCAGTATTGGAAAAGGTACAAGTTCTTAGATAATAGAGCTCAAAATAAATAAAAAAAAATATCAGTACAGAAATTGGCGTGTTAATTTGGCATATGGAATCACGAGTACTACATCTACCACCAGCCTGTGTCTCCCCATTGCTGGATACACATCTTTTCCTGGAACATTGACTTAGAAAGTAAGGGTTCTTGGTAAATACGGTAACTTTTAACTTTAACCTCCGTAACTTTTACACACTATAAATCAGATATTTTTAGAAATATTTTCATTTTGATTTCATGGATTGATTCCTAGTATTTAATTATTAAACTATCTAAAGGGAGTCAAATATTCTATTGGTCAGTCTCGTATCGTAGCTTCTAAATTGAGTTTCAAATTGCCATTTATAAAACATAAGAGTGATTTTCCGTTACAAATCTAACTTGACGATCTATATTTGGAACTTTAACACTGTCTAATCCCTTTCAAGCGAATCTAACACGAAATTACTCAACATTTTAATGGACCCAAAGATACAAAGATACTTGCAATCAGTATCTTTACCGAATCTATTTGTTACGTTACAGTTACTGTGAGATGCTAAAGGAGGAGAATGTTCAGCTAACACTGCGAGTGAACAGTATAGAGAGCACGACACCAGCCACGGCACATCAACAGCGGATTAACGATCTAGAGCAGACCGTGCTCACGCTTAGAGGTAGTGTGGCCAATTAATGAACAATCGTACCAATCATTGCTTATGTATTATTACTTAACTTATATTATTGTTACTTATATTATTATTATTATTAACTTATCATTACTTATTATTATTAATGTGCTTGAAATGAATAAAATAAAGACCCCGTAACGCTTGTCTGTATGTTCACAATAAACTATATAGTCCGCCAACTTCGTTTTGCGAGGGGCGGCGGGGGGCATGACACGTTTGAAGAAGTGTGACGCGTTTGAAGAAGTGTGACACGTTTGAAGAAGTGTGACGCGTTTGAAGAAGTGTGACGCGTTTGAAGAAGTGTGATGTGTTTAAAGAAGTGTGATGCGTTTGAAGAAGTGTGACAGGTTTAAAGAAGTATGACGTGTTTGAAGAAGTGTGACGGGTTTTCGCCGCCGCCCCTCGCAAAACGAGGAATATTGCAGAAGTTGTCGAAGTATACTTTGACTAGGTTGCATGGTGACTGGAAATTTCAAGTATTCGTTTTACAGCATGATGGAACTACTGTGCAACAGAAATCAGTTAAATATTACGTTATAAAAATGATTATAAAACCTTCGTGTTATCAGCAATCCGAGTCCCACGAGTTCACCTCATACGAAATCTGTAACTGTTTGAAAGACCAAATGATACAAACAGTTGTTGGTCGCTATTTTGCTTAATTAGCATACCTTGTGGGTGCTAAGTAGCATATAAATTCATAAATATTGACAATTCTAGCGATTCCTGACTAAACAGGCCCAAAAGATCAAAAAATATATACCCGATGGATTATTTATCTTTTCATCCGTACAGGACTTGTCAGCAAACTACAAGCGGAACAAAAAACGTCGGTAGTTCATAAACGATACGACTGTAGGCCCAGCAGCGCGCACGCCCTCACCGACAAGGTATTTTAATATTAAACATTTCTGGAGAGCACATATAGTTTTCTTGTCTTAAGTTCAGATATCTATCTTCAAACATCTAGATCTGTAGCCTGTACTCACGTAGCCTCTATGCATAGATCTACTTATTCCAAACTGATACACATTCTCGATGGCGTACATCTCATATAAGTAGTCCAGCACAGCTTTCCATTAGGCACTGCATATATCTATAAATCTTCGCTAACTCAGGCAATGTTGCGGGCGATTGTTAGTGTTTTTGTTGCTCCTAACACTTTCCAATCGGTAAAAAACAATCTTTATTTATATAAGAATAACGTGCGTACTGCCTCTACTGCCTACCTAATTTCAAAACCCATGCACGTAACTAAACATTTTAAATGCCACTACCGGTTTTTATATACTTACAGTATATAATTATGTAACATTTAAATAGTGTATTTCATATATGTATAATATACTTCTTTCTTCATTCTCACTTGCAATCAACAGAAAAATATACAGTCGGCAAACGAATCAGACGTGAATATCCTCAATCAGCAAGAACTTTAGGCATTTTAAACCTTATCCCGAATAATTAGCTTTCAAAAAGAACAGTGTCAAATATTTACTTATCACAATTATTATTTTCTTTTTACTAGAGCCGAAGCCAAGCAGTTAAAGCGGAATCGTATCGTATTGAAATAGCGAACCTTAAACGCACTATCCAGGACAAAGACTATTTGTTGGAGCGCTCCAAGGAAATGCTTACGATTGCGGCTGAGAGAGAAGATGAATTATTGCGAGAGGTAGGTTGAGACAGAGTATTATGACATGGTTAACCACGTCTTAATACTTTTTATAGTTCTTAACAAGATTTCGATATCGATTGATATAAAGAGGGGGTAATGGGAATAAATATATGTAGGCACCTACTTATATCAAAAACAGGCACATTTTCTACTGCTTTATCTCATAAAAGCACCTTAAAATATGAACCTTATGTTTACATCAATAAAGATAATGGATCATATTCTCGACGACTCATTCTCATGAAGATGAGACGCAAGAATACTCTACGTGTTTATGTAATGTTATAGAATACTCTACGTGTTATACTACATAGTGAATCAAATTACAAAACTGCATTGTTACATTAGCTCGTTGCAAGGCGAGATCCAGGCGACGTATAGAAGAAACACAATCTATAGTCCACACAGTTATAGTCCTAAACTGACCTGTTTTATTTCGCCTTATGAAGTTCAAATAACTAGTTTTGCTTGATTTAATTGTCTGTGCTCAATAGTCAAGATTAGTAATAATAAGTAACATACTAATAAGTAAAATGACGCTCTATAAAGATTGGCCGTCATAAAACGAATTGCATGTCACTTGACGGCGTAAAATAACTGGTAATAAAGCTTTATAAATCCCCTCGCGGGAAGAGATGGTGAAAGTGGTGTTATAAAAGGCGACTAAGGAATAACAAAGCCGCTACCGCAAACGGGTGTTGGGCCAGCGCGGTCATACGTCCCTCACGCACGAGACAATGTGCATAAGGAGGCCCATGTCGAGCTGTGGATACTGAAAGGGCTGGTTGCGTCGCATTGCAAGTCCCCTCGCATATATCAGGTTTCCGTAGGTTAGTTCGCAAGCAGCTGGTGTATCTTCCTTGCTTATAATATATTCACGGACTAGTTTATATATGGCTTTCCCGTTTAAGTCCACTGTTAGAGGTTGTATGGCCAAGGATGTTTCATTGCTCACCCATCACTCTCGCAGGTTTGTTTGTAGAAATCTCCTAAGGGATAGCCACGCCTTTTGTAGATATGCATTTTATTTTGTAACTATTTTTATTATTTGTGTGTACATTAAAGTGTATAAATAAATAAATGTTGTTTGTCATATATCAGGGGAGAGTCCAAGCAACGCTTTGGTGTTTTGGTTAAGACGATTCAATAATTTCTAAGATTAATTTGAACTAACAATTATTTATCTAAGTATACCTATGCTTATTTAAATTTCTTTTTATATATTTCAGAACTCGTTTCTACGCCGTCGTTTAGATGAACTTACCAGACCTCAAGGTGGATCCTTGTCAGCATAAAAATATCGCATAAAACAATTTGTGTTGAAAACTAACTGATAAGATTTAAATTTTAATATTGTCTTTTTTATTGTGAAAGCTACATTAAGGCAAAGATAACATTATAATTTTTGAGATTTCCGCGCTTTTCACACATATTTATCTATTAAATATAAGATTCCGATAGTTATATTTAGTGATAGTTATTTCACATAAAATACGTAAGATTTCATATGCCATATGCTTTGGCCATAGACATATACCAAAGAACAGAACAAATTGCATGCTGTAGAAACGTTTGACGCTAGCACGTATGTGGGACTTTTAAGTGCCCCGAACTCTTCCTTATAGCTATAAATTAAACATTTATGCCTCTGTCTCTTTCTACATGCTGTTGAAGCAGAATGTTTAACAAACGACTTCACTAGTAGTTAAGATTATATAAATCTGTGCTAGTAGTATACCGCTTACCGCCGCTCGTGCCACCTAGCAACATTCAGACGTACGCAGCCCCACCGGGATGTGCAACCGTGCGATTAGAACACGTGAAAATCATAATTTATTTATACGTAAGACGAATGCTTGTATCATTAAAAAATAAAACTCATTTGATAGGATTACTTTGTTTTATTTAAAACCACGTCGATTATAGCGTAATATAAAGTTATTTGTGACCCAATATTTGTTTACTCTGAATTATTAGATAAAGCTCGGACAAAAACAATAAGTACAAAAATTATTGCGTCGGGAACTATAAGTACAGTGTACAGTACTACTAATTAAACAATGCCAATTTAAATTAAAGCTTAAAAGTTAAGTAACTTTTACAGTTAAGTTTAAAAAGAAGTTATAAACATAAGAAGGTATTTTTATATCTGAATTAACCTTATGAAATAATAGTATATTATGTATGTGATATATACAAAACCGATAAAAATGCAATAAAAAACAAGCACATAATTTATATGTAAGTAGGTACGTATTTCAACAATGAAATTAGTACCTACTACGAGTATATTAATTTCTAGTCGTGGGTATTCACGACTCCTCGGAGTGTTTCGGCTCACTTAATCCGGCTCCGCTCGCGGGTCCGACTCCTCTTAACGATTCCTTGACTCCATTGATTCACCTACTTATATTTTATAAGAGATTCATTCGCTTTGCATTATGTTCGTTCATGTAACTCAGCAATCCAAAAATGAAAGGAATAAATAACTCCTCAGAGTCGATAACAGTTAGCCGGAATCATTGTGTTTTTTTTTTTTTTTTTCATATAGTGAAGAGGGCGGACGAGCAAGCGGTCTCACGTGATGGTAAGTGTTACCGCCGCCCATGGACACCTGCAACACCAGGGGGCATGCGGACGCGCCGCCAACCTTGCAAAATCCTATTCACAGCTCTCTTGAAGAACCCCATGTCGTAGTTTAATAGGAAGACCTCTTGAGGCAGTTCGTTCCACAGCCTACGGGTTCGCGATATAAAATAATTTTTGGACCGAACAGTACTCGACACCTCCGTATCTAGGAAATGCGGATGGACCGCTCGCGGCCTCGGATCTTTTGATTCCTTGGATCTGGAGTTAACCATCGCTATTAATTTCTGTACAGTTTGTTTCTTACTGTATAATGCATATATTCTATGTTGTCTGTCACGTGTCTGTTACAATCAATAGGTGTGACATTTTATAAAATATTAATAAAAAACATTTACATAACTAATATACTCGCTTATACACGTTACATATCGACAGTTATCGGAATAGGTAGAGTGATTTCATGTACTTTTTTACATTATCAAAACATGGATATGCTCCATGAATTTACATTCAATCAAAAAGTTGAAATTATTTCATTCGTTTTACTCTACGTTTCTTTAGTTTATCGAAATTTTATTTTTTAACATTAGTGACTATGTCCGTATCACATATATATTTAACAAGGTTTTTTTCACCTCTTTTTATTCTCACACAACAATAACTGGAGAATTAGTTTTAGAATTTAGTTCTAGTTCAAGTGACGAATTCTGGTATATTGATATGTTTAGTAACATTATGACGTAAATACCGGAAATCACTAACTATTCTGATCAGTGGATATTCGTAAAGGCGCGTATAGACATCACGAGGCGTGCGCCGCGGATGGTTCGTCTCACATGCCGTAAGTAATACGCACGCGCACTACTCTAAGTAATACTAAGTATAAGTATTACTTAGTGTGAATACTAAGTAATACTCACATGCACGTGCCTTCATACTTTGCAGTAAGTGGCAGTTTGCCATGCGGCCCAAATGACGACGACTAGGGCCTGATAATAGACGATTGATTGATATCTTTAGTTTGACGTAGACATGTTTTTTATGCAGTCCGCATAAAGGTTAGTTTCGAACAATTAATCTATAAAAAAATCATCGAAGAAACGTTTATTTATGAAGAAACTCAGAATCTTTTCTTTAGTTAGGTATCGGTCACTGTCCAAGACTTCCCACCGGCTACGGCTGTGCCCACTCTCAATCCGCAAAAATAAACACTTTTACGACTTTATATTCATAGTCTTATCTTGAATACATAGTTAATTTAGTCTTTGGTTGTAATTAGCAATTAACTGTTACTGTAATTGATACGTTTCATTCAACAAATAGACAAGAAACGAACCCCATATGTATTAAATATTATTTTTACTGAGCAAATAGAAGTTTAAGAATATTTTGAGGTATCGCTAGCACTTGTGTACTGGTAATGGTACTGCTTAGGAGTGACGTCACTGACACAGGAATGGCGGACCTTATCTAACTTTGACTTCAATCATTTTTCAAGATATTTACATTTATGTTACAGATTCGTTTCTAATGTTTATTATTAATAATTATTTTTAGCGCCCTACCCGCAAAATATACACAGTGATACAGTCAAATCATAGAGACATAGTTTTTGCATTTGTGTGACTGTACTTAGAAAATAGAGACAGACAACAAAATTTTAACTTAAAAATAAAATATTTATTTGAATTATATTCAACATGGACAATGGACAAGTACTTAAGTACATTGACATTATTATCATTTTAAATTGTCTTTTCAATGCCTGACATTGCGACATTATCTTCAGTTTCGCTTTATTCGGATGTGTCGCCACGCGGCACTCACACAAATGCAAAAACCATGTCTCGATGACTTGCTTGTACGTATATGGTGCTTAAATACATCATGTTCAATATAGTCTATAAGCTAAGCTTTGATTGGTAGTACCAAACACGAATGGAAGCACACGTCTGCAGTGTCTGCTATCACAACAACACGATATTATTATTATAAGAAACAAATAAATAAATGTGCAGCAAAAAATACTGAATGAGCAGTAAGTGGATAGCAGCAAATTAAAAGTTAGATTTAGGTTCTCTGGCGCAAATGAACATAAAATTGTTTAAATAAAGTAATTTAATTTTTTTTTTTTATAGAGAAGAGGGCGGACGAGCAAGCCGTCTCACGTGATGGTAAGTGTTACCGCCGCCCATGGACACCTGCAACACCAGGGGGTCTGCGGGCGCGCCGCCGACCTTGCAAAATCCTATTCACAGCTTTCTTGAAGAACCCCATGTCGTAGCTTAATGGGAAGACCTCCTGAGGCAGTTCGTTCCACAGCCTACGGGTTCGCGATATAAAATAATTTTTGGACCGAACAGTACGCGACACCTCCGTATCTAGGAAATGCGGATGGACCGCACTTCTGTGACGGGAGGTGCGGTTGTAGAAACCCGAGGTGGGAATTATATTAAACAATTCTTCAGAGCATTCCCCATTGTACAGGCGGTAGAACACACAGACAGATGCAACGTCTCTCTGAACGCTGAGGGGTTCTAAACTGCCCGTGAGAGTGGGATCGTTGACAATACGAACAGCACGTCGTTGGATGGAGTCAAATGGGTCCAATTAGTATTTCGGTGCGCCGGCCCAGAGATGTGAGCAATGCTCCATATGGGGCCTCACCTGAGCTTTGTAAATAAAGCATTAGGAGTTGCCCAGGGGTGAAGTACCGCTTCGCTCTGTTCAGCACACCGAGCTTTTTGGAGGCCATTTTGGCCTTACTTTCCAGATGACCCCTAAATTCGACTTTGCTGGAAATGTCGACACCAAGGATCCCAATACTCTCAGAGATCTTAAGAGGTATGCTCTGAAAGCGAGGCGCTACGTCAGTAATTATTCAAAAATTGATTGTTTTATGGTTATCATTTGCTGACCATTCAGTATTATTTGGTGATCGTTTAAATACAAGCAATTATAGAATAAATTTGTGTATTCGAATTTCACAAGATTCGTGCCTTAAATTCTATCAAAATGAAACTTTTCTAACAACGTCCACACAAATTGCTATACTAAAACAACCAACACCTAAAATAAATAGTATTTTTGCTTACTATTAACAACTTATACGTAT
This sequence comes from Sesia apiformis, assembly GCA_914767545.1. Classification (NCBI taxonomy): domain Eukaryota; kingdom Metazoa; phylum Arthropoda; class Insecta; order Lepidoptera; family Sesiidae; genus Sesia; species Sesia apiformis. Next base: position 11,809,893 of record OU611953.1, read on the forward strand.
TTTATATTTTTGGTTTAGTCATCCGTAAGCGTAGGAAAAAAAGATGTTTGGAAATTATTACTTGTCGATAATTTTCATAATTTCGTCAATTTTGTTTTGTTTTCGAATTTATCACAAATAAGTATTCCTATAATATAAGTATATCCGGTTTTTCAAAGAGCTACTTAGTTTTCGTTCTTATTGAAACAGATTTAAATGGACAATTTGTCATCATTAGATTAAATAAATATCTCGCATGCGGGTTCTGAAAATTGTTGGTAGGTAATTATACCTGCAACATATTACCTACTGCAGATTGTGCGATTCTATGATTTTCAAAAAGCAGGGGTCGTTGTTTGAATCGCTTTCAGGGAATAGATCATAAAAATAAATTCACTAATTACATAAGGCATATATACTAAATTCTTTTGTATCTTTTATTGCCTGTCGACTTTAAGTCACCGTTTAATACCTTCATTTTCTTTGCAAAAACGCTGTGTAAATATTCAATAATTAAGTTAATATGTAATTATACAAAAAGTTAGTTCCAACCGATATTTAGTTTTCGTTCTTATTGAAACAGATTTAATAGATAATTTGTCTTCATTAGATTAAATAAATGTCAGTTAAGTACCACACCTACGATAGTGTTTATATAATATATCGTAATAATATTCGAATATTTTTATTATACTATATAAATAAATATCTTATTAAATATGATTTCACTAGGAATGTAAGTAACCCTTGGTATAAATGACTACACTTGAAGTTAACCTACGAGAATACTATGTCTCGTTATCTTACACAGTTACTATAATATAGTATGACCCTAAGATAGTATAAGTTCACCGACATTCAAATGACTGAATTTTAATGACCGTTTTAAGTAATTCATTAACAATTTCATACAATATAATTATGTAAGAACGCACAGGAACCATCAAACTGATAACTAACAATGTGGTGTGATTTTAAAACGTGTCATTAAGTTTAAAGTCATTTTTAATGTGACACAGCTTTACAGGATTTGGCGTATCCAAAGTTATAGGCGGTTTCTCGAAGCCTGAAACCATTCCACTCATAATTCTGAGTTTGTATAATTTATTTTTGTCATTTTGGCATATTTTGGATACGTCGCGTCGAGAGTATTAATAGATACCAACTTTTACACTTACGAGTACAGCTTATAACGCGTTATAAGAAGCACGCACGTTGTAAACCTGACAAAAGACTGACATCACAGGTAAAAAGGTAGAGAGCGAGAAAGACATATTTTAAAACAATAACTGTAAGATGATTATTTATGAGTTACAAACAATGTATGTTTAAGAGATACTGTCTGAGTTGCTTGTGCTTTACATTGTTAATTTTCACTAAAGCGCGCGTCACGAGCAGGAAGAATTTCGGTCATAAAATGAGCACAAAATAGTCTTTGTTCCAGACAGCAGTCTCTAATTGCGATGCTGATGGCCAACCTCCGCTAGGAGATGGCGCCACAAGGACAAAGTAAATAATATATTAACAAATTTGTATGAATAAATTTGGTAAATAGCCCAAAAATATATTTTTATCAAAAACGATTTTTGGCATCTACATTCTGGTTCAGTTACACTCTGGATATTGATGCTATAAAAGCATGCGTTACAACATGAAATAACTTCAAAATTTAAAGCTGTTGTTTTACCCTATTCTGGGAAAAGGGCTCCTATATTTTATTTCTTTACGATTTCTTGTGGGTCAACTTCAAGCATGATCGCATATCAAACATTATAAATTATTTATTCATCACCGTCACAGACAGACTACAGTATTACATATTGTCAACAACAGCATTATTGCCCTATTACGATGTGTAACTGGTTCACGGTTAAAACAATTAGCTACTTATAATTTATACTGGCAGAGACGATCATTCTTGAACGCCGTTGAGTTTCTGAAGTTCGCACTGGAAAAGTAACAACAAAGAAAATTATTTTCTTGCATTTTTCTAAGTGAGACGTGTGTAACTTCTCTCTTGGCCGACGACAGAACAATTAAAAGAGAAAGACTTTCTAAAACTCTATCGAGCGACAGAGTACCTACATAATATTATTTAGTAACAAAATATTACTAAGAAAAGCATTAGTAATATTTTGTAACGATAGCATAGGTAACAATATTTACAGAAAAATACATATTTTAGTGCCTTACCTATGAAACTACTCTTTTTGTTCATAGTGGCCACATTGAACTTAGTTATCTTGCGTTTGTTTGTTATAAAGTTATAATCGTAAATGTTCGTCACAATGGTCAACCACCCGGGAGACCCAGCGAAACAATGTTCCAAACGTAAACTGAGTCAAAAGAAGCTCATGGTGACTACACGGTAGTCCTGTACCGGTATTGTCCACTACAGCTCCTTAAACCTCCTACAGCTCGCTATCAAACAACCGAGTCTGGTCGATTGCTCTAATTCACTGTTTCTCCATGATAACGCTCGCCCACATACTGCACGACAGACAGTCTCAAAGTTACAGGAGCTTCGACTGGAAACTCGCCGTTACCCACCGTAGTCGCCAGACCTTGCTCGTACTGATTTCCATTTTTTTTCGAAATTTGGATACCTTTTTACAAGGAAAAAAATTCAACTCCGATGAGGCACTGAAAAACGCCTTCAGAGAATTCATCGATTCCCGTCCCCAGGAGTTCTATAGCAGAGGTATCAATCAAGTTCCATTAAAATGGCAAAAGTGCATTGATAAATATATATTTTTCATACAAAAAAAATATTTTAATTTTTCCATATATAAAAGGGCAATTTCATAGGTTAGGGACCTAATATAAACAAAGACAATAAACAATGGTTATTCTTTTTGTTTTATCCAAAACTTCCAAGTTTCTAGTTTGATTTTAAATTAATGAAAAGTACACCAAATTGTTTTTTGTACTTTTCTCGAATGTCATTAAATTAATCCAAATTAACTTGTGCCTTTATTTTAACGAAGGCAGTATGTATTTTTTTTATTTATTTATAGAAAGAAGATGGCAAACGAGCATACAGTCCACCTGGTGGTAAGTGGATACTGTCGCCCATAGACATCCGCGATACATGCCAACATTAGTCCAAAATGACAAACGTTGGCACGCCCCCGGATGCGGTGCCTACCTTTGTTGATGAAAGAATGGATTTGGTGAAAGGGTTGGGGACGTGGGAAGGAGTAGGATGGGAATGGGCTCTAGCATATCTCACTCACTACCGAAACACGTACATACATTGGGGAATATGATAAAGTGGGAAATGCAGTACATTTCAAGGTAGTATTCTGTGAGAGAGGAGTGACGAGGCCAGTACAGTGCGCCAAGGGCGCGAAACGGCTGTTGGATTGCAGCGTGCACTCTCCCCCTCCTAAAATGGTCGACCATGGGTTATTCTGTCACCATTGATGTAAAAAATCAATACGAAAAGAGCTCAGGTTGTTAATAAGCAGTCTATTCGTGCATAGACACAGTGAAAATAGTTATTGCAAGACCATAAGTGAAAACAAATATGCAAGTACGAAGATAAATAAATTACTGACCGAGGTTTACCATTTTAGGAGTACAATAGTACAATATTGAATTATTATTAAACATTGTAACTGACTACCTATTCAAAAAATTTAATGCGTTTCGTACTTCAAGATCACAAAGAGACACATATCCGCAAAACAGTTGCTTTTCAATTATCTTATTGTTGTTGTGAAGGATGAAAGTGCAAATGTTAAAGTAATTCAGTAGAAATGATGCCTTACACTTTCATTGTATATAACTAACTATCTATGTAGAGCGGTGATAGCCTAGGGGGGTATCACTTGACTCACATTTGTGTGATCGTGAGTTCAAATCCTCGACCCGTTAGGCTGGATTTTATTAACATAAAATAACGTAAAACGTCAAAGTACTGGAGCAACGGAAATACTCCAAATACTTTGTATGTCATTTACGATTTGTAGCGAATACATTTAAAAAAATCATACTGAAAAAATACTTTGCATGCCATTACGGCTTGTAGCAAATGTACGCAAAGCAGTACTAAATAATAATATATAAAAGGATGGACTAAACAATATTACTCTCAATAAATAATTGACTAACAACATTATATAACGGATAAGAAAAAAACAATCAATAATACGCACCAAATAATTATATAAGTAGTAACAATTCAATAATATAATTTAATTACCTGTAAATTACCCTTCCCAAATATAAAAAAAAATTGCTAAAATAAGATAAGCATTGTAAATAAAATCAAGCCAGTACCCACCTGCAGCCTTTGGCAATATCCAGGCCCGAAGTTTAGAAACAGGCTCAGTACACATAGGTTGTATCCATCTAAAACAAATTAACTAAAAACTCAACTACAAGCACCGACAGCGCACACAATGATAATGTTAATCATAGTAGGAAGCAGTGTTAGAGCAATAAGAAGGTCAAAGGTCATGCCGCCTAATACATCGAGCTCCTTTCAAATAGCAGCAACTCCGAGAATAAGGAAAGTTTATAATAAGAATAGGTACGTTTAGATGACATAAGTATATTTTTTTCGGGCATTTGGATTTGAAAATCATTATTTTATTTTATGTCATAGAGCATGTCCTCTGAACACCTGGACCTCAATCTCAACAGAAATGGTGATATGTTTAATAGTGCAATAATGGCGCGTCAGCACGCTCGACCTATGGAGTTGTCTAAAGGCATTCTTATGTCATCAGTAAACTTGCTGTGCCATACCGTAACTGCTACAAATACTATGAGCATAAAACTAAAATTAAGCATACAACAAATTTTAAAACTGGCTACTCGGCACTTTGATAGATACAGAATTATTTATCAAGCAGCAACACCGAATTCTTGTTAATTTACAAAAAAAAAATTGAGACTAATATAGAGCCATGCCAATCAAAAGAACGGTTTAGGAATGTAAAATTTGCGAAATGTGCAATTCGCAATCAGAAGCAGTCTTTTGAAGTGTATAACCATTTATAAGACATTTTCTTTTTTCTTTTAATGTTACATTTTTTTTGTTAAGTGAAATAAAAAATAACAATAGATACCTACATTATTTTTAGAATATAGCAATTTGATGGTATTTAATTTGTTTTTTACTTCTGTACAACTATTGCACCAACATTTTCAAAATGCACATTATGCGCCTAGACAAAAAGAACAATACAACAATCTACTTATAAGTAAATATAACCAAATTAATAGCAAAGATGGTATTAGATACCTATGAAACAAATAACTACACATATGTTTTTAGAATAATAAAAGTGACCCGTAGACAAAATAAAGTAAAAAAAAAATTGATAATCATAACACAATTCGTGTATTACTTTGTAACATTGTTACACATAGAGTGAGTAGTAAGCAATACTTACATACTAACTTGTTCAAAGCTACTCTAGTTAAAACCCTGTAAATTGTACAATTTACTTCTTGAACAGTAAAAAAACCCTCGCTATACTGTTGCTAAGAAATAAAAAAATAAAGATCTCATGCACACACCACTCTGAGAGCCACTACTGTAAAACCAATTTAAACCGCAGTTACCTGCATAACTGGTTTTTTCAGCTCTTTAGCCCGCAATCTTTTGGCAAGAGGCGGCGTGAAAAGCGCGGGGTCCGGCCTCTCTTGACCGGCGCGTTGCCATGGTTGCGAGTGACGCCATAATGAAAGTAATGAACCTACTACTAATACCCATACGAATCCCACCTGAAATATTTAAATTAAAGATTTAGAAGAGGCGTAAACGTGTTACGTTATTTGGTCAATGGACAGCCTATTAAGCTGCAGGAAAAATTTGTGAATAACGACAAAACGTTTTACTAAAGAAACATTTCTTATAAATAAGTAGAACAGAAAGTTATATTTAAAGAACGGCTTTGAGACTACGGTTAAACCCTGGAGGTTTTTGTAGTATCTATATAGATTAAAAATTAATTTTGTAAAAAATCTGTTCATGGTTAAAAAATAAAAAAATGTTAATAAACTCCGTTCGCGTGTGCTTTAGAACGGCAATGATTTTTTTTCTTCAAAAAATATTTAATGTACATACAGACACGATTTACAATTTTATTTTACTGTTTTACGATTTTATTATATGTATTTTATATTGTAAATCGAGTCTAAACGCGTGTAATCAAAGGTTTTTGTTCACCCTTTATCGTTTTTGTCAACTCGTGACGACGACTGGTGTGACCTGTGCCGAAACGTCGAGTAGATAAAAGGTAACCAAAAACCTTTAAATACGCGTTCAGACTTTCATCGCCGATTGACAATATAAAATGTGTACAAAACGCAAAAGTTTAAAAAGTTTTATTATATGTACCTATCTCGATTTTACATTATTATATTGTAATATTCTTGAATGATACTCGAAGCACCTATCTGAATTAAAGACGACGTATAAGTTTTATTATTTTATTATTGTTAAAATTGTCAAAACAAAAAATGTATCTTACACGATTTCACGCACATTTTAACATCTAGGAATATAATTTGTTTTTTCTCAGGAACAAAACACGAATGGCAACCATATATGCTGACGTCATATTATTATATGCTGACGATCAAATTTCACTTACAATGTGCATGAACTATTTAAGTACAACTTATTACATGGTTACATGGTTACTTTCGTATTTTTTTTCCATTTCAACGTCTCTGAACGTTTAATACTTGGCTTTTATGTATTTTAAAAGTTATTCAATCTTAATCAGAAATAAATTGACATTGATGTTCATTTCAATAAATTAGTGACAAATGAATCACCCAATGCCGACTTGCCATAATTGTCATTCGTTGATATTTATTGAGTAGGTACTAACTTTTGCACGTGGCTTCGCTCTAATTGCGTTTAATTGTGATTCAATATCTACAAAAAACGGTGTTTAATTATTTGTATTGTAGATTATAAGTAATTTGATACCATGTATTAATTTAATAGGACTATTAAATATTTTTGCCGTACGAACATTGAGACCCCGTTTCAGCCCCTATTTAATTTCGAGAAATCACTTCTTAGTGGGTATTTATGCCATAAACTACTGTCTACCTGTAATGTTTTTAACTTCAGCGGTTTGGGCTCGGCGTTGATGAGTCAGTAGCACTCACGACATTTCTCTTTATAAGTATAGATTGATGTTAGACATTCTTTAGTGCAATTGCTCTATCACCATTGTCACCGGCAGCCCAATTCGACTCACTTTTGTATAAAAATACTTTTCCTTTGTGTCTATAGACATACTACTTACTTGAGACATTTTCTTGCGGACCTCATTGTCGGTATGAACTTAATTGACTTGATGGAGTTATTGTTAAGATTTTCTAACATTAATTTTGTTGACACCAAGACAAACAAGACACCGTTTAAATAGAAATATAGAAACATCTGATTTATATTAAGTATAAGATGAAGTCATTAAAAACTCTTATTTGTTAAGATTGTCAACGCGATAGTTTCTCGGATAACTTCACTTTTAACCTTAGTTCAACTATTAAATTGGCATTCATTTTTATTGGAATAAATCAGTGGTAGATGGAGCCATCTGATGCCGACTTGCCGTCCATATAATATTTATTGATGATTAAAGTTACACAATCTAGTTCAAACAGAATTGCAATCAAGGCTCCATCATTGGCAGTCCAATTCTACTCATTCCCGCATACCAAATTCTGTTCGTTCGTACCAATAACGGAATTAACTGAAAAGTATTGTTATATGTGATTAAAAGAAGGAGAAATTAACATAAAATTTGCCTTTTTAAGATTTTCGCACTTTTTACATACATTTAAATATTTATTAAAAGGTATTTAGACCGTTAGACCCGACTACATCTATTAAACGGATCTTTAAATCGTTAGACCTGTTTAACACATTATTTACTGTTTATTAAAACCGGTTAACAAATAACTTCAAAACTATAATTAGAATATTTTTCCATTCCTTTTGCCAATAGCATATTATCAAATAGCGTGGCATTAAACCACACGCCTTGTTATTATTAGTATTACAAAACTTGTCTAAATAAGCATCAAAATTAAAAGATACTCACCGGACTAGTCCACATATAAGACACCCGGTATAGATAAAAATAATCACTGGGATCAACAGGACTACTGATGTGCAGAGTGAGGTTCCCGGCACAGCCTTCCACGCTGGTAGGTTTCATCACAGCGCTTGGCCTCGGTCCGCCGAAACTCATCCACAACGTCATAGCCATGCCACTAAGCAGACCCACTGAGACACCCTGGAAATGTTAAGAAGAATTTCAAATGTTCCCAATCCCGGCACATAATCGAAACGCCGAAGTATTATTTTTGTTTTAATTTTATTTAAGGAAGTCAACAGACGACCTCGTGATAAATGAACACGGTATCTCCCATGATTCGGTCCCTATAACCGTAACGTTGGCAGGGCCATGGGTGGTGGAGATTAATATAAAGTGAATACGATGGCCTATAGACATCCGCGATGCATGCCGACATGCCAACCTACCTTTGGATATTTAGAAATGATTTAGAGAAAGGATTGGTAAGAGTGAAGAATAGGAAGTATAACGGAACGAATAGTTTTCCTCATCGCATTATACCTCACATTCGCCCTTGGGAAGAGATTGCGTGAAATGACCGAAAATAAGAGTTTTTTCTCAATAGAACAGGGCGGAATACGATGAGATAAGGAATGTGTATACATATATATATATATATATAAGGGGACAATCTTCTTTTCAGCACTCAGTTCTTTCTTCACTTTCGTCGGCAGCGTTTCTCGAAAGGAAAGCCGCACTGCACGGATTGCTTCTCAGTTTCAGGCTCATAGCAGTAGATCCAGCTTTCGTTACCTGTTACTATATCAAATACAGTAATTGATTGACCATTGTCGAATCTTTCAAGCATTTGGAGACACCATTCCACACGGCACACGGCACAAAGCTTCGTCACCCGTAGGTGATCGTGTAAAATAGTTGGAACTTGACTCATACTAATACCTAATGATGCCCGTATCTGCTGATATGTCGTTCGTTTGTCTGCTTCAATCATGAGCCGCACAGTTTTTGTCTTCCTCCGTCACCGCCGTCGCAGAACGCCCTTGTCTAACATCGTCACTGAGGTCGTACCCACCATAACCACATACCACGTTAAATTCACTGAACCAGTTATAATCAGTGGCACTGGATGGGGCTTCATCATTAAATGCTAACTTAAGTCTTTCATAACTTTGTTTCGGATGTAGACAGCAACGAAAGTCATAAAAAAGAATTGAACGAAAATGTTCTCTTGTTAAATTCATTTTCCTCAAACACTTAATTTACAAATTGCCGCCAGAAACAAAAAAACAAATGACAGCTTTGAAAATTTAATAGTGTTTGATAAGCAGAGTTCCATTTTGAAAATTCGAATTTGTTTTTTTATCGCACCTTTATTGTACAGTAGCCAGTTTTAAGAACTTTTAGTTTGACCTATCGTACAGATTTTATCTCGGTCAACGCGGGTGAAGCGGCGCCCAATAGTTGTTCATAGTTTTAATGAAAAGGGGACAGTGGTTTGTGGCTGATTACTAGTGATTATAATTAAATTTAATATAAACATTCATGCATATAGACGGATTTTAATGACACTGTTAAAATGTGATTGTGGCTGTCGATTATTGTTTGAGAACGAGACAATAGGGATATTGTACGAACAGTACGAGTAGTAAAGGCGACAATAAACAAACACAACTTGGATATCACTTACATTTGTTTGCAGCAATAGAAGTCATTGGTATATAGTATGTAATAATACATACTCAGTTAGTTAACTTTTCACATACCTAACTATTTACTCGCCGAAAAACGGAAATTTTAATCAATTAATGTTCTCGGATTTATGTACTTAATGCACGTATGTTGCTTGTAAATTACTGTTTTTTAAGAGGTAAAGGCAAGTATTTGCTTAAAGGTAAATCAAAATCCAATTCATGAAAAAAAAAACAGATCTTAAAATTACGTCCGGCGCAAAGCTCTAGTTATAGGGGACTGACCACCAAATATATTATTATGTATATCTGCAAGTATCCAATAACAGAAGGAACAAAGTAGTATGTTCTGTAAATGGTATAATAGAGGCCTTTCGTACCATTAATATATACATACCATACCATCAGCCTGTGTCTGTCCACTGCTGGATTTAGGTCTCTCCTAAGGACCTCCACCACAGATGGTCTTCAGTTCTTCTCATCCAGCCACCAACTTTCTTCAAGTCGTCAGTCCACTATATATATATACACATACACGCACACACACACACACACACAATTATATATATATATATATATATATACATATATATATAATTGTGTGTGTGTGTGTGTGTGCGTGTATGTGTATATATATATAGTGGACTGACGACTTGAAGAAAGTTGGTGGCTGGATGAGAAGAACTGAAGACCATCTGTGGTGGAGGTCCTTAGGAGAGACCTAAATCCAGCAGTGGACAGACACAGGCTGATGGTATGGTATGTATATATTAATGGTACGAAAGGCCTCTATTATACCATTTACAGAACATACTACTTTGTTCCTTCTGTTATTGGATACTTGCAGATATACATAATAATATATTTGGTGGTCAGTCCCCTATAACTAGAGCTTTGCGCCGGACGTAATTTTAAGATCTGTTTTTTTTTTCATGAATTGGATTTTGATTTACCTTTAAGCAAATACTTGCCTTTACCTCTTAAAAAACAGTAATTTACAAGCAACATACGTGCATTAAGTACATAAATCCGAGAACATTAATTGATTAAAATTTCCGTTTTTCGGCGAGTAAATAGTTAGGTATGTGAAAAGTTAACTAACTGAGTATGTATTATTACATACTATATACCAATGACTTCTATTGCTGCAAACAAATGTAAGTGATATCCAAGTTGTGTTTGTTTATTGTCGCCTTTACTACTCGTACTGTTCGTACAATATCCCTATTGTCTCGTTCTCAAACAATAATCGACAGCCACAATCACATTTTAACAGTGTCATTAAAATCCGTCTATATGCATGAATGTTTATATTAAATTTAATTATAATCACTAGTAATCAGCCACAAACCACTGTCCCCTTTTCATTAAAACTATGAACAACTATTGGGCGCCGCTTCACCCGCGTTGACCGAGATAAAATCTGTACGATAGGTCAAACTAAAAGTTCTTAAAACTGGCTACTGTACAATAAAGGTGCGATAAAAAAACAAATTCGAATTTTCAAAATGGAACTCTGCTTATCAAACACTATTAAATTTTCAAAGCTGTCATTTGTTTTTTTGTTTCTGGCGGCAATTTGTAAATTAAGTGTTTGAGGAAAATGAATTTAACAAGAGAACATTTTCGTTCAATTCTTTTTTATGACTTTCGTTGCTGTCTACATCCGAAACAAAGTTATGAAAGACTTAAGTTAGCATTTAATGATGAAGCCCCATCCAGTGCCACTGATTATAACTGGTTCAGTGAATTTAACGTGGTATGTGGTTATGGTGGGTACGACCTCAGTGACGATGTTAGACAAGGGCGTTCTGCGACGGCGGTGACGGAGGAAGACAAAAACTGTGCGGCTCATGATTGAAGCAGACAAACGAACGACATATCAGCAGATACGGGCATCATTAGGTATTAGTATGAGTCAAGTTCCAACTATTTTACACGATCACCTACGGGTGACGAAGCTTTGTGCCGTGTGCCGTGTGGAATGGTGTCTCCAAATGCTTGAAAGATTCGACAATGGTCAATCAATTACTGTATTTGATATAGTAACAGGTAACGAAAGCTGGATCTACTGCTATGAGCCTGAAACTGAGAAGCAATCCGTGCAGTGCGGCTTTCCTTTCGAGAAACGCTGCCGACGAAAGTGAAGAAAGAACTGAGTGCTGAAAAGAAGATTGTCCCCTTCTTTGGCAGATCGGGCCACTTTGCTACTAATTTAGAGCAAACTGCTACTGCAACTTTTGATAATAAAAGAATAGTAACTGAGGACTCGTATGTGAAAAGCTGCTTGCCTTCTGCTTTGGGAAGAGTCAAGGAACGACGTCCACGAGGCAAAATGATCCTCCATCGCGATAATGCCGCAGCTCACTTCGCTAGACAAACGAAGTAATTTTTGAGTATTGTAAATGTAGAGTTAATATGTCAACCGCCATACAATCCCGACCTCTGTGATTTTTATTTATTGCCTAAAATTAAGGATAAACTCAGAGGAATAAGTTTTATGAATGCAGAAGAGGCAGTAACGGCCTTCCAATATGCCGTTGAATACATAGGTGCCTAAAGAAGGATGGGCTGAATGCTTCAAAAGTTTCATTGCATGAAAATGTGTATCGATTGTCGCGGAGAATACTCGGAAAAACAAAAAAAAACAACTTCCGTCTTTATATCTGATTTCATTTTTGAGATTCTAAAAACTTTCAATGTCACTCACGTATGCATTAATCCATCCCACGAATTACACGTATACCAAATTTTGTAGCAATTCATTGGGAACATTAGTTTTGTAGCCTATGTATATCTTATCCGTAGTCCTCAAGAAGGTCCAAAATTCAGCAAAATTTCAGCTTGATTAGTCCATCTGTTCATGCGTAAATCATTTCAGAGAAACAAACAAATAATTCAAAAAAAATATTAATTACGGCTTTAGCTGCAAGTAAAATTGATAAGATAATCATTCAACTCGGCGGTTGCAACCACTGCCAGCAGATGTAGACAGGAAAACCTTTTTGCTACCACTTCTAAAAATACTTTAGAGATGTAGAATCAGATGTTACAGAACAAAGATACTTAACGAATTACAAAATAGTAAAAAAAAAGATTACAATGGAGGGAATAATGAGTCAGGTGATCTTGCTCCATCTTTCACACATACTGGTTTTGCATGTGTTTGTTTATTATCTATTGTTTAGCAAAGGTGAGACATATTTGATTATTTATCATTCGGAAATGAATAGTTATTTTTTGGTAAAAAATTGCTAAGGATTTACGGATGAGTAATGGCCATGTCGGTATCTGAATTATCTTATTTCACATTCTATCAATTTTATAGTCGACCGTATCTACTGTATGAGAACGATGTACTCGTATAAGATCTTCACTGTATAAGATCGTACGTAGCGAAATATAGAGCAAATTATATTGTTATTCAAAATTTTAGAAACATTTTACTCACCCTTTCATTAGCAAATGTAGTGAACATGCCAAGAGTGAATACTCCAAATAGTGGGCCTCCGACAGCGCCGAATATCGTGAGAGCTGCCTGCAACACGCCCCCTAAGTGCTCGGCGATGAACGCCAGCGCCAAGAACAAGAGGCCGTAAGCACAAGCGGCCAGCTTGGTCAGCCACGGCACATAGGAAGGGCTCACTGTGCACCATCTGAGCAAAAATTAATAGTACTGCAAGCGACCCTCAAAACGTGAACGTGAGCGATGTGCACCTCCCGACCACTTTCATCCCCCCCCCCCCCCCCGCCCGCCCCTCCAATCTTCAAAAAAAATATTTTTTCTTGTTTGTCTAAGTAAGAACTATCGATTAGAAAAGGAATTAGAGAGCTATATAGTTATGACCACTTTTCTTGTTTGATGCCTTTTTGGAGGTTGCTTGCTGTATGTACCACGAGAGAAACCGCTGAAAAGCAGCAGCACTTGTATACATCATCAGTGTCATGGTGATTTGTGTATTAGGAAGTGAAAGATTGTAACAAGTCAGACAATAGATATTAATTTAACGTTTAACCTTATTTTTTATAAATATGTACCTATATTTACAGTTAAATGCCTCAAGAAAAAAAATGACCAATAGAAATAAATACAAATAAATACAATCTAGATAAAACATAAATACAATAACTTATATAAATTTATATTATTATAATATGTAGTAACTCTTCAATACACATCATTATACGACGAATAGCAACAATGTCTCCGCAATCGGCAATACTACGAAACAACAGTGCAATATATTGCACATATTTCTGTATCATAAACAAGTGTTCCAAGCGTGAAATAATATGGAAGGTAAGAGTATGAATATCTATTGCAATGATTTTGTGAATATCAAACCTAGAATACGCTGATGACCTGTAGTTTACTGCAATATATGATATGGTCTGTTCATTAAATAAAAATAAATAAACAGAAATTACCAACCTGCTAAGATAATCATGAAGTGTAACAGCGGCCAGTGCGTTGCAAGAAGCGGATATAGTAGAGAGGGAGGCACTGAATATTCCGGCTACGAAGAGTCCCGCGAGACCAGGCACCGACTTCATCGCGTCAACCACGTAGTACGGCATTAACTGGTCTTTCTGCACAATCAAGCCACACCATAGTGTAGATTACATTACATTTCTCTACACATCCTCTGTATAGTTACATCGCGGAACTGGCTGAATGAGAACTGTTAAAGATCGTGTGTTTTGACCAATCTTATGGGAGGTCTATATCCAACAGTAGAAAGGTAGTTTATGGACCACATTATGATGAACCCAAACGCTAAGATTTCATTCCTTCCATCAATAAAATGAATTTATTGAGTGGTATTTGCGTAATAAAATGAGCATATTGAAACAAATTAATTCAGGGTTATCACCTTCAAAATTATGTAGTCCCATCTCCATTCATATTTGCGTTGACAGTGCATTTTCAAATAGGTAACTCAAATTGTCGTCTTATTTATTTCAAATGACAAAAACATTTCCGTCTGTAGGTACCTAGATCACGACGAAAATAAAAATTTAATGGTTTGCGATCAAGAAATAGACATGCGCGTAGTCGTAGTGAAAATGTAATTTGATGAGACTGTTCTTTTGCTACGGAAAAGTAATAATGCGTACTAAACGGTGTCGATAAAGACATTTTTTTTAATGATTTTTTTAATGCAAATTTGTAATTTAAATATTATATCGCACCCTCATTTTAACAAAGTCGTAAGTTTTTATATAGAAATTTAGTTTACCATTATCTAAAAGAACATTTTAAACTACAAATATCCATTTTTTTCATAATATTATCGGCAAATGTGAGAAAATTATGATCAAAAATTCGTTTTCGTCATTTTGTAAAAATAGATTTTTTCAAAAGGAAGTTCGCAAAAAATAATATGAATAAAATATCACTTTAGAGAAAGTAATAATAATTAAGATTTATTCTTTTAATTTATTATATAACAACTCGTAAGAAAAATAATAAATAATTAAGCAACATTTTTTGTTCTGAAAAATTATCATTTTGGGCTTACGGCTTTATTTCACTCAGGGTGCTATATTTATTATAATATGTAAACAGTCGGTTTAAAACCTTTATGCATATACCCAGGTTACTGCATTTTCCACGATACTTTTAGTTGTGTTTTATCTGGTGACTTTTTTATTTTTAGTGCAATCGGCTAATTTTGGAGATTTTTTTTAATCTGGTACCCGATGATGTTGAAAATATTCTTTGCATTTAAAAATAAAAATAGTGTGCCATGGAATATATGAATGTAGTAAATCCCACTTCTATGGTGAGTACAAACATGAATATTTCTGATTATGTGCAATAATCATGCGCGTGTAATTTGTGTAACACACAAATTACACGCGAATTATACATGTAAAGCATTGGTTAATTCGCACGATTACAAACGCGAAATAATTTATTTTAGTGACTTTAATTTCATATACCTACTGATTGTACATAAACAATTTCATTATTAGCAGATAGTATTTCGTATTACTTTACTGCATAGCCTACTTTTTCCTCTTATATCACTAACTATTGATTTTTTTTATAGAAAAGAGGCGGCAGACGAGCGTACAGTCCACCTGGTGGTAAGTGGATACTGTTGTCCATAGACATCCGCGATACATGCCAACATCAGTCCAGAATGAGAAACATTGGCACGCCCACGGATGCGCTTCTCACGGATGAGAAAGGTTGGGAAAATGGAGAGGGATACAATAGGATGGGATGGGAATGGGCTCTGGCATATCTCACTCACTACCAAAACACGTACGTACATTGGGGAAATACGATACAGTGGGAAATGTAATATATCTCAAGGTAGTCTTCCGTGAGAGAAGATTAACGTGCGGCCAGCGGGAGTGCAGCGCGCACTCTCCCTCTACAGATTGACTGGAAGAGATCGCTTTTAGCAATATCTTAATGTAACTAGTAGTTTATATAAAATCGTTAAAACTACTCTGCCTGGAGGTACAGTAGAAGGAATTCTTATGTGTGATAGATTATTCAGTGTGGTGTTAATACAGTAAAACTGACCTTTAACTTACATCGGTAATTTTTCCGGCAGCAAGCGGGTCACAGTCTTTATAAACAGCGTAGATGCCGAGGCCACTGATGCAGGTGAAAACGCTGAGCACCGACAACACCGGCCAGCTCCACCACAGGCACTTCTGAGAACGCTCCAGCGTGCTCACTGTTTGAAGTCGTTGAACCTGTACATCAGATTTATCTCTTTTATGAATGGACTAGCCTTTTGCTAGTTCTTTTACCCACGGCTCCGCTCGTCTTGTATATACACTGATATTTTGTATACTAAAACCTTCCGGAAGAAATAATCTTCACGATAGTGAAAACCGCATCCAAATCCGTTCTCTAGAAACTCAAGTTATAAGCGAACAGACGAATGTTGCGATTCATAAGTATAGAATAAAAGAGAAGATTAACTTTTATCGGCGGCTTCGCTTGTTAAGAATCCAACTTTATCCGATAAATTGATAAATATCATCATGCTTTTGTAAAGCATTATAAATTTTGTAAACCTACTATATTTCCAAAAGTACTGGGGACCTTTAAAAAAATAACTATAATAAAAAAATAAATTATTACTTATTATTAAATTATTACACGTACAAAGGGATACGTTGTCCTTTAATATAAGTAGTATACGTAAATGTAGAGTTAGAGAAACTACAAAGACGATGTAATCGCTGTCTTTATATACAGTAAGGCAGCCAAAGACATTACGGTCAGTTGCAAGCTCTATCAAATAAATTATTAAATAATTGTCATATAATTATTTATTAAATAGTTCCCATTCATAGATTTTCTAACATTTTGATGTGGGAACATCGAACTACGATAAAATAACAGTAACTTGACATAAGAAACATAACGTTTCCTTCCATTTTACTAAGATTATAATATTTAGATAAACATATTAAACACACAGTCTTACATTTAGTTCAAAAATGTTCTTACTTGCTGACTTTTGTTCTATACCATATACCATTTTTGTTCTATACCATCAGCCTATCTCTCCACTGCTGGATATAAGCCTCTGCCACGGCTCGCCACCGCACGCAACATCCGCTCTTCTCATCCAGCCACTACCGGCAACCTTTTTTTAATTGTCGGTCCCCGTAGCCGGAGGGCGTCCCACATTGCGCTTCCCGGTACGATAGTCTCCAGTCGAGGACTCGCCTACCTCAACGATTGTTGGTCCTGCGGCAGATACGGCCACCTCGGCTTACTGATTCCGTGAGCCATCGAAAGATCTATTCTCGGAGTTTCTTCCTCGGAGTGCAGAAATTCGACATAGTAAAAACTTTATGTTCCCATTTTGATAATACGAAAATAATGATATATTTAATAAATTATACTGTTTTACTTTATCTTGATACCACTAATTACTTTATTAAAGTAAGATAAGTCTACAATTGATACACTTTTGATTCCATGACAGGCTCTACTATAAAATTACATACTAGTCTTTTTACCTGTGTATGATTTACGGCATACAAAGACAAATAAGTAATCAGCCCTCCGATTATCAACGACCACCACGTGTGTCTTTCAGTAGGGTCCACGCTGAAACTGAAACAAAAAACAGTTTTTAATTGTATTTACCCAATAGGTACAAGGAATGTTTACCAGTTTTATAAGTAAAACTTACTTGTTAAAGTCCAATCGTCCGTTTTCCCTTGCAATGGTGAATATTCGATCAAACCCTCCAATTTGCACTGAACTGAAAACAACGACACTGAACACTGCGCCGAACATTAAAAGGGACTGAAGAAGGTCTGTAAATAGGACCGCCTTCATACCTCCCAAACTTGAATAGAAAGTACAGACTAAACCAACCACTAATATAGATATTAGTCTATCCAATCCAGTCACTGCTTCCAAGACAATTGCTGGAGCATACAGCACAATGCCGTTGTAGAGCACCATTTGTAACGTATATGTTAGGGAGGCAATCAATCGTAACCGCGGCCCGAAGCGCAGTTCCAAGTATTCGTAAGTACTCGTCTTCTGAAGACCGAAGAATACTGGTAGGTAGAGGCGACTGGCGATCGGCGTGGCGATCCCGTAAGATATGTTAATGACGACAAACTGCATGCCGTAGTAATAGTTCTCTGAAGACACGCCCAGAAGCGTTATAGCAGACATGAAGGAAGCCATCAGGGATACTGCTACCGGTAATATAGACATATTCCGATCTGCGAGGAGATACTCCTATGAACAAAACAATTTAGTCTTTAAAAGATGATTATATTGTAAGAAGATTATCATCATATTTTTATATCATGTCAGAAGATACTAAAAATGAAGGGTCCTCCCTCCAAGAACAATGAATGTCCAATCAGTTTTGTAGCCACAGAAAAAGACTATGATGAGATATGAAAAATAAATTATATTCTTCCTTATCAAATTTTAAATCGTAGAAAGTTCTGAGATGGACTGTTGTACCATCGATTAGCAAAGAATGGTATTTAATAATTGCAATTGTGTACATTTTGGAAGTTCATCACTATCACAGTGGACCCTACAAATACGATTTTGGATTCTTTAAATAATAAAGGTGAACTTTCCGATTTCACAACAACTGTAGGTATAGTGTATAGGTAGCTTACAGAGATAACAAAAATTAAAGATGAAAATTGAATAATTCCTTTTTAAAGAAATTAGAATTCCGCGATTTTTCTTACCTCGTTCGTTTTCTGTTTACCACCGCTAAAGCGAAAGTAAACCCCGATAGCAACTGAAGCTATCATAGTCGCCGCCATTATGGCATAGTCCCAAGCACCGAACACTGACTGCACCATTCTGAACCATAACCAAAAAAATTTTATTTCATAATTGGATAAACATATAATTGGGTCAATTGGGGATAAAGTAGGCCAGATCATAATTTCTTATCGTTTACTTACCTAGCAATTAGAAAATACTTTAAAAATACCCTAGATACAGGCTGCGCTTAACTAAATGCACGAGTCAACAACACCTACTACTTAAATGAGACAAATACAAGGCTCCGTGATATCAGTTTATCTGAAAATTATCTTAAAACATAGTTAACATCATCTTTTGAATCTTATCACTTGAATAATAGCTGCTCTTATTCATAAAGTTATACTAAACCACGCACTGTGCTTGGGACAAAAAATCGCATGTTGTAATGATTTAATTGAGAGGCCAATCGTTTCAATCGGTTTAATTAATGTGGATCGTTGATGGAGCAACATAGTGCACGTCTTGGTAGCAAATGGAGAAGCTGAATGTGAATGATTGCAATTAATTTTAATTTACGTACTTAGTACAATCTCTTGTAGACTACGTAAATATTCGACACAGATAACGTCGATTGCCCTCTAAATCGTCTGATATGTTTTACGAGTATATATCATTGTACACTTTATGCACTTTTTAGGGAAATTACATTGAATTCTACCAGCTATTGTCAGTCGGTCCTCGTGGTCCACCCTAGTGTCCACCTAGGTGTACCACGAGGAATTCATATTTCCTCCTAATCCACCTCAAGACGTTCAATATTCGGAAATCATTCAGTAATCAACATCAGAAGGGTGATCAGCTGAATCAGAACAATCAGTTTCTAAGTTACAACGAAATTTCTGGACAAACTGGGGGCTTACCCGATTAAAACGGAAACAAAAATAGTTTGCGTCTGTATCTCAGTTTAATTTCGTGCATGGGACAAATCGGTTCCATTGTTCCCAAATTACCACCTACGAAAATTGCCACGTATCGTAGCGTGGGACACCCTCCGGCCAGGTGGATTGACGACTTGAAGGAAGCATCGGGCCGGTAGTGGCTGGGTGAGAAGAGCAGAAGGCCGCGTGTGGCGGCGGTCCTTAGGACAGGCCTATATCTAGCAGTGGAGAGACAGAAGCTGATGGTACCTATGGCATGGTAGTTAAAAAATTACGACAGAGTAAACATTTCAAGAAATCCCAAAAAAAAACTCATAAATGACATGTAGGATTATGGATAGGGTTTTTAAATTCTTATTTTATAACTTTATCTAATTAATATTTTTTTAATTATTTTATAACTTGTCTAACTTTTTTCTAATACGTACCAACGGAAAGCCGCGAAATATAACCTTACGACTGTCGCAGACCTTCCGGGTTTTTTCACTTAATAGATATATTGTAAGTTCTGCTTTTACCCCTCATTTACATGCAGCCGTATTCTACGGCGGTGAGCAAGGAAGTGGGCAGCGTAAGTATGTAAACACGTCCCTGCGCTGCCTTCATTGGCGGTTTCTTGCGCGGACTTCAAAGAGAGGGCAGCGCGAACGACAAGACTGCCCTCTCGCTCACTTCTGCAGTCATGCAAGGGCACAACCCACATTTTTATCAAAATCGAGTTAAGTAACTACGTATTATATTAGGAAAATATCTGTCTTATATTTTTATTATTTGTGACTAGCATACCTATTTTAAAAAGACACCAATCAAAAAAGGCTTAAATAAGACACAGATTCAAATACAGTGTAAACTCCATTTAACGCCACTCGATTTAACAACAAACTCCCTAAAACGTCGAAATTACTTGACTATGGTTGGTTTACCTTGTTGTCCATACAACGATACACTCTATGTAGCATCACACTCACTCTAAATAACGACAACAATACGTCATTATTAAACAATAAACAGTACTTTTTAAGTTGCCGAAATAAGAACTGCAGCTGTGTACGTACTTTTGTTTGTTTTTTGTTGCTTTATTGTCCAGCCCGTATTTACCTCGACTGTCGGCATCATACGTATCGAAGATTCTAAGAAATCCGGTCTAAAAATACATGAACTATACAGATTTTATTTCGAATTACATTCGGAGTTTAAAAAAAAATGCGTGAGGTTCTTCGTTCCTGACGGGGGTCCCCTGACCGCACATTTATTTTTTATTTATTTATATATACTTTACTATAAAAATAGTTAAAAAGGAAAATATATACAAAAGGCGTGCTTATCTCCTTATAAAATGGATTACTAAAAAGTAAAGGCACAATTGACCGAATAATGCCTTTTCTTGTTTCATATCTTGTTTTCATTCGTATAAAATGTTATTTTCCTTATTAGTAGTAAGTTAAAAAGGTTCAGTTACATAATTGTGACTTTTCACTTAAAAAAATCATTAGCAGAAATTAAAATCCAAAAAAATTGTAAGATGAATGATCTATCACATTTGGCTGATTAATTATGGCTTTTTAACGTAAGATTAAATATTTGTGAAATATTTTTTTCGCTCAAATGAAATAAATAAGTGTTTCAAATTGGCGCGAACGTCTTGGCATACCCGCATGTAGTGAATATTTCGAAGCAACATATTTTTTGTCCCCGAATATTGAAGGCGGTTTGATATTTTAGTATGACGCGCGCTCGGTGGCGAGCGGAGTTAAATTCACACCGCGGCCTCGGATAGTTGATTTTGTTATTCGCGCCTATTAATTGGTCTTGACCGCGGATATCCTTGTGCCACGCGAGTGTTTTGAGAGTTAAGTTCACATCGCGGCCTCGGACAGTTGATTTGTTATTCGCGCCTATTAATTGGTCTTGACCGCGGATATCCTTGTGCCACGTGAGTGTTTTGGGAGTTAAGTTCACATCGCGGCCTCGGACAGTTGATTTGTTATTCGCGCCTATTAATTGGTCTTGACCGCTGATATCCTTGTGCCACGCGAGTGTTTTGGGAGTTAAGTTCACATCGCGGCCTCGGACAGTTGATTTTGTGATTCGCGCCTATTAACTGGACTTGCACGCGGATATCCTTGAGCCACGCGAGTGTTTTGGTTGGACTTGGTTATTGTGATTGTGCTTGTGGTATTTGGAGTGATATCTCGAGGTGATTTTGCTGCCGTGTGTGAGTTGCGGAGCTATAGCGGCCACCGGCTCAACACAAAACGAGACTTGGATTACTACACAAGTATCTATTGGGAATGTATGTATTTATTCAATCACACTAAGATAGGTCACGTCTAGTAGGGACTAGCGTAGGTACACTTTCCAGATTTGTGCGTGGGCAAAACCACCTGGGGTAAGTGAGACCTTTAAATTGTGTAAATTGTTGATTATTGTGCTTACCCACCATTTTGGTGGATATATTGAGTAAGTTTAAATTGGGCCCGAGTGCACATTCCTCGGGCTGCTTTCGCGTAACGCGAGGCCGGTGCGCCTAGTGTGCGCACCGTAAACAATAAGTACTTTTTATTTATTTATTCATAATAATTACATTATTTTTTGCTATTATGTATGACATTTGTATATATAGGTATCCCATTTCATTAAACATAGTAGAAAATACTTTAATATTGATTTTTTTTATAGAACATTAAAAAATGTATTTTCTGTGTACTACTTAGTTGTCCTTTTTCCTTGTAGCGGCAGACTTGCCGTCCCTAGATAAGTACTTACAACATTCTATTGCAATGTATTACTACTATCGATCATTCACCATTGATTCTTGCGAATGTCATCATCAAAAATGTCATTGCATGTCGCAATGACATTTTTGTATTTTTTGCCGGAGGTTGAACATGTACGGCGGCAATGTATACACTCACTCAATTCGATGCTGCCGCTTTTTTATTTATTTAATTTCAGTTTTTGTTTCAGTCAATTTGCATCGTGTGTAATGATGACGTAGCAGCTGCTATGGATTTTTGTTATTTTGATAAAAAAGATAAGAAATAATAAAATAGAAAGTAATACCAATAAAAATACATATCAAGAAAAATAAAAAAACTTGTTATACCATTTGAAATAAACATAACGTAAAGTATGTACCTATACTTTATGTATAAAATAACGTAAGTACCTACCCATAGGTAGGTACATACTATCATTCATATAATTCATAGAATAGAAATTTTATTAATCTAAGTAGGTAGGTAGGTATAAATACTGTAACTGCATAAGTTCATTAACAATAATTAATAATAATGATTACTGGTAAATATTAAATTAATGAATTAGACTATTAACGAGAAAAAAATAATAAATCGATAAGTAGGCACAATAGATAAATAAATCGAAAATAAACATGTACCTACTTAAAAATTAAATAATTCAATAGTGTCCATGCTACATTGAAAGGAAAAAATAATATGTATGTGGGTAGGTATGTAAGTAACATCGATTTGAGAGTATATAGTACCTATGTAGGTAGTAATGAAATTAAGATTGTAACTGAAAAAAACTAACACTTCATGCTAAATTTTCCCATAAATTATTTGCAAATTAAAAACCACGCACGTGAGTGCTTGAATTGATAAATAATAAATGACATGGTTACATGATTCTATTTTTATAAAAAACATGAATGAAATCATAAACATAAACACAAAATATAGGCATAAATATGTTATTTATTTATTTATTTATTTATTTATTTATTTATTTATTTATTTATGTAATCTACAGCCTTTTATGTAACTTATGTTGTTTAACAATTATGTTGCCAATGCTAATGGCCAATACAGATTACACTGACATTAAGTACAGTATTTAGTAGATTGTTATTAAAATTATAAATTATTAGACTCCTTAACTTAGATAGGTAATAATTTTGTAGGTACAATTTATTACAGTATATATTAGTAACACAGTACCTACACATACTTACATAAAGTACGTCCACTTCACTACGTTGATGGTAAAATCAGCAAACTTTAAACGCAATTTTTCCGTCCAGTAAGCTAATATGTTCATCAATGTGACATTTTTTGCAAAAAACACATATCCCACGACCTTTAAATAAAATACAATGACCTCGTATAGTCTATTACGTACCTACAAATTATCTAAAAACTACACTCTATGTTGATCAATAAGTAAGTATTTTCGAAACCGGTTTTAGCAATATATAATTGAGTAGGTAACGTTCTATGTGTGCAATAAACACCTGCTGAATGAAGTTAGATAGATACGTGCATTGATTGAAGTTTTGTGTATTTATTTTGAGGTTATGTTGACGATCATAGTACGATATCAGTCTGCCAATGCCAAAATCGTCTACTGACAATTAAGCGATTGTAGCGCTTGATTTTACATTTTCTATTGCTCAAGTATCTTAATTTTAAATTATATCTTACAAACCAACCAAATACCAAATACTAACACTACCAAATACTAGTAATAATTTAAAATAGACGGATATCCGATTCAACCGGAGTTGAAACTTATCCGTACCTAAATAAAAAAATAGGATAGATACTTAAATGTTATTTGGAATAACTTGATCGAAAGTGATTATTTTATTTAAAGGTTCATATTACTTACTGCTCACTCAACTGCGTTTTCAAGAACATAAAAATTCACAATTCAAGGGTCTATCATTAATCATTCTAATAGTGAAGCTGTGAATACTGTGATACATAAATTAGTAATGTGTGTGACCTATAATATAGGTACTTAGAATATCGGATGATCGGATGATTTATCTCATTGCAGTTCGTATCTTCAAAAATTAAGTTTTACTTAAAAAAGGGACAAAAATAAATGATTCATGTAAATTCTACATAATATAATAATTATAATATTTATAGTCGGGTTGTTTATTCAAGTGAGGGATATGACATGTAGAACTGTCAAATAGAGTGAAATTTGTACGGAGATGACATTTTATTGACAATTCTACCTGTCATATCCCTGACTCGAATAAAAAGTCCGACTATAGTAAATAAGTCCCAGTTTGCGCTAAATAAAAGCGACAAAGCGCTGGCGATATCTCGTGTTTAGTTGTAGTTTGCGCGCGCACATTTTCACGTGGATACATAATACTGACAGCATTTGATAACTTTTCTTACATATTATTATTATATTATCACAATGTTTATTTGACGTGGGTGTATAAAATTAAATTGTTAGCGTTTAATAATAAGTACCCATTTGCAATGTCAAGTTCAGTTTTTATGAGACGAGAGCGTCATCTAGCGTCAAAGTCGTTAACGTCTAAGACGGAAAGGTTCAAAGTTCAGAACAAAGTTTTGGAGACTTGTTGCTATACTTGTACAGCATAATAGCGCTAGATGGTGACTAAATAAGTAAATTTTATAACATTAGCCTCCTTCCATACTTTCGATACATTCTGAATGAAAGATTGGCCCATATCAAAACCCAGTAAGTAACAAACAAAAAATGTTTCTTGACAAAATTTTATTTATAAAGCTAGCGTTCAAAGTATGAATAAACAGAAACACCTATATTAAAAACTAATCTTTCATATTTATGAATATATGAAAACCTCGAAAGGGGCCATCCATAAATTACGTCACACGAATTTCATGATTTTTGGAGTCCCACCCCTCCCCCGTCCTTGTCACAGGTCACATATTTTGCAATTTTAAATTTAGAAATTATTAAATTAAAACAACCTTATAATAATATTGATAGAGTTGGTAATATTTTAAAATTTTTCGTTAGAGTTGAAGTTTAGTTTTAATACTTTAGATTTATACATGTGATGTCACAAAGCTTAGGACTCGTCCCCTCGGGTACCTAGTCAAGTTTCGGGAGCAAGAAAAATACTTTTTAAAAACTAAAATTAATATATCGAAGACAAGTGGCAGAGCTTGATGCCAGTATTCATCTGCGTCTTTAATTAACTCTAAATAAAAAAGTAATTTCTTATCGCTACATTTTAAATGCTAACTTAGCGCTATGTTCCTAAAACTATGGGTTCGGCCGGCCACTCGGTTCCGCTGACCCAGCGATCTACAGTAAGGGACTGGGTGACGTAACTACCTATATGAGGTAAACTTAATATCTTAAGCATGATATACCTATCTAATATTTTGTATTGTGTGCTATTGATACACAATTTGATTTTAAAAACTCTATATGTTTTAATTTAACTGTTTGAACATTTTTGGGCTCTCCTGCAAAATTTGTTAAGAATTATTTTAATATGGAACAGTCGGTTTTTCCATCAGCCATATAAAGAATTCCGAATATACCTACATGATATTTCGTAGACCAGACTATCCAATATCATTGGTTTAAAATTTATTAGGTAAGCCGGTTAGTGACGGTATTTCCATGAAAAAATCTATGAAAATACTGTCACTAACGCCCAAGACCGTGCCAATATTTGGTGAAAATTGGCATTTGAGGCCAATAGGGACTAAACTCTATTGGTATATTTCATAGGTTATTCGACAACTAGAGAAGACAAACCTATATTAAAAATATTTTTTTCAGATTCATTAGAAAACTAGGCAGATGTGAGCATGAAAATATTTGAGATTTGCTATCGCTACTTCTGTCATTCACGAGTTACACATGACTGTAATGCCGTTCTTTCCTAACTCGTGACTTCTAAACATCATAACTCAGATATTTTTAAACATTTTCATTTTGATTTCACTGATGAATTTCTAGTATCGTAGGTCAAATATTTTACGGTTGGTGTTGTATCGTATGGGTAGATACAATCGTTACAGATAACAAGTTTATTTCATACGTTTAACCGAGTTTATTTATTACGTTGCAGATATTCGAGATGCTAAAATAGGAGAATGTTCATCAGATTCGCAAAACACCAGATTCTCAAAAATGACCATATTCACAACACACCAGATTCACAGAATACCAGAAATAGCTGACGATAGCATATATATATATATATATATATATATAGCATATAAAATAATTTAACCGATAGACCGATCCTCTCAATCAGTATAATTAATGGATCATTGATGCAGCTGCACGTATTAATAGCAAATCGAGAAACCTTAATAACGCCAACCTGTGTCTCTCTAGTGCTGGATATAGGCCTCTCCCAAGGACCGCCACCACACACGGTCTTCTGCTCTTCTCATCCACCTACTATCGGATACTTTCTTCAAGTCGTCAGTCCATCTGGCCGGAGGACGTCCTATGGTACATTTCCTGGTGCGTGGTCTCTATTCAAGAACTCATTTGCCCAATTGTTTATCGGTACTGCGGTATGTACGGCCTGCCCACTGCTACATCAGTTTGCCAGTTCTTTGAGTTGTCGACAACTTTAGTTCTTCGTTCCGGATTTTATCATTTAAAAAGATTCCGAGCATAGTCTCTTATCATCGCTCGCTGAGCGCTTAAAGCAGTAAATTAAGCCTACCGTCAGAGACCACGTTTCGGCACCATACGTCATAACAGGCAGAACAGTTGCCAATTCTACCGTAGAAGACACGTGGCCTACCCTCTCTACCACTTTATGAGCTTGCTGATTCTTTCAGCTATGTCGATAACTTTATATCTTTTATGCTTTTTTACAAATCCGTAATGGAAATCATTGTAGACTTATAGGCAAAGTCAGACAGAATCCATCACAGTAAGAAAGAGAGATGAAGTCTCCAATTTTAAAATTACATTATAATCGTAAATATTTCCGTTTCTTTTACATTTGAGTATTTCTCGGATATTTTCAGTTAGCGTGTAAAAATATATTGAAGCTCCCGTCGAGTAGGTACCTACAGGTGGAGGCAATATTTTCTAAGAGACCCTTATACGAGTGTGGCGTGAATAATGATCGATTTAAAAAAAACATTTTAGTCCTTAAAAGTTCATGTTAATTATAGTGAACGTCTATGAATACTTTACCATGGTCACAAAATAATTGTTTGATGACCATTATGTTTTGAAAGGGTTTTAGGTATTGTAACTTAGGTATTGTATGTAAATGATAAAATAATAATTTTCACAAAAAAAAAATATGAAATTTAAAGGGCATGTAATGTGAACAAAGTGCAAAAACATGTTCCTGTGCCAACATGCAATACAGATTTACTGCAAACCACATACAGTTTATCTAACAAGTTTGAACTTTCATGTTTACATCGAACTATATATAATACAGTAACTCCTTATAAGTAAATTATTAGGGGTTAAAGAATGAAATTGCCGATTTGTACTGAAAAATTAAAACTCGTTTTTTTCTAAAATGTAACATATTTATTTAATCAAAATATTTACCCTCATTATCTATACATTGTTGCCATCTAATCGGAAGTTCATTTATGCCTTTGCGATAGAACTCTGGGGATGTAGATTCGACAAACTGTGTGAAAGCATTTTGTACTGCCTCTTGGGAAGAAAATTTTTTACCACGTAGAAAATTGTCCAAATCACGAAAAAAATTGTAGTCCGTTGGAGCAAGGTCTGGCGAGTACGGAGGATGACGTATGGTTTCTAACTGCAGCTCCTATAGAGTTACAACGGTTTCTCGTGCAGTGTGAGGTCTTGCGTTATCATGGAGCAATAATGGTGAAGATCGATTCACGAGTCGGGGCTGTTTCACTGCTAGTTTCGCCATCATTGTTCGAAGTTCGGCACAGTTAACATCTGCTGTTATTGCTTGACCAGACCTGAGAAAGCTATAGTGAATAACACCATGAATAGACCACCAAACAGTTACCATTACCTTTTTATTGGTAAGCTTTGCCTTAGGGCATTGTTGCGGCGTTTGACCTGGGGTCAGCCATTGCATTTTTCGCTTTCGGTTATCGTAAAGAATCCACTTTTCGTCACATGTCACAATTCGATCCAATATTCCTTCATTTCTGTACCGATTCAACAAGGCAACGCAAGTTTCAACACGCGTTTCTTTCTGCAGATCAGTCAAATCATGAGGCACCCATTTTTCATATTTTTTTATCTTATTGATTTGATGCATATGAGTCAATATTGTGGGTAAGGTAACGTTAAACCATGCCGCTAATTCCTGGGTAGTTTGACTCGGATGGGCTTCCACAATCTCCTTCAATTCAACGTTATTCACCTGTGTGGGCGGTCTTCCACGTGGTTCGTTCTTCAAGTCGAAGTTTCCATTACGAAAGCGTTTAAACCAAAAACGCACGGTTCGTTCATTAGCAGTCTCCTCTCCAAACGCAGCATTGATATTGCGAGCCGTTTCTGCCGCGTTAGTTCCGCGTTGGAACTCGTATTCAAAGGTTACTCGGATTTTCGAAGTACCCATCTTTCCCGTCTAAGAATAAAACAATTGAATAAAAAAACAATTGAAAGTCGAAAATCGAATGTTGCACATTTTTTAAAACAAGAACCTCATAGGTATCATGTGAAAAGAAAAGTCGAGTGAAAAGTTTCACTCGAAAATCTCACACCATGAAGGTTTTATGTCAATTCAAAATATCTATTACTATAAAACGGCAATTTCATACTTTAACCCCTATTATTTATACAGCTACATAAAAGTAATTATTTATTATAATAAATTACTTATTTATTTGTAGTTTATTTTATACGGCTTATAAAATATGACAGTTCTTTAGATTCCTCATCGTTTTTTGCAATTAAGGTATTAAATAGGTTTTTTGGTATTAAATACAATAACTGCGACAGTATGCAGTTTCTCTGGACATTCGGGAGATATCTGTGACAAATAAACTACTTTTCTGTTCTAAACTCTTTCATTTCATATTTTTATACGTCAATGAATTCAGAATCATGAGCGGGATCAGACTTCGGGAAATGATGGGACACAGCCTGTGTATACTGACAAAGAATAAACTTTATAACTGATATCTTCAAAAGTTTGAACATCGATATTATATAAATCATACATTTAATTATGATTAGGTCTTATGAAATTACTGAGATCTGTTAAAATGACAGACAGGGTATACAAATGCGCCTATAATTATCTCATCTTATCCTTATCTAAGTACCCATATATCAACAAGTCTGTGTCATCAAGATGATTTGTGTCGATACATTAAGAGATTAGATTGTTCAGGCTAAAACTATAAGTTTAGGGTGAAACCTACTCTTATTATCATCGATCAGCTGTCAATCGAAAAAGATTATCTGTTAAATTGGAAATGATTTTTCCCTATTTTTCTGTAAAAACCCATCTTTATATAATAGGTAGTTGGAAAAGTTCGCGGCCTTTTTGAACGTATAACTATAGCGTGCTATATTTCTGGCAACACTGATCACTGGCGGGAAAATAATATTATCGTTTGACAGCTGACTTTTTTGTACCTAATGGCGGCATATTAAAATTACAAGTGAAAAGATTTATATTTTCATATTTTTTAACAATTTCAAAATGGAAGTTAATAAGGACTAAATTTGATATGATTTACATTTTTTTTCGACAGGGGTATGAATACTTCTAGTACTCGAAAAGAGATTTGTGGTGTTTACGGACAAAATACTGCATCGAAAACTATTGCAAAGAAATGGATCAGTCGATTCAGTCTGGTAATTTTGATGTGAATGATGTTCCTCGCTGTGGTTGTCCTATTAAGATAAATGTTGCTGTTATCATTGAAAAAATGAAGCAGATCGACTCATAATCAGTCACCAAATTGCGGAAGAGCTTAGCATTCACCACTCGACAGTTTTGGATCACCTGCATAAACTAAATTTTGTAAAAAAAGCTAGATGTGTGGGTGCCACATGATTTAAATGACAGAAACTTGGTGAATAGAATTTCCATATGCGAGATGTTGCTGAAACGAAATGAAATCGATCCATTTCTGAGGAGATTGGTAACAGGCGATGAGAAGTGCATTACCTACGATAACAATGTTCGAAAACGATCTTGCTCTAGGCGAGGTGAGCAATTACAAATAGTCCCAAAGCCAACTCGCACTCCGAACAGTTATGTGCATGGTGGGACTGGAAAGGCATTGTGTATGACGAGTTTTTGCCACATAGCCAAACGATTAATTCTGAAACTAAAAATATAACAAGCGCTTAAAAAAAAACACCCAGAATTAATGAATAGAAAAGGTGTAATTTTCTATCACGACTACTCGACTGCATACATATTTGATGACTAAATAAAAATTTATAGACCTTGGCTGGGAAGTTTTAATGCATCCTCCATACAGTCGAGACATAGCACCTTCGGATTATCATATATTCCGCTCTTTACAAAATTCTCTAAATGTAGTAAAATTACATTCAAGAGAAGGCTGTATGAACCATTTATTTCAGTTTTTTGCTCAGAAACCACAAAAATTTTATAGCGAATATTAAATATAGTCGAATTAATTGGATAATTTTCAGTTCAATAAATATTAATTTATATTAATCAATAAATATATTAAGACTACCCAATATAATTATTATATAGTAGATGAATAAAACTTGTACAAGTGACTGTAATCAGCTTATGTTTGGTTTAGAGCACTACAGGTCCGATAACATCAAATATACATTCGCGATATTGACTTTACAGAAAATTTGTAATAGTACATAGATAGTAAATAATATAAAGTATTTATTATGAAAATACATTTATTTTAAAAGCATCGTTTAAATATAAAATTCTAACTACTATCATTAATTATTTTACCCAAAGCCGACTAAATCATGGTCTAATGTTTTTATTATTCGATAATTACCACATTTCACGCCTCTAGCCCGATACTATCAATTACGTGACTCAATTACATTGTAAATTTTCAAGCATTATTCATTTAATATTAATTCTATACTGACATAATGAAAAAGTGTTTCAAGTATACGGGTGAAAGCGGATTTCAAAATCATATGAATAAATTGACTGAGCTTGACATAACCATACATAACCTTGACGAAGAATATTTTAGATTTGAAAAATTCAAAATGGCGGATTTAATATACCAGCAAGTTTTCATAATTTAGAAACCTATGCATATTGGGGCGGCATCATTGAAAAGTTAGATTTCAAAAATTATTCAATGTTCCTTCAAAATATTTTCCGGAATGTAAGAAAACCGAGTCACTTTTTGTCAGTTTTGTTAATTTTGACATTTTATTATTATTATTATTACGTAATAGACGAGCAGGTAGCAACTGATGTGTCTATATCTTGTGCTGAGTTTTTTTTTATAGACTAGTGGACGGACGAGCAAGCGGTCCCACGTGATGGTACCGCCGCCCATGGACATCTGCAGCACCAGATCTCGTTCTGACAATCATTTATCTAGTTTCATTAGTTCACTCAATCACTCCATTTATTAAAATAAATATAAACAAGGATATACATCTAAACATGCCATAGAGGGAGAGTGCATGCTGCGTTCCCACAGCCGCTGGGTGCACTTGACTGGCCAAGTTACCCCCCCCCCCCCTCACAGAAGAACGCTCTCCTTGAATGAACACTCAACACCTTGAAATGTACTGCATTTCCTACTTTGTCGTATTTCCCCAATGTACGTATGTGCTTCGGTAGTGAGTGAGATATGCTAGAGCCCATTTCCATCCCATCCTGTCCCTCCCCATTTTCCCAAACTTTTCTCCTAATCCATTCCATAATCTACAAGGTAGGCAGCGCATCCGTGGGCGTGTCAACGTTTGTTATTCTGGACTGATGTTGGCATGTATCGCGGATGTCTATGGACGACAGTATTCACTTACCATCAGGTGGACTGAAATCTCGTCGGCCGCCTTCTATAAAAAAAATGTACCAGTGAGATGAGTCTGGCCTGTCATTTCTTTCTACACGTCATTTATTCTGCTAATTCATGTATAATTTTTAGACTTCAACCCTCGTTAGTTTTGATTCCTCAACTCAGAACGTAAAATGTTTAAACGGGAATATCGTTCCGTGATTAAGTTCCTTACAATGTAAAGGCCGACCGATATCAAACAAAGCTTGGATAATGTGTACGGGGATTATTCTCCATCATTTTCCAGCATCAAAGATTGATGTAAAAGCAATTTCGTTTAGTACGACAGTCCATCGACGACGAACCTCGCTCCGGTCGATACGTTGAGGCTCCTCTAACTCACTCCAAACAACATCAAATTAGTGGAAGAAGAAATTCTGAGCGACCGCCGGCTAAAGACGAAAGAAATAGCAACAAGGACAGGATTTCCAAAACCTACAGTCCTTAGAATTCCTCATGAACATCTTCATATGAATAAAGTTAGTGCAAGGTAGTTGCAGTAACTTCTTTCAAGTGTGCAGCGAAGTGATCGAGTAGCGTGCTTTAAGGAGCTTTGGAGTCCTTTAAGAGAAACGAAAACGATTTTTGATAGCAATAGTTACTGGAGATGAAACTATGGTTTACTATGATCCCCTTTCTAATAGGGAGTCGATAGAGTGGCGTCGTTCTGGTGAAGCACCGCCTAGAAAAGCAAAGGTGACTCAGTCCACCAAAAAGATTATGGCTTCGATATTTTGAGATTATCAAGAAATATTGCTTGTAGACATAAAAGAATGCAATAATACGGTGACTGGAAGCTATTATGCTAACCTTATAGAGCAATTACGAGAAGCAATCAAGCAGAAATGCCGTGGAAAACCAAGCAAAGGTGTACGTACGGCTTCTCCGTGACAATGCATCCGTCCACACCGCCGCAGTTGCGAAAGCTGGTGTTTCAAAGTGTGGCTTCAGGGAAATTCGCCACCCACCCTATATTCCTGACTTATCTCCCAGTTATTACTATTTGTTCTCAAAACTCAAGGCGGACTTAAGGGGTAGAAGATTTTCAACTGTAGATGAAGTGACCGCTGCGATTTTCGCCTATTTTCAAGACAAAACTTCTGAATATTTGTATACTGGGATAACAATGCTAATTAAACGATCCGAAAAGTGTGTTCAAATAGACGAAGACTATATTGAAAAATGAAAATAGATTCATGAACTTGAGTATCCTTTTCCTTTGTCAGGCCGGAAACTTTTGGACCCCTCTCGTAACTACTAAACACAATCCATAAAATGTTGAAACTTTTTTTTTAGACTTTTGAACCTTATTAAAAACTTAAGTTTTTTTTCACCTAACAACTCGAATTACGAATCCAGATTTAAAAAAAGTCTCAAGGTTTTTTTTTATAAGAGTTGTTGGGAAACCTTCGTGGTAAAATGTTCTTCTACCTTTGACTTACTTGCCAAATAAAAAAAGAATTATTTTACTAATTCGTATTACTTAATATTGATAATTATGTTTCAGTTACTTATGACAATATTGGTTTCTTACGTCAATGTACATTACAATGTATGGGATCCCGTAATTCCTAGCCTATAGAAAGTTAACGTGTTTAAAGTTAAAGTTAAGTTACTTATATGCATAGCCAAATGTAATTATTTACATTGAGTTTGATTCAATTTTTACATCTCATAAACGAGAATATTATAATATAATTTTCTGGTATAATGTATTCCGCGGAGTGTGTCCTCACCCCTGTTAAAACTTCCATCGATTTAACCATTTCTTATTACGAGTATATTGTCAATGAAGCATAAATTTTTAATAAACTATCCCTGTATAAGCTATACAATAAACTATTTAAAGTGATATTATGTAATCTTAATTTCAAAGCGTCCACTCATCATGTCTGACGCAGTAGTTGTTGACCGACCTAGACGTTACTTTGCTTTGCATTATCTTCTTCTGAGATTTCTTGGTTTAGGGTGGTGGCATCATCCAGATCAAGGGGACACTCGGAACTTCCCTGGATGGTATCTATATTACTGCATAATCACAGAAATTGTCTGGGTTGCAGGCTTCGTAGGCCTCGAAACCATCGATCCATTTATTGGTGAGAAAGATTTGGATCGTTTCATGTTCAGTCTATCGTTCGTCATCACCCACGATTTAACACTCATCAAGCTCTATATTTTCTTTTTCAAAAATGATGAGATTCAAGATATTGTGCGCACTCTTGAAATAGACATGTATAACTATTATCAGAACTATGACAAGAACCGTGCTACTATAAGAATTACAAGGATACTGACAGGTTCATTCCTTTTCTTCGGATGGGTGACTATCGGCAATACGAACGTGTATGGAACTATAATGGATTTTCGTTGGAAGGCTGAAGTAGCACTGATGAATGATACTGCTACGAAACCACCTCGAACGCTTCCACAGCCTATCTATATACCGTGGAATTACGAGTGCGAACTTTGCTATATATCGACCTTTGTTCTGGAGACCGTGGGTTTATTATGGACTGGACATATCGTGATGACAATAGACACCTTCATTGGATCTTTAATTCTCCACATGAGCTCTCAGTTTGCCACGTTACAAGAAGCATTTGTCACTGCATATGATCGTGCTATTGCGCAGCTCCGTGGAGAAATGATACACGCTGATGAGAAATCACTTAGATCAATTGAGTATGCAATTGAAGAGAATGAAAGAGTTGTAAGAGCACATTATACAGAGGAAGAAATTGAATTGATGTTAGAAAAAACATTGCTGAAATGTTTACGTCAACACCAAGTTCTCATAAGGTGGGTGTTCATAAAGTTGTTACTATTACCCAAGTACCATTTGGGTCTAATTATTATCGACGCATTAATAAATACCTAAGGATCTTGCGTCCCCATCGTTTGATTTACGTCATAATTAGTAGGTGCAATCGCTCAGTATATACGAGTATACTCGTACATGCGAGTAAAGTGCCAGGTAGGGCAGGGGTTAGATTTTTAATAAATGTCCTGATATCGACGATTTCAATTATTATGATAGAATGCTGATTAGACACATAGAAATAATATTTCGTCGTCATATCAATCGTGCTGCGAATTTTTCGTATTGAGGACTTGTGTGTTCGATACCACGAAAAATATTCTCCTCATTGTCCTGTACACACATACCTGCTTGTAAAATCTAAAATGTGATTTAATATTAATGATTCGAGAGGGTGGGGGGTGCACGCTGCACTCACACAGCAGCTGGGCGAGCCAATTTCCCCTCTCTCACAGAGACTACCGTAAAATGTGCTACATTTCCCGTCTCTATTCTATCTCAACCAATGGAGAATATAATAGAATAATGAAACTCCTTATTCCATTATAAGGTACCTCCGGTAAATATGGTCCGCCTAATTTCAAATTCATAAAAATAGTAGAAAACATATAATAATTAAAACAAAAAGAATTTATGGTATCTTATTTAATATACCTTTAAATGAGTAAGAATTATTAAACCCTCATTCGGGTTAAACCAGGGTGGTATAATTTGGCCACAAATGTAGATAAATTCTTATGAAGTATAATCATTTCGAAAATCTTATTAAGAATCACTAACTAACATTTCATAAATGTAATTTCAATAAACGATTTATTTATATATTAAAAGAAACATGTACCTGCGTCAAATATGGCCTAACGATTTAATGTCATAAAAAGGAAACTACAAATTAATAAACAAAAACATTTAAGTGGTACTGACATTTATTAAAAAAGTAATATTCACCAATACTAAGTTCAGCTGCAGAACGTTGTGACAGCTTAATGTGCTGCCATTGTTCCTTGGAATCTCTGTTAAGGTCAAAGGCTATGTTTTTTGTGGGTGGTGTCATTAGCATTACCATTTGTGTACGAAAGAAAAGTATAAGTCAACGAAAAATCATTTAGAATCAGTACGTTGATATAATATTACGTAGAAACATGAAACAAAATAGCGTTGATTTGGCAGAGTGGTTTTCTCAAAAAGTCAAATTTATGTAATTTTCTTCATTATAACTTGGAAGTCCACTAGATAGGTAGTAGTATATATATAGTATAATATAACCAAAGCTTAATTTTAGTGGGCCATATTGGCGATGAGGATCATCTTCACTAAATCCATAATTTTAAAAAAAAGCGTATACTTCACACATGATATGGCAATTAGAATTGAAAAGTAAAGAACATCTTTACAATTTAAAACAATAAACAACAACAAACAATAAACGTGATTGATATTAGAGAAAAATTACAATGAAGATGTCCCCAGGTGTCTCACGGCAAACCGCTCGGCACTGACCAGATGGGAAGGGAGAGGTGCTAGCAACGTGGCGCCAATAATCGTTTTGTGAAATATACTGCATTTGCCAATCCCATTCCCCAATGTACGTGTTTCGGTAGTGAGTGAGATATAGCCCATTCCCATCCCATTCTATTCTATCCCTACGCATTTTCTCCAAATCCATTCCTACATCTCCAAAGGTAAGCAGAGCATCCGGGAAATGCCAACGATTGTCATTCTGAACTGATGTTGGCATGTATCGCGGATATCTATGGACGACAGTATCCACTTACCACCAGGTGCACCGTAATCTCGTATGCCACCTTCTTCCTATAAAAAAAAACACATTGGCGCTTTCTATGTGTGCAGAAAGTATTAATATTAGTTTTTAATATAGTGGAAAATATTACACCGCAGGCCATAATTGCCGCCGACTCTTGATTCCCCATCCCACCCCTTTCTCCCCATGGAGCATTAGGAGGTGTAATAGGATGAGGAAAGCTTCTGGTCCCATTTTTCTAACCCGTTTTCCAAATAAATTCTTAAATTTCTTACTTAATTAATTTTTGACTTATCTCGGCATGTGTCCCAGATATTCATAAGCAACAATAACCGCTTACCATCGGGCGCAATATCGGGGTTTTAAAAAAGAAAACCATTTAATACCGATATTAATAATAAAAATATTCAAAATGCTTTTAATAGTACATACTACAACCAACCCCCAAAAAGCCGTCAAAAGATGACTAGGTGACCACGACGAGGTCGAACTTTATTTTTACTTTTATCGAGTTTTGTGGGGGTAACTTACCCCATCACTTCTACAGAAAAACAAGTTGCCACCTCGTCATGATCATCTAGTCGTCTTTTGATGGCTTTGCTGTTTAGTATTGCAATAGAGGGTCGATTGCAATACTAAACACAGTTATTTGCTTGTATAATTCTAACCAACCATGCACCTTTGCTTTTCATTTCACTCATAATTCAAAGCTTCTGTGATTTATTACAGTCGCTTATAATATCTACGTCCTTTGTATTTGGGAACATTTATATTGCAAATATTGCAACGTCTAGAGCTACTTACCCAAATTGTAAGATACGGACGAATTCTTCCTCGAGCGGTATAAAAAGTAGGACGGAAAAGCCACACGGCAATATCATACATAACTCAAAAGAGGTGTATCTACATACTTCCCTTCATAGCCTGAATATTTAGATTTATTTTTTATGTATTCCGTAAAGTATTCAACATGGAATGATCGTATCCTACATCAAATACATGTAGTTTTGGCACAAAAATGATAGCAAGCAACACTAACTGGGAAGGGGAGAGTGAACTGCAATCCCACAGTTTGCTGATAAGAGTGAATATGTCCATTTTTTCAAGTCTTTCTCCAAATCCATTCCTAAATCTCCAAAGTTAGGTAGCGCATCCGGGGGTGTGCCAACGTTTGTCATTCAGAGCTGATGTTGGCATATATCGCGGATGTCGTAGAGCGACAGTATCACACTTACGAGTACCAGCAGGTGGAGTGATGCTTGTCTGCCACCTTCTTTGTATCGTTCTGCCACCTCCGTCATTGAAAAAGTAAAAGTATTTAAATAGTAAAGTGGTTTTGAATTGAGACGGAATTCCGTTGCTAAATCCGTTGAAATCCGTTTAAATCTTTAATTGACTTCCGCGCCAAATTGTAATTTAATAATTATTCTGGTAAACTTTTTAATATACAGGCTGTCCCAAGAAAATGTGTCAAGCGGAAGTCCAAAGGTAGAGCACCCTAGGGGTACCCGAATCACCCCCATGTATGTTTCGCGATTTTTTGGTTTACGAGTTATGATTTTTTGCGTGATTATTCACCAAACTACCAATTTGGAGATATGTTTGGTCATAGTGACCAAATCATATTTTTGGAGATAATTGAGATATATCTGATTTTTTTTTCAGCTTTAGCTGAATGTTAGGTCTATCAAACACAAAAAGATTTAATTCTATAGACCATGCCATTGCTCCAAAAAAAAATTAAATTCAATAAATTAAAAAAAAAGTACCAAAATCTGAGGCCGATTTTTAAAGAAATCTCACATCTTTTTTCAACCAAACCTATTTTAAAAACTTCCTCATTTTACCCTATAAATTTTATATATCTTCAAACTGGTAGTTTGGTAAATAAACACGACAGAAAATCGCGGAATAGAGTATCGTACATGGGGGTGATTCGGATACCCTTATGGGTGCTCTACTTTTGGACTTCCGCTTGACACCATTTCTTGGGACAGCCTATATGTTATTATAGAACACAGGCCTTTACTTAATTTTAACTATTATGCCACACTTTCATTAACATTGGGGCTGACATACACAAAAGTGTAAAAACTCCTTAATAAAATAGAGAGAGAAAAATCTTCAATAAATAAATATACTTATATAACGTTCAATGATCTCCAGATGTTTGTACCTTGACAAATATCTTTCTTAATCACATACTCGTAATTCTGATAAATTGGACTGATATTAAATATCCTGAAATCTAAAAATGAAAAATAATTAAAAAGTCGTATATGACTATCTTTACGTAATACTGAACTAAATTACTTGTAGTCAGATAGAGCGCATCATGCATGTAAGCTTCTGGCAAGCGAACGGTGGCTAGGACCAACCAACTCTGCTAAATCGTCATAAAATGCAATATGCACTATTAACTTGCCAAACTTTACAGGCCAATAAATAAATAGGCTTATGTCGGGACTCATACTACAGAAATCAAATAGTTCGTATTGCAGAACGTAGAGACGAGCAAAATGCAGTGCATGTAAACACGATTATCATCTAAGATGAAGATTTAAATGAACTTGATGTTTTAAATAGTTTTAGAAAAGTTTCGGCTTTCTAGAGTTGCTATAGCGCATTTCCGTTCCATCCCACCCGGTTTCATACCATCAAATAACAATGGGTTAAAGCATCAAATAGCATAATTTAATCTATCTACTCCAATTCTCTAACCTTTCCAGTCCTTTTTTTAAATTCTGATTCCTAAATCTCCAAAGGCTGAATATACGAATATGCCAACGAGTAAACTATTGATATATAAGCTCTTATTGTAAAACTTTAAAACGTATCTTTATTTGGCAATGACAAGAGGCAACCCAAAGATACCTCAAGAAAAAAGGCTATCCATCTACTCTGCAAAAAATATCAATTCGTAGTCGTCATAAGAGTAAATAAGGGGAATTGCGACCTGTGCAGATATCACAAGCTGCAATATCCCAGGATTACTGCTCCAATATTGTCACCGTCATACTTTTTTGCGTTTATATCAACAATCCCTACCTTTCATATTCACTTCGATCCTTTTGTAAACACTGAAGATTTTTTTATTCCTTTTAGGTGCGTTGAGAAGTTTACTAGAACTTACTCTTACGGTTTCATGACTCAGCTACTCTCTAGCATGGCGGCTATTTGCGTTGTAATGGTGCAAGTTTCGGTAAGACAGATTTATCTTGCACTCTTATTTAGTCCTATCAAAAACTACGTGCACAGTCAATGACAAACCTAATGAATCGCTCGTGGAAACAAGCCAAAAC
The DNA here is from genome assembly GCA_914767545.1 of Sesia apiformis. Classification (NCBI taxonomy): domain Eukaryota; kingdom Metazoa; phylum Arthropoda; class Insecta; order Lepidoptera; family Sesiidae; genus Sesia; species Sesia apiformis. The sequence continues at coordinate 11,850,436 of OU611953.1, forward strand.
AACAAAAGTGCAACTATACCTAACTTTCCGAACAAATTCCACAAATTATTTTTAAATAGCTCATATATTTTGTTTACAGCAAGACGCCTCCAGTTTTAAGTCCATACGACTGGTGACGTCCCTCGCTTTCTTTTTTGCGATGGTTATACAGCTGGCTATACAATGCTTTACTGGGAATGCACTTACGCTAGAAGTGAGTATAAAATATACAAGGAGTCTGTATCTTAATTATAGTGAGCCACTAAACGGTTTTTTATACAATACAGACAGAGTAAAAGACCATTTTAAACATACACACTTAAATATTGTTGAACTTGTACCTAAAGCTCCTTTTAATTCTAATCCATTTTTCAATGCTTTTTTATCAATATGTTACTGATTAAATCTATTTCGATTACATCAGTTACTATTCGAGAAAACGAGCATAAATGATCCATTACCAAACTTGTTTCTTGGCTGTCTGTTGTCTATGTACATTGCCTTATCAGCCGGCTCAACGAAATTAATGATCCGGTTTGGCACAATAAAGGAGTCGTTTGTCTGACAAATAAAAATGATTAATACTGGCCGCTCGCTCCGCTAAGAACTTAAATTCGTTAATGTTCCTTCCGGCTTCCCCTTTTTGAGGAAAACAAGACTTCTTCAGATCTACAATTTGTTTCGACTTTATTGCAAAGTTCACCATTGGATTAACAATAATATTAATGAGGTATTAATAATAATTAAAATCTTATTAATGAATAATGACATCGTTCGCACAATTACAAAACAGTGTTTCATACACTGGCGTAAATTGAGTAGGATGATGCTAAAATGAGATCTACATATATCCAGCAGTGGATGGCTACAGCCTAAAGAAAGACTATTAATAAATAATTAAAGTATTAATATTAGGTATAACAATGGAATGCCTCACAAAAACCCGAAATTGTCTAAGTACTTTTTTTGGAAAGGACAGTTCTTATTAATAATGAGATTTGCTACGAGTATTTTCTTGTGTTTTATTAAGCACTAGCTGATGGAGTTTCTACCATGTAAAATAAACATTATCTAAAAATTATGTTGATTCCACACGTAGCTCGTTAAATTTGTTGCAGAATTATTATGTGAATAGTATACCAATTTTTGCATATTATATAATATCAATATAAGCTCAAGTATTCGATTCATTATAAGCAAAGTTTCTGTCGTAAACTTGAATATTTGTAGGAGTATACTGGCTTTCAACAAAAATAAAAAATATCTGATCAAAGAAAAGTTTGTTGGTAACGGAAAAGTCTTGAAAAATACGGCCTGAAATTATCGCGTGCGAATGGATTACCCTGTGTTATCTGTGTATAGTTTTGTTGTTACTTGATGTAGCATAAAGACTATACACAGATCCTACATGTTTAATAAATCCTACATCCTACATGGCAAATGAAAGTTGAAAGTTGTTCCTAGATACGGAGGTGTCGCGTACTGTTCGGTCCAAAAATTATTTTATATCGCGAACCCGTAGGCTGTGGAACGAACTGCCTCAAGAGGTCTTCCCATTAAACTACGACATGGGGTTCTTCAAGAAAGCTGTGAATAGGATTTTGCAAGGTCGGCGGCGCGCCCGCATACCCCCTGGTGTTGCAGGTGTCCATGGGCGGCGGTAACACTTACCATCACGTGAGACCGCTTGCTCGTCCGCCCTCTTCTCTATAAGAAAAAAAAATGAAAAAGCGCTGCAAATTTAAAATAAATAGTAGGTTATAAAAATAACTTAAAACAATATTTTGATACTTGAATTCAATGCTAGGCTTATTTTAGTATTGAGTCTAAGTATCAAAATTATTTTTTCAAATATTCTCAGTGATAAATTTATTATTCTTTTATGAATATGCCGCTCACTCTCAACTTTCATTCCAGTCTCAATTTCCATTTGGCAGACCAACTTATTTTATTCATTTTAAAAATAATTTTCAATATATTCATTAGATAGTTATGACTGTATGAGCTAATCTAGTAATATGATTGAGTTGGAGACGTGCTAGACAGCTATTGCTATCTCTGCCATTCATGTATGTTTGTACGACACGATAGAAGAATAACGTCATTGTTCTATATTGTGATCTAAATTGTTCTAAATTGTGACTTCTGTGTCCTTTATCTCACTTCATCATTAAGAGAAAATTATTTTGATTTTACGGTTCAATTTCTAGTACGTAACTTACAATATTTTAATAATAGGTACTTATTTTTAAGTCTATATAAATAAATATGCATGTTTTGTCTGTCAGTGGCTTCTTTTATGGCCTTCGCTCTTTTATTTACGGAAAAAATATATTTAAGTGAATTTTAAATATCCGGACGGTTACACTTGGCAGTTAATAATTATTATTTGAGGGATAAAATGATTGGTTGGGCAGTTAGATAAATAGTTCGCCAATTCTCGGCGGTCGATATTGATGTCTTTCCTACCCAGAAAAGATTTAGCTTAATTATATTAGGCGATCGCGGAGCATAGCAGAGCGGTCGCCATCGATGTCTTATCGCAAGCTATAAGACTTCGTAGTTATTTTTTTTAAACAATGCGAAAATCCTTTCTACCCAGAAACAATCACAATATTTCTAGCAGATCGATTTGTATTTATATCTCGCGCGTTACTGCCCAATTATTAGGTCCTTTTACCTATGAAATTGCCGTTTTATATGGAAAAATTAATTTCATTATATTGTATGAAAATTATATAGTTAATTAATCGAAGTTTTGTCCATTATTATCAATGTATTTTTGCCATTTTAATGGAAGTTGATTGATGCCAGTGCTATACGACTACTGGGGACGGGAATCGATGAATTCTCTAAAGGCGTTTTTCACTCCCTCATTGGAGTTGATGTTTATATCTTGTAAAATATTAACTAAATTCCAAATCAGTAGAAATCAGTAGGGACAGTTTCCAGTCGAAGCTCCTGTAACTTTGAGACTGTCTGTCATGCAGTTTGTGGGCGAGCGTTGTCATGGAGATGTTTGGAACATTGTTTGGCTGTCTCCTGCGTTTAACCACTGTGACAAACGCTTACGATTATCATACAGGATCCACTTCTAATCACAATAATAGTGAAAATATGATTCAGAATCCCTTCAATTTTGTGCCGGTTCAGCAAAAGCAAGGCAAGCTTCGACGCGTTTCCAGCTGACTTTTATTAAGCTCTTACGGTACCCACTTTCCGAGCTTCTTCACTGTCCCAATTTGACACGAATAAATCAATATCGTTTTGTCACGTAGCCGAAGGCTGCTGCTAACTCAGTCGCCGCTTGAAATGAATCCGCTTCCGCTATTGCTTTCAATTCGTCATTATTGACTTTAGTCTCCGGTCGTCCACGGGGCTTGGTCGTGAGGACGAAATTTCCAGAATTGAACCGTGCGTTCGTTTGCGGTGTTTGGTCCGTACCTATCCATCGTTGATACTACGTGTCATCTGTGTTGCGTTGCTGTCACGATGGAACTCATATTCGAAAATAACGCGTTTTTTTAATATTTCCATGGTCGCAAACACAGCGATATCTAAGCAAAAAGTTGTTTGACGGAAAAACAAATAAATAACTGATTTTGAAAAAGAATATCATAGCTAAGTTCACTATGAATATCATTTTACCGAAAAATCGGATTCAAAATTCAGAACCGAAAAATTCAAATGTTTATTGAAAACTAATTCAAATGTTACTAATTTCAAGATATGTTACTCCTCCTTTACATTTTTTTACTGCTCAGATTTTACCAATCTGTTATTAAACACACAATTTGTATTTTCGTACTGACCAAAACTGCAATTATTACCGCCCTTTTAAATTATAACCTTTATTTACATTATCAAATAAATAGAACAAAGCCTCTAGTGTCTAAGAATAAAGTATACTTGTTGTGTTTAATAAACTTTATTTTGGCAATCCAGATATAAATTATTATATGAGTATACCTACTTGCCTATCGTTTTTGCTATTCTTCTTTTAGTGTCTCTCTCTTATGGTGTATGAAACTGTTTTTGATGTTCTGTGTTTTTGTTTCATATTACAGGATACAATAGGTACATTGGAAATTAAATCACATTTTATATCAACCACCGGTAAAAAATCTCTACCTTCTCATCAAACTTTCATCAATCAAGTTTCATCGAGCTATAGGTAACAATTTAAAAATGCACTACCTGCCGATTTCGAAGACCCTATTCGTCTTCAATTTACTCATTTCATTTTCTACATTTTATACAAAAACACTTTGAAAAAAATTTACAGTCTACATACTTACTTACGGTATATTCATCTTGAAGGTTTCTGTAACTTACCTACTTACTTTTATCACTTTAATTATATCAAATTTCAATAGCTTAAGGGTGTAGATTGTTGGCCTGAGATCTCGATTTCGAGCGACCGCAGCTCCAAAGTTTAATGTAACATCCGACGGGGCGGATGAATGACCTAGAGAGCGCGATTTTCAAAATGTTTTGCAACAAACGTTCCACGTTGAGAAATTGTTATTGAACTTGAATATTTACAGCATAACAATAACGTTGAATTTTTGGAAACTAGCTGTTGATTCTTTTTAATAGATTAATAAGAGTAGTTGAGACACAATTTTTATGTTTTTCTATCATTTGACATCTGACATTTTTGTATTCTACTTACCTAAAATTCCAACTATTTATTTATTTGTAATTTCACTACCAAAATTTATTCTAATTCGTAAAATATTCATTCAATAAAATAATTGCAAATTCAGTAGAAAGTGTGTTTATCTCTACGCAAGGAAATGTGCCTATTGCGTAAACTCAAATACTTACTTTTTGTTTACGATCACCTCGTCGATATCTAAAAAAAATCCTAGGGTTTTAAAAAAAATGCCAATAAATGAAACACAAGTATAAAAATGATTTATTTACTACACAATAACAAATATGAGTCGCCATTACTCGCTATCTCAAAAGCGTGCTAGGGTTGTACAAAAATTAGTAAATAATTCATTTATTTACTAATTTTAACAGAAGTTTGTAAATTATTAATATACTAATTAAAAGTATGTAATTAAACAATAACGAAATATGAGTTCAAAATTCTAATGATTTTTCATTCGATTACGGATCAAGTTCTGATTTCTGCTAATTTGATGATAAAATCAATGGCTATCACAAAACCTATCAGAATGAAAACGTTACCAGCTGCCCGATTCACGTAAGTAATAAAAACCGTAGCGCAGTGACGTCACTTCGTTTTTTGCAAATTTAGCCCTTTTAACCGACTTAAAAAAAGGAGAATTCTCAATTCGCTGTATTTTTGAACCAATTTTTATGATTCTTTACACCAGGTAACTCAGAAATTGTATAGTAATTGAGCTATTGGAAGATTTATGACAATCCAAGACTAGATAAGTAAGTGCGTTTAAAACAGAAAACCAAAAGGCGATTTCTAAGTTCCTAAGTTAAAACGACTTTTGGACTGGCGTGTTTACGTGAATCGACTGGCTGGGTAGTTAAGTTACCTGTATCTTTCAAAATCATTAGGCGTTCTTCTCTTTCATAACACGTAAAGCTCTTTCTTTCCTCTCTTTCATAGCCTCTATGATACTGGGCGCGTCACGAATGGGCATGCTTCGTGACTGCCGAGGATCAACTAATTCTGGAAGTAGGCAATCGTAATAAAACCTAACTAATTTCATCTCCATTTTCTCCTCCCAAAATTTGTCGTCCTTTTCTATAATATAAACTTTCATAGGTACAGTAGCACCAAACCAGATGCCAAGCATGCAAACGTTTCTTTTAGTAATATGTACCTGTCCCTGAATTTGGAAATACCAGTTATGATTTTTATTTATGACATAACCCTTGGAAGCCTTGTCCTTAACCCAAAAGGTATGTTTGGCCATTGCTTCATCAAGAGTCATGCCAGCTAAAGAATGTGGGCACTTAATTTCAATTAAACCGTTTGCATAAATGCCATCTGGTGTAGTACCAAGAAATTCATATTGATCGTCGACGAACAAACCGCAACCTTGTATACTAATATTCTCTTGAATTTCTAACTGTTTAATTGCGGTTTCTTCGTTTTCGATACCGTACCGTACAGCAGGCAAACTGGAGATATTACTACCATAAACGATTTTACGAACAAGAACAGCACAACTTGTGCTCTCTCGTTTTTTACAAACTTCCCCGAACGATGATGAGGTTAGTAATTTTCTCCTTGTACTCATCCACTCAGAACTACTTCTTTGCAAATGGGTCGACCTTTCAAGCTCCTCTCTTTCAGCACAAGACAACTTTAAATCGGCTAAAAAAGATGACTTGGCTTTCTCATATAATTCTGGACTCAGATCAGGTTTTTCGCAGTTTGGTCCATAGTGAGCGTCTTTCGATACAGCGCTGTGGCTCTTTTTCAATCTTAATTTAGGTTTAGCAATTAAACGGATTCTACGATTACAATTTTCCACTTTCGCGATCAAAGGATTAGGACTAGATTTAAATATTACTTCATGAGTTTTACTATGAATCGATCCTGTATTAAAAGACACAACAGCAGCTGCGCATCGGCCCGCATAAGAACCACGGGAAGAATAATTTACACGCTTACCCCCTACTAATTTGGCAATCACTGCGTTAAAACTTTCAACTATATTACTTGTACAATTATGAATTAAACTTCTAGAATGATATGACAGTCTTTTACTTAAAATGTGTACCGCGTCCATTAATCCGCATCCAACAATTGCTGGAAGCAACCCAACAGGTTCTATTCGACGAGTATCAGGTCTACAGAAATACTCCTTGCAATATTGGTGATTACCAAATACGTGTTGTGGACCATTTAGGATATCTTCACTAAGATTTTTTATTTTTTCTTCGAGTGACTGATTTTGATCGCCCCAATATTTAATAGCGCATTTTACACCCGTTCTTAAACGCAAATACCTTTCTTTTAGGAATTTCCGCAATTCGCAAGGATACTTAGTGTCTTTCGACAGTTTCTCCAAGCTATTGCAGTAGTTTCGTAAAAGATGATTTTTGCATTCAATTTTCTCTACTGTTAAATTACCGTACGGTCGCGAATCTAATATTTTTTTATAAGTACTGGAATCGCCGTCTGCTACAAATTTATTATAAATTACACCGTGATCAACAATGGAACGTTTAAACCCCTCAACTATTATGGTCGATTCCATACCGGTAGATGATCCCGAATAATTCTTGAAACAACGGTGTTCCGAGGGCTGACTGTCGTTCTTTGCGGCTCGTGCACAAACTACGCAGTATTTATTTTTAACTCCAAAAAACAATACTTTATTAGTTTTAATGCCAATTATCGCAGCTGCGCCGGACAAGGCGGAAAAATTCTTACCATAAGATCTCTTGCTCCAACAACCGTCAACAGCAACAGATATTAATGGTGTACCATTTTTATCAACACTACCTATAGACACTGCGTACTCCGCTTCTTCCTTGACAGCTTCTGCCATGGAATGTGCTGCTGTCTTTTCCCACCAATCGCAAACCGTATTATTAATTTCATTGTATAATGAAGGTGACATGATTGGTAGGGCTACTGCGGCAGTTAATGTTTTTAACTGATAGTAGCTCCCACCAGATGATATGATACCAGATACAATTTGATGATTCACTTCCATTCTATCTTCTTTCTTTTCAATCAAACACACAGTAAATTTCATACTACACATACTACATTTCATGATGAGTTTTGAGTCCAGACCAACTTTTACTTCACCTATTATACTGAGGTAACTTAACTTACAATCCATTGGACCGTGGTCCCCTATGGCCTGAAGAGCTTTAAAAAAAAAGAAACGTCTACAACTCTACGCCCAACTTCCATTTCATCCACCTTTCCCTCTTGGTCGTTTTCAATAACTAGTTCCTGTAAAGAAAGATAATGGCTTGATTTTTTTTATAAAAAATAATTAAAAATTTAAAAAAATGCAAAAGAATTAATACAATATTAGGTTCCTGATGAATAGAAATTATAATTTCTTTACGCATTAGGTATTGTTTTTTTATGACGTCACCTATTTGAACGTAAATTTTCTTTTGAGAAAGTAATTGAGAAGTATTTCGGTACTAAGGTGTTTGTCTCTCGATGAAAATAATAAATATTGCAAGAAAAATCTATAGGTAGGTATTGAGATTTTGTCTTCGCCCATCACTAACTAAGTAGTTTGTTTATTTATGTAACAAGTCTACAAGAATTACGTATAACAACTTACCTCTATACAGCGCGTAGCATTGTTGCTCAGAGTCTCGGCCCCAAGGTTTTCTTTATTTTCAATACTGGAAATATTATTCATCAATATTATCCACTTTTTATTTATTTTGTACAACCCTAAGCCAGACGCTAGGCGCCTCGCGTCTGTTTGGCGGTATAGGTATGTCGACAAAGTTGCGCTGTCGCCTACCTACTTCCACAATTTGATATTTAGACAATACTAGCCGACCCGGCGAACTCCGTATCGCCTTTTTTTTTTTTAAAAATCCTATTATTTTGATATTACATACAGATACTTCAATTTTATTTATCAGTATAGATATAGATAATACAAACCAATATTTACATGTTATTGTAGGTATATGTCTGAATCGGGCGATCTAAATCATATGACATATTGTATTAGCTTTGTAATGTACCCTGTTCAAATGCGATAATAAATAAGTAGGGAGGAACTTACATTTTATTCCGAGATCTTTTGGCTTTCATATTTTTATAATGCGTACAAAACTTTCTTTTCCCTGGCATGCCACTCAAATTCAATCAGTCCTGCGAAAAAAATAGCCTATGTTACTCAGTGATAATGTAGCTTTCGAATGATAAAAGAATTATTAAAATCAGTCCAGTACTTTTTGAGTTTATTCGTTACATACAAAAATCCAAATCTTTCCTCTTTATAATACCTATTAGTGTAGATATTGTATTTTTTACGATTTATATCTAGTTCCATCATGGTTTTCTTTCAGACATTCATTATATCGATACTTTCTACTAACTGAAAATAAATTAATTATAAAAATGTTATACTTACAGTTTTTTACAAAAAACACAAATTCACAATACGTAATTCTGCTGTCTGCAGCCGACAAGCGTGGTGTCGCGTTCACTTACAGAAAGGAACTGCCGCTGCAGACCACCGAGATTGCACGAATGAAACGAACGTTTTATCCCATACATTTGTGTATGAAAAATTTACCTTAAAATATATCTAGATTTTAGGGCTTTAAAAGAGGAAGTCTTTGTTTGTAAAGGTATAAAAAGAAGTATACAGCTATACTTATTGGTTTCTTCAGTGTTCAAAAAGTGTTTCTTTTTATCAATTTGTGTTGATTTATGGGGTTAAATCTGAAAAATACGAAGTCATGTTTTTGCATTTTTACTCAATTTTGTGCGTTTGTTGACGTTTATTATATAACAACTATTAGGTTTAAGAGTTTAATATAAGCATGAACATACTTATTGGTCTTTGATTGTAATATATACAAATTATCATTGATATCAATCATATGTAAATAGGTTAAATATGAAAAATCGTAACACTCTTTTCGGTGATTTTCACGATCTACACCCTTAAATGAAAATGCAAAAAAAGGTAAAACACAGTACAGTAGTTATACTGTTCAGATCTGTCCCTGGCCTTAAGAATAGAATAATCGAAATAATCTAATTTCATGAAAAAGTATGACTTAACAAGATCTTCATACTAAACCGAGCCTGTTTAGTAATTTATACTAAACATAAATAATTTTATGTACCTAGTCTCATAAAAAAATATTTTCTTTAAACAGGCATTAAAAGTATCCGACGCAGTGATGCAGTGCAAATGGGAGAAGATGCCGCCGCGCCTGCGTCGTTTGTTGATGATGACTATGATGCGAGCTCAGCGTCCGTTGAGGCTCACGGCTGCTGGCTTCGCTAACATGGACAACCGGTGTTTCCTATCCGTCAGTATTCTCCAATGTTATCTTAAAAACTCTTTTTCGTGTGCATAACTTGTCACAATGTGCATGCCAGTGGGTATCAAAATGTCATAAGCCACTATTTTGTCATAAACATGTTTGTCGTGACTCCGGGCCTCAGACATTTTCAAAACATGTGCCATGGTGAACATACTATGGTAAGATTCTCCCTCGAAAGCTTTGTTGATTTATGCGATTAACAAAAAAATCAAAATCTATAATATGTTAATGATAATGTTATTGTTTCAGATTTTGAAAGCGGCCTACTCTTATTATGCAGTATTAAGTCAAAAATAAGTCTTAAACATTACGAAAATGACGTCATATGAAATATAGCATATATATATCACGCGATAGATCACTTGAAACATTTTGCAAGTTTCTGCGATGCACAGTACGTAAAAACTCAAATTTGTAAAACACAATAAAAAAAAACACCAGTAAAAACCGTTAGTAAGTAAGCACCTAGGCCTTAATGCAATAACTAAAGAGGTTAGATTAGATTTATTTATTTATAAACATAGGTACAATGTTGGTATAAACAAACATCAATCAGTTCTCTGTTTTACCAAATGACGTAGGTACAAATATTGGAATTTCAATAGATTTCATTGCCAATAGATTTCAATGATGTAAGTGACACTAAATTTAGAGTACATAAATTAAAGCAACTTGGCAATTTTTATGCTAGATGTAATATTCAATATTCTGTAATTTACTTATAAGTGGGTAGGGTACTACGGTACAGTACCGTAGGTAAGTACAACGATTGTGAGATGACAAGCAGATTATATACACATATATAAATGAAATTGACCGTATGGGGTTTGTCGGCCGGCTCTGAATAACACCACTCCCATCTCTTCCCGTGGGTGTCCTAAAAGGCGATTAAGAGATAACAAACCCTGAAGAACTACACCACCTCTAAAAGAGTGGACTCGCCAACCCGCTTGGCCAACGACTCGTTTTCAGGCCATAAGTTCCTCGTGCACAAGATATTGTTCATTAGGAGACCCATGTCTAGCAGTGGACGATATACTGGTGATGTTGGCGGTGATGCAATAAAATAATATTATCGTTTATACAACAAAATTGTCATATCTGTAAACAACACAAATGTGACGTTATCTCAGCAAAGGGACCTTAATGTCGGTATGGACTTATTAACTTTATGATTTTATAACTTAAAATTTCGTTGTTTCAAGATTATGATTAAATAGAAGCATCTGATTTTTAAGATAAAGCTATGTTTTTCTTTTTTTTTTTTCAAGATTTTACTAATATCAATTCTGGAAAACTAGAGCCGACAATAGAGTTCCTTTTCCCAAATAAAGTCACAAATAATCTCCTGATTTATGTAGCTCGCATTCACTTGTCTACATAAAATATAGCGATGATCCGCAAGCCGCAATCTGTAGTAGCCATCGACGAAAGTATAATAGATTACACGATTCACGATCGACCACTCGACCTGTTTTACTGATCAAAGATAAATGTCTACGCCTATTCTCATGTTGTAGGACTTGTAGGTATAAAATCATTGGAATTTCCTGGAACCGAAGTCCCTGCTCGAATGAGACTTGCAAGTAAATGTGTAAACTTTTAGGGACTTCTGACAATTTTTCCGCTCTGACTTTGCCCATATAGTTTGGTGACTTACTATTACTGGGATTATAGTAGTTCCAAACTGTTCATTGTAAAATAAGGGATCGTATAAAGAAGCGTCAAGTTAAACGAGGGTAGTAGGTGTAGGTAGCACCGATAGACGTATATTTTGACAAGAAAATATTTCTATTTTCTTTTCAAAATATACAGTTATAAATAACTATTGATAAATAAGTTATAGTCACTGTATTTATTTTGTCTAATACAGATATTTTATTGCTTGATCTTGTCGCACTATATTAATTACTCTAAACTATCACAGTTGTTTTATTTACGTATAAAATGTACAAAAGTATTAGAGATGATAAATAATTACAACTAATTCGCTAAACTCTAATTTCACCGTATTGCCTTTATGTTTTGAATCATCTTTCCATCCTATTTATTATTAATTTTTGTAATAATTATAATCATAGTTCTAATAAAGGTGGTCTCGGCGTTGTCGAACGAGATCTGTCCGGGGTCTTTACGTCGAGTACCGTCATTTCTTCGCACCTGAAAATAATACAATAGGTACAGACCTAGGTCATCGATCGACTTATCTTTACTTCAATCGGGATATAAACGTTGGCGATATAGAGGTAAATACATGTAGAAAGAAGTACTTAAAGTGACTCGATATTGAAAATCCGTTCAAACTCGCAGTAGATAAGAGTTGCAGTTTGTAAATAGAATCGAATACGGATAGGACAAGTCTCGAAAACTGACTCAAGGAATATTAAACAAAATGTATAGAAGAAAAGAAAGAACTGGGAGAAATTTGCTTTGCACCTGCATAATGATTTTTTGAGTAGGTGTCCGTTTAAATTAAATATGTATATATTACTACAAATTAATGCAATTTTGGTAATACAAATCGATTTAATAGAACAAGGCAACTTGTAATTTTAAGTACAAATCTGATTGTCCTCAATATAAGCAAAATTTGTTGCCACATACAAGAATTTTGGTTAGAATCTCTCTGCGTGTGCAGCTGACTGTATGTGGTGTTCGCAATGAATCGTACCAATCATGATAAATGTCTGATGTAAAGGAACCTCCGAGTAATTGCCATTCCAACACAACCAATAATGGAGATACCCAAACCGGAAATTCCTGGAATATTGGACGACCAATCAGCTCTCCCGAGGGATATTGTCGACGATTTAACTGATGTGTTCGTTATTCATAAAACACGTATGTTTACCACTTACCAATTATAATAACAATCGAATGACTTAAAATGCATTTTAGTGAACATAATGCTTTAGTACTAACTTGGTGAGAAAACAGAACAATGGCACTGATTCAAACGCATATAAATTATTAAACAACATAGTGGAGTGTAGGCTTTCTCGGCCGGTGTCCATATTAATTGAATCTTCCAGGCTACTTGGCCGAGGTCTTCTGGAATCTCTTCTCTTTCTTCTGATTGCAAAGTTGCGCTCGAGAAGCCGAAGAGATAACGTTTCTTCGAAAGTGAACGCAGTCGCCACTGAAGATGTCAAACGCAGTTGTTGACGAAATGTTTGGAAGAAAGAGAAGAGATTCCAGAAGACCTCGGCCAAGTAGCCCGGAAAATTCAATTAATATTAAACAACATGTCACTAAAATAACGCAAAAGGTTGTTCAATATCGAGAGTTCTACTACTTTTTATATTAGGTCTTTTATCACTACTTATTTTTTTTTTTTTATGGACGAAGGTGGCAAACGAGCATACAGTCCACCTGATGGTAAGTGGATACTGTAACCCATAGACATTCGTGATACATGCCAACATTAGTCCAAAATGACAAACGTTGGCACGCCCCCGGATGCGCTGCCTACCTTTGGATATAGGACTGGATTTGGAGAAAGGATTGGGGAAATGGGGAGGGATAGGATTGATAATTGATTATTATTGATAATTTCTAGTATATTTTTTATTCTATGCGTGTCGTGGGCGCCGCGCCTAGTCATTGTCCTCTATTGAAAAATAAGCGCTACAAACGTTTTAGATAGAACAACAAAACTAAATATTTGTAACTTTTTATTTATTCCCTAAAATTATTTTATTTTTCGTTAGAAGAGTTTTATATATTTAAATTAGTATTTTTTTTATGGACGAAAGCGGACGAGCATACAGTCCACCTGATGGTAAGTGGATACTGTAGCCTATAGACATCCAGGATACATGCCAACAGTAGTCCAAAATGACAAACGTTGGCACGCCCCCGGATGCGCTGCCTACCTGCCTAGATATAGGAATGGATTTGGAGAAAGGGTTGGGAAAATTGGGGGGGATAGGATGGGAATGGGCTCTGGCATCAGTTGAATTAGCATTTAAATTAGTTGACCTGTTTCAAGTTTTGCGTTCTTTCGATGACCCGTCGTATATCGTTGCTCTAAAGGTTTGCAGTAGGTACATACTATGTATATTAGGCGATTTTACGAAACTCTTTCTTGACATATGAAAATTAAAAGAGATATGTATATGGAAACCTCAACCTAGCGGAACTGCTTCCTTGCAAAAGCTATAATTAAACGCATTATATTCATAAAATATGACTGACCTGTCATCTCCAGAATGAGCGGCGTTATAATAAACGTCAGGCATCGGTGAATCCAATTGACTGAGCAGCGAACTACCCGCTCTTGGTGAATGCGGTCCGTGTGTCGCATAGGGAGAAAACGGAACTGCCGCTCGCAGTGCTGCCAGCACTAGCAACATACCACCTGCGTGTAGAAACCGATATCAGGCTATAACATCCCATTGTAGGGAGCAGGCCTCTACCAAATCATTAGAGATTTGAATCATAATCCACAATTCGTCTCATGTTAGATCATGATTTGATTCACCACCGTGTAATTTAGAATTATTTATAATGTTTAAGCACGCGCGTTTCCTTACTTTACTAGTTGGTGATAAGGGAACAAATAATTCGCGAGGATATTACTAAATGTCGCTCTAGGATCAGCAGTAGACTAATTGCCTGTAAAAGTGATGGCGAAGTAAAAGAAATAGTGATGGCGTCGTGTTTATCACCTGAATTATCAGTAGTTGTCATTCATCTCTAAATTAAACTATTAATACACTACGAAAACACATGGGATAGTTTTCGTGATGAAACTCAGCTTAGGAATATATAAATGAGCATCCTGCCAGTATGTTCCAAAAGCATCCAGAAAATATTGAAAGTCCATTCAAAGAGCATAATATATAAATTGACTAAATAAATGCTTAACAAAAAACTGACTTCTCAAACGCTCTATGTTCTGACTAGTATAAATAATATTGTACTGGGCTGGAATCAACGATTTTGCACCGCGCTTATCCTAGTGTATTGCAGCCAGTGTTCGAGAAGTAGGGTAGTCGGAGAAACTAGCAAAAGTCGGCTACAGAGAGAGTTGTCGTTTACCCAGTTGTTTAATGCAAACTAGGGTAGAACCGGAGGCTACAGCCGTTTGTAGACAGGCGTACTCGTCACTCTCTATACAGCTCGCCGCTTATCATTTTTTTAAAAGAATCCTGTAAAATAGTTGCACAGAAAATACATACTTAAATACATAGTTTTGTTCTTTCAAGTCTTTCTTGTTTCTGTGAGTACTTAATTAAATTTTACTATGTGAATACAAAATACGTTTATGGACGTTGTCTCGATTTATAAAAACGTAGGTATCTTGAATTAAGAGACCAAAACAATTTAAAAAAAAAGAAAAAGAAAACACTGAAAAACAGAGGAATTTAAAATGTTATATAACATTTTACCTGTTATACTTATCACTACAGAGACTATTGGTATAATATACTGAATATACACCTCTCATGTGGACAGTAGTAGGTTTAAATAGGTATGAAATGTGTATTACTGATGCTATGATATCTACATCCATATGCTACATCAGTGTTACTGATGCTATCTGTATTATTGGTATTATTATTAGGACTGGGCCAATGGAGAATAATAGTTTACCTGATATAGTAGCAAGTAGCGTAAGATCAGCAAACAGCAATGCGGTGGCAGCGCATGCGTAAAGAGGAGCTCTTGCTCGGCCACACGACCAGCGCGCAAAGTCCCAACAGCGCAGTGATAACGTGTACTCCCCGCGCCGGCACAGCAGGTCCACAAAAAGCGCAGCTACCCACATTGTCTCCAGTAACAGGACTGCAGCTGCGCCAGCCCTAAATAAATGTTCATTGTTAGTGTACGTATTTAATAACTTTTTGTACAAAAATGGTGGCCATGGAGCAGACGTGGTGGTAAGTGGGCTATCCATACCAGCCCTTTTGACGTCCACTGCTGGACATGGGCCAATGCACATTGTTTTGTTCAGGCCCTCATTCTTGGCGTTCTAAGGCCATACATTCCTATGTGTGGCCTTAGAACACCACGCTGGCCAAGCTAGTTCGCGAGCCCACTCTTTTAGAGGTAGTGTAGTTAGCCGCGCATGCCGCGTTAGCCCTCTGTTATTCCTGAGTCACCTTATGGACAAAAGCGCGAAGAGATGGGTGATGTTATTCTGAAGCCGGTCGATACCACACGACCGACAATGGACAATCTTAGTCAAGAATTACAAATGTTGACACGTCGTCGGATACGTACTCTGGACTCATAGGAGTTGGTTTGAAAAAATAATTGTGAAGGATAAGCAATAGAGATCATAGAGGGATGAGTTTTCCTCGTTCAATTACACTCCCCTTTCCTCTTTTTTGAGGAAGGTAAGTGTATCATGGGATCAGAAGTTTCCTTTACCCCATAAGATTATCTATTCAATGGACAGACAGACACTATTAGTGTATGGGACAAACCGAGTTACCCCTCCCATCAGAGCGAGAGTTAGCTAGTGAGGCATGCGTGCCTATGCCCACGTTTATTCCCATTAGATTAGTTGTCCAGTTCAGTTAACTGAACTAGTGGGTTTTTTTACACTAGTTCAGTTGACTAAAAGTCGACAGACTAACAGACACAATGTATTATTATATTTATTTTATTATTGTGTCATGATCCTCTATTATGGACTGTTTATTACTACTATATCTACCTTACTTTTTGACCTACTATCAATTGCGAGTACTGTCCACTTTACATAGGTTCTTATAGTCCAGTTAAAATAGATATAACATCATCTGCGAAGTCAAAAAAAAAACATTTCGTGCTATCTGTTCCTTTTTCCTTTTATTTAATAAGGCGCATTAATAATGCATGGGCATTCTCATCGCATAAAATGCATCATTTGTCAAAATTTGCAGATTCATTACAGTCGGACCGTTCTTTCTCAAATTATTAATTTTCCTGTGCCATTCTTTGGCAAAATTTGTCGTTCGATGGTTTTCACTAAATACTGGCCTAACTCTTCTAAAATCTGAAGATTTCAGACGCGATTCTTCGCGGTCAGATTAATCGGACAGTCCGATCTGACCACGAGGAATGAACGGAAAACTAAAAATGGTGTAATTAAATGAAGAGTGAGAGTAAATATATTTATGCAACAATATCTTCAGGATATTTTATAGAGGTTCGAAACACTTAATAAATAACAAAATGTTGACAGTCTAGTCATTATACACCAATATTTTTTTTTAATAATGTACTATAAATATTTCAGTATTTTCATAACATAAATAAGTACTGTAAACAAGACAAAACAACGTACTCACAGCAAGCCCGGGGCCACATCGTAGCCCAAAACCACAAGCTCCGCTCCTGCACCGCTCATCACTGCAACACAAACAGGAAAATACTTAATTATTAAGGGAAGTGTTAACTAAATTTACACATTTACATGCAGGCACTTAACATTCCCGGGTTAAAAGAAGATTTAAATAATTCAGCCAAGTAGATTAAAATCTAACGATTTATTTTTTAAATAGGTGTGCTGAAGGTTATTCTTTCTCTCTCTTTTAGATAATACAACTCTGGAGAATATCGGAGGTTGGAATACCCACCTTGGACTGACTAGCGTGGGATGAGCTCCGGTCCATGAAAAACCAGCTCCAAGTTGTCACATGAGATTGGGGAGGTACCTACTTAATATCAAGTACCTATTGAAACTTTTGGGTTTGTTTGAAAATTGTTTTTTCTTTCTTTTAAATCCTCTTTAATTAAATTTAAATTCCTATTTGACTCCATCCAACGACGTGCTGTTCGAATTTTTGACGATCGCACACTCACGGGCGGTTTAGAACCCCTCAGCGTTCGAAGAGACGTTGCGTCTCTCTGTGTGTTCTACCGCCTGTACAATGGGGAATGCTCTGAAGAATTGTTCAATATAATTCCCACCTCGGGTTTCAACAATCGCACCTCCCGTCACAGAACTGCCTAAAGAGGACTTTCCATTACGCTACAATATGGGGTTCTTCAAGAAAGCTGCGAATAAGATTTTGCCAGGTCGACGGCGTATCCGCATACCTCCTGGTGTTGCAGGTGTCCATGGGCCCATGGGCGGCGGTAACACTTACCATCACGTAGGACCACCTATTTCCACCTATTTCTCTATAAAAAAAAATCAAACAGTTCCTATAGTTTCAGTTATTTGTTTGTTAACGGAGAACAGATTTGAGACAGCTCATAGCTTCATTTACGCGGGCAGAGTAAGTAGGACGTGGGACCGCTTGTTCGCCCGTCTACTTCCCTAAAAAAAAACTGTTTATTTCTTTCACATTTTCCTTACTTTTTAACCGATTTATTCAGCATAAAGCTCAATGAACGCAATGATTTCCATATAATTAAAAAAAAATATATATTTACAGAAAAATTATATTCATAAATTTGTTTTATAATCGGGTCGTAAACTTTGTATCGATATTTTTGCTCGTCAGTGTATGTTCGCTTATTTCCGATGTTCGAGTAATGACGAGTATGTTGTGCTGCAGTTAAAAGAGTGATTGAAAACAATCCTTTGAAATCTATTTCGTTTTAAACTTCTACAAGTTCTATTCACAAGATGCTCACGTAAGCACCCATTTGACTGTATCAATTAACATCATAAAACCACCCGTTTTTTATTGTTACTATTCACTTACAATCATTTTACTATATAGCAACCATCGATCAAGGTAAAAACGTTGATTGGAACAGGGACAGGTCCGACAATGGTAACTAGATTAAAAAGCACTTCACGAAATGAGAATTCTCACAGGAGTAATGTACCTACTTACTTTAGTGTTTTTTTCTCCAATTGAATTTATCGCTCTATTTGTACGTGGAGTCTTCGGTATCAGGGTTTTTAATCAAAATTATTTTTGTGCATGGAAAATGCAATGGATCGATATTAATATACATTAAGCTAATACCGTTTTATAAAGATTTTTACTTTTTACAGAAAGGTAAAAAGTATTTCTTCTCAACATTGTCATATTAAGGTATAAAATACGATCTCTCTGTCTGAAGTTTACCTAGCAGTATAAAAATTCAATTTTTAATTTTAGAACTGCTAGACAGATTTTATTGGAATTTTCAGCAATGAAGTATTTTTACCTGATAATATTTTTAAGACAATATTTTATTTATATCTATTTATTTTTTGTATGTGTTTTTTTAAGCCTTTAATAAATACCTTCATAATTATTATTATTTGTTTATATCTAAAAATCACTAAATACATAGTATAATCTTTATTTTTTATGTTCTTTGTCTGTTATAGACTTTGTTAATCTTTGTTATAACAGTGTTTCTTTATAAAATTTCTCTCCGTCGTTTTAAAGGTAGAGTAGATTTTCAAAGACAAGAAAAACTAAATAACTCGTCCAAGCCACAGACTTCACAGATACACCGTCCCCGACGACGGAGACGTGGACGTCCCCCTCGTTACACCGTAAACACACACCGGCCCTCAACCAGCACTTTTACCAGGTATCGGCACGTGCCTGGGCGCTCCTCACCGACTCGCGATCCTGCGGTATCCCCCCAATGCAACGCTCTAAGCCGAGGCCCTTTCCTTCCGCCGGTTTACCGGCGGGGGAGCCCTTGGGCTCGTTGACACACATTTTGTTCCCGGCTGAACGCCTTCTGCGCTCGCCCTAAATGAAACACGACCGGTGACTCTTGAAAGGCCATTTGGGCCACAAGAATTTAGCCATGCCGAAAAAAAAAAAACAAAAAGACTCGTCCAAGAGGTCGAAACTGTGGAAAAAACTATTCTTTGTTCATTTTCTTTCGTGACAATTGTACCTACCTATCTGAAGCACAAAATATATAATAGTACTTACGTATCCGAAGCCAAAAACATTCCGAGCAAAGACATCGTTTACATTGCTGTCTTCACGAGACGACATTATTTGTGAGCTTAGAATAAACTACTTCCTACTAGATCTCTATTTTGTGTTTCTTAGTAGGTAGATAACATCCCTGATCGTAAACACAATCTTCTGACTAATTTAGATAACAAGTTATTCGTCAATCATTTTTGTTATGTAAGTTTAATTATCTTAGCGGAGTAAAATCGTAGATACGTCTGCGGTACCAAATATTACAGTACTTATCCAGCCGATTAAATCGAGTGTCCAACAACTATTTAGCTCAGGTAATTGTACAATTATAATAGTGTCCCTGCATACTGTGCGAGGGGCACCAGGTTCGATTCCGGTGTTTGGTTTAGTTTTACAGTGAATACTAGTGTTGGACACTGCTTGTGTTTTTATTTTTTTAAAAACATATATCCATAAATATAAGTATGTAAGTATAAGTTACAACAAAATTCGTACAAAGGTTCTCGAATTGGTAATAAATTACATTGAGTACAAGAGAGATGTTATGTTTGTGAACTAATTCTTTAATTACACAATATACACTCACCTACAGCTGTTATAAGCCCCCATAATCTAGCAAGAGGTTGCAGCAAATCCCACAATCTAGAAGCTATTGACTTCTTAGGTCCAGGACCCCTTCTGCCCGGTGGACTCTGTGGGGCTAAGCTCTGTCGCGATGGCCCGGTCTCCTGGACCGAGGTAGTCAGGTCCAAATTCATTTCCAACTGATTATCACAAACATAACACACGGCATAGAAAAATATCTTCCGACTGACACAATCACGTGTACAAAGTTTACATAGTTGTTCTAAACTGTTTGATGTGCAAACAAAAGAGTAGTCAGACCATCAAACGTGACTTGTTTTTTTCATATTTTTACACTTTTTACTTATTTGTTACGCTGAATTAATTCTGTGTTATTTTTGACATAAACATTCGATCTAATTTCACTGAAGAGGTATTTTTTGCTGAAGTAACAATATTTCGAAAAGTAATTTCAAACTAATAAATATCAAAGTCACTCTGGCGTTGTGCCCGGATACCAAAATATCACACCACCTTGAAATCGCGTCCTATTTTAACAGTATTTAGTTAATGTTTGATATTAGAATCCTTCTATAATTTGTTAAGAGCAGTGCAAGGAATTAAACTACTGATAAGCGTCAGTCACGTGAAAGGCAACCATCAACTGTATGGACTAGAGCGAAAATGCGTTTTTCCCTCAGTTTATCTTCGCGGAAAACGTTCGGTGTTTACCGCCGGAGCATAGATTCCACTCGCGACTGTTGACTGCAGACAACCGATCTCAACTGAAACTGAGAGACATGAGCTAAATAGGTACACAAGTGGGCTCATACTGGTTATACGTAGACAGTAGTTGTAAATAAAACGCGACAGAAAAACAGTCTGGCGGTAATTTCTCCACGTGGAGAGAATAAACGCTCCTTATACGCTTCTGAAGTGCTTGTAATATATGATATATATACCTATGGTACACATATGGCTGGCAAAGTAAGATATATCGAGCTTGACTATAATTTTTGCTTTGTTTTTTAATTCGACAGAACACACAGATCAGATGAAAGTTTTCTTGATGCATTAGATGCTTACACAGTAACTTTAAGTTTCAGTAAAGTTTAAGTTTAAATGGGTCTGAGGTAGAGAAGGAGAGACAATGATTTTTATTCCTGAATTTAAAACGTATATTCTAAAGATGGGCTGAATATAGAAGAGTAAGGCGAATAAAATTTATTCGTTTACACGCTTACTACAATAATAATGCCCTCCTAAGAAGAAAAGGCATAGTAACATTTTTTAACGAAACCATAAGTAACATTCGGTATAAAATAAACACCGAGAATAAATAATGGTTATTCTCGCTCTATGCAAAATAAATATAGTTTCTTTGGAAAATATTGATTTTAGTTGTTACTCATTTTGAATGAACATCCATTACTACTTAATTTTAAAAAGTTACCGAAGTGAAAAAAGCTCATTTTTTATTTTTTTTACCCACGACGGCCCGGAGATGGTACCTATATGCATTTGGGGTAAGAGAATGTATGTTTACACAATGTTTACGCCTTTGTTACCACTTTTCTCTGAAATGGCTGCACTGATTTCAAAGCGGTTTTTTGTAAACATTTAATTGTACCGTATTTGAGGATGAGCAACTCATCCGGGGTCGCTGGTGAACCAAGTTAAAATTTAAAACTTCTAAACGAATGTACTTATTCAAATTAGTCTTTCTGAAGTGAATAGTTAAAGAGGTGGATATGTACCTAGTCTAGCCATAAATATTGTTACAAAGTAAACATTGAATTTTTTATTTTTTACATAGTTTTATTAGAAGAATTTGTGTTATTTTAAAAATAAATAGGTTAGCATTTTAAAAGTATAACGTTTATTCGAAATGGTCGCCATTTGCTTTTATAAAATATTTATAAATTATACGTTGTGGCCAGTTTTCGATTGAAACAAGCACCCTACCCTCTCCATGGGAAAATTGGCAACAGCCACCCTTATATAGTTTTAGAGGTTCAATGTTATCATAGCGTTTAGAGCATGCCATGCTCTCCAAAACAGACCATAAATCACAATCGAGCGGATTAGGATCGGGACTCGACGACGGCCAGTCTTCAGCTCTAATGAAGTCGGGAATATTCCTCTCTAGCCACGCCAGTGTTGAGCAAGCCTTATTACCTGACTATGAGTCTTGTTGAAAGGACCATTCTTAGTTATGGAACAGGATGTTGTTGAGAGCGGCACGTTCTCGGTAGATAATGGCAATGTGCTGACGATGGCGGCATGTGCGGCTGTTGGTACCTATGTCGTCGATAAAGTGCCATCCGTCTGTTTGCACCGCACGAAACTAAAGATCTTATGAAATTTGTCAAAAAGTTGTTCTTCCATATACCGTATATATTTTGCTAGAATATAACTTAATTTTCCTGGACATCTGGAACTGTCAAAATTTCCACAGAAACACGTTTTATTTGATGTCAAATCTCATAAAAAGTTTCACAGTCGTTTAGTTATGTCAAATTCGAGTTAGGTATTATAAACAGTTATAACCCTTTCGGAACGGCCAATATAATTGTGCGTGTTGCAAGATCGAGTTTATCTCATCAATTTTATGTATATAGTGGACAGGCTCCATATTGGACGATTGTGCGGTAAGTAGACGATCATCTCCCGCAAAATTTTTGCGCGTCAGTCAGTCGGCGGACATGAACCAACTCGTTCAGTTAGGTGAAAAATTGCGCTCCCCGATTTGGCGAATTTAAGTATCACAGTTGATTTAACTTGTAAATACAATGAATTACGAGTCAATAATTAGTAAAATAGATAAACATTGTACATTTTAGTGATAATAATGACGCTTTGCAAGTAAGGGCTTTGGTGTAATGGCTTAACGAACTTTTCCGTTACAATTATATCCATCGGGGCCCTACATAGCCTAATGTGTATGTTAAGTGTATTATTATTTTTCATATTTCCAGAGTTTTTGCACAATGAACCGAGTTTTAAATGATGCTGCTATCGCAGAAATGCTAAATAAATCTGGAGACGACGGCAGCGACAATGAAGAAGAATATTTGTACGTTCAAACTGAACAAGACACTGACGACTCTGCCTCCTCTTCATCAGGCTCAGACTCAGATGGCGAGAACAACATTCCTCTGAGTCAGCTAAGATGGCAGAAGAAGTCCTTCAACAGCAAATCCATTCCAAACAGCAAAGATTAAATATAAATAATAAGCGCAATTCAAGACTGATACTGAGAAAATTGATCTCATTCCATGTGCTCTAAAGTTGATTTATTTTATAAGACCAATTTAATAAGTGTTAAATTCTTATAAATCTTATAATATTATAAATCTGTGTTAATTCTTATAACTTCTCCAATAAATATTTTTAATTTCTTGCGTTTATTTGTATTTATTTACTTCAAGTCAAAATTAAGTGAAGTAGAAAGGTTGGGCCCGCCTTAATATAACTGTGAGTATCTCAATTGTGCGTAGGTCAGGATGGGCCCAGTGGAATACAATTGTTGGCATATAATTTTTCCAAGATGGCGTAGGAAAATCCAAAAAAAATTTTCAGATTCGTAATCTACGGCCTCTAGTTACCTAGAATTCATATTCAGTAGTACAAGTTTTTTCGTCTGTTAGGCGCCGGTCCGAAAGGGATAATACCTTTTTTAGAAAGTCAGAAAGTTTCAGTCAGAAAAACAGGTTTATTCGATTAATATCGATACATTGTCGACACTATATTACTACACTAGCTACAGCTATCACAAAACTGTTCCATTGGGATTTAAAGGCCCAGTCAATTGTAGCTAGTTATCTGTTTCGATCACATTAGACGAAAGACTGCGGATACATATGAGAAGTTCAATTAATAGCTATTTCTCTTAGATTGTTAATTGCTCCGAGTTTTTGTCCTAGTAAAAGACTTACAAACTAAGGAAAAATTTGGACAATATGTAAAAAAAAAATACTTTTAAATCTTCAAATTTTTTTGTAGTCGAACTCAAAGAGCACTTAGAAAAATTATATTCCAGATTCATTTATGGGGCCTCCTCATCCTCGGGGCTCTGGATCCTGGCCCAGGATCGTTTATATCAGAGACATTGAATGTGCCAGACTCCGTTCATATCTAACGTGCCAGACACGTTCCGTTACAGTGTCTGGCACGTTCAATGTCTGTAGATATAAACGAATCTTTATGCCTAAAGACAACGCTGATCACTGATCACTGATCGATCAGCGATCAATTGATCATATTATAGTTGCGGTGACTACCGGAATCTCATGGCAAATGGGGAAATAAAAATTTGTTGTGTGCAATACTGGGGAAATTGGATTAAACGATCTTGATACTGTTTAATTTTTATTTATGCCTTTAGTATTAATGAACATGAAGTATATTAGGTATGTGTATGAAGAATGTTGTTATACATCGGGTTCTTAACATAGGAAAATATGCCATGAAAAATAAATCAATCGTGTATTACTTTATGTACTAATTTATTATATATCATTTAAATCATACTAATAACTTAACACCTCATTCAGAACTAGAAAACGATTCCAAGAACTCCACTTGCATTTCTTGTTCTTCATCAGATGATGAAGATAAAGAGGTATTTATTATAAATCGCTCTTCCAGCATTTCAATTATTCTATCTTGCTCGATGAAATCGTTTTCAATTTTCTTTACATGTGAACATTTTCGCCATTCCTCTGCACCAATTTGTGAGAAAGCTTCTTCTGTTAATAATTTAATGTCACTTGCAGGCCTATTTACATTTTTGATAATTGTTTTTTTTGATAATCATTTTGATTATGCGCAATGATAAGGTGGGAGCCTTAAAACTTCGTGACCGTGCAATTTTAATACTTCATTTATCTCATATAAGGGCGCAGACATGTTTTGTTTGACTACTTCAAGTAGTTGACATTTACGCCAAAGATCATCATAATGTACATCATTTGCACGAAGCCATTCTTTTATATCAGCGATACGATTGGCTTGTGTGGGCGGTTTGTTCATCCGTACGGAATGATAACTAGCATTATCCCTAACAATTAGTTAAGGTCTTGTCAGATTTGGAATTAGCTTCTCTGTCACCCATTTTGTAAAATTGTCCTTATTCATATCGTGGTGATAGTCAGCAGATACACTTGTTGACTTGTACACCAGACAACAATTTGGTACAAAGCCATTTTCTCCACCAGCGTTTACAATGATCCACCTCGCTCCAAGTGAAATACTTTTAGATGGACCTGCAATATCTTTGCTTTGCCAGAACTTGTTCACAGAACATGAACCGTGAATGTAAGTCTCATTTAAATAAATCATATCCAATTTATTATGCTCTTCAGCTTCGCGGCTTTACTTTATACGCTTTCGAAAACTTGTATCTTTGTAGTTTTATGTCATCTCTCTCCATCAAAATGGTCCTTTTTTATTGGCATTTAACATATTCAAAACCAATCTCCTTAAGTATAAGTCTGTAAAAAATAATAAAATTTATCCTGTTACTCAAACGATAGCTTAGTCATTCATCATCATCATCATCAGTCTATATACGTCCCACTGCAGGGCACAGGCCTCCTTTTACGAGTGAGAGTGAGAGAGATTATTACTTAATATTTTTCTTACCTCAAAGATTCTCTCCCTCCGTTGAAATCAATATCTTGTCGAAGAATTTGTAACAGTTTCATTACTGTTGGAATTTCCTTCCGAACTGTATAGAATTCATTTACTTTATTCCTAATCAACTCTAAATCGAAACTGTCCAAGTTGATTTTCTTCTTCCCCCCCTCTCCTCTTTTTACCAGGCGTGGAAAATACACCATCATTAGATGTGCCCTCACCTACGATTCGCCGTATAGTAGTATTGGAAACCCCTATAAAGAAGCTACAATTAAGTAAGAAAAATATAAAATAAACTAAAAGTATCAAAACAACTCAGTCCAACTTACCGATAACTCTACGACGCGCTTTAAAATCAAAGATTGAGTTTGATTTACGCCTTCTTCTTCCCTTATTTTACGATACACATTGAAAACAATATTTCTCGCTTGAGATCGAAGTGGCTTTTTCGACATTTTCACAAAAATAACAAATTGTCAAGAAGATATCATAAAATCTCAGCAGCGGTTGACAAATCTCGTACTTTGATTTGACAGGTGACGATTGACATTGCCATATGAAAATCACAATTTTTTTTTATGCCATGAGATTCCGGTAGACCTATAGTGCGAAAGAGCTTTTTCACTTTGAATCTCTTCGACTGGGACACTCCACTTAAGTACCTCATATTTTTATTTAAATTTTAATTTTTAAATAAACAGTTATTTAGTAAAAAGTAGCAAATGACATGCAAAAAATTCGTTTTCAATTTTTTTTATCCGTAACAAATATAAAACCAAGCGCCAGACAGTGATTGTAAGCGCTTTTCTCTTGGATGCTAGACAGTGATTGTTAGCGCTTTTCTCTGTTGATATATAATGACGCCATTCATGACGATGGACGCCATTGGCGGTACGACCAAACGATACTGACGTCAAAGTGTTGTTTTTTTCCAGTGTTATGTGTAGTTTGGGAATAAAACAATCGATTATCAATTGTATAAAGTTTATTTAGTGTTACTTCACAACAATGCAAACTGGTAGCAGTACAAAAAATCCACCATGGGCTCGATCAAATGTGAACACAAACATGACCGGAATGAATCCGCAGATCATGGATCCAAACAGTATGATGACCCAACAAGGTATGATGCAGTTTCAACAACCGCAGGTGTTCAACCCGAGTATGATGCAAGCTCAAGGAGGAATGGCGATGCCTATGGGTGGACAAATGCAGATGAATCAAATTGGTCAAGGTCAAATGTACCCCGGTAATGTCGTAGCGTACCCGGCTCCACGTGCTATGAACCCTAACATTTATCAGAATCAGTCAAGTCAGCCGGCTGCGAATAACGAGCAGCGTGTTTTCACGGGCACAGTAACGAAAACGCACAATGACTTTGGATTTGTGGATCACGAAGTTTTCTATCAAACTTCTGTTTGCGCGAAAGGTGTCATTCCTAAAGTAAACGATAGAGTTCTTGTCGAAGCCACTTATAATGCTAACATGCCGTTTAAGTGGAATGCGACGCGTGTACAAGTGTTGCCAAAGAGTGGTGGTGGAGGCCCACCCCAAAAGCAGAATATTCAAAAGTCGAGCTCTTACAACGCAGTACCACCGCCTGCTAACAGAAAATCGCTGCCCAGCCGTCGCGATGAGCGTCCTTCACGTAGAGAGGATAGAGTAAGTTTCTTTGACATAATAAAAGTATGCTTTAAAAAAATACTATCCATATGTAAAAAAAGTGGAATACGTAACATTGGGCATTCTCATAGGACAATAATTACCCTGTTACTGCTACAGAAGCGCTCCCGCACCAGAAGCCGATCCCGCTCTAGGGACAGACGTGAGAGCCGCAACCGTAGGGACTCCCCTCCTCGTAAACGCATTGTGCATGCACCTTCACCTGTGAAATATGTTGTGAGAGTACCTCGGATGCCGCTGGATATGTAAATATACTTTCATTCATTTTTATTTTTATTTGTATAATAATTTTGTTTAGTGAGAACCTTATTTATGTTTCATCAAAGTACAGTAGGGCCTCCGTATCTATGGGGGTTTGGTTCCGCCGTCTTCCGCGGATAGCTGAAACCACTGATAGTAAGTAGGGAACACCATAATTTGGAATATAAATGTACACATGAAATAAAATTAATACTATACTAAAAGAAAACAAAAATGTGCTTTATTAAAATTTATTTTACATTAACATGGAATAAGTATTTATATGCTGTAACATAAATAAAATTTAACTAATTAATTACATAAGTCAATTATTTCGTGGGCGCCAAGTGAAGGATGTGGATGGCTTTATATAGGAAAAACATTGTTATTGGAAGTCGTCCTTTTTGTCTTTTCTACCTTTAACTAATACTTTATCATGCACTATAACTGTAACTTTTGCAGTTTGGGACAAAGTGTTTCAAACTTCTATATGACTTTATGCACTTACCTGAAACGTGGATAAGTGAAACCACAGATACCGAGTCTGTGGATATGGAGGCCCTACTGTAAGTAGAAGATAGCATGTGAACCTGAAGCAAAAGTTACAGTCTATCTAAGAAAAGGTAGGCTGATTGTATAGTATGAGATAGTACTTTTTATTATTCTTATTGTTGTTGTGTAATAGGCCAGCAGCATTACTGCTGGTATGCTTATATCTTGTGTAATGATCTTTGTGCCCATATCTTTTTGATGAGTAATATGAGGTGTTTACCTATGAAATTATGGATTTATATGAGAAACTGAAAAACTTTTATTGTTAAAAAATATTTATTATTTTAGTCGAAATATTGACCTATATTATCTACACACTTTCGCCACCTCACGATTATGCTAATTGATGCCGCTCCTGTAAAAGTCGTGGACCGGTATCAATGAATTCTTCAAAAGCCCAAATCACAGCTGCTTCAGAATCAAATTTTTTTTCTTTGCAATAAGTTGTCCCAATTTCAAAAGAAATGGAAATTTGTCGGGGCAAGGTTCGGTGAGTATGGTGGATGAGGACCAGTCTCCAGGTCCAGCTCTTGAAGTTTTAAAACAGTCATATGAGAAGTGTGAAAGCGGGCATTGCCATGAAGAAGGAGTGGAGATGAGCGAGCCAGCTTTTCTATCATTGTCTACTTACATCACACATCTGCATCAATCATTTGGCCGACCCTCAAGAAACTGTAGTGGACATTACTGGCACAGGACCACCAAACACATACCAGTAGCTTTTTCTTAGTTATCTTGCATTTTGCATATTGTTGGATTGCAACTCCTGGATCCAGCCATTGATACAAACGTTTGTGGTTATCATACAGGATCCATTTCTCGTCACAAGTCACAATACGATTCAAAATTCCTTTCATGTGACAATTCAATAACACAGTGCAAACTTTTACACATTGTCACTGATGTTCATGTTCATACGGTACCCACTTTTCAAGTTTCTTTATTCTGCTGATTTGACACAGATGAACCAACATTGTTTTATCACTAACATCAAACCTTGCTCTAAGATGGATCTGCTTCCACTATAGCCTTTAATTCATCGTTATTAACCTTGGACGACCTACGCATCCGTAGAGTTCATCCTTAGATCGAAATTTCCAGAACGGAAGCATTCAAACCATCGACGCACAGTGTGATCGTTTGTGGTGTTTCGCCCATACACACTATTGACATTGTGTTGGTGCGGTGATGAAACTCATATTCAAAAATAGCAAGATATTCAATTTATCTATTTTATTTTCAAGACTCACATCAACAAAATTTAGTTACAGATAAACAAATGAAATACTGATTTTGAAATAAGAACATCCTAGCTCATATATGGGCAACGTCCGGCCCGCGGGCCGGATACGGCCCGTTACAGCTTTTTATCCGGCCCGTCGAACATTCGAACCATTTAAGTCAAATTTCACTGAGAATTAGATCCTTTTACTTACTCCGCCCAAAGCGATTACATCAAGTGCAAAATAATAGGCAAGTACGCAACCAAAGCACTTGAATGGATTTCATGGAATTTCATCGTAGCGATAAAGACGTAGGTATAGATGCCAGGCGCGCAGGATGAAAAAGAAACTGAGGGAGGCTGTGCGCGTGGGGTTGTGCCGGCCGGCCGGACATGAATGAACTTTAGGTCATTATTGTTTTTCAAGTGATTGCACTGCTCGTCACGTTGCATTGCGATAGTTTTTAGTTTTGTGACTCTTAGTTCAGAAGGCTCCTGGAAGAATATTTGGTGTTAAAAAACGAAAAGTCGACTCAGAATGTCGCCAATTTTAAGAAAAATGGACTGATGAATACTTTTTTATAATGTACAGTGGTAAGTTGCTATCTGCTTGTTGTGCAATGAATCTATATCAGTTTTAAAAGAATACAATATGAAACGGCATTATTCCAGTAAACATATTGCTCAGCATAAATTCGCGGGTCAGTCACGAAAAGAAAAAAATCAAAAGTTAATCACTGGTTTGAATAAACAGCAACAAATGTTTCATAAACAAAGGACACAACTGGACAGTGTTGTGAAAGCTAGCTTCATAGCCAGTTCAAAAATAGTAAAGTCATCGAAGCCATTTGCTGAAGGAGAATTTGTCAAAGAGTGCCTCTTAGAAATTGCAGATATTCTATGTCCGGAGAAGAAAAAAGAGTTCGAAAAAATAAGTTTGTCAAGACGTACTGTTGTTCGACGTATTGATATGATAGCTGAAGATATCAAGAAAAGGTTGATTGATCGTGTGACAGAATTTCAAGCGTTTTCGATTGCTTTGGACGAGAGCATTGACTTGTCTGATACAGGCCAATTAGCTATTTTCCTACGAGGTGTAGATAAAGATTTTAATGTAACTGAAGAATTGCTGGCGCTACAACCGCTAAAAGGGACTACTACTGGACATTTTTGATGAGGTTCGAGCTGCTATCGATCAGTATGGTTTGCAGTGGTGTCGATTGGTTGGGGTTTGCACTGTTTGCGGCATTTCGAAACAAAAATCAACTGAGCTGAACGTGGAAAAAGAAGATTTCATAATCCTCCATTGCATTATCCACCAACAAAACTTATGTTCCAAGTCCATCAGATTGCAAAATGTTATGAATGTGGTTGTAAAGAGCATCAATTTTATACGATCCCGTGCGCTTAACCATCGCCAGTTCTAAGCATTATTGGATGACCTCTTTTCAGAACACGATGATGTGACTTACTATTAAGTAAGGTGCCTAAGCAAAGGCAAAATGTTAAAAAGATTTTACGACCTCACTGAACAAGAAATAGCCGATTTTATGGAAATCAAAGAAAAACCACTGCCTGAAGTCAGTGATCCAAAATGGGTGTGTGGCTTGGCATTTCTGGTGGACGTCATGGGACATTTAAACGATTTAAATTTGAAACTACAAAAACAAGGTCAGGTGATGAACGAATTGTACAGCCATTTAAAAGCGTTCCAGAACAAAATTTGTTTGTGGGAAACACGAATGCGATCTGGAAACTGTTACCATTTTTAAACTCTATCCCGTCATGAAAATATTGCTCATGCTCAATGTGCTGAAGAACTGATATTACTGTCGGAGCCATTTTCAAATAGATTTGCCGACTTTAAGAACATGGATAGCAGCTTTAACCTATTTGGTACTCCGACAAAATGTGACGTAGGAAAGGCCCCAGCACACCTGCAAATGGAGCTGATTGAGCTACAAGAAGACATACTATTACACAACTATTACCTACGGCCCGCGATATCATGAACGTCTGACAGTTTAGCTCGCGATTTCCCAAAGGTTGCCCATGCCTGTCCTAGCTATTAAAATCGGATTTTTTATACGAGTCAGGAATATGATATGTAGAACTGTCAATAAAGTGTCATCTCCTTACAAATTTCGTACAATATCCCTGACTCAAATAAAAAAATCTGACTTTTTTAGATTCATTTTGTTTTATTTTGAAATTCGAATTAGAAACAGAAGATATCGAAACTTAAAGTGGCCAATAATAAAATCCGTCATTTCATAGGTAAGAACCTAATATTACACATTACACATCCAGTAGTTTTCGTAGAGTAGAGCTCAAAATAAAATTTGATACAATGAAAGTTCCACATAGTCATTAAAATGTCATTTATTATCACCAGCGAACCTAACCCACCTTTAAATTTCTTGCCATAGATTTACTGCTCATTCAGTATTTTCTACTGCTCCTTTGGTTATTTTTCAATTGCTCATTTATTTGTTTCTCTTAAGAATATAATGTATATATAATATTATTTTTTTATTGTGATTTGAATTTTAATTCTTTTTTGGCTGTGTTTACTTTTAAACCATGTTGTCATCGCCTTTATGTAGTGACATTTATATAATTAACATTCTTGCATGTAACTCTTTCATTTATACGAGACGTATTCGAAAAGTAAGGGCCGTTCGCTTATATTTCAAAATCGACAAGTCGTAACACGTTTAAACTTGTGCATATTGTACGTGCACTACTCGTGCAGCTATTTCAGGTGTTGTTTTGATTCAGTAGTCATTTGCCTATCTGTGCGTACAGTAAACAATGTCCGCGATAATCGTTGCTCCCGCCAGCTGTGAAGTTCGCGCTGTAATAAGATTTTTGTGTGCAAAAGGATCTTCAGCTGCTGAAATTCATCGAGAGTTATGCCTAGTTTATGGACCTACTGTAATGAATGAAGGAAAGGTTAGACAATGGTGTCGTGATTTCAAAACTGGACGAACAAATGTTCATGACGAAGAGCGGAGTGGTAGGCCCAGTATGCAAACCGATGAAATTGTTTCTCTGGTGGACCAAAAACTGCGATCTGATCATCGGTTGACGATTAGTGCCCTGGCTGATGAATTTCCTCATCTTGGACGCACTACTGTCTACAAAAGACAAGGAAAGACAAGGACAAGGTCTGAAAACGACAAGGAAATTAAGAACGCCGTTGAAAACTGGTTCAACTCGCAGGCGGTGAGCTTCTATGCAGAGGGGTTAAGGAAGCTGGTGCAGCGGTACGAAAAATGCTTGGAAGTGAACGGCGATTATGTGGAAAAGTGAAGTAGATTTGTAGTAAACTAAATATGCTAATAAACCTATTTCATATGATTATAATTTTTTTTATGACGAAACGGCCCTTACTTTTCGAATATGCCTCGTATAATGTATGCTCTGTACTTTTAATAAATAAATGTCTCGGATTTCATAATAACTTAAAATATTTTAGACAAAAAATGGATGTGCCAGCCCTATGCCAGCGTTACAATAACCTGTATGTACCATCTGATTTCTTCAACGCACATGTTAAGTGGGTGGAGACGTTTCCACCCCAACAACCTTTCTCCTTGAACAACCCTTGTGGATACCACATCATGAGCAAGGAAGCTGAGAATCCCCTTCCTAACGATGCAATCTTGGAACCACCAGATGCCGATTATAGGTTTTCTGCTAAGGTAAGAAAAAATACACCAATCTCACCTTGTAAGGTTAAATAAGTGTGTCTTTTTACCTGACTATGAAGCCAAAAAGGGAGGGTTATGAATTTGCCAGCCTATCACCCATAGCTCTTAAATTATTAGGCTTTTTTAAGCATTTATTGTTGCACTAACGCTGTAAAAAAATTACTTGGTGATATATCTATTTAACATGTCTCACATTTGTACAAATTCTCCTGATAGTTTTTGCTATATTTGTGATTTATACACACCAAAAAGTCAAAAAAAGGCAATGACATCATTGATTAAGGAGTGTTATAGTGCATATTTTAACTTGGACGTTCGTAATCAATATAAATACTGAGTGCCACATATCTGTTGTCTTACCTGCCATACAAAATTGACGTGTTGGTTTAGAGGAAAATGTAATGGAATGTCTTTTGGTCAACCTGCAATATGGCGCGAACCTAAAGATCATGTGAATGACTGCTACTTTTGCCTCACTAATTAAAAAGATTTTCAAGAAAATCCAAGTCCACAATAAAATACCCAGATGTATCGTCTGTTACGAAAACAGTGCCACGTTCAGATGACCTTCCAGTACCTAAGAAGCCACCTAATACTGAACCGATTTCAAATGACTCTGAAGAAAACTATGAAGAGAATTACCCCGGGGAGGAAGAGTTTCCAGTTCCAAGCACCTCAAAAATTACACATCCAATTAGTCAATCAGAGCTTAACGATCTAATTAGAGATTTAGATTTACCTAAAGAGAAATCTGAAGTATTAAGTTCAAGATTGAAGCAATGGAATCTCCTTCAGTTGGATGTTAATGTTATTGCATACTGCAAGCGTCACAATTCCGTTATACATTTTTATTCAACGGATGTAGACTTAGTCTATTGTTCTGATGTCGACGCTCTGATGGGTAAGATGGGTCATGAGCACATACCAAATGATTGGCGACTCTTTATTGACACGTCTAAGACAAGTTTGAAAGCTGTTTTACTCCACAATGGAAATAAATTTCCTTCATTGCCAGTAGCTTATGGTGCCCATTTTAAAGAAACTTACGATGTACTGATACATATCCTGAAAAAAATCAAGTACAATACACATAAATGGTTCATTTGTGCTGACTTAAATTTGTCGCTTTGCTTTTGCGGTTGCAGACTGGCTACACAAAGTATTGCTGTTTTTTATGTGAATGGGACAGCCGCGCTAGAAATCAACATTACATTCAGAAAATATGACCTTCAAGAAATACTACATTCCAGGACAAAAGAATGTTAAATTTGACTGTTTACTTGATCCACAAAGAGTTATCCTCGAAAATATGGGAGCTATGAGTGATGAACACGGAGAGCGATTCCAATAAGATATAGCTGTTATTGAAAAACGATATCAAGGGAAATGGAACCCTGCGATGCAGGCAGACTACTGCTGGTTGTTAATTAGGGAAACCCCAACCACAGAGTACCATCGACAAACGAAAAAAATGAAAAAGGAAGTTTTTTTTAGTTTCTAAATGAATGAATTTAAGTTTAAAAATTGTTAAAAAAGTAGAAATATAAATATTGATATATCATAAACT
Source organism: Sesia apiformis (assembly GCA_914767545.1). Taxonomy (NCBI): domain Eukaryota; kingdom Metazoa; phylum Arthropoda; class Insecta; order Lepidoptera; family Sesiidae; genus Sesia; species Sesia apiformis. The sequence continues at coordinate 11,885,428 of OU611953.1, forward strand.
TGTGACGTGATAGAAATGTTTTATTTGACTTTCTACATTATTTCTAGCACATAGAACACGAATCACATGAAATTATTTACCATATAAAAAAAAAATATTTTTTTGTTGACTAGTGTTATTAATTAATAAATTGGAAGTCAATATTTGTTTATCTTTTTGAAACGCACCGTGTGGGACCTCATATTCAAGATAATGAAAAGGTGAAATCAAAGATAAAAGAAAGAACTGAATAAAAATAATAACTTAAAAACGTTGATGAATTTTTTTTTGGAAATTGTGAATAAAAGTGGAAATGTCATATTAAAGGTAATGAAGAGTAGAATTAAAAAATATATATATTGTTTTGGTTAAATTAATGACAACTATTATTGATGATGAAATAATGATTAATGATAGTATAAAATTAAAACTGTTGTGATTTGAAGTTATAAGAAGAATATGCTTGCAAAGTGTGAAATAATTAATGCAAATACTAGTAATTTTGCTTTGTTTTACACAAGTGTTTTCTTCAGGCTGTAAGGAAAAGTCTCCCGTTGGCCCTCACGCCGCAGAGAAGAGCGACTCTGAAAGCGGATAAGACATGGATCTAAAATACAGTTTACCTAGTTATTAGCTAAATCCCATGGAGGGATTTAGCTAACACTACACTGCACACTGCACTCCCACAGTCGTTGAGCGCGCCCGACTGGCGGAATTACCCCTCTGTCACAATACAATCGCTATTCTTTTGACTACTCATCCGGTCCTATCCCCCCAAGGAGAATTGAAAGGTGCAATAGGATCAGGAAAACCCCTTATCCCTTTATATTCTTCCTTTTATACCCGATTTCAACTTGCCAACGTTTGTCGTTCCGAACTGATGTTGACACGTATCGTAGGTGTCCACAAGCAACAGCATCCACTTATCACCGAGTACATTGTCTCCTCGTTTGTCGCCTTCGTTATATAAAAAGGACTTGTAATGTGTACTACATGTTTCAGTAGTGAGTGAGATGTGCCAATGCCCATTTCCCATCTCACCCAATCCTATTCTATCCCCTCTTATTCTATCGAATGGAGAGTATGCAAACAACAAGAAAGCCTTCAATTCTATCGAAACCAAGACATTTGCGTTACATAAGGGTGCTCAGATGTCTGTACAATAGTGCATACACAGTCCAAATAGTAGACCATGGTACTTATTATCGTCGAAACTGTTCACCAATGACAGTATGGAAGATTGCATTTAGGATGCTGAACCGGAAGGGTATCAATGTAAACGGTAATATATCTCGATTCGCCAATGACATAGTCATGGTGGAGTCATTGGAAGATTTGAATACGATGCTGAATAGTCTCAACGCAACGCCGCGACGTGTTGATCTCAGAATCTACTTACACAAAACAAAAGTAATGTTTAATGAACATGTTCTTCGTAACTGATAAACGAACAATGTACGTCGAAGGGGTGCCACTCGAATTCCGTCAGCTCTGTCAGTTATGACATACAGTGCCGAAACATGTATGGTCTCTGACGGTGGGCTTGATCCATAAGTTTAAAATCGCTCAGTGAGCTATGGAGACAGCTGTGCTCTGAGTTTCCTTGCGGGATAACATTCGAAACGAAAAAATACGCCAAAGAACGAAAGTCATCTATATAAGTCACAAAATTATTAAGCATTAGTAAAGTGGAAGTGGGCGGGCCAATATTTGGTGTAGGACCGACGAGTCCTTGAATGGAGACTACACACTGGGAAACGCAGCGTGGGATACCCTCCGGTCAGATGGACCCACAACTTGAATAAGTTTGTCGGTAGGGGCTTGATGAAGAGAGCGTAACTAATGGCTACCTTCTTTCTATTGAGATAAATTGTAATATAATTTTCCCTTATCTTATTTTTTACTCGTCTATTATTATTATTGACGAAAACTGTACTAATAACTTCTAAATAAAAATTAAGTTCAAAACTAAAACCCGACTAACCAAAATTTTCAATAAAGTCTTAAGGTTTTTAGCAGGAGGCCTTTTACATATGGCGTAGTCGCACGTTTACAAAATCAATTAATAGATATTTATCGTGTGTTATTAATGAACGTTTATTCTTACTTCATCACACTCATAAAAAAATCAAAGACTTGTCAAAATTACTTCAAATCTCTGAAGTTTGGAGATTTGGTAATAAAAAAGTAAAGGTAGCACTGACCAATGACAAATAATTTTAATTAATAAGTATTCCATATTTTATTATTTTAGGTGATGCTGATAAGTATGCCTACACTGGAGTCCTTATATCAAAAGTGTGGATTGACCAAAGTGGATGACAAAGACAAAGATAAACGATCTAAAACACCATTGCACCCCACACGTCTGATCAAGTTCCTTGTGGGTCAAAAGGGTAAAGGAGGTGAAAACTTCGCCATTGGTGGACCGTGGAGTCCTTCTTTAGACGGTGAAAATCCCCAATCCGACCCATCAGTTTTGGTTAGAACTGCCATACGTACATGCAAAGCTCTCACTGGAATTGACTTATCTCCTTGCACACAGTGGTAAGTAGTACTCATTTTATGCAGCTGCCTAATCGCAGCCTGTTTTCTGGATACCGTATTTTCTTCCGTGTCTAACTAGGAATCAAAAGTTTCTACTAAAACTTAGATTAGTAATGTGGCCCTCATCACCGCCGTTAAAATGTAACATTTGATACTATAGAAGAAGCTTTTGCGTCTAATTGTAATTAGCCATGGTATAGCGCACATTCCTTATGCGAGTGCATGGAGGCGTACATCGCGAACGGCGGCTGCGGAACGATGTACCGGCCTCACGTAACATGGACTCTCGTATATGTGTTACCGGCGTTGTGAGTATGAGACTATAACTGTATTACCCGCGCAGGTACCGAATGGTGGAGTTTTACTACTGGCGGGAAGGCAGCGGCGGCAGGTCACGGCTCGAGTGCGTGGTCTTGTTCCTGCCAGACGTGTGGTCGTCTCAACCGTCGCGTATCGAGTGGACCAACGTACAGGACCAGTATAAGGCGGCCTGCGAGCGCGCGGTCAAGAGGCTCCAAGGAGACGGCGACGCGACGTCCACGGACAAATCACGAATTGTTTGTTCCCAGTCTTGTTTGGTTTAAGTTCCCGACTGCGTGTGCCGCTATAGAGGACGACGCGCTACGCTGCCGGCCTATACACCTATTCATATACACCCGCATCGCGGATGGCATTAATATCACATTCTTTTATATTCTTTATATCCCTTTAAAGTCTATTTTGATATTACCTGAGAATAGAGACTTTATTCTCGGTTTTAGCAGAATTTAAAAAAAATATTATATTAATTTTTACTGTTTTATCTTAAAAAGATGTCAAACTGTTTCCGTTAGAACCTAATAATAGAACCTTAATAAAACAAAGAAATTTTAAATTGGAAAATCTTTACCAAGTTAATAAGTATGTACTGATAATAAACTTAATGTTAATATTAGATTTACTTTCAGTTCCTACACAATAACATTAATTAAAGTATAGCCATTTGATAGAACAGGAAGTTTGTAATTTTTTAAATAAACAACCATAATGATTTGATTCCATTTGGTTTGAGAATACATAAAATATAAAAAAGACAAAAGGCACGATTCCTTTGAAGGACTTTAAAAAATACGTTAAAAATGCTTACTTGATTACGTGACTCCAGAAATACTAATCACATTGTAAATTTTCAGGATAAATCAAATGAGAGTGACACTACAATCACCATAGATGAAAATGACGATGATGAGAAACCTGAACCTACTCACTATTCCAAAATAGATTTGAAAACAATAAAGGTTGATCAACTGAGACAAGAACTTCGCGCGCGCAATGTCAGCTGTAAAGGTACGAAATAATTCAGTATTAATCACTACATTATAAGACTATTGTAACCAATTGTAACTATTGTATGATCGTTTTAGTACTACCACTTCAATACATAGATTTAAATTTATCTTGGTTATATGATGTTTTGGATTAAATGTCAATTTAAAAAAAAATGACCCCTTTCGTAAAAATCTTGTCCACTTTAATTACAACGAAGGTTTTTAAAAACCAACTGCAAAGGCATATTTTTCGTATTCTTCTTACGTATACAGTGTCAGAGGGTCGATTACGGATATTTTAAGAGAGTGTTATACACACTTGGAATTATCTCCTAATAATGAGATCGGTACTACTGCATATTACCTCCTCTAAGAACCATAAAAAATGTTTGTTCTCAGTGTTTGATACAGTTTGTTCCAAGTGTTCAAAGTGAATTTACACATACGCATAGGTCATGTTCAAAGGAGATTAGCCCTAAAAGTAACCAGTATAGAGTTAAAATTTGGGGTCATTATAGGTTTCCTCAAAAGCTATCGATCTAATCCAAAAAAATACAATTTCAGCGTCTACTTTGCAGTTTATGCGGTTAGAAAGAAATAAAAATATGTGTAATTTTTGTATTAAATTTTACGGTTGCTATTATTTTTAGGTCTGTTAGGTCATATTTTTGGAATAACTTGTTTCAATTAGTCAATGGCCTCTCGAATGAGACCATTTTCATGTTTCTACGATCTTAATCTTATCCAGCCGACTCAAAAATTAACGTGGCTGCTATTGAGGGGTGGGTGGGGTAGGAGTTGGTAAGAAGGTAATTTTGTCGATAAAAATAAGTGTATAACACTCCCTTAAAATATCCGTAATCCATCCCCTGACAAGTGTGTCAGGTGTATAACCCTTGCTTTTGACATGTAGCATTTATGAAAAGACTTATGAAGTCATGACAGAAATATATAAATATTTTAGAAAATAAATATGATTTCAATTCAAAGTGATTGATCACAAATTTATGTTATGATTGATTTGATCACTGTGCTCAGTGATTGATCACAAATAAAGAAAAATATTTTTTGTTTTTTTTGATATGATTTTACAATATTAATTGTAAAGGATTCGGTTTTCTAAAGTTTTTGATCTCTAAACATTAAATATTGGCGACAAATTAAAAGATATCCCTGTCCATATTTTCTGTCATTTATATTATTTGTTTGTGCCGCGCTTTTTTTACATCTACGGTAGAAATGTTGACAGTCTTTACTAGCAACACAGCCAATAAAGCGTTACAATAGATGATATGACAGTGTATATGTTGCTGCCATTTACTCGTCCGCCCACGTTTATAAAAAAAAGTTGAAAAGTTTTATTAGTAAAAAAGAGAATTTCCTATTAAAGAAGAAAGCTGATTAAAAATAATATAACGGATAGCAAATGTCTGTGGTTATCTGAAAAGTATTATTATTTAATAATAAGATAATTGAATAATATCAAAAGTCTAATTGATCTCTTTATCAATAAGTTAGAAATATTTTAATAACAATAATAATTATAAAACCCAACTAATTTGATAATTTTATTTATACTATCTATAAACTTTTACGCTCCTTTGTGTCACAATTATGTTACGTGACATAATAGGAACACAAAAGAAAGGGTAATTTATTTGAATTGCATTGCTATGTTTGAGTTCATGTTTGCTTAGGTTTTATATTTGTAATTTTTAAGAATGAAAAATAAATAATAAGACTAATAACATTACAGTTATCATATCAAGACGGGAAGACGGGGATCTGTCGATCCTCTGGGCGCGTATTGACTATGGATGTTCCACTAAAGTCTACGCTTGCCTTTACAGGTCCCACAGCGGTGATACGGAGACGACTCGTTTTTTTGAGCGGCTACAAGAGACGACTGACAGCGTGCTCGAGCAGTTCCCTTGCGCGGAAGTGGTGGTCCTCGGTGATTTCAACGCTCACCACGAAGAGTGGTTGGGATCCCGAATAACCGACCGCGCAGGGAGAGCAGCCCACATCTTTGCCCTGACCTATGGTTTCTCGCAGTTGGTATCCTCACCCACGAGGATACCTGATATCGAGAGCCATACTCCCTCCTTATTGGACCTCCTGCTGACTACGCGGCCGAATGACTACAATGTTGTTGTTGATGCTCCGTTAGGATCATCAGACCATTGTATCATTCGAACTGCTGTGCCAGCTAAACAATCCGCGCCGACCTATTCTCAGGGAACGCGCAACGTCTGGCACTACAAGTCTGCAGATTGGGATGGGTTGCGCGAATTTTACGCTTCTTATCCCTGGGGGCAGCTCTGTTTCTCGTCGGGTGATCCGGATACCTGTGCAGACTCCGTTGCCGACGTGGTGTTGCAGGGCATGGAATGTTATATTCCTTGTTCCGTGATACCCGTAGGCGGACGGAGCCAACCTTGGTTTAATCAGTCCTGTAGAGAGGCCCGCCGTAATAAGCGGGCTGCATACAGGGCCTGGGCCAAAGCGCAGGGGCCTTACCACAATTCCTTATAGCAGTATTATTTTAACCTTATTTCTCAATTTCGTACCACGGCGTCCTTAATGTAAGCTTATATTAGTAATGTTTTACTAAGAAGTTTTGGTGACGTCACGTAGCTTACTGTAGTGCAAATTGGAACGTTGTATGAAAGAAATGGCGTTATACAGTTCATATAGCGTTATCTCGTTTTGTTTTTTAGCAGGGAATAGACAAATAAATAAAATCATTCGTTCTTTCGCAGCACTAAGCATTAATATTTTGGTGGAGGTCATGGTACGAATATGAGTAATGTTATTTTAGGCCTGAAATAAAACGTTCCTGCAACAATGTTGTTTTGTAAAAGATGGTGGTAAGGCCCCAGGTGTCTGAAGATCCGAATACCACCGACTTGAGGAAGAAATTTAACGCTGCCTCGAGGTGCAGTAAGAGGATCACTGTCAGAGCAAGGAATGAGCACATCCGCAGAATTGGCGATCGACTAGCAAGCTATCCTTCTGGAAGTCGGGCTTTCTGGTCGCTCGCTAAGGCTGCCGAGGGTAACTTCTGTCAGTCGTCACTTCCACCACTGCGGAAACTCGATGGCTCACTGGCCCATGGGGCGAAAGAGAAAGCCGATCTCCTGGGCAGTCTCTTCGCCTCAAACTCGACCCTGGACGATAGAGGTGCCTCACCACCGTCCACCTCGAGGTGCACAAGCTCCATGCCGGAAATCTGCTTCACCCAGCGTGAAGTCCGGCGAGCTCTAGCATCTCTTGATATCCGAAAGTCGAGTGGGCCAGATGGTATTCCTGCGGTGGTGCTCAAATTTTGCGCTCCCGAGTTGTCTCCGGTGCTTACGCGACTCTTTAGGCTCTCATATTCCACAAAAAGCTTCCCGTCAGCATGGAAGGTAGCTCATGTTCACCCTTTGCCTAAAAAGGGTGACCGCACCGACCCGGCCAACTACAGGCCAATAGCGATCACCTCCCTCCTCTCCAAAGTGATGGAGCGTGTTATAAACACACAGCTCCTTGGGTACCTAGAGGATCACCAGCTGATTAGCGACCGTCAATATGGATTTCGCCATAATCGCTCGGCTGGTGATCTTTTAGCGTATTTAACACACCGCTGGGCTGACGCCATTGAGAGTAGAGGCGAGGCTCTGGCTGTAGGCCTAGACATTGCGAAAGCTTTTGACCGGGTATGGCACAAATCGCTGCTTTCCAAGCTACCATCTTTCGGGATACCCGAGGGATTATGCGAATGGGTTGCCAGTTTCCTGACTGGACGGAGCATCAGAGTCGTTATCGATGGTAGCTGCTCCGACACCATGTCTATTGACGCTGGCGTCCCGCAAGGCTCCGTGTTGTCCCCAACTCTGTTCCTTCTGCATATCAACGACCTGTTACAAATTGGTGACATACGTTGCTATGCGGATGACAGTACTGGAGACACCTTGTACAGGGGCCGCGCCAACATCCCTCGGGTCGAAGTGGAAGAGAGTCGCGCCAGGCTTGTGTCTGAAATCGAAGACTCTTTAGATCTAGTTTCGATTTGGGGTTCTATGAACCTAGTGGATTTCAACCCCAGTAAGACGCAAGTCTGTGCATTCACCGCTAAGAAAACCCCTTTTATTGTAGCACCTCGCTTTCAGAGCATACCTCTTAAGATCTTGGAGAGTATCGGGATCCTTGGTATCGACATCTCCAGCAAAGTCGAATTTAGGGGTCATCTGGACAATAAGGCCAAAATGGCCTCCAAAAAGCTCGGTGTGCTGAACAGAGCGAAGCGGTGCTTCAAACCTGAGCAACTCCTTATGCTTTACAAAGCTCAGGTGAGGCCCCATATGGAGTACTGCTCTCATCTCTGGGCCGGCGCACCGAAATACCAATTGGACCCATTTGACTCTATCCAACGACGTGCTGTTCGTATTGTCGACGATCCCACTCTCACGGGCGGTTTAGAATCCCTCAGCGTTCGGAGAGACGTTGCGTCTCTCTGTGTGTTCTACCGCCTGTACAATGGGGAATGCTCTGAAGAATTGTTTAATATAATTCCCACCTCGGGTTTCTACAACCGCACCTCCCGTCACAGAAGTGCGGTCCATCCGCATTTCCTCGATACGGAGGTGTCGCGCACTATGCGGTCCAAAAACTATTTTATACCGCGAACCCGTAGGCTGTGGAACGAACTGCCTCAAGAGGTCTTTCCATTGAACTACGATATGGGGTTCTTCAAGAGAGCTGTGAATAGGATTTTGCAAGGTCGGCGGCGCGCCCGCATACCCCCTGGTGTTGCAGGTGCCCATGGGCGGCGGTAACACTTACCATCACGTGGGACCGCTTGCTCGTCCGCCCCCTAGTCTAAAAAAAAATATCAATAACTAAAAATTAGTTATGAATGTTTATTATCAGTTTTTATATTTGAAATAATAGCGAAGCGACAAATTTGATCACAATTTAAACTTAATTCACATGTTTCAATATAATTATTATATTAGAAAATGAGGCTATGAATCTTTGTCGTATTATTTTCAATCTTATTTTAAGTTATGTTTAAATTATCATTTAAATATAATCGTTTTGCTGCTACTCCTTAAGTAAGACCTGATATTTGATTAGGATTAGAGCACTATTAATTGGTTTCTCATACAAAAGGTAAATACATCCTTGTACGTGTAATACATGTAAATACATTTGTCTCACTTACATAAATACTTTTCTTTTCTTCTCATATATGGCAATGGTACAATTAGCACATTCTGCTAGTGTCAAATTTTGTTTGTAATTAATTAAAGTCAAAACAATTTAAAAACATTTTGTCAATGCTCAGTCACGTCCAAGTTAGTCAGGCGGCAAAGTGATAGTAGGTTTACTAAAGAGATAGTTGGACTCCTTGTGGAAGCACACGAAAAATGCAGTTATAAGCTTTTATTTGATTATCACAAACATTGTGAACAAACACTAGGCACTTTGAGGTCTAATAAACGATCAATATTAAGCCACAAATACCACGATACACAATTTTTACAATAATCAAACAAAAACTCCACTTCTCGGGTTTCCGCCCAAAACTCCAACTTAGATGTAAATACTTAGGTGTCATATTTAGGCACAATCCCCTTTTTTTCTAAATTCTTTTCTTTGTCTAGATGATTCATCCTTTTTGTCTATTCCAGGTCTACGAGCACAACTAGTATCCCGTTTATCGAAATTGCTCAAAACAGAGGAGGCGAAAGAGTCCAAGTCAGATGACGTCATGGAATTGGAAGATGATGAACAGGAGAAAAAAGATAAAGAGGACCACATAGAAATTTTAGATACGCCAGATGGTAAGTTAATTTTACATTAATGTTCGAGGTGTGACTTACCGATACAGGATTGATACGGGATTTTTAATTATATTGAAAACAAACTACTTAAAACTACTACATCCATATCTGATGTGGTTTATATTAGGTCCTTCATTGTATATGGAAAAATTCCAATATATTCTTTGGATGATAATTATTTATTTAATTAATCGAAGTATTGTCCATTATTATCAATGCACTTTTGCCATTTTAATGGAAGTTGATTAATGAATCTGCTATATAACTCCTGGAAACGGAAATTGATGAATTCTCTGAAGGTGGTTTTCATTGCCTCTTCGGAGTTGAATTTTTCCCCCGTAAAAAGATATCAAAATTTGAAAAAAAAATGGAAATCAGTAGGAGCAAGGTCTGGCGACTACGGTGGGTAACGGAGAGTTGCCAGTCGAAGCTCCTGTAACTTTGAGACTGTCGTGCAGTGTGATGGCGAGCGTCATCATGGAGAAGCACTGGACTAGAGCTATTGACCAGACTCGATTGTTTGATAGCGAGCTTGTCCGTCATCGTTTGCAGTTCGTCACAGTCAATACACATCTGCATTAATTGTTGTACCAGATCTCAAGAAGCTATAGTGGGTAATACCGGCACAGGACCACCATACAGTCACCATGATATTCTTTTGACTCAGTTTATGTTTGGTACATTGTTTGGCTGTGTCTCCTAGGTTCAATCATTGTGATGAACGTTTACATTGTGATACGATTTAGAATCCCTTAATTTTTTTGCCGGTTCTGCAAAGTAAGGCAACCTTCGACGCATGTTTGCAACTGACTTTCATTCAGCTCGTACTTTCCGATCTTCTTCACTTCCCCGATTTGATGCAAATGAATCAATATCATTTTGTCACTTACATCGAAGGCTGCTGCTAACTCAGACGTGGTTTGAGATGAATCCGCTTCCACTATTGTTTAAATTCGTCATTATAGACTTTAGTCTCCGGTCATCCATGGGGCTGTTCTTGAAGTCGTAATTTCCAGAACGGAAACGATCAAACCAAAAACGCACCGTGCGTTCGTTTGCAATGTTTGATCCGTACACATCGTTGATATTGCGTGCGGTCTGTGCTATGTTGCTGTTACAACGGAACTCATATTCGAAAGTAACGCGAATTTTTAACTTTTCCGTGGTCGCAAATACGATATCGTTGTAAAAAAGCAAAAAACCGTTTAATGGAAAAACAAATGAATAACTGATTTTGAAAAAGAATATCATAGCTGTCAAATTTAAATTAATTTAAATTTATAATTCCAAGCCAAACGCAAGATAACTAAGTTCAAAGTGGTCACTATGAACAAATGGCAATTTCATAGGTAAGGCCCTAATAAATAAGTTACTGTAGCCTTTAGGGTTCATATCGGTGTGATACCCCACAATCTTATGTGTTTTATAAATAAGTTACTGTAGGCTTCATATTGCCGTTGATATTACAGTATATCGGAACTTACTGAGAAATAATAACAACTAAAAGAAAAGCCTTATAAAATTTGTTTAAGGTTATATTGAATTTTATAAATTTTTAGAACTATATTTCACATGGAATTAATATTTGATTCCATTGTTCCAGATATTCTGTAGGTTTTTAGGACTTTTTTAAAATTATCCTATGTGTTGTACTATCCTATCCTTTATACTATAGACAAATATTTTTTGGAGTAAGTAAACTTCTCCCGTATTTTTAATCCACGTTGCTTCCAAAGCTATTTGGAGACGAGCTTCACAGTTTTTCATGTCATCGGTATTATGATTTAACTCTGTGTTTAATTTTAGTGACAATTTAAATAGTGTATTTAAATACTTTTTTAGAATATAAGTGTGTTATAGTTATTTGATATTTGTTGACAATGAAATTGCTATCCTTTACTTTATTTGTAAAAACGCTAACTCCACAGCTCGTTCACATCAGATTACAAAAATGTATTTTTTTTTGTAAGTGTCGAAGTGGGTACTGTGTAATTGAACTGTCACAAAAGCGAAGGAATTTTGAATCGCATCGTGACTTGTTATAAGAAATGGATTCTGTACGATAACATATTTCACATGAAATTACTAATTACACTTTATAAAATTTAATGTCAGGTGTTTTTATGAAAAAGAAAAAAAAGCAATTCATTTTATTTTTATTAAGGAGTTTAATTTACATACTTATACAATTATCTAAAATTATTACATAATCATTTTCGTAGTTGTTTTCCATACATTTTACAATTTATTTTCTAAACTCGAATGATTTCTTTGTAATGATAAAGGGAATCCAAATGAGTGAGCCTTAGTGAAGGAATCCATTGTGTAATAATTATAATCAAATAATTCACTATTTCAATTTTGAATTTTTGTTTCTGACTACTTAGATAAACCAGATAAGGGAGATAAAGTTGAGAGCAAGCCTGAAGAGAAAAAAGAAGAAAAAAAGGAGGCCAAAGAGAAGACCGAGAAGGAAATAGAAGAGGAGAAGAAGAGAGTGAGTTAAATGTTTATTGTTTTATATTTTTGCACAATAGGTGTATAGATTGTTATGAAGTCTAGATTGTTTATATATTATTGTAGAATGTTGTTCACATATTTATGGTTTCTTAGCTCAATCACATTTTATTGATCCCATAGATTGTTTATATATTTATGCACTGTTGCAATGCTCAGATATTTTTGAAGCGTGAGCGTGCTCATATATTAATGAACACGACTGTACCACCACTCGACGACTGCAGGTTCAGTTCCTAATTTGATATCTTTTTTGTTAATAGTTGTATATTACTAGGATTTTTTGGTTAGGATTCGACCATTGTATTATTGTATAAGTAGTCTAATCTAGTAACTATGTACTTGCAATGTTCGTCATAGACCAATTCATACAAAAGTAAATATAAATTCCAATGTATACAGGGTTAAAAAAAAAATATTCATAATTTATCTAAACAATTATAAATTATAGTTGATAAATAAATTATATTGAATATGCTATTATTAACACTTCAAAAATCCAATGCTTTTTGTAATTAAAATATTTGCTTCCTCTTTTTCCAAAGGTTGTTTGACAGAGATCGCTTTTGGCGTTAAGACTGTCTTTTGTATAGGTATTTACAATGTCTGTTATTGTTTAAATTTGTTTTGGTGTGCAAGAAAGAGTTTATCTATACTCATTGCCATTAAGCATAGAAATGGCAGTCATTGCCTCGACTTTCACCCCATACTAATACTCTTGTTTACGTCAGCGATATTTGTCAATTTGCCAGGTGAAAATAGATATCGCCATTGAATTCATTGAACGTGGCCTGCTACCACGATACTATTATTTTTATGATAAATATTTTCGCTCATTACGGGCAACATTGACAGGTGGTCGCTATCGTAAACAAGAGTACATTAGTAGAGAGGTGTAAATGCTGGCTATTGCCATGCAAATGGTACGAACTATATCTTTTTTACATAGATAGAGAAAGAGAAGCAGTTAATTCACATGCGCTACGAGATGCCGAACACTCCGCACATAATCGTACACCCTTCGTCCTCGGCCAAGGGCGGGAAGTTCACTTGCAATGTCGCCACACTATCATTACTGCTCGATTACCGCATCACAGACAATAAGGAGCACAGCTTTGAGGTACGTGAATGATATCAATATAAATCTATGTCTGCTAATACTGCCCTCACAAAAAAGGCACAAGTGCATTTTGATGACATTCAAGAAAATGTGTAAATTTGTAGCAAAATTTTCTTTAATTTAAAATCAAGCTAGACATGTGGAGTTTTGTATAAAAGAAAATGAATAACCATTGTTTATTCTCTTTATTATTTTAGATTTCCGAGTGTAATATTACTTATGCTTTTGTTAAAAATGTTATGAATGTGTTTTGTTATGAGAGCAGAATAAAAAATAGTTAAATATTTTACCATCATTGACCACTATATGTATTTTCATCACGACAGCTCTTTGTATTCGCGGAACTATTCAATGAGATGCTGATGCGAGACTTTGGGTTCTACATCTATAAGACTTTGTACACACTGCCCGAGAAAAAGGAGGAGGAACCCAAGGATAAAAGCGTGGAGAAATCTGACAAGCCTTCAGAGAAATCTGAGAAAAAAGAAGAGAAAAATGGGGAGAAGAAAGACGATCGGCGAGATGATAAGCGGGACTCGCGCAGACGAGACAGACGGGTGAGTTGCAAGATTCATTCTAAAGGATCATTTACACAAGGAGACTTGCTCGAGCGTTCGGACGAGAATATTGTATATGATACTCGTATGCGACCAAGCTTCAAACGATTCTCGCCTGCAACTAGATAGATATGTTTAAAATAATTCTGTAAATGAATTATTATAAGTATATACTATATACAAATATATTTTAATATTTTTACTTTAAAAGAGGAAAAAATCTGGTTTCCAAGTCAAATCAACAATAGTTTAATGGACCTACACATATGTATTTGGATACATTGTTAAAAATGTACCCGTATTTGTGAAAAAAAAAACTGTTCACATGATGTTAAAAACTCGATAATAATAGTGATAATAACAGTGATCACGTAATGATAACAGTTGTTTATACTAGCGTTAGACCGATTTTCTCTCCTGCAACATGTTCAAGAAAATCTTTGTGTAAATGAGCCTCTATTCTCATTCAAGTTTGCTAGAATCTAGTAGCTTATACGAATAATATTATTGGTATAATAATAATATTATATAATACATATGGCGTGATGTCACGCGAATTCGGACGATATTCCGCGAAAATTGTCTCCTAGTGAATCTTGATAGACTGTTTATTTATAGGACTCTCACAGTGACGACGAACGCAGCAGCTCTCCTCGTCGCCGCAGTCGCGGCGTAGATTTACCCCCCGACCCATATTTATTACTATCTCTTGTGTACTTTGACACATCACGGGGAGGCTTCATCAACAAGAAGGACTTACAAAACCTTTTCATGAGTCTCGGGCTACAACTATCACGGTCTCAGATACGCGCCATATTGGACAAAGTTTGCATCAAGGACTCGTTCAGCTACAAGTTAGTATTTATACAAGTGAAATAAAAAATACCTGCGCTATCTTAACACTAATTTTCTTTGTGAAGAAAGTTAAAACTTTTGTTTTATATCTTTTTATAACGCATCGATTTTTAATAGATGTAAGTATCTAACAGTAGCGGTTTGATCAATTGTTTATGAATGTGTGACGTTGCCATTCGTAGTAGCATATAGTAAGTAGTACAGAGTAACTAATTCGGAGACTTGTAGTGAGTAGTTAATACAGAGTAACAAAAGCAAAGATTTCGGTTAAAAAAAAAACTTTTTGGGAAATCAAATTTCAGGAAAAGTCATAGAACAAAAGTTATTAATTTTAATGATAAAAATTCGGTGATGAGACTGTGCATGTAATTTTTTTATTTAACCCCGTATGTGTACAATATTGTGTGTAATATTGCACTAACGGATAATATAGATAAAATTTCTAATTGTCCGTCGTGCAATGACATTGTATGTCGATTCATAGCCATAATCTGCTTATTATTTCTGCGTAATTATTAATTAAAAACATATATTTAAAAAATGGATAATGCAGGCCCTATTTCTGAAAAAAAAATGTTATTTTTATAGAAGGAACTAAAGGTAAGATTTAACTCTGTTATTAAACCATCAACTACGCCGCCACTAGTCTGGTGTCGCTCACAAACATTATTATTTAATTTTGAAGGTCCGAATCAAGGGACGGTGCGGTGTTTCTACATGCTGGTAATAAATATATTTTTGTGAAAAAAAATAAGTGGTATCACCAACTGGCAATGGTCAAATATTAACAAATATCTGTGTAGCACATCTGTAACATTAACAACAAAAAATGAAATTATAAAAGAAGGAAAACATTTATGTTCGCCTGATTTTGAACGAAACAAAAATGACAACTATGTGTCGTGCCAAAGATTCATTTGTAATATGGGACCGATACCCAGAAGCATTTGTATAAACTTAGCACTGAGGTATCTAGTACTGGTGATGTACTTTCTCAGGCCGAAATGACATTATTTTGTTCAAAAAAAGATTACTATACCGTGCTCGTTACAAGTCTCGTCAAGTAAAAAAAATAAATTTAATAAGGTACAGGATGTTTGCCTGCTGCCACAATGTATTGTAGGAGATTTTTTTCGTTATGATGAAGGACTTAAAGAAAAAGAAAATTATTTTAGGCAGTCCTCTGCCAAAATAAAGAAATAGATACATTTGTACACCGATGGAACATTTAGGTCTTGACCAAGCCCTTTCTATCAATTGTTTTCTTTACGCAGACATCACGGATGAATTCGGAATCGTTAGTTTTATGCCACTGTTTATCGCTTTGTTGCCTAAAAAAATCAATTTACATATTAGAGACTTCAAAAATTTTAAAGAGCAATTTTCGATTAATATAAACACCTTTAAGTCCGATCATGAACTAGCTATAATCCAAGCCATAAAGACAATATATCTTAAAGTAGTGATAAAAGGGTGCTACTACCATTTTCTGAATGCAGTATGGAAAAAGTCGAAAACATTTGTTGTCACCTCCTCGGAACAAGGTCGTAAATTTACCCAGCTATGCTCCCAATTAACACTTTTGCCTTCGGTTCTTATACCTGAAGCTTACCTTTCTCTGAGTGAATCAGCTCCTGACACCAACGAAAGACATATTCCGAAGAAATAAATATACCGAAAAGACCACCTTTATTATTCCTATTTATTAAGCTTTTAAGACAGGAAGCAAAACTGTCCGATATAAAAATACTCCGCGGTGACTATTATTATACCGAAAAAAAGGCGAGAAGTCGATATCAAGATTGATATTCAAATTAATGAAATCGTATCGGATTATATGAACAATATATGATTTCGAGGACAGAATGTATGGAAGGAGTATCCGTGTTGAGGCGGGCAAATCATTACAAACAATAAATTAGATATTAAGTAGCTAAATACATATAATTATTAACTTATTACAATTATTTCGTTAGTTATCTTTGATAAGTAAATATAAATGTAATAGTGTTCTTGAGTGAACTTTGTCCTTATGAGAATACGTCCATATGCGAACGAAGGGAATACATACGGATGTGACTATCGAATTTCCCAAAAAAAATCTACATTTCGACTGTATCACCAGATGAATCCAAAATATCAGTATCGAGGTTTGTGGAAATTTGTAAACAAACAGCACGACCGCATTTCTTAACGGATTGAAATGACATTTGGTAGGAAAATAGGAAAATTTAATTCTTATGATTTAATAAATGATTCTTAAACCAGAAATAGGTTGAGTCTATATTTCCGTTCAGTTCGAAGATAAGCCAAATTAGTTCAGTAGTTTTAAAATTATGATGGTAAAAAATCATTTTTATACATACAATCTATACATATAGATTGTAACATATAGACATCTTTATCCAATCCTATACATTCATCGTTACCCAACTTTTGGTCTGGACACATTTTTCTATATTAAATTGTACGGAAAATGGCGAATTCTCCCTTCCGCCTGTGCTGGCTGCTGCTGTACACGCTTCTTCAGTTCTCGAGCAACCCTAGTTAACCCCAGGAAAACTGCACCGCCTACTGATACATTTATAAATACAAATAAAAATATACGGATTAAAGTAGAATGCTAATGTAACGTGTATATGTCCCAGGAGCTTGGTGCAGGCGATCAAAGACCTGGCATCGGGTGTGTCGGAGGCGATACAGGACCTGCCACTTGAGACAGTCGCTAACAACGAGGTGCCGCCCACTGTGAGTACACATTATATTTTGTTATTATTTGACTTACCTTATCTCACTCACTTACCACCGGGTGGAGTGTCTGCTCGTCTGCCACTTTTTTTGTATAAAAAAACTTACAGTACACTGCCTGTATTGTACTACCATTCCCCATAGGCATCTGATTCCCTCCAATGTACGTACGGGTTTCCGTAGTCAGTGAGATATACCAGAATTTATTTACCGTCCCATCTCATCCTATCCTTCATTTGTGCCGCATAGAGGATCGCGCATATTACGGCGGGCCGTACCTCAGCACATAACATTGCAAAAATCCTCCTGAATGATTTCTATACATTTTCTATAAACCAGCGCATTGTTGAGGCAGACCGCAGCGCGGCGCACTGCCGGATCGCTTCGCAACCGTATTTATGCGTCGATGTTATGCGCTGCGATGCGGCCCGCCTTAATGTGCGTTGAACGGGCGCACTTAATGAACGTAATTCAAGTTATTCACTGTGCGATGACTTGAAGATTCGACTTAAATTATTACGCTAAACTGCGACCCGCCGCGTCTGTAATGTGCGCGAGCCTTAACAACCGTTTTGCGATTAACAGATTGCGGAATTAGAAGCAACTATCGCGGCTGGCAACCGCGAATTGCTGCCAGTGTTCAAATCTGCCGGAGATAACAATAAGGGTGAAGGGAATGCGGAGGAATCCAAAGAAACCAGGGATGTCAGCGATACTGGTAAGTATCGATATCAGCTCATGAATGAACGAAAGGTTTGTTTCTTATAAAACGACACATAACTGTTAACATTTGGTTTGAAGTAGCAAAATAATTTAATACGCCGAGGTGCTGGAACTTTTAAGTGCATAAGTTTCGAATTTCCTTTGTCACCGCGTAGTTGTTATGAAATACCTTAAATAACGCCTGAATAAAACACAATTAAATTTAGACTAGATGTAATTCTAATAAATAACATGTGACATTCTATTACGCGCTTTTTCTAATTGAAAAAAAAACTTAAATTCTGACCTCAGGGTATTTCATAACAACTACAGTGGGGGCGACGAAAATTCGAACACAAAAAACCCAACACATGGGTTTAGGATTATTATCCAATTCGTAATTAAGTTCAATACTAAATTTGTCCAAAATGAAATATGTCACATATGAAAATTGCACAATACGAAATTTGTCCAATGTGAATCATATGATATTTCAGAAAAAACTTTACCTTTGACAGACTGGATAATATTCAGTTTAGACAAAAATCAATTGACGTTTTGGATGTAATTACGAAATGGAGAATAATCATATTGGACATAAATTAAACATATTTTTTTTTAAGAAATCATTCAAACTCATACTTATTACCGTTGTCCCCATTCCTGTCAGTGTCTACAATTTTGTCTGCAATTCCCGTTATCCCCACCGGTGGGGACTGTCAGTGGGGATAATGGTACCAAACCGTTTAAAACCATTCTTTTGTCCATTTAGGTATGGTAGTATATAAGTCCCGTGTGATCGACGTGGGCGCGCTCGTGGCGGCGGCTTCCCGCGAGGCCGCCGTCCGCGGCCGGCTCGAGGTGGCGCTGGAGGCCGCGCGCTCGGCGCTGAAGGCCGCGCGTGCCGCCGCCGCCAACACGCAGCGAGCAGAGCTCGGCGCCAAGTCGCAGCTCACTGACCTTAACGCGCATTTGACGGCTGCTAGGAATCGTATCGCATCACTCACTGTAAGTATTATAGGCAGCACTCAACTTTTAGCAGATTTGCCCCTGTAATGGCGTTTAAAACAAACAAGCCTTACACATTCTCCCATATGATGGACGTGCAAATGTTTAAAGATTTCATTATTTAAGATTACTCTTATCAATTCAACAAAATATAAGCATACAAATCAAACTTAAATGACAAATAAGTCAAAACTAAAAAAAAAAAACATAACTGATGATTCTCACTAAATTATTAATATTATTAATTCAAGAATATTTATATTTCATTGTCATTCAGTGTCCAATATAATAACATTATTTGCCAATTAAACATTTAAATAGTACCTTTTTTAATAAATTGCTATCAGTTCCTTTAGTCGTCACTTCAGACAACAACATAACGGGTCTTTCAATAAGTGCGCTTTAGTTTTAAATATAAATAAAACAAGTTGTATAATGGACACCACTATATTTTTTATTTATTTGGAAGGTCAATCGATAGCATTCATTATGGAATATGGTATCGGGTAAATGGCCGCCGCGGCTACGTTGAGTATCGTGCATGCTGGAGGTACAATTTTCGATGACTATCGCATAAATCGGGCTCACATTAACTCACATTACACATTAACGATGTGTTCGTTCTGTAAATTAATTCGTTCGTTTATAATTTTCCCATAAGATGACTTTATCGACTTCATTTATTGCTGGGGCAAAAAAAATATTGTGATAACATCTTAATGTCACATATGTTTAACCACAATAAGTGCAGTTTGTCAGTGTCGCAATATGTTAACCACAATGTCGCAGTTTCCTTTTTTTTTTATTAAAGCCAAAGTAAGGGCGACAAATTCCAATCTGGCGTAAGCAATTCAAGAAACTGAATTCAAGATCAGCCACCTGTTCCACAAAATAATTTTTAATTTTCAATAAATCTGTAATTTTTGTTTCCAGGCTAGTTCGAAGATATTTCACTCTGCACTGAAAAGTATCCAGTCCAAAGTAGAGGCGGTCGTAAACATCAAATATGAAGATGATGATGTCGTTGAAATCGTGAATGGACCTACCGTGTAAGTATATCAAGTAGCCATAGTAGTAAATGACAAATAAGTTACTGTGCTACTAAATAATTAAATAATGTCGGTCGGCCATCTTCGTATTCCGAAGAAACACAAAGAGGTGATAAGTTCTAACGTTCTAACCACTTTATGATAAAATTATGTGGTTACAACATAACGTAACGACCTTTGAAAATGTATATAAATACAGCCTGTCAGCGTTCGTAAAATTTAAGCTTTCATTCTAAAATGACTGTTTTCATGATTGTCCCGTAGTGTATTTGAGTGGTCTTTTTAACGAATTTTCTAGTCGTTTATTATTTTGAAAGTTAAAGGACGTGAACAATTTAAAATGTGAACATGCATTATTTTTGATCAATTTTGAGAGCTTTTTCTAGAAGAAATAGATCAATACACCATCCTGAGGTACGGAATTTTCGGAAATAAAAAACAGAAATTATCCAAAAAAAATTGAAATTTCGAAATTTCGCTGAAATTAGCATATACTAAATCGACCTCTGAACTCAACATCCTTGTTTTTAACCTTTTGGCTGTAAAAAGTCGCATTTAATATAGCAATTAGGGGATACAGTGTATGCAGCACTGGAATTATTACCTTGCTGCCGAGTAGTATGCGCAGAGCGACGGAAATTTGTTTCCTTGCGCATTAGGCATACTACTCGACAGCATGGAAATAATTCCAGTTTTGCATAGACTCTACATCCCGACCGCTATAGTAAATGATACTAAACGCTGCTTTGTAAGACTCACATTGAGGTTAAAGTAAATTTTACTTGTTAGAGTATAGTAATATTCACACTACATTGCTCTCCATGCACTCACTCAACTAACTGATGCGTGAGTTGAGTGATTAGTACGGCGGGGAGAGATGAATCATCTATGATGATTTGATGATAAAAGATAAGCTGATTCATCTCTCGCCATATTTCGTAAAAAAAAAACACAAATTGGTATATTTCGCATCTATTCGCAAATATAAGAAAATTTCACATAAATTGGCGTCTATTTCGTAAAAACGAAAATTCTGTACCTCTAACCATCCTATATATTCAATGGTTTTAATTGTCATATAAATATTACAGTGTAGAGAAAGAAGATAAAAAGGAACAGATCGAAGAGAAGCCTGAAATTAAAAAAGACACTGAAGTTGTCGATGAATATATACAAGATGATCTTGCGGCAAAGGAAAGTGAAAGCGATGCGCAAGACAAGGACGAAATCAAAGACAACACGTCTACTGAGAACATGGAGATAGACGATAAGGAATAAATAATAAAGTTCATACATTTTTCTTTCGATTTATTAAATACAGTACCTATTGGTAATTACATAATTAAATAACGCAAGATACTACAAATCTATCCATGAAATAAAAATATCTTGAAAACTACTGACTTATATAAAACCTTTAGAAGTGACAAGTTAGAAAGAGACTGCGCTGCGACTGTTTATGACCCGTTTATGATGTTTATTATGACTGTTTATGAGCCTTATGACTGTCAAGAGTTCTTTCCATTAAGCTACAATATGGAGTTCTTCAAGAAAGCTGTGAATAGGATTTTGCAAGGTCGGCGGCGCACCCGCATACTAGGTGTCCATGGGCGGCGGTAACACTTACCATCACGGGGGACCGCTTGTTCGTTCGCTATACTTATATAGTTATATGTTAGGTTTTTTTTTAAATGTTTTACTTATCCTTAGTATGAAGCCCAGAAGTTTATTAGCTCTTGTTACAATGTTATCAATGTGATCTCTAAACAACACTGCACAATCAAAAATTACTCTCGGATCTTTAGCACCAATATATTGTCGATTGCATAAGGATAACCTATTTTATTTTGTTAGTGAACGATATTACAAAACATTTTGAAATACATATTAAGAGACATTTGTTTTCGCTGTACCATAAATTTAATGACTAAATCAGATTGTAGTGCTAAAGAATCTTTATTAGATTTTATGCATTTAAAGAGAGGAAGCAGCACGAATGCCGCAATTATAGAACCATAACTGCCTTTTATAAAATACGACATTAGTGGGTATTCTTGGCAGAGGTAACGTTTTTCCACGTCGAAAGTTATGCATTCAAATTTATCGTCTGTTTTAGCCTTTTCCACGTCTCTTTTCATCTAATCTCTCAATGTATCGGCAGATTTTAAATGCTTTTCCTTTTTAGAAAGCAAACGCTCTTTCTCTTCATTAGATGTATTCTGACGTTTTAACGTTGCGGAGAAAATATCGCATTTATAGCATGTATGTCTTAAGGCTCTTAACCCTAAGGTTAAACTTTGTGTAAAAAACATCAGTTTTAAAGTGTTAAAAGACATAATTTTTGGAATCGTCATATTCCTTTTTATGTTCGTCCACGTACAATTCGTAGATCTTTGGAATTGTCATTCCCGGTTGTAGATGCAAAGCATCACATATTAATATTAATTTTATTTAGTTGCGTTTAGGCATAATCTCGGCGTAATACCTATAACACTTTACCAACACTGCACGGCACGTTACTAACTGATGTTGGTACACATTACTCAGATGACTTGCCAGCCACCGCGCGAACTGTGTTCAAATTTCAGCTCTATCTCCATACGTTTTGTGTTCAAAGTGGTATAACAGTAATACGAGAATAGCCATGAAGTTAGCTGTAATTACGAGTGAATAAATCGGTCTAGATAGTAAAAATTCTATGTTCAATCAAAGACAAACATTTTAAGTTACCTATGTATCAAAAAGGGTTGGATCACTTTTACGAAAAGTATAAATATTTCAGTCACTTGGTGATAGAACTATTTAACATATTTAAGTGATTCCATAATTGCTTCTCTCTCTCTCTCCAGTCGTTCCTTCATTGCTGAAGATCGTGGTCCTGGTGATTTTGCAACCCTGTGCGGATTAAATTCCTCCATTGGGTTCTATCGGAGGCCAGTCTTGCAATGGTGTGAAATTTGAACTTGGAGTCCCTCAGTTGGTCTGACCATCTGGTTGGTGAGCGGCCTCTCGATCTTTTGCCCTCAGTGTTGCCCGTCACTATAAGCTTTTCTAAGCTGTCATTCCCCCGTCGTATTATGTGACCGAAGTAAGAGAGCAGGCGCTGGTAACATATGGAGGATAGTCGCGTTTTTACCACTAGCTGTGACAGGATAGACGCGTTTGTGCGCTTGGCTGTCCAAGGAATCCTTAACATGCGCCTCCAGCACCACATCTCGAACGCGTCCATCCTTTGCCTTTCTCTCGCCTTTATGGTCCATGTCTCCACTCCGTACATGAATATTGGAAAAATTAAAGCACGGACCAAACGACTCTTGGTGGTGTTGCTTATACCCCGATTCCTACATATTCCATTTAGACGTGCCATGGCGCTTTTCGCCGTTGCAATGCGTCTCCTAACTTCTGGAACACAGCTCCCATTACTGCATATTCGTGAGCCTAGATAGGTATATTCCTCCACAACTTCTATAGATGGAATAGTGCAGGATTCTGCGAGTTTTTCAGCACGGTCAACTATCATGAGCTTGGTCTTGCTTTTGTTTATAGTCAAGCCCAACTCCAAACTCTCTGCTTCCAGTCTTCGCAAAAGTTCCTGCATGTCTTCCAGCGAAGTAGCAACAATAACAGTATCGTCTGCATACCTTAGGTTGCATATCCGTTTTCCACCTAAAGGGAAACCTCCATCCCAATTGTCCAAAACTTTGCGGATTATATATTCTCCGTATATGTTAAAAAGCATTGGAGAAAGAATGCAACCCTGACGTACGCCTTTGCTTGTAGCAAACACATCCGAACAGTCGGTGTCAATCTTCACAAAGGATCGGTTGCTGCAGTAGAGGTTACGGATAAGACCGATAAGATGTTTTGGTACTCCCATTTCCTCCAAAACCGACCATAGTCTGCTCCATACTACGCAATCAAAAGCTTTGGTGTAGTCAACGAAACAGAGAGCAACAGGGTTGTTGAACTCACGACTCTTTTCTATAATCTGGCGGATATTTAGGATCTGTTCTCGTGTGCCCTTTCCTTTTACAAATCCTGCCTGTTCTTCAGGAATCTGCCGATCTAGATAGGCTTTTAATCGCTTATTGATTATATGCAGAAGAATCTTGCTAGCATGCGATATGAGGGCTATTGTTCTGTAGTTTTCGCAATCAGTAGTCGAGCCCTTCTTGTGCAGCGGTATAAAGACGGATTCGGTCCAATCCTGGGGCCACTGTCCCGTTTTCCAGATGGAATTGCAGATGTTCGTTATTATTTTAGTACCTGCTGAACCTAGGCTTTTAATGAGCTCAGCTGGGATAGCATCCTTCCCTGGAGACTTGCCTAGTTTTAGCGACGATGTTGCCGATACCACCTCTGAAGGTAAAACGTCTGGCTCCAGGTCTTCCATGTCCCAACTATGTGGTCCTCCATCTGCTGATTCATTCTCATATAGCGCAGCGCAGTATTGCTTCCAGCGCTCCAGTACTTGTTTGGTTTCGGTAATTAAAACCCCACATTCATTTTTAATTGCGGATGTCTTGATAGTACGAGTTCTCGTTAGGACTTTTACTTTTTGGAAGAGATCTTTTGTTTCATTCTTAACGGAATGTCTTTCCAACTCATCGCAGATTTCATTAATCTGATTAGTCCTGTCCTTCCGACAACGTCGTTGTACATCTGCGCTCAATTCGGCATATCGGTGGTGATCTTCTTGTGTAACAAGACCATTCTCCTTTAATTTCCGTCTCTCCAGAATAACAGCTGCCGTGTCTAGTGTTATAAAATCCTTCATGGTCCCTTTTGGTAGTGTGTTTTCCTTGGCAGTTTCTACAATTGCTTCTTTTAAACGGTTCCATGATAGATTCGGATCGTGAACGCCGTCTTGTGGGAGGTCTTGGATTTTACTTACTATGGCTTGTTTGAAACCAATGGTGTTTACTCGTCGCAGATCAGGTGTTCGAGTCGGTTTGAGCAGTGTCTTAAAACGTAGCCTTAGAGTGGTGACAAGAAGTTGATGGTCACTTCCACAATCTGCTCCAGGTACCATAATTGCTTAAAATATCAAAAAGTTCTAAAACGAATCGACAATTTTTGTTAACTGCCTATTGAAGTGACTATGATTGCATGAATATCAAAAACGTTCCAGCAAGGCTGCATCATTTTTGTAAAAATACGTAATAGAAAAGTTTACAATTATATAAAAAACAAAAACGTTCAACGAAATCTGGATCATTTTATGGATTTTAAATTGCGTGAATAGACACATACAAACCGCATCCGCAACTTCACATACAAACACGTTGACTTGGAACGTTTTTGCTGAATGAAAATGCTTACGTGTTTAATTCTAAAATAACACAAATTCTTCTACAAAAATGATAATGTAGAAATAAAAATATCAATGGTTTCTTTGTTACAATATTTATGGTTAGACTAGGTATATTCGTCAATGTTTTCGAGTGAGCAACATGTCTGACAAAGTATTGGCTGTCACTGTTGCGTCACTACTTGCGACTAAATGTAAAAGAGGAAAGCGTCGCTGGTCGAAAGATTAGTAAAAAATTGCGACATACTCGTATACTCAAGAAAATCTTCTCAAAGATTTGACTTTACGAGGCGAGGGAATATCCATTCGGAAAATATTTCTGAATAACAATTCAATATTACGCAATATCTTGAGGGGGAGAGTGCACGCTGCAATCCAACAGCTGCTGGGCGCGCTCGACTGGCCACGTTACCCCTCTCTCACAGAAGACTACCTTGAAATGTACTGCATTTCCCACTTTATCTTATTTCCCTGTACGTGTTTCGGTAGTGAGTGAGATGTGCCAGAGCCCATTCCCATCCTATCCCTCCCCATTTTCCCAACTCTTTCTCCAAATCCATCCCTATAGCTCCAAAGGTAAGCAGCGCATCCGAGGGCGTGCCAACGTTTGACATTTTGGATTGATGTTGGCATGTATCGCGACGTCTATGAGCTACAGTATCCACTTACCATCAAGTGGACTGCTGCTCATCTGCAGCCTCCGTACATAAAAAATAGATCCTGAAATTACAGACTTCGTTTCTATATACTCGTATATATTTCATTGTATATATTTTTTCACGACTGAATTATTAGTAATAAAATAAATAATACTGTTCAATCTAATGAAAGACGAGTATAAGATCAATATTATACTTTACTATTATAACTATTTTATTATTATTCTTTCTTGATTGAAAAAATGTTTCTGGTCATATTGATGTGTGCGGTATGTTTTGTAAATACTAGTTTTATGGTGGCCTTTAACGGAGCGTATCATTTGTGGAAATATTATTGCGTACATTTAGATGTATAGGTATTATAGGATAATTAAAAAAGAAACCCCTTATTCGGTCATACTCTACTTCCGATCTATCATTTCCAAACTTTTTATTCCTAAATCTCCAAAGCTAGGAGACGTACCAACGTTCAGCCTGTTCACATATAAGTGATATGCGCTGCCGCCTGCGGTAGCAATATTCGCGTGGGTACGCGATAATTCCTTTGTTCAGACTTAGGCGATATTCACTAACCGCCTCGGATAGCAATATATCGAGTATAGCGACTTAGACCCGGTGTTAAGAGTATCGCTTACCCAAGCGGTAAAACGCATGCCTACGCGATATTCGCTCCCGCTGGCGATTTGCGTTACTCGTGCAAAACATTCTGTGGAATATATCGCCTAGACATTATCTCAGGCGGCAGCGAATATCGCTTATATCTGAACAGGCCTTAACTGATATGTTGGCATGTATGAAAGATACATGACAGTATCCACTCTCCACCAGGTGGACTGTATATTTTCTGTAAAAAAAAAAACATTACGTAATGAGTCGTACGTACTAATAAATAATGGAGTCTTATTGTCTAGATATAATGATACGTCTCGTGTGAAGTGTTATCTATAATATAATAGAAATAGAATTCATCGTAATTTTTTAATTGTAAGTTTCATTAACTTTTCCTGCAATAAAGTTATAATGAATGTATGATTTGTTTCTTTTCGAGGATTTAACAGTCGAAATAAAAGAGCAATGATTTAAGTTTTAATATTCCTATTTATTATATTAAACGACACTGTTTACACAACGAAAATTTAAATTACATATATATTTATATATATATGCTATTATAATATAGTTTGCGTATAGTGAACTACACTTTAATACTAGGTCATATTATTCACTAAAATTAACACTTGTCTCACTGAAGTTGAACAAAATGTCTGTCAACAGTAAGAAACATTATATTATAAATTAATCCTTTCGTAATAATAAAATATATTTTTTATAGCATACACAAGTTCTATAGCTTACAAAATATATTTTACTAACATGCGTAATAACTACATTCCTTGACATACAAATGCAAATAAATGCATTCATCTTAAAATATTATCTCTTTCGGTAAAAACCTCTGTTTTATGAACAATAACAATAAATAAACATTGGGGGTATTGATTGATTTTTTTCTATTATCAATATCTACCGACATTTGACCCCCCCCCCCATCTCCTAATCAGGGAGAGGGGGGGGGCCCTCTCCCTGATTAGGAGATGCCCATTTTGCAGTGAAACGTTATAAGCTGTATGGATAAGTGCATATTTAGATACCAAACTCAATTATTCATTCTCCAAGAAGTGAATAAAGCACAACTATGCTAAATTCCAATAAATCAGATTCCATTTCATATTATAAAAAACAATTCTCACTTCCCACCAAAGTAGACTTGCGGAATGTTAAGAAATTTTCACAGAATAGTTGAATAGTACTGATTTAGAGAGATTCACCACTTACTAAGAAAATCTATAATAGTCCATTCGGAGTCAATAGACTGGACAGGAAGGAAGTGCAAGCAGATAATCAGCCCGATGGTTGTGACAGACTTGTAGAAATATGGACCAATCTTATATAGAATAGAAAAAAATGCAGATAGTAGGTATGTTTAATAGTAGACAATAAAAGGAAATAATACAAAATTGATAGAAAAACCGTATCTAATCAGGATCAAGGTTTGAAAGTGTACTGCTGCTGGGTACACTTAGCGTATTGAATGTTGTACGTGGGTCACCGATAGGGCGCTGTCGCGGTTTCTACATTACGCTATTGTTTTGTTTTTGTGGAAAGTATGCCGCATAATGATTTTTGATTTCATCTCGATTCGGTAGTTGCGTTCACTGAATGCAATGGCTTTAGTGGGGGACTTCAACACAGTGTTTATGGTATTTGGTTAAATCATAGGGGTTTACATTTTCAATTGTTGTAAAGTCTAATATAGTACCTCTTATGAAGGTCGTCGCCTCTGCAGTGCCTTCAAAATAATCCTATCATAAATTTTAATTTTAGGATATTATATAATACAGTATACATATTCGCGTTACGGATGGAGTGACTCATCACTACCTAGTAAAGACATGGTCACATTTATGTCCAATATTTGAAAATTGATAAACAACTATACATATTCTATTCAGGGAAGAAGACTAAATGTAAACAAACCATATAAAGGTTTTTTATAGTATCGCTTTTAGAACGATTACAATGTAAAATAAACATTATAAAGTTTCGCAGAATTGCCAAATGCATAATTAAAATTTATTTTCACGAAAAACTTATGAGTATGTATTTATTATCTCAGCTATATTTGACAATATTAATATACGTTTAAAACTTATAAATACAATAATTTTCTGAAATATTTATGTTCACCAATAGCTTACACTAGAACCTAAAAAGCCTATGGTTCAAAAACTAAGTTAAGGTGAACTGCAAACGTGACCTTTTTACGTTGCAAGGAGTATTTCTAAATTCGGTGGGGTTATACCGGCCATATTTACTCTTGCTCCACTGGATGACGCTGGCGTGCATTCCCCTTGAAAATTTACGTTATTTCTTGTTAGTATTCTGTTAAAGTCGTTATTTTTGTTAAGTTTATTGTTGTGTTTATCTTTGTTATTTGTTGTTATTGACGTTTTCGTGTTAAAAATGAGTGAACCCGGACCAAGCAGTGTTCGCACGTTTTCTTCATCGATTAAAAAGTCCGGTAAAATAAAAAAAAGTTTGAAAACCATTGGTTTGTTAGTCTTTTGCTTCCCTAAATAGGATATACCTATGTTTATTGGCAATGAAAGAGAAAACTTAAAACTAGACAACTAATGCAAAATAATCGAATTGAATTATTATTACTAAAAATATGTTTATACAAGACAAAAATATTCAATATCGTGGAACGAAAATAGTAAATAATAATAATTAATCCTCAATATGAATCCCAAATATCTTTTTGTATTTCTAATTGACAACATGCAATAACGTCGTATATTGTACCATAAATTAGAGCGTGTTCTCAACGAGCCCTTTTACCCTTAAATCCATATAATATAGTTCACACGCAGGGCTCTACATAGTTCCCCGGGAAGAGGCCAGTGACCCCGTCCATAACACCCTCCCACCACCCGTCGTCGTTTTTCTTCAACACGTATATTACGGAGCTCTCTTGGAATGATAGTTCGTCTTCCTTATCCGCGTAGTAGTCGTAGATTGCTACCACTACAAAGTAATTATGTGCAAATCATTAACTTTGCTAAAACATGGGTAACCAATACCGTCATAAAAATGTGTGTATGGTACAGTCGTGCATTGGTTATGAAACGTACATCTGGAATGAGGCATCTCGGAAAATCGAGCAAAAAGGAGAAGACAAGTATTTAGTGAAAAAATAATTGTAAAAATTTGTGAACCCAGGGTCCCAGGTGAGTTACTTTGTCTCCTAACTGGATTCCTCCATACGAACGCCCGATAAAGGCGTCTAACATGAATCTCAGAAAACACCACATTTATTACTAAAATTTTGTAAAAAAAAATAGTTTTACCAAAACCATGGACATAAAGGGATGTACCTAACCAAAATGTATGGAACTTTAACTAGATCCCTCAATTCATAAAGCGTCTAGATTGAGGGATCGTATGAAATAGACTGAATAGATACAAAATTCCTCTTCTCGTTTTTAGTAAAATAAAAGAAACCGTGATTCAAATATTTACGATTTAAAAGGAATATATGGAAGAAATTAAAAAAAAAATGTACATACCCTTCTCGATGTAGTTCTTGGGCACCCACCCGGGTAAATCCTCCTCATCGGGCACGATGGCCGGCACCGCGCTCGTGTACTGCGGACCCATCTTACTCTGTTACCCACGCCGCATATACGCACGATCAGGGTAAGAAGGAACACGGGTAATTGAGAACATACTTTAATCAATTCATATTATATTTAGGCATAAATGAACGTTGAGATAGAGGGTATGTTCTCGATACTGTTGTGAAAAAGAAGAACTGAGCGCTTTATCAGCACTCAGCGCTGAGGAATATTAAGACTAGCATTAAACGCTCGTAAGCATTTAAAGTTCGCATCTTTAACATACAAGGGTTTAAGACTCGCAAACGTTTAAAATTTGAACTGCGATGCTTACAAGCATTTTACAATTGAGTTTTATATGTTCATAAGAGTTCATAAAAATATTTTGGTCATGTTTAATATAAAAATACAGATATTGGAACCGCGTGGGGACTTGTGTCCCCCGTTAAAGCATGTTCTCAGTTGAATTACCCCTCCTGTTCCTAATTACTCAGATCGACCTCATACCATTCACTATTTTAAAAGACGTTAGGACCGAGTCACGTTAGCCATTTAGCAGTCAAATTGTTCTGAACAAAATATTCGATTGGACTGAAAGTGAACTAACGATGGATCGAGATTGATAACGTGAACCAGCCCTACGGCACGGAATTGTGAGCACCACCATGTTTAGGGGAGGGCAACAGGGACCGTTAACGAGAATGAATTATTCGCATACCTATTGGGTATTGGGAAAACGTTCAGTTATTGGGAGAATAAATTACAGGTTACTACAAAATGTAATAATTGCACTGATTATGTGCACTGTTAGAACATGGCAATACTTTAAATGAATTATTCGAGTTAAAGTTAGGGATTATTATTAAGAAAAACCAATATATGGGTTATTTACACACGGACGTATTCCCTTTTTTAATTGATCTGTTATTATTATATTAGTGAAATTCAACTGAATTGTATCAAAATCAGCTGGCTATTAAAAGCTGTCAAATTCGATTTGCAGATCATTTTCACCCATATCATATACACATATAAACTCTTGGTGTCAGTTTTATTGGTGTGTAGACACGGGATATATGTGTAAAGCCTCGTACACATCGGCCACATGTATGTATCGGCACTCGAATGCACTTGTACCGCATCTTGTGCTCTTTAAATTTTGCTGACTCGGATAAAAATCCAGCAATATGAATTGCGTTTTGTGCCCTGACGTGTATGAGACTGAACAGTACTAAGTCAACGGTAAAGTAAATTACATTAAACTGTGTTAAAGTTATTATGAAACAGGTATCAACAGTAAAGTGTAACAGTAAATGACATACAGGTGAAAAACATGCATAAATCGCACTCTCAGTGGAATAAAGACAATCCGAAAATGATAATTTTTCAGTAGTACAGCAAAAATCTGTAAACTTAGATAACTTTTAATTTTTCTTAAATGTTTTATGTCATTAAAATCCTTATTATTATATTTTCTTTTTAGTGATATTTTTATGCTTATTATTTATTTTATCTTAGAAAATATATTTTACTTTTACAAAATAACTAAGACGAAATGTTGGCCACAATTTTCTCAACTTTGGCGATAAAATTATGAAAAGGGGGATGTATGTATATTAACTGCTCTTTTAAAAAGATGTAAAATCTAAATTTCGACATAATACAACTTACATGGCTTTGTTAAACTAAGGGTGCGACATGTTCATATGGTTACTGTCTAAGGATATCTACAACATCAGAAATAAATTGGTATACAGCGAACCTGTTATTCCTTTTCCATTTTGATTGTTGGAAGGATTTCAAAGAGATTTTAGATAAAAAGTATAAGTAGTTCCAATTCAAGTATCAGAGCCTTCCAAAAATAAAATGATTTCGTTCAAATCACTCGGTTTGTGTACGTTTTTGGGAACTCAATTTATAGTCTGTGTACATGTAAATAGAAATAGCGCGTATATAATAATAACATGAGACTCCGAAATAATGATGGTGCAATCGAAGGCTGCGCACAGCATTATATTTCTTTTTTTTAAATCTGCTCTGATTTTTTGCCACAGTCGTAATATCATGTCATACATCATTTAAAAAAATGCTCTTTGATTAGACGCAAGCATCTGCGGCCGGCAAGTCGTTCGGTCACCGGCTTTAATGAGAATGCCATCCCACATTCATGTAGTTTTAAGATGCTGGAGAATTTTGCAAAATATAAAATAAATATAAAAGCAAAATATTGTGATAAAGTACTATAGAAGATTTGCAAGCCCTTGTAAAGTCTTGAAAGTGCTTTGATTGAAAAAAATATGCACTATATTTTAGTTTATTGTCAGAAAATAAATTCTTTATTGTGAAAAAACTGATTGTGAGTTGGTTCCATTCTGATTAAAGTCGGTCATTTGGTCGCGCGACGCCATGTAAACACGCGACCTCATACAACTCCTTTCGAATTCGGTACTTGACAATTTTTTTGAATTGATTTAAAATGAAAGATTATGTGTGTATATGTTTATAACTTGAAGCGTATATTAAATTGAAGTCAAGGTTTAACATAAAATCGAAGTTTTATAGTCAAATTTCGATTTTCCCGCGAAAACGGCACTCTGTCGTGACGCCATGTTGGTGACGTCATAGTTCTATAAACAAACGATTTTGTATATGTAAGTTGAATCGCTTTACGGGTTTTCTTTCTAATTTTTAAACATCATGAATCCTACATATTATAAGTGCTGTGCAGTCCCTCTGTGTACAAATACTACAATAAGTACACCCACTAAATTATTCATTCATGCGCCAAAACAACCGAAAATTCGAAGAAAGTGGTTGCTACTTGCAAGAAGAAATCTATCTGACATATCGTTGAAATCCATTCTTTACTTTTGTGAAGATCACTTTGATGTAAGTATTATTTGTTTATCTAAGTAGTTTGCATATTATATATACAAAAAAATTTGTTATATGGAAATGTTATTTCGTTGAGATTATAATATTTACCATAGACATTGAGGTTATAATATTGTTGAGGTTATAATATTGTTGAGGTTATAATATTTGTCAAGAAACAATCATTCAAAGTTATTTCGTAAAGTGCGTTCTAATATTTTTAGCTACCCAACGACATGGAAAATTACACCAGGTACCGTTTGATGGGCTCAGTTAAACAAATCAAAATGAAAGAGGGATGTGTACCCTCAAGGTTCGAATGCCAGCCAGATAGAAGAAAGCGGACAGCTGCAATCACTACGAGGGCTGTTATCATTAAAAGGCAAAGAATAGCATTAGTTGAAGAGGCGTTAAATGATGCTAAAAAAAAAGAGATAACTGATATTGCGACAGGTATGCTTGCGATAATAAATATTTCATAAAAAATGTTCATATTGTATAAAAATTAACACGGTGACACGGTATATTACCTATACAAATATCAATAATATGGTGAATTTACAGATTCACAACAAGTAGAAGGCCAAGTAAGTCCATCTGAAATACAAGGTACCGCAAACCAAATGGAAGAAGACCAGTGTACACAATTTAGCGCAATGCAGTCTACGCAAGTTGATAAATCGATTCAAGTGTCTATATACAAACAATACAGAAGTAAACAAACGCAATCTTATATCAGTACGATGAATATTGCAACTTCACCGTTAAAATCAACATTTACAAACGTCTCTACTTCGCCTTTCAAGAAAATAGATATTTCGACATCAGGTGTTAAAAAGGCATTAAAAAAACTGGTTGCTGAAGAAACGTCAGAAAGTGAAGCTTCTGTTTTTACAGCTTCACTGTCACGAGACGAATTTTCGACATCTATGCAATCTATTGCATCAGAAGAACAGGTCATACATGAAGAAGAACAAAAAAAGTTGATACTCCAAAATACTCTACAAAAGATTAAAAGGAAACCTCGCTTTTATATTGGAGTTCCACAAGATTGTTATTTTTTAATTGATATAATACAAACAGAGACAAAAATATCAGAAGAACATATTTTATTGTGTCTAAAAAAAATTAGATTAAATACCAAGTTTGAAGAACTAGGAGATGAATTTAGTATGACAATGTCATACGCAAGTAAGATTTTCTATAATAATGTACCGATTATTGCGAACGCTTTGCGTGCATTTATTGTAAAATTAAATAACAGAAGTATAAAAATGAATTTGCCTACTGCATTTAGGCATAAATATCACAATGTCGGATGCATAATAGATTGCCTAGAAATAGAAATCCAGAAACCTGCAAAAGCCATTAATCAGGCTCTGACATGGTCGGAGTATAAAAAAGCGAACACAGTCAAGTATTTAATAAGCAGTACGCCCGATGGTGTAGTTAACTACATTTCAGAAGGATATGGTGGCAGAATTAGTGACGTACAACTTGTCGAAGATTGAGATTTTCTAGATAGCTTAAATCCAGGGACGTTTATTCTTGCTGACAGAGGCTTCAAACATATTGAGCACTTGTTATTAGTAAAAGGACATCATCTGATGAGGCCACCAAGTGTCGCTACTGGATCAAAATTAACAAAAGCCGAAGCAAAACAGACGAAAGAAATTGCCAGTTTAAGAATTCATATCGAAAGGGTCATACGTAGGTTACGAGAATTTTCTATACTTAAACTGCACGCAGTTGTATATATCAACCTAACTCGTTTACTAGATGAAGTGATAATAATAGCATGCGCTCTCATTAATTTGCAAGACAGTATTATAAAAAAATAGCGATATGCAACTTTGTATGAGTTATATATTTATTTTATGTAACAAATATCTACATTCTTTGTCTTCGTTATGTATTTTGGTTTAATGACAGGTGAAATAAAAACAATTTCACTAAAGGTAATAATAATTTTTATTTTTCAATGAACCGATCAAATCCCTTCATATCTGAAAAGAAAATAGTAAAATACATATTAGTATTTTAGTACACGTTATTCTATTTTAGTACTTGTAGATAATAGTGGATAAATATTATTTTTCCAAAAATAAAGTAATATATTCAACATATTATTGACATATGTTTCATCATAAGAAATCTTGATTATTTGCACTTTTTCATTTTTTTCAAACTCCCAGTGTGCAACACAAAAGTAGCAATTCTTCAATCCTGTGACATACATTTGAATTTGCACTTGACATAGGAACTTTGCAGTAATTCTTGCATTTTTAATATAATTTTTAAAACTTTGTTCACTTGCAGGACATTTTATTTCGATAATGGCATCATGTAATATACCATCTGGCGATCCTGCTATTATGGGATGTGGTTTCGAGATAAATAAACCGCACTTGTCTATCTTGCCAATTTCTTTTTCGACATTTTGTCTTACTTCCTCTTCTCATTGCTAATGTATCTGGGGTTCGTGCTCCCATGATAGTAGCTATTAAAGACCCATCAAGGGTCTTACAACGGCTAACTTCGTATGCTATTGAAGCCGTTATTCTGCCGTACCTAAAGGCATACAATAATTCATTTTGATGCTGGTCTCTTGTTTTTTCTTCAATCTCTTTTATGCTTTCTTCTGAAAATAGAATGTGTATACTTTCCAGAAAACTTTTGCAATCATTTCCGTCATTATATTGTAAAAATAAATGATGCAGAGAAAGCATTTGCACACCTTTCACTTCGTAATCAGGCAAATGCTTTAATATTTGGCAGTTGTTCACTCGACATCTCTTCGCTTCATTTACAAATTTAGTAAAAACCAAACTTTCTGGTGAAGTGCTTGAACTTTTTTTATTTTTACTTAAATATTTTGCCTTTACAAATTTGATTGTGCTGCCCACCTGTGCTAATTTAGATTTTCTCCAGTAGCACTGTGCAGAGGTACAAGGAGGTTCTTCGCTCCTTCTGTGCATCCACATAAGAAATGCCACCGAATGTTTGCAACCTCCTTGAGAGGCAGCGCAGTCATGACACTGCACACTTAATATACGATCTGCTTCTTCATTCACTATTAAAGTGACTTTATAAGGCTTTGATGGCACTTTGTGTTCGGGACATATTTTACATTTTACTGTGCACAAATTAGTTTTTGTATCCCGATGTAATTGTACATAGCCGACTGCGTCATCACCATATGAATCTCTCGAAGATCTGCAAGAGAAAAAACATTTTTGTTAATGATTGTAACCGGAAAAAACTCGATATATATTTGTGTGAATATAAAGTAACAAACATAACCTCTACGCGTTTACGTCTTTCATTAGCTATGTCACTTGTTAAGTTTCACAAAGAAAATGTAATCTATTGTTTACATAAATAATCCTTTGACATAATAATATGTAATGATTAGTACTTACACTGATGTTTTTACATTTCTAAATTCTGCAGAACAAAAGTCGGAGTTCGTCGCAAAAAAACTTCCCACCATAAGAACGTCGATTTTGGGCAGATTTGCACTGTCTGCTTTTATGTAATCCTTTTCCATAATTGTTGTCCATTATAACACTCTTTTGCAACCACAAAACACCACAAAATTCCTTAAACACCAACAAAATAACTACGAAAAAACACTTGGTACTTTATTAGCGGCGACATGTAAACAAGAACTATGACGTCACGCATCGTGATTGGCGTTCGTAGTCACGTGACAAACAGTTCAAAAACTTTATTTTTATTATTGAATTTCTAAAAAAATATGACTATAAAAAGTCAATAGACCTTGAAATATGACTTTTTAACATCTAATCTATCATTTTGATAAAACCTTATTTTTATCTAAAAATACTGTCAAGTACCGAATTATTGGTCGCCTGGTCGATATCGTGTGCTCGATGCCTAAGGCTGTGTTCGCAGTGGCCACGGAGCGGGAAGCGTGAGCGGTAGGCCCGGTGGAGCAATCCGGTATTTTCATAACATGTTGACAGTTAAAACGACTTTCGCTGTGGAGGTGTGGCCTTTGTTTTATATAGGCAATGACTCCTTCAAAATTTGATTTACAAATTCTACTCGTAAGAAGTGCATTTTTAATTGAGACAAATGAAAAACTTTAGAACTACATAGAAATTACAAATATGCAGATACTAATTCGCAGCGGAAATCGTAAGCTGACTTATAGTTTCCGCTCCCTGTCAAAACAGTCTCTGTGGAACCCGCTTCCCGCCCCGCGGTCTTACCGAACCAGTTGTCGTCAATATTTAAGAAATGTGCAGCGGATTCCACTGCCCGCCCCGCACTCATTCCGGCAGCAGCCTAAGTTAAATGACCTTTGAATCGTCGATATAACATAATAACTAAAGGTGGACTTCCGTGGAGTGCAGACGTAGGTACAGACGCGCGCGTCACTGACGTCGCGATACTTGCGACAGTATCTATTTATTTACTTTTAGACAAGAAAAAAGTCATGATTAAAACCTTTCTAGGGAATGGAGCTTAACAGTAGTCCAAAATGGGTTCACTATTAAATTAATGCGGTAGATTTCATTCTATAGTATAGGGCACCTTCAGAGCCCCGAGACAAACGCGCGCGGCTAAGCCTGTTTTAAATACTGTTGCAAGTGTCGCGGCGTCATGACGGAAGCGTCCGCAGCTACACATGCACCCACGGAAGCCCACCTTAAAGGCTCGCGAATATTAGAGCGGACTGCACCGCAGCGCATCGCATTGTAAGAAATCCTCCTGAATCGTTTTCATACATTTTATATAAACCATCGTACACCAGTGGCTGGCCGCAGCGCAGCGCACTGCTGGATCGCTTGCCAGCCGTATTTATACGAGTACACCGATGTTATGCGTTGCGACACGGTCCGCCTCGGTGTGCGATAGACAGGCGATGGACGACAAATTAAATTAATAGATTAAATAAATTAAATAATAATAGATTAATTAAATGATAGACAAATTAATGGACGTGATCCGAGAGTTATTTGCTGTGCGACGTGAGGAATTGAAACTGATAAGCGTTCTTCTGAGTTAATAGGTTTATGAAATGTTGTTGCTTGTTTAAGCAAAACTGGACGCAAAATTTAAAGCAATTCACAATATTTTTCATGTCGTACTTTTCCTTTTCATTCTTAATTCCTCATGAAACATAAGTTGAAATAAATACAGTTCTTCGTCTGAACTATTTATTGCACCAATATGGACGCAAACAATGTCCACGGCCATCTGAGTTGAATTATTGCGTACAGGTGCGATCCGGCGTATCCCATAATGTGCGTTATCGCAGTTTTGCAGTGCGACACGCTGCGGCGCGATGCGGCTATAATATGCGCGAGCCTTAAACATAATTTGTCATGTGTAAGGGTACGTACGTTGATGTGTGGGGGTCTTCCGAAAGCGTCGTGTGCAAGTTCGTCGTCGCCCGGCGGCGGCGGCAGCGGCGGCGACACCGACCCGCCGCGCACCGACGACGAGCCGCCGACCGATGACGACGACACGCGCTACCAATGTAATACGTCACAATACATTGACACAATTTATATGACAAGCGGTCACAATAAATTGATTTACGGTCCTTACGGACGGACGCTTTGCCATCGACAAACGTAACGGCAGTCGTACGCAAACGGTCAGCTTTAGAAGTCGACTGCAGCGCTGTTTGCGTAGTCAATCCGGCATAATGTCATCGAATCGAGTCTAATATAATAGAGAGAAAATAGGGGAGTTGAACGTATTTATTTAAAATATGACTACACCTTCGATATCTATTTTATTTTTTATATATAGTTTTATTTTTTGTCTATTATCGTGTTGTGTACTTAAGACATTAGAATTAGAAATTATTATGTATGCGATCACTTGTGTACGAAATAAAATTTCTAACTATCATATGGAGCTGCTTATTTCGTCAAACAAAAATCGAGAATATATGTGGAACCACAAAAGAGAGGAATACAGTAATAAAACAATAAAAGACGAGTTATTGACGTATAAGAGGATACAGAGTGAAAAATTAGCTGGGTTCTCTTATATATCCATATTTTATCCAGCCACAATGGCTGCACAATGACTTTCTCTTGGTGTCGACGGAGTGAAATCAGCAGTTCTTCCTCGTAACTCATTTTGTTACAGACCACCGTACTACATTCGTTGAGCCGATATCAAGGGATTGGCAATGAACGGGTATTGACGACACGCGGCAATGAGTTTTTTTTAATTTATAGGGATTTTTTTTTATTGGGAGTTGACGGCTGACGCAGACAGCATGTGAAGGACGCAGACAGCATGTGAAGGCTGCAGTTACCTGTGTCGACGACAAAATGCCGTCCATCTGTGAGGGCTCTTAGGATCGATATCAGACTATATACGTAGCCGTGTGACGCCCTCTGACCACGTGGCCACGTGCACGTGGAAAAAAGACGCCGGTAGTGGCTAGCAGAAGACCGTGTGTGGTTGCGGTCTTTGGGAAAGTCCTATATCCAGCAGTGCTGACACAAGCTGATGATATGGTACCAGCTTCTAACTTCTAGCGAGACGTAAAGAGCAGTATAAGCCTTCTATAGGTAGTACCTATAACTTGACATTACAAATTTTTACAAGTTTGTTTATGAGAAATTTCATTCCCATTATAATCCCGTCCCATTCCCTTGTGTCCATTCCATTCCACTCATAACTGCTCATCACCCAAAACGAGGAAAGAGAAGTGTAATAAAATGGAAGCAAGCTCTTCGTTCCATTCAACTTCCTATTCTGGGGAAGAGGAAAGTGAATTGTACAATGGGTTGTCCAACCGTTTTATTCAAATCTACTCCTAATTTTTCAAAGGTAAGGTTCAAGGTTCAAAGGTTCTCATTGTGGACTAGGTGTCGGCATGTATAGCAGATGTCCGTGGACGATAATATCCACTTACCACCAAATGGACTATCTGCTCATCTACCACCGTTTTTTATTAAAAAAAAATCAAAACGGCCTTAATTAATACTAACCTGTCCAGGCAGGCTCATGGAATGTTGACTGTGCTCCCCATCAGAGCCGATCAATGGGGATGGTGGCGCTGAAACATATACCAGTTTAATGTTTCATTTTATTACACTTATCAATAAATCATTGTCCATCTTAAAAAAACTTACGTGGCATACTGGAATGCATATCTTGCTGTGAATAAGTCGAAGTTTGATGCTGGTTCGGATGCACCATACCGACCTGTCAAAACAATTAGCATTTTACTAAATAAAATCACTATATATTTCGACAATAAAAACTTCCGAGTTTAATTATTAATTCCTGTTTTTGTGTACTTGGAAAAAAAATAGTGATATGTTCAAACAGTGGTGATACTTCCATAGAAACTTAAAAACTAATAAATTTGAAAATAGTATAAATCAAATTGATTGTTTTCAATAGTATTATAGATATTATTGAGATTAGTGTAGGTGCAATTAAAGTTGATAACAACAAATGGGTAATAGCAAACGGGTAGGTAATTGATCATTTGCTACAAAATTTGTATAGTAGGTATAACATTTGTAAAGAAAAAGAAATCTTTCAAGCAAATATGCTTTGAACAATTTGAAAACATTCAATGACCTCGATTGACCTCTGTTGGCACCTATGGCAGTAACTTCTCTCTGTGTGTTCTGCCGCCTATACAATGGGGAATGCTCTGAAGAAATGTTCAATATAATTCCCCCCTCGGATTTCTACAAGCACACCTCCCGTCACAGAAGTGCGGTCCATTCGCATTCCTTGATCGCGCACTGTTCGGTCCAAAAATCATTTTATACCGCGAACCTGTAGGTGTGGAACGAACTGCCTAATGAGGTCTTTCCATTATGCTACGATATGCGGGTTCTTCAAGAACGCTGTTTCAAGACTAGGATTTTGCAAGGTTGGCGGCGTACCCACATACCTCCTGGTGTTGCAGGTGTCCATGAGCGGCGGTAACACTTACCATCACGTGGGGTCTCGTGATGATTCAAAACTCGGGGTCTCGGTACTTTCTGGTTCTTTTCCCAAAATAATAGCCCGATTTTTGAACGACCAGGGCCATATTTTCTCTTTGCCTTGTCGCATGCGAATGAGAGACAATTTCTTTAAACTCCTCGCTGCCAAACTGTTCCACAGTCAACAGTTATTCCACCTTCAAATGCATTGGCATAATTTTACAGTAATGGAAAAGTAATTTTAATTATGTTTACATATTTTTAAATTTTATCCTCTACTAAATATTTCATAGATCTAATTTGTAATTGCTCAATTTGATCCAAGTACGTCTTGAAGGTGAAACCATAGCTAAACAGTATGACAGTAGTATGGAGTCAGCTAGCGCATTAAAGTGCCACTGATTACTGCTTTTTCAAGATGCCACATTTTACCTAACACGAATCTCACGGATCTTGTACACACTTCACTCACATGCGATTTCCACGATAAGTCCAAGATACCGATATTTGTTTATTATATCTAGGTTACTGCATGCAGTTACAACCAGAAACGTGCAAGCACTCGTTATCGTGCCCAGTTATCCGAATGCTTCTCCCATTAATCTCATTATAAGGCGAGCGTATATGCATACATTTGGTCTTTTTAATGTTTAAAATGATGTCGTTGTCATGCGCCCACTTAATGACGTTATCTAGGTCCTCTTGGACTTTAATTTTAAAGACATCAATATTCTTCTCTAGATACACCACACATGTATCATCTGCATACATACAGTACATACAGTTCCTGACCACATTACACATACTATTGACGTGCACGATGTACCCAACCGGTCGAAACACGGAATCTGTTCTATAAAACTCGTTGTTAACGTATTTTAGGTCCCCTATCCTAATCCTATCATAACCCGCCGATTTTCCACATTCTAGCCTATCAATATTTTTTTCAACATCTCTTACTTTTACATAACTTTTACGATCTAAAAATATACTTGAACATTTATGATTAATATTATTAATTTCATTTGTAAACACGTCTGAGAACTTGTTACATATATTCTCTATACTGTTATTTTTACCTAAATATCTATTTATTCCCCTGTCTATTCTCGTTATTTCTTTCCTTAACCAACCGTTTATAAGTGCCCATATTTTACGACAATAGTTACCACTGCATTTTATCTCTTCTCCTCTGTCTGTTTTTAGTATCGCTTACACACTAGTTAACCTTATTTCTGAACCTTATTCCACATGTGACACAGAGCCCAAAACAACAATTTTGTTTGTCTGTCAGTCCGTCTGTCTGAACGCGTATCGCACAAAAAGTGCTGCACGGATTTTAATGAATCTTGGCAGTTATAGCTTACGCCTTAGGTACTTTTCTGGATAAAAACTACATAATGGCTTCCATTATGTAGACTTAAAGACGACATAGTTCCCACGGGAATCACTCCAAAATTCACGCGAACAGTCGCGGGCACCAGTTAGTATTATAATAAACCACCTACTTCGCGCACTATGCGCCGATGCAGTGACGTGTGGTTGGTGGGAAATCGGTGCAAAGCTTCCACTGCGACCTCGCACAAATAATACTGACCTGCGGCTGTGCAACAGGCAGAGTGGAGTATCCAGGCGGTCGACGCGGATAATTAGGTGCATAATGGGAAGGCACTTGCGGCGGCGCCACGGCTGGTGGCGTGCGGTACTCGCGAGACGACTTGCCTACGCGACGAAAATACTTATTCGTAAACTAGGAGCAGTCTTATGGTAACATTCAGAAAACAGCGACAGC
This sequence comes from Sesia apiformis, assembly GCA_914767545.1. Lineage (NCBI taxonomy): Eukaryota > Metazoa > Arthropoda > Insecta > Lepidoptera > Sesiidae > Sesia > Sesia apiformis. The sequence goes on from OU611953.1 coordinate 11,928,408, forward strand.
CGACAGAGGCAGGTGGCGCCCACCGACAGCGTCACTACCGGGTTATATTATGAAATATGTGAGCTCGTACGCAGGTTGCGAACAGTGTCGCGCTGCAAATTCTGTCTATATCTGTCGTGCACGTGACGGACGAGATTGCCATTTGCCACTTCCAAACCAGTAGTGTTGTGTGTCTCCGAGATGGACGAGCGTAAACATGGATTTTACTATCTAAAAAGACGAATAATTTCTAAATTTGGTCTCTGTCAAGGCCCAGCTTTATGACGTACAATTAGAAGCATACAAAAATACCCGTAAAAATTTAGAAGTCAGCTACCTCAATTTAAACGGGGGTGAGGGATGATATCTCACCCGGTATCGCCCCCCTATGCCGGAAATGCGTAGTTTCCGAGATATTACATTTTGAAGTTTTCATACATCATCTTTAAAAACACTTTAAAATATGACCAAAAGTATCAATATGTAGGCTCTTTTCCGCCAAAAGGGAAATAGGCTTTCCGTCAATAGGTGTGCTCCGCCAGAAGACTAGCTTAGTCGGCCCTAAAAGACGCAAACCTACGATGTCTCATAGGTTCACTTCCTTTAGCACCTTTTCCGGGAGGTGCTGGCTCTGCGATTTACAAAAGCACTGTAAGAGTAGGGCAGACGAGACCACGTGGAGTCGGGGTGCTCCGATTCGGTTCTGGGTTAATAATTTTATCTGAGCTAAATGTTATTAATTTTGAACTTGAACATTCAGATAGGACTGTACAATATCTGATTTCAGACTCGGGAGAAATAAATAAAACCAAACACACGAAACAACAACATACGAAACGAACACGAAAAACTTATGGAATGATTTGACATAGTTGACATAACATCTCATCTATCATTCAATAACGAAATGTCATTGTTGTTTCGTTTCACCTCAAACTGGGTACAATACAATTATCTAAAGAAGTCCCATCGGCATATCTCGAATTTTATCGAAGCAGTTCGGAAGTGCCACTATAACAAATTATGCGAAGTACATTGCTGCTTTTTAACAGAATATCAAGCATCACCTGATAGTTTGGAATGTAAGTCATCTGATGTGATGACACCTCTACACCCTGATAGTAGTTTGTTAACAGCAGACTTGTGAATATACAGAGTTGTGGCTTACATTTACGAATCTAGTCACCTTTGGAAAGATTATAAAATTATGTATTAATTAATCTTCAGAATCAACTATAGTCATTTTCGCTGTCTGAATCGGAACCATGAATTATAATATAAAGCTGTCACTAAATATGTCGAGATTTTATTCTTGTATCAGAAATTCTTCTTCACATTTAATGGCGTGATTACAGACTTTCGTCCATTCTTCGGATCCCATCATATCTATTTTTTCTATTACGAGCTTCCTCACGGTGGTTTTATTCATTTCTATGTTTTTAGAGGCAACATATCCCTTTAATTGGGCCCAGATGTTTTCTATGGTAAGAAAATCCGGATATGGTGGCAAACGAATTGCGCTGTGTCCACATTCTTGAAGAATTTTATCAACATTAAATTCGGAACAGTTTCCTTTGTGCGTTTTATTATGATGTCATAAAGTTCAGGCTTCTTGGCATCTGTAGTAAAAAGAATATGATGCCTTTGTAGCCACGCCACCATATCGCCTTTTATGGTATTAGAATTAGGTAGTTTCTCTAAAAATTTATTATGGCAAAACGCGTTATCAATCACAACGACATTATCTTGCGGTGAGTTAGGTATCAATATTGCTTTCGTAACCACTTCTCATATTTCTCTGAATTCATCTCCTTGTGGTAATTAGCCTCAGGGTCTGCCGATTGGTCTAATAAAAGAGCACCAAGTACAAAGCCCTTTCGCTACCGGCGTGAACAATTATAAATCTTTGACCTTTGGAAATGGGTTGTTTCAAACGTTTATTGACTGAATCTGTCCAACTCTTTCCTTTAGTATGCCCTTTAAGTGTTTTTACCAGCAGCTCTTAATGTCCTAATTTCTCTGAGGTTATTTTATTCTTTTTAACCGAATGTTTTTCTATTATTTTCTGTTTCTATAAATCTGACCGTCATATCTCAAATGATATTTCGAAGAGTCGAAATCGATCCTTTGAAATAGATGTCATCTATTAACTTTTTGCGTAGTTCGTTCAGAGTAGGGAGTTCTTTAAATCTCATATGGAAATCATATATCATTCGCCGTATTACACTGTAATCGAAATCATTTAGCGTCAAACGATATTTCTTGTTTGGTGTTCCTTGGGTTCTTGTTTTTGCCGGTTCGTCAGTGGACTTTTCGTCATTTACTTTTAAAATTCTTATTACACTTTTTTTTAAATCCTTGTTGCTTCAGCAAGTCTTTGCGTTACCTTCTGATAATAATTATTTTCAGTTTTTTTTTAAAAGAAGCAGCTTCTTTACAAAAGTATTTATACACGTTAATTACAATTTCACGAGACTGTGCAACAAGCGGTTTACCGCTGCTTGCTTATATTGGTTTTAGTTGAAGCCATGATAATATTCTTTAGATAATTGTATTGTACTTAAACATTGAAATTTAATTTTTAAAAAAGTGTCTCCGGCAAGTAAAAATTATTTTAGGGGGTCATTTAGACACCCGCTAAGTCCTTCCATCACTCTCCCGTCTCCAAATTGAAGTAGCTGATTTCAACCCAAACTACCCCTGTGAAGGATAATATATGGAAAGATGATCCGAAACATATGATATATGGAATTACGGAAATTATGGAATATGAAGAAAATTTTATATGTTTCATACATATAAAATTTTCTTCATCACTTTTTAAATTGCTTTTCTAACATGTAGAAACCTTCCTTGCGTCGTTCGTTGAACATCGATTTAACTGGATTTCTGTTCATTAAATATTGGTACAAAAACAAATCATCATCATCTTACTCCTGATCTATAAGTAACCGCAGAATTTCGGTATTCAACATTTTTTCACAGACGACCGACCGTCTTCCCAGAATTCGAGTGACACACTCCAAATGAGACAATATCGCTGGTTATAGCCACGTGTCGCTGTCGCGACCGACACCTCTCTCCGTCGGCTGTCTCTGTCGCTGTATTCGCAATGCCACCTTTTATGAGTATGAGGTAGTGTTTTATGAGTATGTTGTATGAGGTAGTGTATGAATGCAGCGACAGGTGTCGCGCAAAAGCCTATCGCCGTACTCAGAAATTATCTCATACAAATCAATAGTACCAATACTGTCGCCGTGCGTCGGCGACAGGTATTACTGTCACTCGTCGGTTGGTGTCCTTGGTGGTGTCGTGGGGAATAAAGGATCACACCATTTTTATATTTACTCACGAGACTACTGATCAGTACTGCACTACTGATCAATAGGAAAAAAATTCCCCACTACACTACCAATAGTGTGACTTGGTAGTTGTTGTGGGTCAGGAGGCGAATAAAAACTACCGCTGAGGATGTAAACCGCCTTCCAAATTCCTACCCCCGAAAAATTCTCCCCAGTATACTCAATATTTTCCATCCTTCTTAACTTATTTTCAATTTGACTCTTAAATCTCCAAAAGGTGGTGCACCTAGGTTGTTCATTCTAGATTGATGTTGACATGCATCCCTGATGTCCACTGTTTGTAATTGAGTCTGTAAGTATAATATTAATGAGTATACCTGTAAGTAAAGTATACTTGAATACTTGTCTTAACCATTTTTACATACATATTTAATTAATGTATGTGGGTGGGTAATTTGTTGGTGACCCAAATAAATAACTGAGTGTATACAAACAATATAAGGTCCATTTGCACAGATAATGTTATAATATAACTACAATATAAGGTCCATTTGCGCAGATAATGTTACAATTGAAAATTATGATGTCAAACAAATGACATTACCAAGTAATAGCAAGTTGAGATATTTACCCAGTGTGCCTCTTCCTAAAGTCCCTGTATTAGCAGCAGAAGCTGCTCGTACGGCCGCAGGTGGAGTGGGAGGTTTGGTAGTAGGAGCAGGCAGGGGAACAGTGCCAGGGGCGGAGCCCGAACGGCGCCCACGTGGTGTCCCAGACCCACCGCTCCAGCGAGCACCATGTCCAATGTCATCTAGGGCTGATATGGAACATATTACCTAAACATAAGTGAACTCCCTCATGGTTTAGGGGAAGCCTGCGCTCTGCAAAGACATTATGGCTGTTATAGACCAACATCCTACTGCAGGGCTCAAGTTTTCCCTAGTCAATGACTAAGGGGTTTCAGGCCCTAAACAATCATGCAGACCCAGTTCGGATTGGTGTATGTGCCAGATGCCACAGATATTTTTATTTTTCTCCAGATTCTCTACTGGCCTTATATTCTACCCCATCTGTCATGTCACATTAATGTTATGATACCCTCAATTATCCAATACATAACACTTGACCACATGCACTACTGCACTTGAACACATGGGTTTCATTGAGATAATTTTCTTCACAGCAAGGTAATATTTTTTAAAAACATATATGTACTTAAGTCGAAACTGAAGATTTGAACTCACAACCTCACAAATGAGAGTCGAGAATATACCCATAAGCTATTAAGATGCTGGATTGGGAAGCCAGTCGAGTTTGGTTTGCAGACATTGTTATTATGGCAGAGCCACTCGAAGATCTTAGCTATATACTAAACAGCCCCAATGCGACCTTACAGTGTTAGTCCCAGCATGAACTTGGGTAAAATGAAAGATGTTTAAAAGGCATGTAGCCCCTGGATAGTCATCTACTAGTAGTAAACTTCAAGGAACATAGTAATGGCACATATTAAAACAATCTAGCTAGACAATATTGGGGTTCACCAGGATATCCCATGCAATAAGTTGCAACTTTTTGTGTTTATTCTTAGCCACTCTTGATAGATACATTTCTAGTTTTTGTTAGCACTCTATGCAAAATCATCTTGAAATTCGGACCTTTCTTGTTTTTGACTTTAATTGATCCTTCAATATTTTGGGTCTTTCAATCCTGTATGCATTTTCTGTCTGATCTTTCTCTGAATCAACAAGATATTCCACTAACACCATGATGCACCATACATACATTTACCACTGCAGTGTTCAAAATTACTTCAATGCCCCTTTTTGTACCATTTAACCATTTTACTAATGGCGAGGAATACACATAATTTGATTGCTCATGTCAACTGCTCCATTTGCTTTATTGTAAGCTAAAATCATTCTTGGCTTTTGGATTGTTTTCCCTCTTTTATTATTAATCTTTGAAAATCCATTGGAATACTTATCTCACTTATAAGTGGAAGGCCACTTCATTACCAGTATGCCATGTTAATTCTCCATAGCTATTGATTCACCCGGTTTGAGTTTTGCTTCAATCACTGGTTTTGGCAAACCTTTTATTTCAGGTTAACATTCAGGTAAATCCAAAAAAAAAATCAGACTCTTATCTCAATTATTAAAGTCACTATGACCAAAAATATCTTCAAACTCATAGTTTGGTGAATAATCAATCACAAAAAAAATCATAACTCAAACTACAAAAAATCACAGAACATACAGGGGTGATTCGGGTACCCCTGGGAATGCTCTACTTTCCACTTGGCACTATTTCTTGGGACATTTTGTAGGTATATCAAACTCTGGCAATATTTTATTATCCATGTTTTGCTATAAATTAACATCAATTGTACAAAACAGTAAGCCTAATAAAAAATGCACCTAACTAAATTCGCCTGACTGGGGCAACACAAGCATACGTTCCATTCAAAGGCTAGCAGGCAACTGGGGGGTGGGGATGATCAGAGGTGTGACCTCTGTGGCGTTTCCATAACGAAAATTTATTTTTCTACTTAGTACCATCACATAGTGGTAGGGATTTTTAAAATTTCTATGGAACCCTGCCTCCATTTGAACCCTAAATAAGATATTATTCTATTTCTCAATATACTGCATCCATTTTCATGAAAAAGTATATTAATGATTTACCAAATTTTATTTTCATAGACAATATTAAGAAAATGCTTACCAGTATAATCAATACTCTTCCGGACATACTTGATGGGCTTCTCAGGGTTAGCCGGTGCTATAATTTTGTACTGTCTATTAGTTACTTTATTAGCTGTCAGTACTCCAATCTCCCTTCGTGCCACCTTCTCCTTATGAATAGCAACAGTTTGTGCAATGTGGTTCATTTGTCCTTCCATTTCTGCCAACTGCATTGTCTGTAGCTCAAGCAATTGGAGGAAATTGTATGCCAATGTGTTGATTTGGTAAGCAACACTGGCCAAAGACTGTGTTGTGTAGTTCTTAGTGCTTTCAAGTGCTAGTCTCTTGTTTTCTGATTGGAAGTAATTGGCTTCGCAATATTCGGCCACACGCTCTAGGTTAGTGTGGCTATCTGTGAGGTGGTTACGCCCTTCCGGGATCTCAGTTTGCAGCAATGCCGCCAACTCGGCCATGTTGCCTGTACCTGGAAAATTATTAATTCGATTGTAATTTTAAAAGCTATAGACAAATAAATAGAAATTAATGGTTGTGTAAAAGAAGATGCATTTTACCAATCGCGCCTAGTGATAGATAGATATAGGGAGAAACGGAAATTGTGAAGGAAAATTTAAATAGGTGGATAATAAAATAAATATGAATATACATATAGGGGAGTATAGGGGTATAGGTATCTGTATAGGGGAGTTAAACGGTAGGTCATCCGTAGATAGTGAAAAGGGGAGCGTTCTGATCGCTTAAATAACTATTAGGTTGATAGGAAACAGGAACAGGCGTTGGTCGTCTTGATTTGTTTGCTGTTGATGAAAAATTGTATCAATTACCTTTCTTGTGATTTCAAACAAGTTAAAAAATGAGAAAAAGTTGTATTTAACTTTCCAAACAGTAAAAATTAAATTTTAAAACAATTATAATAAGTATTCCATACTTGACAGTTTGTTTTTTTTACTCTAATTTGACAAGGGAGTTATTTTTTTTTAATAATTTTCTTGGACACTGGCATAGTTATTAATCCAGAAACAAATATTAGAACAGAATTGTTTTTACACGTCATTGTCCAGTCTAGAAGTAGGAGTCGCTCAATAAAGTGATAGTAGGTTCACTGATGACAGAGTTGGGCCCGACACCACCACGACAGAGTTCCTCACCATTCCAACCCCCTAATAGTTGACAGCCTAACTTATGTCCTCGATAGGAATGACCCTCTCCGTTGCCATGGTCCTCGGCACATCTTAGACGACCTCGACGACCCAAGTACTGCTGTCAATACGATTCTTACACTACATTCGCAGACTACACATATATCGTACACCGTCTTCGCCGGCGGAGACGAGAACCTCACTACACCGCGAACACACGCCGGCCTTCAGCCAACACTTTTACCAGGTAGCGGCACGTGCCTGGGTGCTTCTTACCGACTCGCGATCTCGTAGTACCTTCCCAAAGCAACGTCCTAAGCCGAGGTCTGCCGCTCTACCGGCGGCGGCGGGGGAGCCCTTAGGCTCGTTGCTGCACACACTCTTTGCTCCTGGCTGAGCGACTTCTACGCTCGCCCTAAACCTTACATGTCCGGTGACTCTTGAAAGGCCATTAGGGCCACAAGAATTTAGCCATTCCCAAAAAATTAAATCAGAGTTAGACTCCTTGGAAGAACAAAAAAAAAGCAGTCTCACGCTTTTATTTAATTATATATTTTTATCATATTTATCTTACACATAACATCATATATATCATAAAGGCACTAACTCTATCCACTTTGAAGTTTAATAAACTATCATTATACAATAATCAAACAAATACTAAACTTTACTTTACTTTACTTCTCGGGATCCGGCCAAAAAGTCTTATTTTATTTTAGAACTGCGTTTCTAAAATACGAATATCGCTCCTTTACTACCTATCTGTAACTAATTACAGTACAAGCCACGGATCGATGACAGAAGACCTAATGTTCCCTCACTTTCCCGAATTCGTCTTGATTCTTTATTTACAATTTTTGCTCAAATAGGAGCACAAATGATGGCCATCAGCTAATCCGGAAACACCCGAACGCATCATCCACGTCTATGACTTACGGTAGGTACCTACCTCTAATTGCATAGTACAGATTATAAAAACTTGCGCTAATAAAGAAACGATATGTAAATGGAGTCCACTCACGCGCTATCTCGCTCACACTACATCTCCGTCTCCGCTATATAGCCGCACACCAGGGGACCGAATGCAAAAAAAATATTCAGTTTGGATTAGTCCCCACAACGCTATCTCGACGCGCCCCGAATTTTTGAATACGTTCTCTTCTTTTGCTGTTGCTGTTATTATTTTGTTAGGTACTATTGAATTTTGTTTTTATTGTATTGTAATTATTGTTCTTCTGTTTAACTATGAGTAAACGCAGGCAGATTATTTGTAGTGACACTCGTAAAATTGTATATAATAATGTTATAAAATACTTCGAAAAAAAGAATTTGGAACGTTGTCATCCATTTTAAAATAGCAACGCGCGCACACCTATGGCAACCGGTTTATCACAGCACAATATCGAAAATAAAAAAGAAGGTAAATACGTTTGGTTTGACATGCAAAAATATGATGCAAGTACAAATAGTAGTGTTCTGCTATCTGGTCGCGCAGGTGTCTTACCTGTCATCCGTTACAGCCGCTTGCTATAGGGTAGGGGTGGCGACAATGAACCAGAGGCACACTATGAATCACCTACCATAGCTCGGTTTTGCGACGTTGCCATTTGGTGCTACTAGCACAAATGAACGTGTCTCAAACCACATCCCGCCATGCCCAGTCGCCGGCTCGCTCGCGTCTGTGTTGGTCCTATGCTGAGTGATTTTGTGTTTTTTGCGGCGAAAAGCAAGAAAAAAGTGTGAGTTATTTTTGTTCTTGATTTTTTTCTTTCACTCTTATAAAACTTTGATTAATACGCACTAATACAGAGATGATTTGATCATATTTTTTAATTATTTCCACAATCGCCATGTGTTCCTGTTGGTAGCTACATAACCTCAAATGTTTTTAGACCCCTGGTGTACACAATGACTCATTCACTTTGGGCACACAATGAACCATGATTCACTGTGTGCCCAACATGATTCACTGTGCGCCCAACGTGATTCATTATGTACATAATTGTCTTATTAAGATAGCTTTACGTTGTTTTTTTTTTATTCAGCATGGGACGCAACACACTAGGGAGCGGAGCTAGAAAAAAAGGAAATCATTCAGCAGCGGTTATAAAAAAAGCAATTGATCTCCACCTTAGCGGAATCAGCCTGAGAAAAGCTGCGAAAGATTGTGAAGTTCCATATCCCACTCTGAGGCGTTATGTCTTGAAACACAAGACAGATTCATCAGTTCGGCTGGTGCCAAATTACGAAGTCAATAAAATTTTTACTGAATATCAGGAATTAAGCTTAAAAGACTATCTTGTAGATTGTGCAAATAAATTTTATGGACTTAGTACAAAAGATTGCCGAAGAATAGCGTATCAGATGGCAACTATAAACAGTATTTCAATGCCGTCGTCATGGCAAAATAATGAAATGGCTGGGCGAGACTGGTTGCGAGGGTTCAAACGGAGACATTCTGAATTAAGCATTAGAAAACCAGAGGCATGTAGTTTAGCCAGAACTACTGCGTTTAACAGAGAAAATGTCCAAAAATTTTTTGATAATCTCAAAACTGTTATGAACCGTCAGCCAAGCTTTGGAGATGGCAGCAGAATTTACAATTTGGATGAGACTTCAACTACTACAGTTCAACGACCCCAGAAAGTATTGGCACTCAAAGGCAGTAATGTGTGTAAAGTGACAAGTGGCGAACGTGGTGTACTGGTCACCACCTGTTGTATTGTAAATGCCCTAGGTCAGACTTTACCACCAGCAATGGTGTTCCCGAGAAAAAACTTAAAAACACACATGTTGTACGGAGCACCCCCAGGGACTCTTGGTTTAGCTTCTCCATCCGGTTGGATGAATGCTAATTTATTTGTAGAAGTCATAAAGCATTTCATAAAGCACACCTCGGTCTCAAAAGAAAACCCGGCGTTACTCCTTATGGACAACCATGAGAGTCACTTGTCCTTACATGCACTTGACTTAGCTAAGGATTCAGGTGTAACAGTATTAACGTCCTCACACAACTGCGAAATTGCAGCCTTTAGATGTTGGTCTCCACGCACCATTCAAGACATTTTACAATTCCGCCGTAGACTCTTGGATGCTACGAAACCCTGGGAAGAATTTAACGATATATAATGTAGCTGAATGTGTCGGTGTAGCGTATCCAAAGTCTATGACCCCTGTGAACATTGCAAACGCATTTAGAAAATGTGGCATTTTTCCGTATGACGAATCGATTTTTTCTGATATCGATTTCTTACCGAGTTCTGTAACCGATAGACTAGCACCGTCCGCTCAAGATAATGAAGATGAAACAGACGCGGAGGAACATAGCATAGAGCTTAGTAATAACAGAGCAGTACAGAGAGCTGAAGTTGATGAAAGTGAAACTGACGCAGAAGAAAATATTGTAGAATGTGTTTCTCCGTCTCTTTTAGAAAATGTTGCAGATATCTTTCGACCGTATACTCCAACAACAATGTCGAATAAAAATCATATAGAATCGAGTTTAAATAATTCTGGTGAGGTTGAAAAGGGGTTATCTATACCACCATCTCCTATAACAGACGGCCAAAGTCAAGCCGAGCTTAAAAATTCAAAAGGAAATGCAAAGAAAAAGAAGCCTATGTCTTCTCTTAATCAGCATCTGTCTTCTTTCACTACACCAAGCCCATCTGGTGTTAAAGGATGTGTTCCAAAACAATTCATTTCACCAAAAATGTTTCGCCCTCCATTGAAAGCTAAACCTAGAAAAAACACTCAACATAGGAGACCCGGAAGAAGTTTTATCCCTACTGACACACCGGAGAAAAAAGCTTTAGGTGAAAGAAATAAAAGAAAGGAAGTTAATAAAAAAGCAGTAAAACGTACAAAGCAAGTCTTATTTAAAGAATGTAAACGAAATAAGGTAGTGCAGCGAAAATTCACTTCATCTGATGATGAGGACCAAGAATTTAATTGTAGTGGATCATCATCTGGAGGTGAACAGTTTTTGAGTGAATCTGAAGGAGACGAAATAGTTTTAACTGATGATTTTCCTCCACTGATACGAAAACCTCGCCCTAAAGATTACGTAATCGTAATTTTTAAAAGTAAGAAGATAAACATATACTATGTTGCTCAAATTTTAGAAGAAATAGATCAAGATGACTGCGACTATCATGTGTCATATTTAAAGCTGAAAAGTAAGATCAACCAGAAATTTACTGAGCCCCTGGAACCTGACACTGCAGGAGTTCCAGCGAAAGATATTAAATATATTTTGCCTCAACCTATAGTCGAAGGCACGTCTAGACGGCATCCAACTCTAAAGTTTGCAGTCGATATGTCACTTTTAAATTTACGATACTAGAGAAAACTATTTTTAGAATTCAGATACATCGAACAATTGATCTCATTTCGTAATACATAATAAAATATTATAATATTGTATTGTTTTTGTTGTTATGGTGAAGTTTATAATTTTGATGAAAAAAATAATAAATAGGTAACAATAATTAAAAAACCTAGGAATAGACAGATATAATTAATAATAAGGCATTTATATGTTGTACTGATCTGCAGTGAAAGCAAAACAATATAAGTTCCTATTAATCTTTAACTAAAATAATGTTACTATAAAAGTAGAGTTTTAAGTGTTTTTTTTTAATAATTAATAAAACATTAGAACGTATATTACTTTTTCTTTTTTTTTATACTTAAATACATGAAGCATGATTCACTGTGTACCCCTAAGGTTCATTGTGTGCCACCCCCTGGTTCAATGTGTACCATAGGGTGCACGCAATGAACCATTCTCCTTTTTTTTTTTAAAAACATTCTGGCAAAAATCTATTCAATATAGCTCATTTCTATATATGCAGTATCAAAGTTAATTAAATGATCTATAGTTTGCTGTAAAAACTTTTAGCCTATGGGTACTAGATTGCTCACGAAGCATCTTCAAACTTTTTGTGGTTCATTGTCGCCACCCCCACCCTATACAGTTGTAAAATATTTATGATTGAAATAAGTAGGTATTTAAAAAAAAATTTTTTTTCACTGAATTATTATGTATTGTCAGCTCATATCCCGAGAATATTAAATTATTTTAAAACATATTCCATGTGTGGATTATAATTATTCCTGATTCGTTTTTTTTTTCATTGGTAAACTTGCGGAGGAGTCTGCGAACAAAATACGGACTCAGAGCAAAGGAAAAAGAGGTCAGCATAACACGGGTGTCCCAATAGACGATATTGATATTTGTGCGATTAGACAAATCGTTGCTTCGATTTATGACGTACAGAAGGAAGTTCCGACACTAAACAAAATAATGGCAAATAACAAAACGCTAAAATAGAACACTTGAATTACACAGGCTATGGAAGGACATTGTGCAGAATTTTGAAAAATAAGCTGAGTTTTAAATTTAAAAAATGTCGCCAGAACAAGAGTGTGTTAATAGAGCGGGACAATATTAAAGCATGGCGGGTAAATATTTACACAGACTGTGATGCAGTGATGCTATAAGAGCAGAAAAAAAACCAGTGATCTACCTGGACGAATAATGGATTCATACACATTATACTGTGAGTAAGTGCTGGCAGTCAACTAAGGATAAGGGAGTACGGAAGAATGATAGTCCCGGTTAAAGGTGGGTAATGGTTCACGGCGGCTTTGAAAATGGGTTTGTAAAAGGCGCAAGCTTACTTTTTAAAGCAAAGTCGAAGAAAGAAGATTACCATGACGAGATGGATGGCAGTAATTTTTTAAAATACAAGAGAAACTGATTCCCAACTGCCAAACAATTGCACAATAGTCATGGACAACACATCCTATCATTGTATGCAATTAGATAAAGCTCCTACTACTGCAACCCATAAAGGAGACATACAAAAGTCAATGGAAGAGTATAACATCCCATATAGTGTCGTGGACAAAATCAGAACTGCTGACGTACGGTGGTAGACGAATTGCTGCTTGAACATGGGCATGAGGTTTTCAGATTACCTACCTCCCTATAACTGCGACATCAATCCCATAGAGCATATATGGAAAATAATAAAACAAGAAGTCGCGGATAGGAATGTTGAGCAACATGAAAATAAAATAGAGGAATTGACCAAACATGCGATAGCATCAATAACACAAGAATATTGGAAAAAACAAATTAACCATATAAAAAGGATTAAACAGGAGTATTGGACACGCGATGTGACAAAGAGGAGTTCATAATAAAAGCCGGAATGACGAGTGACACTGATGACGAAAACCAAATGTCATTCAGCTCCAACGAGAATGAATCCTTGGGGTTTGAACCCCTAATCGATTCTGATGACACTGGTGATGGACCAAGTGGTTTATGTATAACCCGTCGGAAATATCTGTGCACCTCGCTGGAATGCGGTTCCCCCCGCGCTGCCCCGCACCGCTCCCCGTATTAGTGTACGTAGTACCGGTAGCAGCGCAAGCGCGGACGCACGTGTATTAGTTTCGTTCACAAAATTAGTTTTCTTGTTATTTTGGTTAATTTGAAGCCGTATTCGTTTCTTGGACGTTTTATTTGATAAAAAACTTTTGAACTATTTAGTGTTGTAAGATGGGAAAAACTATACCTACATAGTGCAGAGCGGAATTTAGTGTTTAAAGTAATACAATTCTTTGAAAATGAAAAAAGAAACGGTTCTTTCACTGTGCCCGTTGAACAATCAATTAAAAGGGCTTGTTTGGCAACCGGTTTATCAAAAAGGTCAATTATGAACATAAAACGTGAAGCCAAAGAAATGCAAAGATTGGCGGAAGCAGCGAGGGAGGCGAATGCTCAAGAAAACCTGTCTATGGAAGAAAGTGATCAGCAACCACAGCCCAGTGGTTCAGCTCCAGTTGCCTTGGACACGATCAAGCTCTCGACACAAGGCAAAAAGCGAAAAAAGTACAAAAAGAAAATTGATTTAGACAATTTTGATATATGCGCGATTCGCGCTTTGGTTGAAAGTTTTTATACCACCAGAAAAGAAATACCTACTTTAAAAAAGATTCTAAGAATTGCCAAAGAGGAACTCAACTTTCCTGGCCAAAAAGACGCCCTAAGGAACATACTGATTAATTCATTAGGGTAGGTTTAAAAATGCAAAAGAAAACGTGACTTTTTGATACAAAGGCTCGAAATAGCAGCTTGGAGAGCAAAATATTTGAGGCGACTGAAAGAAAATGATGAACTTGGTCCCAACAAAAAACCAGACATATATTGATGAAACCTGGATTCATTCTCATTATTCTCACGGTCTCGAAATGTTGGCAAAATAGTAACGATTCAAGCGTCAGAACAAATCACAGTTCCGGTCAGCGGTGGATTGTGGTACACGGAGGTAATGAGAATGGTTTCATACAAGGAGCCAAGCTCCTATATAAGTGTAAATCGAAAACCGGAGATTACCATGACGAAATGGACGCGTCCAATTTCACCAAATGGATCAACGAACGATTGATCCCAAATCTTCCTCCCAGTGGAATAGTTGTTATGGACAACGCGTCATACTATAGCAAGCAGATAAATAGAGCGCCAAATTTCAGTGCACGCAAAGATGTAATGCAAACATGGCTGAAAGATCATAACATTGAATTTGATGAGAAAATGACAAAAAGGGAACTATATGTCTTGATTAGCAGAAATAAGCCAGAAAAGGTGTATTTCATCGATGAAATATTTCGAGCTCATGGACATAAAGTATTGCGTCTGCCATCCTATCACTGCGATCTCAATCCAATTGAGTATATTTGGAATTTGATGAAGCAAAGGGTGGCAGACAAAAATATAGATCAAGCAGAGAAAGACATTGAGATATTAAAGAAGGAAGCCATACAAAGTATAACCGCTGACGATTGGAAAAAGGAATGCAATCACGCTGATCGATTAAGAGAAAAATTTTGGAACAATGATTGTATGAACATCAAGAACGAGAACTAATTATTTCACTAGGAGGAGAAGACAGTGACAGCGAAAGTAACTGCATTTTGAGTGATACTGAGGACGATGATGACGGCGCGGAAATGTCCGGTGTTGAGCCTTTTTGAGATTAGTTTAATGTAAGTTATAATAAAAAAATAATTAATAGTGGGTTCTTTTGTAATTGCGTTTAGTGCGTTTCCTTCTACTGCCTGTGTGTAAAAAGTACTAAAATTTTGAGATGGATGCGTAATTTTATTTTTATTTAGAGTTTTATTTTTCTGGAATGTAGGTAGGTAAAACTCAAGTTTTTAAAATAAAAGTAGGCATAATTAAAAATTTATTTATAATTATTACTGTAGTTTAACATTAATCTCAAAATGTTTCCCGTACTTTTTTTAAACCTACACCTTGAATTTGTTTGCTGACCCTACAGTTTCTATGACGTCATTTGGTCAGGTGCACAGATATTTCCGACGGGTTATACATAGCTTAACCTACATGGTGACATATGAATAGGATGACGTTTACAACTCGTAACTATTTTGTCAGTATATTTTAAATGTTTCTACTCCATTACGTTATTCTGCACCATCTGCCTCTTCATTATACAACAACTTTCCTCTATCCTAAGGTTCTCTGGAAGAGATTGTTTTTAGCGATAAGTTCACCTGTTGTACTTTGTAATTGTCAACATTTCCAATAAAATACAATATAAAAATTAAGACAGAATAGTAGGGTATCAAAAACAGTAAACGACTAGGTACTATTCTATCTTAATTTTTATATTGTATTTTTTTGGAAATGTTGACAATTACAAAGTACAAGGCAAGATAGGGTATTAAAAACAGTAAACGACTATCTTGTCTGTAAATCTGCTTACTAACTTTTAGGGGTCATCCATAAATTACGTCACACGTTACCCCTAACGTGTGACGTAATTTATGGATGGGGTCAACAAAGTGTGACATCGTGTGACGTGGAAAAGGCCCCTCTGGTGTGATTTCACATATTTTGCAATTTTAAATTTAGAAATTATTAAATTAATAGAACCTTATAATAATATTGACAGAGTTGGTAATATTTTAAAGTTTTTCGTTAGAGTTGAAGTTTAGTTTTAATACTTTAGATTTATACATGTGACGTCACGAAGCTTATGACTCCACACAAATGTGATTACCTGTGACAAGGACTCGAAAAGGATTTCAAAAATCATGAAATTCGTGTGACGTAATTTATGGATGGCCCCTTAGTATAAAAAGTATATGATTAAATTTTTAGTACGATTCAAAACTTAATATTTCATTTATTGCATTAAACACAATTTAAATTATTTCTTACATGAAATAATATACCTGTAATTTCATATCGTTTCTCTAATGGCGCAACAAGCCGCGCAACTTGCATAGATGTGAATGAGGTGTTCGGGTGTTTCCGGATTAGGCGATGGCAAATCTTTTCGTAATGTATCTGTAACTGATAGAAATTGTTAACATTTCAATCAATTCCTTCAGGAGCATATCGTCCAACCAGTTCATTGAATTGTCAACGAACACACCCAAAAATTCTAAATTCCCCTATAAAGTTAATTTTCTATGATTGCACAAATAGATAAATCTACATACACAATTTATTAAAATTGTATCCTATTGTATTGTATAATTGCCTAGTATATACCTTAATATTAGTTTTCGATCGGTTCTTGAACTACCGACATAAAATATTAGAGAGCCGTTCTTTTGGCTGTTATCCGTTATATTCATTGATTTCAATCTTCAATTAAAAAAGGTACTTCTGCATTTATATAAGTTGGGTATTTTAGGTATTAACATTACCTATATTATAGTAGAGTACTTTATTTAAATTAACTAAAAGTTCTAGGTAAGTGTTCAAATGGCACAGATTTCCCAAAAACAATCAAGTGGGTAGGTAGTTAAACATATCATATCAGATTCAAAATCCATTTTATTCTATCGTTAAAATTAAAAGTAAATATTATTATATTTAATACTTGATACAAGAGTTTAAATATTTCATTGTACGCCACATTTAAAATATCTAGGTACATTTAAACATTTACATTTAGCAGAAAATGCATTACTATAATAGTATAAATATAAATTTACTCAAACCTAAATCATCTACTCTAAAAATTCATATTACAGGCTTAGAATTTTTTTATAGATTCTCATATAGGTAATGATGATTTGTAGAATAAAAAAAAACTGTATATTCCAATTAAAATACATGAACTTGAACATGTATGAAAACATTAAATATTGCATTTGGTTATCTTTATAAAATTATGAAATTAATATGACTACATGCATGTATAATTATTTCCTAATCGTCAACTTGTAAAATTAAATACTTAACAATATTTTATAAGTAACATTCGGGTTGACTTTGGCTAAGTATTAATAGCAATTCAAGCAGTCAGTAATATGTCCCAGTTTATCTCATTGTTGTACACTTCTTGCTCCAGCCACAGTTCATAATTATCTTTGAATTCTTCTTCCAGCTCAATATTATTTTCAAGTACACTGTTTATGTCAGTTTCAAGGGGAGTTAGGTCTATTTCTTGTTCACCTCCTGTGGCATATCTTCTGTGGTTAAAGCGGTCAACACTGACTCTTAATGCACACTCTTCATCTTGGAAATCCCATGGTCGAGCATCTACATCATTACCAAATGCCCAATCATCATTTAATCTGTGACGAACTTTAGAATATATTGCACTTATGGTCTTCATATTTGTCTTTCGCCACTGGCGACCCATATATTTAGTTTGCATTTTCAATAGTTTTAATACATAGAATTGCATTAATGCATGTCTAACTTTCAGTGTACGCTTTAGTATAGGTGCACTTTTAAATACCACAAGCATCATAATCCTTGCATTTTTCCACTTTGTTAATTTATTTAAAATTCTCAATAAATTAATACATGAGAAAACGTTTCTCCACGAGTATGGAACTGTTGAGTCTCCAATGTCCAGACATTCCTTTGTTAATTCAGGTTGCTCTCCAATAACACAAGCAGGGAAGTCAAATATAGGTATTGTGTTCTTAGCTCCAACATATGACAAAATATTTTGGTTGAAAAATTTCAGAACAAGAGGCATGCAGTTAGCGTAGACCAGGTGTTGTGACATAAATTCAAACTGATAGATGTGATTCAATTTGAAGTGTTTTAGGAGTAAAAGTAATATGGCAGTGACTGCTTTAACAATTATTTCCTTGTGTCTGTTTACATCAATACCAAGTTTTAATGACTGTAGTACTGTCATTGGCATTTCTTCAGGTAATAAGTCAGCCATAATGTTAATAGAATATGTTTTAGCAGTAGAGGTAGGTGCAGCTGCTAACAATATTTTCAACAAAGCAATCATGTACTGTGGTAGATTAGGAAGCATAGCCCTGTATAAAATCTCCACCTCAGTTTCCTCTACTTCTTTTTCACCTTTAGTAAGAGGACTTCTAGCTATTTCAATTTCTCTCTCTATCTGAAGTTCAGAGAGACTGGTGTACATGTGTTTCTTTAATATCTCAATACCTTCATGTATTGGCTGTGGCAGTCCGGCTATTGTCTGTCTGTCCCCTGGAAGGGAGTATCCAACAAATTTAATCCTAACATTATCTAAGAACATGTCAATATCTTTCTGACGTACTTTGGACTGCCATGGCAAACTTCTTGGTAGCGGTGGAGGTGGAGGAGGACTATCAAACTGTTTAAAGTACATATAGTATGGACAATTTTGATTATTTGAATTTTGTGCATTATCACTGGGTATAGACTGGAACTCCATAGTATAATCTTCAGAACCATTACCAGTTTCTTCTTTATCAACAAAATACTGTTCATCAGATTCATCCAAGGAGGTTTGCTTCATGAAAGTTTGTCTACGAAGTGCTCTTTCTCTGATCTTTCTTTGATTAGGATTTGGGTTTTCGAGCATATCTCCAGCACTGGGAGGTGGAGAACTAGCACGCATTCCCTTTATGATTTCAATAGTATCTTCAGTTAATGGTGTCAAACCATATTTTTCTCTGAGGTTTGCTTTCCTCTCTTTTAACTCCTTTGAACCGCCTAAATAAACTAATAATATTTTCCATAAAAGCAGCAACACTTTTTTCATTGGAAAATGAGGAGTGGTTCCAGCACAAAGATGTGTAACCATGCTTAGTAATTTCACAGGTAATAACTCCTCACCAAAAGGAGTTCCAAGTTCCTCTTTAAAATTCTTCACCAAATGACTGTACTCTGATTCAGGATTATCTTTTTCGGTTCTCATGTGTTCTGTTATTAGATATAAAACTGATAAAATCACTCTTAAGTTTATTGAGTCTGCCAAAGATTCTGCTAGTTTTCTTGAGGCTATAGCAGAACTGCTTCTAACAATTTCGAGATTCAGTAATTCAACAAAAGCGGAAAAGACCCCCATATCATAGAGTATCATGATATTGACCCGAGCCCAGTGAGCTTGCTCAGCGTCAGACTGCATCTCTGCCCAGCATCCCTGTGCTAAGTACAGTATACAGCGAGTGGCACGCATACGTATATCGCTGACGGCGAGGTCCAAATGCTCTAGTAACTTCATCACGACCGTACGGTGCTGCTTACCCGTCAACCTCTGCCAACTGGGTGGGTAATTGAATTCCTCCATAATATCTTCAAAGGCTTTAACATTAAGCTGGAATTCGGAATGTTCAGTGTAGCTATACAATTCAGCAATTTCATTTGCTTGTACATCGCAATCATCATAAATGAAATCCAATTCGGGGCTCTCTATGTCGTTAACACAATCTCCTTCTTCTAGAGCTCGTCGGACGTCAGGCATTTTTGTGCCTGCGGCGTGGCAGTTTCCGTTAGATCCCATGATTATATATTCGTGCACTTTACGAGAATAAGGATTCAGTAACTTCCGAGGCATAAAGTGGACTTATTAAGTATTTTGTTTTTCTCATTTCTCAAAAATAAAGTATTCAGTTATTACAATAGAAATGGTAGATTGGTAGAAATTTGCTGTGTTGCCATTAATTTAATACAAGAAACATTACTTATATTTTCAATTCATATATTTTAGTAATATTCTATTGTCTGTGATATAATTTAAAAAATATATTTTAGTAGATATAATGTTTTAAACAAGATTTTTTTGTTACTTGTACTACTTTAAAGTTGTTTTATAAAATTATTTCATAAATGTTACATTCTAAATTTATATTTGTTAGTTACTCTTCAGGTGAAAAGATGGCGCGATCTGTTATCAATATCATCTTTCGCTGTCGAATTAGAATTAAAAATATAAAACGAAGAGCAAGCGATAAATGTGAAAATTAATTAAAGTAAGTAATTTAAGAATGTTTTGATGTCTTTTGCCTTGAATTTATTAGAAATATAATAGAAATTGTTATTGAAATGAAATAAGTAATTAATCTAATTAATTAAATATGGCCCAGGAAAGACGTATTTATAAAAACTGAAATCATTCGGTTTTTATGTCTAAACTTACAATTGATTTATGAAATCGATTTGTGATGAATTTTATGTAGTATTTTATTGGATGAAGAATGCAGATTGAACTTTTGTAAGCATAATCAAGCACAGAGCAAAGAAAAAAACGTTTCCATTTTCTTGTCATACAATAGATGGCGCTACATGTATAGCGAAATTAAAAATATTTTTCTCGTCCACAATATTCACTTTTATTTCATGAATATGAAACAAAATACAATTTATTAAATTTTTTATCAAAATATTGTAATGAAATTTTGTTGCCAGGTTTAACATTCATTAATTTCACGCCACCGCCGTTCAACAAGCAAGTTCCTTTTGGATTTGTACAGAGGCGGAATCTTATTTGTAAACTTGATTTGAAATTCATTTATTCAGTTTAGAATTCAAATGAATTACTCAAAAAAAATGCGGAATCGGTAAATAAGTGAAAATGTTAATGAATCAACGAAATCCAAAATATATCCTGTTTTTTTTGTATGAGCGTCTCTTGGACCTTTGGACACTCGATCTGATATAATATTAAGACTCTCGCATATTATGACTGTTACGCGCTACTTTCCTTGCTAAATTCGTGATTCGTTCAATCAATGTTCAAGCATCTTGGCGTTCACATGAACATGACGCGAATTTTCACCGGCTAACGGTTTAAACTTTCTCGTCCGGTCATTTTGTTCGAACGAAATCAAAATTAAAAGAAACAATAGGTATAATCTAAAAGTAAGTATTGGTAAATTTGAAACCAGTTTCAAGCCATATATAAATACAGTTCAATATAGTATATATTGTATGCAGTTTGTCACTTTAAAGTAAAGAGCGGCATTACATAGGAAACATGTCGATTTTTGTCGTATTAAAATACAACATGAAATAACTGTTCTAGGTAACTGAACTACTTGATCATGCACGACACGATTGTGGACGCTCATTCTGTGGATCACGCGAGAGGGTCAGACTTTTTTATACTAAGGTCGAGTTCCAAAATATTGACAATTTAAATCATGCTGTGTCTCTTTTTGTGTTATGAAGATTGACAAGGATCCACCATAATTACATTACAATCATCCCACAACCGCTGGCGCAGTCGACTCGCCAAGTTAACCCTCTCTGACCCACACCATCTCACACTTTGTCCACATTTCCACAATGTATGTACGGGTTTCGGTAGTGAGTGAGATATGCCAAAGCCCATTCCTAACTCATCCTATCTCTCCCCAATTTCCCAACCCTTTCTCTAAATATTTGTCGTCATTATTCTTGACTCATGTTGGCATGTATCGCGAATGCTCATGGACGATCCACTTATCACCAGGTGCACTGTTTGCACGTCTGCAGCCTTGTTAAAAAATAAAAGGTTATCAAAGAGCGATATACGCACGTTTTAAACTCGACTCAAATTGAATCTATTTTAACTGTTGACAAATGAGGTTTCGTTTTCTGTACCTACTTGCATTATGATTTTACTTAATACTTAAATGGTAGGTATATTATGCAATACTGATTGGAATGATGATGTTTTGTTTAAAGGTATTATTTAAACAGATTTCAAGTAATATTCTATCACAAGCTCAAAACCAGTCATTATTTATTAATTCGGTTTAGTTCGTATTGACCTGAGCTAGATGGTTCGTATAGCATAATTTTAGACTTTTCTATATAAGGCCGTCTCAATAAAAGATCCTGTATACTCATAATATGCTATGTGTCTTAAGACGTTCATCAATTTAATTTTGTCGGTACTCTTCAATCTGTTTACCCATCGAAATAAAGAAGGTTTTTAATGGTGTTCGGGCAGTATGT
This sequence comes from Sesia apiformis, assembly GCA_914767545.1. Taxonomy (NCBI): domain Eukaryota; kingdom Metazoa; phylum Arthropoda; class Insecta; order Lepidoptera; family Sesiidae; genus Sesia; species Sesia apiformis. Next base: position 11,950,768 of record OU611953.1, read on the forward strand.
TTTGTTCTCACGTCAAACGTCGCGCGGATGACATCCGAACATTTGTAATACAACAATGGATCCTTTTACCGCCCTCAAGTGAGGCACTTAAGAACCGCGGGGGGTGAGATGGAGCTGCTAACAGGGCGGGCTACCCTATCAAAAATTATAATTTTCCTTAGCAGTTATATTTGAAAATAAATTCGTGTATAAATGACGAATATTGGGAGAAGCTGGATATTGACGACAATATCCATTCATATAGAATTAGACTATATAAAATCTCAAAAAAGATTGTGAATAGAGACTACTGTATGCCTAATGGCAGGAGGGATGGGTTTGGGGAAACTATCATTCACTATCGGAAGACTTTGGCCCTAAATTCTTGTGGCCCTAGTGGCCTTTCAAGAGTCACCGGACTTGTTTATTTAGGGCGAGCGCAGAAGGCGCTCAGCCAGCAACAAAATGTGTGTTGCAACGAGCCTAAGGGCTCCCCCGCCGGTAAACCAGCGGAAGGAACGGACCTCGGCTTAGGGCGTTGCATTGGGGGGATACCGCGGGATCGCGAGTCGGTGTAAGATATTCTCTAATGATGAGAATGAGACTTTCGGGCATCTCCAGTTGATACAGTTTATAGATTAAACCGTTGTGCCACACCTTATCAAAGGCCTTCGCTACGTCGAAGAAGACTGGGTGGAAGAAGCTAGGGTTCTGAAAGGTTTCTTTTGATTGAGACCTGAACGTATGTGCTCCGTTATTCGGTGCACTTGTTGGACAGCAGAATGGTTGGCTCTAAAGCCGAACTGCTCGTTGATGAGGAGCCCTCTGAGTTGGTATGACTCAGCAGGCGAGAAAGGAGAAGTTTTTCATAGATTTTAGCCATTGTATTCAATAGACTAATGTGTCTATAACTGGAGAGATCCGAGCGGTGTTTGCCCGGTTTGGGGATGCCTATGACGACGGCTTTTTTCCAGGCGGCTGGAAAGAGATGATATTTCATGGCGGCATTGTAGATGGCCACGAGAAAAGCGATCAATTGAATCGGGAGGCTTTTGAACACCTTGTTGGGTATTCCGTCGATTCTAGGAGATATCTTAATTTTAAGATTTTGGATTTCTCCTGGATTTCTGATACCGTAATCGGTAGAAGGGAGTCTGAGTTGGGGATGGAGGCTCGACGACTCACCTCTCCGTCAACCAAGTCGACGTGGGACTCGTCAACTGGCTGGCGGCTAGGACAGCATTGGACCTCTAGGCTATCAGCCAGGCATTCGGCCTTCTCGGCATCGTCAAACGCTTATTCTCGTCACAAGGGAAGGAGTTGTAAGCACGGGTGACTACGTTGTTGGCTCTTATCAGCTCTCTTATGTCCTCAGGCAGCTCCCATCGGCGATCGTTTGCCGCTGGGACCCGCCTGAAGGAACTTTGAATTAAATCCTTAAGGTGGCTACCGAGTCCAGAGACCGCCGTATTTATGTCATCCGCACTAGTCAGGTCGTTGAGGATCGCACAGAGTCAAGGTGGGGAGAGAGTGGACAGAGTCAAGCCTTCAGGGCTTCTTTGAGCTTGTTCCAGTCAACAATAGTCTTGTCTTGGGGAGGTGAATCGGTCTGCCGTCCTAGTTTCAAGACTACGGGATGATGGTCGGAGTCTAACTGGGATAGGATTTCTAGCGAGTTTAGACGTAAAGCTATGTTTTTGAAGAGAGCAATGTCGAGAACGTCGGGTCTGTTGGTAACATTATGAGGGTAATGGGATGACGTCATTGGAGCTATCACGTCAAAGTCAAATAAGTCGATGAATCTGTTCAGGCGTATATTGATATTGGAGGACATGTGACTATTAAAACTTGGGTGTTTGCAATTGAGATCACCTGCCAGGATGACTGAGTTACCTAAGTCGAGGAGTGACTCGAGGTCAGTCCTGAGCAGTTCTCTGTCGGGAGGCAGATAAACAGATGCTAGAGTGACAGGTTGATGACCTGTCACAGTTATACGGCAGACCGAAGCCTCCATGTTAATCAGTAAGTACCTCCTGTAGTAAATTAAGGTGTCGCCTCCCTAGCCAACCTGTCATTACGTACAATGTCGTACTGAACGATTTTGGGATCGCGATGGCTAGGTCTCAAGAAGGTCTCTTGCACTAGCATTATATCTACTTGGTGATTTCTGAGGAAATCGTGGATCTAGGTGCGTTGGAAGCGGATGCCGTCAGCATTGATAAACGCGACGGAGAGGGAGGAGGGCTTTCTTCTTTTGGGTGTGTTATCCATTAGGGTTTCCGTCAGTGGACCCTGAGGGCTTGAGCCACGTTTCTAATTTCCTGGATATTGACAGCTCCAAGGAAATTACTGACTAGGGCCAGATTCTCCGTTAGACCAGGACTAGTCTGGGCTTGGGAGGAGGTGGCCTTAGGGGCTGTGATTTAGGGACGGGCTTGGGGAGTGGCGCAGGGGCGGCTGGAGTGATCCTCCAAGCTTGCTACGCAGATTTGGGGAGCAAAGGGAAGTGATCGTTGATGTGGGCACGACGGCCGGGTTGGGTTGCGCAGAAGGCGCGGGTATGGGTGCCTTCATTTGCACCGACATGAGGAGGGCCAGGGGCGCCTGCGTAGGAGAGCGCTTGGCGGAATACAGGAGCCTGACAGGGGCCTTCTGGGAATTCTGTGCGGCGCTTTGGGACATCCGCGATAGCTTGCAGGATGTGCAAGTTGGCCGCAAAGAACGCAACCAGGCGGGTCCTCAGCACCCTTAGGACGGGGGCATTCGCTAGTGCCGTGGTCGCCCAGGCACTTTACGCATCGGGGTTTCGCGTAACAATTACGCGTAGCGTGGCCATAGTATTGGCATGGCATTGCCCTATAGATCCACGCTTGTGGGGAGTCTCGAAAGAGAGATCGGAGAGCCCGCAGATAAATCGGGCGTCAAAGATTTTCTTACCCTCGGGGGTGAGGGAAAGGACAACGAGGATTAGGTTAAAAGGTGTCCTGTCACGCCTTTTGTAAAGTCGGTACACTTCAAGCACCGGGAGGTTCTGAGATTTGAGATCCTCGAGGATCTCATCCTCTCCCAACTGGAGAGGGAGGCCACGGACCACGACGCAGAGGCGTTTCTCCTCCTCCGTGGTGTAAGTATGGAAGCAGATTTTCTCCTTCCGAAGGAACGAGGTAAGGGACCTGTAGTCCTTGGATGAGGGGACCTTGACCTTAATGGCCACCCCGGTGATTGAAGCTCTTGTGAAGGAGATTTTATAGGTCTCCATGGCGGCGCGGACGTGTCCCCAACGGGCTTTGTCTTGTATGAAGACAGGAGGAGGAGGTTTTTCCTTGCGGGGAGCCGCAGGAGATGGGGCGCTCTGGCGAGTTTGGGAGGCCGCGCCAGGCTGGGCTAAAAGTCCGGCTTGGCGGACTTTGATGGGGCAGAGGGGGAAGAGGAGGAGTTTTTACACATCCTCTTTCTTTTGGATCCGACGACGGTGAAGCCATCGTCGGAAGTTTCCGCCTCAGATGCGGAGTCGGAGTCTGAGGAGGGCTGGACTATGTCCATTCCCTCCTAGGAGACGCGGTCGGGAGACGCGGGGCTCTTGGGGTGAGCCACGGGTTTTGGGGGGGCTGCGGGGACTAATCTTTGGTAAAGAGATTTGAAGACTTCGGGGTGGAAAGCCTTGAGCAGCGACACTAGGTCGTCGCTGCTAACAGCCATAGTTGGCTGGGGTGGGGAAAAAGGGGAGAGATAACACACACAAAACGCAAAAGTGTAGAATATGTAAACCCTTCCTGCCAGAAGTGGGAGGGAGAGTGTACTTGATGTTCCCTGACTATCCAAGTCTGGCACTCTTGCACTTCACTGAGTCACTTTATCACTGCACTAACACTGAGGGAAGGAGATTCCACGTGCGCAAGAGGGCGCACGTGAAATGAAGGAAGAATGAATTACCACGCACAAGGGTGTGCGCGGTAAGAAAAGGAAAATATCACGTGCGCGGGAGCGCACGTGACAAGGAAAATTACCACGCGTACGGGGATGTACGCGCAGTAGACTGTGGCGAGAGGCCGGGAGAGGGGCGCATGTGAAATTAAAAAAAATATATATACATGTCAATTACTCAGAGTTATGAAAGGAATCCATGGATTCAGGTTTCGGGAATTGACTGGTTACATCCTTTATTGTATCGTATACGAGTACATAATTCCAGTAGGTCATTCAGTGTTTAACAGTTATACGTGCATTACGATATAATCTCAATGTATGCTGTCGAAGAATTTTCCGCTTTGTAACTCGAGTAATCTTTGTTCAGCTCACTCACTGTTACCACACTCATTTCTCATCTCTGAACCCAGTGACACGTTTAACATGTTTGTTAAGATTTTATACATGTTTTTATATATTTTTAGTAAAGGTTTATCTTCCAAAATTTTGAATAGCGAATTAAATGTTAACGATATCCTTCGTACCGATTTAATGCCGACATCTTTTATAATAAGTGATGATGATGACCGGTTATATTCAAATGAAAGTGTTAGCAAAAATGTGGCGACAACGACTAATGGATCTATAGATACTGCGCTCTCCACGCTTTCCTTTCACAGGTAAACATTTTTACTCAGGAACAATATGATATTATGTGCGGAAAGGGATCTTATTGTCGGTTTTAGTTTCACCGATATTGAAATTTCAGTGAAATATTAGAAAAAATCTATTTTTTATTTGCTTTATTTTAAAAATCAGATGTTCTGCGATGTATGTGGAATTATTGAATATTATTGGAATTATTATTGAAGACTATTATTGATTAACACTTGTTGTTGGAGTGTGTCCTAAAGCAACGGGAACGGGTGGCGTTAGCTACGAGTAGCTCGCGTGGGCTCTCAATCTGAACAAGATTAATCTCTGTATGTTCTATAAGATCCTAGCAGAACCTAATTCATGAGCAGCGTATAGTTTGTAAAGATTCGTGAGTCCTCACTAGGGCTATATATATATATGTATCTATACCTATGTATCTATACCTATAGGCAATAATATGTATCTATACCTATATGTATTATTGTTGTAGAATGTAAGTTTAGGGTGTGATGGAACTGACATGTGCCAAGGCATAAACGTTCCTTAAAAGTAGAATTGTCATATTATTGAGCATATTTCTATTCAGCATTGAGCATACAGAATCTTGAAACGACAAAAATCTTAGTCTTAGTATCTTATAGTAACTCTTAACCAAACTCAATAAGTTTTTTTATAGAAAAAAAGGCGGCAGACAATGGTGGGAAATGCAGTACATTTCAAGGTAGTCTTCTGTGAGAGAGGGGTAACGTGGCCAGTCGAGTGCGCCCAGCGGCTGTTGCTAAATATGACATTGAATAACCAGTTCATATAATAATATTTATCCAGTATCGGAGGGATACTGGATAAAGTGTTTTTAAAGTGTTTTTGCTAAACTTTCAGATCTTTCATACGTAGGTACTTACCTACCTAGGTACATTTTTTAAGTCTTTAGAAATGTCTGTCAGTTTGCGTAACTATATAGATATCACTTTTAATAGATATATAAATAATAAAACAATTGAAATTTCTGTTTAACAAACTTATAAAATATTTTCTAGAAAAATGATGAACGAATACTACTGCCGCAATTTCCTTGCTGAGCAGATACTTGTAGAAATGGGCAAAACAACACTACAGAATCGTCTTGGGAAACCTTTTGGCGTGGATAACAAGGGCAACGGTTTACTAAGACGGCAATCTCAAAACATCCGCACCAACTTGATTTACGACGTGGGCTCGACAAATTATAAAGATTGGCTTGACAAGTGAGTTTTTGTACCGTCATACCTATTATATATATTTCGTCATACATATTTCGATTTTGTGTCGTAAAGAGACCGAAAAGCAAGACATCAAATACTTAAATAAATGGTTGTTTACTTAATTAATTATGTAGTTAATAAGCGACTGTAATATTACCATATCATGCAATACCATACCATACAGGCACCGTCTTCTGCTCAGCCTTCTGCTCATTTAATTCAACCAATATCGACGACTTTCTTCAAGTCGCCAGACATGGCCTCTAACGGTAAGCCTAACCTACAAGTTCAATGTCACTTAGCGAGCGATGGTAAGGGCTACCCTCGGAATATTTTTGATGGTGGGCTCGTAACAAAGAAACTCCACGAAGAACTAAAGTTGTAATATTGGGATAAAATATTAATAGCAAACCATACATAGTTTATGTTAAACCAAAATACTTTTTCCTTAGGATTGCGACTATGGACGACGTTCACCGACACTATAAAGCAGTCATAAACCCCAATTTGATCGCTAACTCCTCACTCCCAGCGACAACTCTCCCTTCTCAGATAGATAAGAGAGACGGATACGAGGTGTATGAGGCGGGAGAAGTGACAGGTTACGCTGAACAAGAGAGTGACCTTTCGAAATACGGTAAGCTAATATAGTTATTTATCTATTTAAACGGGTCTTACCGCCAATGATGCACCAACCATGGTCACGAGCTGATTGAAGAGGCGGGGTAGTCCACATCGAGAATTGCGAGCAGTTTCATCAACTACCTGCATTTGATCTTCATAACCCGGAAGTTGCGGCATACAACACTCGCAATATCAGAAGTAGCGTCAGACAAAAAATCGCGAGGTTTAGTTTTATTAAATTTATTTATCACTGGATTCCATGTTGAGGACAATTTCTCTCCATCTTCTAGAATGGCATGTTTTTTGGAACGAGGTTTCTTTACGCAGCTTGCGGTAGGTGTGATTCGAGAGAAAATGTAACGTCACGTAAGATTTTTACTCCCTCCATACGCCTTTCTCTTTCTCTCTTCGTGTGTGCGTGCGAGTATCGAGAGCGAGACTCAAGCAGAATAACAGACGTGCAGACTAGTGCGTGGCCGGTTGTATAACCTAAATTTTTAATTTTTGATTTGTTTCCTTATTTTAAATTATTTGAATTGAAAATATGATACAAATTAAAAAAAATATATATTACATGAACTATTCAGATTTTATTTCGAATTACATTCGGAGTTTAAAAAAAAAATGCGTGAGAATCTTCGTTCCTGGGGTCCCCTGACCGCACTCGTTTTTTTTTTTATTTCAATTGCTTCACGCATAATCCTGGAGAAATTAGTGGCGATCAGTGGAGAGGATTTTTGTGCTATAGACTACTATCCAGTGAATGATCCCGGCGTTGAGTACCGTGTATGGCTATCCCAATATTATGGCTATCCCACCATAAATATCCCATAATATTGGGATATTTTTGCACAATAACGGATTTGCTTGTAAATTGTTCTTCGGGCAAAGATACCCTTGGATGCAAAGTTGGCGTATTTCACGTTACATGATCCGCTATCGCCTATGTATTCCTCTGGTGATTCTTCACAGCTGCGATATGTTCTTTCAATAATAAATAAGGTAAACATTCGCGTTAAGCCCCGTTTAAATAGATAAATATGAGTGAAAAATGCGAAAATATCAAAAGATATATTATAATTGTTTCGAGATCCAGTCATTGTAATCAAATTATAGCTGTTTCATTAAATGCTTAGTGAAGTCAGTGAAGCTCGATTATTGATCGTAATGATACGAAATCTAGAGATAACTTTGCTCTCATTACAAAGGTCATATTGCATTGCATTTGATAAATGACTATTGTAAAAAGCATGTATGATTTAATAATGCCTGTATGATTAATAATAATTAATTAGGCAGTTGTATGATTTAATAATACTTAGCTGTATATCTGTCTCCATTGTTAATTACCTACTAAATTGGTAAAGGTCAACCGATATTGATGAAACGTACCTAGAATTTTGGCCGGATTTTAAAATTTAGAATTTTACGCGTCGCTTCTTATATTCACTTTCATATTCTTTCTATAATCACCTCTTTTTATATTCACAAATTGTCAGTCATAGTTCCCATACAGACAAGAGTCCACAAGTCCCAAAAAATATTTCTTGTCTACTTCAGAGTTAATCTAAGAGTACGGTACTTTGGATATCAACGAAAATAGAAACAATTACAAATTTCCTGAATTTCGGGCGTTGATTGATTTTATTGATATTGATTGATCGGACGTTGTTTTGACGTTAATATCGAGAACATATGGTTCATCGATCTGAGAACGTTTTAATTTATGGTAAAACTAGCTTTTGCCAGCAGCTCCGCCAGCATTGATAGTTTTTCGGGATACAAAGAACATTCTCTGGATTTCAGGCTACTTCTCTACTAAATTTCAGTAAATAGGTTCAGTGGTTTAGTCATGAAGACGCGACGTAACAAACAAAGAAACGGACAAACACACTGGATTTATAAATTTGCTGTGGGTAATGACAGCACTGGCCAACCGAGCGTTCGCACTATTGCAATCTTTTTTGTATTCGTTAATGAGTTATTTCAGCGTTTTAAGGTTCATAATCCTCGCTCTTAGCTGAATGAACAGGTTTGTTCGACAGCGTTATTATTTGCAGTTGGCGCTACCTAACAGCTTATTGAATAAATTGATAATGAGCTACGAACAAGTTTGTATGTGTGTGAACGCTCGATTGGCCGGTGCTTTGGCTGAAAATTCGGAGCGGGCGTGCACCGGGGCGTCGCGTCGTTTTGAGCGTACACGCTGCCCCACTTAACATACAGACTAGTCTTGAGGTGTCTTCGTAACAGCGTTTACAGCGTGCAGTTAAGCGTCCCGTCCAGTCTTAGAGGGAGCGTTGTAGTTAGCGTGCACGCTGGTTCGCTTAACATTTTGAAATGCGTGAAGGCGTATTTGATAGAGCTTTTGTGCGCGTCCGTGTTTTTGTTTCGACGAGCATATACAAGTGTTGCTTTGTTCAGTGTGACACGATTTTTCAGTGAAAGAGTTTTTGTGTGGTTATAAATAAATTATGGAATGGGAAGATATTTACATATATATTAGCGATGACGCTTGTCCTTAAGTGGCTGTTTCTGATTGGCCAATACACTAAACGGCGCGCTCCAGCCAAAACTAGTTGCGTGCACGCTGGACTCAACAATGCAATACAACTCTTGAACGACCCGCTCGCTGCACGCTCCACTGTTTCGAATTTGCGGACTAAGACGATTTTTTTAAAAGCATGTCCGTAATTACCGCTAGTCCCAATTATTCCGGTTGACCATGTATAGACCCTATAATTTCCAGCTGGCGGCTACGAGTTCTCTATGCCTCCTCCCCCACCGCCGCTCTACCACTTTCCCTCGCAGGAGCACGAGGAACACCAGGTTCTACAGAAAGATAGCCGCGGACTGGGTCTAGCCGATCTATTTGATATATCGCTCACAGGCATCGCCTTCTTGTCATTTGGCATGTTCGTGTTGCAGGTGCTGTTGTGCCTTACTATGGTGAGTTGTATTACATTTAATAATTAATGATTATAATAGTTGAAGTTGTAATTTTTGATTATTAGTAGCATTCAGTCGTGACGTAATCCTACTGGATTCATGTTATTATTCGTGGTTGTTCATATTGGTTGTACTGCCACAAATGTGGCCAGCCTACTGCCAGTTCAATATACTGACCCTTTGATCTTAATTAGAAACTTGCCAGTTACTGATTCTTTTACGAACTTCTTCGCTTCAGAGTTTATTTATGAAAGGTTTATTTAAAAAGTATAGTATTTTTAGAGCCCCCCTAAACAGTCAATATTATATCGTATAATTTTATGAATTACGTAATATATTTTGATCATTTAGGAAGAATGTTGAAAATTACGCAAAGATTGAACAGAAGTTTGAACTAGATTAATTTCACAATATTATTTATTCATTGAGTTGTGGAGGGCAGATATTTTTTTTTTATGGACGAAGGCGGCAGACGAGCATACAGTCCACCTGATGGTTAGTAGATACTGTCGCCCATAGACATCCGTGATACATGCCAACATTAGTCCAAAATGATAAACGTTAGCACGACCCCGGATGCGCTGCCTACCTTTGGAGATTTAGGAATGGATTTGGAGAAAGGGTTGGGAAAATGGGGAGGGATAGGATGGGAATGGGCTCTGGCACATCTCACTCACTACCGAAACACATACAGGGAAATAAGATAAAGTGGGAAATGCAGTACATTTCAAGGTAGTCTTCTGTGAGAGAGGGGTAACGTGGCCAGTCCAGCGCGCCCAGTAGCTGTTGGATGCAATCCACTCTCCCCCTCAAGATATTGCGTAATATTGAATTGTTATTATTATTCAGAAATATTTTCCGAATGGATATTCCCTCACCTCGTAAAGTCAAATCTTTGAGAAGATTTTCTCGAGTATACGAGTAAGTCGCAATTTTTTACTAATCTTTCGACCAGCGACGCTTTCCTCTTTTACATTTAGTCGCAAGTAGTAACGCAACAGTGACAGCCAATACTTTGTCAGACATGTTGCTCACTCGAAAACATTGACGAATATACCTAGTCTAACCATAAATATTGTAACAAAGAAACATTGATATTTTTATTTCTACATTATCATTTTTGTAGAAGAATTTGTGTTATTTTAGAATTAAACAGGTAAGCATTTTAAACATATAATGTTTATTCGAAAGGTCACCATTTGGTCACCAAAGGTCACCACCACCATACAATCTTTCAAATGTGTTCGATTGAAACACGAATTGAACACGAAATAGTGGCAACTGCCACTATCATGGAATGTTTTAGGGATTCGATATTATCATACCGTTTAGAGCATGCCATACTCTCTAAAACAGACCATAAATCATAAACGAGTGGATTAAGATCGGGTCTAGATGACGGCCAGTCTTCAGCTCTAATGAAGTTGCTGAAAGGATCATTCTTGGTTATGGAACAGGGTGTTGTTAAGAGGCTTTATGACCTTCTCAAGAATCGTATCTTGATACACTTGATCCGACGTTTTAATACCCTTTTCACAAAAATATGGTTCAGTTACTCTGTTTGAAATTGGCGCGAGCGTCTTTGCATACCCGCATACATTGAATATTTTGAAGCAACATTTTTTGTCCCCGCCATATTGAAGGCGGTTTGATATTTTTTGAGTAGTAACACGCGCTCGGCGGCGAGCAGAGTTAAATTGAGATAAATTCACACCGCGGCCTCGGACAGTTGATTTTATTATTCGCGCCTATTGATAGGATTTGCACGCGGATATCCTTGTGCCACGCGCAGGGCCGTCTTAAGTCTATTCTGCGCCGGGGTGCGGGAGTGTATCCTAAGACAGTCAAACATCCTATTGTGTATCCTATGACAGTCAAATATCCTATTGTGTATCCTATGACAGTCAAATATCCTATTGTGTATCCTATGACAGTCAAATATCCTATTGTGTAATTGTTTACTATAGCGTTATATTTTTTCATTACCTTTAAAAGGTGAGCGCTCGGGGTGCACCGCACCCCTTGCACCCCCTGGTAAAGACGGCCCTGGCCACGCGAGTGTCTTGCTTGGAATTGGTTGGATTTGTTGTGATTGTGCTTGTGGTTTGGAAGTGATTCTCGAGGTGATTTGCTGCCGGGTGTGAGTTGCCGAACGATAGCGGCCACCGGCTCACCACGGAACGAGACTTGGATTACTACACAAGTATCTATTGTGAATGTATGTATTTATTCAATCACACTAAAATAGGTCACGTCTAGTAGGGACTAGCGTAGGTACACTTTCCAGATTTGTGCGTGGGCAAAACCACCTGGGGTAAGTGAGACCTTTAAATTGTGTAAATTGTTGATTATTTGCTTACCCACCATTTTGGTGGATATATTGAGTAAGTTTACATTTGGGCCCGAGTGCACATTCCTCGGGCTGCTTTCGCGTAACGCGAGGCAGGTGCGCGCCTAATGTGCGCATCGTAAACATACTCCTTGATTGCTAACACCCCACCAAATCATCACTGAAGCCGGATAATGGCCACGTTGCACTCTATTCTCTAATTAAGTAGCTTCTCTAGTGTTATGAGCATAAACTCTATCATTCTACTTGTTAACATGTTCCTCAATGGTGAACATTTTCTCGTCCGTAAAAATAAGATTTGTCTGTGAGCTCCTTTTGCGTACTGCCGAAGAAGTTATTTTGATTTGACAACCCTAATTTTCTTTAAATTATCAGTTAAGAAATGACCAGTACGTCTTTTGTAAGCAGCAAGTTCTAAATCATCTTAAAATACGTGACTGGTTTCTGAGTGCTCTGATTCATCTCTCTGGATAAAATCTTCTGCTTCCAGACGGGATTTCTTCGGATTCTCTCCTTCACAGCTTTATTCGTCTGTAGAACGAATAGTGCGTGGACGACCAGACCTTTTTCTGTCACAAACAGAGGACGTGTCAATGTACCTAACAATAGCCGGTACATAAACATTCGACTAATACCGAGCGGATGAAGTTTTAAAAATTGCGATTGGCTCCATGCCTACTTTGTGTAATGAAATTACAGCAATACGGTTTTCATTATCACCCCACTTTATTTTAATATTAGCAAAATATTTAATAATGATTGGCGCCGAAATGAGAAAAAGCATTTGGGGTTTGGATTCAAGGCGCGATTCAATATGTTCTATGATATTAATTGTACTGTTTTAATGTAGGTCTAGGGGCTATGCATACACAAGACAATACAATTTAACATACGTTCAACTTTCTTTCAGAACCAACAACAACCAACAGTGATGCAGATGGTTGACAACAGCGGCGATACAGTGAACGTCGAAGAAATATTCAGATTCAAACGCAATTCGGATCAAACTTTTAAGTCTAAACGCAGTTCTGTATCTACTGCGAATATATTGGCACGATATGCGCTTCTGGCTTGGAAGCCTCGATCTACGCCGTGTTTGTACAGAGTCTTGTGTGTCGGAAACAAATATGCTAGAAAACTGCAAGATAGCAGTCGATATTGGCTACCGCTGTGGCAGTAAGTTTCATTTTTTACTTTACTTTAGGTAGTATAAAGACCCAAAGCGCTACACGACAACACTACAATCTACAGTTCAATTTCCCAAAAGGGGCGGTATCGCTTTCCAGAAGGCCGTTGACATGATTCAAGGACGCGATAACACCGTCGGCTGTACAGTTATCACTGCATCTCGCTTAAGTAAAATGAGCTAGGAGGTACTGAACATTCTTTTATGAATAAGAAAAAAGTTGCAGATCTTCTTCAATTAGTGGATATTCTTTTAGGGGTGATTTAAAATTGATAAAAAGTATAAATAAATAAAGTATAAATTGATAAAATAATAAAAATCGAGAAAAAGGTGATGTGCAGTGCAGGCTTTAGCAGTTTCGCCGCCCTGTACAAGATATTCGATTGCGCCCCCCCTTGTATCTGCGCCTATCTTCCGTGTATAGCGCCTCCAATTCAAGGCGCCCGGCCTCCCCGGGCCTCCGACGCCCTGTGCGGCCGCACGGATCGCACACCTCTAAAGCCGGCACTGAGGCGATAGAGATTGAATAATGCTGCCGTCCTTAAGTAAAGTGTAGTAACTACCTTAAGGCGGGATAATAAATGTAAAAAAAATTGTTTGTATCTCAGAAAGTATAGAATACTTAAACGAGGATAAGTTTGAATTGTAGAGTTTATATGCTGTTTACGTATTATGTGTATTTCGATTTCGGTAAAAACACTTTTTACTGCACTTTTAGTTAGTATGATAGAATGATACTTTCTATTTTCCGTTCTTCCGTTTTTGAGAATCCTTATTTATACCTAAATCCCAAAGATAGGCAGCGCAACCATGGATCTGCTAATGTTCGTTTCTGATTGAAGCTGGCAAAATCGTAGATTTTCATTTGCTACAGTAACAGGCTTACTATCATTCTTTATACATGAAATATATTTTTAATTATGTTATTTTAGTGGTGCTGTAGCGTGGAGTCGCGGGCGAACACTAGGCGCCCTCAAAGCGGCCGCACTGGGGCTGGGTGGCGCCAACTGCGATGATCTGTATCCTTCCGCCGATTGCCAGCGCTGAATTGTACCTTTTATAATTATGTAATAACTTACAATACACTTACAACTATATCAAACGAAATAAAATATTGTTTGAATCTATCAGTTTATCATTAACTTGATTTGGTTGTAATATGACTTGATAAATGTGAATGATATAAAAAAAAAGATTCTATATCTACATTTACAAACAGGGACGTAATAAAATCGTTCATTACTATAGATGTGGATGAAACATCATTTTAAAAGCACTGCGGGTGGGCGGCATCGCGTCCGCTGCGTCGCGTCAGTTCTGGGGGTCTACTCCGAAAACACGAAAAACGAAGTTTCGTCCAATATTTCAGTAGATTCCTACCACGAAAATATTCACTACGATATATCGGTCCGAACGAACTTAATTTGACATTTGAAACTACTCCCATCGCACGAGACAACAATCGAAATATAGATTTTGGCAGGAGATACTTGGAGGTCAAACGTCAAATTTGACGATAACAATATCTCACCTTTTAAATAATTGGTATTACACGGTATATAGAGCTACGAACGAAGGAAAGTGAGAGTAGGGTTCGTTGGAACTTCGGTCGGGCCCGAAACATCTGAATCGTAAAATCAGAGTAGACCCCCTGTTTGGTTCGGGGAATCTGAGGCCGGAGGCTGCTGATTACGATTAATACGAACATAACTGTTCGTCTAAAGCAAATCTCGAAGCAATCTGCCTTGAACATATAAATACCAGATTTGTATGTACATTGTTCACTGTCGATTACTAAAGTCTACTAAAGTTTTTTACAAAGTCACCATACAATGAATGCGTTAATTTGATAACGCTACAATTAAAGATGCGTTAATTTGATCTCTTTCGCTGGGTAAGCGTGCATATATGTGTATGGCTCGTCGCTATCGAATGGAAAACAGTCCGTAATACATAATTTGCATACAATTACAAGAACAATTAACCAATAAACGGGCAATCACACAAATATCAAATGTCGACCCATTTCGAGCTCGAACCCGACTCGTTTAGAAAACAAACGTAGTCGATTTCATTGCAACTGTCAAATGACAAACAACACAAGTGCAACTACGCGTTTTAAAAATTTCTTACAGACCGCAAATTTATATTCTATTATAGTAAGTGGACATGTAACTGTATAATAACACATTCCTAGCGAAAGAGAGCAAAGTAACGAAACTTTCATTAATGCAGTCATTTTCTTGTTTGTGAATTATGAATAATAGAAATTTACTTTCAAAAATGTTTATTGCACGTTATATTAGGTTTCTACCTATGAAGATGCTATTTTATATTCTGTACATATGCACGCAATGCTTTAAATTACGTTATATACATTAATCGATTATTCTATTGACCCATACTGAGTATATGCTATTAATGTACTATTATCCTTTTAATGGCAATTTATTAATCTCACTGGAGAACTACTACAAGTTCCCTAGGTGAGAACTTCTAGAAGTACCCTATGTGAGAACTCTACAAGTTCCCTAGGTGAGCACTTCTACAAGTTCCCTAGGTGAGCACTTCTACAAGTTCCCTAGGTGAGCACTTCTACAAGTTCTCTAGGTGAGAACTTCTACAAGTTAAATTCTATAGCAGTTCCCCTTTTCTAACGGTGTTCCCTAGTAGGTTTATTTGTAAGTTAGATTCGTACCAGTTGTTAGATCCGTATGTTACGTTGTGTTACGTTCATAAAAGCGTAAAGTTTTAACCACACATAATTGCGACAGAACACTTACAGGTGGTCGACACCATTACATGTCGATATACATGTCGACAAATGTAAAGATATCCACACAGAAACCAAAAGACCGGAAAACCAATGCATGACTGATTTTGAAAAAGCTATTAAATTAGTTTATCTAAAGTAAAACATACATATTTGAAATTGGAATTCAAGTCAAACAAAAAAATAAATATTAATTCCATATGTATACGGGCACCTTCATAGGGCACCTATAATAATAAATAATTCGTTTATACTAAATTCGTACATACTAAATTATTACATTGTTGGTATTTAATTACATATATGTATTTATGATTATTTACAATTTCATAAATGTTTTAACGTTCTACGTCAAGACTTGTCCGTAATATTATGTATAGAAATAACATAAGAATAATTACATCATTTAATGTATTCAAATATCTGAGCAAACACCAGATATAAGGGGGGGTCCCCTTATATCTGGTGTAATGTGATTTAAAAAAATGATTTTCAAAATTTCACTAAAATCTCAATTTATCTGGTATACTAAAACCGACAATAAACTCCCTTTTCTCAAATAATGTCACAAATAACTACTAAAGATACAACTACAGATATTTCCTACATACAATATATAATTTAATTATTTATACCACATTGCTTTTGGAAGGCTGTTCACTACATACGATACGAGTAAAGTATGAGCACAACAAATAAAATGGAATAAAGCGGTGCGGTGTAGGAATAGTTAAAGAAGAATGCAATTCATCAAGTTGTGGCTATTAATTAGGTACACAGTATTTCAGCGTTTGTACTTATTATTAATTTTGTACTTACATATATATAAGATAGTAAACATATCTGTCATCTTCTTGCTATAAAAACATTTCAAGTTTCATTCAAATCCAAGCAACTTATTCAGTTTTCGAAAACTGGCGGGAACTCGACAAGTGGTCGAGTTATTGTTCAATTAATTTGTTATCTATTACAAAAATTGTGGTTTAATAGCTACAGTTCATTAAACTTCAAAGTGCATAATGCTTGTGATAATCAAATAAAAGCATAAAACTGCGTTTTTTGTGTGCATCCATTCCAAGGAGTCCTACTTTTGTCCTCAGTAAACCTACTATCACTCTTTACTGAGCCGCTCCTGACTGGATAGTGGATACGGCACTTGTTTTTTTGACGTGAATTGTTTTCAATTGTTTTGTTTTTAAATGGTTAATTACGAAGAAAACCTTGACACTGGCATAATGTGCTAATTGCGCTATATATAAGAATAGGTTTGAAATATCACTCTTTTCCAATGCTATAAACGCTTGTGAATATCTCATTTCTACATTATTATATATAAGAAGTCATCTCCACACATCAAGCAAATATAACGTTTGTCACCTCACGGATTTAGAACGCACCCAACGCGAGAAAAGTAGCGAGTTAACAATAATTATTTATTTTTCGCACGGTAATTAAAATGGTTAACACGCTTTAATAGTTGCGAAAATGGCACAAGAAACTTATGAATGGTCCGATGACGAAATGTTTGACTAAAGTTGAAAAATCCTCGTATTATTTATTACTAAACCATACAACGCACTACATAATAGACCATACTTGTATTCGGATCGTTACACAGATGTGCAAAATTTTAAGTAAAGAATAAATATTAAGGAAATGAATTTAGAACTCTCAGTAATCAGTAGGAATGTTAGTAAATTCAATTCGAGTAAACGCGCGTTAGATTTTTCATTATAACACTGGAATTTCCTTTAAAAATATTATTACAATATAATTATTATCTCATTTTTTAACCTTTGGGTTTGGGTGATATCTTTGGGTTCAAGGTGGTGTAGATGGTAAAGTCACTGGTGTAAAAACACAACTAAGCGGTGCATATGCATACGGGTTCAGGAGAGAGTAAGCCGGCGGAGTATGTCCAAAGATTTGTCCCGGGAACAATCCCTGCCGTTGGGCAATCTTCAAACGAGACGTCAACTGTTTCTTCCATTTCGTTCTTCGATTTTGAAACCAAGTCTTTATTTGCACTTCTGTCAGGCCAAGGGCTTTGGATAATTCCATTCGTTTTGAGACGCTGAGATACTTGTCGAGTTTGAATTCGGCTTCAAGACGCTCCAGTTGTTTTGCGCTGTACGCTTGTCGCGGCTTTCGTTCTGGGCCCGCCCGTCGTGGTCTCCTATTGTTTTTATCATCTGTTGAAAAATATTATAAAATTAATATCAAATGGTTTACCTAAAGCACCTATGTAGGTACTCTATCTGCTCATGTAATAAAATCGAAATAAAGCCACGTCTGGAAATTTATAATTCTTTGAAAAAAAAAATCGTTGCAGTGTAAAGCTCAAAACAACAACTTTTGTCTATTTGTCAGAACGTGCATCACACTTGACAAACGCCACCGGACGGATTTTAATGGAACTTAGCATAGACATAATTTACATGCCGGGCTAACATTTCGGCTATTTTTATCCAGATAATTTATAAAGTTCCCGCGGGAATCAATCACAGGCACTACTAACTTTGAATACATTGCCCCCATTAACTCAGTTGTTAGTGCCCGTGTAAAATGTCCAGGGTTCACTTCTCTCATTCGCTTTTCGACACTCATTTGTTTAATTAAAGGCAAATATTTGTTCGGATTTGGGTAGTTTGTGCATGAATAGTTGTGCATTGGGTAGTTTGTGGTCGTCTTTGCATGAATTGTGGTGGTCCACATATCTGACTCACATATGGAATTCTAATGTGGGTCATTGAGTGTTATTTATTACTATTTTTTATTATTATGAGATAAATATAATTCTTGCAAATTACGAACGCATGTCTCTGCCTTGTGTTGCGTGTCCGCATAAAAAGACACTTCGCAATATATCCCTTAAATATATTAACGCGAAAGTTATTTTTTGCATAAGTATCCACAATTTCCACGAGGTTGACGAGGTTGACGTACAAGAATTGCTAAACGTAGTAAGAAGAGTAAAAACCTAATTATACTGAATACCAATCAGTGTTCCGTATAGTTATTTAAAACTAAAAATACCTATTTTATATCCAGACCATATTGGTGAATGAAGCAATAGTTCAATAAATAATTATTTGCTGTCCCTTAATACTACTGAGCCGAAAATTTACTTGAGATAGAAAACAAGTAATACTAAGGTGCTATAAATTTTCCATGAGTCACATTCAAGTCATAATAGAATAAGCTTCTCCTTATTCACATGTTAATGAATACACGTCCTATTTACAAAGTAGCTGCTCTCACTAAAGACCAATACACGGTTAGTTTTTTCTGTGATACTAATCGGAATTATCGCAGGCTCTTGTTAAGTGGCTATAAACACAATCAGGGTGTTTGGACAGCGCCCGCGCAGTGTGACATCTCGTGTGTCAACAGTCAATACCGTGTTATGACCGGTGTGTCCAATGGCCGCGCTAACATTCTGTTTACGTAAGCGTCGTTGTAATTAACAATGTAGTTTGTTATTTTAAATTGTTAACAATTATTTTAATACGTAACCCACTGTCAAGAAACCACTGACATTTAATTTCAACTTTAATGATAGGAGTGATAGGAGACAGGAGGTAGAAGTTGAAACAATGACATTACCAAATGTTGCTCAGTTGCACGTAGCAATATTCCTGACTTCTACATAATTAAAACGCAAACAAACATGCTTGCGTTTTATTCGATTCGTTGATAGCAATAACGTTCCCCAGATAATGAAAAATTTACGCAGAACATACATAACTGTTACCCTGATTATTTGCAGTGTAGGTAAATTACATTTTCTGGGTGATAATCATGTACGTTTTCAGCGCCCTGCCGTTAATTCCATACTCCAAGTAATTTCTAGCCGTACTGGCTTTATGTCTAACTCTTTCACCTCGCAGACAATTAAACTCTGGAATGCGATTCTTCCCGACATTAGAAAAGTTTCAAATAAAAATATTTTCAAAGTGATGCTTCGAGCGCATTACTTGTCATAACTGCAGTGTTAGTGGTTTTGTATTTTTCTTGCTTTAACCGTTGTTTACTATCTATTTACTCTTCACGTGGTATCTTTTATTTTCAACCTTTTACCCTGATCTTTTCTGTTGATTAGCTAACCTATATCTATTATTTGGTATGTATCCATGTATTCATGTATTAAGTTGTAATAACGTACTATTTATAAGTAGCTTTATAGTTATTGCAAGTATATGTGTAAAATATTTACTAAACAGCTCTTAAGTTATATTTTCGTTTTATCCATTTGATCACACCTCCCAACGCGCCTCTCTGTTCTCCACAAAGGTTGGCTGGTAGAGAATACTCCAGGAATTATACTCGCCTTTTGCACGTTATAGTGCAACAAAGTTTTTTAAACAAAATAAAGAAACTGTAATACCTACCTAATTTTAAGTATTTTGTTTGAAAATATGTGGTATATATTTGTAATTAAATTTATTAACAAAGTTTTTGTTTTCTCTTGTTTTAATAATTATTTTAATGAATAAAAAATAACCATCATTGGAAACAACTGATTATTATCTATATCGCTATATCACTTGTTGTGGATGTTATCGCAGTATTTTATTCTTAATTTCTTTATTGAAATTAATGTGACTTTAGCATAAAAAGTAATCTTAGTCCCATGAGACAGACGCTTTCTTTTATCTTTTTTTTATGGTGTATTTGTTTTTTATTTAAAGGTTGGTTTTTGTTCGTTTCATTGACAGTAATCTATTTCTAATTTTGGAATTTATGAAACTGAATTTGATATTTTAACTATAAAAAGTGGTGAATTAAAATCAAATACTTAACTTAAAGAGAACTTATTCAATAGGAACTAAATTTTATTATTTTTTATGGAAAACATAACAAATTATTGATCAATATTACAATAAGTAATTATGAGACAAAACACACATTTGATAATGAAAACATATTAATTTTCTCCTTGACTAATAAAGTTCAATAGTAAACATTTAAAATATACTGCTATATTTTGACTATGACTCCGAAGCTCTAAGCCTGCATAGTGTACTATGGCTCTAATCTTCCACGTGTTCACTAAGGCAGACCAGTGGCCTGCAACGTTTTACGCTGATATCGTATCGGACATTGTACTTAGTCAATATTTTCGAGAAAAAATTAGTTAAGTTACGCAGTTCCCAATCTCTCAACAGAACTGATCACTACAATATTTGTGTTAAGGTGGTGGGTAAACAGGCGAGCATTGTTAGCAATTATCGTGGCGGCAGCTGTTTACCGTCACCTTGGTGCGAAGCCGCGACCACCGTCCGTCGGACAGCGACAATTCGACGAACGCATCCTCGGATTTAACGCACGAACTTCAATGCCGTGTGTTGGCACTAAATATTAGCAATGATCGTCAACATTTTTGACGATTAGCGCAGTTTTGTCGTATAATTGATGACGGAAATGAATATATATATATATATATTTGATTCCAAAAATACGTGACAAGCGTTTAAATCCATTTTTCTTTGCACTAATAAAATTTATGAAAGCATATCATAATTATGCTTTCCATAGTTAATCCATATTTATAATCCATATAATCCATCCATAATAATCCATAGTTTATGAAGGCATATTCATATCCACACCGTCGTGTCGGCCGACTATACAATAATACCCCATCTCTCCCCCGCGGGTGCGGGTGTCGTAAAAGGCGACTAAGGGATAACAAAGCCGCTACCACGAGCCCTGAGGAAGAACACCGCCTATAAAAAAGTGCACTCGCCTACCCGCTCGGCCAGCGTCGCTTTTTATGGCCAAACATCTCTTATGCACAACAGCTCAAACACTATTGAGCTGGTTGCATATTCATATTATAGGAAGTTATCGGCTTCGCTTTTATGTTGTTGTCATCTTCTAGTTCACGTATAAAAAATATTATAGTTGATACAATATATTAAATACTAGCTGTTGTCCGCGACTTCGTCCGCGTGGACTTTAGTTTATAATCACCGTCTTTAAATTGATACAACTTTTTTATTTATGAACTGATTGAAATAAAACAAACACTAAATTTTTATAAACAGACAAACAGACAAAAATTCTAACATACATTGTTTTGGGTTCTATTGCGTTGATAAAGGCCCCCAATAATAGTTTTTCTCATATATCTTCCATGTACAGACAGCGATCAGTTACATTTTTATCATATGTATAGATTTTTGAGTTTGTTTTAAATTATAGCTTTATGCGTTTCAGTCATCGATCAACTAAAATTGATTGTTTTAGGTTTTGGTCTAATATGAAGTATTTTGTTTTCCGTCAAAAATAAATAGTTCTCGGATAGGATTTTTTTTTTGTAACAATATCTGGAAGGGAATATTAAATTCAGAAATGTGACTTGCGGCAGATGTGTTGATCAAAATACCCGTTTTCTTTAAATAAATCTTTGTATGTTTATTTAAAAAAGATATTGGATATTAGGTATTTATTTTTAAAATGTTGTAACATAAATATACAACTTTCATTTGTATTATGTTAACTAAGCTTTACATCAGTATGTTTATAATAATATTAATATTACTAGGGACTTCCAGCTCACTCTCACAGACAGCTGCCGTGAAAATGTACCGTGAATGTGTTTCGGGAGTTTAGTTACGCGGTGTATGTTGACAGATGTCAGAGAAAGTTTAAATTTCAAGAGGACCTCCGCGCGGCCTTTTCCTGGACGTAGCATACTCGTACTAATTTTATTTTTATTTATTTATTTATTCATAGGAAAACTATTGACTAATAAACTATCACTAACAATAATAAGAGGCATAAGTTAAGAAAACATGAGTCATTTACAAGTTTTCACAGATAGATTATACGACAAAAATTAGAAATTCAAACTGTAAAAGGTCAAAGTGAACGAACAAACATACATAAAAAAACAAATAACAACAAACAATCACTTTGAAGAGGATGGTTGACGACCAAGTAAGGATGTAATAAATTTGAGTATAATAAAATAAGACTAAATCAGTGGTTTTTATGAGTTCATCTAGGTACCGAGTTGTGCGCCACATAAAAGAGTTACGCTTATTGTCCTTTTTTACCACCGGAACAAAGAGAGTAGAAGAATTTCTAGACATTCTAGAGACCCTGCATCGTAACACTAGTGTTAAGATGCAGGGTGCAAACATTTATCTTACTTAGGAGCTCTGGATAATCGACATGGTTGTTAAGATTTTTTTTCAAATAGGCCATATCAGCAAAGTCTCTTCTCACCTTCGAAGGTAGTAAATGATGTCTTTCACACAGAGAACCATAATTATTGTGTCAATATCTAGTTCTGAATTAGAAATTAGCGTTGAATATTCTCAATCCCATTTTTATAGAAATAATAATGAGGATTCCAAACTTGCGAACAATATTCCAGGATTCTGCGATTCAAAAGAGTTCACTACCAAATTTCTAAAAAATGAGTTTGTTTTAGTGCGTAATCCCCTCGCATTCTGATAATACATTTTAAGCGCGTCCGTAGATCGAAGAGTTAGCATTATTAGTCACGTCTAGCTGTGGGTATGTATACGCTAAATTGCATGAGAGCATTATAATTTAAAATAAAATAAGACCAATAATAGTGTTACATGAATTGCACGGTAGAACAGACGTCAATACATAATAAGAGTAAATACTTAATATAAAACTATATTACAATAGATTAATTTACAATATTTAATGTGACGCTTCACATTAAATATTGTATACTTCGCTAAGTTCCTATGTTTCGGCTTAAAACGTTAGAATTGAGTGTATAACGTAACAATTGAAAAATGTATATAATGAAGTACCTAATTCGTATTTAAATAAGAAGTAGAATAACGTGTAGAAATAAGAAGCAAGCGTAGGTATTGTTATGATGACTACATTAAAGTTGTAACTTGCTATATTATATTTTATTGGGACGGAGATGGTCGCACGCATTAAAAATAAAAATAGTAATTTAAATAAGAAAAATATAAGTATTTGTAAATTAATAAATTGAATAAGATTACTTACTAGACATGTCATTAGGTGGTAGAAGAAAATAAATTTAAACGAAATATTTAGGTATGGGTAATATTTCCAAAATATAAAGCAAGTGGTGCCAGATACAATCATAGCAAGGCAAAATGGACAAGAAATATAACATTAGAATACAATTGCACGTTAAATACTTACAATGCACCGAATAAGTAATTTCGGACGGTAGCCATGTGTGCTTTTGAGTAGCCATGAATAGCTTAAAAACATACATTTTGTTGAAACGTGATATTATTGAAGTTATTACATATCGATTGGAGCATATATTTTAAATTATGTAAACCGATATATCTATAAATTAGTGATTAGTCTATAATTAGTGATCTATAAATTAATTATGTGATCTATTAAGTGGGTATTTTACAATTGAGTTCATTTGAAGTTCATACGATAGTGAAATTAATATGAAACGAAATAAAATTCAAAATGGTAGATTCAAATGTACACACCTTATCTGAGGAGTTCGCATTGAATATAATGCAATATCGAAGGTTCTTAAACATTGGCGCACACTGATAATAAATAATTAAAAAGAAATTGACTAAGAAATTTACACACCTTACCTGAAGAATTCGCATTAAATAGAAAATAACGACAGTGGTTCTGAAACATCCCCGCACAACAATAGTAAATAATTTAAAACATGTGTAATAGAAAAGGATATACAGTAAAGACTAAGAACTAACCAGGGCGAGCACAGTATTAAGGAATTTTCTTCAGGTCCGCTTTCGGCCTGATTATTACAGGCGATGTCACTCTTGCGTACAAATATTTTGAATTGCTTGACCCATACGAACTGAAAATGGGACTATTTAGCTTGTGCCTTCGCTTTTGATCATGAAGACATTGAACTTCTGTTCATAACCAAGTCAGTTCTTTCAGACGGCGTGCGGTTCAACGAAGTTTTCCTTTATGTACCTTTTGTTAAAACATACAATGATCGGTTTGGGTACATCACTCACACGGGACTGCACTCTAGTGACAAAACTAATCTGATCATTAGATATAGGTACTTTGTCGGTCTTGGTAACAATTCTGGATAGAACATTACATAGATTTTCGTCCTTTACTGCAGGAATACCTTTCATTTCAATATTGCATTGACGATGCCATTGTTCTTTGTCATTCACTTCATGTTCTATTTTTGAAACTGACTCTCGTAGCTTTGTGAATTCACTAGCGACGTTCTCTACAGCAGTAATTCTTCTCTCTAGAGCTTTCACTTTATCGTCGAAATTCCTCTAGAAATAAGTGGGCGCTATCGACCGATTCTGTTAAATCACTTAAATCAGACTTCACCTCTTGCATATAATTGACCAATTTGGAAAGGCGGATGTGTTTATCGGCAAGTTCTTTTATTTCTGTCATAATTGGTTTTTGGTCTGGGTGATGACCTGAACTTCTATTGGGGAATCGATAGCAGCTTTATTGAGGTATCTCCATGATGCTTTCCGATCCGGTCCAAGCTTCCTGTGTCCGTTTTTCTAGATTCCAGAATAATCGAAGGTAATCGAAGAATTTCTCACATTTGCTACATGGAGGACCTTCTGTTATCTTGGCTAAACACCTTCCACACGTATATATATTTGTTATTAAAAGTATAAAATAAAATAAAGTTTGAGAGCCACTGACTACGGGTTGGATTAGGTAGAAATTACACACAATAAGTCTGCTCACGATTGTACCACGACAGTAGTTATCGCCACCGAAATGCTATCCGCACTTTAAAAAGAAATCGAATAGACAGGTTTTTATTAATTATTAGGTTAATTTCAGGCATAGCTTACGAGGCATACAGGCTGTTCTATCAGTGGTAGATCAAAGCAAGTAGATCATTCTTTACAATATTCCACAGTTTAAGAGATATTGACTTATTACCAAATTTTTAGTTGTACTAGGAAATCCGTCAATATTTTCATCATAGTGTCTAAGTTATTTGTGTTAAAGGCGAGATTATTTTACAGAACATGCTACACTAACGGGCTTATTTTATTGCAGTCAGTGAAATGGTTTTAAAAAAAATCGTAATTCAGAGTGTTATACTAAAACTTTTTTCACATTAAATATTGCCTGGAAAAAATGTCTGCATCCACTTGAACGCAGCAACGTCCACAGTTCAGTATTTCATAAAGATATATAGCATATGAAATGAATGCGTATTAATTATTATTTGAGACGAAAGGGAGGATTGCGTGTGAACCGTGTGAAGAATCGCACCGGACGCGAGATCACGCGATTACAAACGCATGCTATACCGCAGTTACGTGTTGCGTATTGGGGCGTCATGGTAATTATTGTTTTTGAGTGTGATTTATTTCTCGCTCTTCAATTGTTCACAATATTAGATAGTTATTTGTTTTGTGTTATGTTCAATGCGAAGATGTGATGTCAGTCATTTTGTCCGTCCATCTTCGAGATAACATAAAAATTACTTGAACCAACTAAGTAGAAAGATTCATGTTACACCCATAAGACATGATTATTTTTCAAAACGAAAGTTGACAAAATATTTTTTTATTTATTAACGGTAAGTATACATAAGTGATTTATTTATTAGGTCCTTTGAATACCTATAAAATCATATGAAACTGCCGTTATAAATGAAAAAAATTAAATATTTTTGTATGAAAATTATTTTATTAATTAATCAATGCACTTTTGTGATTTTAATGGAAGTTGATTGATGCCTCTGCTACAGAACTCCCGGGGAGGGGAATCGATGAATTCTCTGAATGCGTTTTTTACTGCCTCATTGGAGTTGAATTTTTATCCCTGTAAAAAGTTATCTAAATTTAAAGGGCTAACGTTATCATGGAGAAGCAGTGAACTAGAGCGATTAACTAGACTCTGTTATGTGACAGCGAACTTATCCAACATCGTTTGCAGTTCTTCACAGTACACATCTGCATTAATCTGCATATATGCATTAGTACACATCTGTTGTGCTAGATCTCAAGAAGCTGTAGTGGATAATACCCGCACAGGACCACCATACATTTTACACCATCACTTTCCCGATTTAACGCAAATGAATCAATATCGTATTGACACTTACGCCGAAGGCTGCTGCTAACCAAGACGTGGTTTGAGATAAATCCGCTTCCACTATTTTTCATTTTTCCACTGGGCTTGTTCTTGAACTCGAAATTTCCAGAACGGAAACGATCCAACCAAAAACGCACCGTGCGTTCGTTTGCGATATTTGGTCAGTAAACATAAATGCAAATTCAAATCATTTATTGCTGAGTTATAGGAAAATAAAAAGATGTTTCATAAAAAATATAAATTGGTCCACTATAACTTGCCGGGCAGGCATACAATTTTAAGTGGTCTTATATCTAATTTATTTAATTTTTTAGGTCGGAGAGTACATTAATATTATAATAAGATTTATTTAGTAGTAGTTGTCAAATAACTTTTTCTTAAACGATGTAAATTTCAATTCCTGTAAGTCGTCAGGTAGTTTATTAAATAAAATTTCGCAGCATTAACTTGGTACTTTTACTATAATGTTTGATCTTTGAAGTGCAAATTGGATACTTACCTCTTTCCCTCGATTTTTAAAATATTTTATATTTTATTTTCTTAGGTTTTCGCGATTACTATACATTGCAATTAAACAACTTTTAACGGTTTAAATCGCGTATATTTGACATGATTTATTTCATGATGATTTTCACATGACATGATTTTCACCCCGTGACCACGTCCACTGCAAAGTGTTCGAAACGTCGGGATATAAATCATGTCAAATATACGCGATTTAAACCGTTAAAAGTTGTTTAATTGCAATATTTTATATTTTGTTTTATAAATATTCATAAATGTACATAATTTGTATTATAAATATATTTGTGTAATTATTGAGATATTTTAATATCAATTCATCTTCAAATTCATCCACTGTCTCCCGGAAAGCAAATGAATTTAGTATAGAGAATTAGAGATCGTCACAATAAATTAACATTATAATCTAGTGTGTGGTATTGGGATTTGGTTACAATAAGGCGAGTTGAACTGGTCGAAAGAATTATAAAAGCACTGGAAAGATAGGTCTCGACAGGATGCATAATATTGCTATTCCACCCTCTAATACATATTCTCAATTTATTCTCATGATAACCGCGTTACCAAAAGGTGAAACACTCGGGGATAGGACGGTACATTTTAAAGATTTTGATAGAAAATGAACAAAGACAAAGGGTGAAGTATTTTGGATGTCTATAAAGTATTCAGAAAAAGGATTACAAAGGATGGTGATTAAGGAGTACAAATGAATGAAAGGATTCTAACAATACTCCCTCACAGCCGAAATACTTTGGTATGTTTCACGGCTGATTTCTGTGAATGACAATCAGATTTGTCGTGTCGCTTTGAGGAGCATCGCCTTCCTCAAAGGTTGAGATCACTAAGGACCGGTTACTTTAGATAACTACAAGCTTACCATAAAATGTGGTGGTGGGCTGATGAACGGCTAACCAATGCGCGTACGCGTGTCCAGCGAGCAAGCCCGCTTCGCTCAACGCACCAAGCTCTGGGCATGTGGATGTCGACGATACTGAGAAATGCCATGATCTTGTGAGTACATGTAAGGCATTATTGAAAATCAGTTGGTTTCATTATGTGTGTTCAGGTCTTCTACACTTACTTACTCGTACATCTGTTAGATGAGTACTTTATACTTGCTGTTCGTTGGCATAGCATGCAACTTAACATTACAGGTTTTTCGTTTCATTAATCGTATTGATTTAAAGCAGGAGCATTGTAACAGTTTAATAAATTAATTTTATGTGATGATGATAAAAATTACTTATGCTTTTCACATTGTCGCATCACGTTGTCAGTCGTTTTCATCCACTGGTGCTTAATTGTAGTTCATACTTAAATATGTATCACTATACAACTCAAATATATTATATTCAATAGTATATTTCAATAGACTGACTTTATAAATATTTTTATCAATTATACTTTAACATTTATTTATTTTTAATGTCATTTAATATCAATTAATTCTAATTCTACTATACTAATCATTACATTAGCGTGTCTTCCACTATTGTAGTGTTTTCAATACAAGGACCTACGTATAGAATTGGGTAAACTGTTTTTAATTAAAGAGAATTCTTTAGGTATAAGTGCTAAAAATATAAGTGCTCTTGATATGGATAAATTCATACATTTATAAATTATATCTGGTTCACATACTTAGTTTTTACGTATGGATAACAAATGGATAAAATAAAATAATACAATTTCAGTAAAGATTTTAAGCTGAATATTTATTTTAGTTCAAGCATACTTTATTCTGTTATGTAGGGTCTGTTTGATATAGTTTAGAAAAAAAATCTTAAAGAAATTGTTTAAAGAAGAACGCTTTTAAACTTAAGGTATCCGATTAATTTGACAGGTTTAATTGATATAGGTGTATACATTAATAATGTAATGTAACCAACCATTGTGTTCATCGGCAGTTTCTTCAATATTATCACCTTCGTCTTGTGATAAGGAATGAACAACTTTTGTATGACTGTTTTTGTTGTTACCTAAAATATGATCTATAAGAAAAGTTTTACTTTTACTATTTATGTCACTGTTCATTGGGTCTTTTGCACTATTTTGAGATTCACTGTCGCAGATGTCTTTACTTTTAATCAAAGTGGCGTTGGGAACTATCACTCTAGTTTGTTCGAAGAAACACATTCTGTTTGGATATGAATAAATATTTGGTATTGTGTTGTTTTGATTTGTCAGCTTATACCGTCGATCAGTCTGTTCGCTGTTTTCACAGATAA
The DNA here is from genome assembly GCA_914767545.1 of Sesia apiformis. Lineage (NCBI taxonomy): Eukaryota > Metazoa > Arthropoda > Insecta > Lepidoptera > Sesiidae > Sesia > Sesia apiformis. Next base: position 11,980,262 of record OU611953.1, read on the forward strand.
CGTCTACAGTTTCATTTTCACTATCATATTCAATTTCAGATTCACATTCGTAAGCAATGTCCTCCTTTTCAACACCACACGTAACACTCGAATGATTTTTATTTATTTTTGGGCCAGGGTCGTTTCCGCAGGTGCTCGATATGTCTTCTAACGTTTCCATTCTTCAATATCGTTCCAATATAATGTCATTTCATTTTTAAATTATTAGTTTTTCAGGTTTTATTTTTCTATTTATATTAGAACACTTCACTTAATTTAAAGGTTTACATGCCGTTGGAATGGTAGCAGTGAAAGCTATGTGCTTAGACTGAATTTTCTCAACTAATCCAAGAACGTCGCGGACTGATAATTGCTTTCGAAAATAGGTGGTGCCAAATGAACGGATGCTGTGGATGTAGGTACGAACGAGATGAGATCCTCAAACGCTACTGGTTGATTACTCAAAGGTGGGGATAACGCCATCTTAAGTAGGAGGGGCCTTCGCCACCCGCCTGTGAAAATTCACACCTTTCTTTTATTTGATAACACGTTATGTCAGAGCTCTTTACCTCACAAAGGACCACTAAAAGCTTATGATGGGTACCGGATCGAATATCTCCCGGTTATTGTTTGATTCATGTCCGCAATTTAAGTGATTTATTGTAAGCGATTTTGGAATTTAATGTAGGTTGGTAACGCTTTTAAGAGGTACTTTAAATGTATATTTTTCAAAATTGTTCGTTTATATTCGAGGATTATACCTGAAGTATTTAAAAACATATTTTATAATATCCTGCGGGTTTGTAATTATTGTTCAAGATATGCTTTCAAATAATACAGGTGGATAGGTACCTATATCTTGCAAAACCATTGAGTAAAATTTTAAAGAACATTTTTCACTATTTATCTGAGTACCTACTGTGTAATCACTAATTATATATCTTCTACATTTACCTACAATAAAAATTATATCTAAGTATATCGTATCTATTAATGTATAATAAAATCATAACAAAGTCGGCTGAACATAAAATGTATATATTTTTATTTTAAAAGTATTATATCATTGATGTTTACGTTATATGACTGTTATCTACCCCAAAACAAGAACTTTGCAATTTCCATAAAACTTAACATAGTTATTACACAGTAGTTATTAACAGTACCTACCTTTGAATCCTAGAGGAATCATAGTACCTACTTGTTAGTTTTGCGGATTGTTTTTTAGGTAATTGACAGTTTTTCGTCGATAATATGAATGATAGCTACTATGAAATAATTAGTACTAATTATCATACTTCGACGATATTGAGAACGAAGTCACAGAGCTAAACTGTTAGAAAGAAAGAATAGACAAACTTATTTTATTGACAACAACATATGTAAATAAATGGTAATTAAAAAAACAATAAGAATATTGTTAGTGTTATGAAAATTTTCACTTGTTTTTGCTTTCATATTTCAGTGAGGTCACATTTTCACTTTCTTAAAACACAGAAAAACGAAACCTCTGAATATCGTTTGGTTTATAAATAAAAATACCTACAATATGTTATTTAATATCGTTATTTTAATATCGGTAAAATATGTTACATAAGTAGGCCAAGATATTGAGGACAATTAATAGCTTTTTTATGAATTATTGATTGTCCTTTACATGAATAATAATTTAAAATTTGGAATAGTGAAAATTTACTGTTATTGTTTTATCTTAGGTAAACCAAAAAACTGATATCATTCACATGGATGATTTAGCTTTTGCATAATAGGGAATAAAATAACTGTATATTACTCGTATAGAAAAAGAAAAGAAAATGCATTTTTTAGAAATAATAATAATAATTGTTTCTTAAATTCGGACGATGTCCATAAGTGAAAGTATTTTAGTAACTGAAATTTAAACGAATGTTAGTACTTAAAATTAACTTATACCTAAAACCAGCTTTACCCACTGCTTCTGGAAGGGACAGTCGGCGTTGGCCACAATCGTCCTTAGGATGGTAATGCCGCTCCCCCTCACCCTGCTTATCAACGAGGCTGCCTTTTTTCTCATGACGGCCTGAAAACCATGTGCATACATGGCCTTCAGGCGTTGTATGTATGCGTTCTATGAATAATTAATTTTTCAAAATTACATTATTGCTTTCGTTCAAAGTATTTGCAGTATCTACAACATTTAGTAACAATATCCATATCGAGTCCATATTGGGTTTTCTCTGTATTAAAAGGTACCTGCCTTAATTTTATTGGCATCCGTGTTTTTATTGTTATAGGAACAATTTGAAATTTGAAACAGAACCTTTCTAAAATTTTCTGACCTCTAATAACTCTAATAACATAGCTTTTTTGACTCAATTTTATTTCTATATTGTTTTATTTTTCACAAATAAAATTAATTATCACACGTTCTGGTAAAGACTACCTATAGTAGGTAGTATTCACGCTCAGTTCGTTGCGACTACGTTGCGCTCAGTTCTATAAAAACTCTAATTATCTCATAAGATTTGCAGCATATCTGTAGCCATCTGGTTTTGCAATAAGTTACTTTCAAACAGGTGAACTGGGCTATCCAACCCCTGGAACGAGTAGGTATATTTTGTCCTATCTGTTTTTCTGCCATCTATCTATAGAAGGTGAAAATATTTTGTTAGAATACCTGTAGTTCCCTTACAAGGGCTTCCGGCTCCCTCAACAATACAAGCGGAGTATCCCTCCCATATATAAGTGATATAAGGCACAAACCGTTAGATGTCGCTTTGTGGGGAAACTTCTAGTTTTTCTCTGCACCTGGTTTTCCCCTTTTGTTCCTTTCGCGTTACATATTTGACTAGCTTCCTCAGTAGATGGCGCTAATATTCTTAGTTGGAAAAGGCGTAAAGGTTTTTTCCTATATATACGTAAAGTATATATATTTGGACATATATATCCTATTTGGTAGGGGGAGAATGCATGCTGCATTCCCACAGCCGCTGGGCGCACTCGACTGGCCACGATAGGCCTCTTTCACAGAAGACTACCTTGAAATGTAGATACTGCATTTCCTACTTTATCGTATTTTTCCGATGTACGTACGTGTTTCGGTAATGAGTGAGATATGTCAGAGTCTTTTCCCATCCCATCCTCTCCTTCCCCATTTTCCCAACCCATTCCTTAATCTGCAAAGGTAGGCAGCGCATCCGGGGGGGGGGGCGTGTCAAAGTTTGTCATTCTGGACTAATGTTTCATCTATCGCGGATGTCTATAGACGACAGTATCCACTTACCATCAAGTGGACTGTATGCTTGTCTGCCGCCTTTTTTTTATAAAAAAAAAACTTTACGTATGAAAAATTAATTTGAATTATTGAACATGATTTAAACCGACTATTCAAATTCAGAAAACTTTTGAGTACGACAGAGTTTAATAATAATATAATGAATACTCTTTTATAAACTGATTATAAACTGAAATGCGTCTTAGATGTCCTTAACGTACTTTTGCAATAACTTATTGTCATAGAATATTATTAAGAAATATATAATAATTATATTTTTTTTACTATAGTAGGCCGCTAAAGTTTTAATAATATTACCTTTAATATTATTTAGATATTCCTATCAATTATGCGCTCTGTACTTATTGTATTATTAGGGTTCCAATACTTGACCAAAATGGTCTTATTTTTCAGAGCAATTCTTGTGTCCTAAATATTGTTCAGAATAGAATAGACCTTTCAAAAAAATGTCTTAACGTCAATTTCTGCAATGAATTTCTTTATTATTAACTGACTCATTTTTCAGGTGTAGGTGTAGGTAGGTATAGGTGTAGGTTTCGGGTGTAGGTGTAACATCGGATTCCTAATACATAAGTCAAGAGTGACAAACGTTGGCACGCCTCCGGATGTGCTGCCTACCATTGGAAATTTAAAAGAATGGATTTGGAGGAAGGGTTGGGAAAATGGAAAATATACACATTGACAAACACCAAAATACCAAAATCCCGAATAATAATTTAATTTTGTTCTTAAACGAACGGAAATGGAACCCGGAACCATTGTGTGCGGTGCGCACGCACACAGGCACATGCAAACAGGCACATGCAAACAGGCACATGCACACAGGCACATGCACACAGGCACATGCACACAGGCACATGCACACAGGCACATGCACAGGCACTAGTTAATCACCCGTTAAATATAAATGTATACATTTAAATTACACTACTATTCGTATGTAATCAGAAACGCTTTCCTGCATACAGAGAACATTCCTTTGGGGCGCTCATACAACTTGAGATAAACAAATTTAGAGGAATTCGTGCAAACAAAGGTCGAGAGGGGTACGTTCGTCGCGTCGCGCGTCGTCGTAAGAGCGTTTTCATACGAGTACAACGTGATAACAGGCTTAAGCTCGACTATAATACGACTCCACCTTCACGTTGTGTCGTCTAGCGATACAGCGGCATGCAAGTCTGCTCTCCTAAGAAGAAAAGGCATTAGTGACATTTTTAACGAAAGCATAAGTAACATGATATTCGGAAATTAAGAATAAATAAAGATAATAAGCAATGGTTATATAATTTTACCCAAAACTCCAAGTTTCTATCTTGATTGAAATTAATTAAAAATTTACCATTTTTTTTTAAATTTTCTCCAATGTCATCAAAATGCAGTTGTGTCTTTTTCTAAGGGGAAGAAGTACATAGTTTTTACAATTTCTAGTCACTTACTTTTTGACGTAGATTTTATATAAATAATTTATTGGTATAGTTTTTTCATCTCACGAAGTCGGGTTGCGCTTAATAGTGGTTATGCTCGTACACGAACATTGTTTTAGTGTGCGTAAACTTAAGAAAGCTCAGTTGGGTTCCCGTTAGTAGTGGTGTGGTTGTTTGTAGTACTACTCATACTAAGCGTAACCCGCCTTCGTGAGATGAAAGGATCATATTTTGATGACCGTAACCTTGTTAGAAGAATATCCGATGTAACATTTACCTATGTAACATATAAAATTGAAACATTCTACGTGTAAAAATTTGTTTAATGAAGCTCATCCCACTACATCACTACCTTCTTCACGAATCAATCAGAGAGAGAGAGCACGAATTTGCTTAACTTGCTCTCATTCCAAAGAAATATACTAAATCTACAATGGATAACGGTAACAGTCACTAAGTGGTTGTTCAAAATCTATCTGAGAGAGTTTTATTAACATTACCGTACGTTTTTTTGGTCTGTTTATCGCTTGTGAACGAAACGCACTGTGTAAAGGCGCTGTAAGGCGCCGTATATATCAATCGGGTTCACGGGAGTCGCGCGGCTGGATCCATTTTCGCTTTTGTCATTGATAACTTGTCAGATTGCGTGACTCCCGCCCGCGTCGGGAAATGTGACGCGTACCTATGACGCGAGCTTTATTGAAAAATCGGGCGCCATTTTGTTTTATTACAGATTTATTTCACTCATATTTTTATGGAATGGTGAGTTAAGAAAGCGGTCCGGTTGATAGTTAGTTGTAAATGAAGTGACTTACGAGTACCATCCTCTATTGAACTCATATTTGTACTAACTACTAGTGTGTCGCTAATTATCTTATTGCTTAATTTATTGCATGCTGTGTATTTTTCGACTTAAAGAAATATTGCCTATATTAATTATTTGATGTCTACATCAATTATCCTCAAATCTAAGTGGGCTTGGGCGAGATCCCAGTGGACGGACAATGATGGCGAGGAAGACCTAGGCGAAGGTGACCAGACGACCTCGATACTTTTCATGAAGGATGGCCGAAGTGACTCCAGACCGAGGCTTGAGGAGAATGGAGAAGGCCTTTGAAAAAAATTATTAAAAAATCAGTCATCTTACTTATGAATCCTCATAAGCTCGTGTGCATCGATCGGTATGAATCAGTAACAAACTTTGTGAAAAGTCTTCATATTCAATAAAATCTTCAAAATGAATTTCTTTTGTTCAAAGAGGAAACTGTAAAATTCTCAACTGGTTTGTATTCATGACTTCATGGGATTGTCAACATACTGCAAATATAAGTATTAGTTCCGTAGCTGTCTTGAAACAATTCTCTGCTGGTAAAACAAGTTCAACGACATTAAATGGGCGCTACTTTTAAATTCCCACGTATCTAAACCTGATGTCAATTGTCTTGATAATAACTACCATAATATTTATTTCCTTTATCTGCCATTTAAAATTTCGTTTTACTAACATAATATTATTAATTGCTATATTATTCAATTAAAAATTGATTAATTTACGTGATTTTCCGAGTTTAGTTCTAGCTCTCAGCTTTGCTTTCAATCATAAAATTAGCTTCCATTTAACTTCCTTCAATACATTTTCATTCCTCCTCCCCATTGATTATTCCACACGGGAAAATCGAACAATACTGCTGATTATTTTATGTGCGTGCAGCATATTTTGAAGTATCGTACATACACAACACAATACTTGTATAATACTACATTGATTCGGTAGGTATCCATAGAGGAACCTTTCGAATACATTTTATGCTAGCTTTTGATGATTTATGACCACAATTTTCCTGTTTGTTTAATTTATTTGAGCAATTTATCATTTTTATCACTTTGTTACGGTATCACTTGACAGATGACCCTTCTTTATACATTAGTATATTACACACTCTCCTTTGTATATTATGTAATTGAACTAACTGTTGCTTTTTCATGAAAATCGTCGGATAAACAAAGTGTTTCAGCGTTGTCTTACTTGTTATTATAAGATCGAACGCTTTGTTCGCACAAGGACATTCTCAAAAAGACAGGTTCTCATAAAGACGGATTTTCATAACAACATATTCTCAATGGGACAGAGTTAAAGTAGAAAATAATATAAATTACTGAACCTAAAGTAAGGGTAACCCTTAAACCTGGGGTGTAAGGGGTCCCAACAGGGGTGTAAGGGGTCCCAACCTACATCTCTGGGACCCAAGCCAACCTCACCGGCTCGTGGTGCACCCTGCCGACCAACGAACGAGGCTCTGGCGACCCGCCACCACGCACTGGACCAGCGCGGCGGGTTACGGTCCACCCCCCATGGCAGAAAAAGTAAAACGGCCCCAAGTTCCCGGCGGCTCCAGTCGCAACATCGGCGTGGAACCACACCCTCGACCTCTTGGCGGAACGACGTTCGATGACACTGCAGACTCCTGATGACGCGGAAGCATATCGGCAGCTCAATAGACGGATTCACCAGTCCTTGCGACACGACATCCGTCTCTTTAATACTAATCGTATTAAGGAGACGATAGAGCGGAATAAAGGCTCCAAAGTGTTCGCAAGAGACTTATCTATTGGGCAGAGCCAGTTGACGAAGCTGAAGAGGGAGGACGGCAGTGTCACTTCCGACAAACAAGAGGTACTGAGGGAGATCGAGAAGTTCTATGGACAGTTGTATACCTCGGTCGCTAAACCTGTTGGCAACTTGGCCAAAGACCCAAGAGCCAAGTTGACCCGACACTATACCGAAGACATCCCGGACATCAGCCTGTACGAGATTAGGATGGCCCTCAAACAGCTTAGAAACAACAAGGCGCCGGGTGAGGACGGAATCACTTCAGAGCTTCTGAAAGCGGGTGGAACACCGGTACTGAAAGTCCTTCAGAAGCTCTTTAATTCCGTCTTGCTCGAAGGTATTACGCCGGAGGCATGCAACGGAAGCGTGGTGGTGCTCTTCTTCAAGAAAGGCGATAAGACCTTGTTGAAGAACTATAGGCCCATCTCGCTTCTGAGCCATGTTTATAAGCTGTTTTCGAGGGTTATCACGAATCGTCTCGAGCGCAGGTTTGATGACTTCCAGCCTCCCGAACAAGCCGGTTTCCGAAAAGGCTATAGTACCATAGACCACATCCATACGCTGCGGCATGTTATACAGAAGACCGAGGAGTATAACTTGCCATTATGCTTAGCGTTTGTGGACTATGAGAAACCCTTTGATTCGATCGAGACTTGGGCAGTGCTACAGTCCCTCCAGCGGTGCCATATTGACTATCGGTATATCGAAGTGTTGAAGTGTTTGTATAACAACGCCACCATGTCAGTCCGAGTACAGGAAGGGAGCACGGAGCCGATTCCATTGCAGAGGGGTGTGAGACAAGGAGATGTCATCTCTCCGAAGCTCTTCACCAATGCGATGGAAGACGTTTTCAAGCTCCTGGAATGGAAAGGACTCGGCATCAACGTTGATGGCGAATGCATCACTCACCTTCGATTTGCCGACGATATCGTGGTCATGGCAGAATCGCTGGAGGATCTTAGCACAATGCTCGGAGACCTCAATCGAGTTTCCCAACAGGTGGGCCTTAAAATGAACATGGACAAGACGAAAATCATGTCGAATGTCCATGTCGTGCCCACCCCAGTTTCAGTTGGGAGCTCGATTCTCGAAGTTGTTGACGAGTACGTCTACCTAGGCCAAACGGTCCAACTAGGTAGGTCCAACTTCGAGAAAGAGGTCAATCGACGAATCCAACTCGGCTGGGCAGCGTTCGGGAAGCTACGCAGCGTCTTCTCGTCCAAAATACCTCAGTGCTTGAAGACGAAGGTCTTCGACCAGTGTGTGTTGCCAGTGATGACCTACGGTACCGAGACGTGGTCTCTGACTATGGGCCTCATAAATAAGCTCACTGTCGCACAGCGAGCTATGGAGAGGGCTATGCTCGGGGTTTCCCTACGTGATCGAATCAGGAATGAGGAGATCCGTAGACGAACTAAAGTCACCGACATAGCCTCTCGGGTTAGCAAGCTGAAGTGGCAGTGGGCAGGGCACATAGCTCGAAGAACCGATGGCCGATGGGGCAGAAGGGTTCTCGAATGGAGACCACGTACCGGTGGACGAAGCCGAGGACGTCCATCTGCTAGATGGACAGACGACCTCATAAAGGTTGCGGGCACCCGCTGGATGCAGGTCGCTGCCGACAGGTCTAAATGGCGGACAATGGGGGAGGCCTATGTCCAGCAGTGGACGTCCAAGGGCTGAAAAGAAGAACCTAAATGGGTTATCAACGCAAACATGATGCATTGCAAGTTTCCAAACAATGCGAAAATCACTGATAATTGACCATACTAAAGGCATTCTCAGATCATAGAAAATCACGTTAGGAGAGTCTGTCCTTATGGTAATTTGTCTTTATTGGAATCTGTCCTGATGCGAACAAAGCGAACGAACACTTTATGAGAATGGTGTGTGATAGGTACTAAAGTTAGATGTTATATATCTGATAAGGAGACCTTACAAAAATGTAAGTTAACCGTACCTGCCAGTTCCACTGCTTCCCTGTCAAAATCTGGACATGTTCCAATTTTTTCGGTCAATTCGTTACCAATCAAAATAAACGTAAAAGATGTGCCACTAAAAGTCTATATAAATATTGAGGAGAAAACCTGTTATTATTGTACAGTTGACGACCGGTTGATGTTGTCAAAGAAGGGCCACGACTTATAGAGGTGGCAAATGAAGACCGTATGTCCTTGATATTTAAGGTTATAGTTGATAACACTGTATGAAGCGGAGTATTCATATACAAAGCGTCTTGGCATACGGCGTCAAAGGCGCCCAGTACGATACGGTCCTAACGAGTCAGGTGACGAGGGTGCCGCCTGATATGTCATCAATATTGAGCACTCACAAATCAGGACGCTTTGTGAAATTGTTGTTTGTGTTATGTAATTGTAACACATGCACATGTTTATATTATGTGCATGTGTCACTCAATCACTACTAGTTTTTCTACGCCTCTGTAATTATTGTTAACTAGCTGTTTCCCGCGACTTCGTTCGCGTGGTCTTCAAGTACTAATTCAGAAACCTTTGCGGGCGTGCGCACAACAACTCACCAAAGTTTCATCGCAATTGGATGAATGGTATGGGAACGCATACGGGACAAACAAAGAAACATTCATTTTTATATCTATAGGTACATATTTATATTTAATGAGCATATTCATCAACTATTTCGTATGTCACATTTATCGGTTCCGGAAGGACATCTTCATTGCCATCTTAGTACTTCAAGTCTTTATATCATCAAAAAAGCCACTTTCCAAAATTCATGTTTCTAGCTTCAGCGATTTGGGCTTGGCGTTTATGAGTCAGTCAGTCATGACATTTTTCTTTGTATGAATAGAAAGATTGGAAAATCATTATTTCTCCTACACTGCCTATTTATAACATAGTCGTAATGACTCAATCAGAAAGAGCACAATATTCGTTTGTAAAAGGAGACACATCTGTTGAGAATTAATGGCGAGTTCTTTAGCTTTTGAATCGCCCACTAAAATTTTGCAAATATCAAAATTTTTCGTAAGTATGCAGATAGAATCATTATTTCCCAACAGAGATAATTCTAATTTTATCACAGCAATAAGATTAGTATGCATGAAACTTGTGGCTTTGGAAAGTCATGAACACACTGAATCAGGGAGTCGTTTATCACGAAGACATTCCTGTACATACAAATTCGAGAATGTCTAACACATACGTGAATGAACTGAACCGTGAACTGGAAGACATGAAATTTATATTGAACAACCTACAAATATTAGTTCCGGGACTTTTTGGGGGAAACTCGAAAAGTATAGTCGAGTTTTTGTATTATTATTATAAAAACTGTGTATTGTAGGTTTTGTGGTTCAATGGGGATAGTTTATTAAACTGCAAAGTGTTTTTGTGATAGTTAAATAAAAGCGTTTTTCTTGTGAATTCAAGGAGTCCAACTCTTCTGTACTCGATAAACTTACTATCATTTTAATGAGCGACTCGCTAACTTACATCAATGGGACTAAACATATGCTGGACACTGACCTGATATGTTTTGAATTGGACTTTAAAATTATTGTTAATTAAAAAAAAAACTCAACACTGGCACTATGTGCTAATTGTGCTATTGCCACATAAGAAAAGAAAAAAAAAATGGTTTCAGAGTCAAATGAAAAAAATATTGATTTAATTACACCCAATTTAAGGATGACTGATTTAACTACTAATAAGATTTGTTACTTCAAGTTGACCGACTTTTAAAAGATTTCCACAAAAAATCCATTAACTTTAAATTTCAAAAGTAGCAAAGGGCAAGTTTAATACTATTATCGTCACAACTAGGTAAAGGTACGGATTCTGAATTTCGATCTTGCTATCTTATTATTACTTGAAATCGACTTTGCAACTCGTCTTTTTTCTAAGATCACGATCAGTTATTGGATTAATCGTTATTAGATTACAAATGACGTAAGAAAAAATAATAGATGGCATTTTATGATAAAATTAAATAAAAAAGGCAGGCGCCAGTTGGAGGGGAGATTTCGCTTAAAATAAAAAGGTCAGTGGCAGACGCCAGTCGAAAGGGAGATTTCACTATTTTCCGTACGCTTTAGAAAAAAATGTTTGAGCCAAAGTTGTAGAGCTGTACGAGGTCTATTCAAAAAGTTATTGTTAATTTGCGATGAAATATTTTTTGAATTTTTTTGAAGACGGCAATATACCGTGTTTCAGGAATAAGTGAGAGTCGCCAATGTCCATTTCCATCCCACCCCATCACATCGAGTGGGGAATAAAATGGCATAAGGGAAGTCTCTCGTCCCATTGTAGCCCTACATTCCATCTAATGTCATCCCACTGATTAGACATTCTCTTATTCCGTTATTGTCTATAGTTCCCATTCCATCCAATTCCATACCTTAGGAGCTGATTTTATCAAATTATATATTGAAATCGGCTGCCTTTAAAAAGTAGTCTACCTGATGTTATTGTCCATGGAATCAGCGATCTTAAGGAGTAAATTTGGAATTTTTTTCTCCTAAATTCCGGACTGAGTAGTCCACTCCTAAACGAGGGGACTACTCATCTGCCACATGTTTCTTTTTATAAACTACGTCTCTTCGAATTACTTGCTTTGTACAAAACAATTGAACTCATTAGATGCTACTTATTTTAGATGGTTTATTCAAGAAAATATATGAAGCGAATGAATTACTCTATTTTTAATAAAAAGAAACATTTCGTTTTACATTGCACGTGAATACAATAAAAATATATAAGACAATGATACATTAAATTCAGCACTATAATCTCTTCAACAACCTAAAACTGTGCATTGATTTAATATTTACTTATTATTTATTAAGTGATTTAATAAGTATTTATTTAAATTACCAAAAATGAAACAAATCCAAGCAACATACAAATAAAGATTAAATTTTATATTAATTACTTTTTACTGTAACTCATTGCTCATTGCTAGTACAGGACAGCGTTTTAGACTCAATGCTACGTTTGTTTGGCTTAGGTGGCTACTGTGTGACTAAACTTGACTTATAACCACTGTGTAACATTCACTAAAGAAAAGTTCGAATAAGTAATTCAGTGCAGTCAAAAAGACACTTTATACCACGAATCTGACAGTTGTGGAATGCACTGCCAGATTAGGTTTTTTCGTTATGATACGACATCCCCATGTGGTGTCTACAAGAAAGTTGTGCAAAGCCGGCAGCGCACCCGCGTGCTCCCCTGGTGTTGCAGGTGTCCATGGGCGTCGGGGACTACTACCATTATGTGGCCCACCCGCTCGATTACCATCTATTCTATAAAAAAGAAGTAATTGGAACAGATGGGAATACTCTTAAGTTAAAACAAACGTTGCAAGTGGAATATAGGGCAACACTGTTATAAGTCCAACTCGACTCTAGCTTCGTAACAAGTAGAGTGCCCACACAGCGTTATTCGCTCTCATAGAGCCGACTTTTCGCGGTAAATATTTTAGAGGAAAGTCAACAATAGCGGCAAACTGTGCCATGTAGGCACATTTGAATACAGCGATTATGTTTTTTGTTTCCATAATGCATACTGTAAATATCTAATAATAAAATTTTATCAACAGACGTTTAACAAAGTATATTGAGAATTAGTTTATGGGAAGCGTTAACCTTTATTATCACTATCTTCACCATCTACAGATCGAGTCTCCTCACTCCTGAGTATGAGCTTCCCTTTCTTTGTACCACCTTTCTCGTTTTCTTGCTATTTTCATACACGTCTCACCTTCTTTATATCGCTTTTTCTTTATATCGCTTCTTTTTTATTCTTTATATCGCTTTTATATCGCTGCTATACGAGTAATACATGTAACCGTGAAAAAACCGTAACCAGCCCACTATAGTCCACTGCTGGACACGGGTTTCTTCATGCACATTGTCTTGTGCATGAGTGAAATAGCACGTTGGCCATTCATTTTTTTCGGAATGGCTAAATTCTTTTGCCCCTAATGACCTTTCAAGAGTTACCGGACATGTATGGTTTAGGGCGAGCACAGAAGACTGTCAGCCAGGAGCAAAAAGTGTGTGCAGCAACGAGCCTAAGGGCTCCCTCGCCAGTAGACCTTCGGAAGAAATGGGCCTCGGCTTAGGGCGTTGCTTCGGGAGGGTACCACGGGATCGCAAGTGGGTGAGAAGCGCCCAGGCACGTACCGATACCTGATAAAAGTGTTGACTGAAGGCCGGTGTGTGTTCACGGTGTAGCGAGGGTGACGTCCTCGTCTCCGCCAGCGGGAACGGTGTATATGTGTAGTCTGTGAGTGTAGTGTAAGAATTGGCAGCAGTAATTGGGTCGTCGCGGTCCTCCAAGATGCGCCGAGGACGACGACGACGACGGCAACAGGGAGGGTCATTCCTATCGGGGACATATGTTAGGCTCTCAACTACTAGGGGGTTGGGATGGTGAGGAACTCTGTCGTAGTAGCGTCGGGCGAGGGGGACGTCTTCGTGGCACGCTAGCCAAACGGGTTGGCGGGTCCGCTCTTTTAGAGGTAGTGTTGTGCTGTTAACTATTAGTCGCAGTAATTTTTAGATAAAGTATATACTTAATAAATAAATATGTATTTTTTTAAGATAATACTATAGTCACTATATCTGGGAAACTAGAATTTAGAATAAGGCCCCTTTGCTCAGATAATGTCCCTTCTAGTATTTATCTACTGCTAGAGATATTATACATATGTATATGAGAACGGTAACCGAGTTTCCTATTACTATCGCCAAAAAGCTCCTGAATATTTGCGAAACATATTGCGATATAAACAAATGTGACGGGTTCACACCTACCGCGCTAACATTCGCATATCGATTGGAAGCTCTACTCGTAAAAATCCAACGGTGTATGTTTGTCGAATATTTCAACTTGTTTTTTTTATCAATTCACTTGATTATAGGATATAACAATTCTACCTGTATTTGATTAAGTTAACAGAAACAAGTCAAAGGAAGATGTGTTGATGAGTGAGTAAATTAGGACATTTCTCTTTATAAAGTAGATTACGAGAATGAATCTAAAGTACATAATACATTTCAAAGAAAATTTGCGAAATTTTGTAGTTTGTAAAAAAAGTCTCATTCGTGTACATGGGAAAATATTTCCCTTCTTTCAGTATTCCGCATTTTCGTGTCAACGTTTGACATATTGACATTTTCTTCCACTGAAATAATCGCTGGCCATTCTTTCAGTGGATTTTGCAAATAATCCACTTGTTTTGGAAAAATGTGAAAATGTTCCCAAAAGGTTATTCGGGCAAATTTCTTGGAAGTTCAATGTTCCTTTAAACGTTTAAATATTAGAGTCTATTTGCCAGAGTTAGTAAGTTTTACATTGATCATTAGTTCTAAAGTTTTGTCGCCTTATTCTTAGGTTCCCCGTTGCTGAGTAGTCGGTACTGATTGTCCTGTCTTATACTGAGCTGCTGCCGGGTAAATAACGTCGGCGCATATGAAAACTTCCATACTGTGCCATCGGGAACACGACGTCGACTACCTGGCAACGGTAAACGTCATTAACGTTGCACTGCAGAACAAGCCTACCCTCGTAATTATAAGGACAATTTCGGGTTATAATACCATATAGCAAAACTCTCCGGTGTCAATCAGATCAAGTATTCTAATTCACTTCTCTTTTGGTACCAATGATGTATTAGGGATATCACAAATGTCCCAGTGTTTTTTTTTTAATCTTGGTTATACTGCTTTCGTAGTGATGTTTCTCTTCACCACCGAGCAGTGTAAAGCATGTGTGCTTAATTAACACAGTAGTAGTATGGGCCCATGGCCTCAATCGAACACAAAACTCAAGATAATACACCTAGCTTTACGCACTTTATCTTATAACCCAATTTAAGTACGTGTTTAGAGAGTGAGTGAGATATGTCACAGCCCATTCCCATCCTATCCTATTCTATATTATCCCTCCTAATTTTAGCAACCGTTGCTCCAAATCCATTTCTAAATCTCCAAAGGTAGGCAACGCAACCGGGGCGTGCCAACGTTCGTCATTTTTGAACTGATTTAGGCATATATCGCGAATCTACCGCGAACTGCCATCTAGGTGAACTGCCATCTTCTTTTTATAAAAAAACAGTATTCCTTGTTCATTGCCCTCAATAAACACTTTAGTCCCCCCATATTCAATAAAGTAGGTAAAGTTAACATAATAATCTTAAAGCCTTCATGATAAGCCTAAACGGCATAAACATTTTATTATTTTATAAACAGGAATTTATAAATTACACCTGCTTTCACCTACGGGTCATTCATAATCAATGAAATCAAAAATAAATTATTCTAGATGTTCGCGTAGCTTGAATAAAGGAATACGATTACCGATAGATTCCAGAATTATATACGTATTTTCGTCATTGCGGTCATTACTATGCGCAAGGATAGGGTAGAACGAACTGTTAATAACTAAACGAACTAAAGTAATGCGACAAACTAACGAACTAATCTGGAAAAGGTATTGTAGAGGTAGAGGCAAAGCACATTTTTAACATAATTCATAAACAACAGGTTTGTTTCTATGAATTTTATAAAATAAAAGATAATGAAAGACAAACCGTTACACTTTTATTTTATTTATACGTTAATAATGATGACGAAGATATTACGTAAACATTTTGCAAGGTCAATTTACGGTTTTTTTATGTAGCGCGCTAAAATTAAATACGTTAAAAATCTGAATTAAATGCATCTACATATAATTAAAAAACGCTTGTTGATAACGCTCAAAATATAAATCGCAATAGTTAAGTAAGTATTATAAATTCGAGTTTTATACACTGGAAAAAAGCATTTGATTCGATAGAACAGAGCGCTTTAAATGATTAAATTTGACAATATTGTATGTAGTAGGTAATAATTTAATTTAGTTTTAATGGATTGCTATTATAGAAAATAAAAATTGCAAACTCCAGAAATAAAAAAATCTGGAGTATGTGATCCGCGTGCATCATGTGATGTAATGCATGCGCGTGCATGATTGTGGCCCGAAAACCCCCAGTGATTTACTAGGGGAGGCCTGTGCCCTGCGGTGGGACGTTATAGGCTTATACAAGTACAAAAAAATTGTTATTATTAGATTGGTAAACCATAGAGACATACATATATAGAAACAATGAAATATGTAAAAATAACAATGAGCAATGAATAACAATGAAATATACAATACATATAATACAATAGAAACATATAATATTCGTATATATACCACAATACAGGCGATACCAAAGCTGGAAAGAACAGGGAGTGTTTTTACTGTGCAAAAAGTGGTGAGGTAAAGTGACCCATCAGAAAAGCCTTTGTTCAACACTAGGCTACAGAAAAATAAATATAATTTAATGAAAACTCATTTTTGTAAAGTTTGTTAGTAGGTAAATAAAAGCTATTTTATCTTTTATTTACGAGTACATTTATTAAGACTTCCTTATCATAGTATGTTTCAGTTTGGCACATTTTCTTTCACAGTAGGTACTTCCTTGTATATTTCGTTTTACAAAGTCGAAAGTACAAAAAATAGGAAAGATTTGAGGAGATATTATCATCACAAGAAATATTTCTGTAATTAAGAATGACGGTCGCAAAAAATCTATTACTTACAGCAGCGTCTTGAATTTTTTTCACCACTTTCTTCTATCACAGCTATATACACGTACTCGTAAATATTTTCGCTATCATATGAAAGAATAAAATGTGATTTAGGAATGTGATTTGAACTAACTCTCATCGTATTCTATACATATTGATTTTATTTGTCATATTGATTTATTCATACAAACTCATAAACATACAAATACACATAGACAAATCCACGCAACTCAAATGAAGATTTTACGTCATTTGCTTTGCATATTAACCTGCTTCAATGCAGTTTTCGAGGAATGTTGATCCAAATAGCACAGGTTTTACCTTGTTTTGGGATCAGCGGCCTTCACCGCTGTATTTGCACTGTTGCAAGCCATGTAATTATTCATACCTAAGTTTTCTTCTCACTGTATTTTTACTTTCTTTGACAATATTATTTTGGCTGTGACAGTTAAATATAAAAAAAATATTACTAGCGGTGCCAGTGACTTCGTTCGCGTGAACTTTAGAGTGATTCCCGCGGGAACTCTATATCTTGTCGGTATAAAATGTATCTTAAATGTTAACCCAAGTCATAAGCTGGACGCACGTGGGACCGCTTGCTCATCCGCCTTCTTGTCTATAAAAAAGCGAAGTTTCATTAAATTCTGTCCAGTCGTTGTTGCGTGATGCGCGTTCAAACAGCCAGACAGACAAAAATTTCAAAAAAATTGTTTTTTACTTTATATCATTCGTATTTTATATTCCAATCACTAATTTTTTTTAAATATTTCATATACAACACGGCTCTGTTACGATTTTATTATATGTATAGATAATAAATTGACTTATGAGACTTTTTTTAACTCCTACTGCAATTCACCGTGGGGGCCCAGTGTGGATTGGTGTGGATACACATGTTCCAGATTTATATGAAACTTTTACGATTATTAATAGTTACATATCATATTCCAGAAACAGTATGTGCTTGCAACAGGCACTGGCATATTGAATTTTAATGTTTTAGCGCAATTTAGCGGCATCAAAGACTTGTGTCAAGTTCCATTAACATGTTGTTGGGTATTACTTAGCGGTTCTACATTGCAAAGACCTTTGGGATAGTATGGAGAGAAAAAAGCGACATTTTAGCCGCAAGGACTTGATTACTCGAAGAATATGGGTTGTAACGGTTTATTGGATGCTTCACGCTACAGCTCGTTTGGCGAGTCATACCTCTTTTTATGTGTTACGACAGGAGGAAAACAATGTGTGTTTATGTCTGCGTAAAGGAAAGTTTCCCTCGCTATTACCTCGCTCCCAAACAGTCGTCAAAGTCGTTTACAACAATATTAGAGACAAAGCGGCGAACAGCATCTGCTACTTTATACTGATTCAATGTTTTCCATCACTCTTATTAAACACTGGCAAATGTAAAATATTTTGATATAAGTATATCAAAATTTTTAAATCCCAGAAATTTCGGTTTTTGACTTATATATTAGTTTTAGATCAAGATTTTTGTAATGTGATTTCGAAGTATGGCAGTCTTTATAGTTACAATATATTAATAAATAACACGGTAATAAGGTATATACCGATTAGGTTAGGGATTAGGGATACTGCCTCCCACAGCCAACTGGGCACATCCGACTACCTGACCGAACGCTGCCCTAGAACGTAAGTATACCAAAGTGTTTCATGAATGGAATGAGTGAGAGTTATCAGAGTCTATTTCCCCTTCTTCCCTATTCCAACCATTATTTTTAAGTCTCGCTTATACCCAGTGAAATGGTTAGAGGCAGGATGAGATAACATTGATGACACGCTGTCCCTTCCTTGTTCCTTCGTCTAAAAATATGGAGAAAGAGCACATTCCGCCTCTAGGATTAATTCCCTTAGTTTTTAGAAGCGCTCTGTCCTCGCCCGGTGATTTGTTGTTTTTGAGTTCATTGAGAGCTATCTTGAGTTCGTTCATGTTGAAATCTGAAATATAGTATTTGTCTAAATTAATGTAAGACAAAAATTACCAGAGGTGGGCATCGCCAACTCGCATATTTATACTCGTATATTAGATATTTTATTATACTAGCCGCCCATTTATCGTCTATTGCTAGATATGGGCATACTGACATTGTCTCAAAACGCCATGCTGGTCAAGCGGGTTAGCGAGTCCAATATTTTAGCGCTTTTTTATCCCTTAGTCGCCTTACCATACTACCACCATCGGCCTATGTATCTCCACTGCTGCATATAGGCCTCTCTCGCGGCTTCCCATCACACGCCTGGAGGACCCTCCGCCCTTCTCATCCAACCACCACCAGCGAATTTCTTTAACCAGCGAATTATTTCTCTTCCGGTCGACCGGCCCACGGGCGTCCCGCACCGCCTCCATAGTCGGCGTACTTATTAAAAATTATACGTATGTAATTATACATTTATGTATATTTTTTTTAGTATTATCCATTTATTCGATATTACCTATGGATTAAATACAAAGATTAATATGAATTCCAAGTGAGGTCAGTATGTATTTATTTACATTACGTTTCGCTTTACTCATCTTCATCTAGATATTTCTCGCAAATTGCCTTCGAGCACAAAATGTCTCCGCCCAGCCAAGTGAGAAACACTTAGCGTATTTTTATTAAGCTAGTTGATATTTATTTTTTACATATTTATAATTAGCTACTAGCGGTGCTTAATTCGCGTGGAGACTTTATAATTGATCTGGCTAAAAAGTACCCCAAATGTTAACCCTGCACATGAGTTATAATAACTATGTCAAATTTAATTAAATTCAGTAGTTTTTGCGTGATTCGAGTTTAGACAGACAGACAGACAGCCGGACAAACAGAGACAAATTCTAAACACTTCTGTTTTGAACTGTGTATCTACCTATCATTCGCACTTTACACTGCAACGATTTTTAAATATTAAATATACAGACATGGTTTTGTTACGATTTTATTATTATGTATTAATTTGTTTTGGTGAATATTAGTTAGTTTTATTTTATATTAGCTTTATTTATAGATCTGTATTATTACATATAGATTCCATTACAGACTATATTTTATATTTACAGAAGGGTAATCATTATGTCAAAACCTTTTAGTATATATCTACGGTATCGTTAAGTAAAACAACCCGGAATTGGCTTTATTTCTAAAACGACAAATTATAAACATTTCTTTAATACGAACCTACATCGTTTTATATAACGAACTATATACGAACAGAGATATAGAGAGTAAGTGATATAATAAAGACAACAATAATAATTCTTATTGTATGGTATATATAAATAAACAAATCAATTTGTACGTATAAAGTTATTTACTGAAGATAAAATACAATAGACTGTTTTATTTCTTTGTGCAACTTTTTGAAGACCTAATGCATCTTATCTTTTATAATTGTTTTTGTTTTAACGGTTATAATTATTTATGTATTCTCAAAAAAATGCTTCGCTATCTCTTATGACTAGTCGTAGTTCGATTCGCAAATATGCTCACAACATGTCCCACGGGAGCAACGAAAGTGTATCCTTCACAGCAGCTCTACACGTGAAATATCGAACACTGTTTTATGCGATACTATTTTTAAATTTATTTGGAAGCTGTCATAGTTATTACAAATAACGTATGACAGTGTGTAACTTACCACAGAAACACTTTTATTAAACGATTATTTTATTTATGAGATATAAAATGCGAATGAAAAGTTCGTTTTATTTTTGAACAATTTAGACAAGAAGAAGACAAATGTTTCTTCTATTATTTGATAGATATTGATAAAAATTTTACTCAAAAGTATTTCAAGAACAACATGTTGTAAATACACCGCAAACTTTTTTACATTAATGTCTGTAAATTGACGAACAAAATCATAATTAGTCCGTAGTACAGCAAAACAAATTTTTAAAATATTTTTATAAACAGAAAGCAGTATATAAATATTCAAATCCAAGACTAATAGATCTAAAAAAGACAGAAAGAAAGAAATATAATAATCTGTAACCCTGTTTTAATGTCAGACCATATTCATAAGTTATAACCCCGATTCTTATAAAAGTTGCCGAGTTTTAATCTAACTTTTGACAAATCATTTTTAATACTTGGATGGCGAAATGAAGACAATCTTCGTCTCTACATAATTCACATAAAGAACCTTCTTCATAATTCTACTTACTTTAGAAGTTATTATTGAAACTTTGATGAACTGGCATTTAACCATGAATTGACTTGACAGTCACTCGCTTATAAGTATTTTACATTAAAACATTTAATTAATATGGCTTAAATGCATATTATTAAACGGTGTAATTGTAGATTGTATAATTTATAACATAAAATACTCGTAATATATGTACGAGGGGTATACAGGGTTTGTTTGGATATTTCCTGAAGCCGAAGACCAATTTAGTTTGTATTTCTTTTATGGAAAAAAGGCGTCAGATGAGCAGACAGTCCACCTGGTGGTAAGTGGAAACTGTCGCCCGTGGACATCCGCGATACATGCCAACATCAATCCATATCTTTGGACCATATCATACCTTTGGAGATCTAAAGGAATGGATAGGAGGAAGGGTTGGGAAAACGGGGAGGGATGGGATAGGATGGAGACTCTGGTGTATCTCACTCTCTACCGAAACACGTACATACGTTGGGGAAATAGGATAAAGTGAGAAATGTAGTTCATGTCACGGTAGTCTTGTGTGAGAGAGTGGTAACGTGGCAACACTCGTTACCACTTTTGTGTACCAAAACTAGTAGAGAGTTTGATTCACACGTGCAAATGTGTATACCAAATTGAGCACAGTGTATGAAAAATTTAGTAAAACCTACAGAATCATGGACAGAAATCTGACTTCGGGAACGGTTTGGATAGACCGGGTATTTTATTATTTATTCTGTCGTCAACAGAATGTCACGTACAGGATCTATTATTTAAATTTGATTGTCTGTCCGTACCTTGGCCGGATTACGAAAAATCAAATTGCTTTTTCTCTTTAAATAACTTTACATCTTTAATTCTCTTTATCTGTCGAGAGAAACCTAGTTTTTCGACAACAGTCGGCACTCATTTGTAGCATTAAACATTGGTCAAAAGCATGTGAATGTAGTACGTTCCGTTTCCACTCGACAGAATTGACTTCTGAGGAAATTGTCACCTCACCACCTTTGGCTCGAATTTTGAGGAGATTTGAACACTTGTTCTAGTTCTTGGAGATTCGAGGGCATTAATGAAGTACTTAATGGGCATTAATGAAGGGGTGTAAGGGGTCCCAACCTACATCTCTGGGACCCAAGCCAACCTCACCGGCTCGTGGTACGGCTCACCGGCCGGACCAGCGCGGCGGGTTGCGGTCCACCCCCCCCCCCCCCCCTATTGCAGAAAAAGTAAAACGGCCCCAAGTTCCCGGCGGCTCCAGTCGCAACACCGGCGTGGACGGGCGCTGGTCGAGCGCTGGAGCCGGGGGTGCTAAGAATCTCCGGGCGGGATTCCACCGTCGAACGACCAGGTCTTTTAAAACGGATTACCGACGTAGGTTGTCACTGGTGACTTACAACACGCGCACTTTGAGGACAGACGAGAAGATCGCTGAGCTGGAAGAGGAGATAGGCAAGTTGCACTGGGATATATTGGGGTTATCAGAAATCCGAAGAGAGGGGGAGGACACGATAACCCTGAAGTCCGGCAACTTGTTCTATTACCGGGAGGGCGACCAGCAGTCCCAAGGTGGTGTCGGGTTTATCGTCCACAAGTCCCTCGTAAATAATGTTGTAGCCATCACGAGTGTGTCGAGCAGGGTCGCGTACCTTATACTCAGAATATCCAAGAGATATTCGTTGAAGGTCATACAGGTCTACGCACCGACCTCGGCACACCCGGATAACGAAGTGGAAGCAATGTATGAGGACATTAGTAGAGCCATACATGCTTCGAAAACACACTACAGTATTGTTATGGGGGATTTCAACGCGAAACTGGGCAAAAGAGGCGACGATGAGTTGAGAGTGGGGCAATTTAGATGTGGGCACCGGAACCCGAGGGGCCAGAAGCTGGCCGACTTTCTTGAGAAAGAGGGACTCTTTATGATGAACTCTTTCTTCAAGAAGCCGCCTCATAGGAAGTGGGCCTAGATGAGCCCCGACGGTTCCGTTAAAAATGAGTTAGACTTCATTATGGCCACAAAGAGACAAATATTCAATGATGTCTCCGTGATCCACAGGGTGAAAACCGGTAGTGATCACCGAATGGTTAGAGGCACATTGAATATAAACGTCAAGTTGGAAAGGTCCCGCCTGATGAAGTCTACGCTCCGACCTACTGCTGCCCACATACAAAATCCCGAAAGCTTTCAGCTTGAATTGTCAAATCGCTTCGATTGCCTAGAGGATTGCGTTGCAGTGGACGATATCAACAATAGGTTGGTAGAAACTTTCCATACGGTGGGGTCTAAATTCTTCAGACATCGTCGAAGAGATGGACCCCAAAAGCTCACCGACCACACCCTCGACCTCTTGGCGGAACGACGTTCGATGGCACTGCAGACTCCTGATGACGCGGAAGCATATCGGCAGCTCAATAGACGGATTCACCAGTCCTTGCGACACGACATCCGTCTCTTTAATACTAATCGTATTAAGGAGACGATAGAGCGGAATAAAGGCTCCAAAGTGTTCGCAAGAGACTTATCTATTGGGCAGAGCCAGTTGACGAAGCTGAAGAGGGAGGACGGCAGTGTCACTTCCGACAAACAAGAGGTACTGAGGGAGATCGAGAAGTTCTATGGACAGTTGTATACCTCGGTCGCTAAACCTGTTGGCAACTTGGCCAAAGACCCAAGAGCCAAGTTGACCCGACACTATACCGAAGACATCCCGGACATCAGCCTGTACGAGATTAGGATGGCCCTCAAACAGCTTAGAAACAACAAGGCGCCGGGTGAGGACGGAATCACTTCAGAGCTTCTGAAAGCGGGTGGAACACCGGTACTGAAAGTCCTTCAGAAGCTCTTTAATTCCGTCTTGCTCGAAGGTATTACGCCGGAGGCATGGAACAGAAGCGTGGTGGTGCTCTTCTTCAAGAAAGGCGACAAGACCTTGTTGAAGAACTCGCCATCTCGCTTCTGAGCAATGTTTATAAGCTGTTTTCGAGGGTTATCACGAATCGTCTCGAGCGCAGGTTTGATGACTTCCAGCCTCCCGAACAAGCCGGTTTCCGAAAAGGCTATAGTACCATAGACCACATCCATACGCTGCGGCAAGTTATACAGAAGACCGAGGAGTATAACTTGCCATTATGCTTAGCGTTTGTGGACTATGAGAAACCCTTTGATTCGATCGAGACTTGGGCAGTGCTACAGTCCCTCCAGCGGTGCCATATTGACTATCGGTATATCGAAGTGTTGAAGTGTTTGTATAACAACCCCACCATGTCAGTCCGAGTACAGGAAGGGAGCACGGAGCCGATTCCATTGCAGAGGGGTGTGAGACAAGGAGATGTCATCTCTTCGAAGCTCTTCACCAATGCGATGGAAGACCCTTTCAAGCTCCTGGAATGGAAAGGACTCGGCATCAACGTTGATGGCGAATGCATCACTCACCTTCGATTTGCCGACGATATCGTGGTCATGGCAGAATCGCTGGAGGATCTTAGCACAATGCTCGGAGACCTCAATCGAGTTTCCCAACAGGTGGGCCTTAAAATGAACATGGACAAGACGAAAATCATGTCGAATGTCCATGTCGTGCCCACCCCAGTTTCAGTTGGGAGCTCGATTCTCGAAGTTGTTGACGAGTACGTCTACCTAGGCCAAACGGTCCAACTAGGTAGGTCCAACTTCGAGAAAGAGGTCAATCGACGAATCCAACTCGGCTGGGCAGCGTTCGGGAAGCTACGCAGCGTCTTCTCGTCCAAAATACCTCAGTGCTTGAAGACGAAGGTCTTCGACCAGTGTGTGTTGCCAGTGATGACCTACGGTACTGAGACGTGGTCTCTGACTATAGGCCTCATAAATAAGCTCACTGTCGCACAGCGAGCTATGGAGAGGGCTATGCTCGGGGTTTCCCTACGTAATCGAATCAGGAATGAGGAGATCCGTAGACGAACTAAAGTCACCGACATAGCCTCTCGGGTTAGCAAGCTGAAGTGGCAGTGAGCAGGGCACATAGCTCGAAGAACCGATGGCCGATGGGGCAGAGGGGTTCTCGAATGGAGAGCACGTACCGGCGGACGAAGCCGAGGACGTCCATCTGCTAGATGGACAGACGACCTCATAAAGGTTGCGGGCACCCGCTGGATGCAGGTCGCTGCCGATAGGTCTAAATGGCGGACAATGGGGGAGGCCTATGTCCAGCAGTGGACGTCCAAGGGCTGAGATGATGAATGAAGTACTGGTGTCGGCCGGCTATAGAATATCACTATCTCATTAATCCCCGTGGGTGTCGTAAAAGGCGACTAAGGATTAACAAAGCGGCAACCACAAGCCCTGAGCAACTACACCACCTCTATAAGGGTGGACCCGTCAAACCCGCTTGGCCAACGTGGCGTTTTCGGGTCTTACATCCTTCAAGCATGAGTCAATATGTATAAGGAGACCAGCAATATGTCAATATGTATCCAGCAGTGAATACTGAAGCGGCTGATTGCATTGCATTGCAATGAAATACTAACAGTGGAATACGAAATACGAGTGTTTTTTTCTAAACCACTCGTCTAGGTCCACTTGTAGTAAAATAGTATGAAAAGTATTTTAATATTTTGATATTTAAACTTTGTCAAAGGCATGGAAAATAATACGCTCAGTACCCGATCGACAGAGTCAGTCAATATTGGAGGATTAGACACTAATTCTAGATTAATTGAATCTTCCGAGCTACTTGGCCGAGGCCGGCGCATGTTGCGCTTGAGAAGCCGAAGAGATAACATCTCTCCGAAAGTGAACGCAGTCGCCACTGAAGATGTCAACCGCAGTTGTTGACGAAACGTTTGGAAAAAAGAGAAGAGATTCCAGAAGACCTCGACCAAGTAGCCCGGAAGATTCAATTAATATGGACACCGGCCGAGAAAGCCTACACTCCACTAATTCTAGATTTTGGGCATGTTCCTAGGAACCTTAATTCATTTCTTTCATTTGGTAATTATTCCCACCTTGATTGTACAACCGATCGACCTAGCGTGAAGGTATATGTACGTCCCACTATTCACCGGTAATTTAACCAGTAGAGCAATGACCCTTGACCTTATATTGTTTATCAATTGTTTATGGGATGCAAAAATCCCAATGCTGACGTACGGTTTATTTTTTCAATTTACTTATTACCAAATTTACAAACAAAAGGCATGAAACTATCAAGATTTTATTCTATCTAATTAACCATAAAAGTTTCTTTAAGATACAAGTTCCCCAGTATTAGTATCCAAGACAATTCGAGTGTTTTCGGATTAGCCGATGGCCAATGTTTTCGTAATGTATCTGTAACTACGTTTAAAGTCCCGCATGTGCTTGTGATTGTGAAATATTATAAACTGCTTAATTCCTTCGTTAGTGATACATATATATTTGCTGCCTTGGAATTATTATAAATTAATGGAATTATTAGATACTTATTTCGCATTAAGTAGGTGCCCATTCCGTACATGCAACATATTCTTTTGGGTCCAATTTTAAGTTTAACAAATTCTCCCCTTTCCCCCATTGATAATTAAATGGAACTAATGAAGTACCTACCTACTAATTTGTCATAGAATAAGGATTTCCCGACATTCATGTATTCTGTGGGTATACTATATACTAGAAAACAGATCTTTATATCATTTACCACGAAATGGAAATCGCAAATCTGTGGAATTTATGTTCCACGTTCGTATAGAAAGTATTAAGGTCTATTTTTGTTACATTTTCTTTTATATGTCAACGCGGCTAGACTTGCTAGTGGCACGCTAGACGTATTGTCCGCAGTAAAGAGGAACAGCACATGATTCAAACTGGATGTACATTATTACAAGAACAATAATTCGCACAACTTTAAGGCAACCATTTTACCACTCTCCTACTTTCGGATACTGGTGGCGCAACTCATTACAGCATATTAAAAACATTATTACTGCCGGGCTACTACTTGACTGAAAGGCTTATTTTCTATGAAACAATTTTCTATTTTTTCTGCTCTTACATAATAAGAAACATAGCTTATTTAACTTACAAACGAGTAGTGTGTAATTTTAAAATAATTTTGTCATTACATTTTAAAACAAGGTGGATTACATTTTAAAAACATATAATCTTAAGGAGGTTTTATAATTACTGTTAAGATTTCTACCAATGGTAATGGAAATGGTCATATTGTAAGAAGCATACCTATCATATTTAAAGTCATAAAGAGAAGGTATGCAACTACTCTTCTGCCATTCTTCTTCGTAAACATGCCACTTGATCACAAAACTGTGATAGTTTTACTAATATGTCCACAATTACAACTTCCTGGCTCATACAAGTACGTTACATTTCGGAAATTAACAGTACCATACAACCTATTGTAAATTGTTTTACAAAAGGAAAATGATCCCCACTCTGGTTTTTGTTGTTGTTACTTCACCCCAATTTTTGTTGTTATGGCATCTTATTAACATAACAGCCTGTAAATGGAAATCCTGTCAAAATCAGTACGCACGTTTACGGGATTTTAATATACAGGGAGCGCAAGTTGTTAGGAGAGGCTTGTTAATGAATTACTGTACTCGTATATGTTTAAACATACGAAACAACTCATTAATTTAAAATTATTTTAGTGAATATATGTTGTGCTCGGTAATATGGCATATGTTGGAGCGTTATATAGGAAACCACTAAATGTATATGCGCGATGGGTTGGACATTAAATGTATTCATAGAGCAGCGGGTGAATGACCTGTGGGATGCGAAAATCGACAGAAAAGACTACTGAATGTGAAACAACAGTAATTTAAAGTGAATTGTCAGTAAGTTATAGCTACTCACTCGTAAGATTCCAGGCGCAGCTCATCCAGCAGTCGGCGAAGACGTGGTCACTTACTTTTGTAATCACTGCACACTGGGGTCGCGACTCTATTAATAGTTTTTATAACGATATGCACTGTGGTTTTGCGTGGTGCCGAGGATGGCAACCAAAACAAACGGGCGCGCACTACAAAGAGAACTTATAATAATATGCGTTTTTATTTCCTGTGACGTCCGTCCGTCGTCATCTGTTATGGGCTAAAAGGCCGCATTCCAACAACGTGGCTAAACCAATAACACAGTGCGAATAGCATATCTACTTTGGTACAATAACAACCTATGCTTATACTGGTTGTGTTTTATGATTTTTAGCGGCAAAACGGTAATCACAAGGAAAACACTTTCTTATCAATATTATTTGCGATTGCCTACTGTCATGTTTTTGTGCTTTGTAAGCACGCATAAAAAATATGGGTCAAAGAAACTAATTTAACAAGTAGAAGACATGTCATATTGGTAAGCTATCTTTAAGTATATTTCAGACAAATAGGGGGACAAATAACCAACATTAATAAACAGTGAGAATGCACAATGACTTTCTGTACCGTAATTATTGACGTGTAAAATTATGGGACGTTAGGTTTTCATAAAGAAGGACTGGTCCAGCCCCGGTATGCCGACAATGCCGTCGTGTGCCGTGCACACATTATGTTTACTTTTGCTTTTTATTGTGACCAGCTTTAGAGAACAAAGCGCTCAGTAGCTCCATGTCATTGTTTCAAGACGGAGTTTCAGATTCAGTACATTATATCGGGAGCTTCGCGCAGCTACAAAGTTTGTAAGTGTATTAGGTTCCATGTATTGTTACATACTCTTGTACTTTAATTTTTAAACGAGTTTGAAACTTCGCAAAGGGCGTTATAGTAAAAAGTTAGTCAAACGCTCAAGATGATTCAGTACCACAGTTATAATATAACTTTCCGAGAAGACACCAGAGATCGTCGTTGAGGATGATCGCCTTACACAAATGGAGCGTGATTCCTCCATTGGGGACAGGAGGCTGCACGACTAGTACTAATCATTTCTCAGTTACACCCTCAATGTATTCGGTTTCTTATTTGCGTCTAATTTCCTTTTACCCGTTAGAAGTTAACATTACTTCAATTTTTTCCTTCTGACATCTATTTTTTTTGTATAACTTTATAAGTATTGTCTATTTAATCACGGCGACACAGAAATAATCAATAAATCTCTATAGCTAACGATACAATTAATGAGCTACTGTTTCTAAAAGGGCTATAAGCCAATTAGATAGGAATTCGCTGTAAACGAAAATTCAATCAATTAATTTATATCTTCTCGCCTTTATACAGTTTTCAATTAAGATGGAACAATTAATAAAGAGCAGAAGGTCACAATTTTAGGTTTAATGAATTAATTTCAAGGAAGGAAAAAGAACAACGTGATAAGTACAAAAAAATACGTTAGGTGACTAATTCGTTTCTATAGAGAGAAAACGAAAAGTGTTGAAATAAAATTTATCTGGTTGGGAAGGGAACATTTTAATTATTATTCAAATACTGCGTATACTATTTTGCATGTGATAATTAAGAAAGTTAAATTGCTAGGGGCCTGACTTTCAGCTGAGCCAGTGTCGATAGGACATCGAGAGAGCAAACAAATTAATATACCATTTTAATTGGCAATTTCTTAGCGACTATCAGTCTGTAAATCAGCGTTGCTGAAGAGTAAAGACGCAAAGACGTACCTAAGGTAAAGATGTTACATTCTTGTATTAATAAAACCTCTGAAACTATCTTCATTATATAAATATGTGTCTACTTATGTATACGGTGTCGTACAAAAATATATAGTTTTATCTTTTATTTCATTAGGAATCATTTTAGAATACGATTTTGAAAATGTCAATCTAATCGACTGGCGCTCAAATGAACATAGAAAACAGAACATGCAAATCTTTGTACAGAAATCCTCATAACTATTGGTATCAAAACAAAATTTCTACAAGATTATTGTCGAAATAATACCTGCACTTATAATGGAAATTTCTAGTCACAACGCATTTCGTTTATGATTAGAGAGGTCTGTGACAAATACACAGACAGGCAAATACTCGTAGACAGATGAAAAGTACATAATAGGTTTCCTTTCAGGATTTGGCTAACGTTTTTAAGGGTTCGAAGCCCCAAAAAGATTCCGGACCCAAAGGGTTCTGACGTTCAGAGTTAATTTCAGACATTAGCAGGGATATTTGGAGTTATGTAGATTCTACTTACTGAGTCATTCCTTCAATTTTCGGAAATGATCTTTTCGCCCTTTATTTTGACATCACCAACACAAAAATAGTGAAGTTTTCGTTTTACGTAATCATGTTTTAACAAAAACAAGAGAAAACTCAAAAATATAAACTTCATGAAACACAATTTCAAACAACTAGGTCAGCACTCGCTGTTGTTTTAAGTTGGAAAGATCAATTTAGACCTCAATTTAAGTTATGAAATCTTAGGGTGTTGTGTAATATTAAAACGCATTTGTGTGTTTAAAACAGTACAAAAATGCTCCAAGTTGAATAGAACACTAGTAACAAACATATTTAGTGTAACGAATGATTAAGCATCTTATTTTTTTTTACATTCGATACACTTTCGATAAGATACAAAAATACCATCTTATTAGAGGTTTTGTACTTAAAGGTTTGTCGAAATTATTAATTTTAAATATATTTTTGTCTCATAGAAGTTGTAACATTTGTTCCAATAGCTTATTCTTTATAACCTCTGTATTTTTATATCTGTATTTCATTATATTTGTCTTTATATCTGTTATTAATATATAGTACTGGCTGGTAACAGTCCTATATGTAAAAAAAAACACCGAGAGGACGAAGAAGAAATCTAGGCGGCCATGCCGTCATATTAAATCTAGGCGGCCATGCCGCCGTATAAAATCTAGGCGGCCATGAAAAAACAAAAGAATCGAGAGGGCCGCGGGGAGAAAGTGGAGGGGGTGAAAAAAAGAAAAGGTGGGACGCCTGTCATCTCGGCCTGCAGAGTGCGATTTAAAAAATATAATCGCAACCAGAGTAGCAAAACTCCGAGGTTGAGTTGGCCTACTACTCTCGCCGGTCACCGCAGCTCTGGTCCGTCGCTCTTTGGGCGCTGGTGCTCCTGCTGGGTGCTGCCTCTTGTGCCGGGCCTCCACCGCCCCGTCTGACCGCCGTTGCTTCCGGCTGGCGGTTGTGCCCGCTTTTCATCGCTTGGTACGTGCGCCTTGCTGGGCGCCGCCTCTCCTGCCGACTTACCGTGAGTTTTTTTGGTGTTCCAGAACAAGGAAACGAGACACTTTTACAGACTTTTTATTTTATGGACATTTTTCTAAGTTTTGTATTAGGTTTTTAGTTACTAGTTTGTTTTTTGGAACAAATTTAGCTACCTCTTTCATTTCTAGTTACGAGTAGAATTGTTTACCCCCTTATTTAGTTAGTTCATAGTTGTAATATAGCATGACAAAGTGATCTGTCAAGTAAAAGTAAACATTTAGTGAGGAAGATGACTTCTTCATTTGATTTGTCCATTTATACGGCATCAACCTCCATATTTGGAGAATTTATAACATGTGGAATTAAATGCAATAGAAATGTAATATATAATTATTTCTAAAAAAAATACAGATAATCTTGATTTAATTCCCATATATTTTAAGTCTGTTACTTCTTAGAATAAAATATGTTAAAAACTGCATTGTAATCGCTTAAATAGTTCTCAGATTATCTGTACCAAGCTAATTTGAGAATTATTCTGGAATTTGTCTGCTTTAGCATGGCTTTAGCAATAAGGCCCGGCCCACCTTTTCTATACATATTTATTTTTAACTTTTTATCCGTTTGTATCCGTAAACAAATAAAAAAAAAAGGAAATTAATATTTGGAGAAGGTGTAATGCGAAAATCATTTCTATCCATTCGAAAATCTGACGTAAGTTGTATAAGGTACGTAAGTTCTCGAATGGAGAGCACGTACCGGCGGACGAAGCCGAGGACGTCCATCTGCTAGATGGACAGACGACCTCATAAAGGTTGCGGGCACCCGCTGGATGCAGGTCGCTGCCGATAGGTCTAAATGGCGGACAATGGGGGAGGCCTATGTCCAGCAGTGGACGTCCAAGGGCTGAGATGATGAATGAAGTACTGGTGTCGGCCGGCTATAGAATATCACTATCTCATTAATCCCCGTGGGTGTCGTAAAAGGCGACTAAGGATTAACAAAGCGGCAACCACAAGCCCTGAGCAACTACACCACCTCTATAAGGGTGGACCCGTCAAACCCGCTTGGCCAACGTGGCGTTTTCGGGTCTTACATCCTTCAAGCATGAGTCAATATGTATAAGGAGACCAGCAATATGTCAATATGTATCCAGCAGTGAATACTGAAGCGGCTGATTGCATTGCATTGCAATGAAATACTAACAGTGGAATACGAAATACGAGTGTTTTTTTCTAAACCACTCGTCTAGGTCCACTTGTAGTAAAATAGTATGAAAAGTATTTTAATATTTTGATATTTAAACTTTGTCAAAGGCATGGAAAATAATACGCTCAGTACCCGATCGACAGAGTCAGTCAATATTGGAGGATTAGACACTAATTCTAGATTAATTGAATCTTCCGAGCTACTTGGCCGAGGCCGGCGCATGTTGCGCTTGAGAAGCCGAAGAGATAACATCTCTCCGAAAGTGAACGCAGTCGCCACTGAAGATGTCAACCGCAGTTGTTGACGAAACGTTTGGAAAAAAGAGAAGAGATTCCAGAAGACCTCGACCAAGTAGCCCGGAAGATTCAATTAATATGGACACCGGCCGAGAAAGCCTACACTCCACTAATTCTAGATTTTGGGCATGTTCCTAGGAACCTTAATTCATTTCTTTCATTTGGTAATTATTCCCACCTTGATTGTACAACCGATCGACCTAGCGTGAAGGTATATGTACGTCCCACTATTCACCGGTAATTTAACCAGTAGAGCAATGACCCTTGACCTTATATTGTTTATCAATTGTTTATGGGATGCAAAAATCCCAATGCTGACGTACGGTTTATTTTTTCAATTTACTTATTACCAAATTTACAAACAAAAGGCATGAAACTATCAAGATTTTATTCTATCTAATTAACCATAAAAGTTTCTTTAAGATACAAGTTCCCCAGTATTAGTATCCAAGACAATTCGAGTGTTTTCGGATTAGCCGATGGCCAATGTTTTCGTAATGTATCTGTAACTACGTTTAAAGTCCCGCATGTGCTTGTGATTGTGAAATATTATAAACTGCTTAATTCCTTCGTTAGTGATACATATATATTTGCTGCCTTGGAATTATTATAAATTAATGGAATTATTAGATACTTATTTCGCATTAAGTAGGTGCCCATTCCGTACATGCAACATATTCTTTTGGGTCCAATTTTAAGTTTAACAAATTCTCCCCTTTCCCCCATTGATAATTAAATGGAACTAATGAAGTACCTACCTACTAATTTGTCATAGAATAAGGATTTCCCGACATTCATGTATTCTGTGGGTATACTATATACTAGAAAACAGATCTTTATATCATTTACCACGAAATGGAAATCGCAAATCTGTGGAATTTATGTTCCACGTTCGTATAGAAAGTATTAAGGTCTATTTTTGTTACATTTTCTTTTATATGTCAACGCGGCTAGACTTGCTAGTGGCACGCTAGACGTATTGTCCGCAGTAAAGAGGAACAGCACATGATTCAAACTGGATGTACATTATTACAAGAACAATAATTCGCACAACTTTAAGGCAACCATTTTACCACTCTCCTACTTTCGGATACTGGTGGCGCAACTCATTACAGCATATTAAAAACATTATTACTGCCGGGCTACTACTTGACTGAAAGGCTTATTTTCTATGAAACAATTTTCTATTTTTTCTGCTCTTACATAATAAGAAACATAGCTTATTTAACTTACAAACGAGTAGTGTGTAATTTTAAAATAATTTTGTCATTACATTTTAAAACAAGGTGGATTACATTTTAAAAACATATAATCTTAAGGAGGTTTTATAATTACTGTTAAGATTTCTACCAATGGTAATGGAAATGGTCATATTGTAAGAAGCATACCTATCATATTTAAAGTCATAAAGAGAAGGTATGCAACTACTCTTCTGCCATTCTTCTTCGTAAACATGCCACTTGATCACAAAACTGTGATAGTTTTACTAATATGTCCACAATTACAACTTCCTGGCTCATACAAGTACGTTACATTTCGGAAATTAACAGTACCATACAACCTATTGTAAATTGTTTTACAAAAGGAAAATGATCCCCACTCTGGTTTTTGTTGTTGTTACTTCACCCCAATTTTTGTTGTTATGGCATCTTATTAACATAACAGCCTGTAAATGGAAATCCTGTCAAAATCAGTACGCACGTTTACGGGATTTTAATATACAGGGAGCGCAAGTTGTTAGGAGAGGCTTGTTAATGAATTACTGTACTCGTATATGTTTAAACATACGAAACAACTCATTAATTTAAAATTATTTTAGTGAATATATGTTGTGCTCGGTAATATGGCATATGTTGGAGCGTTATATAGGAAACCACTAAATGTATATGCGCGATGGGTTGGACATTAAATGTATTCATAGAGCAGCGGGTGAATGACCTGTGGGATGCGAAAATCGACAGAAAAGACTACTGAATGTGAAACAACAGTAATTTAAAGTGAATTGTCAGTAAGTTATAGCTACTCACTCGTAAGATTCCAGGCGCAGCTCATCCAGCAGTCGGCGAAGACGTGGTCACTTACTTTTGTAATCACTGCACACTGGGGTCGCGACTCTATTAATAGTTTTTATAACGATATGCACTGTGGTTTTGCGTGGTGCCGAGGATGGCAACCAAAACAAACGGGCGCGCACTACAAAGAGAACTTATAATAATATGCGTTTTTATTTCCTGTGACGTCCGTCCGTCGTCATCTGTTATGGGCTAAAAGGCCGCATTCCAACAACGTGGCTAAACCAATAACACAGTGCGAATAGCATATCTACTTTGGTACAATAACAACCTATGCTTATACTGGTTGTGTTTTATGATTTTTAGCGGCAAAACGGTAATCACAAGGAAAACACTTTCTTATCAATATTATTTGCGATTGCCTACTGTCATGTTTTTGTGCTTTGTAAGCACGCATAAAAAATATGGGTCAAAGAAACTAATTTAACAAGTAGAAGACATGTCATATTGGTAAGCTATCTTTAAGTATATTTCAGACAAATAGGGGGACAAATAACCAACATTAATAAACAGTGAGAATGCACAATGACTTTCTGTACCGTAATTATTGACGTGTAAAATTATGGGACGTTAGGTTTTCATAAAGAAGGACTGGTCCAGCCCCGGTATGCCGACAATGCCGTCGTGTGCCGTGCACACATTATGTTTACTTTTGCTTTTTATTGTGACCAGCTTTAGAGAACAAAGCGCTCAGTAGCTCCATGTCATTGTTTCAAGACGGAGTTTCAGATTCAGTACATTATATCGGGAGCTTCGCGCAGCTACAAAGTTTGTAAGTGTATTAGGTTCCATGTATTGTTACATACTCTTGTACTTTAATTTTTAAACGAGTTTGAAACTTCGCAAAGGGCGTTATAGTAAAAAGTTAGTCAAACGCTCAAGATGATTCAGTACCACAGTTATAATATAACTTTCCGAGAAGACACCAGAGATCGTCGTTGAGGATGATCGCCTTACACAAATGGAGCGTGATTCCTCCATTGGGGACAGGAGGCTGCACGACTAGTACTAATCATTTCTCAGTTACACCCTCAATGTATTCGGTTTCTTATTTGCGTCTAATTTCCTTTTACCCGTTAGAAGTTAACATTACTTCAATTTTTTCCTTCTGACATCTATTTTTTTTGTATAACTTTATAAGTATTGTCTATTTAATCACGGCGACACAGAAATAATCAATAAATCTCTATAGCTAACGATACAATTAATGAGCTACTGTTTCTAAAAGGGCTATAAGCCAATTAGATAGGAATTCGCTGTAAACGAAAATTCAATCAATTAATTTATATCTTCTCGCCTTTATACAGTTTTCAATTAAGATGGAACAATTAATAAAGAGCAGAAGGTCACAATTTTAGGTTTAATGAATTAATTTCAAGGAAGGAAAAAGAACAACGTGATAAGTACAAAAAAATACGTTAGGTGACTAATTCGTTTCTATAGAGAGAAAACGAAAAGTGTTGAAATAAAATTTATCTGGTTGGGAAGGGAACATTTTAATTATTATTCAAATACTGCGTATACTATTTTGCATGTGATAATTAAGAAAGTTAAATTGCTAGGGGCCTGACTTTCAGCTGAGCCAGTGTCGATAGGACATCGAGAGAGCAAACAAATTAATATACCATTTTAATTGGCAATTTCTTAGCGACTATCAGTCTGTAAATCAGCGTTGCTGAAGAGTAAAGACGCAAAGACGTACCTAAGGTAAAGATGTTACATTCTTGTATTAATAAAACCTCTGAAACTATCTTCATTATATAAATATGTGTCTACTTATGTATACGGTGTCGTACAAAAATATATAGTTTTATCTTTTATTTCATTAGGAATCATTTTAGAATACGATTTTGAAAATGTCAATCTAATCGACTGGCGCTCAAATGAACATAGAAAACAGAACATGCAAATCTTTGTACAGAAATCCTCATAACTATTGGTATCAAAACAAAATTTCTACAAGATTATTGTCGAAATAATACCTGCACTTATAATGGAAATTTCTAGTCACAACGCATTTCGTTTATGATTAGAGAGGTCTGTGACAAATACACAGACAGGCAAATACTCGTAGACAGATGAAAAGTACATAATAGGTTTCCTTTCAGGATTTGGCTAACGTTTTTAAGGGTTCGAAGCCCCAAAAAGATTCCGGACCCAAAGGGTTCTGACGTTCAGAGTTAATTTCAGACATTAGCAGGGATATTTGGAGTTATGTAGATTCTACTTACTGAGTCATTCCTTCAATTTTCGGAAATGATCTTTTCGCCCTTTATTTTGACATCACCAACACAAAAATAGTGAAGTTTTCGTTTTACGTAATCATGTTTTAACAAAAACAAGAGAAAACTCAAAAATATAAACTTCATGAAACACAATTTCAAACAACTAGGTCAGCACTCGCTGTTGTTTTAAGTTGGAAAGATCAATTTAGACCTCAATTTAAGTTATGAAATCTTAGGGTGTTGTGTAATATTAAAACGCATTTGTGTGTTTAAAACAGTACAAAAATGCTCCAAGTTGAATAGAACACTAGTAACAAACATATTTAGTGTAACGAATGATTAAGCATCTTATTTTTTTTTACATTCGATACACTTTCGATAAGATACAAAAATACCATCTTATTAGAGGTTTTGTACTTAAAGGTTTGTCGAAATTATTAATTTTAAATATATTTTTGTCTCATAGAAGTTGTAACATTTGTTCCAATAGCTTATTCTTTATAACCTCTGTATTTTTATATCTGTATTTCATTATATTTGTCTTTATATCTGTTATTAATATATAGTACTGGCTGGTAACAGTCCTATATGTAAAAAAAAACACCGAGAGGACGAAGAAGAAATCTAGGCGGCCATGCCGTCATATTAAATCTAGGCGGCCATGCCGCCGTATAAAATCTAGGCGGCCATGAAAAAACAAAAGAATCGAGAGGGCCGCGGGGAGAAAGTGGAGGGGGTGAAAAAAAGAAAAGGTGGGACGCCTGTCATCTCGGCCTGCAGAGTGCGATTTAAAAAATATAATCGCAACCAGAGTAGCAAAACTCCGAGGTTGAGTTGGCCTACTACTCTCGCCGGTCACCGCAGCTCTGGTCCGTCGCTCTTTGGGCGCTGGTGCTCCTGCTGGGTGCTGCCTCTTGTGCCGGGCCTCCACCGCCCCGTCTGACCGCCGTTGCTTCCGGCTGGCGGTTGTGCCCGCTTTTCATCGCTTGGTACGTGCGCCTTGCTGGGCGCCGCCTCTCCTGCCGACTTACCGTGAGTTTTTTTGGTGTTCCAGAACAAGGAAACGAGACACTTTTACAGACTTTTTATTTTATGGACATTTTTCTAAGTTTTGTATTAGGTTTTTAGTTACTAGTTTGTTTTTTGGAACAAATTTAGCTACCTCTTTCATTTCTAGTTACGAGTAGAATTGTTTACCCCCTTATTTAGTTAGTTCATAGTTGTAATATAGCATGACAAAGTGATCTGTCAAGTAAAAGTAAACATTTAGTGAGGAAGATGACTTCTTCATTTGATTTGTCCATTTATACGGCATCAACCTCCATATTTGGAGAATTTATAACATGTGGAATTAAATGCAATAGAAATGTAATATATAATTATTTCTAAAAAAAATACAGATAATCTTGATTTAATTCCCATATATTTTAAGTCTGTTACTTCTTAGAATAAAATATGTTAAAAACTGCATTGTAATCGCTTAAATAGTTCTCAGATTATCTGTACCAAGCTAATTTGAGAATTATTCTGGAATTTGTCTGCTTTAGCATGGCTTTAGCAATAAGGCCCGGCCCACCTTTTCTATACATATTTATTTTTAACTTTTTATCCGTTTGTATCCGTAAACAAATAAAAAAAAAAGGAAATTAATATTTGGAGAAGGTGTAATGCGAAAATCATTTCTATCCATTCGAAAATCTGACGTAAGTTGTATAAGGTACGTAAGTTGTATTTATGTTGTACATAATAGATTTAGTCATGTACAAAGTAAATACAAATTATGATTGTACGCAACAGATTAGAGGGATATTTCTCATGTGATTTATGCCGGTGACGTAAATACTGGACTAAAAAAGGATAATGTGAAATGTGCCGTTGTTTTGCGAACATATTGCTTTGATTTATTGTGTTCAGGGTGGCCGCAGAAAACTGAATTCGTGCGCCATCGATTACAAAATATTTTATCTTTCTGAAATATTCGTATTCCTTGTTTTGGCATCTAGCTGAACTTCCTTATTGGAATACTAAATTGGCAATATTGCTAAATTTTTAAAAACATACGTCGAGCTTAATTTTTAATATAAGGCTTCTTTCAAACAGACTCAAAAATTGTTGGATTCTTTGTATGGGCAAATAGCATCATCACTTTTGCGCTCAACGGCTCTCTCGAAACATTAGCGAGCAACATTAGTGCTTTTAGGTACGCCCTAACCAACGCGCGCTACTTTGGGTTTATGTGAATGAAGTCTTAGAGATCTTCCGATGAAAGTCACCATTGTCATCATTAAGTGTTCGAGGTATAACCACACAGAGAAGTGTCGAAATTTACACTAACTTTTAAAGTAAAACTTGTTGAAGTGTTCCACACGTGTAGAAACGGTGCTGCTATCTTCACCTGATAAAATTATTACTTTTCTGTTGTTATTACACCAAAATTTATCAGATTCAATTAGAGCGTAAAGCCGACGATTTTAAAATACGTGCAGACATATAATGGTTGTTGCATTTTACGAGTATAAAAAGAGAACAAAACTGACTGTTAAATGTGCCTATATCGTGCACGCTATTACAATTAACTTTTATTTAGGTAATCTTTTTTATGTTTTATCCGTCAGTGAGTTTTGCCAGCATGCACACGCATGGTCATAAAAAATGTACCTACAACGCTTAAAATTCACCCACTTTCGAGCATATATCTGCCAAAAAGATAATAAAACACAACGTTTTGAAGAATGTGGCTTTTCCGTATCATGGATTTCGTTTTTAAGAAAAAAAATGTTGAAACACAATGTTTGTTAAAGGCATGTTTGTATAAACATAGCTTTGATTACATTTTATTGATAATGATTATGACACTGATAAAAATATATATAGTTTCTTTATTTAATAAAATCATTTATTCATTTATGATAATGATTTATGAGTATTCGCGATTCTCATTCATTCGACCGTGAGTTAAAATTCTCGATTTACACTGAGTTTCCACATAAGCAAGGATTTTTAAAATTATTATTAGCTCGATGGTGAAGGAAATCATGATAGGAAAAAAAATTTTGAGCGTGTGTATTCACCAATCCGCACTGGCGCCTCGTGGCGGATTATAACCCGAAACTCCCCAGAGATTTACTATCGAGACCTGTACCCTGCAGTAAACTATGGTTCAGGCTCCTAAGGAGGACGGTCAAAAATACCTTTCAAACTGGGGCTTTTACAAGCATTTGGGACTATTGTGCGTGTTATTACAAATGATAATATATGGTTTACAGGTGATGGAAATCTTATAACAGTATAAGAAGGGTCAAAATTATTAAAATAAAATGGCTATAAATAAAGTGAAAAATCGATTGATTTTATTAAGTCAAGTTTTAATACTTATAGGCTGATATTTGAAATGTAATATGCATATACCATACCGACTGTACTATCAATCAGTGTGTCTCAACAACCAGTGTCCAAAAACATGAAAATCTTATCAAATCTGTTTACAGTATCCATGTTATAATGTGAGGAAATGTAATTTATTATATGCAAACATATAATATATGCAAATTTTGATTTACATATGCAAAAGTTATCAACGTATCTACTAGGGATGTTCAGAATTACAAAAAATCACTATTCACGTATACAAATATTAATAATTTGCCCCACTATTCGCGAATACATTTACGAATAGTACATAACCTACTATGCACTCACTTGTAAAATTTGTAAGTACGTAATTTTTTGTCCAATTTAAAGTTAGGTAGTGCTACAAGATTTTGTTTTTGGGTTTGATTAATGAGTTTGGTTTAATCTACATTTAGGTAAGTACCTACTTAATTTTAAATTAAACTAACAAATAGATTACTAATTAAACAAAAAACAGCTATGTAAGTGATTTTCAAATGAACTTTTAACCTTATAAGCATTTCTTTTTGTAGAAAACTTCTTTCGCCTACTATTCGTTTAATTTTCGAATATGTATACGTATTAGTATTAATAATCGAGACAGTTTTGAGGCATTCATTAGTTGACTCATATTATTAGTTTTGCTTACTAAAATTTGAAAGAAATATCAAAATCGATCCAGTTGTTTTTGAATTTAACTCTTACATATTTATAAACAAACTGTTTATTACTCGTAGTAAAGATTTTTCAAGATGAAACTGTCGTGTCCTTACTAACATCGTTTCAATACAGATTAATTATCTTTGTGTAACATGACCGACGCACACTTGGGTCGAAGTGTTTTGTATTTTTAATACTGCTGCCAATGCGGTTCTTACACTACACTCACAGACTTCACATATACACCGTCCCACCATATACACCGGCTTTCAGCCAACACTTTTACCAGGTCTCGGCACGGGCCTGGGCGCTTCTCACCGACTCGCGATCTCGCGGTACTCTCCCAAAGCAACGCCCTAACCCGAGGTCCGTTCCTTCGACTGGTCTACCGGCCGGCATACTACTGCGACCTTGTCTCCTCCGAAGCCAACTTCCGCGGGCTCAGAGAGTTTGCACACCGATGGCACAGGAAAAGGAGCCCGAAAGAGCTGTTCGGCACTGAAGTACTAGTCGTCTAGTGGAGTAGAACAGCCCCAGAAAGGGGAGAGTGCTTATGGGACACAGGCAAAAGAAAATACTTGTAGGGAGGCAAAGCAGATACGCGCCGCAACATAGCCCTAGCAGGCGAACGGCGCGTACCTCCCGACGATTTGGTCCGTATAACCAAAAGGTTGGTAGGACCATGGGTGGAGGTGGTCTACCGGCGGGGGATACCTTAGGCTCGTTGCTGCTCTTTGCTCCTGGCTGAGCGCCTTTTGCGCTCGCCCTAAACTATACATGTCCCGTGACTCTTGAAAGGCCATTAGGGCCACAAGAATTTAGCCATTCTGAAAAGAAAACCATTCCCTCCTACCCATTTTCGCAACCCTCTCTTCAAATTTAGTAATAAATCTCTAAAGGTAGGCAGCGCAGCCGGAGCGTGGCAACATTTGTCATTCTGGACTGATGTTGACCTATTTGGCATGTACATCCATGGGCAACAATATGCACTTACCACTAGGTGGTCCACTCGTCTGCCACTTCCTTTCTATAAAAAAAAATATTAAAAAGATCTATGAAACTTGTATAATCTCTCCTAATCACTAGATTGATTGAGACGAACGCCTTATTAGATCCTCTGTTTTAACAGGGTTTCCTCTCAAACTATTTGACACTGTTTTAATTACAGTTTACAGTGATTTTACTCGGTTTCAATTTTACTTATTGTGTCTGAGTTCAATGGTTCAATCCGTTATGTAAATTTTCCGTGAAGCATTGCTCCCCTAGGACGTTACTCAGTTCAAATTTGGAAAGTTCGTATCAGATAGTCAGGCATGAACCACAAACGTAAACAAAAGTTTGTAAGATTGTGGATCAACTTAGTTGAACTGAACTTGGTAACTCAATTTAGCTTCTTTGCACTTCATACCGCCACTTGAATATCTTACTTAACATATAGTGAACGTAGTAGAGGTTGCACTGCCGATTCTAAATTATTAAACCGTTTTTAAACCGGTTCTACGAATTATTTTACAATTTTTAGAAAATTACATAGCCTTAAAATATTATTTATAAATTTATAAAACGCAACGTTTGTCTGTCTTCTATGTCTGAGCGTTAATAATTTGGGTTTTACAATGCGTGTTTTGAAGTGTATTGAACGAAACTGTATTTCGTATTGTTCCGTAAAATAAATCTCGAAAGGTTCTGCCATTTACCAAATTTTCATATTTTTTACAAATATTAATTAAATTTTATAAAGAATAAGAAAACCTGTTATAATTTGTTGGGCACTCCCGTGTTACGATTGGCATTATCTTACGTCCGTCGACTACAAACGTCACGCGTCATTCAATTGAAAAAATACGCCCGCAACGATACCACACCGCGTAGTTATTTTGCAAGTAATAAATTATAAATCACGTTCAATTCGCGTGTGTCTACGATTTTATCAATCAAGAAACCATCCTAGTCCCAATCAAAATGATCACAGAACAGCACCTGTGGTGGCGACATCGTTGGCCCCCTTGGGTGAGTGCCCTATGCATATTTCTCCATTGCATTGTTTACAAACGAGCTATTGAAAGATTTACAACACAAAACAAGTATATTTTGTAAATGTTAATTAAAATTGTATACAAAATATGCATACTAACATAACTTTAAGATCTATTACTAACAAAACTATGGAATCATATTCTGAAATAAATCTTTAATAATGAGAGTTTTTAATAATTGAGTTTTTGTTTAATTGTTTTAAAAATTGTGTATTTTGCGTGTTGTGGTTTAATAGTGATAGTTTATTAAACTTCAAACTGTTCTTTTGTGCGTAATGTTTGTGATAATCTACTAAAAGCGGAATAGGAATGCGTTTTTCGTGCGCTTAGTCCTCTTCTGTCTTCAATAAACACAAACTAATACTTTACC
Organism: Sesia apiformis; assembly: GCA_914767545.1. NCBI lineage: Eukaryota > Metazoa > Arthropoda > Insecta > Lepidoptera > Sesiidae > Sesia > Sesia apiformis. The sequence continues at coordinate 12,023,652 of OU611953.1, forward strand.
GAGCGACTTCTGACTTACTTTGACGCGACATTACATTGACAGGATACGTTTTAGACTTTGAAATTGTTTCTTACGAAGAAAACTTGACACTGGCAGAATTTGCCGATTGCACCATTGGCATACCTACATATACGAACAGAAAAAAACTTTACTCGACCGAGAATGGAGGAATTCAGAACTTTTCACACACTAATAAGTATTATAAACGGTTAATAATAATTGTACTGGAGCATGATTTAGGAAGTTAAGTAAGTAATAAGGCGACGTAGTCGTACGTCCAGCCGGCTCATCAGCGGTCACAACGGGTGGCCGGCGGAGCGGAACTTATCTATCAGTGGACTGTGAACTACCCTCGATACACACTATGTAATACACACTAATACTATAGTTCTAATATCATTAATTTGAGTAAGTATAAAACTTCGTCTTACATCGAAATGTAAGTATTATTTAATAGTACTTATGTAAAAAATTTGTTCCTTAGTGTCGCCCTGCGATATCCGTGATGTAAGCCAGCCTGACAAAAGTTGGCACACCCCGGATGCGCTGACTACCTTTGAAAATTTGGTATGAATTTGTAGAAATGGATAGAACAATTTTCTATAGGATGAGATGGGATGGAATGGACTCTGGCATATCTCACTCACTACCGAAACATGTACGTACATTAGGAAAATAAGATAAAGTGGGAAATGCAGTACATTTCAAGGTAGTCTTCTGTGAGAGAGGGGTAACGTGGCCAGTCGAGCGCACCCAGCGGCTGTTGGATTACAGGGTGCACTCTCTCCCTCAAAAAATAATATTATTATAAGTGCCAATTAAAAGTATCGAATACTGGTATCGTAAGTTCATGAGGATTCAACAACCTTATCGAGATTTTAAAACGTCATAATACTATCATTTGACACTCGCAAATCGAAGAACACGTCCGTGGAAAACTCATTAGCAACGTTTTTGTAATATCAGAGATTAGTGATACAAACATACTCATACGTACACGTAAACATATAGATATACGAAACGAACTACAGTATTAATTAACTTAGGGGAATTAGGTACTACATAGAGAAGACACTTTCTTGTATTACCAATGTTTCAATTATGATTAGGTAAGAGTGTTAGGGTGTGTACATAAAGAATGTTATGTACATAATCTTCTGAATGCGTAACCAGAAGGAAATGTGTCATGGCGTTACTACCGATATCTTGATGTTTAATGTATAAGTATTTGAAATAATTTCTAATTTCAATTAAGCTACAGTTTTCCCTAAAGATTTCAATTATCTCTTTCCTTTTTTTATCTGTCTTTGCGTGCATGTGTTTATGCATGTGTGTATACGCGTTTGCCTCTTGGGGGAAGAAGTCTTCTTCCATAACATTAAAATTACTAAATCTCATGTATTTCTATTAATTAACATGATATGGTGCAATAATTCATTATATTATCGATAAAAATTTACACGACTGACGGGTACCTTCAGATCTCGCTCGTCGATGCTCTTTTGTGTTTTCTATTGATTGTCCAACATGCGACTCTGTAGTGCGAAAACGTTCTCTCTGCAACTTTATAAACGTTTTGATTCATTCCTTCCGTTGCACTTGCATATTAGTAATTTGTAATATATGTTGGCAGCTATGTAAAAGGACATCACATTTCTCATCACCCCCATTTAGTTATGACTGCTTTGTAATTTTAGCTTACCGTGCTGCCATATTATTTCAAGCCCTATTAATTAAGGTAATGAAAAAACAAAAATTGTGATGCCCGGTTTTACGAGTGTGTTTATTTAAAAAAATACAATTAAGCCGGTTTAACACTACACAACAGTAAACACCATAATGAAATCGGATTATTAATTCTTGAAATTTACGAAAATGAACAAAGGTTGTCCTTTATACTCTTATCAATCATACTAACTGCTGCCCGTGGCTTTGTTCGCAATGCTGTGACTGGGATTTTGCAAGGTCGGCGGCGCGGTGTATGAAAAATATATAAACTTGTTAAATACAGACATATAGGTACATAAGAATATACTTCATACGTAGATATACATACACACTATTATAATAAATAATACATAATGCGTAACTGAACAAAAATATTTAATTAAGAAGTCAGCGAAAACCAAAAACTCTTTTAAGAGTGTTTGGTTGAGGCTTTTTTAATGTTAGTGAGAAGCGAATTCCAGAGATTTACTGCCTGAATAGTGAAGGAATTGGACGTGCGCAATCCTATGTGTTAATTCGTCCCAAAATTTAGACGCATGTCAAATTGACTCGCTAGAGATTAATTGTTCATTACAAAAGACAAGCAATCACATCCACTTTTGCATTTATAATTTTTGCTAGGCTTAGAATTTAATGTATAGAAATTGTATGATTCGATAGAACAAACTATAATGATAACGAACAAACGATAATGATAACGAACAAACGATAATGATAACGAACAAACGATAAAGATAACGTTATTGTTTGGTAATGTACTCGTAGTTTCTTTTCACTCGTCGATACAACGCGCTATGGTTTGGTTTCTTTAATTGTTTTAGATAAGCGGGTGAAATGTTTGTGGATACTTACCAAATAAACCGACAGAAGTGAGACCCTGTTCTATTGTAAACGCGCTCTCAGGAAACTTTTTGGGTGCTGTCCATCCTGGCGCTATAGAAATTGATTGTGAATTAGATCAAATGTAAGCAGATACTCCGTTTAATATGAAGTAGTTGTTATGGTTGCGCAGTTTTTAAACGTTAAGTGTTCGCCACACAGAACGCGGGACGGTTGTTGTGCGAACAACAGGTCGCACAGGTCGAATGTGGAGTGCTTACAGGGCTGATCCAATTAGAATAAAAAATTTGAAGGACGTTATTATATTAAATCCCTGCCGCCCAGTGATCTGATAAGTTTACTCGAGCGGCACTCGCTGCACACACATAATTGCTGAGGTTATTGTCGACTACTCCACAAGAAAGCAAGTTATGGGCACTTTCACGGGAAGTGCTTGTGGTAAACGTTACTACTGATGACGTCTGCGATGCGCCAGTGAAGCCTACACGTCGCGTCGGCGTAACCTTTCAAATACTTTCTTCCTAATGTGTAAGAAAGAAAGATCGGCAAATTAAACTTTAAAATTAAGTTTTTTTTAAGCTTTTAGGCTGTTTCAATTTTATACTAGTCTTGTACGGGGTTAAAAAGATACCGGCAACCTCTCAACACTGAATTTACATCATTAAAACTATAAATAAGAACTTTTTTCTGAACTCGTGAATTAATTATATTAAAGTCTTTATAATCTATCAATGCCATTTGTAGCGATGTACGAGTATGGAACGTTGTCATTAACATGTCTCGCATGGGTACGTGAGAACTCTACATGATGCCAGAAACAATTAACTTAGCCGTAGGTTCACTTGAATCGCTCGTTGATGAATTCTCTTTGGAACCAATCGCTGATACACCTTTAAAATACTTTTATACATATTTTTATTTTAGTTAATTGATCATTTTATATCAGCCCCAAACATGCCACGGGAGGGCACATTCCTTTGCAATTACAAGCTGATTTCAGGTCATAATCCACCACGCGAAACCAGTGCGGATTGGTGGATATTACATATCCCTTTTCAGATCTTAATTTCAATTCTTAGGCACGTGGGTTTCTTTACGACGTCTTCCGTCGCCGCCGAGCTATTGATAAATAATTAAAAACCCCGGCCCGTATCATTAAGTTGCTATTTAAGTAAGGATACTCGACATGAAAAATTATAAGTAGGTACGGATACCTAACAGAAACTTAACGGTACAAGCCAGGGTTTGAGCTCACGACCTCACGAATGGGAGTCGAGAATAGATCTCTTAATCTCTCTTAATCTTTATCTCTCTTAATTATTGCAGTACTGTGTGATCTTATAAGGATAAAGAATTTAACTAAATTCTAGTGTTTCTAAAAGACACTAATAATGAGAAATAAACAAAATAATAAGAAAAAATTACCATCAAAATTCAAACGGCTTGCCTTATAAACAAAGAAACAGGATTTTCATATTGGTACCGATCAAACTATAGCTGTTTATTTCGATTGAGTAACTACTATTACAGCCATTATGTCATCTTCACACAACCACGACATGCATAATCTATGAGGTAGATCGTAATTGCTCTAAAAATAGAGCTCTTGCACGTGCCACACCTCGCCCTTCGGTCTCAGACATCTACCTAAACTTGTATAGAAACTTATGCTAATATCTATATATTATATATATAGTCGCCGGCACCGTTCCTTTTATTGTCCACTGCTGTACTTGGGTCTCGTCATGCACAATGTCTTATGGCATGAGGAATGTATAGCGTTAAAACTCCACCCTGGCCAAGCGGGTTGGCGAGTCCACTCTTTTAGAGGTGGTGTAGTTGCTTAGGGCCTGTGGTAGCAGCTTTGTTATCCTTTAGTCGCCTTTTACGATACTCACGGGCAGAGATGGGGATCGTATTATTTTAAATTGGTGGTGCACAAAGTAATAATACGAGTATATTTTCCCTCTATAAAAGAATACGCAGAAGCTGAGCTAATACTCGTTTATATAATCGGTATAAAATAAACATTCTTGAGATTTGAATACATTAGCAACAAAGGATCTTTAAACGTTTGGCAGATAAGATCCGCGGGGCTTATCTCCTGGATTATCATAATTAACTTTCAAAATAAATAAATATTTAACTGAGGCTGTTAGGGCGTACATACACATTACAGGTTTTTTAATGCGTAACATGTCAGAATGTCAGTTCGCGTAATGAATTTTGGGAGCTCAAAGATAAACGGATTTAGTCGTGTTGAACGGTGGCAGCATCAGAAATGGGGTGGCAGAGGATTTAATTATTATTAATTACACGCTCTAAGTACGGAGCAATAAAGTTTATTAATGTTGAATAATCCCTTATACATTCCTTGGCGCGCATAAAATTCTGTCCCCAGATTTAACATTATTTGCAAAACGAATTTGTTCGTTAATGAATATTTACGCGTCACGATCTTTAGCTATGCCGTTCTTTAGGTTAATAATGAGCTTACACCTACTGACGAAATTATCGTGTAAATAACTAATTTTCAGCGTAGCGTTAATAATATTTGTAATGTAATGTAATGAAATGTTTGTAATATTTCTTAAATAATTTCAACCAAAGCCGATGTTTAGGGAGAGGTAATGATGGAACCCCACAACTGCTAGGTGTTCTCGACTGTCCAAAGTACCCCTTTCTAATAGAAGACTGCCGTGAAATGTAACAACGTATTTTGCTAATGAGTGAGAGGCCCCATAGACCATTTCCCATCGTATCGAATCTCCTAAGATACGAGGCGCATCCGAGAAAGTGACAGTATTCGTCATTCTTGATGAAATTGGCATTTATCCCGGATGTACATGGGCGGCAGTATCCAGTTATCACCAAGTGGCTGGCTGCTCATCACCATCTTTCTACAAAAAACGAAACGTTTAAAAGCCACCTGTTCACATGTACTTCTTCGTATTTGCTCACCAATGAACAAATAATGTCTAGCAGATACTTAATTAAGTACGTCACGATGAGGTTAACTATTTCCAAAACTATTTCGGGAACGCTGTCACATTCGCTAGCAACAAACGCGACGCCCACATTCATACATTTGCAAGAAATTTTGCATATTCCAGCGTCTTTGACGATACCGAGGTAGCTATTATGTTTTTTTACACACAGGCACTGGTAATGTCTACCCTCTTTTCCATAAAATAATAATATAAACGTTACAAAGTTGTGTTACAATGCTCTGTGATCGCCATTTTATTAAGACGTAATCTAGCACTTATTGCATGAAGAAGGCACTTACATTATGAGGCAACACTGTCCTAATGTAAGCTAGCAACAGTTGAAAATCCCCTTCTAAATGTCGTCCCGTGACTGTAAAATATTAAGCTGAAAATAAATATAATACATACCAGTTACCGTCTCCAGCTTAACATCGGAACTTGCTTTCGGTTTGTATTCAAATGAGCAACAAAAAATACTAAATGAGCAAGTCATGATCAACAAAATAAACTGTTTCTTGAATAACTGAAATAAAAACAGTAATTTTATATCACATCACAAAGTCGACTTCGCTCCAATATATTTCTTTCTTGTCGAAAGAGATCCTAAACCAAATCTATCTTTAAATTTGTTGCCATAATTTTTTTTATGGAAGAAGACTGCAGACGAGCATACAGTCCACCTGATGTAGTATTACCATTAAGTAGTAGTTCAAAAGGAGGTGGCCACGGAGTTATATAAAAAAAAAAATTAATTAATTAAGTAATTATAACTAACGAATAACACGGATAACTATTTATTCTTTAGTGCAAGATTCGACGGTAAACCTAAATAAAGAACACAAATCACTATACCTACTGTATAGATTTTGTTTATGAACACAATTCACTAGACCATTCATCCCTCTCCCTTTTAACCACCTCTACTTTGAGTGGTCCTTAAGAAAATTCTGTTGTTCGGCTCCCTGCTTAACATAGTGAAATTGAACTTTTGGTAATGAGAAGTCAGTGGAATCACTTTGAAGAATCGCTCACCTTTTTGTTCAATGTAAATAATTACGTAGGCAATAGCAACCCATCCACGTAAACACAAAAAGTACAAGATAAACATCAAACTACTTTAGTAAACAACTTACAAACAAATGAATTAGTTTTGCAAACACGTCCTCAAACTGGTGTTCAGTTCATGTTTAATCCACTTATAGTTTAGTTCATTTTGAACTAAAACGACTGCTTTGAGTGTATTGCACTTTGTGTAATTACAATTAGTGGTTAGTGACCGTAATTTAATTGTAATTAGCAATTCGATGTGTTTTCGAATACGGCATCAGAAATTAGTCAAGCTAGCGTCGAAGATGTTATTTACTACGCAATAGTTTATATAAAGAAAAGGTGTAGGCGTAAATGGATCTAAACACCTTAAATAGATTCGACGTAACAGACGTAAGTCTCTGGAAATAAGAGCTCTAAATACAGCCGCGGTTAAAATTATTTACTAATCGGTTAGGAAATATATGTACCACGGTTAAATAAAAAAATGCAACACTTCCAACGTTCCAGCTTTGCCAGCTCCCAACGTTCGGCTTAGAATTCGGCTTTTATAAAATTGTCAGACGTTTCAGGGTCAACGCTCATGTAGGCAATAAATAAATGAATAAACGGTGGGTAATAAATAAATACATAACATAACTGCTTTACATAGCATAGATACATACCTCTATTTTGTCTACTGATTTCTCTTCACCATCCCAAGGTTGCCAGGAAGAAATCCCTTTAGCGCTAAGGCCGACCGCGCCGGTTGTACTTCTAATAACTTGTAGTTTGTATTACTCTGTATGTTTTTGATGTACAATAAAGTGTATATATCTATCTATCTATCATAGAAAATCGCTAATTATTACTTATTATTGTAATAATTATAATGCACTTAATTTGTATGTACAAATTAATTCAGATACCGATATATAATATAGGTACTCATATACAACATCAATCAGTCAGTGTTACTAGTGTTCCTAATGTCCAAATCTTTTCCTTTCATTTTTGTTTCTCACACACATGAACTGTAAGGCTGTTGTTACTTGATTATTTTCATATCACCTTTTTTTGGTCAATATGTTAACTGTGGTGTAAATTGTACAACTATTAAACATTTATTTAAGTTGTTTTTAAGTATTTGTTGTATAATTGTTTTATGTTACAAAATAAATAAATATGCCTACGTATACACCTAATATTTGTTATTTTTCTATCCATTCCCGTTTAGCGCTTATGGATGTTGTCCAAAAGAGGGGAGATACAAATGTTCATGTAAACTTGAGACCTAGACTGATTAAACGGGTTTATGTTAACGTAGTCCACCCCGCACCAGGCAGGGCTCCACCCGCGCATACAAGTAAGATGTCGAGCCTTTCTACAGCGAACAAACTTCTTTTTTCTTCTGTTCTTTGTATAGGAGTATATTCGATGGTAAAAGGTTATACATTTTCAGTTCATCTACTAATACATAAATAACTACTTTACGAAGTGCATACTCGATTAACTTTTTCATACACCATTAGTTTCCAACAATAACAGCTCAGATAGTGAATCTTGCATGGTCGAACGGTCCTGTTACACAATACTAGACGATTTCGACGAGTTCAATTCAAGCTTATTTCTAGAAGCTATTTAGATAATTTCGTGTAAAATATTATCTGTATTAAAAGTAGGATAACATAATTAGGACGCATAACACGAAAAGAGGGTGCATGCTGTAATCCAACAGCCGCTAGGTGCACTCGAATGGCCTCATTACCTCTCGCCCTTAGAATACTAGCTTGAAATGTACTGCATTTCGCACTTTATCATATTCAGTAATATGATTCAGAAATTCAGAAAATTAAATAATTTCAGAGAATTTCATACAGTTGGGTAGTTAAGAGTGCACGAGTTAAAAATCTTCTAAAACTCTAAATACAGTATTTCTAAAAGTCAGTAATATGGTATACCGTACCATACCATCAGCCTATATCTCTCCACTGCTGGATATAGACCTATCCCAAAGCTCACCATCAAACACGGTGTTCCGCTTTTATTAAATTTAATTTAATTTTAGTTTAATCGCCCACAGAATTATTATCTGTAGCTTAAAACCGATTTAATTTCAGTGTGTACAATTTCTGTTAATACTAATTAATACCTAATATTCTAATTATTCTAATACTAATTAATTCTAATTAGTTAGTTAGTTAATTATACCGATTAATATTTCTGTACAATAGTGTGTAGTGATTAATATTTCTTATATAAGTAAAGTTATATAAGTAAAGAGATAATAAATAAGGCTTGTGGCGGTGCTTTGCTATTCACTAGATTGACTTATTAGATATGTCTATCTTACTTTTGTATTCTATGTACCTACTAGTTCAGACTTCAAAAGCCACTGACCGCAGTTGCTTCCATTCCATCACCTACATAAACAAAAATATTCAGTGTACTGACCTTATTAATCTTGTAGAAATAATGATTTTGTAGGACCTTATTAATCTTGTAGAAATAATGATTTTGTAGTGTGACTGTCGGTGTCGTTACGAAATTGCTACTAATAATCTCTCGTAGAACACAGTGGCAGCGTTGCGATCGCTAGAAATGTTGTATATCAGTTGATAGTAAAGTATCTATGTATACATTGTATTTTTAATGTTTTGAACTTGTAAGTTTGTAGGCACGTCCATATGTGCTAATTCACAAAACTTGTATACATTCGTGAGGTGAAACAATGAATTGTTTTCGAAAATTATATCTATTATATCCCTATTATCCCTATCCCTAAACAGTATCAGACTTTCAAAACTGACAATCGTAAAAAAATATATATAGGTTATAAATAATTAGTAAATAATGCCATTAATAGTGAGAAACTTGTTTATTTCAAATTTAATATTAACTCTAAAATAAATAACCCTAAAGCCTTATGGAAAAATCAGAAATATTACCACCAACAAGGGACGACGAATTCCCAGCACACCTGAGAAATCCTGAGGCTATTAACCAGCACTTCTTAAATATTCATGGTAGGAATGAAGTCAGGATATCGGACTTCTTAAATATTCAGTCAGGTTCGAAACTGCTAAGTTTGGACTGACTTCTGTCAGTCAAGCAGTAGTTGCTAAGATTCTCCCAAGTTTTAAATCTAATGCTATGGGGATTGACCAAATCTCACTAGAAATGTTGATGATGACACTTCCTGAAACACTTAATGTTATCACAATAATTGTTAACTTGTCAATATCCACTTCAACTTTCCCAGAGCAGTGGAAAGCTGCTATTGTTCGGCCTATTGTAAAAGAGGCGGATGCTGCTAGAATGTCAGATCTTCGACCCATAAGCATACTGCCGTGCCTCTCTAAAGTTTTAGAAAGAGCAGTGTATATGCAGGTATCGGAGTTTCTCGAAGCTAACGGGGTTTTACCTGATGTTCAGTCCAGTTTTAGAAAGAAACGAAACACAGCCACAGCACTATTAGATGTAATTGATATTTTTTTGACAGCGCATGACACATGACGCATGGTTTGTGTACCATTTTGGTACTGCTTGATTCTTCTAGAGCCTTTGACTGTATAAATGTTCCAGTATTACTATCGAAGTTAGCTTTTTATGGTTTTGACAATTCAACAATTAATTGGTTCAATAGCTATCTCAGTGGCCGCACACAGGGTGTTGAACTGAGGCAAGACGATGGCTCTAAAGTAACGTCCTCACAAAAAACAATGATCAGAGGAGTGCTTCTTCGGGATATTTTTCTTCATCACTGAAATAGTGATAATTGCAAATCCCCACTTGAACTCACCATTTCACGAATTTGAGATCGTCTCACATTGGTGAAAATTTAATCAATGGCTCTCGTCGCATATAAATAATTTACTAATTTACATAAAAATATTTTATAGAATTAAACTTGCGTCAACAGAATTAAAAACTAAACAAAAATAAAATTGTTTCGTAGCGCACGAAGCAATGCTACGAATAATTTCGAAGAGATGTCATAAACCGTCGCAATAAATACTTGTTTTACTGCTTGTTTGTTGAAGTTCTACCTTGATAAAGAAAAACATCGCTGAGAAAATCGCATGCTCGAGAATTTTATAAAATCTGAAGCATGTGTATTTCCAATCCGCACTGAGCCCGCATGGTGAATTATGGCCCGAAACCCTCTAGTGATTTACTAGGGGAGGCCTGTACCCCGCAGAGTGGGAGGTTAAAGGCTGATATCAAACTATAAAGTCACTTCCGCAGTTTCATAGACGAGATGAGATGAGAGCGGCGACACCGCTTTCAAGTCGTTTGTATACAACAAGGGCAGCGTTTGACATATAAATGTGTATGAAAACAAACTGACATACATAAATAAACATGACCTATAGTTTTATAGTCTTGTGGGTAAATATTTAAAAATGTACATGAAATTATACGAGATAGTAAAATTTCTTCGGCCGTGTGGTGGTGTGGTGTTTGTCGTCATTAGAATAAATGGCTCTACTTCATATCTTCCCGTTGGGTGTCGTAGGCGATTAGTCACCTTAGATCTCTTAGGATACCTTAGATCCTTAAGAACTAAGCCGCTACCACAATCCTTGAGGAACTACACCACGTCTAAAAGCGTGGATTCGCCAATCCATTTGACCAGAGCGTGCAGTTTGACGGCCATACATCCTTCACACACAAGACAATGTGCATGAGGAGGCCTATGTCGAGCAGTGAACGATAAAAGGGCTGGTTACTGTAGTAACATTTTTTAATCTTCTCCCAAGAGTCGGATTTTACACAAATTACCTGGTTGAAATAGGGTAGCTACCAAACAATATACTTAATGTTTTCCATCTGTTCACCCCACCCCATCTGTTCCCGTGAGTGTCGTAAAGGGCGACTAAGGGATAACAAAACCGCTACCGCAAGCGCTGAGGAACTACACCACCTCTGAAAAATTGGACTCACCAACCCGCTTGGCCTTTCCAAACCATATATCTCTCACGCACAAGACGATGTGCATGAGGAAGCCCATGTCCAGCAGTGGATACTGAAAGGGCTGGTTGTGGTGCACGGGCATTTTTATACTGGAATCGTAGCCTGATGGTATCTATTCTCGACTCTTATTTGTGAGGTTGGGTTAAACACTGTCCCATACCACTGATTTCCTGACTAATTATAGATTTTTAAATTATCACTAACTCATGGTAAGGAAACCCGCATGCTCAAAATTAAAAATCTGTATCCACCAATTTGAACTGGGCCCACGTGGTGGTCTCTAATACCCTTCGTCATTACTCAGGGGCGTCTGTGGCCCGCAGTAGGATCATATAATGAAATTATATTACTAAATAATTAATAAATACATATTATAGTTGTGTTAAAATCAGAAAAACAAGTAAGAACTGAGCATACTTTCCTATTATATACAAGTAGAGCAGAATGCTATTATACAGCCTTTTAAAAAAAAGAATTGTATAAAATGTGCAGTTTCTCTTTTATACGATTTTTTATAATAAAGAGTATATTTTATAAAATATGTACAAACTGTATAACTACGGGGGGGCACCAGGCGCATCCCAGCGTCCGGCCGCATAGTTGAGAGCGCGCCTCTGGAGGAATGCGGGCCACTTTGGGGCGCGTTTACCCGTGCCTTTCCTCCGCCTGACTTGGAACACTTCGCCCTTTGTGCGCACCCACCTGCACACCGGCAACTTCACACATTAACGCTTCAAACTTCCATATTCACTCTCAAAACGATCGATATCTTATTGACGAAATAAAGCAACACAATATTTATAAAGATATTTTATTAAACATTTTTCTGTAAAATAGATTAATTAAAACTGACATTTACAACAAACAACTATAAAATTCTTTTTGTTCACCTCTAACACTAATTACATTAATAGGTCCTGTTTAATTATTGGAATAATTGATAGCTAGTATAGCCAAATGAATGCGAAGTATCCCGCGCGTGGGCGACTTAGACTAGCAAAAGATAACATTTTTGAACACGTACCGTATCGTATCACACGAGAGGGAGGGGCGCGGATCGCAATTAAACAATTATTACGTACATTTAATTGTCGATACACATATTCGTAACATTAGTTGCGCAGCGCGGAGCCTCGCCCTAATTACCACAATATAACACGGAACAGCAATAATGGTTGCATGTTTTCCTACTGCGAACACAGAGCTTTACAAAGTTCACTCGAAAACTATAAAATGTGACTGTTGTTTACAACCAACTTTATCTACGCTTAATTACCTCTATTTACTGTCTAGAGGTACCGGTAACATATTAAATAGCACTTTCTACATTATTGTTACACGTAATTTTATTCTCTCTTTAATCAAAGAATGGTAGTTACAGTACAATACAGACGGACATCATAAATACAGTGCATTACACAAACACTGATTGCAGTAGGAAAACAAGCTTTGTTCGCAGTTCTGGCCCGAGTCTTACTTCGGCCTCACCCATTGTGATAGGCGACAGCGGCAGTAAAACCGATCCTATTCATAAATTGACTCTTATTTCAACAACAACATGTCGAAGCAAAGTGCTTTCAACTTTCGATAACCATTTTATTTCACTGGCCGTGCGTATTATCACTATAGGTAGGCCATGAGTATGCTTACACATATGTGTACTTCTATCTCTACAGGAAGATGCGGGCCTTGCCGACGAACACAGCATAATACAATAAACATATAACATTTTACCTAAGCGCTCGCATCAAGTGTAGTGAGTTCCAGTACGACAAAACCGCTGGAGCGAACACGCTGATTTCGCAACTATTGACAAGATTCTGGCTCTCGTCAATGCACATAAGAATTAATATCTACAACAACTACATCTCACAGTATTCTTACAAAAAGCTCTTATTTAGGTATAACAGACATTTAAGCACAGTTTTGAAAGCTCTTGTTGACTAGACTCAGTAGTGGGAATATTAAAAATAGTAACTCAAAATTATTGTGCTGCTTAAGCATCAGTAGAAACTTGCTATTATATGATATTAATGAATAACAAACCTTTCTGAAGAGAAAGAATAACTCTAAATACAAAAGTGTGGTGTACTGCGATACGATTTATTAAACAAATTTGTCAAATTGTGCTCTTACAATAACATTATAGGCAATAATTTAGTTTGAAACATAATTATGACCATTCTCTTAATTTTAACACCAGGCTCATTATCCTAGTTAGGATACAATAAATTATTATTATATATGGGCGTAATTTTTGTCTTTATCCATAATTGAGCACCAAGTTAAAGAAAGAAATGTTTCCTTGTACAAATTTGATCGTGATGCGTTATGTTGTTTTCTATCGAAATACGTTGTCAGCAACGACTAATATTTGTATCTACAGCCATGGAAACAATGTTTATTGAACCCTCCAAAAATCCAATAACCTTAACCCACCTCGCTGTTCCTAGAGGCATCGCTCAGCGTTCTAAACATTTGACGAGGGTAACATTTGCCTAACATCATTATGCTGATCATCACTTTACGAATCGCTTGCCGCCACGTGTACGTACGCTGAACTTATTTTATATACGCTGTACGGATGTCAAATCATTTCTTTCTTTAATTTGTGTCTTCAATAACGTTGTCTTCATTATTGACAATATTCATTTCTTACCTATATAGATTTATTTATTGACATCCTTTTCTCTTCCTATATCGATACATTTCAACAAACAACATTTCATTTTTTACTATTTATTCACATTTTCACATTATCTACCTACACGTCTCTTTCGTCACTCTTATTTCACGAACGAGTAACTTATGTTTATGTAAATTCTCTCAGTTCACTTACGTGTCACAGCTATATATGTATATGCGAGTGGCTTTCACTGACAGCTTTGTGCGTTCACAATTCGTAGTGCTGGTACGACTGTCAGCCAGCCTGGGGTGGTGGGCTCACGTGGGGCCCGCGGGGGCTACGCTCACCGACGAGTCGAGGGCACTGTGTGCGTCGCGAGGCGAATGTCCGCGGTCCGCGTAGCCTGGAAACCCGGCGTCATTAGGGGCCGCCGGGTCGGCTTGGCCGGTAGATCCGGGCTCCTCGGGAGCCCCGGGGTCAGGCGGCTCTTCCGGGGGAGCAGCGGCGGGGCGGACGTTGTCGAGCCGCGGACGCGGTGAGTAGCGCGGCGTCAACGCAATGCCGCCGACGACTGGGTGCGATTTAAGACTCCCGCCTGGAGGACGTCGTGCATCATGCGCTCGTTCTCCTGCCGAACTGCGAACAAATAAAGCATACGCTTAACCATTACCCTGCTATATTGAGGGAGGACTGGACATTGCCGGAAACCACACTCGTTTTGGGTTTGCTTGCAGGCATCTCTAGACTGTACTTGATCTAGAGGGGTAGGTATACTGTCTAGTTATACTGGGTTTCGATCCTATCCTACTATGGTTTACAAGGTTAATGGGTATCTATTTGGAAATGATATTATCAAGAGTAGATAGCTTCTACAGATATTGGTGGAAATAATAAATTTCAATTTAGAACCGTAGATCATACACGGGCAATGCTCCTCTTAAGAAATTCATGTGTATTTACAGAAAAGGGTACAGTTCATATAATTATTACGGAAACTGTCGACTGAAAGCGACGTCATTTGAATCAATGTCCCTTCATTTTTGTCGTCGCTCTGAATCCATCAAATTCAGTACCTGTTATTAACTTGGAATAAATAATTAACTTGGATTATATTGTGTAAGTAATTTGTTAGTTTGTGATTTATTTATAAAGTAGGTAATTAATATAAAGCTGGCCAGAAAATTAGTTTCATCAGTAAATTCATTAAATTCGTTCTTATACAGGGGATTAATGATAATCGATACGTTATTTAATTGGTTAATGTTATAAAAACATACAAGACATGTAAAAACATATCACGAATACAAAAGCAAAAAATAAAAAAAATAAAGAAAATCTTACAAAAACCGTGTCTGTACATTTAATATTAAAAAAAAAGTAATTGCGGTATAAAGTACGAGTGATACAGAGCCCGAAGCAAAAATTTTTGGTTTTTTTGTCTGTCAATCTGTCTGTCTGGACGCGTATCACACGTAAACTACTAGACGGATTTTAATGAAACTAGGCACAATTATAGCTTATATTAACATTAAGTTAACATTAAGGATACTTTTTATCCAGAGATCCTTTGTAGAGTTCCAACTGGAATCACTCTGAAGTTCATGCGAACGAAGTCGCTGGCTCCGCTATTCTATACATAATATAATAAAATTATAACAGCAGTGTATAAGAAATATTGCATTGTATAAGTATAAAACAATCGTTGCATAAGAAAATAAAATAATATTGTATAAGAAAATAATCTTTGCAGTGTACTCTACGAACACTGTCTACCGACAACGCAGAATCCAAAAAAGAGGCATTTTTAGAACGTACGAGTATCTCTGTCTGTCTGTCTGAACGCGCATCACGGAAAAGCCACTTGGAGAGAATTTAATGAAAGTTGGCATAGTTTATGTGCCGGGTTAACATTAAAAATACATTTTATCCCGATCCGTTACTGAGTTCCCGCGGGAATCACTCTGTAATTCACATGAACGAAGTCGCTAGCAACGCTAGTTATAAATAAGTTATATATATTTTATTGTGATTAATGTATAAAAAACTGTCACCTAGTTAGAAACAACTTATGTACCTAAGTCATTATATCTAACTAATAATTAACATGTATTTGATTGTTTTTTACTGATTAATTTATGTGAATACCTACTTACGCGTACTTAGTAAATCGAACTTTTAATCAGATTTTGATTTTAATGTTCCATCAAACTTGACGGGCTTTGGATGGTAAAATTAATGTGATTTTTTATATTTTTTTTATAATATTGTCACTATAGCCCACTGAATAATGGCATTTCAGAGTATTTTGCACTATTTTTTAGTCTCATCGATGGTAATCACCACGGCGAAGGAAATACTTTCAACACCGATACTACACTGAAATACACGGAGACTTTCAAGACCAGAAAAGATACAGACGCATTGATCAAATTCTTCCTTATAACACAATAAGGCACGCGAAGCGAAACGTAAAAAAGTAAAGCGAGTTTATTTTCTTAGCATAAAGCGGTTTATCGTCTCATCCGACGCAAATGACCCTCTCAGGTCACCCGAAGTAAAGGAGTGCCATTTAGTAGCTGTATTCAAAGTGATGCAAAACTGGTAAAGCGACATTAATTGTCCTAAACAAATAAAGCGGAGTGAGCAAAGGGAGCACGACAAGGCGCTAATGCGGCCGAGCTCGCTAAATTGGGCAGGGGATAACGTTGTTATAACTGTTGCTTAACAGAATTAAATATTCTTTGAGTGTCGTTTTAGCGGGCTTACGAAATCGCGAAGAATGGAGTTTATTTTATTTATGCAAATAATAAGTTAAGTTTGTATTTTCAATCCCACTTAGGCTATTTGAGAACGATACTAATTTCAAGAGGCCAACTCCGATCGTCTTTGGTGCCGTAACTTAGGCTGGGTTTTTAGATATCAGCCTATAACGTCTTTCTGCAGGACGTTGGCCCCATATACGTAATAAAACAATTGTTATATAACAGGATTCTGCAAGGTAGCAGCGCACCGGCATGCCCCGTGGTGTAGCAGGTGTCAATTGACGGCGATGACCGCTTACCATCATGTGGCCCGCCCGCTTGTCTTCCTTCTCTTCTATAAAAAAAACTCGTTCCTAGTCACATGCTTAGTTTTTTGTATTTTTTTTATATATTCGTTTTTGATCGTTTGGGTTTCCTTCACCGTTAGGACAGTGATCATTTAAAAATCTATACTGGAGAACTTTATGGTACGATACAAGGTTTGACCTCACGACCTCACGAATGAGAGTCGAGCATCACCGTTATAACTGGTTGGATTGTTATATTACGATAACTTTCTTATACTTGGACTATGCAGCGATTTGCTTTTGTCCTAAATTCAGCTGTCTAGTCGGCTTACGGATATATAAATATTTTCTTCGTCACATCAAGATTACCGTAGATACAGAAAATAAAAGCATAAATCTACAGGTACCGCAGCACACATTTTTTTTATGGACGAAGGCGGCAGACGAGCATACAGTCCACCTGATGGTAAGCGGATACTGTCGCCCATAGAAATCCGCGATACATGCCTACATTAGTCCAAAATGACAAACGTTGGCACGCCCTCGGATGCACCTGCCTACCTTTGGAGATATAGGAATGGATTTGGAGAAAGGGTTGGGAAAATGGGAAGGGATAGTATGGGAATGGGCTCTGGCACATCTCACTCACTACCGAAACATGTACGTACATTAGGGAAATAAGATAAAGTGGGAAATGCAGTACATTTCAAAGTAGTCTTCTGTGAGAGAGGGGTAACGTGGCCAGTCGAGTGCGCCCAGCGGCTGTTGGATTGGAGCGTGCACTCTCTCCCTCAAAAAATTATACTATTATAAGTGCCAATTAAAAGTATCGAATACTGTTATCGTAAGTTCATGAGGTTTCAACAATCTTATCGAGATTTTAAAACGTCATAATACTATCATTTGACACTCGCAAATCAAAGAACACGCCCGTGGAAAACTCATTAGCAACGTTTTTGTAATATCAGAGATTAGTGATACAAACATACTCATACGTACACGCAAACATATAGATATACGAAACGAACTACAGTATTAATTAACTTTGGGGAATTACGTACTACATAGAGAAGACACTTTCTTGTATTACCAATGTTTCAATTATGATTAGGTAAGAGTATTAGGGTGTGTACATAAAGAATGTAAGTTATCTGCTTTCAGGTTAGCGCTGATTAGAGTCGTATATGATTGTTCAAAACCTGAACAATAGATAATGAGGCATACATAATACGATTTGGTTCTAGTTTATATTAAGTATCTTATTACTGTTCTACTAGTAGCAGCGACTAATTCAGTAGTTCGTTCCACAACAACTTGATAACAACATAGACATTTTAAAATGTAGGGCATAAGCGTAGGCCTCTCCTAATAAATCAATTAGGGAATCTCAGTATATAATATTAAACGCTGTACCAGTAATATTAAATCATGTAATATTAATTATGTACCCAGTGCGTATTGGTGGATACACATACTCCAGATCTTTTTCTAATTATCGATCATGCGAGTTTTTTCACGATGTTTTCCTACACTATCGAACTAGTGATCATATAGAAATTATCACTGGGCCGGGGTTTAGACTCACGACCACGCGAAAGAGATTCAAGAATAATCCTAGGCTATCACCGAGGTGGAACAATTTACTCGGAGATGGAAGCATAAAGAAAACAGATTTCTGCTTTCGATTAACCGACCACCTGAAAGCACGTTACCTGAAAGCCCTTATGTATCACGGACGTATCATATGTCGTAGAGAAATCGGACATGAATATTTCCTACTCAAATAACCTAATTCTCGTATTCAGTGGAATACTACCAAGTCAAGTACTCACCCACCATATTAATAAATATAATACGACTTGTAAATAAGAAATAACGCCAATGGGATAAATCTGTCGGAAAGGCACATTTAGTTTTTTTCCATATGTTTAAAAAAAATACAGTTGAGAACTTAATGAGCCCAATGATATTCAACAACATGTCAAAAGTAAATAATGCCTTTGTTTTTAAAATTTTTGAAAACTTAACCGAGGTATGAATCTAAACTGTTTTAATAATCAATCAAATTAACCGGTTAATCTAGTTGGTGAAGCTGTGGAGAATGTCTGTATAAAAAAATTCTAACGGACAATATTCTTCTGCAATCAACCTGTTGGTTTACACGTGCCATTACCTACAGATTATTCTGAATCCTGGCGTAGGGTGGTGATCGACACTACTTACCTTCGTACAAAATTTAGCAAACTATTTTTTAGAAAGAAATCGCGGAAATGGCGACCTTCTTGCAATTTGTTTAATAAGTAATGCAATACCTAACTTTTATTTCGTAATTCATTTATTAAGTTTATCATTATCACCAACAATAGAATTTTCCCAATACAGTAACAATTCCATTATTTCTGACGCGTTTACGAAGGAAATAAAAAAGTAATGTGTGATATCTCATTTCATTTCTCTGAAACTTATATAGATACGTTTTTTATTAGGTCACTGGAGTGGTAGTATCAGGGCGGTGGTAAACAAAACTAACTACTTTACGGGTCAGATATAGAACTGCTCATCTAATGTTTTCACTGGAGTTAAAAATGAAATAGAAAGAGCTAACAAAGAAAGTAATTAACCTACAAAGGAATTTACACGAAACTAACTACGAGAAACTACCTACAAAATGTTATTAGAACTGACTGTTACTGTGTGGGTGTTAATAGTATTCCGTAATTTAAAATTTGTATTTTCTACTAAGTAAATAACGGTCAACTATAAAAATACTTTGTCTCCACTTATTGTTGGTAAATATTTCCAAACTTTGTATGGAAGCATGCCACTGTGTAGGTGTTGTTATTCCTATGTATATCTATGATGTTATTTTCTTGTAACTTCACCGGTGTTGTCCTAAAAGCTTGTTTATTTACTTTGTTTTACGTAACATAAAAGTTGAAATATTGATACAAATTATTAAATAATACTTTTAAATATTTTGTATTATTTATAAACAAATAACTAGCAATCGTATTCGTATTTTATTATAATTATTCGTATTGACAAAAAATGCGTAACTAATAAAATAATAAATGATGAATTTGGTGAAACGAATGTGTTCTAAGTTGACAAATAAAGATGTTTAAAATCGGTTCTCACTGGAGACATACTTAGCTGCAACTACGTCATAAATACGTATATTAGGGCGATGAATAGGTCTCAGTTTCCACCTGAATGCAGTGCCCCTTGAAACACTTTCCACGCGCCTAGTGCCTGTCACATACGAATATATGACAAGCTATACCACTGATATTTTAGGTATGTATAACTTTCAGACGCTGAGATAACCAATAGGCATTTTGTTTAGCTAGGACGTAGATATAGTTTTCATATTTATACATTTTTACAAGGTCACACAATCTAACATAGAACGGTATCAAAAACAGGTCACACCTTTAAAAACTTATGAATATGAAAATTATATCTGCGTCCTAGCTAAACAAAATGCGCATATACGAGTACTATATTTACACTCATACGAGCACTACAAAGTGTATTAAAACCCTTGACGTGTTAAGCAAACAATAACTACGGTAATATAACGCCACTTTCATACAGATTATTTTATATTATTGTAGGAATTTCCCTCCGTAACGTGAATTGAAATGAAATTTTAAAAATACTTGCGGTAAGCGGCATTTGTTTAAGCTTTGTCCTATTTAAATTTTTATTATGAAACGTACAAAAAATCTGTAAACAAATACAACTAACTGTTCAACTTACTCTGTGAACTGTTTCAGGGAAAGGCAATAATTGAAAATGTGATTGGCTGGACTCACTCCAAGCGTGCCTACTGGGATTATTACTTCAGTTCTATATTATTACTATGGGACATAAGAACAATGCATTTTTAATAAAGACTAACAAGTTGAAACAACTACTGAAAATAACCGCGGTACATTTGATTCAGATTACTTAAATTATTTCTATCTATACCCACTATTCTATATCTATTCAATTACATGGATAAAATCTACGAAAAAATGCGTTTACAGCCCGGCTATTTAAAAGAATAATCTTCAAATGTTTTGATTTTGGTGTTTACGTTATTATCCTACTTGGCCCACTAACGTTGTTACGAAAACGTAAATGTAAATTACGTTTCATTTCACGTGTTTGATCCGGAGTAATTTTACGTTAATTTTATAGCGTCGGTCGGTAGCACGCGGTAGTGCGGCTGGGGCGTTCGTTTTCCCTTTTCAATTTTCGTTCCCTAATGTTTGCTTACGTAGGGATTTTTATAGTAGCCATTAATTAATTATAGGATTTTTATAAGCTTTCGAATTTTTAAAAAGTATTTACGTAGGTTGGAACGACACAAGGTACCTGAAAAAATTAAAATATTAGCACATTGTACAATGTTATCTCTCTAATGCAGTAGAAGTCATTACTAACCAACTTCATCGAATTCTGTCTTTACGAAATTTGTTGCATAAGATAATTTTTTTACAGTCTAGCTACCCTTTAATAAACACTTCCTACTAATATATTACTTAATTCCTAAAAGATTCCTTTTACTGGATCTTACACGACAATCTTCCAATTTTAACTACCTGTCTGTTTAATGTTTCAATGTTCATATTTAATTCAGCGGCAATTTGATCAATCCTTCACACTTCAAAGAGCACGGCTCTCTCAGTGACTGGCAAACAACAGGCCCATAAATTTCATTTCGTTCCTCGCTCGGAACACACCGCTACATTATGAATTAAATATTTTTATGAAATTATTTACCATGTTACATATAAAAAAAAATGGAATTACAAAGAAATTGTTGAGTTGCAATGTAGAATGAGAAATGTCATAACTTAAGCACAATGAGCACAATAAGCACAATGAGTTTGATCCTCCCGAAATAAATACTTTACACAATAGAGAAAACAGCGACAAAAACAGTTTAGTAGTTCCCGAAATGAACCCCACAGACAAACAAACGAGGTTGCCCTAATGTAAAGAGGTTTGCTGTGCTCTAAACTAAGACGTTCCCTTAATTTCGTCAACGCACAATTTAACACTCATTGTATTGTCACCGTTGGATAAGTACATTAAGGCTTACAAGATATAAACAAGTCAGTTGCGCCTTTTTTTAGATAGGTATTTTTACGTACTAAAAGCATTCAAAAACAATTATTCATTTAGGGAACTAAAACTAAAGATAGCCGTCATGGTTGACATTTTTCCTTCATGATATTACCATACCATAAAAGCTTCTAAAATACCTTTCCATTGCTTTCATATATAACTGACATATATTATTCTTCCAATATAACCCACATGTTAGTCCTACGACGGCACAAGGTTATGTCATGTTATGTATTCAGTAGAAGGAAAATTGGAGATAATTTACAAACATATTATAGTGTGGAATTTTGTCATGCTGAAATGTTGAAAAATATGTATGTAAATCAACTGGAAATATCAGTGGGGTATCAATATCCTAATATAATTATTATTAAGGTGATCAAGCTTACTAAAGTTATTTTTTTAATAATTTCAGGGGGTAAAAATAACCAAAATATAATTTTTCTAGAATAGCTAAAAATTCTTGAAAACCCACTATCGTAAAAGTTAAATTCAACATAAGGAATACAAAAGTTTCTCAGAAAAAATAATTAAATAGGTAGTTGGTATCTAATTTATTTCATAATTCATTTATTTTTAAAAATATTACCTAGAATTTTACATCTGTATCAGTATGTTGTAATTTTATATTATATTAATTTAATATGGGTCTCGTACTGAGCAAAAAAAAAATAAATAAATTTCTATACATGAATTTCAAGGTGCAATTCAAATTGTATGCGGGAGGTGTTCAGCTATGAAAACTTGTGATCACACAATATTCGAAACACCAAACACTCGTCGGAAAAAGCGGAAAATTGATAACATCGAATCTTGGCGCACCAAAGTAGCGCACCATAGGACATTTTCTTTCTCATTTGCATACGCCCGACGCTACGCCCGACGCTACGTCCTACGCTACGCCCGACGCTACGCCCGACGCTACGTCCTACGCTACGCCCGACGCTACGCCCGCTGCTGCGCCCGACGCTACGCCCGCTGCTACGCCCGATATTTAACTTCCACGTCGTTTTGTTATTCGCATACCTGTCTGAATACTGCTTTTAACTTTTTTTAAATGTTAACTATAATTTTTTTGCCTTTCAATATCTCCCTTCTACATCATGTATGATCATGTATTCAATTCTACATCATCATGTATAACACCATACATATATCATCATGTATGGTGTAAAAACTGTGAGTAGTTAAATTAATAAACATAACGTAAAAATAAATTATTTATTAATTATATTAAATTGGGTACCTCACAGGAATAAAGTCTAGGATACTTTGATATATCGTCATAAATGAAACACTTACTTGTAAATTGTTAAAATTCATTTTTTTAAGTAAGTTACTTTATGTTTCACACAACGTTGGTTAATTAATGTTTAATTAGATATACCATTTTCTCACCGTTAAATACTTAATATGCTTCATTGTCATTTTTGTACCATGATAAATGAATTAGAAGTTTTCACGTTAACAATAGTTTGGAGGTTCTGAACAATCCCAAACTACTTCCGAGATAACGAGATCCTGAA
Source organism: Sesia apiformis (assembly GCA_914767545.1). Taxonomy (NCBI): domain Eukaryota; kingdom Metazoa; phylum Arthropoda; class Insecta; order Lepidoptera; family Sesiidae; genus Sesia; species Sesia apiformis. The sequence goes on from OU611953.1 coordinate 12,047,535, forward strand.
GATACACCGCGGAACTACGATTTCTTGGATCTGTGATATTTGCAATTATTTACTGACGGAACTGTTCTTCACTGGTTGACAAACTATTCGGTTGCGAAAGCTATTGTTCTGTCAATAGGAGATATCGTCACAAAGATATTTTAATACTGTTTGAATGAACGTGAAACCAATCTCTGTTGTATTCTCTCTAAATTTTGCTAAGTTTCATGGTTTCTATGGAGAAAATTGAATTAAAATGCAATCGCTATGAAACTCTATTGTTGTTTATTTAAGAATGGATAGTGATTTTTTGACTAATAGGATTAGAATTAGATTTCAAAACTAATAATTGCCTAACGTTTTGTGACGAAGGTTTTGTTTGTTTGTCAAAAAACAGAACACTATGCACTTATAGGTTATAGGTAGTTTACGAAATCGTGTGTGGTTACAAACCGTAGAAAAAGACCAATATTCAATGAAAAAACATCTTTGGTATTGTTACACAATTTAAAGACACTATTTAACGTGATGGAAGTTATGCCCTAGTTGGGCAAGCCCTTGTTGATGATCGTAGTGTTAAGTCTCTTGCATCTGTTCGGTTTCAGATATTTGAAACATGGCGGAGAAGGCGAAGGCTTAGATCCCGTTTGGAGATGGCAGGACCTATTACAACACTCTTCGTCGTGCAAGTGTATCCTCACGATCAGTGACTCGTGAAAGGCCACAATAATTCAGCCATTTCGACAAAAAAAAGCAAGTGTGTCCTGCAGTTATAACGCACGGCGTGGAAACCTGGGCTTCGTTTAATAATTCAAAGTCACTTAACGAATAATAGGCTTTCTTTCTTGTTATCTTTAACTAATTTTCAGAGTTTCTCTGACGAATAAGGTCCCAAAACAACAAAAATCATAATAAAACAAAGTCAGTGCATAGCTGAAAGAATCAGGAAACTGAAGTGGCAATGACACACAGTTTCATTAGTGAGACATACGTCACTAATGGAGATCAGTCCTCAAATACAAAGTGCGTCGCCAAAAATAATTATAATTTTAAGAACAGGTTAAACTCAAAATAAATATAATATCATGAAACATTCGAATTGAACATTTACAAAATAGTGTATGCAACAGACTTCTGTGTATAAACATGAGTGTTACCAACACAAGACCCTTACTTCACTTGATTCTGAACTCTCCGCTGAGTTGTAAATGTAAAGTGATACACAAAAGGGACCGTTTAGCAGCTAGTTAAATTTTCCCAAAGTTTTCCCACACGTGTTCATCACAAATTTCTCTCTATACTAACATTACACATGCATAAAATACAATAGTTTTTATACGTGTAGTTTATGTAGGTAAGTGTTTGTGTGAATGTTGTGGAAATTACAAATTAAATGTTTATTAAACATTATGTCCTCATTTTATATTTCGTAAATGTAAGACGCACATAGCTCGAAGAACCGATGGCCGATGGGGCAGAAGGGTTCTCGAATGGAGACCACGTACCGGCGGACGAAGCCGAGGACGTCCATCTGCTAGATGGACAGACGACCTCATAAAGGTTGCGGGCACCCGCTGGATACAGGTCGCTGCCGATAGGTCTAAATGGCGGATAATGGGGGAGGCCTATGTCCAGCAGTCCAAGGACGAGGACGTCCAAGGGCTGAGAAGAAGAAGAAGAAGAAGAAGACGCCTCATCAACTAAAATAAAAATATACACACACATACTCGTAACACCAAGAGGCCATCGATATGGGAATAGATTGAATGACACGTCATACGTTCCTATCAAAGAAACTTGGTTGGCAACTTTTAAGGGGGTGAAGCAGATGAGGGGGGGTTCATTAAAAAGTTAAATTTGAAACTTAAGTAGTACGCAATAGGAATGTTCCATTTTCAAAACACATATGAATTAAAGAATTCGAAAGGTACTGAACATAGAACACTATTAGACTCTAACGTACGTGCCCTAGAGTGCTTGTGCGAGTATAACATATCTAGTATGTATTCTCAAAACGTGCCTCTGCATAACAGACATATTTCATTCTCCATGATAGATTTAACCATCATAAAGAAATATCTGTCACTATAATCGTTTTACTTTGCCGACTGAGATTTGACACATGATTTTTTTACGTTTCAAGCATATGCATAGTGTGTTCCATTCCACAAAATGTTGTGCTATACTAAAAAGAAATGTTTTCATGAAATATCGTGTTTTGTAATTTTATAACAACATTTTAATATTGAAGTTGAGTATAATAATGTATAGTATGTTTTAATTTAATAACAAAGTCTATTTGAAAAAGACCTTTCTTTTCGAAAACGCTGTGATACGTGAAACTTAAAAAAATCTTGTGTCAAATCTCAGTCCGCAAAGTGAAACGGATTATAGGACAGAAAAACATAATCAAGAATTATGTGATAATGTGTCGAAGAGGACATTGGCACATCAACAAATGCAGTGCCCACCTTTGACGATTTAGGTAAAAGAAAACGATGAAAGGGAAATAAAATGGGATTGAATGGGAAGGGAAACATTCAGGCAACTGATTCCATTCCCGAAAGGCGCGAATTCCGACAGTCTTTTGTGAGAGTAAGCGTATGTCAGCTAGTCGAACGAAAATTACTTGCTGTATTGGAAAAAAAAAATATAGAAAAAGGCGGCAGTCGAGCATACAGTCCACCTGATGGTAAGTGGAAACTGTAGCCCATGTACATTTAATATAATATTTTAGTCACCGTAAACAGTTACAACTAAACAGCAAAAAATTTGTCGACTTTTTGCTTCGGCATACGCTGATTTACGGTCCGTTTGACGGGAGGTGATAGACATTTTTCCTTATTAATAAAAAAATTAAAAGAAATAATTATATAAAATAGTGATTGCATATTTCCTTAGTGTACACATTCCTAAACAGGTGTTTTTATAACAAATGCATTTTTATTATCAGTGTAAAGTATATTTTCTTGTAGCGCTAAGTAGACTGTGTGATACAGCATCACCCTCCTCTGTTCAAACTTATTCCGAACTTATAGTATATTTATTATCAAAATGCTGTTCAAGGGTAGTAGTTGTTAAATAAAATATTGCAGCATATTCTGTACATAAGTAGGTACAGAATGTTCAATCCACATTCACACTAATCCAATCTTCTGCAATATTATTATTAATCCGAAATGATGTTTGTCTGAGTTTGTGTTTGTTAAGTCTTCAAGACTAAACCAATGAACTCCGGAAAATGACATAATATACCTTTTATCCTGGAAAATTAACCAGTTTTTCCAGAGGTGCCAATTTATATTAAAACACAATCCACAAAGTCACGTGATCCACGTGATCGAAGCGGCGGGCAAAGGCTTGTAGGTAATATTACTTGTGTATTGATTATTTGTAGGTATAATAATTAGGTGTTTGCGTTTTCTATCCTTCTCGAATAAAGCCAATATCGGCAAAATTATCCGGAAATTTAAAAACCATTACAAAAATTAATAAAAAAAATCATTTTACTTTTCTTTAGTAGAATTTAGTGTGTCGTGGGTTCAGAGATACACACAAAAACGAACACATCACCAAAATCAAACAAACGTTTGTCGTTAAACAAGTGCGTATCCCACTAGGAGTCGATTCCAAAATCTTTTTCCCAGCGCCACCAACTGCGTTAATCGGTTGTCATAGATTTATTTTATTCTTTTTCCTCTATATTGAACAGAGGAACATTTAATGCCTTATAATGTATTCTCTACCAGGGTCCAATATATATTGCACCCGCTGTGAGCTAAATTCATCTACATATATATATATATATATATAATATTTCATAAATGACTCAAAGTAATTAATTATCTGTTCTGAGGAGAGAACATTCCAGAACTATTAATCTCTATTAGTTAGCTATTAGGTTACAATTCCTCGGACGATTTGATAGAGAAATACCTCTTTAAATTGCATCACGAACAATAAATTAAATAGAATCCTACGGTTTATAACAATAAAGCTTATTTATGTGTTCTACAATCAGTATTTCATAATTAAGTAGTTCCGTTATTAAAGAACAGAGACGTACAGGAACTCTCACTGATGTTATATTGAATTGTGCTATATTTACAGATAACGTGAAGTTTCTTGTATAATTGACAAGTATTATTGTCATTCTACTTCGGCCTTTATGCCGACGCCATAAAACTTAGTCTTACACTCGACCTGCTTTACATTAGAGATACTGCTTTTAGAGATTTAGAGATTTAGCACATCACTAAGTGCTAGATGGTGCTAATGGCATTTTAATTTTTTTTTTATAAAATGCACTACAACTCTAGTGAGAAGTTTATTAAAAATTTAACAAACGTTCGCAAAAAAAATATTGCCTTTTGTTTACTGTAAGCTTTTAAGATGCCGTCTTGACTTTTTAATATTTCTTTAACAGCCTATGCTTTCTTTAAAGTATGAAAAGTAGTCGTCTACGTTTCATACTTTAAAGAAGGCATAACTTTTTATGGAACATGTAACAATGATGCTGACAAACATTTCTCTTCATGTACCGATAATAAAAATCTTAAAATGACGATATGTATATTCATTTTTATACACATATTTTTCTATTTTGTACTAAATCTTTTTCACGGTTATGTTGTCTTAATCGGTACTTATGTTTCTCAATTCAGTGATTTCGACAGGCCAGGCTCTACGTTTTTTATTGGATCTCCGTCATTATGCCCGGTCTTCGACGCCTTTGATTTTCGTAAAACAATCGTAATAGCCCTGACGACAACCGATTCAGATCAAGTGTTCATGTCTTGCTGTACATAAGGTTCCGCGGTTGATTCCCGTTCAGAGGAGTAACTCAAATACTCAGTAGGCATTGGAGATATTCTCAATATTCACTGTTCATCTTTCAGTGTCTTTATACCCATAAAACCGTAACCAGCCTTTTATCGTTCAATGCTGGACGATACATGAGGCCTCTTTATGCACGTTGACTTGCGCACGAGGGATGTATGCGCTTTGAAGCGCTACGCTTGCCAAGTGGGTTCGGGAGTTCACTCTTAGAGATTGTCGGTCCTTAGTCGCCTTTTGCAAACACCCACGGGAAGAGACGGGGTGGTGTCATTCTAGGGACGGCCGACACCACACGGCCATTTACTACTCATGATACAGAGAATTTTAGTGCGGATCATTGACTATGACTTGCATTCATTAAATTCATATTCTTCTAAATACAAACATGGCTTTAAAATGGCATCAAGAAACAATCAATTTCAACGCGACACAAGACATTTGAAATGTAATTAGGTACAAAATAGTTAACCACTTAGTCGTCACTTTTGAACAATTTTCAAGTGAAACTGCCCTTAAGTTAGTACACAAGTTTGCTTCCAAAGTTTGTAACTTGTTTCGGACGAGTCCTCTTTAACTAGTTGCGACTAGGATTCAGTTATAGAGTTCACCACTCTCGAAGTATCCATCGAAGCAAACTGTATACAAACTGTCAAGGGGCATTCGTTTATGTTTGTCATCTATCAATGTAATGCGAATCACCCAAACTAATGCGCAGGAGAACTCGTATATATTCATCACCGTCACCTGGTCTTTTATCGTCCAATGGGCATGGACATCCTCACGTACATTTCTCTTTGCACGTGGGATGTATGGCCTCTTAAAACGGCACGCTGTAGGCAGGCGGCGAGTTGGCGAGTCCACGCTTTTAGAAGTGATGTAGTTTCTCAGGGCTTGTGCTAGCGATTTTGTTAGGAGTACATAATACTACAACATAATAAAACAAATGTGACGTTATCTAAGAAAAAGAGTTTAGAAAGAGGTTCTAATTTTCCGCGAAGAGTGAAATCTTAAATAAAATAAGATAACTCGTTATTACTTTATCTTAAAAATCAGATTTTAGAGTATGTTAAGAAAATGTTTAAGTATGTTTATGTTTAAAATTAGAAAATAATTTTAAATTAGCATATCCTAACCAATATCAATAAGTCAATACCGATAATAAGCTAGAAAGAAGAAAATAAAATAATTGGTATCCACATAATGAAATTAAAGGCAATTAAAAAAAAGTATTATATATTAATTGTAGTGCCAAACGGCACCAACTCAGCGCTTTTCGCAGCGTAAACAGCGAAGGCAGATTTTTCTGTTGGAGCCGCACCGGTGACCACGGACTGCCCACAGCAAACAGAGGCCATGACATATAAATTAGGTTTCAAATTCGAATAAAAGTATTGTTAATCAAAGTTTCTCGTCTACGAACAGTACGGTTAATAACTCTACGTACTCTAGGTACGTAGGTGCCTCTGACTAGAATTGATGACATTACTTTATAGTTTAGTCCATTAGTTGGTAATTAAGATAGTGAAACTATTCGATGTGTGTTATAGAGATAGAATTACACGAGCAACAGAAAATACTGAATGAGCAGCAAATCGATGGCAGTAAAAAGGTGGGTTAGGTATTAGGTCTTTCGTGACTATAAAGAAATATGGTGTTCCAGACTCCCAGACGAGTTAGTGATAAACATTCTTAATAATACAAAGCTTTCAGTTAAAAAAATAGGCTGTTTTATTTATCACGATTGGCTCATTTAGTACTTTTTGTCCGCTCGTTTAAATACAAGCGTGTAATAAATAGGTGGCAGTGAATAGTTCCCACACCAAGCTGTAGTTTGGGAACATGCGCGTCCGACCGGCCGTCGCAACTTATTCCAGTAATATTGGATGATAAATTTATTATCCCACTACCAACCCGTGACACGCTAGACCACTAACTGAGTTGTAAACGTGAATTACTCCTAACTAAGTTTACGAAACAGCAAATCTAGGTCTAACTTCGTAAGGAAACCATTGCTAAGTGGCATTACATACCTAATGGCATATCCAGGAAATACGCGGTAAGACGACATTCTTTATTTTAAGTACCTATGTGCTCAAAAAGTGTACGTATCTATTCTTAAAAATGTATTTGCTCAATACATGCAATGATAGTGTTTTAGTGTTTTGTGGTGATAAGGTCCTAATAATTATATCTAAGCTTAAAGCTTAATAATTTAATGTTCCGAAGAGGCCCGATTTTAATGTCATTATAATGTTTGTCACATTTTCTTTATGGTACTTAATAAATAAAAAAATATTTTCAGGTATTTGTTGAAACATAGGTAGGTAGTTACTGTTGTTATCTGTGTTCCCATACCAATTATTAAGTATTATTATATAAATGATTATTCAGAGCTGAGATGCTCCATATATCCAAGACTACTTACTTGAAAATCGCTTTAAATAAAGAAATTTCTACTGTGACAAAGTCATTAGTGACTTGTAATAGTTCCTTTTAATTCTAAAAATATTCTATATTCAGTATTTAAAAAATAACCGAAAATATATCCCGATAGTAGAAATGTAAAGTGTTTTATGAAATTATATCATAATGTTTCATTACAATAACCTTCTCTCCTCTATTCGTATATAACATATATACTTAGTTAATTCATAAAAAAAAATATATATACCTACTCGTATTATTTACTGCGATTATGGTAATTTAGGTAAGTAGATATCGTGACAATATTCTCGCTTTTAAGAACCACATTACTCTTTTCTAAAGCGTAGAAAAGAGTAATATGGTGCGGCCTTTTATGTCACATTTATTTATTTAAATTTTATTGCACAATACCTTATACACTAGCAATAAGCTCAAGAATCGTATAGTTTTGGATCTATTAGCGTGTTCCTGACTGTACAAAAGACGGACTTAATGCCATAAAGCCTTGTCTATCAATCAAACAACAGATTTTACAGAAAAATGATCGCATGTGCCGCTTTGAATTATAATATAGAAAGCACAAAAATATATATAATGTAACATATATATATATATATATATATATATATATATATATATATATATAGATAGATAGATAGATACACATACATAAATGCAAGATAATCGTATAATAAATATTGTACGTGGAAGAATACTTTATAACTGTGACAAATTAACATAAAGATACTCAAATACTGGAACGAATACCGTCAATATCACCAATTAACTATTATCTGGGAACCCAGTTCCCCCCGAATTAATTGCTGATTAGTACACCAACCTAAAGGATGTGGAAATACCTTGTTATGTATGTTTCAACATACCTGTACACAGGTTGGTATAGGTGAATATAGTTATTGTTTCGCAGGTAATCGAGTTTACACGTGTTTTGCATTTCCATTAGGGCAGCGAACATGGTTAATGGATAAGGAAACCGCTTATAATATATCCTTCTCTGGCTAAACGAATTATCTAGAATTGAAATCATAAAAGAGCCGTATGGTTTATTTAATTACATAAAAAAAACACACGTATGAATATCTCACCATAATCGCAGAACGATTTCCAAAATAACATAATATTTATTAAATAGTCTTTATTAAATAAAGAGGCTGCGATTATTCCACCTTTGAATCGAAAAATTGAAGTCAAGAAATTACATTGTTTACAGGGACGAAAATCACGAAGAAATTGATATAAAAATTCCTGAAATACCACGAATAAATAAGATGGATAGATCCTCTGACATCATTCTACTATCTAGATAGATCACCGTGATAATTCATGTTGATTTTTTTAAAAATATTACACTGATTTTGATTAAAGTATCCTCTAACGTTTCAGAATAAACAAGCTAAGCTCACAAATACTGATAACAAATCCCAGTATCAGCGCGAATAAACATATCGACAGTCACCGATAGACATAATTGTTTTTAACTTCTTTAATTGTCATAACAATTAATTAAATTTCGTTACTTAAAATTATAGTGCTGGACTTAGTGACACATGGTTCTTAAAATTGGTAAAATTAGTATCCCAATGATCAATTTCATAAGACGTAAAAGACATTAAAAGACGTAATTTGGTCAAAGGCTTATTGTATTATATTTATCTATTAGGTGCCTACCTATGAAACTACCTATGAAATGACCAATTTGTATGAAAAACTGATTTTATTTGTTATAAAAATAATTATTATGTTAGTCGAAATACTGACCTATATTACTCCTAATGCTTTACAAAGCTCAGGTGAGGCTCCATATGGAGTATTGCTCTCATCTCTGGGCCGGCGCACCGAAATACCAATTGGACCCATTTGACTCCATCCAACGACTCATATTGTCATATTGTCGACGATCCCACTCTCACGGGCGGTTTAGAATCCCTCAGCATTCGGAGAGACGTTACGTCTCTCTGTGTGTTCTACCGCCTGTACAATGGGGAATGCTCTGAAGAACTGTACAGTTCCCACCTCGGGTTTCTACAACCGCACCTCCCGTCACAGAAGTGCGATCCATCCGCATTTCCTAGATACGGAGGTGTCGCGCACTGTTCGATCCAAAAAAAATTTTATACCGCGAACCCGTAGGCTGTGGAACGAACTGCCTGAAGAGGTCTTTCCATTAAGCTACGATATGGGGTTCTTCAAGAGAGCTGTGAATAGGATTTTGCAAGGTCGGCGGCGCGCCCGTATACCCCCTGGTGTTGCAGGTGTCCATGGGCGGTGGTAACACTTACCATCACGTGGAACTGCAAGCAATTCCACGTGTAAATCCAGAGATTAGTAAATCTATAAAAAAAAAAATATTATCTACACACTTTCGCCACCTCACGGGCAGCTGATTGATGCCACTCCTGTAAAAGTCTCGTGGACGGGTATGAATTTCTCAAACGCCCTAATTACAGTTTCTTCAGAATCAATTTCTTTTCTCTGCAAAAAGTTGTCCAAATTTCGAAAGGAATGGAAATCTATCGGGGCATGGTTCGGTGAGTCTGGTAGGTAAGGGAGAGTCTTCAGGTCCAGCTCTTGAAGTTTTAAAACTGTCGTATGAGAAATGTGAGAGCGGGTATTGTTATGAAGTAGAAGTGGGGATGAGCGATTGACCAAACTTGGTTGCTTTGTTGCCAGCTTTTCCATTATCATCTGCAGCTCCTTACAGTTCACATCTGCATCAATCGTTTCACCGGCTCGCAAGAAACTGTAGTGGACAATACCGGTACAGGACCACCAAACTCATACATACCAGTAGCTTTTCCTTAGTTATCTTGCGTTTTGGACATTGTTGGGCTGCAATTCCAGCCACTGATACAAACGTTTGCAGTTATCGTACAGGATCCATTTCACATCAAAATTCACGATACGATTTTGTGATGGTTCAATAACACAGTGCACACTTCGACGCGTTGTTGTCGCTGACGTTCGTTCAGTCCATACTGTAACTACTTTTCGAGCTTCTTTATTTTGCTGATTTAACGCAGATGAACCAACATTGTTTTATCACTAATATCAAACCTTGCTGCTAACTCAGCTGTACTTTGAGATGGATTTGCTTCCACTCTAACCTTCATCGTTATTAACATTGGTCTATGGTCGTCCGTGGGGCTCATCCTTAAGATCGAAATTTCCAGAACGGAATCGCTCAAACCATCGACGAATGGTTAGACCGTTTGTGGTGTTTGGCCCATACACATTATTGATATTGTGAGTTGTCTGAGTTGCATTGTTGCCGCGACGAAACTCATATTCAAAAATAGCACGAATTTTCAATTTATCCATTTATTTTCAAGACTTTCATTCAAAATTTGGGTATAGAAAAACAAAGAAAATACTGATTTTGAAATAAGAACATCGTAGCTATTATATGAATTTGGTGTTATTTTAAAATTCGAATTAGAACACAAGATATCGAAACTCAAAGTGGCCAGTAATAAAATCGGTCATTTCATAGGTAGGCACTCATAATCAGAGAACAAATAATTTGATTAATATTTCTAATAAATAAATGAACTGTAGTAAGCCATTGAACTCTAGTCCGTAAAACTTTCTATACACAATAAGAGTTATAAGAGACTTGTTAGAAGTTTATGAATATACTGAGAGCAACGGGTAGCGATACAAACTGAAAACTTCCGGAGTAATGGAGCATAGCCAACGGCTTTCACAGCTTTTACCGAGGTAGCTTTTATGTCATTTATCGCCGAATCGTGCGTAGTGAAAGTGAAATAAAAATGTGTTTTGGCCGATATTTCTCAATCGATGATTTTTCTAGACATACACTTACTGTTTAGTTATACAATATACGAGTAGATTGGGGACATTTACATACTCCGCGTGTGTTTATATACGCATACTACTTGTTTTATTTTTCTCCGTACCGATACGTTATTTAATCTGTAAGAGGTTATATAAAACAACCTACTTTTTCCGTTTATTTATTTGTTAAAATGTGTTGATCTCGGATCTATGTAGTTATAGATTTGGAAAATTCCTTATGACCTCGTTATTTTTCCATAAAAAATATATGTCAACGATGACAACAATGGCAGACGAGTATACATTCCACCTGATGGTTAGTGGATACTGTTGTCCATAAACATTTGCGATACATGCCAACATCAGTCCAGAATGACAAACGTTGGCACACTCTCGGATGCGCTGCCTACCTTTGCAGATATAGGAATAGATTTGGAGAGAGTTGAGAAAATGGGGAGGGATAGGACCCATCCTAATGGGAATGGACTCTGGCATATCTCACTCACTACCGAAACACATATGTACATTGGGGAAATAAGATAAAATGGGAAATGCAGTACATTTCAAGGTAGTCTTCTGTGAGAGAGGGGTAACATGGCCCGTCGAGCGCGCCCAGCGGCTGCGGGAATGCAGCGTGCATTCTCCCCCTCCCATATTGTCGATATATAATATATTTTCAGTAGAAAATAAAACGTTCTTATATTTATAATAATCCGTGAGTTCGAACATAATCTTCAATATGTTACAATTTTTGACATTATAATGACTGGAACTGTTTTTATTTGTCAAATACATTTAATTACAACATATTGAAATAACAACGGCGAGGAGCGTCTCTGATAAGTAACAAAAAATATATCTACGAATATGTAAAAACAGCAATAAATCAACAGTAATCTAGAAACAGTAAACAGTAACATAACTTAAAGTATACCTTAAAGTACTAGCAACAAGAGCTAGAATTGAGTGGTTTTGAATACATTTACGTGTTGCAGACTATACATATTAAAATAAAATTAGTTCAAGCAATGTATATGTATCATAGATAAGAAAATAGATACATTATATAGTTAGCATATAAATTCAATTTGCCCGCATAGCGTTTCCGCTGCATTATCTGATAATAATTGCAACGAATTTATACACAAAGCTGCTGAAATATTAACTCTATGCCAACGTTGCCTACTAATGAGCAGTAGTTGCTTAGTTATTTTATTAGTGTGGGTCGTGAATTCAACTCCCCGATAAAAGCACTAAGATTTTAACTCGAATTTGTCAATCTCTGACTCTCGGTCACTGGCTCCTTTGTTCGCACAATTAAAATATAACGTACACCCTTAACCCTAAAAATTGATGAAAAAAAAACCGTAGGTAGGTACGAGTATGTGAAACATTTAGCAATTCTCACTGGGTCTACGTTGGAGATTATAATCAAAACCCCCTCCCTTGTTATAAGGGAAGGCCCAGATTATCCTGGGACTTTATGGAATAATAAAGATAAGTTCCATCTACACGTGCATGTGGGTAATAACTGTAATTACGTGCGTGCAATAACAAATGAGTGGAGACGTATACGTGATATATTCTTTTTTTATTATATAACATGTAACTAAAATAACGCTAAAATTGAAAATAGGTTCGTTATTCAGTATAGAGAATAATATGAATTATATTCGTTTTTATAGTAGGTTTTTTTTCATAATAAGTTATGAAAAAAACCTTTTCTAGTATATCTTTTATTCTACGCATTTTTACGTAAACAAATACAGTAATTGGTACTACCTCTAAGAAACCTGTAAGGCGGTGGTCACTAGCATGTACTTTGGATTTCGATAGAACCATGAAATTTCACATATTTGCAACTTTTTCTTTATTCCATAAGATAATTTTCTTGTTAGCTGAAATGGTTTCATATATTTTAATATACATAGTTGACGTGTTTCAAGATTTGCATTATTTCGATGACATGTTGTATACATAAAGGTCACAGAGCAATAGAGAGTCTGCATCATATGCGGTTACCTCATCCATACCAGTATATGCTGAGATTCGCATGTTTATAAGACCGTTCTGTTCGCTATGAACATTACAATACGTGCCAATAACACAATAAAAAAAATACAAATCTCGAACGTTTCCATATCCGCAAATGCATTGGCTCCCGACAATTCGGGGAGAGAGGAGTCGGAACTCCTGGAACCCCGTCCTAAATACGTGCCCATAAAAAGACCTAGGCTGCAAATACTCGTACCTCATGCACGTGTAAATGGGCCAACTTTACTAAAATTCGTAATTTATACCAACTTAATTATAAGACAATTGTTCATCATATTTTTATCCAGGTCCGGCTAATTTATTCAGTTGCTACGTGACTCACATCCAGCGATGAGAGCCATTGTCTTCCTACATACATTCCATGTACTACATTAATTTTATATAATATATTATATAACAAAATCAGCTTATTTATTGAAGTGTACTCGTTTAAAACTCAATTCTACAATAAGTAATTTCAGAAATTTTACTATAAAGGTTTAAAATAAACGTCTATGAGTATACAACAAAATCATGCCTCTATATGGAATATTTTTTGCAGTGTTCAAATTGGAATTTTTATCATATTCCGATTTTGTCGATTTCAGGTCATAATCTAGCACGCGGACTTAGTGATTATTGGTGGAAGTATAAAATATGAAACTTAAAACTCTTTATATTTACGAGAATAAATCCCATTTGAGACTTTCGTGTAATGTTTTATTATGAATGTAAACAGAAGTGTAGGCGGACAACCAGCTAGATGAGGTACAAAGATATTATAATGGCAACTGGAACCCTTTGGACGCAAAATAGCATAGAACATTACGTAAAATAAACATTTACGTACCACAGACGCCAAATGACAAAGATGTGGCAAAAATAATCGAGTGTCATAACCAGACTTGTTATAACGAGCGCAATAGACCCTACTAAAACACTATAAACCTCTTCGTAATTCACATGTGTGTCGCGACTCCGGGTTTTTCTTGAAAACGTTTGCTATTTAACATTTAACGAAATGTTACTGAAATATCTATAATTTAAATTAGTCTAATACAATTAAAACATTTCATGATGTTAACTGAAAACTGTAACTGGAAACCTTATTTTAAAGATATTTTGTATGAATATTCTTGGATATAAATCAATCTATTCCATTCAATTCAATTCAAACTCAACTCTTTCTACCTTATGGTGAACGTGTTATAGTTTGTTCCTAGATTTACTAGTATACAAAAATATAGCAACCTTGCTAGATGAGATACACAAGAGGTCCTTATCAAGCAGTCAAGAGCAGATTGAGGCGATGATGATGATACATCAAGATTTTGTTAAAATATATACGTGGGGCACACTGAAAGTTTTGCGTAACTAGAATAAAAAATGGTTTATTGTACAAGTAAGATGTTTATTGTTTCTCGAAGTATTCACCCTTGAGTTTGAGACACTTTTTCATACGCTCGAACCACTTCTGGAAGCAGGAGGCCCACTCATCGGAGCGCATGTCATTTACGTGCTTGTTGAACGCCACCACCGCCTCGTTTGCGTCCGTAAAATTTAAACCGCGCATCAAACCCTTGATTTTCGGAAATAGGAGAAGTCGCATAGTGCCAGGTCTGGACTGTATGGCGGATGAGTCATAAGCTCGACAGTCTTCATACACAAAAAGGCGTTTGTTTTCTTCGCGGTGTGAGGAGCCGCGTTGTCGTGATGAAGAATGATATGGCTTTTCGGGCGTCACACACGAATTTTTTCCAGAACACTTGGGAGACAAACGCTTGTATACCATTCCGAATTAACAGTATTTTGTTCGTGAAGTGGAACAGTGTCCACGTGACCAGACTTGGAAAAGAAACAGGCGATCATTTGTTTTCCAACACTTTTCGTCTGTCGAGATTTAGTTGGAATGTTCTCTCCTTCGAAGACCCATTCTCAAGATTGTTGCTTTCTTTTTGGCTCATAGCAATAGATCCAAGATTCGTCACCGGTCACGATATTATAGACGGAATTTGAACATCCATGGTTGAATTTTCGGAGCATATCCTGGCACCAGACCACACGCGCCCGCTTTTGCTTTGTAGTGAGTTTTGCTCACGAGGGATCCATCGACAACAAACCTTCCTGACCCTTAGATGTTCATGCAGGATCTTTTCAATTTGACTCATACCGATCCCCAGTTGATGCCTAATTTCCTCGTAAGTGATACGTCAGTTCTCCTCAATCAGATGCTTGATGGTAGCCACGTTCTCTTCGATGACTGCCGTTGATGGACGGCTTTCCCGAATCTCGTCCCTGAGTGAAACACGCCCTCGTTTGAACTCGTCGTACCAACGTCTCACGGTGCTCACATGTGGTGCTTCAAGACCAAAAGCACTTTGAAGTCGAGAACAACACTCATTTGCATTTAAGGAACAATTAAATTCGTAAAAAATCATGGCTCGAAAATCTTTTCGCTCCAATTCCATTTTGAATGAGACTTCTCAATTTCAAATTGATATTGAAAACAACTGAATAACAATTTCCCACAAATTTAAACTGTGTTCTATTTTTGAAAACCTGTATTTTTTTATTTTACCAAATTCCATATTCAGATATTTGTGGTTGGCCAGGTACGCAAAACTTTCAGTGCGTCCTAGGTAAATAAACACTAGATTTAATGGATTATTAGAATTTTCGACGTAGTACAGTGAGCGGAATGATAAATCTAGCTGTCGGAGCGTCCGAATTGATAAGTCGTTAAAAAGTTTAGTCGTTTTAATTAATGAACGCAATTTAAAGTTCCACCTTAGAGTTTGTAAGAACTACCCTTTTTATTTCCAATATTCTATAAAATATCGGTAGATAAACCTCTCAAAGTGACAACACATCGCCTACAGGTCGTTTACGGATTTAGAGCGACCTAATTGTTTGCCTAATGTGTTCTCGTTAGACAATTATTTTGATTTTTGAATAATATGATTGATACTCGCAGGAGTATGTACTAATATTAATAATAGTATAGTTGTTATATTAAACGAGTAGTTGTAATACTTATATCAGCGTTATGAAAATTGAGATTTTTTTTTAATTTGACTGTTTTTGCTTCATATTTCCTCGCTGATTTTTGTTTTGTTGTATAGCATACCTCATAAATTCAAACCGGACACCTCTTTTTGAACTCTTTATGGGAATATAAACATATTTATATCGTTGTAGCGAGGGCATCAATTTTTAGATTACAACTGATTTGGCGAGAAGAGAAGGATCCTAAAAAGAATCGTTTGCCCTAAGAAATTTTCTGGTGGACCAGTTTAGGCCTTTAGATCATACTGACGCTACACCATCAGCAAAATAGTCATCTTTTCGTTTGATAGATATTTCCTATACACACATACACACGCACAAACGCATACATCCATGCAAACACACCTTAAATCTTCGCGTATCAAGCAAAATCCAATACTATCGACCATGCCATGACCGAAACATACCGTCATATAAGATATTAATAGTAATAGTACATAAATACATGTTTTAATTACAACAATAAATTTCGAAAGCATTAAAGCTTCTTATAATGGTGGAAGCAATAAAGTCTAATAGTCCACCATATCGAGACCACCGGAGGTGTATCGCACGCTCGTTTGAATTGAAAGGAACACTTGTTGCAGCTTCGTGATTCCCTCGACAAGTCAGCACACTTATTTGTTCACAATAGCTTTAGTATAAGCAATATAGCAATATTTCACGTTATGCAAAGCATGTTGTCTTTAAACCGATGTTTTTCACAGATAGAAAAGTAAGGTCTTTTGATATCTTACTTTTGCAATCATCCCTATCTATGTAACATAATTTAAAAATTGTGTTACATCTATCACCAACAGATCATCACCTCATCACCTGATACTGGTACAATCAGAGTAGTATAATACTAACGAGAAACAATTTTGACTACACGCACCAAAATTCTGAGACCATCCCAAATAAATATTGTATAAACATAAAGTGAAACGTCTGCAGTATTCAGTTTGTTTTCTATTATGCCTATCTGAATATTAGCAGACATATTAGATTACTGCTGAAAATACTCCTTTAATTCTATCGACGGCAATGAATAGGTACGTCCATCAAATCTTTTAATATAATTAACTCATAACTCTGGTTTTATTTTATCGATCGATTTTGATAAAGTATCTCATTTAAGACTATTATTATTTGGCTCTCTATTACATTCAATTTCATTCAGTTCATATTAATCTACTTGTAATTGTATAATTGTAATTTGTGTTGAATCAATTTATTTGGAAATGATTTTAACCAAAGATACATTTTGCATGACTGAAACTAGTTGCAAACAAAAGGGCTTGAAAGAGAATTGAGAGCTCTTCGTCCAGTAATGAATGGGATATAGTTATAAAAATTTAAAATCGCATATGATCTCTAAACGTAACATATGTAGTTACAACCTCATAATGAGTTTGACTGACAAATCAAAACCTCATTTTCTGAGTGTCTGCCCTATGATAACACGTCATTCATTCCTTATTTATCTCTAGAGACTTTCTTGTTTAGTTTAGGAGGAATATTATTTTCGATGGAACTCTCCGATGTAACAAGCGCCGCTTCATCTCGACTTCAAGTTCGAATTTCCGCGCAAGTCGAATTGCAGACAAAGGGCGTTCAGTTTCAAAGTGTAATTGAACTTTTATTTACGAACACGGAACCTGACATAATATTAATGTACAAATCTAAATACAAGATATATAGGTTGAAATCTTCTAATATCAATTTTTCAATTATAAATCGGGTAGTACCTATCGATAGGTACAGATATACATACAACTAAATAATATAAATAAAACTGCAGCTTTATGTGATGACGAATACCATGATTCTATATAATATTTAGTCTGTTTATACAACTTAATTATACAGCTTAATTTCATTGCCTTTTAAGGAAGTTTAGACTAATACGCTAATGTTATGTTTAGTGTCGAAGATAAACTCATCCAAATGAGAGTCCCGGCCCGGATTTGAGCCAGCGTTACATACATATAAATTTATTACGTCGTCGCTATGAATTATATAATACTGGGACGGTGACGTCACAATCTAAATATCCTAATTACTAACAACAATTTCAGGCTCCTGTTCTCGAGTGTTTATGTTTCATCTTAGTTTAAAGTAAATATTAAATTGATATCGTTTTGGAATATTTTATTGTATTATTAAATTGATATATATTTTATTGTAGGTATCTCATTTCACTGTATTCAGTCTGACGAAACAGAATAAATTATTTAAAATTAAATTGAACAATATTTCGGTAAGGGAGTTACCTAGGGGTGAATCGCAGCGACGCCACGGAATCCAGTGAATATCGTAACAATATGTATAGGATAGAAATATTGAAGGTTTGTTCGATTTTGCAGTGGTTCGCCTGAGGGTGATTTTGTTGAGTGGTGGCATGGCCATACTATGTAAGTACATATGAATAATAATAACAAAAAATGCATTAATTATATTATAATTAATTAGCCATAATATATATTGCGTAATAATACATATGTATGACCTAATCCTTGCTGTGCCCCAACAGGCTGTTGTTAGACATAAGAACATCAATGTACTACAACTTGCAAATTAAATAATTTAATTACCTAACTAACTAATAACTAACTAATTGCTTACTGTGGCATATTATTACTTTATTATGTCGAATAATTTTCGTATTACTTCATTGCTTGCGAAGCTGCGACAAACCTCAAGGCCGAAATATAAAATATTTAGTAAAAACTAATTTAATACAACCTTTTGAAACTATGATACCCCGTTTTATTCTTGGTCAGTGACACACTTTCAGACGACTTTGATGAATCACCTCTTATTTTTAACCGACTTCAAAAAGGGAGGAGGTTCTATATTCGACGCGTATGATTTTTTTTTTGTTTTTGGCATCTAATGAAAGGGTTTAAAAATAACTAAAAAACAAGTTTCAAAAAATGGAAATTAATCGTAGGTATATAATTTCTGAACGTTAAAAATATTTTTTATAGAAAGAAGGTGGCAAACGAGCAAGCAGTCTACCTGGCGGTAAGTGTGTAGGGGAACGGAGGGTAGTACCGTACAGCGGTCAATTCCGTACAGCAATGTTTAGTAGGAAGGAAGCAAGATAAATACGTTTGTCTTGGTCATATTCGTGGGTTTCGTGTAGAATCGCATCCCCGCAAGTTCTTGCGTCAGTCCGCGCAGTGACAGCGATGTGTTTGGATGAAAAGTGATTTCGCGCTCGATGTTACACATTTTTAACATCAGAAAATAAGCCGTAAGTACATATTTTTACACAATTCTGCAGTGACTGTGTTGTATTTCATTTTTTAAGCATATTTAGCAGAAGATCGCAGCCAGTGTATAACTGTGTTGCATATTTTTCTGTAACTATTTTGTCGTTGAAGTTCAAAATTCTGTTTCGGGTTATCCCGTACACTGTACGGTATTACCCGCTATAATTTGTCACACGTGCATTAAAAAAATTTCTTCGTTTCGTTCCGTTATGTCTTCTATAATCAAATTTTTGTGTGGCAATGAATTAATTTTGATTTTTTTGTATGTTTCAGATGGCACCAAGACAGAAATGTACTTGGTCGCCACGTAAAATGAAAATCGCTGTGAAGGCTGTACAAAGTGGGGCTAAATTGCGGCAAACGGCTACTTTATACAACATTCCTGTGATGACACTCTCTGATTATGTGAAGCAATCACGCAACTGTCGTACAGTATGTTTCAAGAGAATGGGAAGAAAACCAGTATTTACAACACAGCAAGAAAATGAAATAAAAGAGCATATTCTGTGTCTTTCTAGGAAGTTTTACGGACTGACACCACATTCATTGAAGACTTTTGTATACGAATATGCAGAACAAAATCAAATAAAAAATCCTTTTAATAAAACTTCAAAAGAAGCTGGAAAAGACTGGCTATACGGTTTTCTCAAAAGAAATCCCGAAATATCTATAAGACGACCAGAAGCAACAAGTGTTAATAGGATCCTTGTTTTCAATTCCCAGGAAGTTAATTTATATTTTGACAACTTGAGCGCGTGCATGATGAAACACAAGTTTCCTCCACATCGAATCTTCAATGTGGATGAAACTGGAATAAATAGCGTTCATAGGCCTGAAAAGATTCTTGCTCAAAAAGGACTCTGTAATATATGTCCAATGCCGAATATAAACAAAAAACAACAAAAGAGCAAAGGGCAAGACAAGAGAAGTAAACAGCATTCAATAATTCTCACTTCCACTCCAATGAAGACACTCTTGGAAAATAAAGAGAAGAAAAAGATGATAAATAAAGAAAGAGAAAATAACATAAAGAAACAATTAAAGGAACGCAAGAAAGCAATAAGAGACTCTAAAAATCCAATTGAAGAGAGAATTAAAAAACAAATCAAGAAAAGAAGGAATTATTCAACTTCATCTTCTGAAGTTGATGAAAACATATTATGTGTTGATGATCATGATAACGATGGACGATTTTATGATGAAAGACAATCAGGAATTGATGAATTGTGCATAATATGTGGTGAATATGGCAAAAATAATGAATTATGGTACAGATGTGTGTCATGCGGAAAGTGGGCACACGTTTTGTGCAGTGGTGAGGAATCCGCGGACAATTATTTGTATGGATTTTGCCAATAATTTAATTATATAACTTTAATAAATGTTTAATTGATTAAAAATTATTCTTTTAAATTGCATAATAATACTTCTAATCGTGCTTGTTGGAGGCTTAAGAGACTGTACGAAATTAGACGAATCACGTACGGAATTACACGCAAGTGTCGAGTAATTCCTTATTTCCTATTTTTTAAAAAAGACTTAATTTTGACGGTTCTATGGTAACTCTGGTTCTCAATCTGCTGGGCTCATAAAATGTAACTAATTTAGGGTGACTTAGTATATAATACTTGGATTTTTACACAACAGATTCGAACAAAATGACGCTTAAAGTTAGGTGTACGGTACTACCCTCCGTTCCCCTACTGTCGGCCATGGACATCCGCGATACATGGAACATCAGTGCAGAACGACTGGATTTGGAGAACGGGTTTGGGAAAATGAGGATGGATAGGTAAGGTATGAGATAGGCATGGGTTCTGACATATCTCACTCACTACCGAAACACGTACGTATACGGGGGAAAATGATAGAGTGGTAAATACATTACATTTTTCATTAGTCTTCTGTGAAATTAGCCATTAGCCAGTCGAGTACGCCCGGCATCTGTAGGATTCCAGTGTGCATACTCCCAAATATTGATTTATTGATAATATATCAAAATAATAACTAAGAATACTTAATCTGATGGGTCATTAATCATTATCATTATCATCTGATACTTAATCATTATCAAGGGGTTTGTTTATAATTAGATAACTATATTCACGTTAGGGACTAAGTTAGGGTCAGATGACTAAGGTCGTATGACCTTAGTCATCTGACAAGATAAATACAAAACACAAAACGCGTCGCCACACAAGTGACACCTTTAGATTTGTGTTTACATTTTACTCAACTTATAATTTACAAAATACATAATTATGTTCACATAAATGATAAGGCTCTCGAGAAAAAAAAATCTGGAGCATGTAGTATAGCGTGTTTGTATGGACCAAACCGTATTAAACCCGCGCGGTGGATTATAGTCCGAAATCTCCTAGTGTTTTAGTTTGTCAAATAAAAGTTGAGAAAAGCGCGGAAAATAAAAAAAAATAGTTAGAAAAAATAATAATACTTGAATTTAATAATAAAATTAACCTAGCCTTGAATATAAGTATCAAAACATTTTTTGCAATTATTTTTAGTAATAACCTATATGTTTTTAAATTTGTCGCGCTTTTCCAGTCAACTTTCATTTGCCAGACTACAAAGGGAGGTCTTTGCCCAGTAGTGGGACGTTATGGGCTGACATCGAAATATTAAGCAACGAAATACTTTATATTGTAAATCGGGTTTGAGTCTGAAATAAAATTAAAGGTTTTTGTTTATGTTCCCTAGCTCTGAGACATGAGGTGACATGAGGAGGCGGAGACTCTTCGTTCAATAATGAAGCGTCCAATGCAGGCGCATCTGCAGAAGTTATCTTACCTAATACTAGTGTTCATATTAGTCATATTTTTTTTTTTTCTATGTATATGTCACTACACTATACTCGACGCGCGCCTTGCTGCTTACAAACACATTCGTAGTAACTATCCCCCCTTTCCCCATTTCCCCAGCCCTTTCTCCTAATCCTTTCCTTAATCTGCAAAGATAGGCAGCGTATTCGGATAGTGCCAGCATTTGTCATTCTGTACTGATATTGGCATGTATCGTGGATGTCTATGGACGACGTCCAGTCCTTTTTGCGTGATGCGCGTTCAAACGGACGGACAGAAAGCAAAAAGTTTAAAAAATGTTATTTTAAACTCTTTTATTTTGAAATATTTAATGGAAAGATACGGTTTTGTTCCTAACAGCCACTTTTACTGAAAGCATAGGTCGATGACGTATAACAATCGCGTTGATTACAATACCCAATATTATTTAAATGTTCACTTCGTGCGTACTAATCCATGTGAAGGAATGAGATTCGCATTGAGAGACAAAAGTTGTCACAATCTCGGATAATATCATAGGGTATAGTTTTATAAAACAATCGCTTTAATTACGAAACCCAATATTGTACCAATGTTCACCTCTTGTGTAATTTAACGTTCGTGTTGGTTGGATCCAGAAATAATTTGTTTAGTCTATGAATGAAATTCGTTGCATTGAGTGGCTGTCAAAATTATCGACTTTCTTGAGTGAAATAATCACGCTAGCCTACGAATCTTGGTCGACATTATAAAACAGTCAAATCAGTTACGATACGACACAATATCAGCTTATAAGTTCCCACTGCAGGGCACAGGCCTCTCCTAGGGATTCTGTAGGGGGTTTCGGGACATAATTCACCACGCAGGCTTAGTGCGGAGCATGGAGGTTTCCTACGATGTTTTCCCTCACCGTCAAGTTGTTGACAACTTTTAAAAATCCACACTTGAGAAGCTCAGTACGGACCGTTTAACTCACGAGCTCACAAATGAGAGTCGAGAATAGATAGCCCTAGACTATCATCGTTCCCTAATCAAATCAGTTACGAAACCCAATATTGTTGAAATGTTTCCCATATGTATGTGAGTACTAGTCCCTACGTTCGTGTCTGTCGTGTCCAGGAATAAACTGTTTAGACATGAATGTGGTTCGTTACGTGTCTCTGTGCACAGCTCGTATAAAGTTTGACCGTGATTAAATTACCGATACTGTAGTGCTATTAATATTCCTATAAAATTTAAAATAGAATTGTGAACACATTTTAGTCATATGTAAAATTCTAATCTTTTATATGAGGGTGGCAAATGAGCAGACAGATTCGTGGTAAGCGAATTCTGTCGCTCATCGACATGACAAAAGTTGTCACGCTCCGGATATGACACCAATATTTTGTGTGGGATGTAGTATCAAATATCAGGAAGTACCTACTTATATATTCTCTTATTACTACAAGGGGGTTCTGTACAAACAAGCCTAATGAGGATTGGTAGATATTAACACATCAGTATGTTTCCTCGGAATTTCAGTGTTTTTCGTCATTTCCGAACTAGTAAACATGTATTTTCCAAGTAAAATTCCAATGGTACGAACCGTGGATCGAACTCAGAATCTCGAGTATATGAGTTGAGCTTAGGCACTCTTACACTGTCGCTGCTATTAGTATAACAATAATTAAAGTTTTTATGTTCGTGAAGCTGCATTTAGATATGTTAGATATGTTAATGTTACCTAAAAAGGCAAGGCCAGGTGAAGGAGACCTTTAGTTAGCTTTATTTAACCACAATTACTTTTTTGTAAAGAATATCTTATTATAATTAGAAAAGGTTACAAATGAGCAAGCGATCATAAAAGAAACCAAACGAAGTCATTCATAGAAACACATTCAGACATCTCTTGGCGAATCCTACATAAGTTTTCATAAGTAAGTATTTCATGGTTTAAGCTTCGGAGAGATCTAAGTTGGGTATTAAGGATTAACTTAGATATAGATATAACTTTAAAGAGACTTCTGTTTACTTACATACAACTAACTGTAACCTGTATATCTAAATCAACCTGTAGGTACTTTGTATATCAGTTCAGGTTAGGGATTATGGAAAACTAGCAAAGTTTCTCATAAACACTCTCAGAGGTAACTAGGAGTCTATGTACATAAACCTACTTTTAGTTATACTTATTTAGTAAGGCTGTAATATACCAAATGTTTTTCTACATTTTTGCAGAAATTAAAAAATATTCAAGAGTAACCTGTTAAAATTAATCAGAATGAAAATCTTGAAATGTGTCAGACTAGGGTTTATGAATACCTATCTCATTAGGTAAATAATGTTTTAACCTTTCAACTGTATTAATTGAACTATTAGGCTCTTCTGCCCATTTCTCTTTTAATGTTTCACTTTGGCTAAATACGCTTAATAGATCCTGAATAGATAATAGGGATAATGACGGATGAGTCTCAGATGAAAATAATTAATTTATTATGCTTATGTGTACTTAGTTCATCTTTATTATTTTGTTGAAAATTATATGACAACGAATATTAAAATGAGCGGAACGTATAAAATTGCGTTTACCTCTGAAATAAATCATAGTAATATGTTTATGTCAAGATCCTATGCAAACGCTGTACCGATTGGAGTTGTTAGCTTGTCCATATTGAGTGTACATAGCAAGATGGATGGGACACGGGTAGGGTACCCGATACCCGCGGACACACCTATTGACGTCAAATAACTTTCATCTACATTGTGTTACCTGCCAAGCCTTTGTGTATCAGAACTATTAAGTGGTTGAACATAGCACTTACCTGCCGGGAGGCAGCAACTTCGCCGATACGTAACTTAGAAACAACTGAATAGCTTAGTTAGTATATTTTAAAGTCGAAGTTACACATGACTTTTAAAAATGAATATTAGTGTTAATTACAACACTATTTCGGTCTTTATATTGCCTGTGAACTTCTATTTTCCTGCAATTAAATTTACATTACATTTCGTCACTAAACTGCATGAACAAAAACCATACGTTATGTCTTCTTATTATTCAACATTTTTTTTGCATACAAACTAAGAACGTTTATTAGATGAATTTATGTTTTAATTTATGTAAATGAATTGCCTTTACACGAAGATGTTTATCGCACTGTTGACAGATTCATAAGTTTCGTTCTATGAGTAATCGATTTATCACGTTTTTATTGGGAGGTTTATCCCTTAATCACCAAATTGTCGTTACGGTAGTGGGTGTATGAGAAATGTGGAAGAGCATATTTGTGTCTTAAACGAAAGCAACGGCCTTGGGAGAGGCCAGCAGTGGAGGGATAAAGCCGGGTGGTATAATTATAAAGCGCGCGCCACGAGCAGGAAGAAAAGCCAGCCAAGACTGGACAGAAAAGGATTTGTATGAAATCGTCTATCACCGACCACTTTACTAGATCCCTCATATTATTGAACCTTAATTAAGCTTAAGCTCGTGACGCGCGCTTTAGCAGATTCATCAGACATTTTCTTTAATTTGTACTTTTTGTAATACTTTTATTTAAATTTAGTATCAAGTGGACCGCATACCAGTCTGTCACCTTCACTATAAAAGAAAATTCAGTAGTTACCAATGTTTTAATACCACTGTTCATACAATATATATTAAAGCAATAAAACAGGTTTCCTTTCTCTTGTAATATTGATCGAAGCAAGATAACAACAGAAGATCTCGATATGACTCGATTTCATATATAGAACTAACTGTTACCTGCGGTTTCACACGTATTTACCGGGATAAAACCTATAGGTACTGCATGTTAATCCGCCCACGGACTACGCGTAAACTTGTTAGCGATATGTAGATTAATTATAGTCGTTATTTAAGCAACAAACAAACATACAAACGGTCGCAAATAGTTTTAATTAGAACTTGAATATCGAGCTGATCTGGATAAACCGAATAAATATGATACATTTTCGAAGATGAATGTGAACAGAATTATTGTATTATATTTATTATAGGTGGACGTTAAGGAAAGAAAAGTATAGACGAAAAAAAATATTATGAATATGTAGGTATAATCTGGTATATATTTAAATATATCTCTTTTTAAATTAGGGTATTGATCGCTATAGGTATACCTATACCTATCAGCTCAAAATTCACAATATTTATTTTTGTAATTGTGTTTCTCTGTTTGTCCAAAGGTTGACTGACAATGTCATAATCATAATTTAAAGCATTAAGTCAGCCTTTGTGCAATAGATTTTGGCAATAAAGTGTGAATAAATAAAAAAAATAGCATCGAAAAATGTGACCGTTTTCATTGCAATAGAGTTATTTTAAAAACATATTAATAAATACATTATCAACTTATTATACTTGACTTAAACTGCTTTATGCAGGTGGTAAAAGTTTGTTTAGATTTGATCTTCAAAACTATTTTGAACTTTGACACGTTTAAATTTCAACTACGTGGCTTTTAAACCACAATATGTTCAAGACGCTTATCGATCTCTATATACATATAGAGGACTACGGTTACCTGAATGCTTGTTTGTGTTAATCTTATAGTTTATTGAATATATATATTGTTTATTGAATTTATTGAATTATAGTTTATCTTATAGTTATTGGGTTAGATTTATGTTATAGTTTTCATTCATTATAGTATTTTTATTCGGGATGGTTATAGGGTACTATTTATTCATCAGAATGAGTCCAGTAATTAAAAAAGAATGAAAATACCGGACGGAGGTCGTCATCACAGTTACAGATAGATAAATGGAATATTCATTATTGTATAAAATTGCATTATGACAATAATAAATAAAATTAAATCGTTTCCAGATGAATAATCTTAAGAGAGGAGAGAGGAACGTAGAATATAATCCCAAGACGTAGATAAATGTTAATGTATGACAATATTGTGAAACGAAAGTTTATGCTGTTGATTGATAATCTAAAAAGGTAACACAAGTCGAGTGCTTTTGCCTGTTCTTCCATTACCGCGATTTCGTCTTGTTAATGTCTTTTTTATGACAATAAAACGCTCTTTTAAGGCGTTACAAATCCCATCTGCCCTACTTGCACATTCCCAAAAAAGCATGGGGATATCTGCCGTAATCCATCACTCGGATGTAAGCACGTAGGTACCGCACGTGTTGAGTGACAGAACATTGAGTTCTTGGCATCCGCTCATCCTCACTCGCGTGGAACTTTTCGAATCAAGCGTGAAATTAAAAAAGTTCCATATGTATATGTAATGCTAGTTCAGTAGAGCAGGCTTTCCTCGGCTCGCTGGTCGCTGTTAGAACATTTCAGTGAGAAAGTTTGTATGTATCCGGGATGTCAGGTCAGCAAGTAGTAGAGCGGAATTAAAGTAACCTGACTGAGAACTTGTTTGAAAATAAATAAAGATTCATAAGATTTTAAACTTTTGTTATCTTGGTTGAACATAATAATTGTTATGTAAACGGATTACTCACGATTTATTATTTACTATGTATTATAGCCGATATTTCGTACCAGTTACATGAACCGTGGTCGCGGCGAGATTGTGGAGGCGGGTGTAGGTGTTGTTGCTATTAACAGACAAATCTGTCTACCCTCCGTCGTGTTCGTTTTCGATTCACCTGCCCACATTGAACATGTTTTTGTTGATTAAGTTCCTTGCACACTATACTAACAATATCACCACACACACGCGAGTATGAAAACGCATCTACTTTACTGGGTTTGCAAAGTTCAATCACTGGGTCCCATGTACGTGCCAACTTAAAGCCATCCTCGCGATTGAAATTTCGGTATTTTTTTATTTCTATTGCCTCGGACTAAACGCGGTATGTAATGGCGTTCAGTTTAAGTTACTTTTGGTTTGTGTAATTCAAACCAATGATTGGTTCCTGCCTTTAATAGGTGCTCTGCTATTGTCGACTTGTGTGGGTTATTATTTTTCACGGCGGTTATGTGTTCCTTTACACGGCTTGCTAAGGTTTGCCCAATGTACTCGTATGAGCTTCTACAGCTACAGTACACTTTGTAGACTCCAGGGCCAGGATCAGTGATGGGGCAAGTTATCCTTAGGAGAACGCAGGCAGCTTTCCCTTGCTTAGGTCTTCGCCGTGGTATTTTCAACGCCTTTGTGTGACCATTCTTCCGTAACACTTCATCTACATGTTGTACTCACCTGACAGATGTTTCTCATCGCATAGATCACAGGCGCGATGGATAAATGATGTGACAATAGACCCTAAGTGTCTTGGGCGGTGGTGGGAAGTTCCGCGTAGGTATCTATCAGTATGCGTTGGCTTTGGATATACTGAGTGACCCAATGCCTCATATCTACGAATATGGACGTTCATATACAAGAAAAACTAATTTAAGTAGCATGACGACTGTTATGGAGAGACATATATTAAAATATTTAATGTTATTATTGCAAACCAGTGCCTTTTTCTTATCTATAAAAAGGTTACAAGAAAAGATTTTTCAAGTTTTTATTACTCCCTTAATACGTTCCGGAGGCGATCGTAGAAACTAAAAGTGTAATAAATCAGCGATATAGTTTTTATCTCGTTCAGTGGCTTACGACTGATCTTTGGATAAAAGTTTAGTAGATAACTAGAAATAGTTAACTCAGTAAGGTATGAAATAACAAGTATATGTATAACAAACTCCTATTGAAAAAGGCAATAATAATATACTTACATACAATAGTATAAAATAAATATGTGATGAGTTAATTACAAGATATCACTTTCAAGGTGGAAAATTAAGGAAATGTAAGGAAATTGCTTATAATTTGCTACCCCTAAGATAACTATCGTTACATTTTATCCGCCGGATACAATACATCTTTCTCTTAACAATTTAAAATACGACCGTCAGAATAATTAACCTTGAAGCTCGCGTATACTGTCCGTCCTATATCCGTATAGGATATTTTAATCTTGAATTTGCTTATGGCTCTCTGGCTTTAGGTATTCTTTAGACGAGTATAAAAGGACAACTGCTTACCAGGGTATTATAAGGGCTATGAAATTTTGAGACTCTTTTATTAAAGATCGTTCTTTGTCACATTTTCCACAAGTACCTTCTTTTCCAATACCCAGTCCGCAATACGTTGACAATAATAGCGCCTTAGCATGCAAACACTTCTTCGACTTTGCATTCTCCAAAAAATTGTGATGTCAGTCTGAAATTTTTGTCTTATTACTATGTATGACTAAAATGTATTATTTAGGCATTCACGTCAGGTTCTATTCGTCAAACTGGAGCAGTAAAAGGTCTGTAACATAATTTCAACTTGTCAAATCGTCTGCAGGGCATTACCGAGTGCCACCAAGGGAACGTTTTCGCGTCGAATTTAAAAGTTGGACAAGTTGCTTTCCCGTTTTAAATGGAAGGGATGACAATTAACGGAGAGCTGAAAGACCTTTAAATAGATAACATTTAATCTGTCTGTGCATATTTAATTATATAGGTAGTATATTCTGGCTGTATCTTCTGTAATCCCATGATTATTTCACATCGAGGTGATTGGTGACTAATGTGATTCCTCTTTTGCTCAGTGGGTATTTTGTTTGTCTAACTATAAGCCTTTATGAGTATTCTTTGTGATATAACTATTATACTGATAAGAAATATATACCATTCGACTAAATCAACCAAATACGATCCCTAAAGATAATCTAAGCTTACTTTTGTAATAGATATAGGACTACCTAATAACGTTTCAGTAGGATGTAGAGAGCGGAAGATTATATCTTGTAACAAGCCCAGGAAAAGTGCAGACTGGTTCCGTAATCAGGGTTTCTGCACAAGACTAAT
This sequence comes from Sesia apiformis, assembly GCA_914767545.1. Lineage (NCBI taxonomy): Eukaryota > Metazoa > Arthropoda > Insecta > Lepidoptera > Sesiidae > Sesia > Sesia apiformis. The sequence goes on from OU611953.1 coordinate 12,077,561, forward strand.
GGATGAAATTTTATACGCATACTTATGATTCAAAGTATGTAATTATATGTTATGAAATACACAAAGAGAAATACATTTTATGATCAAAAGAACGACATAAATGGGTCCTGAAAGGAGTCCTTAAATTGAATCAAACTTTTACTTTAATCGTTTCAAACAAGAAAAGAATTTCCTTAAAAGCCCAAACTAAACGCCCAAAACATTCAGACAACTTCCTAAGAATTCAAGATTTTGTTACATAAAGTATATGCAAGGGACCGGCAGATGGTAGAGAGAATTTTTAACATTGTTTAATTATAGAAATACGTGACGTAATTTAAGGGAATTTGGAATAAACCGAAATATTTGGAGTATAAGGAGGACAGCGGTATCAAGCGTAGCCACATAAGCATTTCTGTCTATGGACACAGCGCTAACAACATAACAAACGCATGACGCGGACGGCCGCGCTCGGAATCCTCATAAATCGCTGCACTCAAACACTCCAGTTATTATTGGAAACTCTCAATACAACGTCCTACAATCTACTTGTGGAATACTACTAACACAGTGAGATGATTCAAATGTTTTCAAATATATACTTCGACCTATATTAGACTAGGTATAGATAGATTAGATATTATAAGTTTAACACAGTTGCAGAACAACTGACGGATTAATTTCATGTTGACACTCTGGATTTCTATGAGTATAATAATTTCAGTGACGTTATAGGCACACACAATAATATCAGTAGTCATAGCGGCCTTAAGTTTAAAGACTAAAGACTAAGTCTAAAGACTTAAGGCCGCTATTATATTACCAAAAAGTTTTTGTTATTATAACAATACAGTAATTGTATTAATTAATGAATAGTCTACATTAAATATAGACTGTTCATTAACTTGAAATCTATACGTTTCATAAAAATAGTCAATGTAAGTAAAATACGTTCGTCCCTTGGTTTCTCAGAATTGATGCGAATACGTAATTTAAAACTATCGATATGAGAATTTTAAAACTGATTATCAATGCTGACGAAATTACGTGAAAAACGAGTTCGTAAATACATAATAAATGCAAACAGGTGGGAATTTAATAAGGGGTGTCAAAAGATTAATTTGACTCACAACTGTGTCACGACTGGGGTTTGAGGTTAACATATTAGAATTCTGCGGATAAGCACATTTAATCATACTATGTGAGTAATACGGCATTAAGCCGATGCCAGACATAATTTCAAAGATTTGAACACTTGCTTGAAGACCTTGCAACACACATTTGAACACATGTTGTCGCAAATAAGTGTACCTGCCAGACATGTTTTGCAAATATATGCGCTCACAGTACTCGAATAGACGACAAATAGGATGGACGACGATTTTGTGGACGCGGTTTACCTGTATTATTTATGTGCATGTAATTATTTATTACATGTGAAAAAATAAATTTCTATTTTTGTGGTCTCTACTTTTAGGGTTCCATATGCATGGTTCTCCTTGAAGCAACTCAATAAATTCAAGGACACTTTCGTTGCCCCAGCCCATCTTGAATGATTTCGTGAACGAATCGACCGCTTCGCTCGGTGACGCACACGCAACTGGACTTTGCGCAAGTGTAGCAGGCTATGCCCACATATGAAATTTTGAACTTTGAACGCTTTGATGTGCGCTCAAAAACCGACACGAGACGGCAAAGTGCAAATGTTTATTCAAACTTTGAACACATGCTCAAATACCCGTGCCACACATCGAGACCATATAGGTATTTGCGTATATGAAGCTATGTCTGGCGCCGGCATTACTCACACTATTGTCTATATACACTATTGTGTATATAGACTTTATTAATTACATTTCAGAATATTTCACGTTTAACTTGCAAGTACCTATACATATAAATAAGACCATCATGAAACTACGGAGGAACCGAGTGGGAAGAAGTACGTACCTCCATAAGAAACATACAAAAAGTGAGAGACTACAAAATGTGACTGCTGCCACGGACTTTGGGAGAGATCTATATCCAGAGTAGTGAAGAGAACAAATTGATGACATGCTATCTTATTCCTAATTATTATACTTAGAAGTTGTTAATTGTTACTTAATTGTTGGGTATGATTTAAATTATCCGTGTTTAACCGACATCAGCGATAATTATACTCGTAAATTCATAAGCGAAAATGATTGATTGACCAGCAATCAGCTCTTCAATTTTTATTATGAACTGCTCTAAAAGAAACTATAAATACTTTTGATAGTTATAGTTTGAACTGCATATAATACTTTTTTGTTCAGTTCTAAGAGTAATTATGCGATACAAAAGGAAAAATATATTAGGCAACGTAATGTTATTTTTTAATGGAAAAATGTCTGAAAACTTTATCAAGTCTCACTTTTTTTTACTATATTTAATATATATTTCATATGCCTTTTTTATCGTGCAAATGTAAAATAAAAATTCAATTAAAAATGTAAAGTAATCAAGTTACAATAATAGAGAAAATAATATTCTTAACACATTGATTAGTACACTAATTAGCACACAATTATCAACGTTGTTTTTCACATTGTTTACTTTATTATGTTGCTGTCAATTAAAATACATATTCTCTTAATTTCAATAAATTGCCATGTGTGTAGTGTGTAGTATGTATAGCCATGTGCCATGAATTAATACATAGAGTAATTTTAAAGCTACTTCATGTGGATGAAGTCGCGGACAATAGCTAATAGTTAAATAAAAAAAAAGTAATGGGAAGTAAAGAAAAGAAATTGTTTTATGTCAACGTTAAGTAAATGTATTTGTGTGAATACGAGCATCCTATTATGAAATAATGGAGTACAGTTGAAATGATGAACGTTGGACTATAAATTTCTAAAAACCGAATATGCGTCATTTCACTTTGATGTGTAGGTACTGCTGCGAAATGTAAGCACCAAAATCATTTTAACTGTCGACAACGTTACGCGTCAATGTATTTATGTGGTACTACGCAAATAATAAACGTAACCGCATCCGTACCGTATGTTCCGACAGAACTATAAAATATTTTTAGTGTTAAAAAATTAGTCAAAATTCTTGAAGGTAAAGTCTATACGATTCCTGAAATATTAACATTTTCAACATCAGTACCTTCGCTGTATTATGACGCTGTTGACGGCTATCGCAACAATAACTATTGTTATGTTAACGTTATATTTCTACAATATATGTTAATAATTCAGAAATATAATAATAGATACCCAATACAATGTGTTATTTACGAAGTCAGTATTCGTCACTTATTTTTTCTTGTTTCCCAGCTCGTTAAGAAGTCTAACCTTACGGTCGCGTTCTTTCTTTAGTATATTCTTTTGATTAACTTGTGGAGTCCAAATAGAAGACTGCTTTCCTGATTCTATCAGAGTATTCAAATATATATTTACAGTTGTAATATCTGCCACTTATCGTTATCCTGTATAGAAACGTTCCTACTAATATAAATCATAGTATTTAAAAGATGGCAGTACAAACATATAGGTTATATCTAATGTAGTTTTAGCAATAGATAGTACACTAAATGGTAGTCATTGTATGACAATAACGGCTCGAGCATCAGTCAGTGTAACTTTGTGCTTTACAAAAAGGTTACTCGTATAATATCGCACCGACCTAAGCGGAGGATGATTACGGTACGCATTTTAAGAATACATATTATTTAATCGTCTTAATATATAATATGAACTAGCTTTTACTCACAAAAATCGAATGATAAAAAAATATATGTAAGATTAAAAAAAATGATTATTATTTCGAAAATAAATCCATGGTTGTCCAAATAGAACAAAACCAGAAAGTTGAAATACCTTTCGAAAAACCTTCAATTTTTTTTTTTTACGCCCATTAAACTATTCTATAATCTAAAACCAATACTTCCATATATCAACGTATCATTTACAAAATTCTACTACTAATAATATTAAAATCATAAATGATAATTATTCTGAATAACTTCTATATTATATTCAGTCATTACCGGCTAAGTTGGGAGGACAACGTACTAATAAAATGCTTTTGACATCATCGTACAAATAAAATCTTACAAAGACAAAATTAAAATTATTCCCTTTGCGGTCAAAAAATCGGGGCTTAATTACAAAAGCAATATCATTTCAATGCCGTTTGTAATCCAAACAACAAGAAAGATTAATGTGGACGCCTCTAGTTTACACTACAAATGTAAGGGGATAATCAATGGACTTATCGGGATTAATTTTCTCGTTATAATCTTGTTTGATTTGTGAAGTGTATGGTCTATTCTGGGGGTAAGTGGTTACCATCATCAATGTTGAAGGCAAAATTCACAGATTAATTGTCCGCATTTATACCTGGATTTATATCATTAAGAGATACTATGATGACCTACATAATAGGAGCATGAAGTTAAATTAATACATTTAATTTAACTTCATGCTCGTAACAACTTTCTTGAGCTGCAAATTTGAAATTATCGCATTAAATTTATAAATTATGATCACATAAAGGTTCGAAATTATCATAGTGGTAAATTCGGTCTGTGTAACACTATGGATACAATAGTTTATAGTATTTCTTATAAAACGTAATTTTCAAGATATACTAAAAATTTGTAAACCAGATCAATTATCCTGATAACGGGGGTGTTAAATATTGTATCTATTTAGGTTTAGGTGTCATATTTATGAGATGATGTTAAAATCTCTTTTCCCAGATGTAGTGTATATCTTTTTATGGGATAGTTTAAAATAAATTATTAAACATTTGTTGAAACAAAAATTTGGTAATTGTAACAAAAAGTCTTGAGCAGTGGTTATCTATACACGAATCGAAGTGATGGTGATGTTATAATAAATATTATTAATAATATTACGAATTAGACTATAAGAATATTAAACTTCAAAAAAACTTATTACACAACAAATTAATAAACTGTGATTAAAGTAATAAACAGTGACAACGATTATTAAACCCAAGTCCTCTTTATAAGTGCCCGTCTGTTTTCTTCAGATTCTCGTTTTCCAATAAATCTATAAACTCATTTATACATCTTGCATCTTGCAGAATTATTATTAGTGATTTACCGTCGAGAATGAATCCAGCCAGGTAATGAATGTTATGAATACCCAGGTTTTGTTTAATCAAATGAGTTAGTTATTTTCTACAAGAAATGGCTTAGGTATATTCGTTACGTAACCATTTTTTCATTTAATGGTTCTTAAATAGAATCGTGTAGTTCATAAAGCAGTTTCTTTTATTGTTTCTTGGCTAGCCTAATCCGTCTTTACGATATTAAATGGTAAGCTACATTTCTTTCGGGAATGTTTTTAGATTACGTTAAGTGCGAACAATTTCTAACAGAACAAACTCTATTAAACTAGTATTACGGTACACGAAATATCGCGTATCGTAATATTCGTAATGCCTAGTTTGATAAGTGCGAGTATTGAATAAGACGTTAAAGTTATTACCGAGTAGGTGGCATGTTACTGAACAGTTTAGAAAACATTATTGGGATATTTAATTAAATATATTTATATAGTTAGTCTTATAATTAACAATAAATAACCATCACAAACACGTGACAACTACGGTTACTAATCATGCAGAAAGGGGGTTGCGAACGTGCGGAGCATGTATGGTCTGTGTACTCAGGCCTAATTTGACAAAGGCCCAGCGATACAAACTCAACAATTGTTTATTATGCTGATGCTCCTTCGTAACCAACGGGTCAAAATACTTCAAATTACAAGAAAGCATCAGACTTGCAGATATGTCAGGCTTAACGAAATTAAAAGTTTAATGACCGCTTGGCATTTGTCGTTGGCCCCACTCTGTTTGTTGGTGAGTATACTGCACAATATGTACCGCATGTGGTGGCGGTGGAGAGCAGACGAGGCGCCGCGGCGACGTTCGCAGCCCCTGGCACTCAGGGTCGGAGACAGTCGCATGCGAAGCGGGAGGGGCGACGGTGGGGCAACATGAACGGGGCTCACTGAGAGGATGGTGCGGCGGCACGGAGAACGTGTAGTACTTGGCCGTTTGGTTGTGCGCGCGCAGCACAGAGCTGTGTGTCAGCGTCACCACCACCACGAGGACTGAAGCTAGTGCTAGCGCGAAGAAGGAAGCGGCGACGGCGGCCACCACGCGTCGCCTTCGAGCTTCTTTCCCAGCGTCTTCCGGCGGGACTTCCGGCTCGGCGGGCGGAGGTGGCGGTTCAGGAGATCGGCTGCGGACACTCGGCCCCCTGCTATTGGGTAGTTCTAAGGTGTGACGGCGAGCCCTGCGAGCGCGCTCGCATTCCGCTGCAGAGGAGTGGTGACGGCGTAAGCGATGAGGAGCGCCAGGAGCTACACGACATGATGCCGACCGTAGCGTGCGCACTGGCACCATTAAATCATCGCTAGCAGCTCGCGGTACTCGTCCTGAATGCACCGAGCGAAAAGAATGGTCTCGTGTAGAACTACTTGGAAAAGCAAGATCAACTGAAGCGCGGGAAGAATGTCGCGAGAATCGGTCTCGGTCACGATGGTCTACGCGAACCGACATAGTGCGGGCGGAGCGCGCGGCGGCGGCCGCCCGAGTGCCGCGACTCCCTCCCCGCGTGGGCTCGTCGTCGCCGTGCCGCGCACTCGTGTTTACACTCGTTCCCGATCGCATAAAGAACTCTTGCAAATATTCCTCCACGTTACTAAGGTGAAGTTAACGTGACTTTCAAGTGGATCCCGCCGATTCCGTATTTGCACGATTAAGGGTGTTCGTACTACTTTTTAGCACCTAGTTTGGGTATGTTTGCCCAGTCACTCAACATATTTAACTCGGAACATTTGCAATAATATGTTTAGTACACACATTTAATCTGAATTAAAACAGAATATGGGATATGTAAGGCAGAATATACTACGATTCGAAAAAAGTAATTGTTACCCAAATACAACAATAATTTTATTTAAACTCTTTACAATAAAAGTGATAAAAAATAAATTATCATCACAATCATTCATGTCATATGCAGCTCCTAAGCTCAGTGCAGTAAAATAATACCTACTAGTCGTGGACTTCTTCAGGGGGATTTCATTCACATCTCGTCAGTGGTAACTGAAAGTCATAGTTATTGATTTTTTAATCTTAATAAGATTTTTATGAGTGCAATTAATTGGAAGTTATTGCTACTTAGAATAATTTTACCTACAAAATATAATATTTACCATCGTCCTATTCGTAAAGGCTGAGCGCTAAATGGAACGGGGCGGCCTTTGTTGCGAAGTCCACGTTGTCAAGTTAAATTGTCTCGAAGGCGGGAAACGAAACAGATAGTCGAGAAGTTGTCGCGAGGCCGCTACATCGACACAATTCAATACAAACACACTACACGTTCATACAGCTACACGGAATTATTGTACAAGGTGTAACAACTCAAACTAGCGCCTGCATGCAAATTGTAAACACGGTGGAATACTTCAAACAACATTTCATCCAGTGCAACTCAAATGTGTAAAGCTCGTGCATATCATCAATTTGCATTTTGCACACATGTTTGTTTAAACAAGATTTCAAATGATTCCAGCTAAAATTATACGGTTAGGAGCTTTTGGCGGCCTCCAAAAGCTTTAGACTCCAGTATACGAGTACGAGTTACGAGTACATATAGATCATGTCTTGATTAGTTCCCGACTTATCAGCTAAAAGGTACCTAACCTATATTACTGTTGGAATGAAATAGTATTTCCTTATTGTTTAACATTCCGTAAACCTCAAAAATCCCTATCTGAGTATAATTGCCATAAACACCATACCATCAGCCTGTGTCTCTCCACTGCTGGATATAGGCCTCTCCTAACGACCGCCACCACACACGGTCTTCCGCACTTCTCATCCTGCCACTACCGGCGACTTTCTTCAAGTGGTCCGTACACCTGGCCGGAGGCCGTCCCGGCACGATACGTTTCCCGATATGCGGTCTTCATTTAAGGATTCGACTCCCCCATCGGTTACCGGTCCTGCGGTATATATGGCCCGCCCAGTGCCACTTCAGCTTGCTGATCCTTTGAGCTATGTCGGTAACCTTAGTTTTTCATCGAATTTCTTCCTTACGGATTCTGTCCAGCAAAGAAACTCCAAGCATATAGCTCTCTCCGTCGCTTGCTGAGCGACTTTGAATTTGTGAATCAGGTCCACCGTCAGAGACCACGTTTTGGCACTATAAGTTACAATTGATATGACGCACAGATTGAAGACTTTCGTCTTCAAGCATTGTGATATGAACGACGAAAAGATGTGTCGTATCTTCATAAACTAAAACGGACAGTAAATATCTTTTAACTAATATCAGCACATTTAAATATACATAGTTGGATGAGATTATGAAATAGGACGGTAGGCCTTAATCGAAGAAATAGCAAAAGTGAAGGTTTTCTTCTTAGAACATCAAGAATGGCAAGTCTTTTTGAACAGTAAAAGAGTCCTGAGTCGTATATTCTTGAAAGGATGTTCACAGTAGGTACATACCTACTTATAAGTTGTAGGTACAGCAAAGCAAATTAGTTTTAAAACTACTGAACTTTGGTCAATTCTTTTAAAAGTGACAGCATTGATGTTGCTTCTTTTGATTTAATATGTATTCTTAATACATTCATGCCGATACATACGGCCATAGCGTTACTTGAAACTGTCTTTCAAGCTTGTTTTTTTATATAAAAATGCGGCAGACGAGCATACAGTCCACCTGATGGTAAGTGGAATACTGTCGTCCATAGACATCTGCGATACATGCCAACATCAGTCAAGATTAAAGAGATTAAAGATTAGGTTGCAGATTAAGGAATGGATTGGGAGAAAGGGTTGGGAAAATGGGGAGGGAGGGATAGGATGGGATGGGAATGGGCTCTGGCATATGTCACTCACTACCGAAACACGTACGTACATTGGGGAAATACGATAAAATAGGAAATGCAGTGCATTTCAAGGTAGTCTTCAGTGAGAGGGGTAACGTGGCCAGTTGAGTGCACCCAGAGGCTGTGGGAATGCAGCACACACTCTCCCCCTATCATAAGGGTCTACCATACCCTTACCATACCTCCCCCTACCTGCCATACCCCTACCACCCCGACCATTGTTAAGGTTTTATTTTGTAACTAAAATTTATCAAGTCGCAAGTTTTCGTTGTTCCTCGGGCTTCAGTTCACGATTGAAACGCGACAGACGTACCTACAATGCTTCCAACACAATGATGACGGCACGCTATCGGACATCCTAAGATAAGATAGGGATGTTTCACTCACCTTTGACGTGTGGAACTCCATCTGATAACTAAAAGTGGTACGTTTTTACAAATGTGTGAAATACAAGTCTATAACTCTTTTCAATTTTAGCCTTTTACTAAAGTATTATTTTTATAGAACAGATGACAGACGAACGGGCGGGCCACATGATGTTAAGTGGTCACCGCCGCCCATGGACACCTGCAACACCAAATTAAGTGTAACCAAATTAATGCATTAAGTATAACTTAGAGTACCTTATAATAAAGTAAGGTTCTACCAGGGTCAGTTGAACATAATAATAATAAAAGATAACTAGTGTTAATAGCAAAAACAAAAATAGATTTATGAATGTCAATTCTTACCCACGACGGAATGCAAATGGTTTATGCATTTGGGGTAAGAGTATATGTATCGTTCCTTGAAGCGTGTTTGAAAATAGGTGTTATGTTATGGATCTAACTCACCAGAGGGCGCTGCTGTACTAAACTAAATGTTGTAGTGCTTTATAATTTCTAAAAGTATGTATTGTACTTATTTGAATGCGTCTTTCTGAAGTGAATGTTTTATCCGCGATACGCGGAGTCAAAGTTACAGATGAAGCCAAAAGTTCTAATCTTGTAACCTCCCGCTCACCCACTCTCTATATTCCTGGGGTCCCCGGGGACTGCTGAACAGGGATGTGCTTAATAGCGCCCTTGCAAGGTCGTCGTTACACTACACTGTTTACACTGTTACACACCAACTATCGACATTCGTGAACCCCAAGGTCTCCCAAAAATGTACAGCTTACTTGCACAACAACAGATTACGATCGTACCGCACAAGGATCAATGGCCGACTAGAACCGCCGAAGGGTCAAAGGCTAACTAACGGACGATCCGCGCCCGCGCAGCACGTGAATTCACCCCTCACCCCGCAGCCCCCGAACAATACCGAACAAGTTAAGAAGGTGTAACATCTACACATGTTAAACATATGCTAAATACATATTTAACATATAACCGTCAGCACCCGATGCGGAAGCCGAAGGCGGGAACTCCTTGAAGTTTGATGTTATAACCATGACGTTTGTACAAAAAAATCTTATTTATTTTAAATTCGATGAACTTTCGTCACTGGTGACAATGGTGATAGGTTGTATAAAACTTTTGCAGATTGTTACCAAGACTGCTGACTGGTTTATGTTTTTATTTTAACCTTTTCAAAGGTAATTTTAACCGCCGAGGGTTTCATCTAAAAACTTAATTTTGTCCTTGTTAGACACTATTCAGTATGTACTCTAATAGTGGCACAGGAAACTCACTGCAGACTCCTTTGGAGTGAGTGTAGTTATTAATAAAATAGTAACACCATGATTTAAAAAATGTTGCAGGTAGTGGCTGGATACGAAGAGTAGCGATAAAAAAGATATGGGTTGAAGATTTGGTTAACAAACTAATCAGTTTTTCTTTTTTATAATAGTATTAAAATATCGATTAATATACTCTTGGTCAATATCTCTCACCCTGTCACACTTAATAACTTTTGATGGGTATTTCTCACCCACCAATTTAGACGCTCTTTCCCAATATAGATTCCTGTGTAGGAACAGAGCAAATTTGCCTTGTCGAAACTCCCAGCCCTTTAGATTTTTTCAGCTAGCAGCGCTACGTTTACACAGTGACATTTATTGGAATCCTCGGACATGAATTATGCATAGGGTCGCTCCACCCGTAACCATAAAGAATCTTGTATCGCGACGGACTAGGTTAGTTTCTGAACGCGCTCGTACTAAGCGTAAGATTACGTACGATTTACATTTTAAAAGACGATGAATAAAAGTCTTTTAAAATAAATCCCAAACAAAATCAACATATACCAACACAATTGAGATGAAAGATGTATTCCTCAAACGAAAGGTTTTATTACATAGATATTTTATAGAAGGCAACTGCCTCCAAACCGGTTATAAACCAGTGGGTGAACCGTGATATAAACCACTTTTCTAACTTTGACTTATTTGTTATTTATTTTCATATTTTTTTATAAAAAATCCCTATCGCTTTAACAATTAAAATTGCTTCTAACGATTATGAATAGAATTGTCACTAATTCTAGTATAAGTAGTCACTAATTTTATGTTTCTTGGTGGATCGGCACAACATAAATACATTTTTCCCATCGTCCTTTATGAATAAAGATAAGTTTATAAAGAAACTGTATATCGCAATAAAAAAATTGATAAAGAAATAAAATTTATGTGAAAGTCGCCATCGAAAATCCATTTTCAGAATTATATCAGTGACCATCAAATAAACCGGTATAAACTTAACAGTTTAAACTGCTAAACAACTTAACTATATATACTGCTATTTAGCTTTTTAATGCTGAATAGCAGTTATCTGAAAAAAATACAGAACGTTTAATTCCACGCAGACAAAATTGCAGGCTTAGTCTTCTTTCCTAAATTCATGACAATCATGACTGTTCTGAACAGATTGAAAATAAATAAACACCCACTCTAAAGAGTGGGTTAGTTAACATTTAAAAATGTTAACAGCACATACCAGTATCTGGACTCTGTCATTCCGTTGCGTATTCAAATTTAATGTCTACTTTTTATTGCTAACGGTATTTATAATCCAATTCGAATATAGTTAAGCAAAACAAACGAATCAATCGATCAATCCAAGCTTACCTTCATAATGTCAATATCAACCTACATCGTTCCACTACAGGACAAAAAACTCGCTTGCAACCACCAGTTGGTTTTAGGCTGCAATCCACCATTCGGGCCCAGTATTGATTGGTGGACAGTGATACCCTACGCGTATCATCTAGTCTCGACTTACATTCATGACATTCATTATAACATTCTTACCAGTAGCAGTTACTAGGTGTCTCATTTCTATAACTTTGTTATTTACTACGTTAGAGACGGTTGGTTGCTTTTGCATTGAATAGAGTTTTAATTTATTGATAACAAATTGAAAAGTCAATTTCAATAAAATTGTCACTTGCTAGATTTTGCTAGACTCGTGCATCGATGTACACACAAAAAATCCGAACAATAATATGTTATGCATATGTCAAGTGAGTTGACATTGACAGACTATGTGACTTTGACACTAATGACTATAGTAAAGACAAATTTTATATCTTCATTATATTTTCAGAATTTTATTCTGAAAATATGACTATTACGTACAGTAATTATTTAAGTATTAGGTCCTATGAAATTGCTGTTTTATATGTAAAAATTCAAATATATTATTTTGGGTGAAAATTATATATTTAATTAATCGAAGTATTGTCCGTTATTAATATTATCAACGCACTTTGCTGTTTTAATGGACGTTGATTGATGTCTCGGCTATAGACCTCCTGCGGACGGGAATCGATAAATTCTCGAAGGCATTTTTCACTGCTTCATCGGAGTTGAATTTATTCCCGTGTAAAAAATTATCCAAATTCCGAAGAAAATGGAAAACACCGCATGGGTGACAGAGAGTTTCCAGTCGAAGCCCTTGTTATCCTTTTGTAAAAGCTAAAGGTTGTAAAAGCCCCTTTTGTCGTAGCACCTCGCTTTCAGAGCATACCTCTTAAGATCCGGAGAGTATCAGGATCCTTGGTGTCGACATTTCCAGCAAAGTCTAATTTAGGGGTCATCTGGAAATTAAAGCCAAAATGGCCTCCAAAAAGCTCGATGTGTTGAAAACAACGAAGCAGTACTTCACCCCTAGGCAACTCCTAATGCTTTACAAAGCTCAGGTGAGGCCCCATATGAAGTACTGCTGACATCTCTGGGCCGGCGCACCAAAATATCAATTGGACTCATTTGACTCCATCCAACGACGTGCTGTTCGAATTGTCGACGATCCCACTTTCACGGGCGGTTTAGAACCACTCAGCGTTCGGAGAAACGTTGCATTTCCCTATATGTTCTACAGCCTGTACAATGGGGAATGCTCTGAAGAATTGTTCAATATAATTCCCACGTCGGGTTTCTACAACCGCACCTCCCGTCACAGAAGTGCGGTCCATCTGCATTTCCTCGATATGGAAGTGTCGCGTACTGTTCGGTCCAAAAATTATTTTATACCGCGAACCCGTAGGCTGTGGAGCGAACTGCCTCAAGAGGTCTGTCCATTACGCTACGAAATGGGGTTCTTCAAGAAAGCTGTGAATAGGATTTTGCAAAGTCGGCGGCGTACCCGCATACCCCTGGTGTTGCAGGTGTCCATGGACGGCGGTAACACTTATCATTCGACTACTTCCCTATAAAAGACATAAAAAAAGTGTGATACTTACTGTCGTGCAGTATGTGGGCGAGCGTTATCATGGAGACGTTTGGGACATTATTTGGCTGTGTCTACTGAGTTCAATCATTCTAACGAACGTTTACGATTATCACACAGGAACCACTTCTCATCACAAGTGACAAAACAATTCAGGATCCCTTCATTCTTGTGCCGGTTCAGCAAAGTAAGGCAAACTTCGACGCGTGTTTGTAGCTGACTTTCATTAAGCTCATACGGTACCCACTTTCCGAGCTTTTTCACTTTCCTGATTTGACACAAATATATCAATATCGTTTTGTCACTTTTTCCGAACGCTGCTGCTAACTCAGACGTGGTTTGAGATGAATCCGCTTCCACTATTGCATTCACTTCGTCATTATCGACTTTAGTCTCCGGTCGTCCACGGGGTTTTTCTTGTGGTTGAAATTTTCAGAACGGAAACGATTAAAGCAAAAACGCACAATGGGTCCGTTTTCTGTGTTTGGTCCGTACACATCGTAGATATTGCGTGCCTTTTGTGATGCGTTGCTGCCACGGCGGAACTCATATTCGAAAATAACGCGAATTCTAACTTTTCCACGGTCACAAACACAACGAGATCCTAAGCAAAAAATCGTTTGACTGAAAATCAAATGAATAACTGATTTAAAAAAGAAGGTCATAACTTTAAATTGAAATTAATTTGAATTTGGAATTGCAAGCCAAACGCAAGATAACAAAGTTCAAAGAGGCCACTGTGAACAAACGGCAACTTCATATGTAAGGCTTATGTTTTCATATGTTTAATGTACTTACCAGGCCAAGCAGAAAATTTTACAATAGAGAGGTTTTGGCTATTGAACTTATTTAATAGGATTAAATATTATGACTATTCATAAGAAAAAAACAAACACTCCTAATTCAAATTTCGCACATCTTCTTCAGCACAAGCCAAATTAAAATAGTTGGTCGGAAGGGCATAAAAAAATATCCATATTCACTGCGGACCAACTAGTTAGTCGTCGCGTTGATCCGAGGCTCAGAAGTGAAGGTATCATTCAAAAATTAATCTTGGTCGGGATATAATATATTGTTTGTGTGTAACAATAAAATATAAAATAAATAATTACCTAATTATAACTTAATATGAATTCAACATCAACTTGTCCAATATTTAAGGAGTTTTATAAGAGCTCGCAGCTTAAGGAGTTATAAGGCTTTGCTTACTCACTTTCGGTTCCAATTCAAATAAAATTTCGAAGTAATGAGCGTTTCGTGCCGCCTAACAAACCAATTTCGCGAAAATTGCAATTATTAAAACCTCAATTTTTCCGGAAGCATCTTAATAGATTCACGTTCAGTAGGCACCAATAATATCATCTCCGCCTACATAGAAAATGAAACCAATTTTTGATATGTAAAATGGTTCACGACATTCTTTGTTTTTAAAAATGCGTTCACTAACGGCTTACACATTATTAGATACACATATCAATAGAACGCATTTTGTATATAGAAAGAAGGCGACAGACGAGCAGACAGTCTATCTGTGAGTGAATACTGTCGCCCGACGTCCGTGGACATCACTCTAGAATGACAAACGTTAGCACGGCCCCGGATGCGCTGTTTACCGTTGACGATTTAGGAATGGATTTGGGAAAATGGGGAGAAACAGAATAGCATGGGATGGGAATAGGCTCTGGCACATCTAGTCCATTACCGAAACACGAAACTTACATTGGGGGAATAGGATGAAGTGGGAAACGTAGTAAATTTTACAGTGGTGTTCTGTGATATAGGGATACCTTCGTCAGTCGAATGCGTTTACTCGTATTTTACGTTAGAATTACGTTCGCAAACACAACGTTATCTAAGTAAGTAGTCGTTTGACGGAAAAACAAATGATTAACTGATTTTGAAAAACAATGGCATAGCTTTAAATTTAAATTAATTTGTATTTGGAATTCCAAGCCAAAATAACTAAGTTCAAAGTGGCCACTATGAACAAACGGCAATTTCATAGGTAAGACCCTAATATTTAAATGCATTGTATGCACACTATAAATAAATAATGCTAGAGAACTAACATTAACATTATTTTATTCATCTTATATTAAATAAATGTCTAATAAGGGCTTTATACCCTTGTCGCCGTAACACAAAATCAACTTAAAACTTTAGTATTATATATTACTAGTAGGTAAGGCACTAAGCCCCAAATAACTTATTTTCGATACTTATGATCAACAAGATTATAAAAATTCAAAGACAATAACAAAAGTAGGTGGTGGTAACAAAACAATCTGAATTACCAGATTATTCTTAGAATATTCGGTCTGATTTATCAAACGAAATATTCCACATAGTAAATTTTAACGGTGGGTTTTATTGAAACAGGCTAAACAAAGTTATGGATGTTAGGTAATGTAAAAGTGTTTGTATTTACAGGTAAGATATAATTGCCATTTTGCCACCCATAACTGCTGCATATTTCTTGTAACACTGTTGACAGGTTCTTCTGTTTGCTCCTACCGCACCTTTTCAGTATTTCATCCCCCAAAGGTGCATCTGTCTTCTTGCATACATTTTACAATATTTGTTTTCTGAAATCAACCGCGAACACGTGGGAAAGATGTGCGGGCGCAGGAGCAATACACGAGTTAAAACGGAGGTTAAAACGGATTTTGCGTACTACGGAGTCGTTGGGGACACCCGGTGTACCATAAGAGAATATCTTCGACATTAGAGCGTGAGCGTTTTCTACTCAGACCAAACGGTAATACTCGCGTGCCTCACCCCCGGCCCGGTTCCCCGCGGCGCTCAACGCGTTAAAGATACTCGTGATGTACTTAACAGGGAGTGTTAAGTTGATTCAATTATAACGTCCAAATCAGAAATCAATAAAATCGTGTTTAGGGAAGAGGCGTGATCTTTGCAAGAATTGTTTGATAAGAACGTAGATTTTATAAGTAAGGCTTCGGGGACTCAATTATGTAAATTACGAGCTTCGGTTGGAACACCTGCTCGACGTCGCAGAACATGGTTCAAAAATTTTTAGCTGATTTATTTTGTTCAACAAAAGAACAATCCGACGAAATACTTTAGTATGCAAAATGATTAAATTATAAAATTTTTGTGATGTGATTTGTGAATTTTTTGTGGTGCAGTACACAAAAACAAATGATTAAATTTTTGTGTACTGCACCATTTTAAAGCCAGCCGACACCACATGCGACAATACTGTAATAATTTAAAATGTAAAGGATTTAATTGTTTAACTCACGAGCGTTTAACGCTCGAGTCTTAAAGGTTTAATAGCGACCAGCGTTGACCCAGCGCACGAGCGCATATAACTTTATTTTTTTTTATTTTACATAATAATTTACATGAGTTTTAGACGAAAATTATAAAGGTTAGAAGGCCGTGGTGGGGACGAAGCAAAGCAAAATCTTCAGGATTATGGCTCTGAATTTAAATACCTTTATAGATAATGATGGGATTTTGATGAATAAAATAACTTCCATGTGGAGAAATGTAGATGGGTAAGGGGAGCCCTTCCCTCCCCTAAAGAAAGACTAGACGTTCGGGTTAAAGGAATAATAATTTACCGATTCGTTACATTCGGTAAAAATATTTCGAGAAAATGTTGGTTTATCGATATTATTCAACGTTGGAAAATACGGAAGGATAAATAAATGGTATATATATGGTATAAACAAAAGTAATAAATAGTGTTATGAAAAACATAAGACCAGCAGTTACTCAATCAAGAAAATCAATCAATAAAAGTTTTCGGATAAAACAGTTTAATTAAATTTCAAACTTATGATAGGCAAACCGACTAAACGTGAAATTAGTAGATATCTTTGATTGAGTAATCATGGGAGAAATCGGGAGTTACCGAAGTCCACGCGAGCGAAGTCAAGGGCACAGCTATTATACTTATGTATGTTTTGTATCAACCTGTCAGACGACAATAAAAAAGCAAATTATACCTATTTATAAAACTAGTCCCAAAATGGCAGTTTGATATATCCACTTACAAACACACGGTATATAATGGGGAATATTGATATTGAGAAGAGCATTATTGTTGTTATATCAAGGGCCGGCGACATATCCAATTATTGGGATCGTGTTTGCTTTCCTTGATTAGATCTTTAATTCCATATGTTTAAATTATAGCACTGAATGACTGTCGCATATTGAAGAATAACAGAATTGCTTCAATGTAAATATGACTGACTGTATTGGGAAAATACTTACTTCAAGTCAATATTCATTTCATACAACAAAATATAAAGGGCAATATTTTATCCGAGTTTTTTATTTGTGAATATACCTCCTGTATACAAGGGTGTTAAATACTCGTACTATAGTCATTACCTACCTTCATAACGTAGTACACGTAGATATCTTCAATTAAATATTACCTTTAAATCTGCTTGATTGTTCCATTACTTTTATTTTGTTTCGTATTTATCGAAGCACGTTACTGTGTATATTAAACCAGTAATAGCTTGATAAGCATTCATTTTTCTTATACAAACTTCATGTAATAGTATACAAGCTACAAAGCTTCAATTCGTTGCATCAGCCTTGCAACTTTCAGCCTGTTAGTCGGGAACAAAGAGCAAACAATTCTTTTAATTAAAACGCCCGGCGATAGAAGAATCCCAGGATATCCTGCTCATCTAAACTTTGTTTACGACTAACTTCGCTAAGAACACATAAAATAAATCACATCAACGTCAAGTCGAAAAGGCCAAGGGGCTCTTAAAAGCTTTTTTAGGTTAGTTTTCAATTGGGATAAATCTCAGTTTCTTTTTACATAAACCGGTCACTTTGAACGTGCACTAAAGATCTCATTTACTTTCATTGGACCTTAGTGTTAGTTGTTAACAACAAGGACGTACGAACCTGTCCGGCATTAGGAGAATAACTCAGTAGTGCAAGATGTACCTACTTAAATAATTTTCTTTGGGAGAACGAAGTAAGGTCAACGCGGGAAAGTAATGTAAAAAATAAATATATAAAAAATAAATCAGTTTTCTTTTTCTTTCTTTTCATATGTGGCTATGGTGCAATTAGCATATTCTGCCAGGGTCAAGTTTTCTTCCTAATAAATAATTTCAGTCTAAAACTCATCATGTCAATATCCAGTGTCCATCGAAGTAAGTCAGGAATCGCTTAGTAAAGTGATAGTAGGTTTATTGAGGACAGAATAGAATTCCTAGGAGAATAGGACTGTGTTTTTCGTGTGCTGGAACGCAAAACGCAGAACGAAAAACACAGTTCTATGCTTTTATTTCATAACCACAAACATTACGCACAAGAAACACTTTGAAGTTTAATAAACTATCAGCATTAAACCAACAAACGCATTATACACAATTTTTATTATAATCAAACAAATACTTAACTTCAGTCCTCGAGTTCCCGCCAAAAAGTCCCACTCTGTTTCCAACATCAAATCACGACTAAGACTGGCATGTCATTTTGATCTGTTAGAACATTGTAAACTTTCGCAGTTTGAAAGATTTTAGAATTTTCACTAAATCTATTAGCCTATTGTAAACTAATCCGCATACTTATAGAAGTATTTGCATTATGTAAACTTTTGGTAATGTTCATTATCATATTTAATAACAAATTTGTAATTTTTCAGTAAGCTCTTACAACTTTTAGGATTAGTAAAATACCTGTACAAAACTACAATTTGGCTACAAAACTGTTTGGGTTATATATATATATTTAATTTTGTATATTAATATTATTGTATATAATTTTATTGTATATAATGGTGAGTGAATCTGAAAAATAGCTGGTAGAAAATACGTTTCATTATCATGACTCGACGTCTGAAGGGGTTGTATATCTTTCTTGAAAAGTGTATTTTCTGGCTGAAAATAATAACAAATACAATATGTCTGTCTATATCATTGTCAACTTCAAGCATTAAAAATAAAGTGCTTTAATTAAAATTTAAGCATTAATTCACTAAAGTAATTACAAGAGCTGGCTTGGAATAAATATATCCATATTATAATTTTAATTATCTTAAAAATATCCGCTGTTGTGTTGGAAATAACTGAAATTACATTTATCAAACTTAGTAATGGTTCTATGGCGAAATGGGCACCTTTACACAATTAACAAAAACACAAAGAAAACAAGGACAAGTCTGAAGTCTGGAGATTTTCAAATCGAAATTGTGGCGGTTCGCTGACATGAGGCATAAATATGACAGTTATGAGACAAAGTGACCACCAGTGTATCGTGTAACTTTAATGCAGTTTAATGAAAAAGTGTAACTTTAATGCATTTAAATAAATAGGCTCAGAATACTAGAAATCGATCTGTGAAATCAAAATATCTTGAAAATGACTGATACTGACTGACTAGAAGAGTCAAGTTAACCCAAGTTAGATGACACCAGCGTAGTACCATTATTATACCATATACAGCGTGAGTGACAGAAACAACCATAGCTCCCTACCTCAGATATTTCCAAGCATCAACTTAATTATCCAATGAATTTTAAAAAAACCTTATTATGAGTTTATTTTCTATAGTTATTGAATAAGTATAAAATATATCGATTTCAAACACAACCGACCACCGTACACAAAGATACTATTGGATTGTATTTTATTTTGAAATCCTTTTCAGGCTATTGTTTCTTATTGACGGAACCCATAGTATGTACGGTACGTATGCTTATCTACATACATTTGACTGTCTTTTTTGTAAAAATAAAACTGTGCTGGCCTGTACAAAAGGCTCGCGAACAATTGCTAGGTATTTAATTAAATCAATGTTCATTTAAGCCCGAATGCCACAAATCGCTTTGAACTTTATGGTACGATTTCAATTTGCAGATGGGTAGAGGACGCGCTGCCATTCATCTTGATCAACTCGATGTCGGGGTAACGCGAACATGTGCTAGGAGACACCGATTTTTCTTACGTACGTAAACCGTTCTTTGTGGTAATGCCGATTGTTATCAATTATCTTATAAAAAAATATTTTATTAACATGACTTAATTTATACTTAATTCACATGACTATTTTTTTTTTAATTCATTGAATTAAGATAACATCTTAATTATGATTAGCCGCCCTGTTTAGACTATTTATTTATATTTTCAGTTAAAATAATAATGATTCACTTAACATTGTATATAGTTCACTGATTGAAGATGGTGGAAGATAGTTCATTTTAACATAAATATGTTTAAACCTTTTTGATTTAGTAGAGACTTAACGATTTAAAATTATTATAATAATTATATAATTATTACAAGGTGTATGTAATTCTGTAGATTAAATTATGATTTATTATTGTGCAAGTCATATAGTTTCAATGGGGAATGCTAAATTTTGTTACTAAATCTACGGTTTATAAAAAGTGATCATCACTGTCGCAAACACGACTGAAATTAGCTATTTTAGGACTAAATTAATTATTAAAATTGTTTAAAGTAAAAGGCTGACTCGTGCTATCTTTGTCTTTCACGTAATTTTGACCGTTGTAAAAAAAGAGAGCAAGCAGAATTATGTCGTTTTTTTTATTTAAATAAACTAAGTTATGTTGTATTGATTATTATTTATTTATATTTATTATTTAGTTATATAAAGTACTTGGAATCTATACTACTAATCTAAGTTCTGCGCGTTTATTATTAAGCGTGCGATGTGTCCGCTTGGTAGTAAATAAACGCCCTTTATAATAAATTATGTGACCCTGATTTTCCAGAACAGCAACTACAAACTTTTATTTCATCATTCAAAAAGGCATCAATTTTGTTTTCGTCATTCAAAAACGGCGGACAGTAGAATAGAGAAAAAGTGTAAATGTAATCGTAGTGTAAGTTTATACTTATAAAAAAAAGAGAGAAATATAAAAACTATAAAGAAAGAGTCGAAACCGCTGAACCTAGAAACATGAAATGTGCAAAGTAGTTGGTTTTATGACATATTAAGGAACGATTTTTAGAAATTTTACTGCGAAGGGGGGGGAGGATTTTTTATGCAATGCCTGTATCTATTGCAATGCATAAAAGGGAGGGGTGATAGAGGGGGGGAGGGGCAAAAAGCTAGTATGTTATATACATTAAATGATTATTGATTACACTATGTCGCGAGAAAAAATATTTCGTTAAACTAACCAAGGAAGGGTCGCGCGAGGGCAGCCAAAAGCTTAAAAAACCCTAAACCCGCGTTGCTTCCATAAAATTGTGTTACGACTATGTAGGTCAATATATTATTTTCATATCTTTATATAGTTAAAATGTTATAGGTATTGATAATAATTTAAAGTAATATTTGTAAAAGAGACAATTGTAATTTATACTCGTTTTATTTAATTGTTACTTTGTTATTATTAAAAACATTATTTATATATCAACATATCTAACGCAATATACGCACTTCAATGCACTACTGTTTCTACAGTTACAGAAATCCATGAAACATGTCATGCTACCCGTTCCGTAGATTAAATATTACTACTTACTTCACATATTTTTTTATAGGAAAAAGGTAGCCGGCGAGCATACAGTCCACTTGGTGAGAAAGGATACTGTAGCCCATAGACATGACAGAATGACAAACGTTGGCACGCTCGGACCTCCGCATGCGCTGCCTACCTTTGGAGATGAAGGAATGGATTTGGAGAAAGGGATGGAACAGTGAGAGGGATACGATGGGATAAGAATGGGCTCTTGCTCACATCTTACTCACTACCGAAACACGTACGTAGATTGAGGAATATGATAAAGTGGGAAATGCAGTAAGTACATTTCAAGGTAATCTTCTGTGAGAGAGGGCTAACGACGCCAGTCGAGATCGCCCAGTGCATGTTAGATGGTAGCATGCATCCTCCCCCTCCAAACATTCATAAATATCTAAAATAAAAAGATATTATCCTCGCCAGATATAACGGTAGGTATTACATATATTTGTCAATAACTAATTTTGTATTCGCATCGTAAGATTGTAGTAATTGTATTGCAAAGTCTGTTCCAATACAATGAACGCCGCAGTCTCTTTAGCTCTAGCAGATGATTTACATTCCACTTATATTGTATACCTAAAGATGTAAAAATATATCGATACAATTCCAAAATTCTAAATGAATTCATTAATAAGTCGATGTTTTGTGTCTGATCATACATTCATCTCTGAAGTATAGGTATTTCATTGTAAAAGTAGATAAACAAATTACTGTACCAATTCTGAAAAACCCTTAGATAGTTCCGTTATACTCGTAATGTGTATCTTACCTGATTATCAAGTTCATTTAACTAAACTAAAACCTCGCTAAATATAGATAAGAGAAATCTTTATTTGTAGTAATAATTTTAAGAAATTTTGTTCGAATATGGTTAGAATACAAAATTCTAATTCTAATTCTAGCTGAAATATAGTAAATTCACCCT
The DNA here is from genome assembly GCA_914767545.1 of Sesia apiformis. Taxonomy (NCBI): domain Eukaryota; kingdom Metazoa; phylum Arthropoda; class Insecta; order Lepidoptera; family Sesiidae; genus Sesia; species Sesia apiformis. The sequence goes on from OU611953.1 coordinate 12,100,523, forward strand.
CATTTCCCTTAGAACACAGCACACCTAAACCGGAAATAGTGTGACGGTTGCCTCTAACCACGAATCCCGAATCATTATGCCGCGATGTAAACACGGACTGAATAATAATTGTAAATTGCGCTGTGACGGTTAGCTTTAACTCGGATTTGCACAACGATTTGTGTGAACTATTGAAATAAACATTACCCTCATTAAAAACGAAACGTACGATACGAAAACATAGGTAAATTAAGTTGTCCAATAGTAGGACGAAAACCTTAGCCCCTTCCACAATTATAAGATTTTACCATATCAAGCATATATTGAGAAATAAGGTGTCTTTATATATTAGGATCTTACCTATGAAATTGCCGTTTGTACACAGTGGCCATTTTGAACTTGGTTATATTGCGTTTAGCTTGGAATTTCAAATTCAAAATAATTTCAATTTAAAGCCAGGACATTTTTTGTTAAAATCAGTTATTCAATTTTTTCCGTCAAACAACTTTTGCTTAGATATCGTTGTGATTGCGACCATGGAAAAGTTAAAAATTCGCGATATTTTGGAATATGAATTCCGTTGCGACAGCAACGCAGCATAGACGGCACGCAATATCAACGATGTGTATAGACCAAACACTGCAAACGAACGCACGGTGAGTTTTTGGTTTGATCGTTTCCGCTCTCCAAATTTCGACCTCAAACACACGCCCGGAGGACGACCGGAGACTAAAGTCGATAATAACGAATTGAAAACAATAGAGGAAGCGGATTCATCTCAAATCACTGCTGAATAAGCAGCAACCTTCGGCGTAAGTGACAAAACGATATTGATTCATTCATTCATTTCATTTCGTAATCGTTCGTCACAATAGTTGAACGTAAGACACACAGACAAACAATGTCCCAAACATCTCCATGATAACGCCCGCTCACACACTCCTCGACAGACAGTCTCAAAGTTATAGGAGCTTCGACTGGAAACTCTCCCTCACCCACCGTAGTCGCCAGACCTTGCTACTACTGATTTTTTTTGGAATTTAGATAACTTTTTACAGGGGAAAAAATTCAACTCCAATGAGACAGTGAAAAACGCCTCCAGAGAAATTATCGAACCTCGATCCTGGGATTTCTATAGCAGAGACATCAATCAACTTCCATTAAAATAGCAAAAGTGCATTGATAATAATGGACAATACTTCGATTAATTAACAATATAATTTTCATACGAAAAAAAAAATTCATATAAAACGGCATTTTCATATGTAAGGACGTAATAAATCGAAACCTCATTGAAATATGGTAACAACTTACAATTAATACTTTTTGCTTCTCTGATTAAAAATAGTGAAGACTTAATGTACAAATGTACTCCCTAATGTACCTCCCTAATTTCTTACTTTTATTTTTCCAATTTCTCAATATTTGTTGGAAAAGGTCATTCTTCTCGAAGCGACCCCCTGTCAATGGCATTTCCTAATATTCGGTAAAAACAATGTTGTTATTATATTGACATATTATACAAACTTTTACAATACCCTGTCAATACAATCAGTCAATACCCTGGGCCTATAACCTCCCATTGCAGGGAAAAACCTCCCTCGGCAATCATGAAGAGGTTATAATATACCACGCCGATCCAGTGCAAGTGAGTGAAAATAGCCACCAATCCAAGTTGGCCAGTCAAATGTCACGGTTTCGAACAGTTCGTTCGTCTCACGGTTTCGTACCGTTTGTCCCCACTGACAATCTCCACCGGTGGGGACGATTTGCGCTGTCTCCACTGTAGTTGTTACGAAATATCCTAAGTAAGACCAGGTTAGATACCAGGTTCCTTCATTTGCAAAAGAATATTAGATGTTATTTAGTAAAATTACAACTGGTCCAAATCTAATTCTTTAAATTAAGGTAACTGACTTACCTGCCCTTACTTATATTACGATATTTTGTAACAAGTATTATAAGGACAACGAAATTCAAACACACAACTATAAATTTTGTCTACAATTTTGTCATTGGGATTGCTAGTAGGGTGTTGAGCCACTAACAATTTAGTATCGTTTAGTACCGGATACGAGTTTAGTACTATTGGTTATTAAATCCGTCTCACATACTCAAGGTGATAATGATAATATCAGCCTATAATCTTCCACTACAAAACTCAGGCCAAGCTGCTTAAAAAACTTCTTCAACTTACTAAATTGTTAGATAACAATATTCAATCGAAAACATTCTAAAGTTATTTTAACAACTTATTGATATAGTTCAGTGTTTTGGCTCGCGCAAAATTATTGAAATTTCTGAAATTTCGTTTTACGTGAAATGAGAGTAGCCGTTCTAAGCCGCGTCCCATTAAAACATGCTGACTACAGTTAGTGCTATCCCAGGACCACACACTTGTATATTTTTGTCCTCATTTACATACATGCAAAGCGATACGACGGAGCAAGTAGAATCCATTAAAAGTTGAATTGCCTTGGCATTTTCGGATACACATCCGTAAACTTACAACATGTCGGAAAACATTTCCTTTTAGCTAGAAACAAACACAGCTGTAATACGCGTAAAATACATATAGTAAGATTATAAATATTTTTTATTGTATGGAATCTAATTTATTATCTATTTAGACAATAAAAGAAATAATCCTGTCTGACTCATAATAGCCCAAACATAAAGTGCAAATTTAAAAAAATATTTTTAACATGCATTTGATTCCTAATTAGTTTTTGAATAAGCCATAAAACGTAAAAATATTAAATAAACAGTCGAGTGCCCCCTATTTATCAAATAACATTAATGTAGTTGACATAATAGAACAAATTAACCATCACACATATCCTAGGTAGGTACAAAAATGAGCAACCAATTGCATATCTTAAAAATCGGTACTATTCGATAGATTTTTCTTAGAAAGATTCACTTGTGCCTAGTGTTGTAAAAACGAGCGTTGAACGCTCGACCCACGAAGGCAGAGCCTTCTTGGCCAATCACAAGATAGAGTTTGTTTGTGTGCACTCATTTTATTCTGTAGGAAAGTTGATAAGTTGTAAACCGACTTTCGTAACTTAATCAAAAAGAAAAGTACAACTCATTTCACTTGACTATTATTCCATAATTTCTACCACGAACACACTGTTTTATCATGTTGTGTTCTGCGATGAAAAATCACATATTGACATCTCTTTCCTGTGCTTTTCGAAGTCTATGGTCTCATATAAATGAGTCTGCTGTGTTATTATATTATTATCCTTCAAGGTTACATGTTACAAATAGTACCGGCAATTCCTCAATGCAGAGATAGATCTCCTTTAATTCAGTGAAGCATAATCCCCCTTGACTATCGCGAATTGACGTAATATAATCTAATTTTCCCTATCTATGGTCTTCCTCTTTGTTCAAGTTCGTGTTACTCTGAATGGAACGGTAATGGTTCGGACAGAATTCTATGGAACATCCCTACATCACTCATAATATTTATTTGATTCAGTCATTTTATTAAGATGTGACTAATAGGAGTTGTTTAATGACTAATATACATGAAACGATGTCTGTTTATTTGTTTTTAATGATTTCACATTGAATAAAACACAAAATTTGCATGAGCCTTCTTGGGGATCACGAACAAAAGAAAATTAAGGTTCCCGCGGGTAGTGAGCACGCAGACGAAGCTGCGGGTAAAAACTAGTTAGACATAATCAAGCCATAAATACAAAGAAAACATTGATATTTTTATTTTTACATTATCATTTTATTAGAAGAATTTGTGTTATTTTAGAAAGAAATAAGTAAGCATTTTAAAAATATAACGTTTATTTGAAATGGTCACCATTTGCTTTTATACAATCTTTCAAATGTTGTGGTCAGTTAATTAAAACACGCACCCTTTCCAAGGGAAAATTGGCAACTATCATTCTTATGGAATGTTTTAGTGATTCAATATTATCATCGCGTTTAGAACATGCCATGCTCTCTAAAACAGACCATAAATCATAATCTAACGGATTAACATCGGGACTAGATGACGACCAGTCTTCAGCTCTAATGAAGTCGGGAATATTCGTTTCTAGCCACGCCTGTGTTGAGCGAGCCTTATGACCTGGTGCTGAGTTTTGCTGAAAGGACCATTCTTGGTTATGGAACAGGGTGTTGTTAGGAGGCTTTACGATCTTCTCTAGAATCGTATCTTGATACACTTGACGTGTATCACGTTTCAATACCTTTTTCACAAAAATATGGTTCAGTCACTCCTTAATAGCTTAATAGTCACTCCCCACCAAACCATGATTGAAGCCAGATAACAGCCACGTTGCATCCTATTAACCAATGGAGCAGCTTCTTTAGAGTTATGAGCATAAACTCTATAATTATGCTTGGTGAACATTTTCTCGTCCGTAAATAAAATTTGTCTGTGAGCTCCCTTTGCGTACTGCCGAAGAAGTTGTTTTGATTTGTCAACCCTATTTTTCTTTAAGTTTTCAATTAATAAATGACCAATACGTCTTTTGTAAGCAGCAAGTCCTAAATCATCTTTTAAAATACGTGACATTGTTCTGGGTACTATATTCATCTCTCTGGATAAAATCTTTTGCTCCCGGACGGGATTTCTTAGTATTCTCTCCTTCACAGCTTTAATCATCTGTTTGGTACGAATAGTGCGCGGACAGCCAGAACTCTTTCTGTTACAAACAGAGGACAACAACGAGCGTGATACATCAACATTCGGCTAATATCAAGCGGATGGAGAGTTTTAAAAATTGCATTTGGCTCCATGCCTATTTTGTGTAATGCAATTACAACAATACGGTTTTCGTTATCACCCCACTCCATTTTAATATTAGTACAATATTTAATAATGATTGGCGCCAAAGTGAGAAAACACAGTTATTTTTCACGTGAGAATGACAGATTCATGACAGAAGTTAACTATTTGATTAACGATGCCCAGCTATGTGATTAACTATATCCACAGTCTCTCACTGGTCCACGGTTTTTGATCTTCGAACGTTCTCAATTCTGTTATTAAGTACGCGTAAGTAGGTATGACCTACATAACGCGTTATGCACATGCGAGTAAATTAATCACCAATTATTTATTTTTAATGTAACAAAAAAAATTATGAAATACATGTCAATTATTAATTATTAGGTTACCCTATGAAATTGCCGTTTTATTTGGAAAAACTAATTTTTTTTTCGTATGAAAATATAAAAGAATTGTCCATTATTATCAATGCACTTTTGTCATTTTCAATGAACTCCTGGGGACGGAAATTGATGAATTCCCAGGAGCCGTTTTTCACTGCCTCACCGGAGTTTAATTTTTTCTCCTGTAAAATTTGGATATATCCGAAAAAAATGGTTTCAAAGGTAAGGCCCTAATAGATAAGTGTACTGATTGGCATGTTAAAATATTTCACACTATTTTTGAAGTACGTTATATACTATATATAATTATAAATTGTGTTACGGATTATCACAATTTACAATAATAATAACTACATAATTAATTGAATCTTCCGGGCTACTTGGCCGAGGTCTTCTGGAATCTCTTCTCTTTTTTCCAAACGTTTCGTTAACAACTGCGGTTGACATCTTCAGTGGCGACTGCGTTCACTTTCGGAGAGATGTTATCTCTTCGGCTTCTCGACTGCAACTGAGTTATTCACTCAGTGTTTTATTCATAAGCCTACACTCCACTATAATAACTACATAACTCTTATCTTTGTTTCCCAAAATTATTTTGTCATTGAAAATATTATCATTTGATTTAATTTTGCACAATATTTGTTATTCGGATAACAGATAATAAAGTGCACTCCTCTTCACAACACTTAAACAATTGATGTCTGCATTTGTGAGTACACTATTCCCATATCGACGATGAGTAGTTTTGAAACAACATAAAATTGAAGGGCTGTTTAACTTTTGTTTTCATAAGAAGGTATGAGAGGGTATTAAGTTTGGATCTTAGGGCTGTTCGGGCATCGCTGTTAGGGTAACAGCGATGCCCAAACAGCCCTAATAGAGAAAGCAAAACAAAAGATACATAATAAAAGAAAACCAAAATACTTGAATTATTTCCCAAGTGTAATTTACTGATTCTTCTAACAAGAATAATAATGAAATAGGTACACACTATAATTTATAATTGATTGCATCAAATACAAACTAGTGGGTGTAAGGAGTGGCTGAGCGCTCTCAACAGGTCTTAGCAAACGCGTCGAGCGATGTTTTATTCATAAGTGAGGGTACACAGATGTCGGGCCGTAACGCGACGTCGACAGGTCCCTTACCCTTCCAACCCTGTCACAATATTAAAGAGCAACAAACAGGGCGGAATTGGGAAAGATTTTGTTTATCAAAAGGCTAAGTTTTGACTTAAGTGTCTCTCAAGTTCTACGACGAATTATACTTACCTCTAAAAGAAGAGGAATTTTATTTGGATTTCCTGCTCTATATATTTATAGAGTTATTATTCTTATTTATATTATTCTTATTTACAGAGCAGGAAAAACAAATAAATTTTCTGCTCTATAAATAAATACGATATACTACAACAAAAATCCCTCTCCTTATAAACTGCTTGTTATTGATTTCCTTATTTTGACACAATTTCAATTGTTATCGTATAATAAATTATATTTCATCAAAATTGGATCAATGGTATGATTTAGACATGTTCGGCGCTAGGATTTATGAAATGGTAACGCCCTTTTCACAAACACAATACATGGTCCTAACCCGATTACAGAATATACATTTACGTGTTTAAATATCCAACCATGTATACCTATAGTTATGTAAAAATATTCGCAACGATATTTGTTAAAACAATGCGTCACATTCGATACATTTGTTATCTATGCATCGAAGCATAGGCGACTCGCTGTCGCTGTCGCTGTAAACGCTCTTCGTGATGCGACTGCGACACGTCCATTAATGAGACACCATGTATACATTGCTAATAATCATCGATTTGAGAATACCTAATAATCAAAGCTAAGAACTCGTTTAAAATATAAATTAATAGAGATTCATATTGGTATATGATGAAGGTTACATTCGGAATAAAACCAATTGGCGATCGTTTCAAGTGACATTACGTATTGGAATTGCGCGTTCATGACCATACCCTAACCATAACGAACCCCTATTATCGTCCACTGCTGGACACGGGCGTCCTCATGCACATTGTATTCCGCATGAGAGAAATAGGTACGGCCTTAAACGCCACGCTGACCTAGCGGGTTGGTGAGTTTACCCTTTTATAGGTGATGTAGTTCATCGTGGCTTGTGATAGCAGCTTTATTGTCCCTTAGACGCCTTTTACGACACACCGGGAAGATATGGAGAGTTGAAATCAAAACCAATGCATACCGGTGAATGAAAGATAAAAATGTCTTAATCGATCAATTAAATATTTTATATGAAACCGAAACATGGCCTTCATATGTCCTTAGGCCAAAACCGGTTTCAAAATTCAAGTGATTTCCAAGCCTTGTAATAATGACCACAAGAAAATACTCCTGTGAACTTTTAATATTATGCTTGATATCTCAATTAGTATAACATATAGTATTAAAACGTGAAAGTCATATTATGTTTGTTTATGTGGGCATCAATGAGAATGGCGCAGTAGCACGGGCGTCTCCCTGCCGCTGTAACCAACGTACGTGACGCGAATGTGACGCTTCCACTAATAAGGATTACATACGGATTACATTGCACAGCAGCCCCGGGTTAATATCGGCCTGCATTCTCTAATGTTTTTCTTGCCATCTCGATCAATGTAACTATTTAATGTAAAGTCAATCACAGTCAATATGGTTATAGGTGTGCAGCGATGCGCAGACCAGCCCGGCGTCTCTCTGTCGCTCTAAGCGGCCTACGTGACGCGACTATGACGCGACCACTAATGAGATACGAATTACATCGCTCATCGCGACCTCGATAGGAAACATTGTCTAGTACATATTTTCCTTGACATCTTAATTAATTATAGAAAGAAAAACAATAAAGTGTAATTTCAGGGATTCTAGGAATTTCTTTTTATAATATTTTTATAATATTTATATATTATATATATTTATAAAGGTTCTTTTTATAATAATGAACAGTCCTTAGTTCATTCAGTTAGAGAGCAACGACAAGGACTATTAAAATCACCCTAACAATTCGTTTACAAATGCAAAAAAAATATTGTAATTGTACGAATGCTCGGTCGGCCAATGCTCTATTTGACTGGCTTTAATAAGAATATGTAGTATATGTAATTTTGAGATGCTGGAGTATTTTCCAAAATATAAAACAAATATAAAAATCTCATCGTCAAAAGCAGTTTGAAGCCGAGCGAGGCTCTGCTGGGCTGTCAAATTACACTTAAAATCATAGAAAATCATACCGCGAAAATTTTCACGAGTTAAATCCATCGTAATGCAGACACGAATTTTTTAAAATGACGCCGCAATGAAAAACAAATGACTGTTAGATGAAACGAACTTTATTCTACGGCCAAAGAGTTCCATTTTCGAATATTGTAATTACTTTTTAAATATTGTTTATGTAAGTGGCTAGTTCCGGAAATTTTCAGTGTGACCTATGTAGCAAAAGAAATTGTAAAATTACGATTTATAAATTTCTTATGTCAAAAAATTGAGAGTCGTGAAAGGAATCCGTGGTTTCAGGTTTCGGTAAGAAAAGTTCCGACACAGCCTGTATAAATAAAGAAGAATAAAATAAAATTGTTTTGATTTATACCACTACCATCAGTTTAAGATTTATTAAGGCTTTTATGGAAGTACTGCTACTACTCGTATGTAATTTTGAAATCCAAAAATGTGACTTTTCATCTAAGCCTTTGATTGATTTTATTAAACCGGCTACCATCCTACGTGCAACTAAAATTCTTTTTATCGCAACTCAATTCCAAATCAATCTACTGTTATTACGAAACACCCACATAGTCTATATTCCAGAGAAATCATCATCATCATTTCAGCCCTTGGACGTCCACTGCTGGATATAGGCCTCCCCCATTGTCCGCCATTTAGACCTGTCGGCAGCGACCTGCATCCAGCGGGTGCCCGCAACCTTTATGAGGTCGTCTGTCCATCTAGCAGATGGACGTCCTCGGCTTCGTCTGCCGGTACGTGGTCTCCACTCGAGAACCCTTCTGCCCCATCGGCCATCGGTTCTTCGAGCTATGTTCCCTGCCCACTGCCACTTCAGCTTGCTAACCCGAGAGGCTATGTCGGTGACTTTAGTTCGTCTACGGATCTCCTCATTCCTGATTCGATCACGTAGGGAAACCCCGAGCATAGCCCCCTCCATAGCTCGCTGTGCGACAGTGAGCTTATTTATGAGGCCCATAGTCAGAGACCACGTCTCGGTGCCGTAGGTCATCACTGGCAACACACACTGGTCGAAGACCTTCGTCTTCAAGCACTGAGGTATTTTGGACGAGAAGACACTGCGTAGCTTCCCGAACGCTGCCCAGCCGAGTTGGATTCGTCGATTGACCTCTTTCTCGAAGTTGGACCTACCTAGTTGGACCGTTTGGCCTAGGTAGACGTACTCGTCAACAACTTCGAGAATCGAGCTCCCAACTGAAACTGGGGTGGGCACGACATGGACATTCGACATGATTTTCGTCTTGTCCATGTTCATTTTAAGGCCCACCTGTTGGGAAACTCGATTGAGGTCTCCGAGCATTGTGCTAAGATCCTCCAGCGATTCTGCCATGACCACGATATCGTCGGCAAATCGAAGGTGAGTGATGCATTCGCCATCAACGTTGATGCCGAGTCCTTTCCATTCCAGGAGCTTGAAAGCGTCTTCCATCGCATTGGTGAAGAGCTTCGGAGAGATGACATCTCCTTGTCTCACACCCCTCTGCAATGGAATCGGCTCCGTGCTCCCTTCCTGCACTCGGACTGACATGGTGGCGTTGTTATACAAACACTTCAACACTTCGATATACCGATTGCCCGATTACCCACTGCCAGAGAAATAATACCATTAAAATTCTAACGCAAAATTGTCATAGGTATTGGATTTTTTATTAGAAAATTTTAGTTTTGTCAAAACTATTTCATTACAGTGGATACTGTAATGCTATCATAGACTGGTCAATGCAATCAGTTTGGATTTAGACGAAACAATTAGCTATAATAATATCTAATGAATGAGGCTGACGTATGTATATTCCGCAAGACTGACTACGAACGTTAACGAAAAAAAAATTAGGTATGTACAAAATACCATATCCCTTTAACGAGAATATGCGTTACCTATTTTACACGACAACCAGCATCAGCATGGGACCACTCATGACCACAGTCGGTGCAAACCGGACCTAATGTTACGTAAGTAAAATTGGAAGATAAATACCTGTTTTTTTTTACGTATATAAATATGTACCTATACAAAACGACAAATGAAAAAAACTTGTAGATACTTATAAAAGTTAATGTACTTCCTAAATTTGTTTTGTCAATATTAAAAGTTCTTTAACAAAAGTCTTTTTGAAATATTTTTGAAGAACATAATCTTCGGAGGTAACAAAAGGACCAACTTCTAACTATTGAGAGTTAAGAAATTTCACCCTAAGTACCTAACTCTTGTCACGTTTTGTTAACTAGAGTATCAGGTTTATTATACAAACTTGAGAAAAAAATGATATTCTGTATTATTCAATATTCAAAGATGAGATTTAATAATGTTGTAATATTACCTTATTATCTAAATTAGTAACCCATATATTGAATGCCAATATTAAGGTAGCACATTCTACGAGGCTAAGACGTAGCAGGCACATTGTTTACATCGTTATATTGTTATGTGCACAGGCATTTTAGGCATTCAATATCGGCACATTGCAACAGTATACTAACTATAAGATCACATTGCAACATTGCAATGTATAAGTATAGAAAAATATAAATTATAAGCATGACCGTAGCCAACAATCTGCTTAAAATAATCCCACAAAAGAAAGCGCGGTATTTCTATCTACACTTTTGTATATTAAGACGAGTCTGTGTAAAACAAGGTGGTTTCTGTGTGAGTGGCGTTATCAGCCGCGCTGACTTGCCGGACTCGCCGCCGTGGACCCTTCTAAATAATTTATCTGCTTACAACATCTGTTTGGCGAGATTATAATTACCCCAATTTACGTGGCCTCCTTATTCGATAGCGAATGCTCTCGCTAAGTGCCTCACTTGAATGATGATTTGTTAATTTGTGAGCTCTACAAAAAGGTTAAAAAAGTTTCTGTAAAATAAATGTACTGTAAAAAACATTTTTTTAAGAATATTTCTTAAAATATGTACTTAAAATCGTTTTATGAAGTAGATATCCAATCACGGACTCGTTTAGTAATTTATTGTGTAATAAATGAAAGTATATCTTATTCACATTTTGATATATATAGTAGCGACAGATAAATATAAAAAAGAACTGAATGAGGGACAAAAGATCAAGAAGCAAACCGAGAATGAGAAGTATTGCAGATATAAAAACAAGAAAGGGGCCTATCGGAAAGAAAAAGGCATGAAAAATGTTAAAGATTCCTTTGCTGAACAATGGGCTACGGTAAATAATAAACAAATAATAATAAAGAATAAATAAATATAAATAAATAACTGTAAGAAGTGTCTTATAGGCACTTTCCGGTATGGCCTTTAGCTCTTTTAGCGAATTTTGTTTCATTACGTCAACGGACTCAAAACGTCTGCCACGAAGTGGCAATTTGAGTCTGAGGAATAAGAAAAAGTCACACGGGGCCATATCTGGCGAATATGGTGCTTGGTCGATGACATTCGTTGAATTTATGGTTAAAAATTCCCGTACGATGACTGAGGTGTGAGACGGCGCATTGTCGTGGTGCAGTATCCAAGAATTGTTGTTCCACAAATCTGGTCTTTTCCGACGAATATTCTGTCATAATGTTTATTGACTGTTTGACCCCCTGAACGGCATTCTGAGTGGATAACACTATGATAATTAAAGAAAACAATTAACATGACTTTGATTTTTGAGTGGCTTGGCGTGGTTTTTTCGGTCTCGGTTCGCTATCGAAGCGCCATTTCGAAGCTTTTTTGCATGTCAAACTCATAAACCCACGTTTCGTCACCCGTTATGATGCGTTTCGTGAATGTGGGATTCGCATTGGCCAGTTCAAACATGTCTGTAGCAACCTGTTGGCGGGTATCCTTTTGTAGAAAATTCAGTTCCTTCGGAACAAACTTCTAACATTTGCAATTATTCCGCACAAGAAATATTGTTGGCAACACAAAATTTGAAGAAAATTCTTTGTTCGATATTTTTATCGATTGTAAAATTAGCAAAGTACACTCGAGGTCGTCTAGCAAATATGAAAATTGTCAACCAACTATTTGACAGATCGCGCCAAAAGTACAAGAAAATTAGCTACAATAGTGCCAACCTAACAGCAATATATTTTTACGCATATTTTTTTTTCAAAATTCCCGATACTTATTTGACAGTATGTATACCTACTACCTATTTAATCAAATAAATCAACTTTCCTTTACCGAGTTACTGAGGCATCTTTGTGGTAGTGTGTTTACGAAATAAACTATCTATGTTCATTTCTATTTTACACAAGTTTTAAGCCAGTTCCTTAGCTTGTCAAGAACAACGCACAAGTTAATGAAAGCCGAATCTCACGATACGATATGAATGGTACAAACGGGCGCCTGTTTGGGACATCTGACATTCCCTCTGTTGTCTGTGAGGCGGTTCGTTATAACTTGAGAGCCCATTATTAATAAACCAGAGCAACAGGCATATCTCGGGGGTATGAGGATATGAAAAGGATCGTGTCCATTGTAGAAACCTTGAAGAATTCTTTATAAATAAAAATGTAGACCTCTATTCGAAGGTGACGACATACTTTGGATCACATCGATAACATCTCAAATTCTTGTAGATATTTCTGAAGAACTTGAGCAAACGTGCTTCAAATTCTTTGTTGTAGAACTCTTCACATGTTTTCTTAGTTACTTTAACGTGCATCAAAAATCTTTAAGGCCTTTAAGTCGCACTTATATTAATATATATTTGGTTATACTACTACATATGTATTTCATAATAACCACAACCGCTGCCAGCCCTCTCGTCGCCCATTGTTAAACATGGCCTCCTCATACACATTGTATAGTGGATGAGGAATGTAAGGCCTTCAAACGGCACGTCGACCAAACGGGTTGACGAATCCACTCTTTTAGTCGCTTTTCAGGACACCACGGAAAGAGATGGGGCCTGAGATGAGATGGTTCTATTCTAAAGCCGGCCGACACCACACGGCCATAATTTATTTATTATAATAATAAACATATACCATGAAAATATAACTGCAATTACATTTTATCCAAGGACACATCAAACATTACCCAGCCATCCCAACTGGATGTTACGTAATTAACAAACGTTTGTTCATGGTCAGATTGCATCATTCCCTACCAAATGCATAGCAAAAGAACGTTCCCAAGTGAATCTCAGCGCACTGTTTGAATAGGCCGTAATTATACAGAAGCACGCGGGGCTAAGCTATAGTCACAACTAGCTACAGTCCATGAAGCGAGACTCATAACACGACGTGTTTCTAGCTACAATACTTAACTAATAATAAAGTTAAAATAAATTAAATATGTTAAGAAAATATTTACATTTATTAACCCTTACTAATTTTTCAGTCTAATCTTTAATAGGTATGCATTTTAATCATACAAGATTATTTTTCTGTGATAGTTTGTTCAAATGCAAAACCGAATTCATTCATATTTAGATTTTTTTAATAAAGCTGAATGATAGTTAAAATTTGAAGGTCGGTAACAACCGTAAGTCAAAAAATGGTAGATCTTTAAGAACAATGATTTTTGACATAATATCCACTTATGCCGCTCCATCATCAAAAAACGAGACACGTGAACATTATAGAAATTAACATTAACATTATTACAGCATGTGTTTAAAAAACGTGGTTTCAAAGAAAAAGTTTGGAATCATAAACTGATAGTGATGTCTGAGTACTACGTTGGTATTATCTCAAATTAAAGTTCATAGCACGTAAGTAAAAACTCTCACATAATTTAACAGCGAAATTGAAAATTTAATAAACTGTAACTTTAGCATACCGCAACATGGTGGTAAAGTGCCGAGAGCATCTGCCACGGAACGACTTACTGCCCTTAAATAAATTACTTTAACAAATATTATTATAACCAACAAAATACTACCAGACCTTATGCAAAGAAGAGAGCTGGCTGCTATTGATGTACGAGGAGATAATACAAAGCTTTATTAAAATTTAAAGTTACAGTTTTAAATTTTACGAAAACAAAAATAAAGTTATCCCAAACGCATTGTTCATTTGTATTGTACAAATAATAACTAAACATCTCTACACTGTAATAACCTTTTAATTTGGAAGCCATTTTTTGTTAAGCCCTCTGAGGGATTCAAATAATTTATGAAGAATTTTTGAAAGAGAAATATCTCGGGAAAGTATAAAGAAGATCTCTAGTAATCATCGCCTGGCGAGTAAATTGCGATGGAAAAGACGCTCATCGAATACAAATAAGTAATGAAAATAAGGAGCTGAATAAAATATAATCTGTAATGTTATTATTCTATTTTCATTAAAATGTCATTTTATCTTCTAGACACTGTCTTTTCTATGTCTGCACTATATCAAACTAGAAGTTTATAGTGAGAGCACATTATTTTAATTTCTTGTCTGATCTGAATACCAGACGAAATCAATTATATTTTTATACCAAGAACAATTTGACTGTCCAAATTATAAACGCAGTAAGTGCACTAAATCAAATTAAACATGAGGACCGAGAAGCATGTTTGTGTTTCGCATTCTAAAGCTTATTAAATTTAATCCTTATTAAATTAAATTTTAAATTTAAATCACTACAAGACCATGATGTCATATTCTAACCATACCCATAATCTATTATTTATATTTATTTATATGTATTTATATAAGATACGGCCAAGAACTTAAAAATCTGATTTTTCGCAAGTGTCCATAACTAGGTTTTTGCACAGCTGAACTGTATATCACATAAACCTGTTATTTTTTATTATGTATAAAGGTAATTGGAGTAAAATATAACAAAGTGGTCGTATTACTGTAAGACATGAATAATACTCATAATGTGTTTCGCAGCAAGTAAGATGGAGGGATTTATTCCTCGGCGATATTTTTATCGTTTCGCATTCATCAAAATGTTGGGTAAATACCGGCACTCCGCCATTTAAACCGTCTCTATGGACCTTTTTCAGTCAATCATCGTGTATCTACTTAATTCAAGCTCCTTCAGACTGGAAATACCCTTTTGTAGATTATAGGACAAATATTTTTCGGATTGAATAAAGTTTTCCTCTGTCGCAATATAAAACTTAGGTATTATATTGATTAAATTGTAAGCCATACAAATTATATTAAAAATTTTAGAAAATGTTATTCTTCAATGTAATTTTATTCTTCCTGCGACTTTGCTCCCCATGTAAACGGATTTCCAAATTAGTTTGTGTTTAAATAGATTTACCTCGTATATACATATAACCTAATTATAAATTCCTACGAAATGTAGCAAAAAAATAGTGACCTAGATACATACGTAACTGTAGTGACCCCCTGATTTTCAAAGTCTGCGCTTACTTATTAAACCAATGAAATTACCTTATAACCTTCCGGCATTAACACGCTACATAACAGTGTAATGATATTAAATCGGGGCCAACAGATCCCGAGATTAAAGCGAGCCAACTAACAACAGATAGATAGATACAGATAAATATTAAGGATGCTATGAACGTGTTAATGAAGTTCGAATCAATTATTTTCATTAACTAATTATATTTATCAAAACGTCCAGTGAATTAAATAAGATAAACACGCGTTGAGGAACATTCAAATAAATATATAATTATATTTAACAAACATTTATTAACAAACATACATTTGTAAAAAGCTTATATAGTTACTAAGATACTTTTATCATTTTATACTCTTACAAACAGATTCTAAAATCAGCTCTAAAATCTAAAATCAGATCTAAAATCGACAGAATGTACGTGGCCAGTACAGAAATGTACTGCATTTCTTACTTTATCGTATTTCTCCAATTACATACGTGTTTCGGTAGTGAGTGAGATATGCCAGAGCCCATTCCCATCCCATGCTATCCCTCCCCATTTTCCCAACCCTTTCTTCCAATCCATTCCTTAATCTGCAAAGGTGGGCAGCGCATCCAGGGCATGCCGACGTTTGTCATTCTGGACTGATGTTGGCATCCGTCTATGGACGACAGTATCCACTTACCATCAGGTGGACTGTATGCTCGTCTGACTCCTTTTTTCAAAAAAAAAAGAAAAAAATACCTTTAAATAAAAATATGTCATTAACTAATTGATTTTTATGAATTATGTAGTCAGATAAACTTTGTGTACAAATAAACAAGGAAAATTATGTGCAACCACCAACGAAAGATAGTTAATGATACAAGTAATGACACCCATTTAACTTCTGTTACAATTATTTCGGATACCTACAAATATGGAATCGGATGTGAAAAAATATCGGAATAATTTACTTTTGGAACCAGATTCAAAGCTCTTTGTACTATGTTGTATACAAAATTAACAACCTTGTACAAAATTATCTCGTAACAAGGCATTTTTCAAATGATGCAACACGAATTTCTAAGCATTTTCTTCAGTAGCCCGTATAAGTCATTTCGTGTAGCGTCGCCGGAGGGAACACTAATAAAACAGCAATAAACGTGGACAAAGTTTACGAGAGAGGAGAACTTATTCTTTATTGTATTTTTTATTCGATATAGAAGAGGTCTCTCATACCATTATATTTCCTGCTTCATATCTGATCCCATTCCCTTCTATCCTGTTGAGTAGAAAGTGTAATGACTTCCACCTGATCTTCCCCAAGGAGAAATGGGAATTGTAATTGAGTGAAAAAAAACTCTTTGTCCCATTATACTTTTCTCCACCTTTCCCAAACATTTTTCCAAATCCATTTTTACATGATCAAAGTTAGACAGCACACCCGGGGAAGAGTCAATAATGTTGTAAGAATAAGTCTTTATCGTATGATGGCCTTAAACGCTTGAGGTTAGAAGCACGAATTTAAAACAGCTAAGTTTCTTAACATTCATTAACCTGAGTTGGAACTGGAGCGTTCAGCGCTAACTTTTATAATACTGCGTGCCAATGTTCGTCATCCTTGATTGATTTTGGCGTATATGGCAAATGTCCATGGGCGACAGTATCCACTTAACATTAAGAGGGGAGGATGGCTGAAGCGGATTTAAATAATAGGTATTTTTACAATTTGTTGCAATCTCGGCAGCGAGCGATGCAACTTCTTCGAAAGAAAGGGACAGTTGCACTTCGAACTGATAATACCTATAATCGTAAAACACTGGGCTTCTTTTTTGGAGCGTTTTAATTGAGAAATTGTTTTTTTATTTTGGGAGGATCTTATCTCCTATCAAAAAAATCAAAACGTAGGGACATGCTCATACCATGCCTTATGCTTATGCTTTATTGTCAGAATTCAGCGAGAAAACAGGGGAATGAATACGTTTGTATATACAAGACGCTGCTGTGGTCATCTCAACCTCACCACCTTAAGCGGATTGTCTACTTGTCTGCCACCTTCATTCCTCATAAAAATAATTTGGTAAGGGGACTTAAAATCAGTATTTGAAAGACGATCTATTAATATATAATCGAATTATTGAGAGACAAATGCTAATTGAACAATTTTTTGATATAAATAATATATTTAATACATTACGTAAGAAAGCCCACAGAGGGCACTTTAAGTTATAATTTCGTATTTTTTAAAAATTTCAACGCTCCTATTTCTTTGGAATGACCGTTGTGGATACAGAAGATACAAAAAGCAACCTCCAGCTTTAGACATATTCACGTGTTGTCAAGTATATCTGGAATTTCGATTAATTGTCCTTTTTCCTGTTGTGAACTTACCTGAATCCAGTTTATCGAAGGGAAATCAGTCAAGTTACTACCACTGTTTGTTGGTTGAGAATTCTCACTATTTTGTACCAAAAGTGGGGTAGAAAGATAATTAAACCATATACATTTATCACCTATTCCTAAAACAAAACCTATATTAAGAACAAATGAGCCCTTAATTATTATTAATAAAAAGAAACAATCTATGAATACATGATTTCCTCATCTCGTGTGATATTTAGAAAAGGGACGTTACAGTTTGTTCCATCCCATATATTGAGACTTTAATGAAATCTTAATAATGTATACTATTTTTTAATACTTTATCCAAAAATCAGATTTTATAGCATATTTCTATTTAAACAGAATATATTTTTTTAATTCTAGTTTTAATTCGGAGCTTTGAGCAAGTTGAACATGTCATCCGCACAGTACCCTTACGTGCAAATTGTTTATACAGCAATGAGGCATTACTACGTAAACAAACCCGCAGGTTTAGCATGATAGCAGCCTTAGATTGGGGTTCACACATTGTAATAACATAAATTTAAAGTATTCAGTAACATCTCTCCTCCAGGCTGAAACCGGGTACACTCTACCAGAAGATGGTGAACATCCTTTATTATATCGTACACCTCATAATTTGGGAAACGAAATTTTAAGTTATAAATTCTCAACCAAAGTCAATAAATCCCTAGGGACTACTGTCCGTAAAATATGTATATTTGGTATGAACCCGTGCTATGAAGAAGAAAAGCAATTTCTTCAACTTACCCATGTCGTCGATGAGTGGCGCCATGCGTAGCGTGACTCCGACCAGCATCAGGCAGAGGAAGAGCAACAGACAAGCCGTCACCATGATCGTGTACCGTGCGCGCCGCGGCAATTCATCTGGATCTAGTACCTGATAAAAGGAAAATAAACTTTGCTCCTGGTAACTTTAGCAGGTGGTTTATTTAATGTGTCCTTTTATATTTGCACTTCTCCTTTTATTGACTTCACTTTTGATAATTGCCCTTGATAATAATATCTATACTTGAGTGTGCGAACGACCCACCTAGTGTGAAGGTGTGCGTCCAGAAATTCCTGAAATGAACTGATCCCACGGGAACTGATCTTACCATTATATGTTATAAACTATTAACATTATAACTACTTCTGTGCTGGTGATGGTTTTTGCTAAGGTACACGAAAAAGTAAAATGTAAACATCCGTGTAACGAACACAATCAACCAAGTCAATTATTCGCAGAAACACGTTTTTTTATAAGAACTTCTATCGTGCGTTTTGATAGCGATTCGTACAAACCTTAGCCGTATCTTTAACGAATGAATCTTTTCCAAGAAAGATTTATCCATTCGAGTTCGATCGCTTCACTGAGCTGGTTGATATTTCATAATCGCCTTCCATTTGCATTTTGCATACGCGACACGTGAGAGATCTCTTCATCAATTTTCTTTAATATTGAAATTCGAGGAACGAGCTGGCCACTTTAATAAACCATATTCAATATGATATAAGCCATAAGCCATATTTATCAAATTGTTGTGATACGAGACCTGCCCAATGAGTTGGTTTACCACCGGCATATTTTTCACACAATTTTAGGATCTCTTAGTTAACTACTAATCAGTTATTAAATTTTAGTAGTATTTATAAATAAGGGGGTTAGAAAATATATGTAAATACCTAAATGTAAATATATGTAGTACCTAACACTTGCGCTTATACCTTATAGACCGTTATTGATCGTTATTGACCAGTCAAGCACGGCTCGACTCAATAGAACTACTAATACAGAAGAGAACAAGGTTAATAAAAACCTAAATACAATATTAAAAATACTTAAATCATGGTAAACTGATAGATTCAAAAGAATCTCGTAACGCTACGAATGCACCATAAGCTACGAATGTACAATTGCCATGCATGCTACATTGTCTACGACGTAGCTCCGGCGGCGTAGCTGCACAATCTAAAAATCCTTGTAACTGCTACTAAGAAGCTAGCCTACTTATTTGTATGCGTGCAAACATAAAGATACACAAAGTAAGAGACAGAAAGTACCCAATTAGAGTTATATAGACACCGTTGTGTTTAAATGCAATTAAAATGTACATGGCCGCTTAAAATACAAACTCCCTGGGATTATTTGACCGAAATCCTAAATAACACTGATTGTAGTTTTCAATTATCCGGCGCTGACTGATAAATATATAATGAACACATTTTTTTTTTTTTTTTTTATAGATTAGTGGGCGGACGAGCAAGCGGTCCCACGTGATGGTAAGTGTTACCGCCGCCCATGGGCACCTGCAACACCAGGGGGTATGCGGGCGCGCCGCCGACCTTGCAAAATCCTATTCACAGGAAACCTATATTCATTATGCATTTAAACTATGGCTTTTTTAGCCTAACTAAATATATTTATTTATCTGCGTGCCTGCTAGAAACTGGCCTAGTGCTAGTATTGGCCACAAAGACTCCATCTAATGTCCACGTTTGACATTATTTCCAAAATGGCTGATTGTATAGCGACTTCTGTCGGGTATGTTAGCAAAACAAGCACACGTGGTTATATTCTTATTATGCGAAACTATGCTCATCTTTTATCGCAAGATGGCTCACTTTTGTAAAGTTTAGGTTGTTACACAGATGGCGCTATCATGTTGAAAGCTGTCTGCCAATGTTCTGAATGCGATTCTCGGTCATACAAAATTGTTCGGGATTGTCTTTTTGTACAAAAACAAACATTAACTAGGCGATCGATACATAGAAAGCTGATAACAATACCTGAAGGCTCGGCTGTAAATATCAAAACGACAAACCTTACAGTGTAAATAAATATTTAGAAAAAATATAAATCTTCATTTTTTTTTCCAAGAATCTGACAGACGAGTAGACAGTTATTATCGCCAATGGACATGAATCAACATCAGTCAAAATTGTCATATATTTGCACGCCCCGAGATACGTCGTCTACATTTGGAGTAGAAAAAGGATTAGAGTGAATGGAGAATGAAGAGTTTTGCAACATCGATATTATTTATACTAGACTAGACGTTGCTATTAAATTTCTTATTCTCACTATATATACTTAAAAGAAAAAAAAAAATACTAATGTTTTTACATAACATATTCGTGCATATTTTCTTACATATTTTTATGTTTTCTGAATTACATTTAATAAGTTAAAGTAGATTTTCGTTTGTGGTTATTTTACCGTCTCTATGTGGTAAACCTCACAAAAGTTTTGCTTCTAACTCATATTAAAACGAAATTGGATAGTGAAGTTATATCATGGAATTATTACACATCAAACAACAGGGCGCGCGAATAGCGGCATGTAGTCTCAAAACTTTGTGAAGAGGAAAGCTGTAATACGCCAGTTTGTACATATTTGGGATAAATACATGTAGGAGTATAATGTAATTATTATACTCGTATTTCAGATTACATTACATTGTAGTATTGTAGTTTTAGTGATAATAAGGATCTTTAAATATGCGGATATGATTAATATGCATCGGATGTATGGCTTCTCCTTTAGAGGCACACCGCTTAAGAGCAGCCAATAGCTTCAAAGGTGTACTTGAATGGAATCGCTTTCAGGTGGACTTGACAGCTGATAACAAGGCCAAACAACCAGCAAATATCTTATTTAGGAAGTGTCTGCTACATAGTGGCCCTTTAATTATCCACTGCTGGACATGTACCTCATAATGTACCTACATTGTCTTACCTACACACATGCGTGAGGGATATGTGGCTTTAAAAAGTCACGCTGGCCAAGAGGATTGGCGAGTCCACTCTTTTAGAGGTGGTGTAGTCCTTCAGGGCTTGTGGTAGCGACTTTGTTATCCCTTAGTCGCCTTTTACCACACCCACGAGAAGAGATGGTGTGATGTTATTCTAAAGCCCACCGACAACACACGGCCAACTCTATATACAAGTATTACAGTGTATAATTACTTCGCTATAGAGGGTTTAAGCTGCTAATCCTCATTAAACTATTCACACTAATCTATCCAGTATAATTTAGTTGCAATCTAACTGAATAACCGACACCGCTACTTTAATCATGGTTATGTAACATGGGCTCATAGGTCTAATACTAACATCTTGTAAACCATGTTATGCAAATAAATACACTGAATTTATTTAAATTTTAATTTGAACCCTAAATGTTTCCAACTTTTTAGCAGCACGGTTCCACTCACGTGTATAACTTTGGCTTGCTCGTCAATAGCAGAGACGAGAAGCGTGCGGTGTTTCTTAGGCTTGTCGGGGTGCGTGTGGGGGCTCCGTCGCCGTCTCCGCCTGCGGCGTCGTCGACGCTCCAGCTCTAGCTGTTCCGGGCTGTTAGGGTCGCTGGAACAAGTTGTTACTTCATTTAACATTTGTTTATAGATAAATTTTGGTTCGGATTCTGGGTAGTTGGGTAGGTGGGGTGGGGTACCTAGTGGGGTACGAGAAACTACCCGTGACACAGAAGCCTTAGTATGCGTGACACAGGAATCTCTTTACAATATTTATATCACGGGTGTAATATTATTTTCTATGCACAATGTAGTATTATTTATACTAATATTTATAATAGGAGGACATTGAAAGTTACATTTACTTATGTGAGGCTAAATCTTATCCAAAAGAAAGTGAGTGATTATATATTTTAACTACCGTTGAGTTTGTCCGTTCACATTCAATTATTTATAAATTTACATGGATACACTTAATTGACTATTCTTATTTTGTGTTCTCATAAAAAATTAGCCTACATAACAAGTTTCAAGTAACACCAGAGAATGAGTGTTCATAGAAATGCTTTAAATAATATCTATTGAAATCCAAAATAATAATCGGACATATACGTTGATGTAGAAGTCGATGATTTAGGTAGGGGAAGGCCGGGTAAGTCGGGGTGGTGGGCAAGACGGGGTACTAGGCTATTCACGTGATTCGAATCAACCCATCATGTTCGTTCTAGCAACGAACTATTCGCCGCCATGACAGCTCTCAGTCGTACGAGTACCAACAGGACCGCTAGTTAATTGTTGTTGTTATTGCAAAAAAAGTGAATTATCTCGTTTGCACTAAAATTTCTTCATTATAAGTTTGGTACTGTGAAAGTATTAGAACTTGTGAGTTTTCTGTGGCCTTTACGCGAATCTTATCAACAGGAGACTGTAGTAACAGGTAGAAACTTGTTTTTCTATAAAATATTCGTTGTAAATTTTATATTTAATTTTAAATTTCAAAACCGATTAACGGGCAAGACGGGGTACGGGGTGCCCCGTCTTACCCATCACAGTGATTTTAATTTTATATCTGTTTTGTTGTTGTTTAAGGATGGTATATAATTATAAAAGAAAATCGGAGAGAGGGAAATGGTCTGAAGAGGCAATGAAAAAGGCAGTAGAAGCGGTTCTAGAGGGAAAAGTTGGATACATGTTGGCTGCTAAGTCCTTTTTAGTCCCACAAACCACACTGGAGAGAAAAGTAAAACAGGCTCGTGAAAATAGTAATGAAATAGAGAACCTGAAGATACCATTGGGGCCCAGATCAACCAGTATTATTATTATTTAATGGACACAGCACACATACTCAGAATATAGACTTAATTAATGAAGCTAGAGCAAATGGAGTCATAATTTTATGTTTCCCACCGCACACCACTCATCAACACTCTTCAACCCGCTGATATGGTTTTGATGAGGCCATTGAGCATATACTATGACCAAGCTGTATCGACATGGCTCCGCACCAATCCAGGAATGATAGTTACCATGCGTCAAGTTGCTGAACTGTTTGGCAAAGCTTTTGTTCAAGCTGCTACAATGCCAACAGCTATCAATGGCTTTAAAACTACTAGTATTTGGCCACATGACCCCAACGTTTTTACAGACAGCGATTTCATGGCCTCTTTAACAACCGAGATTCCTTTTAATGAGGAACGTCCTTCCACTACAAATCAGGGGTCTGGAGAAGTGAGGCTATCAACAACTCTAGCCACTGCCACAACAACATATACCCTGGCAGCAACTATTGGCACAACAACAGTAACGACTGCTGCAGCTATTAGTACATCTCCTGCTACAACAACAACAATGACAACTACAGCTATTCCATCCGCAGGGTGCTCTCACTGGCCTGACCCAGTCTCAGATCAAAGTAACTTTACTTTGGTCAGTCCAAAGCAATTGATGCCCCTTCCAGTGACCAAAAAAATATCAAGAGTTACAAGAAGACGTGGTAAGACAGCCATCATAACCTCGTCACATTTTAAACGGGAGTTAGAAGAAATGATAAAAAAGAAAAGTGACGCAGAAGAGTTAAAAAAGAAAAAGACGGAAATTAAACAGAGAAAGAAGGAGGAAAAACAACTCAAGACAAAAGGTACAAAATCTAAAGCAAAGAAACGTACTAGAAAGTCATTTTCTAAAGAGATGGATAGTGATGAAACGGAAAACACTCCATATTTTTATTGCTCAGGACGATACTTGGACTCTAATGAAGGTTGGATAACTTGTTCGTTGTGTTTTAAGTGGGCACATTGTAGCTGTGCCGGTGTTGATGACGAGGATGCTGAAGCAACACCTATTTGTGAGTTATGTCGTCCTTAGATCAAAAGAATAAGTGTACCCCATCTTGCCCTATAGCATCACCCCATCTTGCCCGATAGTTCGGGTAAGATGGGGTGATATCTAGTGTTCTATATATTGTAATTTAATTACCAGTGCAGTGGTTAGATGTTCCTGATTTCATGTAATTATTCAAGACTGATAACAAAATGATTGAATAAGAATAAATACGATTCTAAAACTACTAAACCCTGTGAATAATTGAGATTTGATCCTTAACTACCCCATCTTACCCGGCCTTCCCCTACCTACTATACTTTATTGTAGCGACAACCATGTGACAACACCTATAGTGTCTATATGATGTTGTAGAATTACAAAAACAAGACAGGAGGAGCGCTAAGATCTTTAAAATACTAATCAGAGGGAGAGAGTTTGACTTAATATTATTAAAAAATTAAAGTTGAAAGCATTTTTGGCTCTCAGCAGAAAGAAGTTTGTGATAAAATCTTTATTTATAAGAAGTATCGACGTAAACTGTCACTTCAATCTCATCAGTTAATAATCAAGAGTCACCGTTATAGCTTATAGTTTACGACGTACTCGTATATAAAGTCTTGTAAATTTAAGTGCATAGTCATGTCTGATATGAGTTGCGTCAATCTTAATAAACATATAACTACGTAGGTACTCCAATCAAAGTTTCTGTCAAGCTGGAGCGAGCACGTACATGTGAGAATTGATTTATCACAAACTGTTTATTAAAGATACCTTAAAGTTATTATTCTTGGCTCCTAGTTCTGTAGTTAAGTACTACACGATTTGCGTTACGCCTAGTTTTAAGAAAAAGGGAACTCTACGCAAATAATGGATATGTTTTTAAAAATAAACAGCAAGTCTTATAGTGATAAGTCCATGAGACAAAAAAAAATGACAACGTGAAAAAGTTTTCGAAAATAATAAATATGTACGTATCAACACACTTATTGAGATATAACCTCAAGTGAAAGCTATTGTTTCATAGATCTTTTAATGTTAACGCAGTTAATATCAAAACCGTGGGCGAACTATGATATACCATGATGTGAACATATTAGTGTGATATATGTGATATTGCTAAATCTTTTTCACATTTTGTAGTAAAAAACCCGATCGCTTTGATACAGTGATAACGATAAAAAAATAACGTAAAATAATAATAAATATATAACGATCCCGATGAAAATACACTGTCAGTAGTTTTGTGTTTATGGATGGGTTGAGACGACATCCATACTTTTTTCCCATCGTGCTTTGGAAAAAAATATGCTATACAAATACAAAAATATAGATAGATACAAAATTGCGAAAGCAAAATTTGAAGAAGACACTGGAGACCGCCTCGGGTGAGAGTTCCCGTCGAACAGAGCGTGTTTAAAAAGAGACATTGCTCGAATCGTGACAATGCCGTCTCTGTTCGAACATACGAGTTCAATACACGAGCAGCCGGCTCGAGGCCAATTGAGCTAGCCGCTTGTCTCGAAAGTGGTTTTAAATGGAATTAACTTAGGATCAAACGGAACTTACAAAATTATGTACCTATGTCAAAAGAAATATTTCATTACATTTTACATATACGCATTATGAAATTGCACAAAAGAATTGAAAGGAATAAATAATTTCGGAAAATGAATATCGTAATAAAAAAACGATATTTACCAGTGAGGAGTGTGAAGCTTAAGGTTCTTGTGCTTGTGTCTGGCTAGCTCATGCTCGCACCAGTGCGTCGGCAGCACCTCGCCAGGACTACCCACTATAGACGCCTCCTCTGAAATAATAACAGACAGACTCTATACGACTAATGGACAGAGGGAAAAATCCGTTTTTTCAACCGTAATTAATAACAACTCTATATAAACAAGTGAATAACATGTTTATTGGAGTGTATCGTCATTGCGTCGAATGGGCGTTCAGCCCAGCTTTAGCTACTACTAGGTACACAGTAAATAGGTACAATTACATCAAAGAGGATAGTAAGATATTTTATAGTAAGTGGTTTGGTGTTGCCTCAGTCATCAGCAGTACTTGATACAATTCTTCTGTCACAAATAAGATTCCTGAATAATGGTATTATCTTCTAGCTCCTATTATTGTTATGTATTATTTATTCTCTTTATTATTTTTTATCTACAAGACCACATGCTTGTTTTCACGTTTAGTTCCAATTTGTTGGGGTGGAACATATACATGTACGCTACTACCATCTGCTATTTTGAGTTTGGCGAATAACGTCAGTGCACTACAAATTAGACTTATCAATGGGCTCGTCGATTTAATGCGCATTTTAGCAAAACGGTTAAACAACTCAGTTATAGTTTCAATTACCTACATATCACGCCAAACAATTGACGCTAAAGGTTGCCATATTCAATTTCCCTTTTGAATTCCACAGATTAAACTGTTATCCTCTTATCACAAGAAATGAACAAGGTTTAAAAAGTATAAGAAGTGTCTAAAGAATCTGATAATTTCAAAATCTATTAGACAATCATCCAAAAGTTTATAAGGTGTGTATTATAATTAATTGTTTTACACTGTTTATAAATTACAAGTTTTATAAATGTACCCTACGCATTATCTATACAAGTACATATACAAATGTATCTTTTGTATCTATACAAATATATGTATAATGAAAAGTGCCTATTGTCAACTCGGTAAACCCCTCGTGCTCAATACCACTTTGTATTCGAACACACAACATTTACGCACGAAAATACATTTTATTTTAGCACAGAACAGTTGAATTCACAGGGGATTCGCTACGTAGTACATAGTACCACAGTACGTTTAGTATTTTTAAAGGTCAACACAAACTTACAAGGACATGAAAGATGTATTAAGATCTTATCGCTACTACCTTAGGTATAAGGGAGCTTCTTAGTTGTCCACTCAACTAAGTTTCCAATTTTTTTCTTAGAATAATTATGTGCTATTCCGATTGGTCTAGACAGGTACAAACATCAGCAACTCTGATGTCACGTTTGGCATAGGCGGTGATACCTAAAGGTGAAGGTAAATTATTTGTTATATAACAAGTCCACATCAACAGTAATATGTCAAGACTGCTCAAATTAATTAACAATGTTACTCAAAATTTGCTGTGTGGTGTCGGCCGGCTTTAGTATAGCACCACCCTATCTCTCCCAGTGGGTGTCCACAAGCCCAGAGAAACTACACCACCTCTAAAAGAATAGACTGGCCAACCCGCTTAGAGAGCGTGTCGTTTTAAAGCCATTTATCCCTCATACTAGACAATGTGCATGAGGAATCCCAAGTCCAGCAGTACATACTAAAACGGCGCGTGCTGTATTACTTAGAGCTGGTTCACATTAGGTCGGACCAATGTGAATGTACTTTAGTCGGATAAATGTGTCGGGTGTATATTGACGTATGTATTTAAATAGCACTATTCACATTAGTGAGATCCGATACAACTATCGGCGACGACACATTTACCGGACGTTCTGCCACGATTTAACTGTCAGGTTGGATATTATTAGCATACAACTTTATATTGCGCAGTTCACACATGTCGGACCTACATGTACCCACCCGCGCATACCTGCCATGCCACCCGCGCGCCCGCTAGTAGTGCAGTGGCGCGTACGATAAAAGTGTGGGCACGACATATAGTGTGAACAGCAAGAGCCGAGAGCTGGCCAACGACAAAACTGTCGGCCCGACCTAATGTGAACCAGCTCTTACTGTAAGGTACACAACATGTAACGACTTTACTGCAGTATCTTTAAAAGCCTCAACGCGAGAAAACATTTTTCTAGCTTTTGCATCGATAAGAAAACACCAAAACGTTCTTTGTAATTTTGACTGTGTCGAACTATATGTATCGCTCACACCTTTTAACATGCTATATTTTACAACAGGTGGTTTGCATTCCTCCCTTTTTAATATTTTATTTTCTAAATATGAGTGATGCATACCCTCAGGCACGTGGTCGCGTAATAACAGCAGTAGCGGGTGCGTGCGGTGGCGCGCCTGCTCGGCGTGCAGCGCGCGCGCCTTTCGCTCTACCAGCGCCACTAGCACCGCCTCCAGCCGCGCCGCGCCCTCCGCCTCCGTGCACACCGCCTTGTCGACCGTCTGTAAACATCACATTGTGTGTTAACCTACGTTACAAGGTTTCTCAACCACAAACTGATCGCATGTTCACAGTTTCCTGAAT
Organism: Sesia apiformis; assembly: GCA_914767545.1. Taxonomy (NCBI): domain Eukaryota; kingdom Metazoa; phylum Arthropoda; class Insecta; order Lepidoptera; family Sesiidae; genus Sesia; species Sesia apiformis. The sequence goes on from OU611953.1 coordinate 12,129,347, forward strand.
GAGTTAATTTGTTTTTTCATCTATTTCAGATTGACGCATACCTACACTTGAGAGAAATTCTCATTCTAACGGTAATTCGATAACTGTGTATGGTGAAGCGATCCCTTCGGTTTTGCAATGTTTATTCCTCTGTGATAACGACAAATTGAGTTTGTTGGGTGGATTTGGGAATTGTGGTTTTGGCTTGGGAAAAGCGATGTTCTGGTTTTGAAACCACAAAGCATTTCACATTGTTATGTTCTGAAATTAGTGCAAGAAGACACGAGTGTATTCTCATCCCAGTGTTCCCACGCAGATGTGGCTTAGTTCACATATGCGTTAAAACCGCACGCGTTTGTCTCCAAATGTAGGGATCGTTAGCGCTTAACGCTTCAGCAGAGCATTAGTAACATAGTGCTTTTAGCACTTACAGTATACAACATATTGTACAAATGAAACCTATCGACGATTTGAGATACATATGGAGATACATAGCTATACTCTGTTCAAGTTTAGAAGAAAGGGATGTTATTACTATCACTCACGTGATGTCATCTATTGGCCAATTACGAGATGGAGCGTTCCTCGAATGACCAATTAACGCCCTTTCTATATTGGACGCATGACGTTACTTTCTTTAATGTGAATAGAGTATAGTGGAGACGTGTAGACCACAGAAACCTAGAGAGAAAAAACGACAATCTTGTGAACTTTATAGTATGGTTACTCACTTCGGTCGACTGCTGTCGCATGGTGAGCGCGCGGCCGGCCCATGTGGTCGATCATCGCCTCACGCCGGGCCCTACCGTATCTCGCCCCACACCTGAAAACAACACGCTTTAGTTTATACATTTCTTTTGTAAATTCACGTTCAACTTTTATATAAATGACCTCTATTGTGGCAGTCAAAATTAGCCTGTCAAGAACAAATCTTTTTATGGAATATGTGGAAGGTAGATATATGTGAAAGGCTGTATAAGTTAACTATGATCTCTGAATACACCACTGAACCTTAGTCATTTTTAGAACCTTGAAACACCAGACCCTCGTCTGACAGGACAGTTAATCTTACCCCACCATTAAACCATAAGAAGCTAAACGTCTGATAGGAAAGTTAATCTTACCCCACCACCAAAACATATTCTTATGTTTAGCTAAACGTCTGACAGGACGGTTAATCTTACCCCACCACTAAAAATTATGGAGGTAAACGGCATTGCAATCAGATAGATAAGGTAACTAACTACAGGAACTGATATTGTCAATGGCCCCGCATTGACTTTTTAAAAAGTTGGTCGCCTTAATTATTAATGTTCCACTGCAATCATAATTATAATTGCAGTGTAACATTTGTAACATTTTTGGCTGATTTCTATATTAGTAACTTTCGTCTAATATAATATAAAGTTTGAACTAAAAGATGCCATTATCAACTACAATATTTCAACGCATCCTGAATGTGTGTTAATTACATTGTGCGTTATTGTTTGTATAAAACTGTCAACACATCAAGGACCTAAAATTAAGCGATAAATATGAATAAAAGTTTGCCTCAGCTCAACACACTTAGTACCCTAAGTACTAAGTACATTTAGTACGTCAGCTTAGTATGCGAGCAGATTAAGCAAAAAATCAAATTTATGTTGTCCACTTTATATTCACAGTTACATTTTTAACTTTGCAAGTAAAATCGCTTCTGAACACAATCCAGATTATTTCTAGTTGAAACAGGTAGGTAAATATAAGTTTGCTCCTGTAAAGTTTTCCGCGTTAGTGTCGCTTCACTAGTTCCAAACAATGTTTGTTGTGCAATGCGGACATTCTGTGCGGTTATCTCTGTCTTTATTCGTTTGTTTCGTTTGTAACTAACTATGGCTACAAAGGATATTACTACGGACGAATAATCAGATTCACAGAGGTTAAATGTAGATAGAATGGCTAAGTATGTAATTCATATACAAACACTAAAAGACACACAAGGACAAATATGACGTGGCACATTTTTTTACTGTATATACGTTATTTGTCTAAGTAATGAATAACTAGGTCATACACAAGTTTTTAGGTCCTCTATGACTAGTTACAAAATGTATGTAATTTGATAGCTTGTTCCGTCTCTTTTTCGCTAATAATGAACTACTATGCCGATGGTTTGAATTTTTGCTTGCACGCAATGTTACCTAATCTTTGAATCTTTGCACTCAGCAAACATCCCTACATTTACGATAATTTATGTTCTACCTATATTTGTCGTAACAATGTCAAATTTCAGATACTGGACTAGAATATTTTCGTTCCACTGGACACATTTTGTATAAAAACATAATTACAAGGTTAACGACAAATTGTTTAACTCAAAATGAATTTAAATATCTTTTAATTTTATTAGCTATTGAAGACTGCAAAATATCACTCAAATATATATTTTTATAACTAGGTACTTACTGGAAAGAAATGAGGAAACCGTTAGGTATACGATATGATACGGTACGAAAGGCACGCGCTATTCTAAATAGACGGTACGTCCGCCCACTCTATTTCATTTATCTTTATGTTAATAACATTTACTTCGTTCTATCAATGGTTTTATCGCAAGCATTTTCTTTTATTATACTCAGTTAATACGAGAGTCACTACATAGGTTCATGGCCTTTTCCGGCTCGTGACTCATATAGAATAACATCTACAAGCCGAAATTTCTAACTATAAAAATCTTAATAGGATTTATTTGAGACCAATGTTTCTTTTTACGAATTTTTATTCAACTTCACATATTTAGTTTGTTAAGGTCAAATTTTGCAAATCGATTTTAACCCACTACCACATGTACTTGTAGCACATGTAGCCTTAAATTTTCCACATTAATAAAAAACCGATAACAATACAATAATCTGATGCTGCAGCCAGGACGGCCAGCACACTGTGGAACTTTTGACGATTGTAGAATTTTTTGAACATTTTTAAAGATTTGTAGAATTGTACTTGATACCGTACTTTAATTCCTCTCACCTACTCATGCATGCTTTTAACAGAGTTATTACCATATACAGTGTAAACTCTATATAGCGACACTGAAGGAACTGCGAATTTCATGGCGTTATTGAGAGTTGTCGTTAAATGAAGAGAAGAAAAATCAATATTATTTTACTATTATAATATTATTTACTAATAAAGTATATATAACATTTACAAACAACAAACATTAACAGTGCTACAAATAATAATGCTTATTGCGTATAGTCTGTTATCTTCGTCTGACGTTTTTTGTACGAGTGCGAGTTTTTTTGCGTTTTTAGAGCGACTGAATCTAAAGCGTCTTCCAACATCACTTATTTTTTCTCCCGCCTCTATTGCGCGTATTAATAAAACCTTTTCGTTAACACACAAAGATTTTCTCTTGCCATGTTCACAGTTTGAAAGTTTGTGAGCAACTAAGAATATGGTAATGTACAGATAATGCATAACAACCTAACGACAGTCTAGTAGCCGAGGTAAACACGTGCAAACAAAAGAACGGATTTCTTAGAATCTTCGATACGTATGATGCCGACAGTCGAGGTAAATACGGGCTTGTATAAATAAAATTAGGCTATGTAAAGCAACCTGCAAAAAACAAACAAAAAAACACAGCTGCAGTTCTTATTTCGGCAACTTAAAAAGTACTGTTAATTGTTTAATAATGACATATTGTTGTCGTTATTTAGAGTGGGTGTGATGCTACATAGAGTGTATCATTGTATGGACAACAAGGTAAACCAACCATAGTCAAGTAATTTCGACGTTTTAGGGACTTTGTCGTTAAATCGAGTGGCGTTAAATGGAGTTAACACTGTATATATATATATATATATGACCACACACACACGCGCATGCATGCACACATAAACCCTCATGTCCACACGCACGCACACATTTTAAATTAAGATTCCTTTATCTATATAATACATTATTAATTTATACACACTTTTATTAAGTCCCTGGGTGAAAGTTTGATGAATGCATTATTACTGAAGTTGTTCTCTGCACATGTCCATATTGAATTAGAATTGGAATATTATATTTGATAGAAGAAATAAGTCCGTTGAAGACATACTATGTAATTTTGTCTAAATATTTATGCTGTATGACTTTGAAAATATTAAAAGTAAAAAATAATAAAATAAAATAAAACTTCTCAACGGCGAACGGTAGATATGTCTGTGGGCTCGTAGTTTTAATGACAACACCTTAGTCTCGTGATCTTAACCTGATGGTGCAACTAGGAGGGCCAGCACACTGCGGAACACCTCAACGGCGTACAGAAGACACGACGTATTTGGGCTCGTTTTGATGTTCGACAAGCTTTTAAATCACATAAAAACATAAGTCTCGGTATTTTCATTCGTTACAGAAGTCGCAGGACGGCCACTTTTCTCATCATCTTTTAAGGGAAATTTTCCGTGTTTAAATTGACAAAACCATCTAAAAATTGTTGCACGGGACGGTGCGAGGTCCCCAAAAGGTGATACTAATCTATCTTTACACTCACTTTCATTTAAACCAAATTTAAAATCGTATATAACATCTTTACACGAAAATCTTCTCGTTCGAATTCCATTGTTACAAAGAAAAACGCGCGAAGGGCAATAAAAAAAGTGAATACTTTTATTTTTGTTGTTTTGACTAAATGGCTTTCGCAATTCGAATTTCAAATAAATGGTGTTTTAAAAACGATACAGCTCAAATGAGTTTTCTTTCTGAAATTTGACTATCTCAAACTTTACCCAGTCACTCTATAGAGTACGTATAAAGCACTATCGAAATGGAAATCAGTCGAAAGACTGCATCAGTATTGAATATATTGAATTGATGTATAAACTATAGAAATCATAGGTTAAATCTATATTTTTTTCTACGTAAGAATGTTTTTTACGTAGGTTGGTAAACGAATGTTTAATTTTGGGAGTTGAGATACAAATGAAACTAAAAGAAGCGAATCCTAGAATTTAAGGAATCGTTTTGAGGTTTATTTTGATAGTTGGGTAGAATTCTACGGAATAGAGCAAGAAATAGAACAATACTTACAGCATTATTAAAGAAATAGGACAATAAATATAACGGTAGTTATTACGGTACAGTTTTGGCACTGAATCTGGTGCTTGATATTACAGCTGTACTTTAGCCTACGAGTATTTTACAAGTATCGCCACGTATTCCTGAAGATTGCTTGGCAACGTCGTAATCGCAAAATCGCTTGGCAAAATTCAATTCATAAGAGAGCGCTAATATAACTCAATATTACACAGAAAGACGATTCAATACAAGCATAACGTCCCGGATATAATATAAGTCGCGCAGTACACTCGCTGCCCGACAAAGGCAATTAATGACACATGCCGTCGACACGACTTTTACAAGAGACCTCTCTTATGCCGGCGCCAGACAGTTTCAAATACGCAAATACCTACAAAGTCTCGATGTGTGGCACGGGTGTTTGAACATGTGTTCAAAGTTTGAACAAACATTTGCACTTTGCCGTCTCGTGTCGGTTTTTGAGCGCACATCAAAGCGTTCAAAGTTCAAAATTTCAAATGTGTGCGTAGCCTGCTACACTTGCGCAAAGTCCAGTTGCGTGTGCGTCACTGAGCGAAGCGGTCGTGTCGTTCACGAAAGTAATTGAAGATGGACTGGGGCAACGAAAGTGTCCTTGAATTAATTGAGTTGCTTCAAGGAGAACCATGTATATGGAACCCTAAAAGTAGAGACCACAAAAATAGAAAATTATTTTTACACATGTAATAAATAATTACATGCACATAAATAATACAGGCAAACCACGTCCAAAAAATCGTCGTCCATCCTATTTGTCGTCTATTCGAGTACTGTGAGCGCATATGTTTACAAAGCATGTCTAGCAGGTACACTTATTTCCGACAATATCGTTCAAATGTGTGTTGCAAGGTCTTCAAGCAAGTGTTCAAATCTTTGAAATTATGTCTGGCGCCGGCTGCAGGCTATGCACACATATGAAATTTTGAACTTTGAACGCTTTGATGTGCGCTCAAAAACCTACACGGGACGGCAAAGTGCAAATGTTTGTTCAAACTTTGAATATATGCTCAAATACCCGTGCCACACATCGGGACTTTGTAGGTATTTGCGTATTTGAAGCTATGTCTGGAGCCGGTATAAGATCTTGCAGCAAGTAAGTGCAGAATAGTGCACTTACAATCTACTTAAACCAAGCAGTTCAATGTGGTTCTTTGTACGAGACAAAACCTCATGTCACTACACAGTGTACCTATTAGGAGATGGAAGCACGGCTACAAAAATACTCTCATCTCTTATTGAGCAATTAACTGCCATAAGACTATTCTATTACTATAATTAATTATCATAGTCGCAGTTGCTCTTTGGTATATAATGATATTTGGTACCTGGAAAATGTTGATTTTAATATGGATAAAAGTGATAAATGAAAAAGGAATTTGAGTGACCGTCTTAATTTGATTTCGAGTCATCGCGTCCCTATTATCTTTATTCGTCTGAAATTTAAAAATCCCATAACGCAGCCCTTTTAGTATCCACTGCTGGAAATGGGCGTCCTCATGCATACTGTCTTGTGCATGAGGAACGTGTGGCCTTCAAACGCCACGCTGGCCAAGCAAGTTAGCGGTCCACTCAAAGGTGGTGTAAGTCCTCAGGGCTGTAGTATCCTTTAGTCACCTTTTACGACATCCACAGAAAGAGATGGGATGGTACTATTCTAAAACCTTTTAAAGACAAAAACTATAGATTTAAAAATAAAGCGTTTAAAAGGGGCCAAACAGGAACGTAACATACAGAGACATTAAAACGAAGTAAGTATTTCAGTAGGTGTGTATTCATGTGTACATATATGTCTTAAAGTACATAATTGAACGATGAAAGGAAAATTAATAGAATAAACCATTTAAGGTCAAAGTCATTGTGTCTCTATTACTCGTATCGACTTCTGGGAAATTAAACTGTGCATAAAAACGTTTATTTTCTTCATTTTAGTGCATTTAAATAAAAGCTTGTTTTAAAAGGTTTTACTTGTGTTTAATTTTTTTTCAATTCCAATACTAGATAGTTATGTCACTTTAATATTAATGACTTATATGAACGTTAATTATAAATATCTTGTAATCTTATAAATAAATGTAAATTCGAAATAAAAGTTATTTATTTGCTGAATGAATAGTTGTGTACAGAAATGGTTCTTTAAATGATCTTGGCCTCTGTTTCATTCTACCAGTGTACCAGCCGCCATCAGCCTATGTTTCCCCATTGCTGGATATAGGCCTCTCCCAAGGCCCGCCACCACCACACGATATTCGGCTCTTCTCAGCCAACCACCACCAGCGAATTTCTGTAAATCGTCGGTCCACCTGACCGGAGGGCGTCCCACACTGCGCTTGCCGATACGTGGCCTCCATTCGAGGAGTGGTCTACTCCAACGGCCATATATGACCTGTTGCCACTTAAACATGCCGATTCTATGAGCTATGTTGGTGACTAATTCTTTGGCGAATGTCTTCGTTTCGGATTCTGTCCCGTAGAGAAACTCCGAGCATAGCTCTCTCCATAGCTCGCTGAGTGACTTTGAACTTATGGATCAGGCCTATCGTTAGGGGCCACGTTTCAGCACCATTTGTCATAACTGCCAGGACGCACTGATTGAAAGCTTTCGTCTTCAAATATTGTGGTATAAGCGACGAGAAGAACCGATGCATTTTTCCAAATACTGCTCAGCCGAGATGACTGCGTATATCGACCTCCTTGCTGAAGTTGAACTTGCCTAGTTGAATTATTTGCCCAAGGTCGACATAATGGTCAACAAATTCGAGTGCCACGCCTTCGAGGTCTACCAGTCCCGGAAATACATGTTCATTGAATATGATTTTTGTTTTGTCTACGTTCACTCCAAGACCGACGCGTCGCGATGTTGTGTTAAGCTAACGAGCTAAACGTAGCATCCAACTGAAATCTTCCAACGATTCTGCCATGTACACTATGTCATTCGCGAAACGAAGATGCGAAACATACTCACCATTCACATTAATTACACGTCCTTTCCAGTCCAGCCCCCTAAGTGCATCTTCCAGCGCGTTTGTGAACAGTTTCGGAGATATTACATCTCCCTGTCTCACTCCTCGATGCAAGCGATCGGCCTGGTCTGCTGGTTTTAAATTCGAACCGTCATGCTCACAGTCGACCATATCTCCAATCGACTTGGCGCCGCTGTAATGATTCCAGAGACTTTCAGGTATTATTAATTATTGTAAAAATTGTGTAGTAGGCGTTTTGTGGTGTAATAGTGATTTATTAAACTTAAAAGTGTTAATCGTGGGTGGTGTTCATGATAATCAAATAAAAGCGTAGGACTGCGTTTTTCGTGTGCTTCCAAGGAGTCCCCTTCTGTCCTCAGTAAACTTACTATCGTTTTACTGAACGACTCCTGACTTACTTCGACGAGATTGGATATTGACAGAATACTTTTTGGAGTTTGAGGACTTTGAGGCCATTGCCATATATGAAAAAAAGATTCCTGAACAGCCCAAGTCTTGATAGAGTCGAAAGCTTTCTCATAGTCCACAAAGGCAAGACAGAAAGGCTGATTATACCATTCGATCTTCTGTATAATCTGCCGCAGTGTGTGAATGTGGTCTACGGTGCTGTAGCCTTTTCGAAATACAGCCTGCTCCGGATGAGACGATTCGTAATTACCCTCTAGAATAGCTTATATACGTGGCTCTGGAGTGAAATGGGTTTTTAGTTCTTTAATAATTATCACAGTTAATGTAATTCAATTAATACATATAAGTTATTTGTCAGTACATGCAAACAATATATCATATATTAACACTAGGTACATATAAAAAAACTGAGTCCTCTTCATACTATTATTTTGCAACTGTAACATATGCATGTTACAGTCGCAAAATAACTTAAATAAATTTAAATAAAGTTGGTATTTTCAAAGTGATATTTTAGAAATATTTTTAAGACCAAAGTCTTTGAGTGACAATTTATATATAGGTACCTATAGACAAACTATTTATCTTCCTTACATTTATTGTAAAAATCGGAATTATTAGAAATGATAACATCCAAGCATATCACGACCTACTGGTAATAAAATAAATACACCAGTAATGATTCACATTAAACAAGTGTCGTAAATCCACACGCATTATATGCATATTGTTTTTATATGCATAAAAACAAACGCGAACAAGATTATTAACGAAAATGTGTCTTTATACAAGTATTTGTCTGATCAGAAATCGAACCGGAGACAAGAAAGGGCACTATCGACTGGTTTAATCAGTCTTTGCTCACTTATCTACAAAATAAACAATAAAAAACCGCTGTCAAGTTATTTGTAGTCATAAAATATTGACACTACTCGAAATTTTTACACCCACTACATTATATTATTCAAATATTTAGCTGCATAACGTCAGAAACAGATGCCCGGCGATTTTGCGGTTCCATCCAATATGCAAACACTAGGTCATCTCTGTCTGTAACCGCCACTCGCCAGAGACTCGTTTGCATGGAAATGTCCTACGTACCATGTGTTATCCGCAGTGACGGTTTATACAACAATATATTTCTTTTAAATAACAAAATTTTGGTTATTTTTTTTTCATTTTACCTCACCAGGAAAAATAACAAAAATGTACTCGGAGTGTATTGTAAATCGTACTCAGAATTAGGTATCACTTTCAAATTATCAATTTAATTTAAAAGTACAATTATTTTATTTTATTGTAGCCATTATATAGTAGTTAAGTTCATATGAGACAAAGTATCCTTAAACTTATTACAAATAACATCACTGCTGCTGTAAAAACAAACACGGGAGAGACGTACTATTATAATTTATGATTTAGGCTAAAATCGATAAAAAGCACCCGCTGTCTATTTCTATTATCAAACCGTGGACTCGCTCTGAAGCGACTGTAACGTTATTAATGATCTCAATTTTACGTTCATTCACTGGCTTGTAATTACAAATAAACATTGTTATGCGTACCATGTAAATAGCATCGCGTATTTGGAATACTCGGAAAGGATGCAGTCCATTCATATTTTATTCTAGCTGTTAGTACCTACTCGGTTTCACCATATTAATATCAGCGTTTAACCACAGCTGGTTCGAAACCAGATTTTGCCGTAGAATTTATGATCACAAAAATATCTATATTTTCAAAATTACTTGACTAATTTGAATAAAAAATGTCTTATAACAGCATACACACAAACACGAAAAGCGTAAACAGTGGAAAGTGTAGTAAAAACGGTCGAGTAGATGACAAGATTAGTTCAAACAAACTGATAGGGGGACATTATCTTTTAACAGATGTCATAAAACCTGGACCGATTTCGACAGAATAAATCTACTAAAACTTTCCGAAATAAATATCTTATGCAATGGGGAAAACTACAACTACAGTGCATCATAAAACTATACCCAACAAACAAACACAGCGCTTTACCTACTTACTGGTAGAGATTTATTAAAGTGAGATCGTACCTAAGTAAATGCAGTCAACATTAAAAGTAGGGTAAGTGAAACGTATATAGATGCAGTCAACGGTGAAAGCAAAGTACAGTAAACGAACTAAGTGCAAATGCAGCTAAATAGGGAAGCTAATTTATTTGTCGCAGAAGTTTTGAAACAGTGTAAAAAGCAAATAAATACAAGATATCCCCAGCAAGAGGTCCAATAATAACTCTCTTTATCTTAATAATGTCATAGGAATCCCTGTGGACTGCACAAGCTGCTTTTAGCAAGACAGGGAGCGTCGAGAACTATTTTGTGACATTTAGCGAAACAACAATTATACCGTTTAGTTTTAAAAACGAAATTTTTTATTTCGATTAATGACACGGCCAGATTAATTTACAACAACAAAAGTCTAATTGGCGTTAGTACCACTCGGACAAGGCCTGATAAACATAATCATAGACGATCACTATCAATAGGTCAATACCTACGACTTATTTTACGAATCAAATATGAAAGAAAGAGTTCCGCGATAGATAACATTACATAACACAATACATTTATGAAGCAAATGAATAGATGTTATTTTCGTCTTTTTCTATGGATGTCATCTCCTATCGTAGGTCAGCTGTCATTGTGACAATTTTAACACATCCGTCAGTTTTTGAACCAGAAAGTGCGTCTTCTACCAGGTCTTCTGCTTTAGTTTAATTCTTAGATGTTTCCTTACATGATCAGTTGGAGAAGGTGGTATTTCTGATAACATTGTATTTGCTAATAATATTGTATTTATAATTTCTAGTACCTTACTCAGTTTAAAGACTCAATAAGGGAGTAGAAATATAATTTTCGTAAATTTATAATATATATACCTGTATAGCTATATAATAGGTACTGTATTACTCACCGTATTGACAAGATCATCGCTGCATCATAAAGTAACAGCAATCGTGTGTGTATAAGATAGTAAATAGACGCTAGATGTATTAGAATTATTTGTCATCGGGTTTTATAGGACCCTATGTAGTCTACGTAGAGATCAATTTCGAACTACTTCAAACTACGATCTACTTATCCGGACCTAAAACTTTAATCAAGTTTGGTAGACTGCGAATGACGCTTCGTCCAAATCCGTTCCGGAGGGGTGTCAGCGTCTGTCAGCGTCAGGGGTGTCATACTGTCCTGATTTTGACATGTATCGCAAATATTCGTGGACGACAGTATCCACTTAACATCAGGTGGACTGTTTGTTCGTCTGCCAACAGCTATTTTGAAAAGAGAGCCCATTTTGAAACTGTGACACATAATGACAGCGAATTATAAACTTATTACGATCGTACAAGGGTAACGATGAAAGCATACTAAATGAGACAATTGTTTACGCAAAATATATACGTATGACCTTGAACCTGACCGTGTAAAGCATAACGACTCTGTCTTCAATAGATTCTATGCGCTAGTTTTTGACAAGTCATCTTTATAATTACCGTAGCATTTGTTGAAGGTTAATCATACATTAGCATACACGTGTAGTATGGTAGGTACCTATTTTGTACTGCTTTTTTATCAGTATTATCTACTGGCTGTCATTTATTAAATAAATTGAATAATGATAAATAAATTAATTGGGCCCGCGTGGTGATTACCGCCCGAAACCTCATAGTTTACTTTACTAGGGCAAGCCTGTGTACTGCAGTCGGACAATAAAGGCTGATACAAGTATATATAAAAACATACTTAGTCATTTCATTAAATGTTAATTTATTCATCAAGAATTAAGAAAAAAAGAAATTCTAAAACATAAGGTAAACAATTAGTGTAAATAATTAAATAATCCCAATTTATAGTTTAAAAACTGAATTTCCACGCGTACGAAGTCGCGGGCACAGCTAGTTTATAATAAATAATTGCTAAATAATAAATTTAAAAAAGTCGAACATCGACAGTCGTGTTAGCTATGACGTACAGTGGCGTCATAACTAAAACATCCTTATTTGACAATTACTCATAAGTTGAAAGTCGCTCAGTGAACGACGCATGTGGCTAAGTGTATTTATGGTATAAAATTTGAAATTGGAATGAAAAAATTAGACAAAGAACTAATTACCGAATTAGCCAGCTGAGTGGCAATGGAGCAGTATCGCGGAGACCGACAACCGGTGGAGTAGACGAGTACTCGTATTTGAATGGAGATCACACACGGAAGCGCAACGTGCGATATGAAGTTTGCCAATAATGATTGCATGAGAAAAGCTATAGATCGTGTGTGAGTGGCTAGCTTTGGGGACGCCTATATCCAGCAACGGAAATACATACGAGTAGGTTGGTGGTATGATGTAAATATGTGACATATCGTGATAATATAGTCATATATTTTGTGACAGATGTGTGATATCACAAAATATGTGACTATATTGTTATATGTGTGTATTACTATATGTTAAAGATCATATGACCTTTGACATTCAAATGTTTTGTTTTGTATTAGTAGCAATGTCAGGCCAAGCCGTGCTTGACTGGAACTTAAATAAAATGTATACAGAACAAACTAAATAAGTAGCATAATAATTGTAACTCTCGGTTAAAATCAATCCAATAGATATTTTAACTTCATTCAAATATTCAGTAAATAATATCAACCCTATGCCGGTACTGTAGGATTCACAGAATCTTATTCGAGCATATTGCAAACAGACGTCTAGTTAATTATGCACGCTCGCACGAAGTTTCCGCAAGTGAGTCCCTTAAGATCGCCTCTGAGATTCAATGTAACTCGACTAATGAGTCAAGTGAGACTTAATTAAAAATTTCGTACTCTCTATAGACATTTCAATGATGTTACGGATGTGAATTGAATGCGACCATCGATATGGGAATAGACTAGATGACACATCGTACATTCTTATCAAAGATACCCGGTTGGCAACTTCTGGAGGGGTGGGGGGGGGGGGGGTCTGCATGAAGCAGATGAGGAGGGGCTCATTGAAAAGTCAAATTTGAAACTTAAGTACTACGTAATAAAGAATGTTCTATTTTCAAAACACATGTGAATTTAAAGAATTCGAGAGCTACTGAACATAGAACACTATTAAACTCTAACGTGCCTACCCTAGACTAGTATAATATACTCGTATCTAGTGTGTATTCTCAAATCGATGAATGCGACTTTCTAAAAGTGAGGTAAAAGTTTTTTACGACTACGACGTCGGTGTCAGAGATATAAACGGTCGTGACGTTCGAAAGAAATAGCTTGAAGTCGCTAATGCCACTCCCAATACCCCAACTAGGTAGTACCCCTGAGACCTACTAAGTATATGAAAGCTAGTCGTCTTATTTTATTTTACTTTATTTTACTTCATTGTTTTCAAGACATCGCGATGGGAATAATTTTCGAATATTTACAAATAACCACAGTAATGCATGCAGCCTGCAAGACAATTGCCTTGACATGGTCTTTTTTCATCTACTTTACTGTGAACAATAGGAACACGAAATACTCGAACAATTATTTTAAAAAGTAATGGATTACTTTTTAAAATAATTGTTCGAGGAGAAGATTTCCCTCGAAGAAATATAATTATTTTACATGACATTAAATATCCACACGACTTCAAGAAATTAATTTAGAACTTCTAAACATTTTATTTTATAGTGAAAATGTTAAGTTCAAGGAACATAAAAGTAAACATAATATTTTAACAGAGACAGAGAGCAAATACGTAAACCATTATATATAATACAAATGGTTTCGCTCGCAAGTGAAATAGACGAATGTGCTTATTGGAAAAGTAACTTGAGTAAATAATATTTCGATTTTCAATTTCACACAATAACATTCCATCGTAGCTATAAAACAAACAAAATCTTTTGTGTAAAGTTAAGATTATAAAATAACTTTTATGATTTATGCCTACGTAGAAGCTGATGCGGTTTCTTCATATAGGTATACGAACTCTTCAGGATAAATAATAGATATATAGACACACATTAAAGATAAGATCTTCGTTCCTAATAATAAGTATTATACGTAAGTAATTGCCTGCTCATAAAATATTTGTTTAGTCACGTAACATCACTATAAAAGCCTGCGTAATAACCTCGAATTATTACTCCATTCGTGTTGGAAAGTATCGATCAAATGTTATTATTAATGTATCGGATGATAGCACAAAAAGACTTTATGTATGCATGTTGTCAATATCCGTTCTGATACTGCGTGCCTTTGATTAATCGTTTCTCTGTGGCATATTCACAATGCTTCCTATTGTATTTTTGCCAACTTATGACCGGCAAGTCATAGTCTAACGAACTTGTCGGCTTGGAATATAGCTTATTCTTTATTCACAATGAATCATAAAGCGGTTGTAACCCAGTAAGAAATTTAACTCACACTCACGTTCAAACCAAAACCCAAAACTTTAATTATCACTAGCTTGGTGGTAAAGAAAATAGTTGGGAAATATTTATATCTATACATATAAAAACAAATGTGTGGACTGACTGGCTAACTGACTGGATTCATTATCGCCGAGCCGAAATCGCTGAAGCTAGAAACATGAAATTTGCACAGCAGATATGTATCCACTGAGGAAGGATTTCCAGAAATTTTACTCGAAAGAGGCGGAAAAAGAGGAGAGAAGTTTTTTATGCAATGCCTGTATCTTAAGAACTATTTAAGTTAACATGAAATTCAGCATATAGACTTCTCATTTAAAATAATTAACGGAGTTTTTGATATTTGACAAAGAAGGGCGCTAAAATGGAGTGGATAATTTTATACGCAAAGTCAGTATCTCAAAAACAAGTCCCGAAGACCGAAGATTAAACTCGATAATGACGAACTGAAGACATACAGTGGATTCATCTCAAACCACGTCTAAGTTAGCAGCAGCCTTCGGCTTAAGTGACAGAACGTTATTAATTTATTTGCGTGAAATCGGGAAAGTGAAGAAGCTCGGAAAGTGGGTATCGTATAAGCTTAATGAAAGTCAGCTGCAAACACAAGTCCAACCTTGCCTTACTTTGATAAACCGGCACAAAATTTAAGGGATTCTGAATCGTATTGTCACTTGTGATGAGAAGTGGATCATTTATGATAATCGTAAAGGTTCGTCACAATGGTTGAACTCAGGAGACACAGCGAAACAATGTCCTAAACATCTCCATGATAACGCTCGCCAACACACTGCACGATGGACAGTCTGAAAGTTACAGAAGCTTCCACTGGAAACTGTCCGTCACATTGATATAATGCCTTAAAAAGTCAAGCTGGTAAACGGATTGACGAGTCCAGTCTTTTGGTGGTGGTATAAATAAATGTTGTAGTAAACATAATAATAATATAACAAAATAACCTCGTTTTACAAAAAAAGGAGTAGTGTGAAGCGAAATGGGCTCCAGCGGTCGCTGTGTTGGACAAAATAAACACAAATAGTAGCTCAGATGCGGGTGAAAACAAACAGTCGTTGGCCACGTAACCGTCCAAAGTTAACGAGAATAAGCTGATTTCATTTGTTGAATTCGGCGCAGTAACTCCTACATTGAACGATTTTATGATGTGATTTTATTAAAAACAACAATTAAAATAAACTAAACTTTAGAGAAGTTATTGTCTAAGAAGTATTAAAAACTAAACACAAAATACGAGTATGATATTATATTAGGAGTCAGTGTCCGCGGCCACACGGGCTCTCAACTTAATCTCAGTAAAAGAGATACGCGTAGGTATATTACGTTTACCAAAGGGACGGCATATAATAAACACTATCTACATATATTCATATTAAACGAGAGATGTTTTGTGCATATTACATTACTTTTATTGAAACGTCGAAATCTTCTTTGCAATTAATCTAGGGAATATTCATTCATGTATTTTATTTGGTCGAGACGCAAGTAAACAAATTGGAACATTTGTTCCAATAGAACACCTTTTATAATATCTGTACTTTACTATCTTCGTTGGGTACATCGCTTATATTTCACTATAAATTAGCTTGTTAACCTTTGTTATTTATTATTCACGATAATTTACTTGTACCTATCTCATTATTTAACCGTATTTTTTATGTTAAGTTTTTAAAGTATTAACTGATTTTTGTTACAAGATCTCTCAAACTAAGAAAAACGCATTACTTATATATTTGTCATAAATAAATTAATGCTGGCCGCCTATATAACGAGAAGGCTTATGGTACTCTGAGTCAGTCGTCATCCTGGGCCGCAGCTGCTACACTTCAAAACTATATCGTGCTATTACTTTTTTCATACTACTTCATTTTACATTTTACTTTTTTACTTATTTACTTTTTCATTTTACTTTTTTTTTAATAATTCCTTACGATAGGCTAAGAATGTCTGTATTAGGCTTCTACGGTTAAATATACGCAATTGGAACAACCCTACTTCTTTTCCTTCATAGTTAGTCTTTGTCAGTACCTAGGCTATACGACAAAATGTATAGATAAAATTATGCTTTTCATTATTTTTATACGTTACGATTGTGTCCGTAACGGAATTATAGATTTCAAACGCTTATTGACATGTAACAAATGACAATCGTTTAAAGTTATAGGCCATAATAGATATTATGTGTAACGCAATGCGACTTATTGCGATCTTGACCTTGAGACGGCGCGCGGCGTTCGGCAGGCTTGAGCACATTAGACAAAAATCATGGTAATTTGCGTCACCTCGACGATTACTCAGCGATTAGGGAAGTCTCATGACCACACAGACGATTTACAATAAGTTCTACCAAGAATATTGGAATACTAAAAGAAATAAACTGTTAACTGTTAAAAAAACCTTCGTGAAAATGAAATAGGTTCTTTAATAATAACATGTATCTTAGACATAACTCACTATATCCCTCAAATATTAAGAAAACATCCTACTAATAAAAATTTTGCAACGACAATATTCGAAAATGATTATCAAAACAAGGAAATGAATATAACAGTCTATAATTTGCGATATTATATTTTAAAATGCAAACTAAGTGCGTTAATGTTCGGTATTTAAAAATAAATTTAATTCAATAATCCTTTTCTGAAACGTATATTAACATAAGGTTAATTTCATAGGGATAATGGACTTGGAAAGTTTTTATTCAATACTTTCCTTAAAACCATATCACAGTAAACAGCCTCACAGAATCGTGTATGTACCATATACATAATTGTATATGGTAAGGTCTGGAAAGGGTCAAGGAACACATCACAGCTGTAAGAAACCGCCAAACTAGTAGGTCAGCAATAGCCGAACACATTCTCAACGCTGGAATCAATCACTGGATAGAACTCTGCGCTCCCAAAATCCTCTCCACTGAACGTCACAATTATCCCAGGATTTTATGTGAAGCGATTGAAAATAAGAAATATAAAAATTTCAATCGGGAAGATGGGTATAAACTGTCGTCGACGTGGAATCCAGTAATTAACAAATTTAAATCTTGCTATTTATCGTCGAATACGTCCGCGGACATTGTTAGTATAGTGTGTCGCAACCTTTCCGAATGCGAAGATCAAATGTGGGTAGTTTATAAAACTGCTCGCAGGTCCCATCCTGGACTACCCGCCTCTTCAGTTAACTCGTGACCACGGCAGGTGTAACCCGTGCCGGAACGTCGAGTAGGAATAAAAGTTAAATACCTTTATTATTATACACGATCAGACCCGAATTAGAATATAAAATCACCCTACCTATATCACTAATATCAATGACCCTTGATCGATTGTACACTTTTGTATTAGTGGCCCCATTGAGCCAAGACGCGCTTGAGTATTCAAGTGATTAGACACATTAATAAATTAGGAAATAAAACACCAACTAACTGACTATATCCAATTGCATTTTATGTACCGTACCGTTTTCATAAAGACTTAAATTAATTTATTTAAACAGCACAAAAGGTACATTACAGTTTACATAAAAAACAATGCGTACATTCATTACAACGATATACGAGTATATGTATCAAATACATATTCATGGCGTAGGTAATTTCTTTGTTTGTTGAGTAATAGATAGATTCGTATTATACCGTTACATCTAATCCACGAGTGGCCCACGTCTCGCTACTCTGTCACACTAAATTTACAGTGTATTACAACTTTGCTAAGTTAAACTTAGTTTGTAAAGTCCATGATAGCTTTATTACGTATATTACGGACAGTGCCGCGTGCCGATAGTGACGGGATATGAAGAACGAAAAATCGTGAATAAATAGCACCAGGTCATGGGATCTTGATATTTTACGAAGGTACCATAATCTACCTGGATCTATGTTTAACTGTAATCTAAGTCCACCCGTAAGTCTGGGCAACTGTGACTCGCGTCCACAGGAGTTACCTTTCAGCACTCTAAAAGTGTCCCCTGGGTGTAAATAACAGAACGCCAAAAAGCAGGCAGTGACAATTCGATCCCCTGCCGCCCAGTGGCACATTTTTTTTAACAACACACTTAATAGCCCACACTAGGACTCCCTACGTTGTGGGTCCAGAGACACATACAAAATCAAATACACCACCCAGACCAAAACAAACATTAGTCTTTAAAAAAATAAATGTCTGACCGGGATTCGAATCCCGGAACTTTTTGCACAGCAGGTAGGGATACTACCTACTAAGCTAATCGATCGTTAAACTGTATAGACTGACATTGATTAAGTCTATGATGGGTGCAAGAAGAATGGACTAAACGGTGCAATAATAGTCAGTGCAATAATACACGAGTGTAATAAACATGTGTCAGATTAAATAAATCAGTTTCAATGGCGAACGGCGTGTTTAATCTTATATCATCTCAGACATCCGTTCGCACAGTACTGCGAAGGTCGTACTTTTCCAGCGACGTTTGCGAAAACACCCCACTAAACATGTCTAAGTGCCACATAAAATTACTAAATGAGTCACAAAAGCTTAACTCTTTTACTTTGAATACTTATGCTCGGATGGAGAACAAAGAAAAGGAAGGTAAGTATTTAATTACTGTTGTAATATGGGTTATACATAAATAAGATTTAAGAATATTTTGCCGCCCGAATATCATACTATAAGCGTTTTATAAAATATATTTAGTTATATTTCTTTTTCTCAACTTTTTTATGTCCTACTCTAGTATATCACGAGTACTAGGCGGTGTCAGGCAATAATTCACGCGGCGGGTCCAGTGCAGATTGGTGGATATATATTCTCCGGACTTTTTAAATTCCGGAAAATGCCAGATAGTGATACTTTTTTAAAACCGTACGTAAGTAGAAAGTCAGTAATACAGGCCAAGTATTTGAAGTCACGACCTCACGAATGTGAGTCGGAAGAGATACCTAAGTATCTATTCTCTAGGTATCTAGCAGCGCTTTTACAATTACAATTTTATTACTTACCTAGAATTAAAAGTCAAACAAATTTTCTTCATTAAAATATATAACATAATGTTTAACAAGTTAGACGAGTCAGTCTTTTTTTTTTGCGAATATTCATTTGTTTACTAGTCTAGTCGTTTATTAATCTATTAATTTTCAAAAGTAATCGTATCGTAGTACTTGTGTGTATAAATTTTTAGGAATTAAAACATAGTTGTTCTGTAGTACGTAATACGTTTTGTAGTTTGTCGGGAATCGAACCCAGGACATTTCATACGACTGGTGAGGATACTGTAACAATACTTTTTAGAGTATTGTCCTTTACCAAACTTCTTGCTACTCAATCCCTACGACGCCTTATTGACCGCTAATGCAAACCTAAATTCAAATCTGCTCCAAACGTCAAACGCCTACTCTTACTTATTCTTAAGATTACTAGCTAAACTAAGTGATCGTCAAATAAAAATATCATATAGATATAGTTATGGCACGCCAGTTTCACAAGATATGAATAAAACCGATTTATAAATGAGCTAATCTCTCACACTGAACTTCCGGGCAACAAAGTTGCCTGTAAGAGCCTCTCATGAATGTTGAATCAAGTTAGACAAAGTTCCTTACAAATTCTGAAGAATAAACTTCTAACCTCAGAAGGTTTAAAATGCACACAATTGTATCCGTGATCGAACAATACATAATAAATATTAGGATTTCTAATAAAAATGGGGAATTTGTCTCGGTTAAGCGATACGATAGCAGCACTACAAATGATATAAGCCTGTAACGTTCCAGTGCAGGACACGGGTCTCCCCTAGTGAATTACTGGGGGGTTTCGAGTCATAATCCACCACGTGAGCCCCGTGCGGATTTGTGAATACACATATTCCAGATTTTTTTTTAATTCCTCGCGATGTTTTCCTTCACTGCCAAGCTAGTGATAATTTGTAAAAAATCACACTTAAGTAGAAACTAAGTCCCATGGGACGGGGATTTGAACTCACGATCTCACGAATGTAAATCGAGTATAGATGCCTATAGTATAGATGAGTATAGAAATATAGAAAGTATAGAAAGTATAGATGGAGTATAGATGCCTTGTGATAGCCTTATCACAAGGAAATCCCAGCTTTGTGGCTATCGTCATACTACAAGTACACTATCATAAATAATATTGTGATCGAATTATTTACGCTCATATTTTGTCAAAGAAACATACAAACAAAGGAAACAAAGAAACAAATTCTACACAACAATGGTACAACCTGAAATAGTGAGTGTAATCGGAAGCGATCTTGATTTATTATTATACAGGATACGGGAAAGTTTTTCAGTTTTTACTAAATTACCGTCGTGCTGCAAAGTCTGGTGAGTGGGGAAAATGTGGAAGAACCTCCCAACCAAACTTGAAAATTTACTTGAATCACTGAAACCTTTTTCAAGAAACAAGATCCTTAGAGATGTGAACCATCTCAAACAGACCCTTGAACATTTTTTCTTATTATTGTCTTAATTTTATTATAAAATTTATAATTTGTGTCATAGATCATAAAAAATACAATATATTACTTAATAAATTCCTATTCCTATTTTTATTTCTATAATAATTTAAATACCAAGGAAAGCTAATAATATTGTATCACTGTGTAATATAGCTGAAGTGGGGGCAAGCGCCTAATTTAAAAATTATATAAGAAAAAGCTTGTTTGTTCTACAAGGTCGCTTTTGGTTATGACGTCACCTACCAACCTTTTGAACAAAAAGATAATGTGCTTCATTTCAAAGGGTTTCGTAATCGTTTAGAGGAATGGACATTTCTATTTGGCCATTGATAAATAAGAATAAATTCAGGAGCTACAGTAACTAATTTCGTCGCTACGTCGTAGCAAATGGTAAACTTGCTACGTCGTAGAAGTGTTACGATACACTTCGTAGCTCAAGATTCGTGGTCTCTTTTGATGAAAATTAGATACTGGATACTTAATGATACTGGAAGTTCATGACACCGCTATTAGAGCTTTTACTTTATTCATCACAAGAACTTATAAATTATTGCGGTAAGGCTCTAATAGGCCGGATTTTTTTGAAACGGCGATAATCCAGTGGTAAGCAGATAAACATAGACATCAACGTGTTCTTCGGGAATAAAAAAATTTTAAGTATAATAGATATGCTGTAGAATTCTTAAAATCCATAGAATAATTGTATAATAATTTGTACATATACAAACAAAAAAATCTAGGTTAATAAAAAATATTTATCTTTTAGTGTAGTCTTTGAATGTCATAATTCGGGCCTTTAAGTACATTCACGTTCTATTTTAATTGGTTTTTTTAATTAGAATTTAATTATTTATTCAATCATACACCACAGATCCTAGTAAGTAACTTAAAAAACTATGTTAGTACTTTACTACTAGGGTGGATTTAGTAATCCTAATCAACTGTTCCACAACAGGACAGTTAAATTTCTCTGAAATCATCTTCAGGATGCTGCCCCTCGTTCTGCTTAATAGTGAGGCGGTCTTCTTCTGTAGTAGGGCTTCAAAGCCATCCGTACGGTTTTCGGCGAACATCGAAGACGCGCCACAGAACCGAGGCAACCCCAACAACGCCTTGAAGGTGTTATTATACTGAATCCGCAGAGCATTATACGTAATGTAACGTACGTCATATCGTCATATCAGTTTGATTATCTCGGCATAGAACACAAATTGAAGCGCAAAAACATCGTTAAAAATGACTTTCAGAACTAAGATCGTTGCTATAAAAACTTGTCGTAAATTCGTGAGAGGAGGACGCACAAACACCGCCATTCGTATACTACAAGGACGATAAACAAATTCAGGATCGTGAGATTGCTGCCAGATAGAAGGTTTTGCCTTCTCTGACATTTGTTTGTTTTTCTAGTTTCGATAATTGAACGCTTCTGTGTGGCTTTGTGAAAAGATCCATCAATCTCAAATGAAACCTGCTTGTGATTACTTCAGAAGGCCAGTATCATGGCTATAACGTCTATACGCTGATATAGATCGATCGATTTAACATTTGCTCGCTATTATATAATTTTAGATTAACATTAGTAAGTCATAAAAGTGCAGTATCTCAAATAAAGTTAAGTCTCTAGTGATATTTACAAGTTTATGCGTGACACAAACTTGAACATTTCTGTGTAATGAAACGTTCCATGGTATGGCACAAGTAGATGCTGAACATTACCACGTAATGTCACTTTCCAGCTTATGTACCTTCAACAACATACGTATAACGAGTATAATAAAATCGTGCCAGAGCCATGAAATATTTTTTGAAAAAATCTTTGTGGTGTACTTTACGAACGATACAGAGCCCATAACAACTATTTTTAGAATTTTTGTCTGTCTGTCTAAACATGCATCATGCAAAATCTACTGGACGGATTTTAATGAACCTTGAATTAATATTTAGGGTACATTTTATCCCAATCCGTTACAGATCCGTTCCCACGGGAATCACTCCGCAGTTCACTCGAATGAACTCACTGGCACCGCTAGTTTTACAAAATACAATTAATTACACATGTAACATTCGAACGTTAATATGATTCAACGTGACAAAAGTAAACGATCGCGCTGAGCAACGAGTCTAAACATGAACAACGGAAACAGCATGATCAATAGCCTAAATAAAAAAAAATTAAGGGACGATTTGAAAGAAGGAACAGAATTTTTGTAGGAAGCGGATAGTTTTTCAATGGCAATCAGGAGAATTTTACAAGTTACCCAGAACACTTTCAAGTAATGTAACATACCAGGGAATGATAGAAAAGCTAATTTTCGGCTTAACAATTATATCTGGAGCATTCGGTGCTCGTCTTTCAGTTCGATAAACCGTTAAATTGTTTACACCAGAGAATATTCGATGTTCTGTTACAAGTGATATTCTATTTGTTCCGAGAATGCTTTGGAGAAAATTATATTTAGTCTCTTATATCTATCACAAAACTTACATACAATTACATTATATTTTTATAAAGCCTTGCTTTATTTAAACTCATCTTCTCATCCCTTTATTATTTACGAGTACACGAAAAAAAAGGAATCCGTGTAAAAGATCCGTAGATATGAATAAATAAAAGCGCTAACAGGCCACTCGCAAAAAAAAAGGTAAAAGAAAATTCATCGTCATTTTATGGAAAAAAAAGTTTAGTAACGTAGACGGTAAATCGAGTGCATTGACAAGTGGACTCACGAGTTAAAGGCATTATCCACACATCCCTCACTTCGCCAGGCCGCAGTTACTACATGTTTTCATCTCACGTCTCGCAACGCATTTGACTGAATTGACTTACGTCCACAGAGAATGTAAAATCTCGCGTTTATTGGTTTTCGGTGATTGGTGAAAATTATTTCACTTCCGTTCTTACAGTATCCGTTATTTAGATAAACAGTATTCCATATTTTGAATTGTTTTGAAAAAAATAAAAATTAATATTGATAGTCTTGATAAATGTAAATAATAAATATTAATCTATTTACTTGCCACAGCCATATACAACAAAGAAAGTATAAATACAATGCGGAAAAAACTAATATTTATTACGTGGCTTGTGTAGAGAGCAAATACAGCCGTGAAGGCCGCTGATCACAAAAGTAGGTAGGACCTATGCTATTAGGTTCAGTATTCCTCAAAAACTGCATTGGAGCAAATTAATACACAGAGCAAATGATGCTTAGTCTTCACTTAAGTTGTGCGTGTATTATTAAGAGTATTAACACAATCTATATTATATAAATAAAAATGTAAACGTTCATTTGTTCAAAATCTTAAATCTCCGAAAATTCTTCACCGATTGCTTTGAAATTTTGACACATCGTTGCACTCGAATACGCGCGTGTTTTTATATACCTATCACAGGGTAAAAACATGCTTTTTACCCAAAAACGGGTAAAAACAGGCTAAGCGCCATCTGTTGGGCAGCCACAGCAACGCGTGGCCGGGTACAGCTAGTAAAAAATAAATATTTGCCAGTAGCAAAAGATGATGTACTTGGAAACTATCGCAGGCCGAAACATTGTGATAATATAATTAGTGGCTGTCACCTGAAGTAAATGTTACTTTAACGTACCGTACCTATCATTACAAGGAAAATGTTAAATAAAAGTTTGCCAATAGTAAGGGCGGGCTCTATGTGACAATACGCTCGGATTCCCCAGAGATATGTTCCGTTCGAAACTCGGCCACACTCGCCGGAACTACCGCTGGCCGAACACCGTGATATGCCAACTACCGTCTACATTCTCGCTGTAGCACTTTATTATATAGAACATTAATAGCGCCTCTAGAGTTCACC
Organism: Sesia apiformis; assembly: GCA_914767545.1. Taxonomy (NCBI): domain Eukaryota; kingdom Metazoa; phylum Arthropoda; class Insecta; order Lepidoptera; family Sesiidae; genus Sesia; species Sesia apiformis. Next base: position 12,154,537 of record OU611953.1, read on the forward strand.
GTGAAACCCACTTCTTCTTTTTTAATCTGTATAAGTATATAATAGGTATCCTATAATCATGGTTGCAATCAGTCGATAATGGAGTTTCTGACTCCAGTTGGTGTCACTATATTAGTATAGTGACACCAACTGGAGTCTGAAACTCTAACCAACCTATAGTTATTATAGTTATAGTTAAACCAACCTATTAAGGTTGGTTTAACTATAACTATAGGTTGGTTAAACACTATTTAAACATATCATTACTTATAATATTTGTCACTTACTAACAAAGTACTATTTTTCAGAAAAGGACTAGGGATTTTAAGCAATCATTAAATTTAAATAGATTTTACGAGGAAGGCGGTTAATGTACAAAGTAAATAAATACTCATTTCACAGCAGGTATTAAAAAGAAAAGAGAAAAAGCAGTGAATGAAAGTGAAATGAACATATTACGAAGAAAGCTCTCTTTAACTGTCCCCGGCTTAAGACGTTCACAGAATTTTATATAGCGGACATAAATCGTAATTAGTATAGGTAGGCTTATTGATGTTTTAGATATGAGTAAATATAATAATTGTCCTAACTTTTTCAAATATCGGTCCAACACTTAAAATTAAAATGCATGTAAATAATATAATTAGGCACTTGTAGTAGTATATTTCTTCGTATAGGTATAAGTCGGTCATCATTAATTTTTAATGGGCATCATATTACATAAATTTATTCAGTGGAAGTCATTAATGATTAATTAAGAATCCCATATAGCTACATTTCCATTGGCCAACTGTGCGTTTGCACGGTTACAAGTTTTTTGCAATCGTAAGCGAGTTATTATAGTGAATTTAACATTCATTTTCTTTGCTCTAAGTGAACATATAGATTTGTTTTACAACTTTATATTTGAGATTAGGCGCACCTGTCCGCCCATCGAATAAATTGGTAATAAGCTGCAAAGAAGTTTGTATTTATTCCAACGCTCAATTTTCCAATGCCCATTATTCTTTCAGTCAAGTTCATTTTCAAATTAAAAACGTGTGTAATAAATTATTAAATGTCAGGCCAAACCCCACTCAATTTTTAAAGAATCGAAATTTTTGTTATTTAAATATGTATGAAAATAAGAAAAAATAATTACGTTAATTAACTAATAAAACAAATATCTTTTTCGAAATAACAACCAATTCTTGTAATAATTGTTTTATAATGCATCCCTTTTGTGATTCCACGTTTGCCTAAAAGTTGTCTGGCAGAGAATGTCAGTACGCCTTTTGCACATAATTTATGTACAATAAAGTATCGATGTATCAATGTCAGCCTTATACCGCCACAGGGCACAGGCTACTTGGGTTTCGGGCTATAATCCACCACGCTGGCCCAGTGTGGATTGGTGGATATAGATACTTCAGAATTTTTTAATATTCGATTTTTCTATTCCATTTCTCTCCACTGCCGGATAACGGCCTCTCCCAAGGCTCTCCACCACACACAGTCTTCAGTTCTTGTCATACAACCACTACCGATAAACTTCTTCATGTCGTCAGTTCATCTGGCCGGAGAGGGTCCCACTCTACACTTCCCAGTACCAATTCAATTGCTACTCCATTCAAGATCTCGTCTAGCATAAATAAATATATTTTTATGTTAATTAGTTTAAATTACAGGGAAAATGTAAAAAATCAAATTATATCTGAAATGTGTAACCACATTAGACAATATTTTTTTATCCAAGAGTGTTATAAAATACGTGTTCGTAGTAAACATGAAAAAAGTAAATCAAGTTGAATTGAATATGAGATCAAAGGGAAAATGGCGAGGATGTGTTCACCTTAGACGCGTCCGCAGCTTTCAGTTACGGAGTTAATTTAGCACAAGCATTGTCTGTTTTTGCCCAGAGACACCTTTTACTCAATTACCTCAGAATTTTTTCTCAAATAAAGATGTTTACGTCAGCAAATCGCAAAGTAAATTCATGAGCATTTGTAATAAATAGTCTCATTTGCTCTTCCAGTGCGAATAGCTGAACTAGTCATTGCGCCCTGTAATGTTATCCATTCGGGTAATTTTTACTATAATATAATTTATTGATAAGAAAACTGTATTTTTCTTAAAAAATCACTTCTCCCAATATCAAGGAAATCGGAAAAGGAAAAGGTTTCCTTTTCACAGATAATGCCACCATTTACTTTGATTTCACGGCCAGTACTAAGGTCCTATTAAAAACCTTCTTAGGAAATATTCTTTTTATGTAATCCCATCTATTATAAAAACAAAAATCTACGAATACTTCTTAACGGCACTAAAAATATTAATACTTTCAGTATTAATTGCATTACTTGTATTACTTTCACTAAAAATATTAATTACGACTTCTTAAAGTCGCTGCCAAAATACAAGTATAAAAATTAGAAGTTCTTATTGATTGGACTTTTTGTCATGTTGATTAAAAATCCTTTAATAAACCGTTACATAGAAAACGAATTCATCAATTAAATTTCTGACACACATCACTCGTCGTTCAATTTATGACTCAGTATTACAGCGATCGTAAGAACAATTTCATCGCAATCCTATAGATCAATAAAGCGGACGGAGGAAATAGCCAGTTGTATTTGCTTTTAAGATAAAGATGCCACATATTTCATTTCCGCTGGAACGTGCTCGCGGAAAACAAAACAAGTTAGGCAGCGACGTGTTTATTTCAACACATGGAATGCAAGCACTCGTAAATAAACATTATTTCCCGAAGAGTCTTTGGTAAGGATTTTAGGTTTAGAAAAGTCTATAAATTGAGAGATATGTAATTATGTACACATATAGGTAAACCCGAGCACAAATATATGTATATATTAAGTCTATAAATTTCCTAATAATTATTTTATTCAGTGTTAATTACTTTTCAGTTGCGTGTAATACAGTCCACAAAATCAAATAAAAACACGAAAAATATTTCATAAGCAATCCATCAAAGGTACCTAAATCAATCACTGTGAAGAAGTCGACGTGATTCGTAATCCATCTGATACTCGCCCAAATTAAATTACGGCGTTTGCCGAATTTAGATTAAACTTTTGTTTTCGTGATCGACAGCACCAGTGATCTTAGAGTTGGATTTACACAACACACAAATTAATGAATATAGTCAAGATTAGATAGTAGATATGTTATTTTCTGTGCAATGATTTTTCTAACCGTGTGGTGTCAGCAGCCTTTAGAAAAGTACCACCCCATTTTATTTTATTTTTCGGAATGACTAAATTCTACTGTCCCCAATGGCCTTTCAAGAGTCACCGGACATGTATAGTTTAGGGCGAGCGTAAAAGGAGCTCAGCCAGGAGGAAAGAGTGTGTGCAGCAACGAACATAAGGGCTTCCCGCCGGTAGACCAGCGGAAGGAACGGATCTCGGCTTAGGGCGTTGCTTTAGGAGGGTACCGCGGGAGTCAGTGAGATACCTAGTAAAAGTGTTGGCTGAAGGCCGGTGTGTGTTCACGGTGTAGCGAAGGGGACGTCCTCGTCTCCGCCGGTGGGGACGGCGTATATCTATAGTCTTTGAGTGTACTGTAAGAACCGCATTGGCAGCAATAACCGCGACGACGACGACGACGGCAACGAGGAGGGTCATTCCTATCGGGGACATAAGTTAGGCTGTCAACTATTAGGGGGTTGGAGTGGTGAGGGACTCTGTCGTAGTAGCGTCGGAAGTACCACCCCGTCTCTTTCCTAATGGATAACAAAGCGGCTACCATGAGCCCTGAGGAACTACACCACCTTTGAAAAAGTGGACTCACGTGGCATTTTAAAACTATACTTTCCTCATGCATAAAACAATGTGCATGTCCGTCCGGCAGTGGTTAATAAAAGGGCTGGTGACAGTCACAGTTATTTTCTGTAGCGATACTAGCTGAATATATTTTATAACTAAAAAGTGTTTTATGGCATTATAAAGGGCGTGATTTGTGTATTTTTATTTCTTTTATGTTGGCCTTTAATCTAAAATATTTTTCAATGTACTGAATCATTTTCTTAATTCCCGAAGGTCGTGTCTACCGTGAAAAGGTTTTGGTGCAGTTGTCAACCAGCTTTTTATATTCTATCCAAACTTGACGGGAAGTCCTACTAATCGTACCACGCACCGCACTGTTGATGGCCCTCGTGATCTGTTTCCATCTATATACTTCAACCACTATTAAGTCTCTACAGCACCACAATAATGACGAATAATTTTCTAAACATAGTCAAATACCTAATTATATGAAATGACATACTCGTGGATAATATAATCGAATAACAATACAAAATCGTATAGTAAAGCCAAGTCGAAATAGAGCTAGGATAAAGAAAGTCTTGAAGAAAAGTGGACTTCAATTATGTAGACGCTACCTTTTACACGTTTCGAACAGTGTTCAAAGAAATACTAGGAAAAGAAAGTTTCTTACTTACACTTTTGTCAGTAACTAAGAATCTTCGTCACTATCAGAGTCCTCATATGGGGTTAAAGTATGAAATTGCCGATTTGTACTGAAAAATTAAAACTCGTTTTTTTCTAAAATGTAACATATTTATTTAATCAAAATATTTACCCTCATTATCTATACATTGTTGCCATCTAATCGGAAGTTCATTTATGTCTTTGCGATAGAACTCTGGGGATGTAGATTCGACAAACTGTGTGAAAGCATTTTGTACTGCCTCTTGGGAAGAAAATTTTTTACCACGTAGAAAATTGTCCAAATCACGAAAAAAATGGTAGTCCGTTGGAGCAAGGTCTGGCGAGTACGGAGGATGACGTATGGTTTCTAACTGCAGCTCCTGTAGAGTTACAACGGTTTCTCGTGCAGTGTGAGGTCTTGCGTTATCATGGAGCAATAATGGTAAAGATTAATTCACGAGTCGGGGCTGTTTCACTGCTAGTTTCGCCATCATTGTTCGAAGTTCGGCACAGTAAACATCTGCTGGTATTGCTTGACCAGACCTGAGAAAGCTATAGTGAATAACACCATGAATAGACCACCAAACAGTTACCATTACCTTTTTATTTCTAAGCTTTGCCTTAGGGCACTGTTGCGGCGTTTGACCTGGGGTCAGCCATTGCATTTTTCGCTTTCGGTTATCGTAAAGAATCCACTTTTCTTCACATGTCACAATTCGATCCACTATTCCTTCATTTCTGTACCGATTCAACAAGGCAACGCAAGTTTCAACACGCGTTTCTTTCTGCAGATCAGTCAAACCATGAGGCACCCATTTTTCATATTTTTTTATCTTATTGAATTGATGCAAATGAGTCAATATTGTAGGTAAGGTAACGTTAAACCATGCCGCTAATTCCTGGGTAGTTTGACTCGGATCGGCTTCCACCAGCTCCTTCAATTCAGCGTTATTCACCTGTGTGGGCGGTCTTCCACGTGGTTCGTTCTTCAAGTCGAAGTTTCCATTACGAAAGCGTTTAAACCAAAAACGCACGTTTCGTTCATTAGCAGTCTCCTCTCCAAACGCAGCATTGATATTGCGAGCCGTTTCTGCCGCGTTAGTTCCGCGTCGGAACTCGTATTCAAAGATTACTCGGATTTTCGAAGTATCCATCTTTAACGTTTAAGCTGAATAAAAAAAAACAATTAAAAGTCGAAAATAGAATTTTTCACATTTTTTAAAACAAGAACCTCATAGGTATCATGTGAAGAAAGTTTCACTCGAAAATCTCACACCATGAAGGTTTTATGTCAATTCAAAGTATCTATTACTATAAAACGGCAATTTCATACTTTAACCCCTATTATTATGTGTCATCTTTTTCTATGTAAATGTTATAAAATGCAATGTGTTTGTATATCGCTTATAACTAGCGTATCTACTAGACGGATTTCGATAAATCTTACATGGTTACATGGGTTCATGGGTTGTTTATCTTGAAAAGAAAGGTTTGTTACATCCAAATCGTTAAAGTAGTTGCTACTTTGTTAAAACGAGGAATGATCAATCGATAACTTCAATTCCGAAAAGTATCCCTACTTACCAATTACCAATTTTCATAAATCTTCAAAGCTTCATAAATCTGATATTTGATATTTCTATATAAAAAAAATCCTGTATCTCCAGTTGTTTAGGATCCAGCGGACAAAAGAAATACAGGTAATATCGGAATGCGTGACACAGATCCGAGATAACGCAGGTTTAACATTCGTATTTCCTTGTAGCAGCAGTTATTAAGGTAAACGTTTCACCGACAAAAGTATATTAAACGATTTTATAATGAAAAATATTAATACCTACCCTGATTTCGATTCGCACTTACCACGTACATTTTAGAAAAATGTTTAGAATAGTTGTAGAATTTGATGAGACTACAGTTGTAGAATATCTACAATACATATTGGTTTTATTTTTTTTTATCCTTTTTGAAATATTAAATCCTTTGTAATTCCATAATTACTACTAAACGAACTACCAAAAGATTTGATTTCGTTAAGTTTGGGTCGATACCGAAAATAGATAGATAACACTCTTTATTGCACACTAAAATAAAATAAGACAGTAACACGTGAAATGCTAAAAGGCAGTCTTATCGCTAATAGCGATCTCCGTCAGGCAACGACAGATTAATATGGTATGGAATTAATTTTTGGAATTTGATTTAATTCAGTAAATAAAGGCACGCCCTCCAGTTTGTTAACAAAATTAGTTTCGTTTCAGAAAGATAGTACTTAAACTTCTATTTTTGAGAACTTCCGGCCACTATTAATAAATATGTAGTGGTACTTTTTTCCGACACTTAAAAGCTGTAATCTCTGCACAGAGTAGTTTCTTCGAATAAAATCCTGGTTAACATTTTTCAATCACCTAATTTCCTGAGTTCCTTACTTCAACGGAGGGCTAAATAACAGTCAATTACATGTAGAATTTTCTCGGTACGAGTATCTTATAACTCGTAACCTCTCCACAGTTTCAGAGCATTAATTACATGGTCGTGTCGACATTACGCTGGAGGGCTGCTTTTTAGGTCAAAAAAAAATGTTTTTTTCGGCGACGATGCACGTTTTTATCAGCTAGAGACGTGAAAAATGCACACCTGCTTCCCGCCGTACGAAATCACTTTAACAGTAAATTTTAATGCTTGCTTAAAACGTTTATAAACAGAAGCCAAAAAGTAGAAGAAAATTTTGAGGGCGTCAAAGAGCTATTAAAAAGGGGATTTATTTCACAAGAAGGAGAATTTTGTGACGATAAAATTGCTTATAAATCGGAAACGAATCGGAAGCTTGAGTTATAGCCGCTTACTAATAAGTAACCCTCTCATCTTCATCAACGGAAGTAGAGCATTTTGGAATGATAAGGCCGAGACTGTGGCAAATGAAGTCGCTTGATAGATTAACTCATTGCATTCTAATAACAAAGCATGATCTTCGTTACAAACACATGTTCTGTATGTTTGGGGTAAAGATTGTTATATGAAAACTTTTATTTACATTATGTCTCTTCACGTAATATGCTATTTTACACATCTACATTAAAATTATCAGTCGGCAATAATCTGCCCACAAGTATATTGTATTTGTAGGGGGAGAGTGCATGCTGCATTCCCACAGCCGCTGGACGCACTCGACTGGCCACGTTACCCCTCTCTCACAGAAGACTACCTTGAAATGTACTGCATTTCCTACTTTATCGTATTTCCCCAATGTACGTACATGTTTCGGTAGTGAATGAGATATGCTCTGGCCCGTTCCCATCCCATTCCATCCTATCCCTCTCCATTTTCCCAATCCATTCCTTAATCTGCAAAAGTAGGCAGCGCATCCAGGGGCGTGCCAACGTTTGTCATTCTGGACTAATGTTGGCATGTATCGCGGATGTCTATGGACCACAGTATGTGGATACTGTCGTGGATAATGTGGATAACCATAGATCCGATGGTAAGTGGTTACCATCGGGTGGACTGTATGCTCGTCCGCCGCCTTTTATCAATTACAAAAAATCCATAAGTAACAGTGCCCGCGATAATACGAGTACAATGAATTCATAGTACAATTCGTTTTAATGTCACATTTCATACGTCACTGTATGAAGTCAAGTCTCTAATGAAGGCGTTTTATTGCATCACTCGCATAGTTCACATCCCGGGGTGATCTGTTAAGCTTTCTTTTGTTCCAGGCTTTATTATATATTTTTTTATTACTATATGAAGTAAGTACAAAGTCTTTGATAATTGTAATTTATTCATAATCTCAGTCGATTACAAATGTAACTCGGATTATCTATTCAAATCTGTACCGAATTATAGCATATAGGAAATACTTCATATATGTTGGTCGCGTAACAATTTAGTACTTAATAATTTTATAATCATACGAATACAGAGTAAAAAAATTAAAAAACATTTGCTACGTTTTTAATTCACGACATTTACCAGATATTATTTCTATTTTACTCTATTTTCTATTACCTGTTTTACTTATTTCCACTGTCCTACTTGACGCGCTGTACCACAAATATTTGTAAAGAAATTCCACCCTGAAATCTGGCTGAAGAGCGCATCTTATTCGGCAGTAAAACAGATTTGAATCCACTTGGGGGATATTCTGTAGATAACGTTCGCGCCAGGTAACTGCAATATGTTACCTCTCCACGAATCTACTTTATTTAAAACTTTGCCTTTTCTTTGCGAATAGAAAATCCGTTCTAGACTGAAAACGTTTCCACCTCGGTTGACGACAGAATGATTTATTATTAGTCTGTCCGTTTTATAACAAGCACCTACTACGAGAATTGTGATTAATGCATACACTCTGTATTTGTATTAAAATATGACCTTTGCGTAAAGTTTAAAAAATAATAAAAAATTTTGTTTCGTTAAATTAAATTGAACTAAATTTTCTGAATGGCTCCAAAAATATACCAAATTCAATACGTGATTAACAATATTAACAGTATAATAAGAGTATTAACATTAATAATTAAATTATTAATCAATAATTTAATACAAAATATAATTGACGGGACTCTTACTACAATATAAACGATTTTCTAACTGTCAATAGCTTTTAAGAGCTGCTTTGAGCTTCTAAGGAATCGGTTTTGGTAGATTATTTTGGAAAATTTGGCTATTCAGTTGACTTTGTTGAATAATATGAATGACGTTGAATTGAATAAACTGTTGAATAATTCAACATTAATTCATGGCAGATTTTCTATCCATATGCTAGGTATTTTTTCGCGCCTCACGCTTTTTCCCAACCTACGTCTAAAAATACTGAATTAGGCAAAAGAATAAATGCTTCCATATTCAAACACTTTCTCACCAAAGCATCAGATCCTTTGCGTCTTTTTTGTGGACCCACTGGGCCATTACATTCATTCTTTAATTTTGTTCTTCCTAAGAATTATTATGAAGCCCCCAAATAAGTTTACTATAGGTATAGGTAAGTGTGACACTTTGATTTAGCTGGATAAGCATGTTAGGATATGTATTATATATCAAAGAATCTAGCTCAATACCTCATTCAAAACACCACAGCCTACGTTGTTATATAAATATCCTCACATACACAATCAAATCTCTTTGGTAAATGAATCCGTTTAATTATCAACGTCAAGGCTCTGAAGAACCCTTAACGTAATTAGCGGGTTTAGAAGCAATTTATCCGTTAATAACAGAGGTTAATTTATGCGGTGAGTGATCTCCGATGTCTCCTATCAAGTTAGCATGCGGAAAGCTCCCTCAGTCACCTTTATACACAGTAATAAACTAACTATTCTAAACAATTTTCGATTAAAGTTTCAACGTTCATATTCATGGGCGGGGCGGTAACACTTACCATCACGTGGGACCGCTTGCTCGTCCGCCCACTAATCTATAAAAAAAAAACAGCTTTTAACTGGCCATTATTAAAAATGTATTGTAAGTGAGCTTGATCGAACCCTAAAAATTAAGAAAATCTTAGAACAGACATTTCGTATAAAGTAAAATGTTCTTAAAATAAACCACAATTTTTAAGAGGTTGTTATCGTCGGCTGCGGGACTGTGGCGTTAGATAAGGCGTAACGATCCCATTTACTACGTTTTCAGCCCCTGTAAATACCTAAGAGTTTATAACTTATCCCCGATATGTATGTACACGGCCTACTCGGCCGTGCTTAGTTACTTTTTGCGTAATATAAAATATATGTAAATATATAATAATTACGTTTTGCGGCTTCGTTCGCATTAATCGTAATAGGAATAAAAATTATCTTATGTATTATTCCGTCCCATTTTTTAATTAAAAAATGATTTATTAATCATTTTATTGCAGCATATTCGAAGATACGAGTATATCAACAAAATGTCTAAAATTATATGAAAGTTGCAATTAATAATAGCAGTAATCTCTTGATACTTTAATAGTAACAGTATTGATATTTTATGTGCGAGTATTGAAGTTTTGAATTAGTACCGTGCATGTATTTTATAACTTTTATTATAGAAATCAAAGTAAGCTTTTTTATTATAAATCTATGCTTAATTCAATTTTGTAGGGAGAACTTAGTTACGTAAATTGTCTGATAATATTAAGACGGGTATTAATTAGAAATGCAATTAATATGCTTCATTTTTACCGACTCATTAAATTATCTCAATCTAAAGTCTAAACCAATCGTTAAATTTATCCAAACAATTCTCTTAACTCGTGACTAAAGATTTTACACCATTTGCACAAACATAAAATGATGGTAAAGAAACCTCATTATTACTCAGTATGCTACTTAGATACTAATTTAATGTCAGTCAGATTTCTAGAATATCTTGAATCTGTAATCCGAATCACATAATATTAAATTATAAACATCTAATTTATATAATTGTATTTTTTATAATTATGATTGCCGCGCGGTGTCCGTCAACTTTTGAATAGCACTATCCTTTCTCTACCCGTGCGTGTTGTAGATGGCGACTAAGAGATAACAAAGCCGCCACCTCAAGCCCTGAGGAATTACTCCACTTCTAAGAGTGGACTCGCTAACCGACTTAGCCAGCATCGCGTTTTAAGCCCATACAATCCTCAAGCACAAAACAATGTACATGATTAGGCCCATGTCCAACAGTGGACGATAAAAAGTTTAGTTACGGTTTATACTTTTATAAAAAAAAAGCGGAGAGGTGATAACCAACCGGATAGTAAATAACCACCGCCACTCATGAACACCAGAGGGGTGCGAGTGGGCTGCCACCCTATTCGAACCTTTTTTAAAAGAAAATTTTCAGTTGACAGTTTATTCTACAACTCCCTGTAGAAATTATATTGAAGCAGCACTGTTCACAGCAGCTCTTTATCAAGTAAATATGGACGAACCGCACTTTGTTGACGAGAAGTGCTACACTAAAAATGCAGTCTACAGCACAGCCCCCATTATATAGGCAGTGAAAATGTGGAAATGATACAGCATCTCTTCGGTTATAATCCCTACGAATCGTCTGTGAGAGTGGGATCATCGACAATTCGAACAATGAACATTCTTAAATGGTCTAGCTTTCATTGCCCTGGCCCAGAAACGTGAACATGTGGTAATGTAACTTGCCCTTTATAAAGCATCAAACGTTGCCTCATGGTGAATGAATTACTACTTCGTTCTATTCGGTAAGTAGGTACACTACACAGAGTTTTTAAGAGTTTTTTTTACTCTTGTTCTTTAGATAATTCTGAAACCCGCTTTGCTGGATATGTCAACACCAACGATTCCGATACTCTCTGAGATCAGGATGTGTTCAGGTTCAGTGGCCAAATCAAGTGTGTTCATGATATTAGATGACATTTTAACATAATTCATTATGCAATCCATTTATAATACTTTCATTGACGTAAGTTAATTACGATGATGTACTATAAGTACATTCGTATTCATAAACATTTATCTAAATAAGTTATACAGAATTTGTGATGTACATAGAAATGGTATTATCGCATTGTAGCATAAGAACAGTGCAGTGACGTCAATACGTACATAATAAAATCGAATGAAATTGATCTCTTCAAAACATTATTTGTACGTATATAAACAGAAGGAAGTATCATTTTATACGTAGTCGTTTCCTCGAGAACACTTATTATGTAACAAATGGGTGATGTATCACTTTCAGGACAAACAATATAGATTTACGTCAACAACAACGGTTCGGGTTGTCAGTATATTTACCTGATAGCTGGCCAATGAATATTATTTATTTATTTTATTTTTTCATTTATAAAACATTATTGCACATTATGGTACAAAAGGCGAGCTTAATGCCTTAAGGCATTCTCTACCGGTTAACCTGTGGGTTGATCAGAGAAATAATATATATTGGGAGGTGCGACTGAGCTATAAATACGAGTATATAACTTAAACGACAAACAGAATAAATAATTTACCTATAAATATACATAGGCCTGGCTTTGGGACTATTTGTGATGGTTCACCTCGCTTAGACCAAGATTGTTTTCGAATATTGTTATCGTAAGTGATCCACTTCTCATCGCCTGTAACCAATCTCTTCAGAAATAGATCGTTTTGATTTCGTTTTAGCAACATCTCGCATATGTAAATTCTGTTAATCAAGTTTCTGCCATTTAAATCATGCGGCACCCAAATATGTAGCTTTTTTACAAAATTCAGTTTATGCAGGTGATCCAAAATTGTTGAGTGGTGAATGCTAAGCTCTTCTGCAATTTGATGACTGCTTATGTGTCGATCTCAAGTTTTTCAATGATAACATCAACATTTACCTTAATGGGATGACCATAGAGAGGAACACCATTGACATTAAAATTACTAGACCTGAATCGACTGAACCATTTTTTGCAGTAGTTTTAGATAGTGGCGTAATTCGGGGGTGGCAAGGGTTGGCAGTTGCCACCCAAGAATTGTCCAACCCAGTATTTCAGAATGAGCTACTGTCTATTATTGGAGAACAAACATGAGTCCACAAGTCCACAAGAGTCAAAAAACAAAAATATCCAAGAAAGAGCTGACATTTTTGTTGAGAAGTCTTTAAAAAGTGTGTTCCCTCTACTTTTTGAACTTTACCGTTTGTTTTTTACAATTCCAATGAACTCAGCATCCTGTGAGAGGTCTTTTTTTGCTTGCGGCGGTTGAAAACATACACCAAGAATACGATCGGCCAAGAGAGGTTGTCCTCGTTAGCTCTTTTGGCTATCGAAAGGAGTGTTGATATAGACATTGCCAAAGTAATTGATGACTTTAATTCAAGCCAAAAGAGAAGACTTCATTTTGTATAAAAATAACTTGTGATGATGACATAGAGTAAAAGTTGAATAAAGCTTTGTTTTTTGTATTATATTTGCTTCATTTTTATTTACATGATATATGTATTATTTTGATATATATATACATGATTATTTTGTATATCAGGCAGAACACTCAATCAATTAAAAATAGGCCTACTCTTGAAATGTGTGTAAATGATATCTACTTTACAAATGGTTTGGCTATTAATTAAAGTAATTAACAATGAATCTTTTAGGGTAAATAGAGAATGTTAGCAATTATTTTGTGGTGAAAATAGTCTGAAAAAGCTTAAAAAACTAACAATTTAATGCTAGTTTTTTAAAATTTCCCGCCGGAGGACCCCCGGACCCCCCTTACACGTAGGGGCATTCCATACCCCCCAGACCCCTAGTACGCCTTGCCACCCCAATTAAAAAGCTGAAATTACGCCCATGGTTTTAGATAAAGCATCTTCTTTATAAACGGCACAAATCTCTATTTGAGCACTAGAAGCATTCATATCCTTGTTGAAATAAAATTGTAAAAATATCTAAGTTTCTTCTTCTTCTTCCTTGTCATAAATATAGCACGCTGAAGTCATAGGTTCAAAAAGGCCGCGAACTTTTCCGATTACCTATTTATTATATCGTAAAAATAATTTAAATAAATATTGTTGAATATCTGTTAAAAATGTTGGTAATAGATTATGTTTGTCCAAACATCATCTTAGAATTGCAACGTCACGGACCTTTGTTGGTGACTAATTTTTTTATTGGAAAACCAAGTTTTACTCTCATCAAAACCTCATAAGTGGTTTGATGCGAGGATTTGCTTGATGTAAAAATAAAAAAAAATTATGCGAGGATTTGCTTGATGTAAAAATAAAGAAAAGATTTGATGCGAGGATTTGCTAGATGTAAAAATAAGAAAAGGTAGGTAGCACATCCGGAGGCGCGCCAACGTTTGTCATTCTGGACTGATGTTGGCATGTATCGCGGATGTCTATGGATGACAGTATCCACTTACCATCAGTTCGGCTTTAGAATAGCACCACTTCATCTTTCCGTGACTGTCGAACAAAGGGTATCACGAGTCCCGAGGAACTACACCACCTCTAAAAGAGTGGACTCGCTGACACACTTGGCTATCGTGGCGTTTTAAAGCCATACATTCCTTATGCACAAGAAAATGTACATGACGAGACCTATGCTCAGTAGTGGACGAAATAAAAAGATTAAGTTTAATAAAAAGTTTAAGCGTAACCAGTCCGGTTACGTTTTAACTAAAGCCAAAGAAACAGCCAAAGCCTAAAAAGCTCTTCTTAAAATTTACAATCATTTATGATATTAGTTACAAATATAAATGAAGAATTATTTATATCCGTAATACAATCAACATTCATATCAACATCAAGATACCCAAAAGAATACCCTCGGCAACTTTTATATTATATTTATAAATAGTCTAAAAGATATTTGTGACTTCATACAATAATCTGAGTTAATGAACACGCATAATACATTCTTTATATAACTTCATTTATTCAAATCTATTTGATGTATTCCAGAATAGTTCAGATACGTAAACATATACAAAGATTACAGACATCTAATATACTGTAAATATATGTGCTTTGTAACATGCCGAAACAATGGCTTTTATCAAGTAAAGTCAAGCACACATATCTTAAGCTTTTCATGACGGCAGCTTTGTGTTGGTAATGCAATATTGTGAGGCAAGTTTGAAGCTTTTAATAAATAAAGTGCGATTATTCAGGAGTTTATAATCTATGTTTATATACATATTTAGTAAGTAAATAGTCACGATACTATGTGTTCAGAATATAAATAAATGATTGTGTTATTGAAATTAACTTGTATTGAGCGTTCATAAAATTCTAAAAATTGTATCACAATCATGACTGAAATGTTTGCGATGAAACAAATTTTAAGAAATACGCCATTACAATCTTAATTATTTTATTTTTAAAACAATAAATTATACAAATAAATACAGATTTTAAGCGCGCTCGTACAATAACTACTTACTAATGTACTTACCAAAATTCCCGTTGTTCAAAATTTTGCAATTCTTAAGAATATTTTTACCAAAACAATACACATTGTTAACATTTCACAAGATTCATTTAAAAATAGGCACTTTGCTTTTGGCTAATTATGATACATAATGTACCTGCTACAATCTACCTTTTATGTTTCCATTTAAATTCAGCTATTGTTACTAATGGAAGCAGGTGCTCGCGGCAGGTTCATCGCATAAATTCTGTTAAGACATTTTTACCTACACGATCGTCTAATTATCACTTTTTTTAACAAAGTTCGTACGGATACATTATTGTATATTTTTCATTAAAATAATTATAAAAACTCCGCACCGCAGCCGAGCAGCGTAAATAAATAATGAAAACAAACTTGGAATCATCACTGAAAAGTGTGTTGTAAAAGGATAGTAGTTTTAGGATATGGCAAGCGAGTAGTGAGAGTAGAAGCGGAGAGGCCGCCGACGAGAGTATGGTGTTGGTGAATGCTTACCATGGGTCATGATAACGCGGCGTGGTTTAGCCGAGTCGCGAGCGGCGGCTCACGCGAGCAGACTGTTGCTCGCGGCCGGCCCGGGGCTGCGCGCGCACCGACCCGAGCCTCCGGCCCCGCCACGCGCCCCACCCGCTTACTGGCCGCGGATGACACCGACACTGCCGCCAACCCGCACGCTATTTCCCTCGAGTGTCATCCTCTCCTTTGTCTCGACTTAATTGTCACACTGTCAACTTATCAACTCCTCAAGGAGTTCATGCGAACGAATGGAACTTGAAAATAAATCGTTGGCGAAGTAATTCCGTAGTAAAATGAAATTCTTATATACTCTATTTTTAACTGGCAGTTGAAATACGGTGTGAAGAACGTACTTACATATGTATTCTACAAAGGAACGAACTACACCCACTACTATCTTACTAAATTATCTTAACTATTTCACTACGAAGGCCTTAATCGCTAGAAGAATGCAGCAGGAAGTAAGACTACGAACTTCATAACTTAATACTATTAATATTAAAAAAATCGTAGCAGTTTGTAGGTTCTTTGTTACTACCTATTAACTGCTTTATATAGTATAATGCTGAGGTAACCGATAAGTAGGTACATTCATATCTTATTAAAAATAATATGAAACTCGTAGCAAAAATGAATACAGACCTTTTTCCACAAAGGAAAGAAAGTAGACGGATGATTACCGACATCCATTGACGCACAGCACAGGATCCTTTTCATGGGTTTCTTGAAGACCCCGACCAAATAGCTTAACGGAAAGAAATTATGTGACAGTTTGTTTCACAACCTACGTGCTCGCAGTAGGTATATAACGGTTTTGTAGACTGAATAGAGAGCGAGCAATGGGAAGTGCGATATTCTTAACGATATTCTTTCGTCATAATACTTTGTCGAAAATTTATTCAGAGCACTCCCAGTCGTATAGGCGGTAGAAAACGCAGAGTAACGCAGAAATCTCCGAATTCTGAAAGTTTCTAAACTGCCTGTGACAGTGCGTCGCTGGACGGAGTCAAATAAATCCCATTGATATTTCGGTGCATGGACCTAGGTCTAGTGTGTCAATACGAGGGCCACACTGAAAGTTTCCGGAATGAATAATAAAAAATACAATGAATGGCCAAAAATTAATTTATTGTTTCTCAAAATATTCTCCGTGAGCGTCAATACACTTTTTCATACAAATAAACCAATTTCCATAATATTTATTCCACTCCTCCATGGTGACCTCGGAAACATGTTTTTTATACTCTTCGACAGCCTCTTCTGGCGATGAAAATCGTTGACCGCGTAATTAGTTCTTAATTTTTGGAAACAAGAAGTCACAAGATGCCAAGTCGGGACTGTATGGAGGATGGTTCATGATTTCTACGTTTTTCGCCTTCAAAATGTCGTTTGTCTGTTTGGCCGTGTGAGAGCAGGAATTGTCATGGTACAAGATTATGCGGAGTTTACTGTTGCTTTTACGGAGTTCGTCAATAACTTTTGGCAAGCAAATGGTCGTGTACCAATCAGCATTCATAGTACGACGATTCTTTAAAGCAACAGTAGCCACGTGTCCAGTTTTTCTAAAAAAAGAAGCGATCATCTGCTTCGTGGCACTTTGCACACGCTCCACTTTGCTGGAGGTTCGGCTCATCTTGAAAGACCCAAATGGTCGATTGCTGCTTTGTTTCGGGGTCGTAGCTGTAAATCCGTTTCGTCACCTGTTACTATGTTCCACACCGCCCCAACGTTGAATGTGGTAAGCATGGCATTGCACCAAGTGACGCGTTCCCTTTTTTGAGCATCAGTCAAATTGTTTGGGATCCATCGCGAGCACAGCTTTCGCACAGCCAAATGTTTGTGTAAGATTGATTGTATCTGACTCACACCTATGCTTAAGGATGCCCGTATATCATGGTAGGTCACATGCCTGTCTGTTTCGATCATATGGCGCACAGCATCGATGTTTTTGTTGTTGACAGTGGTGGACGGGCGACCTTCACGAAATTTGTCATTGAGATCGTCACGACCGCGCTTGAATTCTGCAAACCAGCTATAAATTGTTGTTCTTGCTTGGTGCTGCCTCGTCGTCAAAGGCAGTTTGAAGCCGAACGAGGCTCTGCTGAGCTGTCAAATTACACTTAAAATCGTAGAAAATCATACAGCGAAAATGTTCACTAGTTAAATCCATCGTAATGCAGACACGCAATTTTTAAAATAACTCCACAATGAAAAATCAAATGACTGTTAGATGAAACAAACTTTATTCTACAGCTAGAGTTCCATTTTCAAATATAGTAATTACTTTTTAAATACTGTTTATGTAAGTGGCCAGTTCCGAAAATTTTCAGTGTGACCTTTGTATGCAGCCTTGTAACCTTGTAACCTGAACTTTGCAGAGCATTAGGCATTGTCCTGGGGTGAAATATCACTTTTATCTCGTCAGCAAACTAAACTTTTAGTACAACAATTTGACCTTGGTTTTCAGATGACTTCCGAATTTAATTAATACCAGTCGATTTAATAGATACCAGTAACCCCGATACTGTCTGAAACTTTAGATGAATGATTCAGACAGTATGCTACGGCAAAAAGATCTTTTTCACCGCCCCGAGTCTTAGTGGGGACTGAATTCGATCAGGTTTAGCGTAGGTACTCCAACCCGAGACGGTTAAATTCGATCAAAATAAAAGTCGAATATATTAGATATACTGCAATTATATCTGGCCCATTCGATTATCTAGTCATTTAGCATAGACTATATAGAGTGTGCGTCTGGTTTGAGGAGCCCTTTTTGGTATTAAAAAAACGCCTTTATACTTATTTAGTAGTGAATTAGTAGGTTTTGTAGGAGCAATCCAAGAATTTGTTGTAAAAGGTTTCAAAAGTTATATGAATATAATAGTGGCTCCTCAATCCAAAGCAAACGTTTGAATTGAGGAGCCACCTCCGAATAGTATTCTAATATTCGAATAGTATGTTTGAAAATTTAGTATAAGTTCGAAGTCATTGTGTGATTCCCACAAAAATAAATTGGATCTGTTACTGTTAAAATTCAAAAGTTACAGTACCTACCTACTTTGATTGTGGCTCCTTAAACCATTCCTATGTGGTCTAATTTCTCGCGAAAGTAATAGGTCGATTAACATTTTAATATTTCAATATCATTCAGTAGCAGGTGTGTTCAAATTTGTGCAACAAAAATACAATGACATTATTAAGCCAATTTGATGATAAGACGCGTTTCATGGTCCTCAATCCTGACGCATCTACGGAATTATTTGTCCATAACTTCATATACTCGCAATGTAATCCCAAACAATTGGCACTAACGTTTAGTTGGAATAGATACTAAATATCTGTGGACTTAGATACGAGTACTTTACATAGTCTATATATACCTAAAGAGATATTGTTATTTTTTAACATTCTCTACCAATTTGTTTGTATATAATGTTCCTCAATATATGTTTCATATATGATCATATATTTGTCAATATATGTTTAAGGCGTTTTTTTATCAAGTGCATTGCTTTTATGGAGTGAATAAGGATTGAAGAGCCATTTTTATATTCTTGTAACTTTTTAAACCTAGTAAAATACAAATTCAAGAATTGGTCCTACAAAACCTACTGATTTGCTACTAATGCGATAACTACATATGTATACTGTGTATACTAATGTATACTGTATATACCAATGTGTAATAATGCGATAACTTTATTATTTAATAATATTATATTTTCTAATATTTCCAATTTGTAATTGTAGAATGAAACAGAATTATTTAAATACGAACTGTTCATTTATTATGATAATTTTAATCAAGTATATTGTACAATATTCAAAATCATTTGGTTCATAATAATGTTTTATCCATCATAAAAAATATGTTGTCGGTTACAGAGATATTGTTTTAACATAAGATTTGTTTAAATTTTTCATCATAGTAGTAATATTTCGACATAGAGATTTGTCTCTGGGATCATTCCACCCTCCGCCGTCTAAATAATCGAAAATTACAAATTCATCAGGATCCAACTCAATATTAATGTATATTTCAACATGAGATGGAAACAAGTGATTCTTATTAAGATCTTCTAGAATCAATGTTTGATAGACACTTTCTAACAAATCACATTCAGAATACATTGGAAACACACAAAAAGTCGTCCTAAGTGCTCTTGGCATAATACTCGAGAGAACTCTAAATCTTTTACCAGTTTTAAAATTCAATGATACATATAACAACGATCGAGACCAAGAGAAGTCATCAACAGAACAAAAACGATCATAATGTAAAACAATGGTCTTCCAGACAGACAAGTCAAATGCTAAAACATCGGAATGGTAATTAGGATCCCACGTGGTAACTTTAATGTGATAAGTTTTATTAAATAGTAAATGTGTTTCAGGTACAGTTCCTGTTAGGAAAGCACTTCCAGTACACAGCGCTTCCTGTCTTTTTATATCCTTTACAAAATAACATAAGAATGTTACGTTGCCATGGTTATGTTGGCTGTTATTCTTTTAGACTGAACAAATATACATTTTATAAAGAAACAACTTCTTGTTATTCCTTAATATGGTAGCAGAGTGTGGTTAAATAGATTAACGATTGTTTATTCGGTGCAATAGTGGACGAAGAACTCGAATATGCAAACGGCAAGCGTAAAAATCGAGATCGGTCGGCTCGACGGCCCCACTAACTGGCATACATGGAGGTACAAGGTAAAACTCTTACTTAAAAGTACTCAGGGTACGCTAGAAGCAGTCGAAGGCAAGTTAACTAAGCCAAAAGATCCAGGAGAAACAGGAAAACCTGAAGATATACAAAAGTATGATCATGAAATGCAATTGTTTCAAAAATGTGACAGTCAGGCGCTTTTTATTCTTACAACCAATATGACTGAAGAAACGTTACAAAAGGTAATGCGATGTCAAACGTCATGTGATATGTGGAAAGAGCTTCATAGGCTTTATGATGGGGCAAAGGAAGACAGGAGCTACGATCTCTGTATGAAGTTCTTCCGCTACCAGAAAAGCAAAGAGCATGATATGGTCACTCATATTTCGACTCTCAAAACTGTATGGTACGACTTGAACAACGAAATTGAAGGAAATGATCTGCCTGAAATTTTATTGATATGTAAAATATTGGATACACTTCCTGAACAATATTTCAGTTTCAAATCAAGCTGGCTATTGATGAATAAAAGTGATCGAAATATAGAAAACTTGACCACACAAGTATGTGCTTACGAAAGATCTTTTCAACAAAAGAATTTAGAAGAAGGCGGAAGTAACAATGAACTTCTTATGCTCAGAGATGAGAAACGGTATGAGAAGCAAGGGCAAAGCAAAAAGAAATGGAAGAAATGCAATTATTGTGGAGAAGGCTTTCATAAAGTCACATCATGCAAGAAGTGGATTGCGGACGGTAAACCTCCCAAACCTCCAAAGCAATCATCAAATATTGGGATGTTGACAGGCCTAGCTTTAACATGCGAGAGTAAGACTGCAGAGAAAGACTCGTTTTATATGGATAATGGTGCGACAAGCCATGTCACCAATAGAAGAGACATATTCCACATCTTCGAAAACTTTGGTGAACCGCATAAAGTTATGACAGCTAATGGAGAGATAATCGAAGCCATCGGAAAAGGCTCTATTCAAATTGAAGCTGATATTAACGGCCACAAAGAGTTACTGGTCTTAACAAACGTATGGTACGTTCCAAGCATTGAAAGGAATTTATTTTCTGTGCTAGCCGCACAAGATACGCTAAAGAATAGCATCTTTGAATCAACTGCTGAAAAATGCATTGTGAAGAATGATGGCAAAGTCATTTTAGTCGGGAATCGCGACAAGTACGGTGGTCTATACAAACTTAACGTTAAAGTATTGATGCCTAAGCATGAGATAAACCAACTAACGACGTCACAGAATCTTCAACTCTTCCATGAACGTCTCGGACATCAGAACAAAAGACATGTAGCAAAACTGATACAAAAAGAGCTTGGAGTAAAAATAGACTCAAGTTCTGCTGATATCTGTGAAGGCTGCGTCTTCGGCAAGAGCCATAGGCAGAAGTTTGGAAAGAGATTGTTCAAAGATCTTAAAATAAACCTTGACACACCTACTTTGCGCATCGTCAATGAATCTGCAATCAAGCTTGCTTACAACCCTCTGTATGAGCAGCACCGTAAAACCAAACACATAAAATTGAAGCACTTCTATGTGAGGCAATGTGTTTCGGAGAAGGACGTAACCATTGAGCAGGTACCGACAGCAGATCAACTTGCTGACATTTTAACAAAGCCAGTTTACAAACCAAGATTGGTAAGACTCGGTGAAGAGTTCGGATTAAAAAGAAGAGGGAATGTTAGGAAAGCACTTCCAGTACACAGCGCTTCCTGTCTTTTTATATCCTTTACAAAATAACATAAGAATGTTACGTTGCCATGGTTATGTTGGCTGTTATTCTTTTAGACTGAACAAATATACATTTTATAAAGAAACAACTTCTTGTTATTCCTTAATAGTTCCCAAAGATAAGAACTCACATTGTGGTAAAGTTTTGGCCATATTCTTCATATAGAAAATCATATAAAAAAATTACTAAGAAAATAAAAATTATCATCTAAAAATAATGTTAATCCATATTGTGGCGCGGTGCATTTCAGGCCTTGAAATACCTTGTTAGCAGTCCACCACCAGTGAGTCTTCATTTCAGCTAATGAGGGATTTCGATACCGTCCATGTATATCTGGATTTAATGCACCCATGCAATTTAAAGATTCCGCAGTCTTCATGTCCATATCGTAGGAATAGTCTCGTGGATGTTGACCAGGAAATTTGTCAGGATTAATTTGTAAAGAAAATGGATTAAATATTTGCAATACTCGACAGAAATCAATATTTCTAATCAGATCATTAATATTTTCATCGTAATACGTGTGAGAAAATATTAAAAGTACACTATTAATCCCTTGCAACTGAGACAACGATGCCAAGATGAATTTCAAATTGATTGAATATCTATGTACTTGCACAACTAGTTTAATTGCATCCCGCTGCATAGGCCCATATATACCTGAATTTAATATTACTTCTTCTGAATTATATTTATTTATCCTTCGTCGAATTTCACTTATGTTTATTGATTCTGTATTATTATTTTCAAAAGTAATAAACCTCATAGCAATTTGTGAAATTTTAGAAACTATTACTTCTTTGTGAATATTATTTGGCTTGAAAATTAATATCAGCATCATAACAATTAAAATAAATAATATGTTGCGCATACAGGCTATACAATAATGAAATCGGGAGCGCATTATTGAATTCGTCCATCTCCTCCAACCCATCGCAGCCCTTACAAATGCCACTATTTCAAAACTAAAATATACTGGAAGTTTACAATAAATTACACAATATGTACTGATATATATTAGGGGTTAAAGTATGAAATTGCTGATTTGTACTGAAAAATTAATACTCGTTTTTTTCTAAAATGTAATATTTATTTAATCAAAATATTTACCCTCATTATCTATACATTGTTGCCATCTAATCGGAAGTTCATTTATGCCTTTGCGATAGAACTCTGGAGATGTAGATTCGACAAACTGTGTGAATGCATTTTGTACTGCCTCTTGGGAAGAAAATTTTTTACCACGTAGAAAATTGTCCAAATCACGAAAAAAATGGTAGTCCGTTGGAGCAAGGTCTGGCGAGTACGGAGGATGACGTATGGTTTCTAACTGCAGCTCCTGTAGAGTTACAACGGTTTCTCGTGCAGTGTGAGGTCTTGCGTTATCATAGAGCAATAATGGTGAAGATCGATTCACGAGTCGGGGCTGTTTCACTGCTAGTTTCGCCATCATTGTTCGAAGTTCGGCACAGTAAATATCTGCTGGTATTGCTTGACCAGACCTGAGAAAGCTATAGTGAATAACACCATGAATAGACCACCAAACAGTTACCATTACCTTTTTATTTCTAAGCTTTGCCTTAGGGCACTGTTGCGGCGTTTGACCTGGGGTCAGCCATTGCATTTTTCGCTTTCGGTTATCGTAAAGAATCCACTTTTCGTCACATGTCACAATTCGATCCAATATTCCTTCATTTCTGTACCGATTCAACAAGGCAATGCAAGTTTCAACACGCGTTTCTTTCTGCAGATCAGTCAAATCATGAGGCACCCCATTTTTCATATTTTTTTTATCTTATTGATTTGATGCAAATGAGTCAATATCGTAGGTAAGGTAACGTTAAACAATGCCGCTAATTCCTGGGTAGTTTGACTCGGATCGGCTTCCACCATCTCCTTCAATTCAGCGTTATTCACCTGTGTGGGCGGTCTTCCACGTGGTTCGTTCTTCAAGTCGAAGTTTCCATTACGAAAGCGTTTAATCCAAAAACGCAAGGTTCGTTCATTAGCAGTCTCCTCTCCAAACGCGGCATTGATATTGCGAGCCGTTTCTGCCGCGTTAGTTCCGCGTCGGAACTCGTATTCAAAGATTACTCGGATTTTCGAAGTATCCATCTTTCCCGTCTAAGCTAATTAAAAAAAACAATTGAAAGTCGAAAATCGAATGTTGCACATTTTTTAAAACAAGAACCTCATAGGTATCATGTGAAAAAAGTTTCACTCGAAAATCTCACACCATGAAAGTTTTATGTCAATTCAAAGTATCTATTACTATAAAACGGCAATTTCATACTTTAACCCCTAGTACATACACAAAAGCTCTGACAAGGTATTTATGATGTTTGATGACTGGTAATTTAATCATTCCTATCATTTTTCTTGATCGAAAAACATATCACAGAGGACAAAATATACTGATAATCTAGATAAACCTTATCCATTTTCTGGGAGTAAAAGCATCAGTTTAGTTTAGCATCGTCTGCTACTTGTTTTTTTAATGAAAGAAGGTAGCAAATGAGTAAAGTCCACTGTAGTCTTCATTGCTGTATATGTATAACCCCTCTTTTAAATTCCGCCACCATACACGTTCTGTCACTTTTCTCATCCAGTCACCGATGAAACAAACCATCTATTGGCAAGGCATAAGAATAGAAATTTCCATTTTAATGAAGCGAAATTGAAGAAAGGACCTAAAATTTTTCGAGGAATTACTATTAAGAGGCGGAGGGTGCACGTTGCAATCCAACAGGCGCTGGGAGCACTCGAAAATTACCCCGTTCTCACAAAAGTATATTTCGAAGATGAGCTCGAATAAAAACAGTGAATACTAATCATTTTTTATTAGTGAATAAAGTTTCCCCTTAGCACGTTAGGTGTACAGACACTCGAAATGAGCTGGCATGTGTTATATAGCTTTCGCTAGGGCGACTCCACTCGTGACTAGTGGCTGTCTGGCGAAAGAGTGGAGTGGGGCGTGGCTCGCTAGCTTGGCTGGCGTATCGCCACTGACGAGAATGTGACACTTTACACTACCGTAAAATGTACTGCATCTCCCACTTTATCCTATTCCCCGAATGCAATGTACGTACGTACGGTGTTTCGGTAGTGAGTGAGGTATGCCAGAACCCATTCTATCCTATCCCTCCCCTTTTCCCAAATCCATTTCCAAATCTCCAAAGGTAGGCAGCACATCCGGGGATGTGCTAACTGATAACTGATGTTGGCATATTATCACGGATGTCCGTGGGTGACTGTATCCACTTAACAATAGCTGGATTGTCTGCTCTTCTGCTAACTTATTTTTATAAAAAAAATCCGACCAATGGGAGTCGGATTATATACGTTAGATATATAAATATTATCTACGTTATACACAGTGTCAGGGGATCAATTATTACTAATATTGTAAGGGAGTGTTTCCAGTTTCATCGACATATTTTCACTTTTTTTTCCTTCATATACATATGGCAATGGTGCTATTAGTACATTCTGACAGTGTCAAGTTTTCTTCGTAATCTAAAACGTATCCTGTCAATGTCCAGTCCCTTCGAAGTAAGTCAGGAGTCGACCAATAAAAAGACAGTAGGCTTACTGGGGACAGAACAGGACTCCTTTTTCGTGTGCTTCCAGCACACGAAAAAGGAGTCCTGAGCCAACAGTCTCAAATTTATTAATTAAACTCTCCACAGAGGGCCGAGATGGTGCGTGATGATGACCGAAAAATGTGAGGCATGTGCAAATGTCTCTGCAAAACTGTCACCATTTCAGTAGTGAATTTTCAAAATTTCTATGCGTAGCTCGACTGTAAACCGCTCCATGACTAAAGCTCAAAGTTTGCTGATGACAACGGTGAAATATCAGCGTTCCATGTTTGTCACCACGAAAATGATTCTTAAAAGCAGTTTAAAGTTTAAACATTTTTAAAGGACTCACAGAAATCTACCGTAAAATGCACTGTATTTCCCATGTTAATATATTCCCCTAAAGTACGTACGTATTTTAGTAGAGTGGGATATGCCAATGCCCATTCCCATCCTATCCTATCCAACCCTTTCTCCAAATCTATTCCTGGATCTCCGAAGGTACATCTAGGAGCGTGCCAAAGTTTGTCAATCTAGACTAGTGTTGGCATGAATCCCTGAAGTCCGATATCTACGAGTATAATACTTATCACTAGGTTTGCTCTTTTGCTACCTTTTATTTAGGTATTATTTCTGAAGTATTTTTCTTAATTTCTTTTGGTGAGCTTTTTTCATAGTAAATTATCCCCTAGTATCGAGATTATATTTATATTTTGTATTATATTTTTCATCTTTTAAAAATTACCTATAAAAAAAGTGTTCTGGGTGTTTGATATTGTTTGTTCCGGGTGTTTGTGACCTTACGCATACGCATAGGTCGTGTTCAAAGGAGATTGACACTAAAAGTAACTGGCATAGTCTTAAAATTCTGGTGCAATTTTATAGATTTACTCGACAGCTATAGATCTAGTATAAAAAAATGTAAGTTAAGGGACTCGTTTTTGACGTCAATTAGAAAAAAGTTAATATATAAGTATTTTTTGTATTAAATTTTATGGTTGCTATTTTATAAATCTGTTATGTCAATATTTTGGAATAAATTGTTTACTTAATCGATGGTCTGTACCTTAACCTCTCGAATGAGGCCATTTTCTAAGCCTGTAAAAAATCAGCTAGCAAACCTAACTTGTTTTTAATCTCAATAAAATTGTTTGGTGCACTTAAACGCGTTATTGCCTGTACCCGGTTACGCCTAGGTTAGGGAGTGAGTAATAATAATAGAGTGGGTACACTTATTTTAATGAAACATCTCTAAACCTTATCGGATTTATTTACCAACTGATGAGTTTTATCAAAATCCTTCAAACGGCACCAAGTTAACGGATAAAGGAATATTGCATTTTATTAAAAAAAATAGAAAACAGCAGTTAATGACTCAGAATTCCAATAGTCGTGAGTTGAGATTTGAGATACACACAGAATGACAAACAAACGTCATCCAGATGTTTTCGACCGGGAATCGAAGCCGGGGACGCCAACTGAATAATGACATTAGATATCAGCCTATGACTCTCATACCTTACCTCACACCTTTGAGCTGATCATTGAAATAAAACTAAAAAATCAGTGGTACGAGATAGTTTTGAATTCACGACCCCATTAAATATAACTATCACCGTTTTAGAAAGGTATTTGTTTACCTTTTATTCCTACTCGACGTTTCGGCACCGGCACGGGTTACACCAGCCGTGGTCACGAATTGACGTGACCTTTATTAATAAATATGTGCCTTTATTATACGCGTTCAGACCCCATTTAGAATATAAAATGTGTACAAAACGTAAAAGTTTAAAAAGACTATCACTGCTCTAAATAAATCATTATCAATAATAATATCTCATTGAGGTAGTCAATACTTATCGTAATGACAAATAATCCACCTCGGTGTGACTAAAATAACCCATGTATTAATCTGAGTACAAAAATAACACCTCAGGATATTTACGAATATAATTATGTAAATAAATCTGTAAAAAAGTGATTTTTATATTAAGAGTAGTTTTGCTACTCTCTGAGCGCGCGTCTGCATTGCTTATAGGTAGTAGGTACTGAGTGCCCGTATATGTAAAAAGGGATTGATACCATTGTCCCGACTGGCAATCCCCATTGGTTGGGACAAAGGGAATTCTAAACAAAACTATTACCGTTGTCTCCAATGACTTGAGTGGTCAGAGATGAGGTCAGAATAAAGAAAAAAAAACAATTAAATTTAACACACAAAATTAATTTCTATTTTCCCCACTGATGTTAATGAGGACAGGAGAAATAATTTTGTCTACCATTCCCGTAGTCTCCACCAGTGGGAACAACGGTGCCAAACCGTAAAAAGATGATCGTTCGTAATTAACTTAACGTAGAGTTTACATTATGTAAGTATCTGTATACTTATATGACGTCACACTTGCACACACCCGATTTGCAAATTGTTTAATGTTAGAAAAAGTAATTGACACAAGTGCATTGACACTATTGCAAGAACTAAGTATTCAAAATCTATTTTATGTAAGTCGGTATTCGATTTCACTCAAGAGAATCATTAATTCTGCAATAAAATCAGTATCGGAGTTTTTGAGATTTGTTCGTACGAACAGCCATACTGACATTTTACATTGATTGTAAAGTGCGTTTAAATTAAAACTAGTGCTTCTCTGATGCCATGCCATCAGTCTATGTCTCTCCACTGCTGAATATAGGCCTCTCCCATGGCTCGCCACCACACACGATCCTCGGCTCTTCTCATCCGACCACCACCGGCGAATTTCTTTAAGTCGTCGACCCACCAGGCCGGAGGGCGTCCCGCACTGCACTTCTCGGTACCATATGTTCCGTGAGGCCTTGGTGAAAAAAATTGGTAAAAAATATAATCTAATTCTGAAAAATCGACTTCCATTTAAATTTCTCATAAAGTTTGTATAAAAAATATTTTTATTGGATACGTTTACTCTTTAATAAAAAATGTTTCTACAATGTTCGGAGCCAATCTAAAAAACGCGATGAGTTTGAATTTCATCAAAATTGATAGAGTAGTTGCAGGTATTGCCTCAAATAAACAGGTGTGCATACAAGAACATTCAAAAAATCATAATATTAAAAAACTACTAATCCTAGCAACTGGTCGGTCAGCTAGAGCAACGCATAATGGCGCAGTCGTTAGGTAAATGTTTTATTTCTTTTTTTTATTTAACCCAATATTTTGTAATTTATTATGTCAAGGATGTTTCCTGATTATATTGGTCTAAGGTATCCCATTGGGATATTGTACAAGAAACAAACAAAAAATAAATAAAAATATACAATTATGGAACTATAGAGGTCGCTTCCGTCATAAAAAGTTATGATGGAGAGGTCATAGTTGTAGAATGTTTTACTATATCTGCAAATATCATAATTCGTAGCTAAATTCATAGCATATTCAATGTAAACGAGACCAAATCAGATCCAACTATCAAGGCAAAGGCATACGTTTTTACTTAGTGGGAGAGGCCCGAAGTCCTGACAAACATGTGTACAATAAAGATTTATGGTAGGTATGTATTTCTGTAAGCATTGTCACCTTTAAGACAATATTAAGTAAGACATTTTTTGAGCCACATTAAACTTGCTATTGTGCGAAATTAACGAAATTATAAAAATCCTGCTAAATCTTTTTTTTCTTCACTTTTTATATTTTTATAACGGGTGTTTGTTTTATTACATTTAAACACTTTTTTTATTTTTCCTCACTCGTATAAAATTTACCAAAACGAAGGTAGTAAGTACCTGCACTACGGTGGTTTAAAAATCCAACAAACACATTTTATACACTTTTATTATTTATATTTTTCACTTAAAAAAATTAAAGTGTCAGACATAATAATATAATTTTTCATAGATAAGTACTATGAAAGTACATCCCATATTCATAGAGTCAAACGTTGTTCTGTCTTCTTTTCCGACTGCCATAACATCATTTATAAAACCCGCCAATAGATATTCAGGCAGCCAACTATCCATTATGACCAACATATAAGCAAAAAATATTATTGTGAAAGACAAATAAACACATAAAACAAGAGAATATAAACAACAAGTATATTCAAAGATAATATAATTCATTTCTGTTTAATTTTCAAATATTTATTGATATAATTTAAGACAATTTCAATTATTAGTCACTGAACTGTACTACATCCGGTCGCCATATTTCGTCCCCAGGCGGCGCCTCTAGCGCGACGTCACTCGTGTATCTATAGTTTCCTTCTGTTTTGAAACCCAAGCTTGCTGATAAATTCCTTGAGAAATTTACTAAAGGCTTTTTAAAAAGTGTTTAAAGTGTAACTATCGCGATTATCGAAGATGGAGAAACGAGTTGCCTTGGAGTTAAGAGGAAGGAACCCCTCACAGGTAAATAAAGCCTCATTTTTCGATATATTGGAATGTTTAGTCGATACGTATTTCATCAGGTACTTTATGTATAAGACAGAAAAATTAAGATTCTTGTAAGTAAATCATGAATATTTTCGGCTTATATTATAGCTGTATTATTGTAGAAAGCATGTCCACTTCCTAATGAAAGATGTGGCGTTATTGTACACAGAAATTAGCCATTGCCGATTGTTACGTTTCATGTGCACTTATTATGTATATTCTAGTAACATAACTAATTATAGGCAATAATTTAGTACGCTTAAACATAATTATATACTAATTATAACTTTTTTGTCTAGGAACCTAACGTAGAAATCATTTTCATTGTAAATATTCAATATTGAGGTTAAGTGTGGAAACTTGTGCATGTAGAACTTTATCTATTTTGGTACCGAAATTTAAACATAAACAATATTAACTTAGCAGAAACCAAAGTACGTTAATGCCCTCTTTCTCGGATATTAATTTCATGCAAGGAAAATAAGATATTCTCAATTTCTTCCAAAATAAGACTCATTGATTATAGGCAAATTATAGGTCGTCAATGTCAATTGAATTACAAAATTTATAGAATTCCGGTTCCATAATTTCCGGTGCTTGTTGATTTAAATAACCGTACTAAAACCTAATTTAGATTGCCAAAATCTTCGATAACGTTACACATATCTGGTAGTGTAAACTGCTAAACTTGTCGGCATATTTCGCGCCCTTTCACCTATTTATGATTGTAACGCAAAACGTGTAAATGGAGACTTAGTTATTGTTAATAATTTATAAGATTATTACGTGTCCTTATTACATTCGTATTCATATGTTCTACAATAATGTATAGCTGCAGTCGCATATTGACGCACGCCTTACCAATATAGCGGCCATTTTTATTGCGTCGCGATGATTCGTGTCATCCGCCATTGCAAAATAAAACAATTGTAATTTAAAACGTAACGTAAACACAGTTACTACATTTTATGATACAAACGACATTAGAAACACATCCCTTTTATGCTTTTGTAAAGATTTTCCCGAAATAATCACATGTTTGTCGAATTTTACTAACTACGCAAGTTCTTCTGACAACTCACACCATTTTGACGTTTCATTGGGTTCGCATTTCATAGAATACTGTGCAAGCCAGCTACATTACTAATTGTTAAGATTTTCCTTCGTTTACTACTGCCGTATTTTTCTTGAAAGTATAAAAATCTATTTTGAATTTACAACTAGTCTGAATATTCTACCTCAATCGTAAAGTAATGATACAAAATAATAGTAAATCACGCAGGATTTACTTGTGACATATATAAAAACAAGAATTTTCCTAAAGTACATACAACTGTAGCATTTATTTGTAAGAAATCAACTTCTTGTATTGATGTCAGTCAACATAAATCGTCTACTCTACACAAAGCACGTAAAAATCATAATATTCAGAAAATCACTGATCACCAGTACATGTTGCGATAGTAGTTTCATACATTTCATCTTTCATACACTAGATGGCGCTTTGTGACAGTTATCACAAATATTCTAATAGCGGTTCAATCGGCAAATAACGTTGAATTTTATTAAATGATATTATGTATTATACTTAGACATGTACATGGTTGTTTGGTCTTGAATTGATGCACATAATTTCTAAAGACCACTATCAGTGCACTTGGCACTTGTTGATTTTTTCTTGGAAGTAAAAAAACTTACAGCATAACATAAGGTTCCATTCCAATATCAGATGTATTTTTTTACCCTACAATTTTATTTTTAATGAATAAGCTTCTTCTAAAAGGCTAATTTAGAACTCCTGTTTTATCTCATAATAAATTAATAATAATTAATTGTTCTTTATATTAAAGAATCTGTCTATATTATTTATCTGTGCTAACCTTGGGAACCATTGAATGTTGCAATTTTGATGTTTGTGTAGGAAGATTTTATGTGAAATGGACAAGCCGTGACACTGTTGGCAAATACTAGTAATACTAGGCAAATATCTATCTTATTATAAGAAGCCTATATTCAGAGACTGAAGGTATTCTAAATTTGTCAAGACCATATCAATAGGTCCTACATATACCCAAGGGCCCGACTTAAAATTCTTAACTTTGCGGTACAGCTAACTGAAGTAAAATGTTAGTCTTCTGTTAGGGGCAGAATATAAACTCAACAGAATTATGAAAGTAAAGTTGCAATTGTTGCCTATTTGGTTTTATTTTTCTTTGCTTTTAGTTAGTAATACATTTCTTAAAATAGTACATTAAAATCATAATAAATACTCTTTACTGCATGCAAACAGTTATTACATGTGCTGCACAAATAATAAATGACAGAACACAATAGGAGACCTTTTCGCTAAGGCGATCTCTTCCAGACAACCTTCTGAATGACTAATTATACCAGTTGGTAGAGTGCTGCTGCTGCTGCTTACATTGTAAAAGGTTCTATGTATAATTCCCAGTCAGACATTCATTTGTTTAAAGTAGGGTTCACTGATATACATATATCAGTGGATATATATCAATTGATATTTATCATCAAATCTATAATTTTGGCAGATCCCACACTTTTAAATTGTTATACTGGCATAAATAAAAGTTATGATCACTGCCACTGCCAATAATCCAATACTAAAAATTATAAGTCATCTATGTTGATTATGTAGACTGATTATTAATTTCAAAGACAAATTTTTTGTTACTCTTATTTTTTGTTTTGTCTAAATAATAAATGAGTCTATATAATTTGTATAAGTTTATATAATTTTGACACATTGAAACCACTTACAGAATGAAATTAGCGTCTTTTTTATAGACATGCTGTATATCGGATATTTTGATACTTATTTATAAATACCGGTTTTGTAGGAACCTTGGTTTAAAGACAGATAAATGTTTGTTTGTATTTTGGTAGTGTATTCATCTTTGTATTGTTTTTAATATTATACAGATAATATAATTATATCTTTACTGATCTCATTAAGCATGCACAATACAGTTCCATCAAACATTGGTGTCGCCATCTTGATTGGTTTACCTCTCTCCAAAAGCCTCCTTCACAGTCCTTTCCTGAGCCATTCTCGTACATACCACTCAGTTACCTCTTTTCTCCATTTGTTCTTTCCCCCATCATCTGACTGACCCATTTCCATTTCATACTTTTTATTGTGTATTTTATATCTGTAATCACTGTCTGCTATATAATGTTAATGTATGTCAATGAAAGTTTGTTCCCTATTGTTATCAATAATATAATATAATTAATATTACAGGTGAAGGAGCTGAACCTGGATAACTGCAGGAGCACTAATATTGTTGGTTTAACAGATGAATACACAAACCTCGAAATCCTCAGCCTGAATAATGTTGGGCTCACCACACTCAAGGGCTTTCCCACTCTCCCTAAGTTGAGGAAACTAGAGCTGTCAGACAACAGAATATCCAACGGTCTCAACTTTCTGAATGGGTGCAAAAAACTAACACACCTGAACTTGTCAGGGAATAAGATCAAAGATCTGGAGACACTCAAGCCTTTAGAAGACTTTGAGAATTTGAAGAACTTGGATCTCTTCAACAATGAAGTCACACAAAGTATTGAAGATTACAGGAGTAAGGTGTTTGCACAACATCCATCATTGAAATATTTGGATGGGTAAGTATTTTTTATGGAAATTTTAACTTAAAACTTCACTGTTTCAAGATTCTGTTTAAATAGAAACATGTTCTAACATCTGATTTTTAAAGATAATGCAATAAAAAAATATTTTTTTTTTGTTTTAAGATTTTATTATAACATCAATATTTGCGGAACTAGCACCAATAATAAATTTCCTTTTCTCAGATAATATCCTTATCCTTGTTCAACAAAAACATAAGTTTTTCATACTGGCCGACCGATTGGCGCAGTAGTGAGTAGTAGTGACCCTGCTTGCCGTGTAAAAGGTCCCAGGTTTGATACCCGGTCAGACATACATTTGTTAAAAAAACAAAAATGTATGTTTGGGTCTGGGTGTGTGTTTGTGATTGTCTTTGTATGTGTCTCTGGACCCACGACACAGGGAATCCTAGTGTGGCGTTATTTATTTATTTACTTACTTATACCTTTGTTCAGTTTAAAAACAACTCTCGGACTCAACTTCTAGGAATTGTAATCGGTATATACTATACAATTATATATATATATATATATACACACACACTTTATTTTACATCAAAACATTCAAAAGAGAAACGCAAAATATCAGCAATTAGAAGTGCAACTGGTGGCCTCATCAGCAACTTTCAGGTGGTATGGATAATTTTGTAGGCGAATAGATGTAAATGGTGTAATAAAGAAATAATGTCTTTAATTATCGTAATTGTACTGTTAGTAGTGATCTAGTTTGGATGATACTGATAATGTTTGGACTCCAATAGTTATCAACAAGATGCTATTTAGTCCAAATTTATATGTGGAAGCAATAGGACTGTTTATAAGGGAATAGTTGCAAAGTATCCAGCCATTGAAGTTTGACAACTGTTTAGACCAATTGGTAGTGAAATTCCATACAAAGGTTCATTCATTTGTTCATCTATTCATTTGTTTAAACACAAGCGTTTGTTTGGGTCTGGATGTTCTGTTCGTATTTGTCTCTGGACCCAAGACACAGGATCCTAGTGGGCCGTGGCTGTGACTAGGGACACGGTATCGAATCATTACACACCCTGAGGTATATATTACTTTCTTAAATTTTTTAGCAGGCACATTTTGTTACAAATTTCTTGATAGTGAAAAATAATATTAATTTATCACAGTATTGAGTTATTTTCAAATTCCTATACCATACCTGCCATATACCTAGTATACCCACCTATATGAGTAGAAGTATTGATTAAAAGTATTAGTATCAACCAAAAGAAGCACTCTATAGCGAAAAATCTACCTTTTCCGTGTCCCTAAGTGTCACGTTATTTATCTACTATTTGTAAATAAAATTTTATTTACAGTATGTGCATGTTTCAGGTTTGACAAAGAAGACAGAGAAGCTGAAGAAGACAGTGATGCAGAGGAGGAAGACGAGATGAATGGCAACAACGACAGCGAGGAGGATGGTGAGTGCCTTATCATGTCTTTCACTCATACATTGTCTACTCATGCCATGTTTACGATATGTTATGAAAATAATAACAAAAACAGCGATGTATTACAGAGATCCTTACGTGGAAAAATTCTTCATTCAATAATGATTTTGATAAGTTTGGATACTACACAGCTCTGACAAGATAAGTTACCGACTTACTGAAGACTACTGTGAAACGATTAAATGTCTCGTGAATGTGTGGGTTACCAGAGACTCTTTTCCATCCCACAATTCTATTACATAACCCTATTTTATTTAACTCCCAAACAAATATTAAATAAAATTCTCAGTAAAATTACATTAATTAGTTACATACATTAGTTCGAAATAATTCTACCGCTTGAACTAATACTAAATTGAAATCAATCCACCAGTCTGTATAAACTAGGTGTTTCGAATATTCTTATTCGTTTTGGCCAATACTTGCCAATTTTCATGTAATGATACTCGTATTCCCCATTTTCTAAACGAATCCTCGAATATTAATAAACAGTAAGGCCCAATGTGAATAGTATGTAAAAGAGCTTTTCTACAAAAAGAAATACTTTTATAGCAAACGTTTATTTGAAAATCAGATTTTTCAATTTAATTTAATGTACATTACTTTAGTACTTTAGATTAAACCAAAAAGGTACTTACCGATGGAACTAAAAAAATATTTATAGTTCTATCTTTAGATTGAACTACAAATTACCTACTTACTGATTTTACAAGTGCGTCCATAGTAGGTTAGGTACTATTCGTAATTGTATTCACGAATAGTGATCTTTTGCTATTTGAAACATCCCTAGTATAAACAATAAGCATTCCAAATTGTATCTTCAAATCAGACCATATTGGTTCATATACATTTTTGAAATTAAAAAAATAAATTACATTCCATTTCTAGTAAATGCATCATTTTCCATTTTTGCTTAAACCAAATCCAGGGAATATCATTGTTGAAACGAAGTCTACCTCAGCTGTATACTATCTTCAAATAGTACCACTTACCTTCTTTTAATGCTTCTTTTAAAAGTTTTAGGAGTTTAAACACTATACGATATAATCTATCCCATTTATATTTATCCCATATATTGATTAATTTCCAAATGTCTCACATTGGCTTTACTTAACACGAATCCATTGTGTTATTGTACAAAACCCATCTATAAAAGCTTATAACACAATTAAACGGGAAGTGTAATAGCATAAAATGGCTTACAGATTTGAGCATAGACTTGGGTCAGCTGGTGATCGATGATAGTGTATCAGAGAGGCCCGCAGAGAGCAGAACCATATTACCAGTCGTATTATACACTGTTTATGGT
Source organism: Sesia apiformis (assembly GCA_914767545.1). Classification (NCBI taxonomy): domain Eukaryota; kingdom Metazoa; phylum Arthropoda; class Insecta; order Lepidoptera; family Sesiidae; genus Sesia; species Sesia apiformis. The sequence goes on from OU611953.1 coordinate 12,191,155, forward strand.
CTACTATTCCACATGGGTTACCTATTAAGAAGTAAGCATCGTCCTTCTTTATTTCACTGATGCTTATTCATCATTAATCCAAATGGTGGTCATAAATTGGATTATTAGATGTGTTCTCAGGTTTTAAATCATTGTTTTATGTTAGGAGTATTGGAAACGTTTTTCAGTTTTCCTGGTATTAAAACAAATTAATAGAAATGTTTATACTTTATTGAGTAATATTATATCTGTCATCCATCACCTGGTTCTTTGAAGAAGAAAGTTGTTCTAGGGTCATTTTAACATAAACGAAGTATTAGAGATGTGAACTCTAATACTTCGTTTATATACAGCCACTGCCGCTCTTTGAGCTGCCCAATTTACGTCCCAAAATATTAGCGTTCAAGCAAGTGACTGTTTACATTGTCACCCCATATTTCTTTCATGTTCAACCTCCGCCAATGGAGGACATAGAAATTACTGCAGCGTCAGCGCTGTCTTTTAAATTCATTGGTTTGAGTTTATTAACTAGCAATTCATCACAATAGAATGTTCTAAGTACATATCTACTGGCGGCAAGTGAAAGAGAGGGCAATACATAAATAGGTGGTACATCCTCACGCTGCCCCCCCTTTGAAGTCCGCACAAAAAACCGCCAACGACGAGAGCGCAGGAAAACAGCAATGTCAAAACGAGGAACTTGTTTTCATACTCGTGTTACTTACGTCTCTGCTGGCTGCTGCAGAAGTGGGCTGTATGTAAACCAGGTGTATGAGTGTAAGAAACCAAAAACAGTTGTACGAGAAAATCATTACATACCTATTACAAATTTAATTGTGTATTATTGATCAAATGTTACTTAATGGAATGTTACATAGAAAGTTTGTATGCACCTTTGAAATAATATCCTTGTTGCAGGTTCTGACGTTGAAGAGGAAGAGGATGACGAGGAAGACGTGTCGCTCAGCGCAGTCTACAATGACAACCTCGGTGGGTTTTACACTTTCTCCATAAGCCTTTTATAAGTCAACTTCTTTTGAATTTCGCTAATTTTTTTACTTGTAATGTACGAAATACAAATAATTGTATTTTTTTTTTCTAAAAAACAACATTTCTAGTCAATTAATTCAGAATCATGAGCAGAATTCGTGGTTTCAGTCTTCGCGAATATATCTAGTACACTCTGTATTAGATACCACTCTTCTGTAGTCGGAAAAGATCGCGGCCTTTTTGAACATATGACTTTAGCGTGCTATATTTCTGGCTACACTGATTACCCACTGGCGGGAAAGGGATATACCGTTTGACAGCTGACTTTATTTTGTAATGGTGGAAAATTGAAATTACATGTTAAAAGTTTTAACTTTTCATATTTGTAAACAATTTTAAAATGGAAGTCCTTTACAAAGAAGACTACATATTAGATATGTATTTCAATTATTTTCGACAAGGGTATGAATGCTTCTAGTGCTCGAAAAGAGATTTGTGGTGTTTACGGAGAAGATGCTTTATCTAAAACTACTGCAAAAAAAAGGTTCAGTCCATTCGGGTCTGGTAATTTTGATGTGAATGATGTTCCTCGCTGTGGTCGGCCTATTAAGGTAAATATCATTGGAAAAATTGAAGCAAATCGACACATTAGCAGTCGTCAAATTACGGAAGGGCTTAGCATTCACCACTCAACAGTTTTGGATCACCTGCATAAACTGAATTTTGTAAAGAGCTAGATGTTTGGGTGCCGCATAATTTAAATGACAGAAACTTAGTGAATAGAATTTCCATATGTGAAACTAAATGAAATCGATCCATTTCTGAAGAGATTGGTAACATAACATAAAGAGAAGTGGATCACCTACCATAAAAATTTTCGAAAACGATCTTAGTCTAAGTGAGGTGAACCAGCACAAATAGTCCCAAGCCAGTCCTCAGTCCGAACAAAGTTCGGTTATGTGTTTGGTGGGACTGGAAACGCATTGTGTATTACGAGCATTTGCCACATGGCCAAACGATTAATTCTGATGTCTACTGTCAGCAATTAGTAAAATTGAAACAATCTCTTGAAGAAAAACGCTCAGAATTAATGAATGGAAAAGATGTAGTTTTCCATCACCACAGTGCTCGACCACATAGCTTCTTTGATGACTAAACAAAAATTGATGGACTTTGTCTGGGAAGTTTTAATGCATCCTCCATACAGTTCTCCATAGCACCTTAATTCATTTATTCCACTCTTTACAAAATTCTCTAAATGGAGTAAAATTACTTTCAGGAGAAGCCCTTAAATCAGTTAAATCATTTAAATCAGTTTTTCGCTCAGAAACCCCAAAAAATTGATAGCGATGCGATAATGGAAAATGGCGAAAGATTAAATGGACGTTCAATAAATATTTATATAATACAAAAAACATACTAACCAAAATACAAACGTTTTTTTTTCTTCATCTTAAGATTCACATGTTGTTTCTATTTAAGCAGAATCTAAAACAATAAAATTTTAAGTTAGAATATGTAAACCGAAGCCCAAACCAACAATAATGTTCCTTTACTGAGGTAAGTTCTCCAGTCTCATTAGAAACGCAAATGTTGGCGTGATGTCGTTGTTACATATTGTACCAGCCTAATCAGAAAGTTTTGCAACAAAGTGTTTTTATCTATGGAACACTGGCGGGGTTTGATGGCAATTGAAACTGTGACTATCTATAACATATAAATAAAACATTCCAAATTCAAATTTCCTGCCATATTTTTTTACGGGCTGATTCTAAATATAGTATAAATAAAACGTTCCAAATTCAAATTTCCTGCCATATTTCTTTACGGGCTGAATCTAAATATAGTGTCTCATTAAAAAATGCATATTCGACGGGAACATTTCCGCGCTATGATTTTGTTGATTTTAAAAGTTCTTTAAAGCCTGGAGATCCTTTACTAGACTTCAAGTGGCGTTTGCAGATACGTGTCCTTCTAAGGCAACTGTGTATCGTTACAATGAATTTAAATGTGGTCGACTCAGCGTTCGAAGTGATAATTATCATCGTTAATTTTAATTGATAATTGTCATCATAAATACAGGTTGATAATTATCTTGATAAATATAATCGAAAATAGTTCATTCGCTACTTTTCAATTTTTTGTTCAAAGTTAACGTTTATGTCGGAGGTTTACCCGCCTCGTGTTTTGTATACCTCCTAAGTACCTATCAATCTGACAAAGCAGCAAAATTCACTTGCATTTTTCAAATACTTTAATCAGCAAACGGAGAATATAAAATCGCATTTAAGTTGGATTTTGAATTCGGAATTTTCAGATACAGACAATTCACATCCAGTTGATGCAGTTAAGGAGCATGATGATGATATCCAACTCCTTAATTTACATGCAACTAGCGTAAAAGTTGATAGAAATTATCAGCCAAGTTAAGATCGGTTGGTACATATTTGTCCATTTATTTTGATAATTTTGAACCCTCGGTCGACTAAGTTTGGCTGACGATGAAACAAGCGGTCGCCCTTTAACGACCGTAACGGTAAAACGTGGTGGCAGTGAAAAAATAATTTGTGAAAACAGGCGAATTACATACGAGATTCAGAAGAAATTGCAGATTGGATTGGGGAGTGTGTATGAAATATTACATGGGCATCTACGAGTCAGGGGGATAGTATCCTCCAGCACAGCACAACCTCACCGAGGCTGAGGAAGAGTAGAAAAAATGTTTTTAAAATTGGTTCAGACACATGGCACTTTGTATAGATACAAGTGCAGAGTACTTTTAAAAAATGTAATAAAAATATTGGATCCCAAAGCACATTTTTTCCTGTTTCGCAAAACTTTCCGAGTTCCTCCACATATTGTTTCTTGTATCGGCTATACCCTACCGGCTTATCCCAAAATATGAGTTTTCCACTTACCTCTACTGCTCTAATTAGTTACTATAAGAGTTTCTTTAGTAATGGCGTTGATATTTCGGTAAATACTAGGAAAACATAAATCATCAAGAGATTCATAATTTTTTACAGAGCCTGACTGATTTTAAAGAACAATCTATATATACATCTTTCACGTATTTCACGATGGAGGGAATTTCCAAGTCTTGACTCAACATTGCGTGAGTACTAAAGGACAGCCACGGCCTTACGCACGAATCTATTTTTTTTTGGGGGGTTTATAGCATTTTCATGTTGGAGGGGCCTGCGTGTGCTAAGACAACGCGGGTGAAGGTCATTATGGTTCGTACTCAGGTTTTGTACAATGTCAGCTTAATTCTAAGCGACATTTTGCTTCTCCCGCCTATGAGGGGTTTGAAACAATCGAGAAAAAAGGCGTCTCAATTCCGGACTGTTTTTATGTGTTCTCAGAAGGTCAGTCGATGCTCTAGAGTGACCGTTTTACGGCTAAGCGACCATTGGGCTTCCAGGCATTCGGCCGTATCAACATCGTCACATGCAGGAGGTCAGTGGGGGAAATGTAGGCTGTATTGTCTGTTTTCATAAATCTCGCCAACCGCCAGTAAGCAGCATGTGATGGCGAGATCTCTGACAATAGGTCTTCCCATGCTGTTAGTTCTGAATTCAGCGATGCGATTCTTTACGTCCCACTGTAAAGCTCGCACCCTGCGCCTGTTCTCTTCACAGGGGAAGGAGTCGTAAACACGGGTGGTTACGTTCTTAATTCTTATCAACTCCCTTATGTCCCCTCAGGCAACTCCCATCGGCGATCATTCGCCGCTGGTACCTGCCCAGAGCAGCTTTGGATTAAATCCCTAAGTTGGCTACCGAGTCCAGAGACCGCCGTATTTGTGTGATCCGCGCTGGTCAGGTCGTTTGGGATAGAGTCTAGGTGGGGGGAGTTAGCAGCCTTAAGGGCTTCCTCAAACTGGCTCTAGTCAATAGTCTTGTGTTGGGGAGATGAGTCGATCTTCCGTCCTAATTTCATAACTGCGGGACGATGGTCAGAGTCGAACTCTGATAGTTTGTATTCAGTTTACTAGGAAGGCTATATTTTTAAAAAGAGCAATGTCTAGTAGGTACGTGGTTCGGTGTGTAACAGCATGGAGTTAATGGATTGGCGTCATTAGAGCTATAACGTCAAAGTCAAGTTCGCGTTAATGAATCTGTCAAGACGGTTACTATTATGGGTGGACGTGTGGCTATTACAACTATGGTGTTTGAAGTTGAGATCACCTGTCAGGATGACTGAGTTACCCAAACCAGGAGTAGGTCAAAGTCAATTCTGAGCAACTTCTTAATGCGTGAGCCACGCGAGGATATATATGGTTATGTGACTGACCGTTTTACGAAAATTAATCACTCGCGTCGGATCGTTCCTTTTGAATCTTTTACTGATTTATGTTCGCCTATATATGTCCACTAAGTTATTTTCTTGATGACAGATCGATTTAGTGATGTCCGAATTACTTCGTACCGATTCGATTATCGATACAATTGTAGTAGTACAATTTACATTCGCTTTTATAGATTCGATTTATTAAAAATATTTGTCTTAAATAACTGATTTATTAATCGCAAAAATATATTTCATACGAAATCAATTTAATAAATCGATTTCATTATATGTAAACAATAAAATTGTAATAACTCCTTTTTTGATTCCAGCAACAATGGCTATGGCGAAGCGACATCGCCGCCATGTTGGTTTTGTATCTGTATTTGCGCTTCTAAAATAGAGTTAAGTACGTGTCCTCCTTAAAAGTACATTTACAAAATGCCCAAGAAAGGTGCTGAAAGGACACAAGGGAATTCGTGGTACGATGTGACTACTTTGAAAGAGAAAATCAAAATAGCTTATACCAGTGTCGCAAGTGTGTGAGCGTGTTGCGACAGCTCTAAATATTAGTGCTCCAACTGTGTCGAAAATAAACACCGAAGTCTACGGCAGCAGCGGCATGGAAACGAATAATCCTTCTACACCAAGGAAAAATCGAAGGGCGTATCCTATGACAACAGTTGATAGCTTTGGCTTTGACATTGACGCTATTTGCCGTCATATAAGTATATGATTATTATTATTTACGGAAAGAAATTCCAACATTTTGAAAGTTCGTAATCTTTCAGTGTGGTAGTGGACCGTGGCCAAAAATCATCAATATCAAAGATACTGCAAAAAAAATGGCTTTTCGTATAAAAAATCCGACAAGCGGAAGATTTTAATGGAACGCAACAGCATTGCTAATGCACGGTGAAAATTTTTGCGACATGCACAAAATATAGAAAACTGGACAAATGTCATTTTTATTGATGAAACTTGTCTCAATGCAAACCACACAGTATCAAAGACTTGGGACTGATGACACTGCTGCTTACACCTCAATGGTCCCGATAGGTAAGGGAGAACGGCTTATTATATCCCATGCAAGATCAGCGAAAGGTTTTGTTGAAAATGCGCCACTCGCATTCAAATCACAAAACGGTCGACTACCATGAAGAAATGAATACTGAGGTATTCGAAAGGTGGTTCCAGGACTTACTCTATCGTTGGAAGAACCATCTATTATTCTTATGGATAATGGATCCTATCACCTTAATAAAACTTAATAAAATAACTTAATAAACTTAATAAAATGGCTACACATGCCAATAACTATCAGAAATTATTAACTGGGGTACGTGACAATGGAAAGAATGTGGATGAATCCATTCTGAAGGTGGAGGTGTTAGGTGGATGGAGGTGGATTCTGAAGGGTGAAAAATATTAAAAGAAAGAAAACAACACCTGTTGTCGATGAAATGACAGCAGAACATTGCCAAACTGTCCTCAGAATTCCCCATACCGCTGTGAATATAACGCAGTAGAGCTGATATGGTCACAGATTAAAGGATATACCGCCAGAAATAACAAGACTCCTCCATTTACAGCAAAAAACATGCTAGGATTATTAAAGGACTCGTGTGCACACGTGACTACTGGAAACGGCAAATGTGGTAGAGAGCACTAAAAGATTAATGTCTGATTGGGACCGACACATGTGAAAGTGGATCAAAGAAAAATTTCCTAATATTTTTTTCATCTAAATATACTTTTATTTCAAAACTATTATTTTCGATTTATTTTACGTGTGATAGCTTATAGTCTGTGGTATGACTCGGAGAACATCACTATTTCTTCGCCCTCAACAATAAAGTACGAGATTGTTTCGATTACACTTGACTGTCAAGAAATACGGAACTTCATAGGCGTACAAACGTCAAATAGAAAATAACATAGTCGACGGAGCATAGTGCGTTTAGTATTCGAGATATACTCTTATAATAATTATATTCTCCCCCCCCCCAAGTTTTATTTTATAATCAAGAGAGCACAAACATTTTCAACGCGATCACACATATTTCTACTGTTAGCAAGATAGTAGGGATAAGTTGGAAAAATCTTCCTTTATTCCCCACCAGTGGGCATAAGCCGGTAGGGATAGATGGAATAGCCTTCGTGTATGATGATTGTGCAGAGGAGGAGAGCTCCGCCAGCTCGTACGAAGTGAGCGACGTGGAGGAAGAAGAGGAGGATGAGGAGGACGACGCCGACGCGGAACCCGACGCGCAACACAACAACAAGCCGCAAGGTACCTCTACTAATCTTATACATTTTACTGCCGGTTTCGTCAGTAACATTAACTAACATCACATAAGAAGGTATTTTTATAACATCTAGATCGTTATCGTTATGTAAGTATTTAATTAGTATATATAATTCTTATATTTGTGTACTGGTGAGCTCGTTAACATCGTCCCCGTAATATTATATTGTTATTATATACCAGTAGTATTCTTTTCAAATAATATTCCACTATTCCGTAGTATACTTTTTATATCCCCCAATCCACATTCTTCTTCTTCTTCTTTCTCAGCCCTTGGACGTCCACTGCTGGACATAGGCCTCCCCCATTGTCCGCCATTTAGACCACATTAATCCACATTAGACCAGCTTAATAGATTATGGCCTTGTCACCGTATTGGGAGTTTTTTTTTTTTTATAGACTAGTGGGCGGACGAGCAAGCGGTCCGACGTGTTACCGCCGCCCGTGGACACCTGCAACACCAGGGGGTATGTGGGCGCGCCGCCGACCTTGCAAAATCCTATAAACCATACCTGTGAAACTTTACAGACTGATATCACTGCTTGTTTTTAAAATGTATTTATTTTCTTCTGATGTAACTTAAATGTAGAAGGTATTGGTTCTCACTAGATTCTGTCACTACTATTCGCAAAATGTCCAGTTCGTGGAATCCACCATTCGCATGTCCAATATGCAAAATGTCGCAACATGGTTTCAAAATTGTTTCGACGAAAAATTCGATAATTATTTAAATTTATATGTAATTTGATGATTTATATACAGATGATCGTTGTAGTGATAAAAAAGTATATTTGTATATGGAAGATTTTTTACTTTCATTAGCTTCATTTTCGATTTCATTCATCTTTATTTCTTTCATTTTAGATGTTCGAGAGTTGATTTTAGAGATTTTTTAGAGAATTTTAGAGTTTGATTTTAGATATTTCTTTCATTTCATTTTAGGACAATTTGCGAAAGGGATCTTTGTGAACGGAACATTTTACGAATAGTATCTACTCACGATACAGGCTATACCTATAGTTCCTGCAATTTAGCATGGCAATAACGAGCATTCACACCTCCCTACTAATGTAGAGATTGTCTAAACAAAAATGACGCCCCCACTACTTAATTACTTGATTTCGATGTGTGAGAGACTATACTTTGAACATAATGACTTGTATCCGTATGAGACGGTCGACTAATCGCCGAATAGATCTGATAACGTCACAGTATGGCGCAGCGCTTGTGCTTACTATGAAACATGTCCGCTCTACTGTGCGTACACATTAATTATCACTAATTGGACAATAAATCCGGTGACAGGTGGCGTTTAGCAAGTACGATCAACATAAAAATAGAGCGCAAAGAAATTAAAAGATTATTATAAGATATTTTTTATTTAACCCATTTTGTACCTTTTAAGTTTACATTTGATCTATTAATGCTGGCGTCCCGCAAGCCTCCGCGTTCTATCCCCAACTCTGTACGATAACGACACTTGTCAATCACATTCGATGTCAACGTGGCTGCCTACCACGATACGTTTGCGATAGCTATTTTCGCTCATTACGGGGAACATTGGCAAATGTCACTTACTTGAATGTTCAAGTTACTAATATTAGTACATTAGTAGTACGGGGTGAAGTCGAGGCAATGACCGCTATTGTCATGCTAAATGGTACGGAGTATATATAGTGTAGGGGACTTCCAGCAACATGGAATTTTTTACTTTAATACTTAATACTTAAATATAGTTCAATATTTTAAAAAGAAAAATAATTATGTTAATTTCAATTACAGAAGACGGCTCGCCCGAGGAGAGCACTCGGGGTAAAAAGCGAAAACATGAGGACGAGGACGAGAATTAAGAGTTGCCTTAAGCGGAGTTATCTTACTAGTTCGTAAGTGTACAGCGCTCCGATGCATCGGACAATAAACCAATCACAATCACGGTACGTGCGTCACCCGTCACCTCGTCACCCTGTAGGCTAGTTGTCATTCGTGAGATTCACCTGACGGCAGAGCCGTTGGTGAGTAATTTTTGGTCTTCCGAGCAAGGAGGGAACCAAATAGCATTTCTGAGCTCTTGTATTGAGTAAAATTTAATTCATTTATATTGCAGAAACTTGGTAGCAAATTGGCAAAGTATGCATGTCAGTTTCACCAGGCGACATAAGACTATTGCTTTTACCTATAACTAAGTAATACTCACGTTCATAAAGTAACAGAAGTGAAAGACCTAGGTGTAATACTCGTTCACTAACATTTAGCTCCCACGTGGAGTCAATTGTTAACAAGACGTATTGCACAATCTAGGTTGTCATTCACGTCAGCAAACCTTTCATTGCTGTTCATAGTGCAGTCCTGTATGGAACCCGCAGTACACCACATACGAGAACAATATAGAGCGCATCCAACAAAAAAATCACTATATATATATTAATTTTAAATCTCGTTCTCGCAATAAGAGCTATGAGGATTCTTCTGGAATACACAGTTTTTTTATGTGCGTAGACAAACCTACACTATTGGACATGTCATTTCTCCACGTGTGTTCAGGTGCTCAGGTGTTCAGACTATCCTGAAATTTAATGAAGGTGAAGGTGAAAATGAAGGTAGACGTCTAGGCCAGATGTTGAAACTGACTGCCGGAACTAAGCGTACCACCCACACAAAGTTATTTTTTATTCCATATCCTAGACAAATTATGCCTCAAACTGTCTTTCACAGGATTCCTAATATATGGTATACAATGACAGTTTTGCTGACATTGACTTACGTTGTTTGTCTAAAGCAAAATTCAAACACCAAGTATGCAAAGCCCTACTTGCCAATAATAATATTGTTTATCGTGATATAGATATCATATCATTCATTTTATATTCCAAAATAAATAGAACAAAATATTACCATGCCTGATTATTAAACTCCACCATGCAAAACAAGCCTAACGTGGTACAAAAATCGCCACACTGCACACACCAAGATTTACACATGCATTTAATATCTTTACTTTTTGATTCAGACGTTCGTACTTCGCTGTATTCTCTCCCTTTTACACACACACACGCACACTGCAACACGGAGTCTTCATTAGAGCTAGCGTATGCCTTACCTAAATTTACAATGTTAAATTACTATGTTTAATATTAACATAGTAGAATCTGTTATTGGCAATAAGTTTGATGTATATATTTCAGTTATTTATTTCTGTTTCGCTGTATATTCATTTTCACAATAAAAAAATAAAATTATCCAATTGGGTACCTGTTGCCCTTAACTTACGCCACTGATGGTCCCTTTTTGCTTGGAAGCCCACAATTATCTTCATAATATGTTTCTATGAAGACTTGCTCGTGGCTCGTTCACTTCGGCAGAGACTCGACCCCTTACGCTTTCGCTCTACTGTTACGACCTCGAGAATTTTTAATAAAATGTTTTCTATGATTATATTGATTGATGTTAATGTCTATTGTGTGGAATCTGTAGTTTGTTGTCCGACGAATTAAATGTTTTTAATTAAATTGTTTATGTAATAAAATTTTTCTATTTTGTAGACATACTTAATTTTAGTGTAATCGTTGACATAGAAGTGCATGATGTAAGGATGAAGGTAGCTCTCGACGATTTTAAATTCATAATTTTGGATTAAAATATATTTAATAGCTGTAAGTGAAAGGAAAATGATTAAACAAAAAATATATGCCCTTTTCGATGGAACTTAAATTTTAATATCAAAGTCCAATTGATAGGATATTTACTACATATTTTACTTTTAACGAGTACAATAATACCTATTATAAAATGACGGTCAATTTTCAGGTAGATTTAGAAAAAAATCTAACATTATGGTCTCATAGATCCTATATGATTCAGGAATAATAAAAGGCCATAGGAAAATATCTTCACCCTCATAACATTCCTTATCTTTTTTATTTTTTACAAAATTCTCTCTGTGCTAGTATCACTTAGCTGTTAAATTGTAATATATTATGGGGTTTATTTCAAATGATCTTAATAGTCTCACTAATGATAACTGATGATGTTCATTAGTATTCTAATGTCGAAATTAAATGGGCGTAGTAATAAACATAATCCAATTAGATCAATGTTGAACATCTGATGAGTTCAGAGAGTATTTTTCTACAATCTTTTTAAATTTTAAATGAGCAATTAATGCACTTAAGAATATCAATGAGAAATGTAACGTTTGTTTGATAACACGGTGGACGTGCCAGATATGTTGGAAACAATTTTAGTTAATAATTTTATTGTAAGTCATTAAGTTTAAGTAATTTACAACAATTTGGCCTGTTGAAATAGTTATATTATATAATCCTATTAAGATTTTTTATTTCTGGGATTGTAAAATAAATGCTAAATAAGTGATTAGGCTTTTAATTTCCCAAAAAATCACACTTTCTTAATTCACTCATGCTTCTTAAAAACACGTTTCATATACTGTGATACTAGGTGTTGCTGAACGATCCACAGTTCATCTTCAAAATCGCTTATAATATCTATAGCGCGGATGTAGTAATACTATTGACGAACAACAATATTATGGACAGAATCCGATATATCAATAGCGACCAACGCCATTGGTATCGTTGCTCATAATTAAACATACTATAATAATTTGCATGTAGCACGGTGCGGCTGTCAGTTGGACTGACTACGGACTAATATACGGTACTTGAGTCCGAACGATGCTTTATGATTTTCGATTTCCGTTGTGAATTGTTTGTAATCGACTGACTATTTGTTAATTAAGGACAGAAGTGACACAGATGTGAATTTAGGTTGGCAAAATTTAAAAGTAAATAAATTCTTTATAAAATATTGTTTCATTCAAATTAAAATAAATAAAAATGAATTAAATACATAATTAATTCATCTACACGAATATTATTTTTCAATATATAGATGCGACCTCCCGAACGTAGTATAAAAATCATTTTGATATTATAACACTATATACTCGTATAAGAAAAATAAATCCGAATCTATCGATTTATTATTTTACATTACATATTCAAAGATTTTTTTAGTCGTGTCACTAGTTTGACACCGGATAAACAGGCTACAGAATAAATTAATATATGTAATTTGATTTTCACTAGCAAAAATTAGAGAACAGAGAAATACACAAATTATTTTTGTGTATTGCTCTGAATCATATAGCGTTTTGTAACTTTATATTTTTAAAAACGTACTACAATATATTTCAGCTTTTTATTTTAAGTGAACAATTTACTCTCTGTGTAAGGTTACATTCTATGGGACCTGTCATCCGCACCATGGTACGTGAAAAAATGTATATCGATACTTGCTTGCAAACCGTAACCAAGTGTCGAATTATGAAGTCGTATTTTAATAATTGTAATATTTGTAAAATAATGTATTGCACGCCTCACGGCAGAACTAATGCATTGTGAAATAAATGGATTTGATACTATAGAACTACAGGCCGCTATCAATAGTCAAAAACTATCGATAGTATGTTTAATTATGAACAAAGGCACTATCAACAACATGGCTGCCATTGACTTCCGATACTATCGATAATATTGCCAATAATATTTACCGCAATCCTCTTCCAATACTATCAATAGACATTTGTCTCTTCCAAGAACTGTTGTAACAAGGCGTTGTTAATAGGAATAATAAGATTTTCGGTTTTGTTGAATGTTCTTTTCATGATAACAAGTTTGTGTTCTAGAACATCAGTAAGCTGAGCCCTTAGGGCTGTGTCTGAACTCACGAGGAACTTTTCACGAGCTTTTGTGTACAAATCCTTGAAGGGTAGACCTGAAATCAATCATTTACAAAGTATAGAGCATCCAATTACAAAAGTTGGAATAGTAGCGCCACCTAGTGAGTTGGAACCACAAAACAAATCTAAGAACCTGCCTTAAAATACGATTAAACTTCTACAGAAAACCGGATGAAAATCGGTTCAGCCGTTTTAGAGAAAAAGAGTATATAAACACATTCTCTTAGTTCAAACGCAAACACCATTTCCATTTTGGAACCAATGCGCTTTTTGAATTTAAACTTAAACCCATTTGCGCTTTTTTGAAATCCTAAATCGAAAAAACATATTACACAAAAATAACAGTAGCATAAAAGACAGAGTAATAGTTTTGTTCATATAACTGTTAAATCTATTTTGCTTCTGATATAAAATATATAAAAATTGTTATCGCCTTTTAGACACCTAAATATTTTTCATGCAAAATAAACGTTATGCATTTGGAACAGATTATTCTTAACTATAGGTTTATATCTAATGAAAGAATTTAGAAATTGAAAGGCATTTAGAATATTTTATAGATATTATAAATGATGAAAAGCTATCCATTGTTTGTAATCGTAATAGAGAAATGTGCAGGGTCTGCACAAACCAACTAGTTTTTAGGTCCCCAAATAATTGTGAATAAATTAATTTATTAAACAGATATTTTATGTAAAAACGCTTACAAAAGTAGACTTCAATCATGATTTTAGAAACAAGACTACAATAAAATTTAGTTACCTTGAGCGTTTGTCTATGGTTTTCCAACTAGGACTTTCAATAATACTCGTAATTTTTAATATCACCTTAGCGTTTGTAGTAAAGGACCGATACACAAAATATACCACAATAAAAAGCTTTAATTGCCTCGATAATGTGTTTGTGGTTCTCCGGCTTGTATTCAGTAATGACTGAATATTCCCTTAGCGTTTGTAGTAAAGGACTGACGCTAAAGAAACTACAATAATAATTACCTTGATAATGTGCTTGTTTGTGGTTCTCCAGTTGATATTCACTAATGATTTTGAATATTCCTTTAGTGTTTAGTGTTTTTAAAATAGACTACAATAAAAAAGCCTCGTTTACCTTGATAATGTGTCTGTTTATGGTTCGGAAATGATTTTCAATATTCGCTTAGCGTTTGTAGTAAGGGAATTTAAGTAAGGATAATACACCAAATGAAGTAAATAAATATTAAAGTAAGGATTATTCTAATAAACACAACAATAAAAATGGTCACAGTTACCTTGATAATTGTGCTGTTTCTGGTTCTCCAGATGGTATTCAATGATGATTTTCAATATTTCCTTAGCGTTAGTAGTAAGGGACTGATAGACACTTCTAAGGGACGACATCTGTAAGTCGCCGCTCTGGTCAGTCGTGATGGAATTTTCATATGAAGTCTCTTGAGTATATGGTAAAAATGTTGTTACGTCCCACCACGTGAAGTTGAATTTACTTAGTTTTGAATGATCCCATACTAAAAATATCAATTTAAAAAAGGTTCAAAAATTGCCTTATATGTACTGTCCCGGAATGAGCTAAATGCGCCCGCGGTGTCAGGTTGGGGACACGCGCACCCCCTCCCAGCCGTCTCGCCGCACTTGTGCCGGCTAGTTAAGTGATGCGCTTGCTCGCTTTCTATTGTTTCTCTTGCGTCATCGATATAACACGTGTTGGGTAGTTTTTTACTATATTCATTCAACACAATATGATAGTCTTTTGTGTCTTTTAGTACTTTTAAGTTATTTTTTATTATTATTAATAATGTAATGCGTAGTAGATTTTTGTTGTTATAATATTGATTTTTTTTTATATTTCTCTCAATTAAAAGTACTAAAAGACACTAAAGACTTATATTGTTTTGAATGAATATTAGTCACTACAATCATCACTTGTAACACCTGATGCAGACAAGTCAGAATCAGGTTTGGTCGCTCATGTTAACAAGTAAGTATAGTAAAAAACTACCCAACACGTGTTATATCGATGACGCAAGAGAAACAATAGAAAGCGAGCAAGCGTATCACTTAACTAGCCGGCACAAGTGCGGCGAGACGGCTGGGAGGGGGGTGTGCTCATAGGTATTTAATATTTAGTTTTGAAAACAAAATTAATAAAAAACAAAAAGAAAAAAATACAAAAATTACTAATTGAGAGAAATATAAAAAAAAACAATATTATAACAACAAAAATCTATTACGCATTACATTATTAATAATAATAAAAAATAACTTAAAAGTACTAAAAGACACTAAAGACTTATCATATTGTTTTGAATGAATATTAGTCACTACAATCATCACTTGTAACACCTGATGCAGACAAGTCAGAATCAGGTTTGGTCGCTCATGTTAACAAGTAAGTATAGTAAAAAACTACCCAACACGTGTTATATCGATGACGCAAGAGAAACAATAGAAAGCGAGCAAGCGCATCACTTAACTAGCCGGCACAAGTGCGGCGAGACGGCTGGGAGGGGGGTGTGCTCATAGGTATTTAATATTTAGTTTTGAAAACAAAATTAATAAAAAACAAAAAGAAAAAAATACAAAAATTACTAATTGAGAGAAATATAAAAAAAAAACAATATTATAACAACAAAAATCTATTACGCATTACATTATTAATAATAATAAAAAATAACTTAAAAGTACTAAAAGACACTAAAGACTTATCATATTGTTTTGAATGAATATTAGTCACTACAATCATCACTTGTAACACCTAATGCAGACAAGTCAGAATCAGGTTTGGTCGCTCATGTTAACAAGTAAGTATAGTAAAAAACTACCCAACACGTGTTATATCGATGACGCAAGAGAAACAATAGAAAGCGAGCAAGCGCATCACTTAACTAGCCGGCACAAGTGCGGCGAGACGGCTGGGAGGGGGGTGTGCTCGTGTCCCCACACTTCACACCGCGCGCGCATTTACCTCATTCCGGGACAGTAGCAATCCGTACAGCAGTAACTGCCGACATCGCCTATATTTCGCTATAATTTCCTAGTCCTTTGTCCAAAAAATAAAACTCGTACGATATGTTGCACATATCTAATATTTTCGAAAAAATAATAAATAATTGAATCATTAAATATTTGCACTATCGCCATTGAAACGAAAAAAACATATATGGCAATAGTACAATTAGCATATTCTTCCAGTGTCAAGTTTTCTTCGTAATCTAAAACGTATTCAGTCCGTCAATGTTTTGTCCTGTCGAAATTTTTACAATAATCAAAAATTTCACTTCCCGAGTTCCCGCCAGTGTGTCACAGCGTCCGAAAGCGTTAGGTACGATTTACACCGAACGGCGAGCGTCGGGGCGGGGCGCGCCGGAGCGCATTTTACAATGCGGTAAAGAAAATTCATAGTGTCTACAAAGTAGTTAAAGTTCATAAAGTTGGGGTGTAAGAGGCTCATCTACCATCTTTCGAGCCTAAGCCAACCTCACCTGCTAGTGGTGCACCCTGCTGTTAACTAACGAGGCAATGGCGTTCCCTTTTCTGCGGTGGGAGGGTTACTCCGTCGGCAAAGCTACCACCCTTCCGACGAAGTCCGCCGCCATAATGGTGCCATATTAGCCGCGAGGCCCGCATCGTGTTCCGGCGGTGAGCGGAAGAAGCCGTCCCGAAAGAGAGATTGTTGCGTGTGGAAAGGAGGACCAGCGGTTGCGGGGAATTACAGACGCGCATGGGCGTGACATGGTGGCGCGGGGATCAGGGAGACCCGGTGAAACGGTTGTCCGCTGGCCGCCCGCGGGTTGTTGGGGGCCCGAACCCGGGGATCTCTTTAATCTCCACCCCTGGAGGCTGCCCCGCCGCACGCGAAAAATCCCTTGGGGTAGCAGTTGTGCCGGAGGAGACCGGAGTGGAACCCGACTGCTGCCCCCAGGGCCCCCTTCCGTACCCCGCGCCAGCAAGTCACACAACCTTTGTGACGTGATTTTTTCTCCGCCCCGTGCTTTATCCTTTGATCCACATGCAACCAACCATCTCTCTCTCCGTCCCCCCTTTTCTTCTTTTCCCTATTCACACTTACAATGGCCAAGAAAAAAAAAAGTATAATGTGCACTCAGCAGCCCATCCTGTAAGTTCCACATTTAAAGTGGACTTTTGCAACATCAGAGGGATGCATAGTAACATCGACGCCGTCCACTACCACCTTGAGACGGCAAAGCCGGCCTTACTTTTCTTAACGGAGACACAGATATCCTGCTCGGCCGATACATCGTATCTTCATTACCCCGGTTACAAACTGGAGCACTGTTTTGTGCGACGTGCTGGGGTATGCATGTACGTCCGGGGTGATATTTGTTGTCGCCGCCTCAGCCATTTTGAAGACGGGAACCTGTCGATTCTCTGGGCGCGTATTGACTACGGAGGTTCCACTAAAGTCTACGCTTGCCTTCACAGGTCTCACAGCGGTGATACGGAGACGACTAGCTTTTTTGAGCGTCTACAAGAGACGACTGATAGCGTGCTCGAGCAGTTCCCCTGCGCGGAAGTGGTGGTCCTAGGTGATTTCAACGCTCACCACGAAGAGTGGTTGGGATCCCGAACTACCGACCGCGCAGGGAGAGCAGCCTATAACTTTGCCCTGGCCTATGGTTTCTCGCAGTTGGTATCCTCACCCACGAGGATACCTGATATCGAAAGCCATACTCCCTCCTTACTGGACCTCCTGCTGACTACGCGGCCGAATGACTACAATGTTGTTGTTGATGCTCCGTTAGGATCATCAGACCACTGTATCATTCGAACTGCTGTGCCAGCTAAACAATCCGACCCATTCTCAGGGAACGCGCAACGTCTGGCACTACAAGCCTGCAGATGGGGATGGGTTGCGCGAATTTTACGCTTCTTATCCCTGGGGGCTGCTCTGTTTCTCGTCGGGAGATCCGGATACCTGTGCAGACTCCATTGCCGACGTGGTGTTGCAGGGCATGGAATGTTATATTCCTTGTTCCGTCATACCCGTAGGCGAACGGAGCCAACCTTGGTTTAATCAGTCCTGCAGAGAGGCCCGCCGTAATAAGTGGGCTGCATACAGGGCCTGGGCCAAAGTGCAGGTGTCTGAAGATCCGAATACCACCGACTTGAGGAAGAAATTTAACGCTGCCTCGAGGTGCAGTTAGAGGATCACTGTCAGAGCAAGGAATTAGCACATCCGCAGAATTGGCGATCAACTAGCAAGCTATCCTTCTGGAAGTCGGGCTTTCTGGTCGCTCGCTAAGGCTGCTGAGGGTAACTTCTGTCAGTCGTCACTCCCACCACTGCGGAAACTCGATGGCTCACTGGCCCATGAGGCGAAGGAGAAAGCTGATCTCCTGGGCAGTCTCTTCGCCTCAAACTCGACTCTGGACGATAGAGGTGCGTCACCACCGTCTACGTAGAGGTGCACAAGCTCCATGCCAGAAATCTGTTTCACCCAGCGTGAAGTCCGGCGAGCTCTAGCATCTCTTGATATCCGAAAGTCGAGTGGGCCAGATGGTATTCCTGCAGTGGTGCTCAAATTTTGCGCTCCCGAGTTATCTCCGGTGCTAACGCGACTCTTTAGGCTCTCATATTCCACAAAAAGCTTCCCGTCAGCTTGGAAGGTAGCTCATGTTCACCCTTTGCCTAAAAGGGGTGACCGCACCGACCCGGCCAACTACAGGCCAATAGCGATCACCTCCCTCCTCTCCAAAGTGATGGAGCGTGTTATAAACACACAGCTCCTTGGGTACCTAGAGGATCACCAGCTGATTAGCGACCGTCAATATGGATTTCGCCATAATCGCTCGGCTGGTGATCTTTTAGCGTATTTAACACACCGCTGGGCTGACGCCATTGAGAGTAGAGGCGAGGCTCTGGCTATAAGCCTAGACATTGCGAAAGCTTTTGACCGGGTATGGCACAAATCGCTGCTTACCAAGTTACCATCTTTCGGGATACCCGAGGGATTATGCGAATGGGTTGCCAGTTTCCTGACTGGACGGAGCATCAGAGTCGTTATCGATGGTAGCTGCTCCGACACCATGTCTATTAACGCTGGCGTCCCGCAAGGCTCCGTGCTGTCTCCAACTCTGTTCATTCTGCATATCAACGACCTGTTGCAAATTGGTGACGTACGTTGCTATGCGGATGACAGTACTGGAGACTCCTAATACAGGGGCCGCGCCAACATTCCTCGAGTCGGAGTGGAAGAGAGTCGCGCCAGACTTGTCTGAAATCGAAGACTCTTTAAATCTAGTCTCGATTTGGTGTTCCCTGAACCTAGTGGATTTCAACCCCAGTAAGACGCAAGTCTGTGCATTCACCGCTAAAACAAAACCTTTTGTCTTAGCACCTCGCTTTCAGAGCATACCTCTTAAGATCTCGGAGAGTATTGGGATCCTTGGTGTCGACATTTGACTCCATCCAACGACGTGCTGTTCGTATTGTCAACGATCCCACTCTCACGGGCAGTTTAGAACCCCTCAGCGTTCGGAGAGACGTTGCATCTCTCTGTGTGTTCTACCGCCTGTACAATGGGGAATGCTTTGAAGAATTGTTCAATATAATTCCCACCTCGGGTTTCTACAACCGCACCTCCCGTCACAGAAGTCACAGAATCCGCATTTCCTCAATACGGAGGTGTCGCGCACTGTCCGGTCCAAAAATTATTTTATATCGCGAACCCGTAGGTTGTGGAAAGAACTGCCTCAAGAGGTCTTCCCATCAAACTACGACATGGGGTTCTTCAAAAAAGCTGTGAATAGGGTTTTGCAAGGTCGGCGGCGCGCCCGCATACCCCCTGGTGTTGCAGGTGTCCATGGGCGGCGGTAACATTTACCATCACTTGTGACCGCTTGCTCGACCGCGCTCTTCTCTATAAAAAAAAAAAATATTCATAGTGTTCATATTTACATTCCATATGTTCATAAATATATGCGCGGAGTCGACCGGCTGCCGCAAAGTGCACGCGCAGCCGACGGGGTTATAAGATGTACAAGCTCCATACGTAAGTGAGCGTTGGGCTACGAGCCGCGACTTGTGTCGACGTCGTCAGCGTTAGGCTACGAGCTGCGACTACTTGTGTCAGCGTCCGTGAGCGTTAGCGGCTACGAGCTGTTAGATGGTGTTACTAACTTCCAACTGTTAGATGCATAATATTAGAGCTGGCAGTTAAAATAATTCCCTACACTCAGTTTATGAAGCAAGGATTCAACATGTGTTACGGGTTTTATGATTTAATAGCGATAATTTATTAAAGTTCAAAGAGCCTAGTGTTTGTGATAATCAAATAAAAGCTGCTTTTTTCGTGTGCTTCCGAGGAGTCCATCTCTGTCCTCAGTAAACCTACTATCACTTTACTGAGCGACTGCTGACTTGCTTCGACGTGACTGTACATTGACAAAATGTGTTTTAAATTGTTTTGACTTTAATTACGAAGAAAAGTTGACACTGGTAGAATGTGCTAATGGTACCATTGTCAATATATGTATGGCATTATGTATATGAAGGCAAAGGCAAATGGAAAGAAGGACTTACATAATGGAGCATTAATGTGGTCTATAGTTGCAATGAAGTGAACATTCCTTATCTGTGATATACTGGCGAGGATTGCCTGCGTTTTGGCATTCCTCAGCGCAGTGCCATCAATATTGTGTATAATTATAAACAATTCCATGCCATTTTCACTCAACTGGCTATGAATTAAATTAACCACATCTCCTGTATTAGACGGAACAGTACTATTTTGTAAAAGATCTTTGACGATAGTTTCCAAAATATCCTTAATTGTTACACTCGGGAAGAATCCATTAATAACTATACAGGAGAAGTCTTGAAGCTTTTCCGTTTGGAATTGATGTAAAATTGATCTTTTTGAGCCGATTCCGTACAGTATAATATTAAAGTTTTCACTTAAAATGTATAGCCATTGATTAAACAGGTGATTGTAAGATTTGCTAAGTTCTTTTATTTTGTTTTTATGTTCGTCGGATATGTGAAAGTCATCGCTCACATTCTCGTTGATACTTAAATTTTTGAATCGTGCCAGTAGTATGCGGTTTGAGGTTGTGATCTGTAATACAGAATAAAGTTAAACTAAATAAAAACTACCCTGTTCGTGTGAAGAACACGGTGATTTATCACTAGTAAAGGCATGTACACGTTGAATTCCAGTATTTGAAAATAATAAAATGGATACAATATTCATTGGCATAGAAAGAAAACTTAAAATTAGACAGAAACACAGTTTACAGTCTTATACACTAAAATGTAAATTATAAAAATAATAAACATTTATTTCAGATACCACAGATCTATATTTGTTAGTAGCGATTTACAGACTATGTTGAATACTTAATCTAAACATCAAAAGTCTGTCATTCTACTGATGTAGACTGTCTGCTACGTTCTTTATAATAAAAAAAAGTTCTATATGTAGCAGTGGATTATTACAAGCTATAGATAGAACAGATAACATGCCTTTCTAGTAGAATTCATCATGAAATAATTATCTGGTGTGACAATGTATTCAGATTCTTTTGAACTTGTTTTATTGTCCTTGTGCTTGCTAATACGTAGTTTAACTGGTTTCGTTGGTGATTCCTCCTTTTCCTCTGAACTGCTTATCGATTGGTAACTCTATGGAATAAAAGATAATAAATGTATCGAATTAGTTGAAAGATACGAGTTGTTAATTAAATTAATAATAATATGCTATGTTCATTAAAATGCTACTGTTAGTACGAGTATATGTAGTTATGGATTTGTACGTGTTACGCACATACCGTAAAAGCTGAAAATAGCTCGCTCAGTATCAAGAGTAGAATCCATTCTAATCTCTATATTTTACAATAGATTTCTTTTGCGTTCTTAATATCTTGTGTATCTTTTATTCTAAGCGCAGTTACGCAAAAAACTACCCTGTACTGAATAATGAGCCTTACGAACGTTTTAGATAGAACAACAAAACTTTACATGTTTATATCTTTTGATTTAAAATCATTTCATTTTCCGCTAGAACAATCGTTTCAATTTAATTTCACGTTATATATTTCAAATTAGTTGACGTGATTCAGGTTTTACACGTGACACGTTGTATAATATGTAGGTATGCATACGGGGCCAGTGGTATTGTCGAATTTTGAAAGCATGATTTCCATAAGCTGACATGAAAATTTAACACATAAGCATTTTTTTTATTCAACTAATTTCTTTAGCCTAAGCACATAATCTTAAAATTTATAGTAAAAATTAAAAAATATCCTGAATTTCTTTGGAAACAGAGATTCGTTTAATTTTCATTTGGATTAACATACAATCGTGAATGGAATCCATGATTTGAGAGTTCGGCAATTACTCATTTGCAGTAGGTATATACATTATGCACCCTGTGTATACTGTACCTCGTTATCAGTTTCGTCAGGAACAAAATCACTGCTGCTGCCAGAGAAATCATTGTCATCGCTATCACTCTCATCTTGACTGATTATTCCTGGAAATATTTAATTATTAACTGCATTATTAAGTAGATAAGTATCAGATGACGAGAGTATCTTGACGAGCAAAGACGAGCGGGATGACTGATGAAGTTCATACCGAGAAAATTACCACTCAACTGAGTGGTTAAGATTGTCTGTCTATCTTAAAATATTTTTATTTCTAGATTATGTTTAAATATTTTAACTATTTTTAATTTGGCACAAACAGTATAATTGTACATGTAAATTATAATTTATATAATTATGAACATAACCTTTGAGATTATCGCGTTTTTCACACATATTTTATTAAACGGGCCTTCACGCGTATATTTACCTTGTTTATTTTACTCGACGTTTCAGCTGGACGGTCACAAGTTCACTCTAACCATTGACCATTCTCCATGAGCCAGCACGTGACCACGGTTAGTGTAACCCAGCCGAAACGTCGAGTAAAATAAAAAAAGATAACGCGTGAAGAGCCGTTAAATAGATATATATAATTAGAGACAAACATTCTAATATCTCTATTTTTTACTAGACTCAGGAACGCGATAATATGTTTTTCACCGTTATGTATGTATATCCGTTTCTTTATTCCCGCGCAGAGCTTAAACGGGGTGACGTAATTTTAATAAACGAGGTGTCGTTAGATTAGTCTTGATATAGCAAGTGCTACAAGCGCTTTCAATTTCTTGAAAATTCCAACTGGCGGATTTTAGGCGCCATATTGTATGCTTCAAAAAATCATATTTAATGAAATTCATTGAATGGAGAATCAAATTAAAGGTCTTGAAAAGGCGACTCCGAAAATATATACAATATAGTAATTACAGCGATTTCTCCCGCTAAAGTGAAACATAACTTACATTGTTGTAGGTACGTTGATTGATATAAAACTTGCATTGGAAGAAAGACTATTTGATACAGATGGTATTGAAATTTATATATAAGGTCGTCTTCGTATAGAGGGAATAGCATAGAACATAGAATACTATAAAAATCCGAAATTTTGAAGATCAACAGACTGCATACAATACAATTATCTAAAGAAGTCCATTCGGTATATCTCGAATTTTATCGGAGCAGTTCGGAAGTGCCACTACAGCAAATTATGCGAAGTACATTGCTGCCTTTTAATAGAATATGAAGCATCACCTGATAGTTTGGAAGAAGTAATGTAAGTCATCTATGTGATGACACCTCTACACCCTGATAGTATTTTTTATTTAGAAAAAGGCGACAGACAAGCATACAGTCCACCTGATGGTAAGTGGATACTGTCGTCCATAGACATCCGCGATACATGCCAACATCTGTCCAGAATGACAAACGTTGGGACGCCCCGGATGTGCTGCCTACCTTTGTAGATTAAGGAATGGATTGGGAAAATGGGGAGGGATAGGATGGGGTGGAAATGGGCTCTGGCATATGTCACTACCTACCGAAACATGTACATACATTGGGGAAATACAATAAGGTAGGAAATGTGAATGTCAAGTTTTTCTTCTTATGTCAGAAATTCTTCTTCACATTGAATGTGAAGGTGTGTGTGTCCATATTCTTGAAGAACTTTTCTTTTGTGAACTTCAGAACAGTTTCTTTTGTGACGTTTTAGGTTTCTTGGCATGTGTAGTAAAAGGAGTATGATGCCTTTGTAGCCACGCCACCATTACGCCTTTTACAGTATTTGAATTAGGTGGTTTCACTACAAGTTTATTATGGTAAGACACGCTATCAATCACAACGACACTATTTTGCGGTAAGTTAGGTATCAATTGCTTTCGTAACCACTTCTCATATTTCTCCGAATTCAACTCCTTGTGTTAAACACCCTCAGGGTCTGCCGATTGATCTAATAAAAGAGCACCAGGTAAAAAGCCCCCTTTCGTTACCGGCGTGAACACTAATTATAAATCTTTCGACCTTTGGAAATGGGTTGTTCAAACGTTTATTTGCTGAATCTGTCCAACTCTTTCCTTGGGTATGTCCTTTAGTGTTTTTACCACAAGCTCTTAATGTCCCAATTTCTCTGAGATATTTTATTCTTTTTAACCGAATGTCATGTTTTTCCATCAAAATTTTTCTATTTTCCTAAATCTGAACCCCATATCTAGAATGATATTTCGAAGAGTCGAAATCGATCCTTTGAAATGGATGTCATCTATGATTTTTTTGCGTAGTAAGTTCAGAGTAGGGAATTCTTTAAATCTCATATGGAAATCATATATGATTCGCCGTATTACACTGTAATCGAAATCATCTAGCTTCAAACGATATTTCTTGCTTAGTGTTCCTTGGGTTCTTGTTTTTGCCGGCTCATCAGTGCACTTTTCGTCATTTTATCATAACCACAGTCATATGATACATATATGATACATTTTATCATAATGTATCATAACCAGCCAGGTACAAACAGTTCAATCAAAGATATTGGATCACAACTTCATACATACAAAATACGAAAAGACTTTCTCCCGACCTATTATTATAACAGGAACACAAAGTAAAATAGATAACAAACTGCAACACGGATCAAGGAAGTAGCTAGGATGAGGTCGATAAGGAAATCTATTAAATATCTATTATTATTATTAAATACATGTTATTAATACAAAATTGATAACCGATAACTACAAACAGTCAACAAGACAAGACATGTCAACATTGTTATATTTTTAAGTAATTATCTTTTTATTACTGCCATGCTTTGATTCAATGCAAAGTGATTTAATATTATTACGTCACACAATATGTAAAATTGCATCTTCATATAAGTCAAGTCTAGTTAGTTTTAATAACTCTATGTGTAAAAACGAGCTTTGTCGACTAAAACCGAGATATACCGATGAGACTTCTTTAGATAAATAATTGTAGTGTACAAAATTTCAAAAGCTCACATCAACGGTAACACTTAGTCGGGACCAGTCGAACAAATAATGTAGAAATCCTCCAACAATCTGAAAGAGTGCGAAATAAATGGAAAGATAAAGTTTTAAAATGGTCGTCGCACAAAATTTTACTGGTAACTGATAACTCGCCAACTCGGTTGGCGTTTTAAGTCTATATATCTGTCATGCACAATACAACGTGCATGAGGAGGCACATGTCCCGCAGTGGACACTGAAAGGGCTGATAACGGTGAACGTAAAAAAACATGGAAGCAGTCCTCTCATACTAGCCACGGTTGATTATCGGCCCTACAACAGCTACTACAGGCCCTACTACAAATAAGTAGCAAACAGCTCTGCCATTGGGCGCCGCGTGCTTGGATGCACTTACATGTGGAAAGTGATCCCACTATCCTTGGGATGATTATCTGGATCTACACAAGACTCCTACACCACTTTACCACACAAGAAGGCATTTTAATCGAAAAACAGTTTCGGTAAATTGTCCTTACTCACTTGCCGTCGCGTTTTAAGCTTGTGTTTGAAATTGGCGCGAGCGTCTTGTAACATACCCGCATATAGTGAAGATTTCGAGGCAACTTTTTTGGCGGCGAATATTGAAGGCGGATTGAGATTTTAGGATGGCACGCGCGCTCGGCGGCGAGGGGAGTTAAGTTCACATCGCGGCCTCGGACAGTTGATATTGTTATTCGCGCCTATTAATTGGACTTGAACGCGGATATCCTTGTGCCACGCGAGTGTTTTGGTTGGAATTGTTTGTTGTGATTGTGCTTGTTATTTGGAGTAATATCTCGAGGTGATTTGCTGTTGTGTGTGAGTTGCGGATCTATAGCGGCCACCGGCTCACCAAAGGACACGAGACTTGGATTACTACACAAGTATCTATTGGGAATGTATGTATTTATTCAATCACACTAAAGTAGGTCACGTCTAGTAGGGACTAGCGTAGGTACACTTTCCAGATTTGTGCGTGGGCAAAGCCACCTTGGGTAAGTGAGACCTTTAGATTTTTTATTGTGCTTACCCACCATTTTGGTGGATATATTGATTTAAGCTTTAATTGGGCTCGAGTGCATATTCCTCGGGCTGCTTTCGCGGAACGCGAGGCAGATGCGCCTAGTGTGCGTATCGTAAACAGCTTGTTTTAAGCCCCGTCCACCTCGGGACAGTTTTTAAGCCCCGCCCACCGTGGTATACTTTTCGTTGCGCCATAATCGAGCGGTAGGAATGTTTCCATGCTTTTTACATTCACCGGGTGATAAGGTTACGGTAACTGAATGAGAAGAGTACAGAGTTATGTGTGGCGGAGAGCATTGCGTGAGCAATATATCTATCAGAGGCAAAGCAGGCTGATGATCGTATAACATGATATTCACATACGTATATTGAAATAAAGTAAAATTCATGTAAGAAGTTTTCATATTTACTGAATACACCAACTGGTTTGTTTGTTTTTGTTTTATCAATTACTCTACTAATTTGACATCTCAGTATCAGACTCGAAGCTGGTCAGGACCAGTTTGCAAAATAAATAAGTCTGGTCCCGACTTCTTTAAATCTGATACTGAATTGTTAATATTTAACTTATTAAGAAAGCAATAAAAAATTACAATATTTTTTTAACATTTCATTAATTGATTCATTAATTTCATTTTTAAACAATTGAGACCGCTGGGAATCTTCTGTGTTTTCTCTGCGTTTTCTACCACTTTTATAATGGGGATTGGGGAATGTTCTGAAAAAATGTTCAATCTGATGCACTTCGGATTTTTATCGTGGCACTTCTCGTCAGCGAAGGGCAATTCATCTGTACTTCTTTGACAAAAAGTTACTGCGTGCAGTGTGGCTATCAAGACACTTTATGCAACGAACCCGAAAGCAGTGGAACGCGTTGCCTACTAGGGTTTTTCTATTTAATTATGACATGGGGGCTCATCAAAAGGGCTTTTCTGAAAGGTTCACACCCGCATCTCCCTTGGTGTTGCAGATATCCATGGGGGGCGGTGACCACTTACCATATCATGGGCCGTCTGCCATCTCTTCATTAGAAAAACGGAACTGACAATAAGGCCTCGTTTCTCAGATAATTTCTCATCCTAACTAATATATAAAAATGTTTGTTTAAAATGCTTTTATGCATCAAATAATGTATAAATCAAGCTGAAATTTTGCATGGAGCTTCATGAGAGCCATTAAAAGAAGACAAGCTACTAATATGCGGGAAATCGACAATTCAAATGCAGGACAGGTCTGAAAAAAGTGGGAGCCAAAGAAATTTTATCCTCCTAGATTGATTGATATCCTTGTAACTTGACAATGGTGAAAGGTTTGTTTGAGTAGATAAATATGAAACGCCCATAAGTCCGGTGATACCCAACACGTTTTTATTTTGGTCAGTGTTAGTGGATACAGAACAAACAAAACTATTAGCACAGATGTAGATATAGATATAAAGAAATATAGATAGCGCGCGCAATAGCGCTATCTACATGTTTTTACATTATTGTAATGATTGGTATATTGAACGTAATTCTATTGTCTGGCTCTGTATCCCCTCTCCGTATAAGTTTCTTGGACGCGAATGAAAACTTGAAGGATGAGTAATAAACATATATTTTTTTAATTTAACGAACAATATCTAGCAATTAACGAGACAATTAGCATCCTTGTCTGAGACGTCTCATCCAGGGCCCTAGAAACGGGACATCCCGACTCTTGCGAGACAGTTGGCAACACTACCTACAAAACTAAGGATCCCGTGGGATAGTCAGCTCGTGGGCGAAGCTGCGGACAAAGGCTAGTATAGAATATTATATACATACTTTTCTTCATTATCTCGTTTACATGTTTTGGTGTAGCCTCACAAATTCTCTTCATTTGACTGGCTGAACTAACACTTTTCCTCCGAGTCCTCATAGCAACGTCCAATGGGCTTGGCGATTTACTTATAGCTGCTTTGACTTTTTTATGTAAGTCATGCTTAGTGTGACGTGATTTAAACTTAGAGATGTCCTGCCATTTCACATCATCACTGCCGAATAATGCTGAAATGGATTATCATTATTTATCTTAATTCTATCACACACTGCACAAGTAAATTAAGGGACAAATCAGGAAATCAATGCCATACTTCTACAATTGCAATAGGATAATTAATTGTACTTGAAATTGACATGTTTTATTCAATAAGCGAAAAGATTTTTTCAAATCGATTATAAAATGAGGTAGATATAAACTTGAAAATATATGAGGTAGGGAGCTATCACTAGTTCTGCAACTCACGAGTGGCTATAATACTACTAACGCTGTTCATGATATCATTACTTTTAACGATATTTTAATTTTGATTTCTAGTATCCTAAGCAATTTCATTGGAAAAATACCACTATTCTTCACTCTACACATTGCAAAAGATGAAGTTAATTTAATGTCTTAATTTCCAGACATTTCCAGGTATTGCACTATAAGCTGAGAGTACACACTCGTACATACACTGGAGCTACAATTGCACAATGACAATAAAGACTGAACTGTTTCTGGTCAGCACCAGATAATAACCTATACAAAGTTTTCTTTTCTACATTATTTTTAATTAATGAAAATCCTCTATTGCATCCTGTTTTATCTTAACTACTAATTACCTACATTTTACATAAGATATACAGAAGCAATAAGTAGCGTTATCAGTAAGTGATATCTTCCAGGCAACCAACAGATAAAGAAATATGTAGATAAGAAATATAAAGGACATAGGAAGAGGTTAGCATAAGAATTGGGTTAGTTTAAAGAAGCTAAAGAATGGATTGGAATGTATTTGAATAATAATAACTCACATTTCATGGCCCACTCTACGATTCCCTGTAGGACATACAAACATGAACAAACCAGCCCAAAACCCATTACTTCCATGCTATCACATACCGACACGACGTTCTAGATTTCGCCCTTTTTAAACATTAGCCTTACGTCTAACCGTGAATGAGCGGCCAGTGAACTGAATTTTCTTTAGTTTCTTACCTATATCAGCGATATTTTTTGTCAAAAACAAACACCAGTGTTTTAGTGTGCAACAGACATTAACTTCCATGATGTGGTGGCGTGTGTAATGGTCGCAAACGGCAATTTATGTATCAAGTGCAGTTATGAGGTTAAAAATCAAACATACAATGCTCTTCCTGTGTCTTGACAGGGCCTATTTCAAGTGCCAATATTTATAAAATCAATTGAAGCTTTGAAGCAGGTTGTGCAAAAGGTGCAAGAAACTCACAATCTGCAAACAGCGACTACTAGTGTGAGTACCCACTATGGGACCAATGATATACTTGAAGAGAAGGCAGAGTGTGAATGAAGAGCCTGCAATGCAGACTAGGTAAATTTTGAGATACAAAAAAAAATATTTGGGTTACAACACAAAATTTTATTACAACTTCTCAAAATACTCTTCATTAGTCTCCGTACAGCGATTCATTCGAATAAACCAAGATTTAAAGCACTGGCGATAGTCTTCTTTAACGAGGTCCTCAATAGTTGCCATAAAAGCATTCCAGGCATCCTCAAGGCTGTCGAAAAGAATGCCACGGAGTCCAAGCTTCACCTTTGGAAAGAGAATTTTGAATTTTGGAATTTACATGGAGCTAAATCAGGGCTATAAGGCTCAATTCTTGGATCTCTGTGGTCTTCAAAAACCCTTGGGCTTACCCAAGCAAAACTTATTTTACTTTGTAAGATGATGCATTGTCATGATGCAAGAAAAGCCCTATCAAACCTGTTTTAGGACGTTTTTAATTTAACACAAAGAGTACAGTCGGTAAATACACTTCATTGTACCATTGGGGATTAACAGATTTTTGAGCGTCTAAAGAAATTGTCGCTAAATGGCCACCCGCAGAGAAGAATGTTGCCACCATTTTTTTGCCTACACTGCGCCCACGTTTGACCTTCCTAGGAGGCTCTTCGTCTGGAAACACCCAAGCCGTTGTTTGCCGCTTAGATAGTGGGTACCTATACCAATAGATCCAACTCTCATCTCCAGTAATAATATTAAATATATTCTGTCTCTCTCCATTTTCGAATTTTACAATCATTTCCCTCCACCATGTCACGCGAGCTTGTTTTTGTTCAGCAGTCTGTGAATGAGAAACCCGACGCGAAGAAAGCTTCTTGACTTGAAAGTGTTGGTAAAAAATTTCATGAATGACCGGCGATGAAATCTTAAGTCTTCTCTATCTGTTTGTAGGTAGTTTTTGAGTCTTCGTGCAACATTTTCTTTACCGCCTCGATTACAGGTTTCGTTTGGTTTATTTGGTTTCATTCTTACAGAAGCGCAGGACGGCCATTTCTCTCATCATCTTTCAAGGGAAATTTTCCTTGTTTAAATTGAAAAAAAAAAACATCTAAAAATTGTTGCACGGGACGGTTTACATCTATCTTTACACTTACTTTCATTTAAACAAACTTTCAATATATACATATATGTATATCATTTTGCAACATAGTCTGCTTCCTTGTCAATACACTTGGTCCAGAGCGGTCCACGAGCTTGCGTATTCCTTCCAAGAAGAAGGTTTTCGGTTGATCGCGAAGCCACTTTTGCATCGCTTCCTACATGTCTACGTTTGTGACCTCGCAAAGCATTCTTGAGCGACCCAAACAGATGAAAGTCGGAGGGAGCAAGATCTGGGTTGTAGGGAGGGTGTTCCTGCACTTCAGAACCCAAGCTCGTCGTGGATGATTTGATGGGCAGAACCATGACTGATGTTCAAAAAAGACGCTACCTCATCGATGGTAACTCGCCTACCCGCCAGAACCATCTCTCGAGCTTGCTGAATCTTAATAATTGTTATGTAAACGGGTTACTAACAATATAATTAGAGGCGATATTTTGGTCGACATGGAACAGTGGTCGCGGCGAGACTTGTGACTTGTGCCAGAAATCGTCTCAATGTGGAGCATGACTTGAGATGCGCTCTAAACGAGACTAAGCCTAATAAAAAAAAAGCTTGTAAATAAAAAACAATACAAATCTTCACACTGACTGCCGTGAATGTTATAATTTTGTTTATTTTTTAGTTTAACGTGCAATAAAGAAAACTTGTTTTGAAGGTATATTTTACTTTTCTTTGTAATTTTTTTTTACTACACATTCCCTGATAGGCCCGAGGGGCGAGAGGATCAAAAAAGTTGGGAAACTGCATTAGAAGTTTATTCCAATATCTCACAAGCTGGTAGTGTAGCTGTACTTTGCCAAAATTTACAAAATATATTATACATACTATTAGATTAGAATATTTTTTTTTTATGGACGAAGGTGGCAGACGAGCATACAGTCCACCTGATGATAAGTGGATACTGTAGCCCATAGAAATTCGTGATACATGCCAACATTAGTCCAAAATGACAAACGTTGGCACACTCCCAGATGCGCTGCCTACCTTTGGATATAGGACTGGATTTGGAGAAAGGGTTGGGGAAATGGGGAGGGATAGGATGGGAATGGGCTCTGACACATCGTACTCACTACCGAAACACGTACGTACATTAGGGAAATAAGATTAAGTGGGAAATGCAGTATATTTCAAGGTAGTCTTCTGTGAGAGAGGGGTAACGTGGCCAGTCGAGTGCGCCCAGCGGCTGTTTGATTGCAGAGTGCACTCTCCCCCTCATATATATGCTATTAGAATACACATTTCAAGTGAAGAATCCCTACTATAATAAGGACATTGATTTGCTTGAAAGTGTTCAAAGAAAGGCAACCAAACTGAGGCACTGTCTACACAAAAAAAAACATATGAAGAGAGATTCCAAATATCCAATCTCCCAAAATACATCCAATTTCAATTTTTTAATATGGCACAATCGAGACTTCGATGATTCTGCCCAAAATACATCAACATGTGATTTAATAGCGACATACAAAATCCCAACACACAGAACTGTAGAGACTTAACTGACATCTTCAAACTAAACACAAACAAACAGCTAAGATATTGTAATAATGTAAAATTAGATAAAACACTTGCCAATACATAAGCAGGCCAAAATATACTCAGTAACAGTTGTGGACATATGGAATAAGTTACAAAATCATTGAATCATAAACAGTTTCAAGGACAGACTTAAGAAATGGCTTCCAGAAGAGATATGGCAAAACTTGTAACACCAGCTAACATACCAGCAGTAATGCTACTCGCCTATTACACAATAATATTAATAATAAAATAGGGAAGGTTAGGGAAGGTTCATTTGTACATTGGGAAAATAGGATAAACTAAGTTGTCCAATAGATGGATAAAGAATGGATAGAACAGATACTAACCTGTGAGTTTTAATGATGGGCTGATTTCTGTATCACTCTCATCATCATTATCAGAACTCATTATTTCTTCACGAATCATTCGTTTAGATGATGTCTCGCCATATTTTTCAGGTCTTTTCCTAATTCTAAGTGAAACTCGCCTCCTGATTGGAGTCGGAATGATTTCTGATATTTCTTTATCTGTTTCTGAAATTAAGAAGACTTTAATTTATTCATTTCTTTAAACTTCATTGCACAATAATATATACAAAAGATAAACTTAATGTTATAAAGTCATTCTCTACCAGTCAAACACCAGATTATACATACAAAGGATCACAGATGAAGTTTTATATTACAATTTATTATATAGTATAAAATATAGAAAGCAGTAAAAATGAAACATAAAGGAGGTTTCAATTTGTTTCAAAACAGATCTATGTGTATATTTAAAAATATTAGACACATTAGAGAAGAAAGAACAATAAAACTATATACTATAGTCTTCGCCAATCAATATTTATTTATATATGGTATAACATCATGGAAAGGGTGAGCGCAGAAGATGCTCAGCCAGGAGTAAAGAGTGTGTGCTGCAGCAACCTTGGGGGCTCCCCTGTCGGTAGGCCGGCGGAAGGTACAGACCTCACCTTAGGGCGTTGCTTTGAGAAGGTACCACGGGATCGGAAGTCGGTGAGAAGAAAAGTTCATGGAGAGGTATAAACAAAACATTATTACTAAAATTAGAATGTGCTCAGTGAGCTGTAATAAAAGTTTTGAAATTCTAAGGTTACTGTTATCCAATCTTTTCTTTTCCAATAATGAATTTGGAGTATCAACTATTCAACAACTATTTGTTAAAAACATTATTTTGAAGCAACATAAAACTGTTATTCTAAATATAAATAATCCCATAAGACCTGATATAGTATACCTATACCCCAATGCAGGAGAATTGTTACTCATAAGTTCTCACTATTTCTAGGTTCATTCTTCTATAATAGGGTAAGTCGCCATACATCTGTCTTTAATCTTCTTTTTTTTTTATATTCATCTTTTTAACGAGGCTTTGAACACCCTGGGTGATCATGCCAGCCTTATGGATACTTTCTCCTTTCCTTTATTCGAGGGAATGATCAATAAAATGATATAAACTTAAAGCTTTACTGGAAAGAGGCTCTGCTAGCCAGCAATTGATCTCTCCAGTGTGCAAAGAACCCGAGCTCCCAAGAACTCTTCTCATATCTGAATTCCGCACACATTCCAATACTAAATGGAA
Organism: Sesia apiformis; assembly: GCA_914767545.1. NCBI lineage: Eukaryota > Metazoa > Arthropoda > Insecta > Lepidoptera > Sesiidae > Sesia > Sesia apiformis. The sequence goes on from OU611953.1 coordinate 12,225,440, forward strand.
AAGGTCATCCGTCTTTTGACAGTCATCGCACAGTGGTGATGGTTTAATACCCATCATGTGGTAGAACTTATTTGGTGGGATGTGTCCGGAACGCAGTCTGAAAGCTGAGACCAAAATTTTTCTTGTGAGACTGGCAGAATCAAACCAAGGTGTCCACAAGGGTTTTGACTGGATAGTTCTGTACCAGATTCCAACCTCCTTAGATATAGACTGTTCACCGAAGTGATACTCCCATTTTTGTAGACTTCTTCTTTTAATTCTAGGAATGAGTTCACTAGCAAAGGGTTTGGAATCAAGAACTGTACCATCCATTACAGCAGCCTTTGCAAGGTGATCTACCATCTCATTTCCAAGTAGCCCTACATGAGAGGGTATCCATTGAATTTTTATACACCTATTTTTATGAGTTATTTCATGAATTAAATGGAGAGCTTCAAAGGCAATGGGCATTCCTCGCTGACTAGAGACACAATGAGTAAGATATTGGAGGGCACTCTTCGAGTCCGACAAAATAACGACTGGAGGACTGTTAGGTAGACTGTTTGCATAGTCTAAAGACTCTTTTATAGCTACCGGGTTGGCTTTAGAATATGACCGCACGAATTTAGGGTTGTTAAGGGTGGCATTTTATAGGGATAGGTCTCCCCTTTCAAACGACACCCCTCCCCCCCGCGGAGATTTGTGTTTTTTTTTAAATGATTTTTTTTGTGCGCGTGTAACGGAGCAACATTTCAACAAATAATATAACAAAAATATTCAAAATATTGTGTTCGTGCAAAAGATATAACAAAGTTGCGACAAACAATGCATTAAAAATATTTTTTGTTAAAAAAAATGTAATTTTTCGTTAAGAACTGCGTTGTGAAATAAACACCTAACATGAAACGGAACACATCCGCCGGCCGTTTTGTGGCAAGTGACCATTTTATTCCATTCATTCCGTTTCTGTCGTGAATTTCTTTGTTACGTGAATGTGCTCTCTGATAACTTTTAGAGGATTTTCTAACGTTTTTGGCAATTCTTTTGGACTTCGATTCTTCCTGACCTGTTTGACTTTGGCATTTGTACTGGATTCTGCGTGCTCAGCGATTTGGAATAAGATGACAAAAGAAAATGATTCTGCACCGTCCACGAGCCGTGGACCGGCGGCGGCGATTCATTTTGACACTGACGAGTCATTCGTTAAGCGCCTAATGTATAGTTCGGGGGTGCTCGGCGGATGGAATTTGAAAAAAGTAATAATTGAATTAGGCACGCAGCGTAGCTTTTGCTGAGCAACACAATTTAGTGATGACTAGCAAAGAGTGCCTGGTGCACAGACAACCAATGAGGATAGACAGGGTACATGATAACAATGTACTTGTAGAACCATGGGAAGAATTTCCAGAGCAAACGGAACATGGTTTGAAAAAGTAAAAATTGACTTGTCCCATGTCTTCTATTTAATATATTGTTTTGCCCACCATTGGCCCCACGAAAAAGTGATATGGGAATATATTTTAAAGGATGAAAAGGAACACTGTCTGTCTAGTGCCATCATTACCGACTGGTATAGTTACTGTCGGGAAGCAGTGGTAATATATCAGTTGGAAAAAGAGCAATCTATAGGGAAGATTGATGGTCCCGGAAAAGTTGTCCAAATAGACGAAAACAAGTTTGGGAGGAGAAAATACAACAGAGGTAATTTAAAGTTTTATTTTATCAATTGTCATTGTAATTTAAGAAGTTTATTTTGGTGTAGCATATTTAACTTAGAATTTTACTTGCAGGTAGGCGATTCGAGGGGTATTGGGTCCTCGGAATGATTGAGGATGGGAGCGAGGACCTACAGCTTGAGGTCTGCCCCGACAACATCAGATCGGCTGAAGTTTTGGTGCCCTTAATAAAGAAACACGTCATGGAGGACACCACCATACATACAGATTTCTGGCAGGCGTATGATTGCCTAGGAGATCATGGGTTCATTCATAAAAAAGTTAACCACAGCGATCCAGAGAACCGGTTTGTGGGATATGATGGGACTCACACCCAGCGAATAGAGTCCCAATGGCGGGTGGTTAAAAGGTTCTTTTATAAAGATAATTATAACCACCTAGAAAACTTTGCAGATGTAATAGTAGAATTTGTGTGGCGAAGATCAATTAATAAAAATAAAAGAGATCCATTTGTTGAACTTTTAGAGGCTGTAAAGCATAGTTATAAAATAAATAAATGAATATAAATAAAATCTTTTATTACTTTAGTGGGTGTCACAGAATCGAATCTGTCAACCCCGAATCCACGTGGTACTTGTCTGCCCTACTCCTAGTGTTTTTATAAGTTGGAGGCGCGAAGGGAGGGCAGCCCTCGCCCACTGTAACACAGCACAGAAACCCGTGTGAGCCGTAGCGGCTGAGGCTGGTCACTGAAGGGGACCAAAAAGCCGAAGCTGTGACCTCCACAGAACACACTCACCTAGTGTTTTTATTCGAGACAGGTATATGACATGTATATGCATGACAGGGAAATGTCTTATTGAGCACAATAAAGGTCATCATGGTTCCTTGTATAAATTTATAATACATGGAATTAAATGCAATACAAATTTAATAATTAATCATTTACAAAAAATTCTTATATTTAATTCCAATATATTTTAACTAGAGTAATTCTCAGAATAAAATACAGTGTAAACTCCATTTAACGCCACTCGATTTAACGACGAACTCCCTAAAACGTCGAAATAACTTGACTATGGTTGGTTTACCTTGTTTTCTATACAATGATACACTCTATGTAGCATCACACCCACTCTAAATAACGACAACTATACGTCATTATTAAACAATAAACAGTACTTTCTAAGTTGCCGAAATAAGAACTGCAGCTGTGTATGTTCTTTTGTTTGTTTTTTTGTTGCTTTATTGTCTAGCCCATATTTACCTCGACTGTCGGCATCATACGTATCGAATATTCTAAGGAATCCGTTCTTTTGTTTGTTGTGATTACCTTGCACGTGTTTACCTCGGCTACTAGACTGTCGTTAGGTTGTTATGCATTATCTGTACATTACCATATTCTTAGTTGCTCACAAACTTTCAAACTGTGAACATGGCGAGTAAGAGAAAATCTTTGTGTGTTAACGAAAAGGTTTTATTAATACGCGCAATAGAGGCGTGAGAAAAGATAAGTGATGTTGGAAGACGCTTTGGATTCAGTCGCTTTAAAAATGCAAAAAAACTCGCACTTGCACAAGAAACGACAGACGAAGATAACAGACTATACGCAAGCATTGTTATTTGTATCACTATTAATGTTTGTTGTTTGTAAATGTTATATATACTTTATTATTAGTAAATACATAATATTATAATAGTAAAATAATATTGATTTTTCTTCTCTTCAGTTAATGACAACTCTCAATAACGCCATAAAATGCGCAGTCCCTTCAGTGTCGCTATATAGAGTTTACACTGTATGTTAAAAATTGCATTGTAGTTGCTTAAATACTTCTCAGATTATCTATACTAAACTCATTTGAGAACTATTCTGGAATTTGTCTGCTTTACAATATATTTTTGGAAAAGTGCTAGTCTGATTTTTTATTCAAGTCAGGGATATGACATATTGCATGTATATGCATGACAGGGATATGTCTTATTGAGCATACCTTTTGTATAGCTATTTATTTGTATCAGTTTGTATCCATGAATAAATAAAAAAAATGTAAACAGAAGTTTCAACAAGAAACAAATAATACAGGAAGTCCATTGGTTTGTCAGCTTGACCCTGACATGACATGACCCTGACAAGACCTGACACCAGTCAGCTTTGAAAAGCTTTTAAGACTTTCTGTTGTATTGTATTTAATAATTCAATTGTCAACCAATTATTCCTTTAGTTTTGAAACTTTGGGACTTTTGCCATTTAGAGCAAGACCATTTAATCATTTAATACACTTTTTACCAACAAATTATCATTACCTGATTTATCCAAAGAAATACTGGTACGATTGTTACTGGCCATGTTCTAGGGGTACCAAACAAATTTAGTAAGTATTCACATAGATTCACTTTTGATATAATTTGGCTAGCTTTGTTTTGATTTTTCTAAACAACTTTAGCACTTAGCAGGTGGTCTAATTTCAATTTTCTTTCTTTATGTAAATAAATTTAGCAATTAGATATTGGCGGGTATAAGCAATATTGAATTCCGAGTTCGAAGTTCGTTCGAGTGTCAAATTGACACTATGTCAATAGACTGACCTATGTCAAATATTTTATCCTTTTTTATATATGGCAATGGTGCAATTAGCACATTCTATAACTGTCGTTTTTTTTTTGGAATGTAATCTATAACACATTTTGTCAATGTCCCATCGAAGCATGATAGAAATCGCTCAGTAAAGTGATAGTAGGTTTACTGAGGACAGAAGAGGACTCCTTGGAAGCACAGTAAAAATATTTTTATTTGATTAACACAAACATTATGCACAAATACCAAACTCTTTGATATACCTACTAACAATTTAATATACTATCACTATTAAACCAGGAAACCCACAATACATAATTTTACATCAATCAAACAAAAACTCAACCATCACTTCTCGAGTTCCCGCCAAAAAGCCGTCAAATAAATTTTAATATGCTATAATTAATACATACTGAACGCTTTCTGGAAAGATATACTATTGTACCTTTTGGCGGAAACTCTGGAAGTGATGTTTAGTTTTTGGTTAATTACTTTATAAAATGTGTATTGTGCATTTTGTGACTTAATGATACTTTTTTTTTATAGAGAAGAGGGCCGACGAGCAAGCGGTCCCACGTGATGGTAAATGTTACCGCCGCCCATGGACATCTGCAACACCAGGGTGTATGCGGGCGCGCCGCCGACCTTGCAAAATCCTATTCTCAGCTTTCTTGAAGAACCCCATGTCGTAGTTTAATGGGAAGACCTCTTGAGGCAGTTCGTTCCACAGCCTACGGGTTCGCGATATAAAAAAAATTTTGGACCGAACAGTACGCGACACCTCCGTATCTAGGAAATGCGGATGGACCGCACTTCTGTGACGGGAGGTGTGGTTGTAGAAACCCGAGGTGGGAATTATATTGAACAATTCTTCAGAGCATTCCCCATTGTACAGGCGGTAGAGGGGTTCTAAACTGCCCGTGAGAGTGGGATCGTTGACAATACGAACAGCACGTCGTTGGATGGAGTCAAATGGATCTAATTGGTATTTTGGTGCGCCGGCCCAGAGATGTGAGCAATACTCCATATGGGGCCTCACCTGAGCTTTGTAAAGCATTAGGAGTTGCCCAGGGGTGAAGTACCGTTTCGCTCTGTTCAGCACACCGAGCTTTTTGGAGGCCATTTTGGCCTTACTTTCCAGATGACCCCTAAATTCGACTTTGCTGGAAATGTCGACACCGAGGATCCCAATACCCTCCGAGATCTTAAAAGGTATGCTCTGAAAGCGAGGTGCTACGACAAAAGGTTTTTTTTTTACTTTAAACTTCAAAGTGTGTTTTGTGCATATAACATAATGTTTGTGGTAGGTACTCAAATAAACTCATTTTAGTGAGCGACTCCTAACTTAATTCGTCGGAACTGGACATTGATAGTACGTTTTAGATTTTCAAATTGTCTATTGCGTTTGCGAGGAAAACTTGACTTTGGCAGAATGAAGCGCTAATATATGAATTATCCCACTTTGAGTGTCGGTTTTTTGAGAGCCGGGCCATCATTGTGCTCAATAAACTTTGACGTTTCGCGTTTTGCCTCGTGAATTTTATTAAAATAGCAAATTGACCTTTGTTAAATGTAAAAATAGTTTTTACAGCAAAATCGTTTGTGAAAAATGGTGCGTTGCAGTGTTCTAGGCTGCAAAAACTATAGTGAAAGCAAATTTGATGGTTTACTTTTCCATCGTAGGTACTTAACGTATGCAAAATATTTAACACAGTGTTGCTATATAATAATGTAAAAAATACCCTGCATGATAATATTATTGTATTATGATAAACTGTATTCGATTATTATTTTTCGAAATTTCGATATTTTTATGGGGAATATTAGGCTCTTATTTAAAATAAATTATATTCACTTCTGTATAAAACAAAGGTTTATGAGTGTATAAAGCAACTGATAAACAAAACCAGGGTTCGCTACGGAATTTTTGATTCCACTTTTGTTTTGTAATCATTGAGATGGTGGTGGTACATACAGTGGTGGTCGCATAATTAAAGACACTCAGGAGATATTAATTTAACTGAGATTTTTGATTATTTATTTTTTCTTTAATACAATAGGAACTTGCAACAATATTTAAATCATTCGTAGCATTGTAAGATGTTAAAATTAAACTATTCCGATAAAGTTGAAACGACCTACATTTTTATTCGGTTTAACTATATTTCAAGCTGTATGAATTGAACCAGGGCCGTCTTTACCAGGGGGTGCAAGGGGTGCGGTGCACCCGGGCGCGGAGCGCCCGGGGGCGCCTGTCGAGCGCTGAATTTTTGGATATTTCATTGAACTTAACGCCATTGCACAGTTTTATATACTTGTTACGTACGACAAATATGTATGCGCAAGCAAAAAAAAAATAGTCATTAACAATAATATTTTTTTTACTTTTATTACGCTTTCGGCGCTTGTCATACCGCATTACTACACTACACAAATAACAATTTTATTTAATACAACACGCGCGCGGCAAAATCTCTAATCCAAAGACAGTGTATGTATGTACGTTTGACACGTTGCCGCCCGGTAGCAAAATGATCTCTAAGTCAATAGAGTGTAAGTTCATTTGAAATGGGCGCGCGGCGCGGTACCTGTGCGTCTGTCATAGGCGAGTAATTGCGCCCTTTGACATTGCCGCCCGGTCGCCCGCACTTGAAGCAAAATGATCTCTAAGTCTAAGTCAATAAAGTGTAAGTTCATTCATTTGAAATGGGCGCGTGGCGCGGCACCTGTACGTCTGTTGCGTCCTTTGACATAGCCGTCCGGGCGCTCGCACTTAAAGAGAAATGATCTCTAAATCACTAAAATTAGGTGTAAGTTCATTTGAATTTACAGCGCGGCGCTCGGCGGCTATGTAAGTGTCGGTCAGTGATTGATCTGATTTCTTCTTTTAAGTAATTGAATTCGTTAGCTCATTTCATTTGCGACAACCGGCGAATTAGCACGGAAGTTCTTAGAGAAAAAATATAAAGGTAAGTCAATTATATTTTTTAAGTGTTAGTGTTAGGTACATTACAATCATTATCATCACATCATCATCATCACATCATTTGTTTATGAGAGAGAGTCATGACTGTTTTGTTTATTTGTTTATAATTGCAAAAATACAAATTCTTAGTGTTAGTGATTGATAAAAAACTACTTACTTTATTTAGAATAAAGAAAGAAAAATTAAATACTAAATTGAAATTTGATTTTATTGTAGATGGCCGAATTAGGGGATAAAAAGAAACCATCGGGTGCTCAAAATAGAAAAAGGAAACTGGAGAAAGAAGAAAAAATTAAAAAGCTAACTTCTCCGATTGACTCTTTCTTTCGACCTGGTAAGTTCAGTCAGTTGGTACCATAAATAAAACATCTGAAGTGGCATAAACAGTGACAGAAGTCGCTGGTGTATCCTGCCTGGGTTCCTACCTACTTATTATTATTACACTTCTTATTTTTTGTATAAGTTACCTGTAACTGTATACCTAATGAGTCTTAAATAAAGTAGGTTTTTATGATTATGACAATATATCTAATTAATTGTTTTTTGCGGATTGTGCACCGGAAGGCGCAATGGTTAGTAACTAACACTCACTCTTGTGCCAAAGGTCTCGGGTTCGAATCCCGGCCGGTGCAATATTTATTTAAATACATACCTTCTCAGACCTTGTGTTAAATTTTTGTATTGTGTGATATGTCCAACACGCGTTCCAATCGTGGAGATTATGGCAATAAATAACCCCATAGTTTTGGAGGCTCATGTCTAACAGTGGACTGGACTGTCTGTACTTATATCTGTACTTATATGGCTTGTGTGTTTGTGATTTGTTTTTGGGGATTATGAATTATGTTTTTTCATGAAATAGCCGCAGGCGAGATCCGCCAATCGCAACTAAAGTATTTTAATTTCTTACTGTTTGCGCATAGAGCGTGCGTAAGCGCCTCGGCAATTACACACTGAGCGCGCTCTCCCGGACTAACGGATTAGACTATGCCCGATTGCCCGCCTTAACTTTAAGGCGCTGTTTTTAATGTCCTAAAATATTATTGCGTGGCCCTTACCACACTTGGTTACACAAATTGTTGACTATCTTATGTTTTTTTAGGTACATCTTCGTCAACATCCACCCGACAGTTAGAAGAGACAGTCAACTTGGAAGAGAATGATCCTGCTCTCTGGCCGCAAGTAATACCCGATAATTTAAGATTATTTTTAACAGAACGTGGACCGATTCAGATAAAAAAAACCAACTATCCTTCAGATAATAACATGAGGTCGTTTTCAGATACATATTACAGTAAAAAGTTACAAAACAACGAAATTATTCATCGAGTTTGGCTTGTATATTCCACATCTACTGATTCTGTATTTTGTTTTCACCGTAAGCTTTTTAATAATAATGTCACTGCATTTAATGCCCCCACTGGTTACAAAGACTGGGGGCATTTGTCGAGAAATATAGAACGACATGAAAAAAGTTCAGGGCATATATGTTCTTTAAAAAAATATTTGGATCTAAAAAATGACTTATTGAAAGGGCAAACAGTAGACTCGGTAAATCAAACTGAAATAGACCGCGAAAGAAAGAGGTGGACGGCAGTTTTGGAAAGGATAATCGAAATTATAAAATTTTTGGCAGGTCAAAATATAGCATTTAGGGGCACAACCGAGAAGTTGTATGACCCAAATAATGGTAATTTTTTAAAGTTGGTGGAGAGTATATCTAATTTTGATAGTACACTATCAGAACACATTGCTCGAATTCAAAGAGCTCAGCATCGCATGCCACATTATCTTGGTCATAACATTCAAAATGAACTGATTAGTATAATTGCTGAAAAAATTAAAACGACTATAATTAGTCTTCTGAAGCAATGTAAATACTACTCTGTAATTCTAGATTGCACATCTGATATTTCACACCAAGAACAACTTACTGTTATTGTGAGGTTTATTTATTTAAATCCATCGACAAAACGCGCTGAGGTACGAGAACATTTTTTAGGTTTTTTACCTGTAACTGATAGTACCGGACGAGGGTTGGCGACATATTTGTTAGATTTCTTAAAATCATGCGATATTGAATTAGATGATTTGCGAGGCCAAGGATATGATAATGGGGCCAATATGAGGGGGAAAAATATAGGCCTCCAAAAAAAAATATTGGACATGAATCCTCGTGCTTTTTACGTACCGTGTGCTGCTCACTCCCTTAATTTAGTAGTAAATGACGCCGCTAAAAGCTCATTGGAAATTACAAACTTTTTCTGTATTGTCCAAGAAATCTATGCATTTTTTTCAGCATCCACATCACGCTGGGATGTAATTATGAAACAGATACCTACTTTGACATTAAAACCTCTTTCAAATACGCGTTGGGAAAGTAGATTTGATGCTCTTAGAGCACTCCGTTTTAACATGGATAAAATTTACGATGCATTATACTATATTTTTACAAATAACAAGTATGACAGCGACACAAAAAACATAGCGAGTTCATTAATAGCCAAATTAAAATCTTATAGATTTATATGTTCAGTAGTTATATGGTACAATATTTTACTAAAAATTAATATTGTAAGCAAAAATTTGCAAAAATCGGACGTAATTATTTCAGAAGCTACCAAAATGATTAATCTGGTTAAAAAAGATTTGGAGAAATACCGCACCGATAGCGCGTTTGAACAGTTGTTATCTGATGCAAAATTAATTGCTGAAGAATTAGAATGCGAAACAGAATTTAAAGAAACTGCTCGTCCACATCCCCGAAAAAGACATTTTGATTACGAGGCTGTAGATGAGCCCATTTTAGACCCAACCAACAAATTTAAAGTATGTTTTTATTTTTTTCTACTGGACACTGCTATCTCGAAATTAAATGAGAGATTCGATTTGCTGACGGAACACAATTCAGTTTTTTCACTCTTCCAAAACATTGAATGCTGGAATAAATTAGAGATGCATGAAAAAAAATCTCAGTGTTATCGGCTCCAAGAAAAACTAACATTTAAAAATAGATTTGATATTGACGGGGAGGATTTATATAATGAATTAGAATTGTTGCCAATATTTTTTCCCAATGCATCAACAAGTACTCCCACTGATATTTTAAGCTATATATATTCTAATAATTTAATTTCTTCATTTCCCAATATCTCAACAGCTCTGCGTATATATTTAACACTGCCTGTTACAGTAGCAGAAGGTGAAAGATCCTTTTCTAAATTAAAATTAATAAAAAATTATCTTCGTTCAACCATGACCCAAGACAGACTGACAAACTTAGCCATTATAAGTATAGAATCCAAAATTGATATAAAAATAAATGATTTAATTAAAATCTTTGCCAACTCAAAAGCAAGAAAAATTGAGTTTGTTTGATGTATGTGTATGTACATGTAATAAATAGATATTTAGTAATCGAAGTTTTAAGTTTAATTTTGTTTTTTAGAGTAATAAATAAATAAATTATCAAAATTACGTGTATTGTGTTTTCTTGGTTGACTAGGACCCCTTTCATACTGTAGTGTGTCGTCGGTCGCGTGCCACGCTGCAGTGTAAAAAAAAACGAGGGCGCAGGCTGAGTCCCGCACCCCGGCGCAGAATAGACTTAAGACGGCCCTGAATTGAACAAAGGTATGGCCAACTAATTAAAGACACACTAACTAACTAAGAAAAAAGAAATATCGTAAATATTAATTGCATTAATTATAGACATATTTTAAGGACATTATAGTAAAGTTATCAATATTTTGTCGCATGTTCTTTAGCAGCAATAATAGCCCGACATCGCTTTGGCATTGAACAGACCAATTTGTTGCAAGTTGATATTGGAATTTGCTCCCATGTTTCTTTACAAGCCATATAAAGTTGATGAACGTTGGTGGTACGTTTTGTGGCCACCATTTTCTTCATATGGTACCACAATTTTTCAATAGGGTTGATATCGGGACTGTACGGGGGCCAATCTAAGACCGTTACTGATTGGCTCCGTAGAAAGTATTTAACCACTGCTGCTGTGTTTTGGATCGTTATCTTGTTGGAAAATCCAAACCACCGGCGAACTTTCCTCGGCATAGGGTAACATAGTTTCCTCTAAAATATTCTTGTACTGGAATTTATTCATATTGCCTACAATTTTCCTGACAGGTCCAACACTATGTCCGGAAAAACAGCCTCAAACTTTGATATTTCCTCCCCCATGTTTGACTGTTTTCTTCGTATACTTTGGATCCATTTCTTTATTAGGAGGACGTCTCACATATTATTTTCCGTTAGAATTAATCATATTAATTTTTGTTTCATCCGAAAATAGTACATTTTTCCACTTACGTTCAGTCCAGTGTTCATATTTTTTAGCAAACTTTAATCTAGCTTTGATATTTGCTTTCTTTAAAAGTGGCACCATACGAGATATTCTTCCAAATAAGTTTGCCTGACATAATCGCCTTTTAACTGTTCTTGCCGACACACCTCTCGACCCTCCTGCACCAAATACTTCCAAACGAATAAGCTCTGATCCTTTGAATGGTTCTTTTTTGGCTAACAATATCATTCTGGAGTCTTCACGTGGGATTGTTTTTCTAGGTCTAGGTTTCCTAGGTACGTTTTCTGTTGTATTAAACTTTAGAGTATTAACTGTATTAAACTTTTAAATCTTTAGAGCATCGCAAGTGATTCGCAAATTTCCTGTATGACCAACCTTTGTCATAAAAAAATCAGAATCATCTTCCTTGTAGAGGAATCGCAACTTTTATTTTTTCCCATAGTAGCTCGTTGAATATGATGAAAATGATATTAATTTTGAGATAAAGTTAAGCCTAGTTTTTGCTTTTAGCGCGTTTCTTGATAATTCCCGGCAAAATGGAAAATATAAGAGGGCTGTTTTTTTTTTATTTTAAATTAAGAACATGAAACATAAACTGTCTTTAATTAGGTGGCCAGCAGCAAGCATATTAAAAAAGTTTGGATTTAGTTAAAAAACGATAAGATAAGATCTCAACTATTGCAAAATACAAGTCTTTATTGTCTTAATTTTAAGAATATGGTGTTAGCGTAATGATTAATAGTAATTAAAGTAGAATTAATACTTATCTTCACTATTGATAATACTATCAATAAAGTTGTATGTAGCTAAATAGAAGGTGTCTTTAATTATGTGACCGCCACTGTATTTATCTATTTAAACGGGTCTTAACGCGAATGTTTACCTTATTTATTTTACTCGATGTTTCGGTTGGGTTGCACCAACCGTCGCGATACCTACGGGTTCATCCATAAATTACGTCACACGTTAAGAGGGGGAGGGAGGGGGTCAACAAAGTGTGACATCGTGTGACGAGGGGGGGGGGGTCCTAAGCTTCGTGACGTCACATGTATAAATCTAATCTAAAGTATTAAAACTCTAAACATCAACTCTAACGAAAACCTTTAAAATATTATAATTTTGGAAGTGCTGTTTTAATTTAATATTTTCTAAATTTAAAATTGCAAAATATGTGACGTCACACCAGGGGAGGGGCGATCACAGAAATGTGACCACCTGTGACAAGAACGGGGGACTCCAAAAATCATGAAATTCGTGTGATGTAATTTATGGATGGCCGGCCCCTACGTGGAGAAATGTGGATACTTTGCGCTGCGCAAACTATCCCCATTTTGAAGTTCCGTTCTAACGCTATAGTGTATCTACACTTTTCTTTATTTTTACAGGTAATGTAATATGCACAAGGTGTATAAAAAAAAGCTTGGTTCTCGTCGATACACCGATTATTAAGGACCGGCCGAAGCTTCGGCTTCGGCCACACATTCGACAGAAATTCGGTTTGGCGGAAGGCGAAGTTTTGCATCCAGCCACCGAAAACGAACGAAATATTACGGATGACGTCAGCGCAGTGCGCCCGCAGGTCGAGCCTAGTTGGTGGTCATGCGCGCAGAATGGTGGGTGGCTAGTTGAATCGGCCAGCACGAGACACCGGCGAGCCACACAACAAGTTCACATGCCAACATCAGTCCAGAATTACAAACGTTGGCACGCCCCCGGATGCAGATTAAGGAATGGATTGGGAAAATAGGGAGGGAGAAGATGAGCTGGGATGGGAATGGGCTCTGGCATATTTCGCTCACTACCGAAACACTTATGTACATTGGGGAAATACGATAAAGTAGGAAATTTGAAGGGTCTTCTGTGAGAGGGGTAACGTGGTCAGTCGGTTGCGCCCCGCGGCTGCGAGAATGCAGCATGCACTCTCCCCCTACCAAATAAATACCATTGTTGCAAATAAAAGCGCGCGATATATAATAATAAAGTGAATACATTTTTATTTTTCCGTTTTGACTAAAAGGCTTTTAGAATTCAATTCAAATGATCTTTTATCTTAAATGAGTTCTCTTTCTGAAACTTGAATAACTCAAAATTCACCTAGCCACCCTATGTATAATAATGTTACAAAATTAAATTTTATAATATTTAATGTTATAGAATGTGGGTGTGTGTTTTGGAATAGTTGGTAGTGTGTTTGGTAATGTTACAGAGTGTGTTTTAGACAATTAATTGCCATTACCCCACCCCAAGCAGGGGTCGACGTTCAGTATTTCTCTAAAAATTGTCGAAGAATGCTAGTTCAAGGCTAAATTCCACTAAAATGACGGTCACCCCAGCAGGACCATCTTTTGAAGTGGTGTAACTCTATATACTAATGATTTATGCGATTCATATAACATTGTGTGGGGTGGAGATTTAGGAACTAAACACAGTGTTATTATATCATTTCATTTATTTGCTCAACTTATTGACAATTTCGAAATCACAGTTATTATTTTTGACAGTTGTTTTGTATAATACAATAATACACAACAACAGCTGTCGGCATGTAAATGGGACATGGGTACAAAATGGTTTTATAAATACTCATACATATCATCATTAATATTGGCCACAGAACAATATTAAATATTGGGTAGTTAATATTATTATATATTTATAAATGGGTACGCCAAATGTACACATTAATCACAAACTCTGCTGAAATTAATAAATTACTAAAAAGTTGGGTTTAATTTTCGATATACTAAACAACAGCAAGATTGGTTCTAGCTGTAATGTACGATTCAATAAATACTAAAGAAGTTCATCAAGTGAGCAACAATAAGGGCGAATTCTTCCATGAAATTGGACGCGACACGCAATATACAATCAATAAAGCGAAACCAACGACAATACTACACTTTCAATACCATTAATAACTGATATTCAACTACTTACGTAATGTACAAAAACATACAACAAACCGAAAAGCGCGAGCGTGTTTTACATTTACATCTGTGAAAAACTCAACGAAAAATCACAACGAATGCTATGGAAGTAACATTCAAGATATAAAAAAATAATGGTGTCCTGTGATACTTATAATTTAGTACTTAGAAATATTTTAATGGTGGGATCGTAGCTCCTCTATATACAATACCGACGTTTTATAGACTTATTACAATCACTCGAGTCACCTACAACTTGTAAATATATGTCCCACAGCTCTGTACAATATGATACATCACCGTCACTTGTACAAAACTATGTTACACAACTTTATACAGTTTAATTCATTCAATTACCAATCTACCTCAAACATTATGTTCAAAAGTACTACTTTTAAACCTCTAACATATAACTGGACACTTTCTATGGAAATGAAAGAAACGATAATGCAAGTTATGTATTTAAGTTACAATCGATTCCAATTAATTACCGAATGAGTTTAATAATGACGTATTTATTGTATGGAAGTATTATACTATTCCACTATTTTAGCCAATGAATTTACCATGACATTAAGTTCTTACAATGAAGGAGATAGTGAGACGTGAGCTTCTCAATTTATACATAGCAATAATTTACATTAACTTTTTGACCGTTCCACCGATCCACCCACACAGACAGCCAATAAAACATGCATAAAAGTTACTTTTATTACTTCAAACATACTACTTTTATGTTATGATACATCGGTCATAAAAGTAGTAGCCAATTAAAAGTAATCTTTGACAAGTGTTTTTCCCAGGTTGTACTCGTTACTAGCGTCAATGCATGTGGTAAAGTATCGACCAATCGAGCGTATGCACAAATACAAACTCCTTTGTGCATCTCATTATCAACTTATTCAATAAGCGGCTAGGTGACGACAGCCGTAAATATAACGTTGTAGAACAAACCAATTCAATCGGTTAAAGCAACGAAATTGAACTTTAAAACCACAGCAATAACTCGTTTACGAATGCAAAACAAGTTTGTAATGGTACAACGCTCTGTTGGCCAATATGTAATTATTTTAGAAAAGAAAATATATCGATAAATTCGATTTCCCGTATTTAATCTTGGGAAGTGATTTCTTGGCGTCTGAACGGTGACTATTGAACGAGGTTCTTCGGTCAAAAGGTTAAACATAACTGCAAGGGAACGTCCACAGAAACGACATACATAAATTTACGTTTCAAGCCTTAGACACGAATCAGTAAAAACTTGTCTACATCCGAAACTAAGTTAACACGCAAAAAGCGTCCCGCATTTCTCCGTAACTGTAACTTACATATTAAAAGTAATTAAAAACGGCGCATTATTCACCGAGATACGAACATTAGGATCGAATATCGCGTTGAGATCAATCTTAGTACAGTGAAACGGATTCACTTCTAATCATACGAACACATCCACGGACACTCGCTCGGAACCGGTAGGTAGACTAACTAGTGCTCGGATATTATCCATACACCTAATTATTATTTTTTTTATATAAAAAGTAGGCGGCAGAAGTACTGTCGCCTTGCGACAGCCGCGATACACGCCAACATCAGTCCAAAATGAGTAACTTTGGCATGCTCCAGAATGTGCTCGCAGTCCACCTTTGAAGATTGAATGAATCATGAAATATATTCATTAAAACAGTTTTTAAAAACAAAGGCAATCTATACATATAAAGAGAAATGTCCAAGTGACTAATCAACGTTAAGTGCCAAACTGCTGAAGCTAGAAATATAAAATTTGGATAGTAAGTTCCTTTTATAACGTAAAGACTTACTAAGAAGGGATTTTCCGAAATTCAGTCCCTAAAGGGGTAAAACCGGGATTCAAAATGACACTGTGTGAACGCTTTCAAGCGAACCTATAACAATTTCGTTTTAGTGTTATATGCTCGCGGTTTCGCCCGTGTATTTTGTTTTAAAATTGGTTGGAAAACTAATCAATTATCCTTGATAAAAAGTATCCTAAGTCCTCCAGATTTCAGACTAATTTTGCCAAATCTGTCTCCAAATTCATTGGTCTTTCTGCCAAATTTCATTGAAATTGGTTTAGCCGTGAAGACGTAAAAACGAAGGGAAAGAAGCAAAACACTTTCCTATATATGATATTTAGTATAGAAGTGTGGATTAGTGAATGATGAAATGAAACCAAGTCCGCTATGGACAGTATCCGAGCACGTAAACTAACTTTAATATAACAGTATGCAGCCTTGTACAGTAAACAAGAAGCGGCGCGTGGCGTGTCTTTGGTATAGGGCGCAGTGGTTCACAACATTGGCCGGACTTGTTCAAACATGTTGCACTAAAAGTACTAAAAAAAGTGAATTCCTATTCACGGTGGAGGAAGCCTAACTTTAAAAAGGTGTATCCAGATTGCGATCGACGTCGATCAGTCGATATAAGGTCCTATAAAAATAGTGGGAAATATTTTAATATGTCAATGAGTAGACTAACGCATTTTGTGTATCGAACATCTCGATGGGCTCGCCGAATAAACGTGTTTACACAAAAAAGACAGTTTCGTATTATAGGGGCTATGTCCTTTAGTCTAACGTTCTTCATTTTCAAATCATTTCAGTTCAAATTTTTATTCTAAGGAAACGCATCACAATACTCGCACGAATATTCTTGTATACATTTCTTAACAGCACTGAACATATTTTAAAACACACGAATAAACGTGTTTAAATGAAACAACCAATGCTTTTCTATTTGTTACTTTGCAAGTTTCGAAAATTTCATCTTGCGTTTATCATAAAACCGTTTATGAATTTATAAGTTTGCTGGAAAGTAAAGTGACTTTACATTCCAAATTCTTTTTACCCAATTGCGACACGCAAAGGAGGAACCAGTGTATACGATTTTTTTAAAATTGAAATTTCGGGTGCCAATTTGTTTGCTATAAAAAATTAAAGTCCTTGAAACCCATTGAATGTATCAAATTAAACGCCTTGAAAAGACGATTCCATAAATATTATATATATTACTAATATTTAGTTCAACTCTTCTTGCGAAGTTGATCATGACTTACATATTAATTTTGTATCATTACATATTAATTTTAATTACATTTGTATCAATATATCAAGTTAAGTGAATTAATGCAAAGCTTGCATCAGAAAAAACTATTTGCTTCATATGGGGCTGACATCTTATAATAAGATCGTATAGCGAGACTTCCAATCAATACTATTCAATTCAACACGTCAAAGATCATCAGAACTATGTATTTTAAAGATTTGCTTCAATGGTAACACTTAGCTGTATTACAAAATCGAACAAGTGATAAATAAAACCTCCGGCAATCTGACAAGGGCACAAAAAAATTTAAATATGAAATTTTATTCAGCCATTCGAGGTGAGGTGGACTTTTCGTGACTCGTGGTGATTTTGGAGGCGCTGATTATAAATTTTAAACTCATTTTTACAATTCATAATTTGTCAATATGACCATAATAACGAGGCCAATGGCATGTCACTATGTAAAATTAAATATTCGTGAGACATTAAAGTTCCTGCAAACAGAGTTTCTCGTGCAGTTAAACCCGGAGCGTCCCCACATGGTAACCCGCGCCCACCACCAGCAAGTCCTCGTGTAATCCACGCGAGGCCGAAGTTTGAGCTGAGTATGACGAGACCGCAGGTGGAGCTCAACGTAGAGTGAAGCTTTACAGCAACACAACTGCAGCTCGCACCCCTAACTACCAGCTGACAAAAGACTCCTGACAGAAGCAGAACTTCGCATACGGTCACTTCGCTCGGAGCGTCCCGACGGACGTGGATTATCAAGGTGTACAAAGGGTAACGCGAATGAGATAATTCATATATACTTAAGTATCCACACACAAACAAAAGTGTAACACATGGTGCCACTATCATAAACTTTAAAAAAAAAATATCTTTTCCGTATAAACGGTTAGTACAGATTTAGTAGAAAGCGTTCTTAGAAATTTTAGTGCTGCATTTTTGTATCGAATAAAAAAATTAAGTTTTTTTCAGAATTTCCAAAAAAGAAGCAATTTTTAGAAAAGAAGTATTTATATGAAAGCAATTTTTTTATTTTACATTTGTTATATTTTTAATATAGTTATTTCAAACTGGTTCAGTGTTATTGAAATTTTTCATGTAAAGTTCATGTTTTTCGTTTGCACGTTTATTCGATGGAGCCATGGATTTTACGTATTGCGTTTTGCGTTATGAACGTTTTGTGTACTGAACATTCCGTGTAATTGGACAATTTTGTGTATTGAATATTATGCGTGGCAATGAAACTATTATATCCAACTAAACGTGAGTTTTATAGTTTTTTATTACATCAAAAATAAGTAATTGGTGATGAATGTATGTGCATAACTGAATAGGTTTTTGATCTTTGAACGCGCTTCTAATTACGTAGTTCATACCCACTTACGCGTACTTACGAGTAGTAAATTGAATAACAGATCAGTTACTAGTTTGATATTGATTGTGACTTTCCATTACACTTTCACAAGCTTTGGAGTGTCAAATTAATGTAATTTCTTATCAAATGTCTAAACATTAGTTGAAACATGTCTAAACTTACAGAGGTAATCCTGACATACAACACCGTGCCGCACCTACTGTCTACTTGCTTTGATTCGGAGCGTGTACTGTTGCGCGCATGGATGTATTATGCAGTATGCTTTCAACTAAATTCATAAGATTTCAACCAGCGGAACTTTTTTCCAGGTTCAGGTTGTTTTATTTATAAATATTATAATTTTTTATGTATATTATCGCTATCCACTCAATGACATACAAGAATATTTTCTACTACTTTTGTAGGACCTTATATTAATCGCCTCAAACACAACCAATGTGACACCTGTTGAAGAGTCAACGATAGATCAATGGATGGATACTCCATTCCACAGTATCGATCAACATCTAGTTGCGAATGTAGATGCTCTAATTGCTCTAGATGTAGATCTAATTGCTCGGTGTGGGGTTTCTGAAGGGTGGATGTCATTGATTGATCTTGGTCACTCGCAATCTGTTTGCACCCTATAGTTGCTACTAATTAAATAACACCAGTCTGTTATCTTCGTATTCCGGATGGCGACCTGAACACAGAGACATGTATTCAGGGCTAAATAAAAAAAATATCTGCAACCTCTAAACACTGAATTTCTTTCGTGAAAACTAGCAAATTTTGTTCTAAACTTCATATTTAAAAACATTTTTTTTAGTTCATCCCGATTGTTTTGTATTTTTTGTCTAATGGCCGCCACACGCGATCAGTTAAAACTTAAGTTAAGAGGGTGCAGGCATTTTTATTTAACACTGTATATATAACAAGAGAGTGGTTACAATGTAACGTTAAACTCTTTTTAGTTTGTTTTGTTGTCAACTGTTAGTGTTTGTGCGACGGTCGTTATTTAATCAGTAGTACGAACGTTGTGAGAAAACCTTACCCATCGGAAATATTCTTGACGACAATGATTTCCGAACGTGTCAATAAATTATTAAATTAATGATTGGTTTTATTAGTATAACTGTTAATACTAACACTACTATCGATAACACCAGTCACTATTAATACAATAATTGACGCGTTCGGAAATGATCATGGGCTCGAATATTTCCGATGGGTGGGTAAGGTTTTCTCACTACAACTGTACTGCCCTCCTTAGAAAAAAGGCACAGGGGAATTTTGATGACATTCGAGAGAAATACAAAAAAATATTGGTAAAATTTTCATTAATTTAAAATCAAGTTAGAAACTTGGAGTCCAGGATAAAACAAAAAGATTGACCATTGTTTATCGTGTTTGTATATTTTAAATTTCCGAATACAATGTTATTTATCGACGGTTACGTACTGACCTCCAACTACAGGTTGATCAGTTTTAGAGTAGATGTAAAAACGTTTAAAAATCTGTAACAAAGATATACTTTTAGTGTTGTTTAAGAGATGCTTACCATAGGTGTACTAAATTTTTAAGCAGAAACGTAATTAGCCTACGGATAAATTGAACAGCTTTAATTAGAATGAATTCATCCTAGATTCATGTAGTTTTAAGATGCTAGAGTATTTTGCAAGAATATAAAACAAAATATTGTGATTGTAATATAAACAAAAGTACAATATAAGATTTCTAAGGTCTTAATTTTAGTTTTAAAAACGTTTTGATTAAAAAAATATGCAGTTTTAGTTTTTTGTCACAAAATTCTTTATTATGAATACAGCATGACTGTGGGTTGGTTCCATTCTGACTAAAGGCGGTCAATTTTAAGTCTATACTAAAAAAAAAACAAAATTCAAATATTTTTAAGTTAGCAGGTTTCAGTACATAACCGTCGTTATGCTTCCGTTAAAAATATCACTATGCCTTTTCTTAGGAGAGCAGTGTATAGAAGGTCTCAGTATGTAACCGTCGTTATGCTTCCGTTAAAAATATCACTATGCCTTTTCTTAGGAGAGCAGTGTATAGAAGGTCTCAGTATGTAACCGTCGTTATGCTTCCGTTAAAAATATCACTATGCCTTTTCTTAGGAGAGCAGTGTATAGAAGGTCTCAGTATGTAACCGTCGTTATGCTTCCGTTAAAAATATCACTATGCCTTTTCTTAGGGGGGCAGTGTATACGTCCTGCTGTTGGTCGGGAACCACTGTAGTGTTGTGTTGTGCGCTCACTACGCCTGCTTGACGCGCTTGCGCGGCGGGCCTATGGGCGGTATTTGTTGCTGCTGCGTGGCGAGCGCGCGGAACGCCTCCGCGATCAGGTGCGGATGCGACGAGATCATGTTCTTCCAGCCCGCTGTATCCATCACGTCCGTCGCGTGACTCCTGCAACAATGACAAACTCATGTCAACCACGTGCACGATAACACATGCTTAAAGGGATACACAATCATTTAAAACCGTCGCCACGCATAATATTCAACACGCAAGATCTTTATTTAATACGCAAAATGTTCGATGTCAACGTGGCTGCTACAACGTTATGTTGGCGATAGCTATTTTCGCTCATTACGGGGAGCATTGGCAAGTTTCGCTATCGTAAACAGTGCATTTAATGGGGAGGTGTGAATGCTCGCAATTACCATGCTAAATGGCACGAACTGTAGGGCTATGACGGCGAAAAGACGGTTAGGAAAAAATATTTTTAAACTTGCAGTGTATTTTCGAATATAAATTATAGAACACGATAGTTGTGTGCTACGACATGGGGCTCTTCAAGAAAGCTATGAACAGGATTCTGTGCGATCGGCAGTGCACCCACCCGCATGCCCCCTGGTATTACAGTTATCCATGAGCGGCGGTGACCACTTACTATCATATGGTCCCGACCGCTCACCTGCTATGTGTGATGTGGTAGCTTAGCCATTGTCAGCTGGCTTTAGAATAACAGCATTCCATCTCTTCCCGTGGGTGACGTAAAAGGCGACTAAGGGATAACAAAGCCGCTACCACAAGCCCCGAGGAACCACTTCTAAAAGAGTGGACCCCCTACCAACCCGCTTGGCCAGCGCTTTAAGGCCATACTTCCCTCATGCACAATGTGCATGAGGAGGCCCATATCCAGCAGTTGACGATAAAGGGGCTGGTGACGTTATCATTAGCCTATTCAATGGGTACTGAAAATTACACCGATATAAACAAAATAAATATAAAAAATATAACTTACGTATTGATGAAGTCAATGGTCTGCGCCTTGAGTTGGTCTGCGGAGTGCAAATCGGCCAGTATCAGTGTGTCAGCCGCTGACTCTACGGACAAACTGAGGCAGAGAGCTTCCTCGCACATCACTTTTAGCCTGTCCAGGGCGTACTGGAAACAACACACACCAAAATGTCACATTTATATATAAAAAAATATTTGACACATTTAAAATATTATTTATTTGAACGAGCACAGCTGAACCAGCGATTTCATTGCCGTGAACTTGACAGGTTGCCTAGATCCGGCCACTGTTTTTTGCGTGATGCGCGTTCAGACAGACGGACAAAAAATTTTGTTTTGGGCTCTATCATACGTACTTTATATTGCAATCACCTTTTCCAAAAAATATTTAATGTTCAGACACGGCTCCGTTACGATTTTGTTATATGTATAGATAACATAAGATACATTACAGTTTATAAACACCAATTACATTCTTTATAACGATATGATTAAGAGTTCCACAGCATACCTGCTCAGAACCCGCTCATTTGAGAGAAAACAAGTTTGTCGTTACGTCCCGCCAACATTTTATTAACATAACGCATATAGCACGTGACAATGGTGCATTACGTTGGAGGTTAGAACGAGATGGAATCTCCTTCAGTAAATGAGTACGCGCGCTGATATAGCGATCCGAGACAAAAATGGCTGTCACTAATAGAATTGGTCGTATGGTGTCGGCCGGCTTTAAATTAGCACCTCTCTGTATCTTCCTGTATGTGTCATAAAATTGTTGTCAATTGTTGTTGTTTAAGGCGATTAAAGGTATAACAAAGCCTCTATCACAAATACTGAGGAACTACACCACTTCTAAAACAACTCACTTGGCGAGCGTGGAGTTTTAAGGCCATACATCCCTCATGCACAAGATAATGTGGATGGGGAGGTTCATGTCCAGCAGCGGACGATAAAAGAGGGCTTGGTTACGTGTAGAATATGGTAGTTGACTGTTTGAAATTAATATTATATATATTCACTTGTTTGATAACTAGACACGAAAATATTAAATTCCAAAGAATTTGCTCATTCACGGGTAGTATGTCCATATGCGACAGTATCCACCTACCACCAGGTGGACTGTCAGCTCGTTTACCGCCTTTTTTCTATACACAAAAAAATATTAGAAAAATTGGTAAATATGAGCTTGACTATTTGAAGTATGGAGTCGCTATCTGTCACTCATATGTGGATGTATTGGCACCATTTTGTTAGAGACTTCATTAAACATAGCAAGGTCCTTTTCTAACATTGACTTCTAAGTTCTATTACGCATCTCTTAAGATGTTTAATTTTAATTTCACAGATAGCTATTTAATCTTCAGCTATTATATGTATAATTAATTAAAAGAGACATCTATTAGAAATTCATTTATTGTATTATATTGTATAATGTTGTATATACAATATATATATATATATATATATATATATATATATATATGTATATATAAGCAGTGTGCACTCGTAATGGGCATACAAAATTATGTGATAATTCAGTCAGCAAATTTAAAAACCTAGTAAAGGACACTTGTAGAAACTGGATTATTATATTTTTTATTGCATGTTGATAATTTCTAAATGTTTATAGCTAAATTACATGACCAATTACAGGTAAATACCACATGAAGGTTGATTTACCTTATCAGCAGCAGCCAACAGGTCGTCTGCCATTTTATCTAGATTAGGCGCCCGTCCCGTATAAATGAACCGCAGCATCTCTCTTAACACTTCGTGATCCACGTCTGTAATATCCACTCGATTCCGCTTCCTTTCTTCCATTTCGTGTTCAAACATCGCAGCAAAGACCGGACTCCGCGCTGAAATTTAAACACGAGGAATTCAATAAAACAGACTAGTTTATTAGCTAAGGTCGTAAAAATACGTGCCGTCTGTCGGTTCCACATTATTTTAATTAGAGCTCCTTTTATACTGTTTAAAGGTAAAAAGAAAAATAATTTAGTGAAAAATAATTAGTCTTATATCGGTTTTAGTTGCAATATGACAATTTTATCTGTCAGGGTACCGGTTCTCCATAAATTAGGGGACATTCTTTTAATTTAGGATCGGTAACAGAACATATTTGCAGATAAAGAATGTACAAATACAAAAACATTACCGACACTGTATAAAAGTATGATAATAAGTACAAACTGGGTTAAGTCAAATTAATTTTACAAAGATGTTCAGTTATAGTTCAAATGTACCCTTAAAAAGATACCCACTAAATGGAACCTAACAGATTTATAAAATGCCCATAACATATACCATATGTGGGTAACACTGGAAGTTAATAGAATCTCAACCATAGTTTTATTGCTTTTCGAAGTATTGCGACCATCGATACATACGATTTCATGCGATAAAACCATTGTGTGCAGCATTCAGCTAACCCTTGTTTAGGCACCTCTGCAATAGCCGCTTGGAAGACCGTTACTGCCTCTTCTGCATTCATAAAACGAATTCCTCTGAGTTTATCCTTGATTTTTGCGAATAAATAAAAATCTCAGGGCGCAAGGTCGGGGCTGTATGGCGGATGACCCATTATGACGGATGACATTTACAGTACTCAAAAAAAACTTCGTTTGTCTGGTGTAGTGACGTTTGTTGTAATGGAGGATTATTCTGCTTCGTGGGTGTTGTTCTTTTACTTTTCCAAAAGAGAAAGCAAGCAGATGTTTACATACCAGTCCGCAGTTACTGCTCGTTTACATTCTAAAGTTATAGTAGCAAAGTGGCCCGATGTGCTAAAAAAAAAGGAGGCAATCATCCTGTTTTCAGCACTCCGTCCTATCTGCACATTCGTCGGCAACTCTTAGAAAGGAAAGACCCACTGCGTAGATTGCCTCTTAGTTTCAGGCTCATACCAGTAGATCCAGCTTTTATCACCTGTTACTATATCAAAAACAGCATTTGATTGACCATTGTCCAATTATTCAAGCATTTGGAGACATCATTCCACGCGGCAGTTTTTCAGCTTCGCTCAAAATGTAAGAAATGCATATAGCACAAAGCTTCCTTACCCGCAGGTGATAGTGTAAAATACTTTAAACTGGCTCATACCAATACCCAATGATGTCCGTATCTTTTTTTTTATAGACGAAGGCGGCAGACGAGCATACAGTCCACCTGATGGTAAGTGGATACTGTGGCCCATAGACATCTGCGATACATGCCAACATCAGTCCAAAATGACAAACGTTAACACGACCCCGGATGCGCTGCCTACCTTTGGAGATATAGGAATGGATTTGGAGAAAGGGTTGGGAAAATGGGAAGGGATAGGATGGGAATGGGCTTTGGCACATCTCACTCACTACCGAAACACGTACGTACATTGGGGAAATATGATAAAGTGGGTAAAGTGGTTGAAATGGAGTACATTTCAAGGTAGTCTTCTGTGAGAGAGGGGTAACGTGTCCAGTCGAGCGCGCCCAGCGGCTGTTGAATTGCAGCGTGCACTCTCCCCCTCCTAAATCCCGACATATCTGCCGATATGTCGCTCGTTTGTCTGCTTCAATCATGAGCTCGCACAGTTTTGAAGTTTTCCTCCGTCACCGCCGTCGAAGGACGCCATTCTCTAACATCGTCACTGAGGTGGGTACGTTTAAATTCATCGAACCAGTTATAAACAGTGGCACTGGATGGGGCTTCATCACTAAATGTTCACTTAAGTTTTAATAACTTTGTTTGTGGTTTAGATCGCAACGAAAGTCGTAAAAAATTATTGAACGAAAATGTTCTCTTATTAAATTCATTTGGCAGCAATTTGAAAATTGCTTGTAGAATAATTCTACAAGCAATTTTCAAATTGCTGCCAGAAAAAATCAAATTAATATTTAATGGCGGTTGACAAGGGAAGTATTCCATTTTCAAAATTCGAATTTGTTTTTTTCTATCGTATTGTACAGCAGCCAGTTCTAAGAACTTTTAGTTTGACCTATTGTATTATTATATAAAGTCTTCCATGTCAAAAATAAGATTATCAACATGGAGGTTATTACACGATTATTATAAAATGTACATTTATTTACAAGATAAGTGGGACAATAAAGAAAACTTAATGACTTCAGGTTCATGTACGTTATGTAACGTAGATTTACGTAATAAATAGAGGGCGGCAAGTTTGATATCAGTGAAGAAACATATTATTATTGTGTTTTGTTAATGTTCGTTTATGTGGTTGTACTCATAACAAAAAAGGAAACGTTTATGATGTCATTGGCATTATGACGGACAAACTTGTGGTTAACTTTTATGGTGTGGTTTAGCGGTAACTCACAGTTAAACGCTGCAACTTGCAGTTACTAAACTTTCGTCGATTTAGTGATTTTTGGTTAATAAATCTACAATATAATCTATAAGTATACATATATGGAAATATCACTGTCCATTGTGCAACAATTAACATACACAATAATACTCATAAAAAACAATTTCTAGCATTCACCGCTTAATTTCTAACTTTTATAACTTTATTTGATACTCTTGTTCACTTATGCAAGATATTCACTTATGATCTAGTGTTGTGTAAATTAAATACCTACAGTTATCTCACTTAAACAATACAATGTGAGATTATCACATTTCAACTCTAATTATGAACTAATGCATATGTAACATGACTTTAATAATGTGTAAACAATTACATGCTATCTGTGTAGATAATTTGCAATGATGATTGAAAATTATTCAATCAATCCCATGTTCGACAAGTTCTCCTTGTAATGTTGAGAAATGTATTATCTAAAATTTTATACCCAATTAGAAATGATGATATTAAAAAGTAGTCACGCACGAAATGATCACGAAAATTGCCTATACAACAAATAATAATTAATACAATAATAATTTTAGTTCCATAGAAACATCACAACAATACCCTTTCGATTTCGTTCAACTAATTTGCTTACTTGTATTTTTTTTTAACCTCCCTTGTGTAGATAACTTTTCCATAAGAATAGTAAATTCGATTAGTAAGAAAAAGAAAAATAGGTAATTATAAATTACAAAAGTAATAAACTATTTGTAATTTCATATCTTAAAATTCACTTGATGAATTTTAAAATTCTTTTGAAAATATGTGGCCATTGTTTTTACTCACATCATAATCGAAATCTCATTAAATTAGACCATAGGTACATCTCAAATGGAAGAATTAACCTTCAAAACGCCTTAATGACTATGTACGCATGGTAGATTGGTACCTATTGTGTAAAAGATACATACCTGCTAATATAGCTTTATGCGCCTGAAATTCCCTGCCTCCAACAGCTAACGTGACGTCTGAAAACCTCTCGTTGTCAAACAACGCCCCTAAGTCGTCCGAGAGCCGGCACTCTGGCACTTTGAACTGCACCACGTTGCTCTGCCCGCTGATGTTGATGCTATCAGCAACCACTGACACCTCGCAGAATATCGTTAACTTGTCTTCTGGGAGGAGGCCGTTCGCCTCGTCTAATAAGAAGTCTCTGGAAGTAAGGAAATATATTTTGTGAACGTTGTGGTCGAGGTTGTTAGACGTTGGACATTATGATACTGGAACTACACTCGAGTTTTTTAGGTACAAGAGGAATGTAAACAAAATCTAATATTTCATACATATATTTCATGTAAATAATTATGTATCTAATATGTTATATATGCCTTCTATTACACTACCTTCTTCTTCTTATCTACCTTCTACTTCTACCTTACCTACTTTTTCTTTTCTACCCAAAGATTGTCTGACAGAGACCGGTTTACGACGATAAGACCGCCTTTTTGGTGCTCTATAACTGCTCTAAAACCTATTGTTCGCGGTCAGGATAATTTATGAAAAAGTACGTCTGTTAATAATTATAAAATATTCTTAGTGAAACCAGTTTTTCAAATAAAAATATGAAACCACTTAGGAATATAATAGAATATTTATAATTTCATTATTTGTTAGTGTATAATCCTTAGGTTTTAAATTAAAAATGGAATTATATTATTAACTTGCGACATATACTTTGCGACATCGACATAGTCCGAAACATAATTTTTAGTTTTTAAAACATGTGGATACAATTGGTTCACTCGACAAGCTCGACAAGTCACATTATATTTATTTACATCATTATACTAGGTTGATCAATAACTTTCTGGAATTATTTCATTCGAATCTCAAATTCAATACTAGCCAGTGCCAAAAGAATTAAAAAAAACTCTCACCAATATTTTTTATCGTTGTTTATATTTGGCGGGGATTTTATTAGTGTGCAAAATGGAGAAAATCGAAGTTCGTGCGGTTATTAAATATTTCTGTCTGATTTTTTTTCTACGAAATGTATTTTGAAAGAATTGCAGTCTACTTTGGGAGACAATACTCTGTCTTATTCCACAGTAGCATACTGGTGCGCGGAATTTAAACGCGGCAGAACCGTCTGTAACGACGTGACTCGCTCTGGGCGCCCAACAACCACTGCTACTGAAGACAACGTTAAAAAAATTGAAGAAATTGTTAAGACAGTGTGTTAAGACATGTGACTATTCGACATTTAGCTGAAATTATGAAGCTTTCGTTCGGGATAATTCAGTTTATTTTAACCCATATCTTAAAATTCAAAAAAGTGGACGCGCGTTGGGTTCCTCGAATGTTAACAGACCGCACAAAAGAAAGCTAGAGTAGACATTTCAAAGCAATATTCGCCAATTAATTATTGACCGAGACCCAGAATCTTTTTGACTACGTTTCGTGACCGTTGATGAAACGTGGATTTACCATTTTGACCCGGAGATAAAAAGTAAGTAAGCAAACCAAAGTAAGGTGTGGAAAAGATAGTCCTTCCCGCCAGCCAAGAGATTCAAGGTTTATGTCCGCTGGCAAGATAATGGCCTCGTTCTTCTGGGATGCGGAAGGTATCATTATGATCGATTATTTAACTAAAGAACAGACAATAACTGGAGAGTATTACGCAACATTGATCAAAAAACTGCGCGAGGAAATAAAAAATAAACGACGTGGAAAATTGCATGCCGTAGTGCTTTTTCATCATAACAATGCACCTGCGCATCAGTTGATGATCAGTTGATGCAGCATCCGCCATATTCTTCGGACCTAGCTCCTGGTGATTTTCACCTTTTTACCATATTTGAAAAAACAGTTGCGTGGTATAAAATTTCACGGAGATGATGAGGTCATGTGCACTGTAGTTCTATTTTCGATTTTTTAAAAAAAAATCAGCGCGCTTCTTCCGATACCCAGGATCAAACCCCTTTTCCAAGGGAATTGAGCAACTTTCAAAACGTTTCAAAAGATACACCTTTTGAAACGTTTTGCATTAGAAGGTAATCACGTTGAAAAATAAATACAATTTAGATATACGTTTCCTAACGTTTCAATACTATTACAAAAATATTGTGATCAACCTAGTAATATTATTCTGTGGTTCGCCAGCGTAATAAGCCGAATTTCCCGATCGCGTAATTTTCTTTGAGAATAAACTTTCGACAAAACCTTAAGTATTTAATGGATGTACTTATCATCTGGTTCTGGTTGTCTCAACTGGTCTATGAGTTTATTAGACGTGATTTATCATACAATATATGTTGATGTTCATTAAAGAGAATTTCATTCCCTCCGTCATATACATATTTTCTTACCTAATATTATAACGCTGTGTTAAAATGTAATTTTGCTTTATAATAGGTAGTGGGAAAAGTTAGCGGCCTTTTTGAACGTATGACTTTAGCGTGTTATATTTCTGGCAACACTGATTCAATGGCGGGAAAGTGACATACCGTTTGATAGCTGACTTTTTGAAATTACAAGTTAAAAGTTTTATTTGTTTCATATTTTTTAACAATTTTGAAACGGATGTTAATAAGGAGAAAATTGGATGTTTTATTTTTTTCGACAGGGTATGAATGCTTCTAGTGCTCGAAAAGAGATTTGTGGTGTTTACGGAGAAGATACTTTATCTAAAACTACTTCAACAAAGTGGTTCAGTCTATTCAGGTCTGGTAATTTTGATTTGAACGATGTTCCTCGCTGTGGTCGTCCAATTAAGGTAAATGTTGATGTTATCATTGAAAAAATTGAAGCAGATCGACAAATAAGCAGTCATCAAATTGCGGAAGAGGTTAGCATTCACCACTCAACAGTTTTGGAACACCTACATAAACTGAATTTTGTTAAGAGCTAGATATTTGAGTGCCGCATAATTTAAATGACAGAAACTTAGTGAATAGAATTTCCATATGTGAAACTAAATGAAATCGATACATTTCTGAAGAGATTGGTATCAGGCGATGAGAAGTAGATCACCTACCATAACAATATTAGAAAACGATCTTAGTCTAAGTGAGGTGAACCAGCACAAATAGTCCCAAAGCCAGGCCTCAGTCTGAACAGTCATGTTATGTGTATGGTGGGACTGGTAAGGTATTGTGTATTACGAGCTTTTGCTACATGGGCAAACGATTAATTCTGATGTTTAGTAAAATTGAAACAAGCACTTGAAGGATAACGCCCAGAATTAATGAACAGAAAAGGTGTAGTTTACCACCACGACAATGCTCGACCGCATACATCTTTGATGACTAAACAAAAATTGATGGACCTTGGCTGGGAAGTTTTAATGAATCCTCAAAAAACAGTCTGGACATAGCACCTTCGGATTATCATTTATTCCGCTCATTACAAAAATTCTCTAAATGAAGTAAAATTACTTTCAAGACAAGCCTGTATAAACCATTTAAATCAGTTTTTCACCCAGAAATCCCAGAAAAGTTATAGCTATGGGGATAATGGCTCTGCCAGAAAAATGGCGAAAGATAGTCGAATTAAATGGACAATATTCCGTTCAATAAATATTTATGTAATACAAAAAAGTCTTTATTAATTTCACTATAAAAAGGCCGCGAACTTATTCGACTACCTATTATGTTTTAAAAACAGTAAATACTAGAAAATTAAATGCAAATCGATACATCTATTCCTTATTTTCTGTCATCTTTGTTTACAATTTCTTAAGTACCTAAAGAAATCTAGTATAGAACAGAGTATGCTCACTGATGTTCAATGATTGTGATCGGTGGGAGCGAGCGGAGTAGCTTCAGTAATCTATAACAGACGAGCGACTTTTATATACTTCTTTTTTCTTATATATTTGCACGAGATTTTGTCCAGTTTAATATTGATCAATAAGCCACAATGGATATTTTGCAGTTGCTCTTTTAGTTCAGAAGATAGTTTCTATATTTGTATAAAATGAGCACTTTATGCAGAAAATACAGCATTCATAAGATGCCTAATAAATAATCTGCGTTGTTAAATATAATTTTAAATAATTCTATGTCAACAAATAAGCTGCAAAAATATGAAAGGATAACTTACGAATTATTCAGCCTGTTTCAATGCAATTGTATACTTATTGTAAGCATCTGAGACTTGTAGATAAGAATATACGAAAAATGAACAAGTTGTATCACTAGGTCCTGCTTAACATACCTAAGAAAATAATGATGTCCTCGTAGTAAGCTTAGTACTAGGAAATCGCGATATAACCTTTAAAAAGTTATTTGTAACTTATCTGTTTAATTTTTTGTTATATTTTATGTAAGACTTTATGTGGTTGCCGCTTAGACAATAAAAAACTCCATAACTCTTATTATTGGAAGTTAAGTATATGACTTGGTTAATAATTGTGTCGTTAAATAAGTGCTTTATATGCGAATTATTTAATAAGCGGCGAAAAATAGACAACGCATATAGAGTACGAGAACAAACAAATATCAATCATCATTGATATGCAGTAAACCTACCTCGACTTTTCGAGGCACACGATTGCGTATAATACGAGTATTTTAGGCCTCGTACGAGTTAGGCTCTAGGTCTCAAAATATTACCTTACAATGGATTCCGTCTCAGATTGCTATAGCGAGTAATGAAAAGTAGACGATTTAGCAAAGGAAGCCTGCAATGACGGGCAAATGTTTTCAATACTACCTTATTATACTGACCCTTTATATACTGTTAAAAGACAATGCAAGAATTTTTGGCGTGAATATTTTGATGAAAGATCGCTTGAGAAAGGTATCTGGTATAGAACGATTCAATCACACCCTCTGGATATTCCATGCTTAACTAATTCCTCGCTTAGCAGGCGCGATGTTGTTCTTGCATTAAGGTTAAGATCCGGATTACCATTACCATCAGCATATGTCTCTCCATTGCTGGGTATAGGCCTCTCCCGAAGCTCGTGACCACACACGATCCTCGGCTCATCTCATCTAACCACCACCGGCGAATTTTTTTAGGTAATCGGTTCACGTGGCCGGAGGGCGTCCCACACGGATACGTTCCATTAAATAAATTCGCTTTCATGATGCGTACGGTGACAACGCCGTACTGTTTAGAGTGCAAAGTAGTGGAAGATGTGCATCATATTTTAATGGAATGTGTCCGGAATGAGTATTTGCGTAGACAAATAGTTTGTAGGAGCGAAATGTTAAACCAAGTGGGTGGCTCTAACAGCATCTTGGCCTATCCTCTATCAGATCTGTATCAGGCCAAGGAGCTGGACAAATAGCCAAGTTAGCTATTGTTAGATAGTATTATACACTGTTATAAGTATGCAGTATTTGTGAAATGTAACAACACAGCGATATAATCACATTAGAGACCAAGCCTTTCAATAAAGAAAAAAATACAGTAAATATAAACAAGTGACTGTTTTCACTTCTGTCTAAACATTTTTTATCAATATTTTGATGGGGAGTATACACATTACAATCCCACAACCGCTAGACACATTCGACTGGCCACTTTACCTCTCTCTCACTGAAGACTACCGTGGAATGTACTGCAATTCCCACTTTATCCTATTCCCCTGTATTTAATGACTGAGATATGGCAGACAGCCCATTCTCATCCTATCTTATCCATCTCCATTTTCCCAATCCTTTCTCCAAATGCATTCTCAAATCTCTAAAGGTAGGCAACGCATCTGGGGACGTGCCAATGTGCGTCATTTTGGACTGATGTCGCAGGGCGAGAGTATTCACCTGGTGGTAAGTGGTGGTAAATGGTAGACAATCTACCTAGACTGTCTGCTCGTCTGTAACCTTCTTTCTATAAAAAAAATTTGCTCGTTTCATAGAAGTAAAAATATGATATAATTAATGATGTAATTAGTCTTACCTTCTTATAAACTTTTTGAATCCCCAATCTTTCCCCTGAACGAATCTGTAGGCTCGTTGTGACTCCATCGCTTTTGTTTCTTCCCGCTTCGCATTTAATATTGAAAATTTGAACTTTGCCCGCACTTCTGATTTATTACACGACACTAATAATAAGTATAATGATAAATAGTCTTTGCTCTCTTCATCGAGTCCTTTTGGATTCACACGGAGACACCACTTTAATTTGTCACTAGCACCGGCTGAAAATGTCGATGATTTTAACACTTCACCCATCTCCTCTCTACAGAAACTAAAATTGTTTATTGTCCACATGTAACTGAATTTCACCACTTTGACCTGGAACATAAACGAGTAATATTAGAATTATACAAACATTGTATATATGATAAAAATTAATCAAGGAATTGTATAAAACTCATTTGTTTGCTATAATAAATAAGCAATAAATAAAAAAATATAGTAACGAAAAAATGAGACTACATTCATGCACAAAATTCAACATTGAAAAAGTACAAGAATGCGAAAGAGAGACGCTTTGGTAAGGCGTCTTCAAATGAGCGTGGCTGATTCCCAGCAATAAATCTCCCATCGAAAAAGTATTCAGCTCGTTAGGAGCTACCATTTGTTAGACCGCTCCACCATACTTTACTGACGTGTTTCAAGCAAAAGTGAAGATGACCTCCAGACATATAATCAAAGATTAAACCAACGTTGTACTTGTGTTCAATTACATTTCACGACAAAAGAAAATACTTTATTTATATCTATATGTTAATTTTCTAAGAAGAAAACGACATTTTTACTTAAGTTATAATTATACTCAAAAAATATTTCATTGCGTATCAAGTGATGTTGTTACTTGGTTTCTTCAATACCCAATATTATCAGATCATCAGTTAAGGGCCAGATTATCAGTTCAGATCATCATTTAAGTGCAAATTAAAATAAAGCGATTTGAAAACTGCTAAACTGTGGCTGTTAATAATAATAGGGTTAATAAGATTTCTCGTCTGTCTTCAACGAAGATAAACCATATTGTTCATACTACTTATGTTAACTACAATAAAAATCTATATTATACAAATTTTATTTAAAAAAATACGACGCTTCCATTTGTGAAAATAGAATATGAGCTGATTGCGATAAAATTGTGTATTGGAAGTTTTTATCTTATCGTGTTGCGAATTCGGACGTATTGTGTCGGTTTGATGGGTGAAGCCATAAAAGTTGCTCATGGTTTACGAGCGCGTGGGCCGGATCGGGGTGGACACTTGGTCAGTGAAGGTCAGGAGTAGTCAAAACGTGGTCGCGGGCGCAGCTCGGGCGGAGCTGGTCGTTGCCCCCGACCGTTGCTTAGCTTGCGGTGCTGCTGGGGTCTTCGCCCGGTCGCCGACCCGCTCCAAGGCCGCCCGCATCATCCCCGCGCATTCGCGGACATACAGATAACGTCCATTTGCAGATTCCATCGCGTCCTAACAACCTTATACGGTGACGCATGAAGAGATTTATCGCCATATTACTATTCAAGTTTGGCCGTGGGCGTCTTATGCTACGATTTATTCTGCTTTTCTAACTTGGCAGAGAAAAAGTAACAAGCATTTACCTCATTTGTAATGCGACAACTATAATATGCAAGTTTAGTTACGTAATTAGCGTAAGATAGGTTGTAAGATGTTTACAAAACAGTAGTGTTATGCATTTATTTGAAAGTCTAATAGAACGCAATGTTAAGTGTTGCCAATTTCCAAGATTATTGCTGCCACGAGCAGACGTGTGATGACGTCGCCGCACGTGCTCATAGCAAAGGTTGCGTTTCAGGGTTACACGCGGAAGTAGTCATTGTTTTTGCAATTATTGTTAGTTCATTCAATTTGAATCAATTAAAAGAATTGCAAATATTCTTATATTAAATTCTTTTAAAAACGCAGTCAGTTAAAAATGCGCTTGCCAAATTATGGCATTAATTTGTTTGAAATATTCATAATTGAGCATTCTTGAAACAGATAAAGGAATAGACTGTTCATTAGCTCCAATCAAAAATTGTTCAAACCATAATCTTTAACACAAATATTTGAGTGTATTAATTCCGTTATTAACGGTAGGCGACGGACGAACTCCATAATGGAAAAACTCAGAGACCTTAATAAGCTTATACGTGCCGCTGCGTCGCACAGTAAGCGAAAAACACCGTTATTGTTCGCGAACTAAATAGATTTTTGGGCAAAAAATATCAAAAAAGGTAACACCAAGTCGGCGACTATGTCGTCCAACGGTCGTTCCAATTGTTCCGAACGCTGACCACGGTTCGGTCAGCGATACACGATACTCGGAAGTGGCAATTCGATAAAACATCTCGAGACAACCGTGGCCTATGCCATAACTCCATAAAACAGCGAAAAGATTGAAGAAACAACGATGTTGAAAAGTATGCAATGAAAATTATGTAACCAATTAATGGTTTCGTATGAATGTTTATTGATAATAATGATAATGTTTATTATGCTTTATTCTTAGTCATAAAAAGTGTTCCAGCTACATTATTTTTATGGCAATTTATCTACGGTATTATGGCAAGGCACGAGCCACCTTTGTCCATACATCAGACACCTTTCTATGTACGCGTGTACTTCCCTGTTGGTTTACATTATAATAAAACAATATAAGGTATGATGCGTAATATTTCAAGTTCACCGATAACGACCCTGGTAAACAATATTATCGTTTGGTCGACGGTTTCCTTCAGATGAGTCGTATTATTTACGAGTTTTACGACATCGGCCGTGGACTTTTACGATCACTTTACTTGATGTGCCCGTCAGGAATCTATTTTGACGCTCGAGGTCGAGGACTAATTTTGCTGTTAATCTAGTAATGAGGTAATTACTATTTGCATTATTTGGTACGTATTACATTAGCATTTAAATATTGATGAGTTGTTAGTATACAGATTATAGTTATAATTAAAATGGATTACGTAAATTATTCGGTAACAAAAGACAGAAAAAACAGAAATTCATATATACGTATTAGCAGATAGTGGATGTTTGGAGATAGATATTTTTGAGGGGGTTAAGCAATAAATGTTTTTTAAGACTGAATAAAAAAATATGTTACATAGCTATCTGTGACGTCCAATAAGAACCGATGAATTAATGTGGCCAGTCAAGCATGGCTTGGACCTACGGTGTCACTAACATAACAGAGAAAAATTTAAGGTCAAAGATTGATAGGTTAATTATAAAGGTGCATTCGTAACCCTCTAGAGTCGAGTGCCACCTACGCCTTTCTCAAATGGCGTTTATGGTAGCACCCGGTAGGTGTGGTCTATTTGTTATCTACTCCATTAAAAACTAATATTAATCGCGAACAATACGAGAATGGAGCAAGTATCAAACCATCAATCTAATGGAAATGGTTTAGAAAGACGATCACTTGATACAAGTCCTTGCCCCACGTGGAATGTTAAAAAGCTGAAGTGTAGCGTATACCTGTGTGAAGCACCAGTTTTCCGCGACGGGCGTGTTCCCGTCGTGCAGCGGGCTGGGCACGCGGCTCACCGCCATCCCGCCGGCGCCGTTCGAAGAGACGCGCGCCGACTGAGGAGCGGGCGCGCCGCCGCCCGACCCTCCACCGCCGCACTCGCTGCCCGAACCAAGCCTGCAACCAACCAGATAATGCAACTTATACACTCTGATAAACACATTCCAAGTATTATATGTATATTGATGTGAATTATTGAGAACCTTGAAAACATCAGCTAAGAAAATTCGCTAACAACTGATCATTTTATAACGTCTTTGTGATTAAGTAGGGCTACCACAAGATAATTAGTCTGTCAGGAAGATTGAGAGTTTTGCGTTCCAAGTATCTACTCCATAAGACCTTAACAAATAAAGGATTAATTTATGCATTAGCCCAGGCAGACTGCAATAGTTCGCCGCTGACCTAGTGTAACGCACTGAAAGGCAATATCAGAAACTTCTCATGGAATTGAATGCAAGGCGAAAAAAATGTAGCAACGTCGCAATACGCCAATCAACGATCGCAGTTTCGTTCCCCAAATCTGGG
This sequence comes from Sesia apiformis, assembly GCA_914767545.1. NCBI lineage: Eukaryota > Metazoa > Arthropoda > Insecta > Lepidoptera > Sesiidae > Sesia > Sesia apiformis. The sequence continues at coordinate 12,262,871 of OU611953.1, forward strand.
ACGCAAACACAATACTAATACATTTACGTCTGAGTACACACGCACCGACCACGTTTGTGAACAAATGACTCTACGAAAGAATATACATCGACAATAAATTTCAACAATATCTTTCGCTTGTGGGTTTCGGTGCCGTCAAAATGTCGAGTCTCGAGAGTGTCTCAAAGTAGGACGTGTACATGTACTACAATGCACGAGATATTGCTGTCCTGTGCGACTTTCACGTACTAGAGTTTGATTACCAAATACGCGTTAGAATCTGTGTCAGTTTCATCACAGCACCGCATCCGCTCGCGGTCGCCGCGTGGAAAGGTATCGTGCGACCGCATTTACCACCTGCGCGATTCCCATTTACTCGTTCTTGACACCTCATCCTGTAAACCTACACGTTATATACGGAAAGTCCGGCACTTAACGAAGTTTTTTGAAAACCAACAGTTTTGTTACCGTCGTCCGTTATTTACCATTATAAGGTTCTGAGCGTTGGTCACTTCACTAACAGCGTTGGTCACTTTCATTAAAGACTATATAAATGTGAAATACTTTTTTTTCAGTTTCTAGACAATTATTATGTCTAAAAGGACAAAAGAAAATTTAAGGAGTTAATATCATTGATTTAATCGAGACACTTTTTACTCTAATAAATAAATGATTATCATATTGTCACAATTCGTGTAGCTTCATAATTAACTAGTAGTCTATCATTTATTATCCGCAAATTGCTAAGTTATAAGGTTTTATGTCATTTACTTTATACTACAGTGTACAAGTGTATAGTTAGGTTACAATAATTGTTAACATCAGTCAACATCAAAAACAAGTTTAAACTATGTATTTATCATGTCATGAAAGTAGGTAAATTATAAAATGCCTTTACTATTTATTGAGTGTTACCAAGCAAATAAATATAAAAAACTACACTTTACACAAATTTTATTAACGTACGTTTTGCTACTGTATAATGGCCAATACAATGATATTGAAGATCAACTACACATTTGAGTGCACAAAATTGTGTCAAACATATAAAAAAGTGTTACAGCACTGAATAAAAGTAGGCTAAGTGAATTAATCGGTACGACCCAGAAACAGCGTTGACGGAGAGACGAGTCTTGGACGATATCTGTCGATGTCGTTGTGATACATTCGAATGCAATGCCGCAAGCTAAATATATTCATACTTTCAAAAGGCTTGTTGCGAACAATTTAAAACCTTCTGCGCATATTTGTCGTATGCCACCGTGTAGTTATGTCAAGGGTTGCATTTAAAGCTAGGTGGAAAACGTAGTAGTGTTCTGGTAATATTATATGTGTTTCGCTTTATAAGCTTAGTTTAAATAATGATTATCCGTGACCTGTCAGTAGGTAGTCCTTTCGTGAGGTCTATTAACCCCGAAAATTGCGGAGTAACCTCAAACAAGCCGGCTGGGCTTACGGTGCCTCCCGCAACTAGATCGTAACGACGGCGAGGCCGCGAGTTCCAAATTACCTCGATGACAATATCGGATGGGCCATACCGGATTACACAGATAGATAAGATATTGCACGCGCACCGATCCGTCCGAGGACGATCAACAATTTGCCACCGTGGTAAATGGAGCGACCCGACCTACATTCAGTTTCAGTCCGCCGCTCCTACAATGATTAACAATAAGTGAATCATCACATCACTCATCTATCACTTTACCTACAAAAGAAACGGGCCACATTACTTAACAAACAAACTGGATTACGCACAGCATTTTTTACTTAGGATCTTTTACACATCTTTTTAACTAAATCTGAAACGAGGTTTGTAGACTTTATAAAGAAAGACAAATAAAAAAATAGTTAAAATAAAGAGGGTCTTAATCGCTCCCTGCGGGCGACCACCCACAATTCCCTTTAGGGCGATCCTGTGGGACAAAAAAGAGACGCGGTGTAAACGATAGTTTTTATCGTGACGAATTGATTTTATCCATGAACGTCTCAAATAAAAGTAATTATTTTAAATAGCCTGAAATAACTTGGCTCATTTGCTTCTACAATAAAGTGTAACAGTTTAAACTTTAGCAAAAAGGTCGTTTAACGATTTTTAAACCAATTAAATTCAAACGCCTGAAAAAAAATGTATATTATTAACATTATAACTGTTAATAAGATTGAATTGTTACAATTACACGTTACTTATTATTAAAATTTTACGGCCCATACATGCCTCACGTACAAGACAATGTGCATGTGGAGGCCCATGTGCAGCAGTGGACGATAAAAAGGCTGGTTACAGTTTACGGTTCATTACTGCAGAATTAGTTCAATTTGTCTATTCAAAGGTGAAGGTATCCAAGGGCGTTGTTTGGTTGAAAGAAAATGTACCAACTAACACTTTATTAGATGTGGTTACATTTTTGAGTCGCTTTTTAACATTTAGGCGCAAACGTGTTATTAGTTTCTTGTGTATTTCCAAGTCATGAGAAGATAAGAATGAGAGAAGCGTCGTGACAAGTCAACAACCCGTGAAAGCTTGGGCAATATCTGTGGTACGTATCATCGGTCTCTCGTGGTCTTATTATAGATGTCACCCGACCTGCTCCCATCCTCTTCTATATTTAAGCCGTCTCGGTAACGTATCTACATTAGAAAGTGCTTACAAATATCGAACGGTTAAACAAAGTTTGTTTTCCATTGTCTAAAGCTTATAGAATAATTAGTTCTTCGTTCCTTGTACGTTGTCTACTTCTTACTCCGATAAGGCTCACAATACGTCATGTACAGCCATAAATTTGCAATGAATAAGATGGCACAATATCAAGACAATAGAATGAGAATAAGGACGTGTAACAATACAAGTGTCCTGTCTAAATCGCGTATGTCTGGTTTATTTTTCAAACGGTGGCGCATTATTGCAGCAGGAAAGGCAGGGCAGTGCGTAAGTGAGCAATGCCCTCTTAACGACAACGACTGCGTGACTCAGATGCCCTAAGGACGACCCGACAATAGGGTCCTCGACTTGCTCTGAAGGACGGATTGTGTATTGAAGCTAAAAATGTCTTAGGATATCAGTTATATAATTGAAAAACATGAGTAAAATAAAATCTCTATATATTTAATTGTTATTTTATATTATTTTTATAGAAACTATTGACAGTACTTATAGCTTTAAAGCTGAAAAAATATTAGTATTGGATTGCCATTTTAGTTTTGTTTACATTGTCGAACATAAAAATACATATTTCCAATATGTCATACGCGGCAAGGTGAACTTGGATGCGTCTTTTGCATCGGTTATTCGCATCTGGCGTGCGATTGATAATAATGAACAGTTAAAGTGGATACGAGGCCGCCATCAACGTCTTGTAACAAGTAAACGTTGTTCGACGCAGTTGACATTTTAACCGTAGGTATTGTATCATATCCGGTTACTCATTTGCATGTGTTGTTTTGACCTATTTATAAAATTAAATAAATGATCCTAATATTCTAATTTCCTTATCCAAAACACTGCAAAGCATTATATGGTCAAATTATTATTGGTTACTTAATCATAGTTCCTAAACTCGTACTTCGCTCTTTTCGCTTTTTTTCAGCCGCTCTAGAGGGTGCACTTCTTTTAAAAGTGGGCTCACTTCAATCACGAATCGGGGAAATATTATATTTGCTAATTCTAGGTTTCTAGTTTCAGGAAGTTTGTTAGTTTTGTCGAGTTCAGTCGGTTAGTCATCCATCACAAACGTTAGATGATACAATGATAATGCCATATTTTTATTTGGAGGTTGATATTTTTTGTTACCTAGATATTCATTAAATAATATAATTTAACATTGCGCACTAATTAACATGCTAATTATTTTTGCAATAGAGCATTCAATTTTTATTCCTTTTATTAAATCTTTATAAGACGTAAGATTAAACAATATGTACTCAGAAAAAATAATTGTGTTTTAAAGAGTTATATCAATTATCATAATTATATAGTCTAAGTCATGAACATTTTAAATAATTGTTTAATAATTGAATTTAAATAATTAATAATTGAACTTTTAATAATTAAAAACACGTGTTCCTCCCTAAAGCCTCATCCGACTGTGATCATTATTTTTGACTTAATGATAAGATCATACGAGTACGTATCAGCCTCTTAGCATTATGCCAAAAACAAGTTGCTGACCACGGCACGGGAAGCAACAAATATATACGAGGGGCGGTCAAAAAGTTAGCGGAACGAAGGCAAAGAGGGGAGATAAACTCAAGTTTTCATTTTTCCTTTTCAATATATTCCCCATTGACCATAATACATTTTTCACTACATTCCATTAACTTATTTATACCTTCAATAATAGTCCATGATCTTTGTAATTCCAAGATGGTTATGGAGGATATTCAAAATGGTTGTGTCTGATACTCCAACCATTTCTGCAAGTTGTTTCTTTTTCAGACGGCAATCCTCCAGTACAAGTTCTGCGACTTTTTGGACAATTTTCGGTAGTAGCTTTAATATGGCGGCCTGGGAGGGGGTCGTCTTCAAAAGTCTTGGCCTTGCTTGAAAAGACCAGTAAATCGTTTTTTCCAGGGCGAAGTTTTTTCCGAAAAGGGATATCGGGAGTGGGGAAAGATGAGGCCTAGAACTACGAGTGCCGCCCATGAGAAAAGGGAAGCACATGACTGCACTTTTCTCGGGGTTGATCTCAATTCTCCACCTCACAAACCACTCGCGTAGGGCGGTGCGCGTTGGAGGCGTAGAAAGACACGCCGTAGGTTCCTGTCTGAGGCGTAGAGGGCGGTGTCATCCGTAAAGAGGGCAAGCTCTATTCCAGGGGACTGGGGGATGTCATTAGTGTAGAGGGAATAAAGCCAAGGGACTCCAGCTCTCATTGAGCGAGAACTGGACAGTGCCTTCAAGTCTGTAGCGAAAGGTGCGATTGATAAGGTAGTCTCGAATGATGAGAATAAGACTTTCAGGTACCTCGAGTTGGTACAGTTAATAGATTAAACCTTGGTGCCAGACCTTATCAAAGGCCTTCACTACGTCGAAGAAGACAGCTAGTGTTTTGAAGGATCTCTTTTGGTTGAGACCCGGGAAGATGTGCTCCCTTATTCGGTGCACCTGTTGGACACAGGAGTGATTGGCTCTAAAACCGAACTGTTCATCGATGAGTTAATTACACAATGTAGCTGAAACTTGGTATATATACTAATTATGAGTCACTCAACTAGTACTGTGGAAACGAGCTCCCCTACCCCTTTCCATCCCCTCCATTCCGCGAATTTTGTGACCGCCCCTCGTAGTTACTATTGATAGCAGCATAGGGGGATGCATTTGCCTTTCGAGAACTCTTTGGATAAAGCATAAAAAAGAGAAACGTGGTATAAGTAATTTGATAGGTACGTTTTTTTATAGAAAAAAGCAACGAGCATACATTCCGCCTATCCTAAATGATAATATATTGATAATGTCGACCATGGACATTTGACACACATTGGTACATACGCAAATGATCTGTATACCGCTGGGGATTTAGCACCAGGATTGTGTAGGATTGGGAATAGTGTTCCTGGATGGAATAGTGAATAGTGGGAATAGTGTGACCTGTAAAACCTGTCCACTGTTTTGGACAGGTTTTACAGGTATCCGGACTTCCGCAAGCCCCATTGTGTTGCAGGTGTCCACGGGCGGCGGTGACCACTCATCATCATGTGGCTCGCCTGCTGATCTACCATCTATTCTATAAAAAAATGATAGGATTAGATAGAATAACATTCTGTAGAATGGAAAACCGTGCACCATAAAGATTTATGCTATACGAGTACATAATACTGCTTGTTCATGAAATAAACAGAGCTGTAAATTGATAACTAGCGGCAATAATACCTAGTCGCAGCGCCAATTGTAGGTATGACGTATGTAATAATCAAACAAACGATATATCCAAGGCTACGGCGGCCGTCATCAACTCACATACGACGTAGGAACAATATATGTAAAAACAATTAATGTCCAAATCACGGGCAAGTTGTTCATGTGATACGCGCGAAATGGTGTTCTCGGCATGTCGTTGAGAATTTTTTTTCCAATGCAATTCCCGTGGTAGCACATTGTATAGACATGAAAACGTTGAACAAAATTTATAATTTTAAGCTCCTGCAAAATATGTCGATACCCTGTAGGGCCATCAAATCCAGAAAAAAACAATGTAAATAAATATATTAAATTAATAATGTAGATTCTCTTATGAAAATGAGTTTACAGGTGGACATTATTATGGTTATCATTCACATTATGGTACTTTGGTACTCCTCCCATTCTGCATCATGATAGCAGGGCAGGACAAACGTTGGTATAATGACGGCCATTTAGAAAACTATTCACAACGTTGCCGAAGAAGCTTATTGTTATGGTTATATTATTGAAGTTATTGTGTTAAAAGGTAATAAACGGTGGTGGTCGGTAGTCGCGAAAGTCGGTAATTATAAAAACTCGCAGTGGTTCATGTAGTCGTACCTACAGTACGGAACGATCGCTAAGTGTGAACTGTTTATAACAAATATGAATAAAATTAGATTAATTTGATTACAATAAAGACATATGTGCCATGGTGATCAGCGTTAGAAAGGTAAGCTTCATCTGATGAGTTTCCTGGAGATGTCGATAGCAAAGGTATTGACCGTCCCAGTGATAAATGAAGTGAACTAAAACCAAGAAGAAATAATACGGTAATAATCAAATTGTTGACTTCTTCTTTAATCAATCTCTAAGGTTCTTAATCTTACAACATATTGACCAGTTTGCAGTAAGAGAGAACGAGATATAATGCCGTTTGGTTGGGTCATTTCCCAACCAACAACATTGACGCTTTTGGTTGGGTCATATCCAATGACTAATTCTGTAAAACATAGCAGGTTCTAATCACATTTAATTGTAAATTAGTTACGGATAATCAATACTCATGGATGCCGGTATGTGGTGCGGCGAGGTACGCCACACAAGCTACACGAATAAATACCGTGTCGTAGGTACGTGTGAACGCGGAACTAAAAGCCACCTCTATTCGTCCGAGATGTGCGAGGACGCGCAAGGTGACCGCGCTAACGCGTGACCACAACTATTGTATTCGCGGCTATACATACAGTTGGCGGTTCGTCATGAGCTTCATTAGCTCCTGATCTTGACTTTCCTGTTACACTAATCGGTCCTTTAGCTAAAAGTCATCCTTCGCCTAAAGAACGGTTAATTATCATTAGCACGTCTTTCAAGTGCTGGACCTTTTTTAGTTTATTGCTGGCACAGGGTTCTCTGTCCTTCTCAACGTTTATATCGATTACTTTCCAAACCTGACTATAAAAATCTTTATTAATATTACGGTACTTAGGAATTGTTAACTTTACTCGAACATTTTAAATTTATTTACTGTTGATGTTTAGTCGCATCGTTTATTCTAATTTTGGATCACATTATAATTGCTAGAAAAAGCTAATCGTTGATAGCAAATACCTTGCCTGTCAGCTATCGTAAAGCTGCGTTATGGATTCTGTATTAAAGAATATGTATAATTATAGATTCTAAAAATGCACCTGGCAATTCTTAATGCTGTTAAATTTTAAATAGCAAACTGACTAACTGAAATGTACCATCATGGAGGTTGAAAAACGAGGTATGGTGACTGATGACGACGAGGCACGTAAAACAAATTGATCACATACATCGTCAGCACTAAGGGCCTTTACACACGGCGACTTTTTCCAGCGATACAGTCGCGTGTTTACGAACGAGCGATTGCATCGCGTTACTAGTCATTAACACAAATGGTTTGCGATTGCATCTATGTTAATTTGCGACAATAGCGACACTGCCGCGAGTTTATATTTTTGAATCGATTCATAAGCGCGATCGCATCGCTACGAACGATTATGTTTACGTTTAGTTTTTAAAAGAAATAACAACATTGCTAACGTTAGAAACGTTGTCTTAACCAGGAGGTTGAGGCAACATTGTAGCATTGAGCACGATGGATAAGACGGTTGACTAAGGTCAACATAAGTCGAAAGTATATCCATGAAGACGCACTACAGTATCGCTGCTGCATCGCGATTGTAGCGATACACTATTACAGCGCACGTGAGTAAAGGTAGACGGGTAGCTACTGTATGTCGTTAGCATCGCGGCCTTGTTGCGAGTGCATCACGATTGTATCGTTGCAAAGTCGCCGTGTGTTCAGGCACTTACTAATATGTTTACTTCCAAAATCGGATATAGTATGATAGAATTAAATACAATAACGTACATGTGTCGATAATAACTTTATGGTCATTTTCTCGTGTGGGTAATGCCTATATGCACCTAATATCGGTCATGTTTAAAAGTGAAATTATAGCTGCTATTCGATTTAGAAGCATCTCCACTACGAAAATCTCTAAAGTAATTTTAGTGGGGCTTTCAGTTTGACCCAGCATCTATCCACTTTTAAATTAGTTGTGTAGTCGAATCAGTAGTCTAGTTTCAAAGTTAGAGAGGCGGACGCAGATCGGTAGCTGTAAGCAAGTCTATTAATAAAGGTTGGTACTTTGTGGTACTTTATTTATCATGAGGAAGCGGTGACATAATCAGGTGATCACTAAGATGATACAATGCGTTAAAGGCTTAGGCGTGATATGCTGACATATTGTTATCGTGTGACACTGAAAGATAATATAATCAATATATTAACATTAATAACACACCATATTTTTTTTTCTACTAGTTAAAGATTTATAGCTAATTATGGCAGATGTGAACACGGGAGCGACAAATGTAGAGGTACTATTAATTAAATAATGATGGTCGACCATCTTTCTATTCCAAACAAATACGAAGAGATGATTAGTAAAACAAAAAGAAACAAACATTAAAATATAATTTCAAAATCAATTATGTGACGTGGTTACCGCTTAATATATGTATATATATATATATAAATAATATATGTATGTATGTACATCTTTCACTGGTTGGTCACGAGATGGCTGACCGGCATTATTTAATTTAGTGGTTCTGTAATATCCTATACATTTTAAGGCAGTCAGCTATAGAAATTATAACAATTGCGTAAAATGTTATAAAACTTCTAATGATAGTGGCTCTATGAATTTCAACTATACTTCTTGCAACTCACGATTGCGCGTCAACCTTGCTTGTAGAAAAATACATATCCGTATACACGAAAAGTGACTTTAGCGTCAATGTATTTAAAGGTATATTGCGAAGGACATGACGTTTCTTTTTGCTCGTCGGACACTTACCGCTATAAGCAAGGCAGACGCGTGGTCGTGAGTTGCACGAACTAAATCTACATATATATTATATAAAGATGAGTTTCTTGATGCTGCTATTCACTACGTTAATTTCGAAGATCAGACAAAACTGTTCGCCGCTCTCGATATGGACAACCCGTAACTCCAGTCAACTCGTGACCATGGTAAGTGTAAAGCAGCCAAAATGTCGAGTGAAATAAAACAGATAAATGCGTGAAGGCGTTTAGGATCCATAGATAAATTTTAATGATTTCATTACATTGATTTTCATTCTTATCTTTTTGCTTTTATAACTTATTCTACTCACAAACAGTTTGTAATAAGCTTCCGATATTACTCTAGTTCCATTCTTGGAAACAGGCAAGAACCCAAAACAATGTCAACGGCGATATTTTATGCATACCCAGCTATCGTATAACCGTGTGAACTTGCATCCTCATTTTTGAACTACTAGGTTGATCAATCTGGAATCTGATATTTTACATTAAATTATAGGAATGCATTCTATTTCGTTGGAATCTCAAATTCCGTAGTAGCCAGTGCCAAAAGAATTTTAAAAAAATCTGTCACTTATATTTTTTTTTCGTTGTTTATATTTGGCGGGGATTTTATTAGTGTGCAAAATGGAGAAAATCGAAGTTCGTGCAGTTATTAAATATTTCTACCTGAATTTTTTTTCTACGAAATGTGTTTTTGAAGAATTGCTGTCTACTTTGGTAGACAATGATCCGTCTTATTCTACAGTAGCATACTGGTGCGCGGAATTTAAACGTGGCAGAACCATCTGTAACGACGAAACTCGCTCTGGGCGCCTAATAACCACTGCTACTGAAGACAACATTAAAAAAATTGAAGAAATTGATAAGACAGTGTGTTAAGACATGTGACTATTCGTCATTTAGCTGAGATTATGAAGCTTTCGTTTGGGACAATTCAGTTCATTTTAACTCATACCTTAAAATTCAAAAAGGTGGCCGCGCGTTGGGTTCCTCGAATGTTAACAGACGCACAAAAGAAAGCAAGAGGTAGACATTTCAAAGCAAAATTTGCCAATTATTGACAGAGAACCAGAATCTTTTCGACTACGTTTCGTGACCGTTGATGAAACGTGGGTTCACCATTTTGACCCGGAAACGAAGAACCAAAGTTAGGTGTGGAAAAGATCGTCCTCCCCGCCAGCCAAAAGATTCAAGGTCTCTGCGTCCGCTGACAAGATAATGGTCTTCTGGGATGCGGAAGGTATTGATCGATTATTTAACTAAAGGACAGACAATAACTGAAGAGTATTACGCAACATTGATCAAAAAACTACGCGAGGAAATAAAAAATAAACGACGTGGAAAATTGCGTGCCGGAGTGATTTTTCATCATGACAATGCACCTACGCATCGGTTTGATGTTGCAGGCGCTGCCATCCGAACGGCTGGGTTTCAGTTGATGCAGCATCCGCCATATTCTCCGGACCTAGCTTCTAGTGATTTTCACCTTTTTACCAATTTGAAAAAACACTTGCGTGGTATAATTTCATTTCACGGAAATGATGAGGTCATGTGCGCTGTAGTCTTTTTTCGATACCCAGGATAAAGCCTTTTTTTCCAAGGGAATTGAGTAACTTTCAAAACGTTATTCAAGGTGATTAGATTAGAAGGTGATTTGATTACGTTGAAAAATAAATACAATTTCCTATGTTTCCTAAAGTTTCAATACTTTTACAAAAATATATTGATCAACCTAGAAAAGAAATACTTATAAAATTCAATATAATAAAACCGATCTTTTCTTCTTAAGTTACATAACATAAAACATACTGTTATGTAAGTCGCAAATGTAAAGAAAGGCCTATAAGTGATTTGTTTTGTTTTGTTTTGACGGAAAATGTCGAAAAATGCTTCTAAGGCGACTGGAAAAAATAATAATAGTGCTATTCCAACCTTTGTTATCGCGCATATTATCAGTCTTACAAAGAATCTATAGATTGTGAGACTGATGGTGCGATACCTATGTACTACGTCATCACTTCCTGACCTTCATAGCTTCATAGATGTGGTGACGTCAGTACCCGCCTACATCCATATGCACGCGGCTTATTATAAAGGAACGTTACAATTTAAATATACGTGGGGAACACAAGAAAGTTTTGCGAAAAAGAAAAAAATGTTCTACGGGTTCCAATTTTTATTATATTTTTCAAAGTACTCTCCACTTGCATCTATACAAGGTTTCATGAACCATTGTAGTTGGGATTTAATTTTGGGAAATAAAAAACCTCAAGGTGCCAAGTCGGGACTGCAAGGAAGTAAAACTTTAACCGGGGTACTGTCTAAAAAGTCCCTTGTTTTAAGCGCTGAGTGAGCGGGCGCGTTGTCGTGATGCAGCCGAGTCCGCGGAGACCTGTGTTTGGGCGGTTGTTACTCACTGCAGTAAAACTTCTTGCAATGGAGGTATTGTAACGGGTAACATTGATATTGATATTTCTACAGCCACCACTAAACTATGCTGGCTTTTCATTATATTTTAACAATTGTAAAGTTACAGGTTGTGGTCTTAACAATGAAAATCGAGTTCTAATTTCACGACTAATATTAGTTTTGAAGGGCTAAGGGGAAATTAGAATGTTTTGTTTTTATGTTATAGATAGTCAGTTTTAATTAACACCAAAACCAGCCAGTGTTCCATAGATAAAAACTCTGTCGCAAAACTTTCTGAGTAGCCTGGTACCGATAGGTACATTACGAAAACATTGGCCATCGGCTACTAATTCGCAAACACCCGAAAGCGTCATCCACGTCTATGCAATAAAGTATCTCGTAATAAAGTATGCAATTAGAGGTACGGTAATTAATACATTTAACCGAACTAATACAAAAATTTTTTATTGACCGAATTAATACACCGGAAATACCGGAACCGGGATGACGCGTTTGGGTGTTTCCGGATTAGTAACCGATGACCAATGTTTTCTTAATGTATCTGTACGTATGTTTTAAATATTGTCCACAAATACGTATATAGATATTAAGAATATAGTAGTCTTTCTGAATGTAAAAACAATTTCTAAAAATACAATGATATTAATTACAAAAAATTACGTACTTCAACCAAGACGAGCGCGCGGTTTGCTGATTATACCTAGAAAGGAAATAAAAATGTTGATACAAAGTATAATTAATGGACACTGGTGTGAAATTTTCATTTAATGTTATATGGAGGGCACATGTGATGCAGGCGCCGCCGCCGGTAGGAAGGTCTAGGATCAAGGTTTGCAGCAAAAAGTTTATCATGGGCATCGCGAAGCGAGGATAAGTTGCGAGGCGGAAGTGAACGAGCGAGGCCGAGGGCAGACGGACCAATTCACAAACTGTACGCACAAGCGCCTGAAAACATTCAACAACTGTGTGTAGTTGCAGACTCAAATACGTAATAATTGTTAAACATTATTATACACTTTGTAAGAAATAACAGTTCGTATTTATAGCACTGACTTATGGCTGATAATTAAATTACATTAAACAAGTTTCGCGATGGTACCTATGTAAATTCTCAAACAACTTAATAAAATTAATATTACCTACGATTGAGATCAATCAGAGATGAGATGTCTGCGTATCCGTTCTTACCAAGATTATTTTGTAATTATTACGACGGCACTTAACACGTTTTAAATACAAAGAGAGACGTGAGCAAGAGTTTAAGCGCGATGATTATGTAACGATACGCGACTTAACGCGACACAAACGTGACGGTGCCGCCACAAGGTGGTCTGTGGGCGCGCGCAAGTCGCCCAACTGAGCGCGACACAATCTGCAATTCGGTAGAACGCAACAACCAGCCTATGATATTTGGCAACATCGTATTAGAAAGCGAAGGTATCGATGGCGATGTAACACCGCATGTCTGTAGACGCTAACACTACCACAGATTGACTTATAACTCAAACAAGAAACTGTGCCACCTCGGCCCTACTGCACCGCGTTCTACATTGTTTTACCATGAATATGCAAACAGATATCAAGCTAGTGCAAATTTACGGGGCTGGCTTATTATTGTTAAGGAGATAAACTAGCTCAATTTATTAAGAATCTGACAGTAAGACAAGCATTGGGTTGTTTATTTTAAGAGATGTTACTCGTACTTCTTAGAATAATTTGATAATAAACAAGGTCACACAGGTTTGGCCTTAAATTTTATTGTCCTATGAATTACTAGATGACCAAAATGATTGGCAAGACCTTGACTTCAGTCTAATATAAATTGTGTGACCCCACTTCCTGGAACGTTGGCGACGAGGGTCGTTACGTTACTGTCAGTTATATTACTGAATAGCAAAATAGTGACTATTGACAACTCAATCTCAATCTATTAGTGTTAGTTTGATAATATAGTGTTTTCCTAAGTCCGTCCTGTTTTAAAGGTCTTTTCTAGATTCGAATTTTAAGCTTAAAGGATGAGGTCATTTACGAATGTATTGGACCTTGGTGATTATGTACATGAGTAACTTCCTCAAATACAATATTTTATCAAGTTGTAGATGTTATTCAAATCAAAGACATTAAAATTTGCCATGTAATAATTCTATAATTAGTAATTTCCATAGACCCGCTTATAATTCACACCGTCCCGCTTATATTAATCTTTGTCATTTAATCAGTGAATTGGTTTGAATATTTGTTAAACGATAATAAATATGAGAACATTCGTTGTTACATTGAGTTATCACCTTGTTTACTTAAATTATTTACTAGCCCTGGCACATCTCTGCAGCGTGTAGTTGTGTGTGGCACTCGGCTGCAATGTGCGTGTGTCGAGTGTCGCGACACCAGTGCCTGTTGTAGCAGCTAGCTCGACACAGGCATAGGCAATATCGGCATCGAGAACGCGACCCGGTTCGCCGCTCGAGAAAGCATCGACAAAACTCGGTTGAGGCCGCACACGAGGAGGCGGACGTACACTTTCAGTCTTCGCATGCGAAGCGTGTTTATAAGTTAAGAAATACTAGAAAAATTGTGGAAATCGTTCAGCCAACGGTTGCAATTAAGCTAAATAAAAATAAAATATTAGCTACATTAAACTAATTCTTAATTCTTTCTGTTAAGGGTGCAGTTATACACAGATTTGTTTTCATTGTATTACTTCCTAAATTCATAACCGACAAACAATTATTACAAATTAAAAAGAAATATTTCGAAAGGATATTGAAAATCTACCAGAAAACTATACGGCTCCTTTGGATCATAAGATACGTTCTATAATATGACTAGCGCATATGTGCATCCAAACAATTGTAAACAAACCACACGTACTTGTTTGAATTATTTAAACTACGAAGTTATCCCCTACATGAGATGTATCGTTTCAAGGTAAGTCTAACACTGAAGTTAGAGCTAAATTTGTTTAAAATAAACTTATTCACGTCCGAGACCTTGGATTTGACGCCCCCGTTCTACTATCCTACATCTTAAAAGTACATTAATCACATCTGTCGGGAAATTGTAAATTTGCGCTTCGTAAATGATATTACACAAGTTTCTAATTCTGCCAAAACATAATCATTAAAATTGCGATGTCAATGCTGTACTACAATTGATTCTCATTTTTGGTTCAATGTATGAAGCAAGACGCACCAATAACTGACGTAGTAACTAACACAGCATGAAAAGTGGGGTCAAATTTGACATCGTAATGCGTTTGACCTACATCACGATCGCGAACGAATGGCATTTGAAAAAGATTTAAGTAGAAACAGCGAGCGTGCGTGTACTCTTCACTATTGGTGGCGTTGACGATAGTTTCGGGTCAAGCCGCACAGTAAGGGGCACAAGGTAAAAGATGGTGCATTAAAAATGGCCTTAAGCCCAATAGCGATCTGCGGCCGCGTTGCTTCCTATTGGCGTTGAGGCGACAATGCCAACTGTTTGTGGCGAAGGTGACGAAGTTGCAAAGGTCGATCATCATTCGATCACTCTCCAGTTAACTACTTTGCTATATATACACCAGAGTATGCAGACTTCAGAACCATAATTTTTAGTTCCGTAAAGAAATACTTATTTAGTCCTCTGATGTAATCGATATTAACTTTTAGCTGTCTGTGTCAACGAATTTAAGAGATCTGTCAGGTGGAGTCCCTTGAGAGATGGTAGGTATGTTGGTGAAACGGTTAAGAAAGAACAAGGTTGGTTTTTCATCATGATTAAAATATTTAAGCCTCGTTGTCTGGATAATATAACAATGTGGAAAATTAACATGAAATTAGAATGTCCAGAATAAATAAACCCTTGAAAGTATCTTGAATGTGAATGAGTCGACCTTAACGTGGACAACTTTTATTTATTTATCGTTGTGGTGGCCGTCACTCTAACATTGTCGAAGACGTGTACATTACTGTACGAATTTTCAAAAAAGCCTCTTAATACGATTGTATTAATTTTAGTTTATGATAATAGTGTCTCGGCGGTTGTATTCACTTTTGGCGGTGATAGATTATGATGAAGCAAAACAGCGATGTTACGATGCATGTTATTTTCTACTTTAGAAGAAAGAGTTAGGAAATCACTCCAACTGTAAAAGAACGAGCCCATTAAACGACGCGATCTTTTAACAGCCGTTAAACAAGAGTAAAATCGTGATCCCAAAGTCATTAAATAAGACTAGGGAAGGTGAAACACAAATGCCTATTACAGTTTTACGGGTCAACCGTTGCTGCCTGTTTGCGGGGGTGGCAGGACGCGAAGGGCAGCGCGGGGGAGAACCCTGACACAGATCCGAACTCATCGGTGAAGCGCGGAGGCCCCGAGATTCGGTTGCTGTATCATCGATTCCTCGACGCACCATACCGTGTTACGCACAAAATGGGTCAACGCGTTTGCCTCTCTGGCAGTGTTGGAGTACGCGGGGTGTCCCCGTTCCGAAATGCTCCCTCAGCAAATTAACGCCTCACGCTATCGTGCTACAATTCGGCCACGGATAAAATTTAACTCTTTAATAACACAATTAACTAAGTAATGGCGAGTACGAGAACTTGAAGAGGTCAGGATCTTGGCAACAATATTTTAAGTTCATCTATTTTATAATGATTCTCAACGTAGACATACCAACAGTTATGAAATAATTCTGAATTAAGAGAATGTACACGATCGGTCCAGTCCTTTGTCAGTTGTAGGGACCGCTTTAATCTTAATAATGAGAACAGACAATCGCTGAACCGGCGAAATGTTACATTTCTCTAATACTTTTCACTAAAATAAATCTAATAAAATAACCAAATGCTTTGAAAACTACAAGAATGTTATTATGGTATTCAACTCACGGAATAAACAATCATTATCATTTAATTTTAAATTGACTTTGAACGTAAAAATATGTACCTACATGGAAATACTCGAATAATATACCTAATTTTTAAGCTAAGTAAATGTAAATGGCCTGCTGATGATAATGATAAAAGATTACAATAAATGATTAGGCTTCAAATTAAAAATTAAGCTATGAATTAAAAGATAAATCTCGCATACACTGTGAAACAACTTCTACGCCTACCATATTGTGTTCTTGAGTGTTTAAAGACGGCGACAGAATAAGGAAATAGATGTGTAAAAGAGCGTAGCGATTTAATAGGCCACTTGCAAAAGCCTTGCTTGTGAAGAGCAAGTATTAAGACAAATTAGACAACCGGCAAGTAATCTATGGAAGTTTAGAGATACTAAGAATGTCAATGAGCATTATCAGCGATTAGTACTTTCAAGGTTTAGGCGTACAGTTTACATTTGGAGATATATCTTAATCAAGCCTTGGCCTTTATATGTATGCCGAAGTTTCTTAGTTCAAATAACAATGATCTGTTGAGCAGAATTGTTTCCAAAAGCCATGACATTTTACTGCCATAATAAATAATGTTAAATAAAAAGAAAAGTGATACATTACAATGCTTAGACTATTAAATAACTAGATTACAGTACAATGGCTAAGGCTAATAATAATATTAAATAACTAAACGTTGTGTCCTCAGCCATAGATATTTTCGAACACATTCAAAAGAATAATCTGTGTATATTTTTATGTTTATTTATTTAAATTAAAAAAAAAGTTCGCAGGACATAGAATTACATATTTTAAGAAATATTAATGTTGTTAAATATTATCAGTATTACCACAAACTAGAAAGCTGCTTTGTTGAATTGTGTTATATTTATTGTGAACAGTCTTGTTCTTGTTAACAGGATTTTTTGGATTATGTGGTCACATATTTCATTTAAAAATTTTCACTAGCTCGGCGGTGAGAACAACATCGTGAGGAAATAAAAAAAAATCTGGAGTATCCACCAATCCGCATTGGGTCCGCGTGTTGGACTATGATCCGAAACCCTCTAGTCACCAGTGATTTAGTAGGGGAGGCCTGTGGTGCCTTGCAGTGGGACATTAAAGATTGATAACAAATATATTTCATTTCTATTGGTCAATTTAGAAACAAAATAGGTTTAAAATCCTCTTTTAATGTAATAATGTTCGAATCTCGTTAGTTCTGGTATGAGGTGGGAATGCCTAAAAGAACTTGTTCCACAGTCCTCTGAATATTTAAATTATAATATTCGTTCCATTAATCATGATACGAGTACAACTTGGGTTCGTGTATTAGCTACAGAGATTAATAATTTCATTAATGGTACTGATTTATTTATACAAATAATCATACTACCTTGTATACATAGCAGCAAAAATACATCACGATATAACAAAGAACTGGGCAGTGATAATGTCATTGAAGCAAGTTGGGAAAAAATTTCATATATAAGTATATATATCGCATCATCACAGCAATTTTTTTATTATCTTATGAAATTGATGATAATCATGATTTGTGATGATTAATCAACAATTATACAAAAGAAATTTTATGCCATCAATTTATTCTATAGTGTCTGTTTACTTCTATAGTTTTCTGTGTGAATAGTATTTTCATATAGTATCTATAGAAAATCAAAACAATCCGACATTTTACTAGTTATGTAACATACACGTACATTGAAAAATATCCGTTTACGTCACTTTTTAATCTCCACTGGCAGTGTATCGGTCGCTTAACATAGCGACGCCTTTTTAAATAGCCTTGGCCTTGTGTAATATACGCAACATGATAATAAGACACAGTTGGAAATAACGATCTTTTACTACAATGAAATAATATCATGTTAACTACTCGTATATTAGACGAACACATTTATACATAATATATGCAGGTTACAATGTTGCAATATGACGTATACGTATTTAAATAAAAACATTCATTGAGTACTTAATAATAATTTCACAGTATTAGCACATTCATGACACTATTAGAACTTGGATTATGGCCAGAGAAAAGTAAAGCATATGACTATATTCTTACTACGAGTATTTGTTGTTACATTACGTTAGCGTAAACGTTTATGTTTGCCATTTTGCCTAACAGTCCTTTTAACTTTATCGTAACCAAAATACGACGTGGCTGAATGCAGAACAGTACTTTAGTTATCGCATTCCGCTGTCAGTGAAACAGGAGCACCGGGCCCGAGCTCGCCCGCAATCTCTCGCTTTGTGAATGCGCCGCACCGGCCCACAGTGGGACAGAACCGTGCGTACCGTCTCAAAAATAGCTTTTCGTAATGTTCTATATTGAATATTTTGTTAATGCATATGTCTAACTGAATGTTCAATGCATATTATATAGCAGTTGAAATACACTATTTCTCATTTTTTGTATTAGAATAAGGCTTGCAAGTTGACGCTCAAAATTATGTCAATTATGTAGAACACAATTCCACCAGTTTACATGGTCATATTTGCATTACTTTACCAGCAAATTTGTAAGTGTGATATATGGTTAGAATGGTGATGAAGTACTCTATTTAAAAATAATTTAAGTGAACCATTATGTGAAACCTGGGGAGGTAAAGAATTTTTATTTCAGGACCTAATATTCTATCCTTATTAGAAACTTTGCATAGACTTTTGACAGTTAGCGGTGTCTTCCCATGTCGTAATTTTGATAGCATCGTATAGAGCAGCTAATGTTAAAGGTAGGGCAAAAAAAATTGAGTGCCCGAATCTGCCCCCCTTGAAATGAAACTAAAAATGGCTAATGGGGAGAAAATACAAAATATTCCAAAAATTATTTTAGTTCTGATTAATGAGATTTTTGGATATTTAGATCACTTTTGACCTTTTTTTCTTAAACAATATTATCTATTTACTCGATCTTTAGGTAAAGTGGGAGTTTTGGGTAATGTATTAGTATGTAGTATATTTTTTTTATCGTGCGGTCAGATGTGGTTAATGTTTTGTTATCACTGTGTGAATTACATGTTTCTCATATAGTTTATGTATTTCTCTATCGCGGTGAAGGAAAAGGGAGCAAGTGGTATCTAGTTATAGTTGTTAGTGTACATTATCAGTACCTACCTACTACTAACCACCTTCATAGATAGTGGTTAGGAACTTGATAATGACACTAGATAGTAATATTTTTTCACACGAAATTTCAGTATAAAAGTTATTGATTTACGTTGTCATTTACCAGTACTTTAGTGTGCTTTAACATAATATAGTCTTCACCAACCTCGGTAAAAAAAAAGTAGTTAAAAATAAAAACAAAATGAGTGAATTTGTTGTGCCTCGACGAGTATTATGCGAATTTTTTATTGGCCATGGAACAAAATCAGAAGATATTCAAAAATACTTAGAACAACACCACCATTTGTCGTCTGAAAAAAGTGAATTAATTGTGAAACGTATTCAAAAAACGCTTATAACAGCGTTTAACGATCGGTGGACCAAATCTAACCGAACTAAAGAACGTTTCTTTAGTAATAATATATCGTGGTTAGACGGTGAATTTAAGGTACAATTCGAAGAAGCACCGATGGATATTACACCTACAACATCTGAAAAACGTGGACGTCCACCAAAGTCTTATGAAGATCTATCAGAGAAATCGAAAAAAAGAAAGAATATGGAATTGGTACAAGAATATGGACTCGAGTATATACATAATGCATACGTTCAAGGATTGCGGGCTGAAGGAGAAATCGAAGAAGCTACTGTTGTTTCAATGATGCGGAATTGTGAAAGAAATGAAAAAAGGATCATGAAGGAAAAATTATTGCATGAAAGTCGCAATGGAACAGATTTTACGGTGGATGAAGCTTTAAGTATGTTTGCAGATTTAGATCTTTCGAAATCACAATACGGATTTCTTCGAGCAAGTTTGATTAACAAAAACTTCGACATATTGCCATCATATAATATACTGACGAACGCCAAAAAACTGTGTTATCCTCCACTATCCAGCATTCAAATAACCGATATAAGTGCTAAAGTAAATCTACAAGATTTGCTGGATCACACTTGTGCTCGCATCTTAAAGATTGAAAATGTTTACAACCCAAGAAGAAAATCTCTTAAATTGTTTACCAAGTGGGGATGTGATGGTTCATCGGGGCAAAGCGAATATAAACAAGTTTTAACAGATGAGAGTGACTTAGTCTCAGATACAAACTTATTTATAGCGTCTTTGGTACCAATAAAGCTGACTGACACAGAAACACATGAGATAATTTGGCAAAATCCGGCTTGTTCTTCTATTCGTTATTGCCGACCAATCCTGATGGAACTTGCAAAAGAAACGCCCGAGAAAACCCGATCAGTGGTTGGTGATATTCGGGGTCAAATTAATAATTTGCAAACATCAAAGATACACAAGGAGACGCAGGTAATTGAAATAAGTCACGATCTATTTCTAACTATGGTGGATGGAAAAGTTACACAAGTTCTTACTGACACAAGTTCTGGAGCTGTATGTACAGTGTGTGGGGCTAAGCCAAGTGAAATGAATAATTTGGAGAAGATTGCATCAAAGCCAGATAATATAAATGCTTACGAATACGGTTTGTCTACGTTACACGCGTGGATCAGGTGCATGGAGCTAATTTTACATATTTCATATAACCTTTCATTTCAAAAATGGGCTGCGAGAACTTCGGAAGATAAAAAAAGTAAAGAAGACAAGAAAAAGCTTGTACAAAGTTTGTTTCGAAGCCGGATGGGATTGCACGTTGATAAGCCCCGACAAGGAAGTGGAAACAGTAATGACGGCAATACAGCTCGGCGTTTTTTTGAGAACTACTACTGCGCTTCAGAAATTACAGGGGTTGACGAGGAACTTATTAAAAGGTTCTATGTTATTCTGCAAACCATGGCATCCGGTATTGCTGTAAATCCAGAAAAATTTGGTGAATATACTCGTGCAACCGCACAACTGTACGTAACAAAATATATGTGGTATAATATGCCTTCTTCAGTACATAAAATCTTAATACATGGGGAAAGTATAATAAGACATTTTGCTGTTCTGCCCATTGGTCATTTATCTGACGATGCCCAAGAATCGCGTAATAAAGATTACAAAAAATTCAGATTGCATCATGCTAAAAAATGCTCTAGGTCCGCAACAAACGAAGACGTATTTCATGGTCTTCTATTTACGTCAGATCCTTATATATCAAGTATCAGAAAACCATCAGTCACTATATCCAAGAAATTGTTAGAGGAAGCTAAGAACCTCTTAGCTATTTAAATCGAAATAATTTCGTACATTATTTGTAAAACATATTTTTGGAGTGGGTTATTATATATTTGTCATTTATTTAAATGTAAGATTCATATGTAATATAAAATAACATAAAATAGGTTTATTAATATCATAAAACTGTAAAATTATAATTCAATAAGTTAACCAAACCATGGTTTAATATTAAAATAATACATTTTTATTTTGTTTTATTTTATTTTATATTATTTATTAAACATTTGACAATGATACATTCATTATTGGATTGTATGTACTCTGGAGACACTACATACCAAATTTCAGCGATTTACTTCAATCAACAAAAAAGTTACAGATTTTTGAGACGGTACGCACGGTTCTGTCCCACTGTGCGGCCCTCAGCTAAATTGATACACTCTTGCGAAATAACCTCGTTCAACTTATTCATACAATCAAAAAAAGTTACAAATAGTAACACTCCACATTAAAGATCGAGGAGGAAAACGTGATACGTGACAAATATATGGAACAATAGGCGATATTATCCTTTCGGTTGGAAAAGTTATGTGAAAACAATAACGGATTCGGGTATACAATTTGCTTTTAGCGTAGTATGTTGAATTGATTTTTGCTTGGCGTGAGGCGCATTCGCTCCAAATAAGTACAGTTAAATCCACGCTAGCAAGACGAGACTCGAGGTGAGAGTAGTTGAAAGAAACATTCTGAAACTGCAGCCTTTTTTTTTGCTTTGTTCCAAGTATTTATGATACACATTACTGACATTACACACACTGACAAGCGCTCGGGAAACTTGTTAAAAAGATATATAGGAGACATAGAGCAGAGATGAGTGATTTAAATTAATGATTCAAATTAAAGTTACGGAGGAGGCAAAATTCACTGGATTACAATAGAAAATGATACAAATCTGTAACGAAAATAATATAATTCTTTATTTTACATAAATATATCCAAATATGATCCAAATCCCGTCTTTCTTTCGTCCTGCAGACATTGTCACATCCAAAACTAGTTTTTAATTGTATTATATTTGCAAAGAACAAAAATGGCAACAAAATACACAAATTTTGCTAGGTGAAATTACAGTTGACGCGACACGACTCAGTATCATCAGCTGCCTGTCCAGATTAATTTTACTCCCTTTAAGCAGAAATGTTGCCTATGTAAAAAAAATATGAATTTCTTGATTAAAATAAAACAATCAAAAAGATAAAATTCAAATAAAATATAAAAATCATGGTTTTTGTCACCCCTGATATAGAAAGATCTGATAAAATATAAGTATAAAATAAAGTACATAGTTTGAGTTTTCGGGTTATATTTGTAGATGAGCCAAATCGGTATAAAATGAAGACCGTGTAAACTTTAAAACAAAATAACGGCAATATTTATTTGAACGATAGTATGTTATTGGATAGGGCTCGTAAAGCTATATAACTTTCATCTAAATATTTTTAGATACAACTTATACCAGACTTATCAAAACAAGTAATTAATGTTCAAATCGTAATAGTTGCATTAACAGAAGGGATTTAAAACCGGAGTCTATGAAATCTATCGATGTCCAATGTCTGAAAGGACAATATAATTTATCCAGCAAAATCCAGAGAACGACTACTATATTAATAACTATTTTCAATTCATACTCTTGACAAAATCAAAATGTTATTTGCATCCACTATCGATCACAAAGAAACTCAAGTTTGAAAGATATCACGAAAGTGAGAACTAGATAATGTTCACTCTTAAGGCTAGATCCTAATACTAAAACATACTAGGTTTCCTAACACCTGCGTTGGAGACATCAATTCATATCTATTAAAAACAAAGGACAGTAGACTTGTCAACGTTTCTAACTTCTATAAGATTGTATAAATACAGCTTTCGAAATTATCGAATATTATTTGGAAATAAAAATGACTTGCTCTTTCGGGGCGACGTCATGGTGCAAGGTCATTGAACTGTGAAAGGCGCATCCCCGCAAATCCTTATACCCTGCTCTGTCCATACAGATATAACAACAGTAACTTTATAAAGACGTCGCACTTCAAGGGAAGCAAGGACGGAGGATGGAGCTGCATACTTATGGCACAAAACATCCATTATACGTACTTATCTAAAGATTATGTTGACGTATCGAATACAATCGTAATTCGCGGTAGGAACATACTTTGTAAACAATTTATCTTATCAAATTACACATGACATTGCTGCTTTACTAAAATAGTTTTGATACCTGGAAACATATCCTATTATATATTGTGACCGTTTTTCGATTTATGATATCTCTAAATTCCTAAACAAACAAATACTTTTGTCTTGTTGGTGGTTTGTTGTCTGAGACATTACCTACATTTCTAAACAAAAGGACGATGAGAAAAATATGTGGATGTGGTCGCAGCCCACCAATAAATATAAAATTAGTGACAATGTATTTGTTATGAATTTATGATCCACCATAATCGTTAAAGGGCTAAAGGGAACTGCTGAAGGGCGAAACTGCTAAAGGGATGGTTTTCTTTTTACTAAAAAGGAAGATTTTATCAAAAATAATAGTAAAGATTATATCATTAAGATTAAGACTTGCAGATTAAGGAATGGATTGGGAAAATGTGGAGGGACATGATGAGATGGGATGGGCTCTGGCATATCTCACTCACTACCGAAACACGTACGTACATTGGGGAAATACGAGAAAGTAGGAAATGCAGTACATTTCAAGGTAAACTTCTGTGATAGGGGTAACGTGGCCCAGTCGAGTGTGCCCAGCGGCTGTGGGAAACCAGCGTGCACTCGCCGTCTACAAAAACTACAAAATATTAACTGCCTTAAAAACATCTATGAAATAAAAGTTTTCATTTGAGGTATATCTCAAGTGTGCTGATACAGTGTTGTGTCGATTTTTCTCACACTTTTACCTATCATCCTTTCTATTAATAAAAAAAACGAAATGTTAATATCAGATATTTTACGAATTTAGTAATACATACCTAAATCGAGGTAAATACCAGATACAGTCCAAATAAAACTCCGTGAAACACACCATAACATTGTAAAATAGGGTTCGAACTGTTTGGGGTCACCGTGACGTTAGAATACAAGGGTGAAAACGAATAGAGAGAAAACATCAAGATTCACACAATTTATATGCGTTGGTTTAGTTTAGGGGAACTGACATAGATTATATTTACTTTGATGATAACAGTTCTACAAAATGTGAATCATTTACTTAACAAGTATTTATTTATATTTATAATTAACTAATAGCACATAATAATAGATGTTGTAAAAGTGACTCGATTTCTAAGTTGCTCCCTCTGCTGTTACTCGACGTTCAGCTTACACAACAAGGAAAGTTAAATGCGCCAGCGGGGCAAAGCAACTTTCGCCTATTGTAACCATACTAAATGGATTCAATACACCATAATATAAAAGAGTACATATAATTTTAGATAAAAGAGCTAATTAAAGCAGATAATAAAATCAAAACATTTAAATCAAATCAAACAGCTGATAAGTCTTATGAGGCAAAAGATTTCATATAGCCTGTTACTTAAACAAATAAGTCCACTGGCGGAAAGTCCTTCAATGAACTTGACTTGATAATATAAACTAGTTCCGTGTTGACTCCGACAAATAAAATAGCTTACCTGGCTAAGGCCATTATTCGTTCGTATAATCCAATTTTCCAAGATGATGAAACCACTTTGAATCCACAATTCACTGAAATTGTATGAAAAATGTGCAATAATTGATGGTCACGTCCACTGAAACCGAACTGCACTGCAATGTGAGCGTGTATTCACGTTCGTTTGACAGTTTCACTTCACCACATGGCTAGTATGTTGAGCAT
The DNA here is from genome assembly GCA_914767545.1 of Sesia apiformis. NCBI lineage: Eukaryota > Metazoa > Arthropoda > Insecta > Lepidoptera > Sesiidae > Sesia > Sesia apiformis. The sequence continues at coordinate 12,288,586 of OU611953.1, forward strand.
AATGACGTAACAGACGTGCATTAGTGTCGGCAGCTAACGTGCGACTGAAACGGTGAGTACCGCGGGCGCTCCTCATGGCGAACGGAGAGCGGAGTGGAGGCGCGGGGTCTGCGAGGGCGGAGCGTCTGCCGATCGGCGCCTGAGGGACAGCTGCGCACCGCGGACCCTTTCTCCGTTTTGACTTCATTGTCGTTGGTGAAAGCTTATTTTCATGATTTCTAAATAACAACAAATTTCAAAATGTAGCCACCATACGACCAGGGGTGAAAAAGTAGTCCTATCGCTTTCATAACCTAAATATCAAATATCTCTAATACAGAGGAAATTACAGAACTCCATTATTTGAATAAAGAAATAGCACAGTTAAGCTTGAAGTGGTTAATAATGTAACTAATTAAAATTTAGGTTATAATTTGACAGACCTAATCAACGGAGATGAGTCAGCTGCAAATAAATAATATTTTATGATAATTGACATAATTAATTTCTTAAGTTAAATATTTACCTATATTTGCAAGTTGGTTCAGTGGACGAAGGGAGGTGATGTTGCCCCCGGTAAGCCTTGAGCCGCCCTACACAACAAACTTCGCTAAGGGGACCGACTTAACAATTTACTAAGTTATTATTTTAATCTTAATTCTTATTGATTACTATGAGCTTTTTGAATAGTATTTGGGGTCTTTCAGGGATTAATTATGACAAGTTATTGCAACATTTTAAGGCTAAAAAGAAGAAAGTATTTTACAGGTAAATCATTTTAGGGCCAAAAATACTAGAAATTTGTTGAAAAGATACATAGATTAAATAGAAAATTTTACTATCTTTTTTTAAATATAATTTTAATTATACGCCTTCTGTTCAATTAAAATTACAATATCTAAATATTGTAGTTTGTGGTTAGCTCTCTTGGTCATTCTGTGACAATTATAAAGTATTGACAAAATAAAAGACATTTATTGTGGCAACACTTTTATTAAAAATAACAAAGTAAAAACAGTATTAATTATCAAGTATTATCACGTCAAAATTTCAATAAGTATGAAAATAAAAGATAATATAAAATTTTTAAAAGTAGTTACACCAATAATTTGAAGTGCAGATGAGGTCTATGAATATTAAATTGATAAATAGTATAAATAGAATATTAATGTTGTAGTCAAAATTTTGTAATTTGTGTAATTAATTAATTACGTGCGTCTACAAAAAACTGAATCTCTTTAGTATTCTATCACAACCACAATCAGTGAATATTTACATACGAATATCATACATTTCATTAAAAGGTATGGAAACGAAATTTTAATTATTGATGTATGATGTATATATAACATTAAAATAATTGCGAAACAACAGGTATAATGAAAAATACTTCATAAAGAAACGTTATTTGATCAACCAAACTATTTCTGTCCCAATCGGACTACCAATACAAAAGAAGGCAGTAACTTGTTAGATTTAAACTTGGTTGGTTACGTTAAAATTGTTACAAATCATATAAATTAATTTTCTATTTAGTAACGAAGTTCGAAATCTCTTTAGCATAATACGGCATTCTTTAGACGAAATATTCTTTAAAATACCATATGTTCACAAAGTTGTTCTAGGTACGAGAATGTCGAAAATTTTCGTAAACAGATAAGTTGTTTATTATGATTATCTACTATTACCACTGAATCAGTATCGGTCATTCTGGCAAAAAGTTCAAACAAAGAGGACTATTTTCAAATAATAAAAGAACAATACCAAAATTGACCTAGCTTTTGTACACAAATATGTCTTTAAAGTACCATTTTAAAAAAGCTCAGCAATTCTCTTGATTTTTAAACATTTTACTGTTAAAAATGTAATAATACGGAAGTGTTAGTTAAATACAAAAATTAAAATCTGAACGACTGACCAAGTAGTATATTTTTAACTATAAAAACGCTTTTTTTAAAAAGAAATTCAATGAATTTCAAATACCTCAGAAATTAGGGACTTTTGCATTTGAGGCTTGTTGAATTTTAGTAGATCTATCACAGTTTAAAAAGAATACGTTGAATTACCAGAAATTTTGTATAAATATTTATCTCCGATAAAATGTTCAATTAGAATAACTGCACTTAGATGGTTAGATAACATGGACACTACAGTTTGGTTTATGTAATAATAAAATCGTAAGGATTTGTGTGTATCTTTGTGTATATACAATAATATACATTGCATATTTTTTTGATGTTTTGTGATCGTATCATCGGGAAACCAGTAGTGGACGTTTTTCTATTTTGAGAAAGATCGCATTTCTCGTGGGCAAGTTAATATCTTCATTACAGAGAGTATTGTTGATAACGAATAAAAAATAATAGCAATTGTTAAACGTCTTGTTCGACCGTATACATTCATTCAATAAAATAAATGGAATGCTACGATTTGAATCCATGTCTTATTAACTTAATCCAACTTAAGTTCCCAGTATTCAATGACGGATTTTACAATAACTATATTGTTTTAGTAAACAATAAACAAAAAAAATCATTTTGAGCGACAGAAATTTATGATGATTTATGAAACTAAGCCATTATTTTTTGTATACTTATATTTTGTTTTAGAAGTACTTAAATAAAAACGTAAAGTTAGTTTTCACTTAGATTTACACATCAATAATAATTTATTTTGAACTGCAATTTATTTCCTCCAATTTCATTATATCTTTACTCGTTTTATTACTCATTGTTTGTAATGAAAACTATCATGAAAGATAGTTTCATTATAGTGTTTACACAATAGTATCAATGAAAGAAATTTATAAGTCTACCTTGTATCTTATTATTTTGTATAGAGAAATGCAACGTGAATCTGTACCTCAGTGTGCTCGAGTTCAAGTCGGTGCACCATTATAATGCGTGCATTGGCTGCTACCGGAGGGTACATCAAAGTCATCGAGTCATCTCCCTTCAATGACATCTCCAACACTGGTCGACCTTGGCGCGGACTTTCAGGTTAACCTTCCAAGGTGAAAGGGTCCTTTGGCTTTAACTACCTGGACGTTACCTGCTCCTTTGTTTAAGTCGACTGGTTTCGGGCCAATGCGTTTCTTAGAATACACGTAATATTCATTGTAGTATGCATGTTACATTTATACTTTGCAATTTTACTGAAATTGTCAATGTGGCAAAGTCTAAATAAGAATAATGGCAGGGAATTTAGCCTATATACTGGTAATTTGGTGCGTTACATCAGTCTTCTGTGCCTACTAAAATATGATTTCTGTTTATTTTTAATAATGAATTAAACTTATAAAACAATGTGTTATTGTATTTTATTTAACAACAAAATTGCAAATAGATCTGCTGCATTGTCCTCATTCAATAAACCACAAACGTTGTTTGTTTCACATGTGCATGTGTACATTGTGTACACCTACAGCAAAAGCATGTTCAAAATTCCATGAAGCTATTAAAAACCCAAGTCCACGGAATTGTTTAAAGTGAAGTGGGAGGGCAATTTGCATAAAAGATGTTTGTTTGTAGTCGTGTTGGGCGCGGCTTCGCGTCATCAGCCGCTGGGGCGCGGATGGCTGTGACCTGGGTCGCAGCAGCAAGGGCACCGGGCCGTGTCGCTGCCGACCCGTCCTCCCCGCACCGTGCACCTACCCCGCAACACATTCAATAGGCACCCTTTGGATTCTTACTTTAAATGTTCTATTAATTAACTAGACTGCCGTGTTTTCGCCTGAATACAATTCTGTATTTTTGTATTTTTTAACGTCTGCTGTACCTACTTAATCTTCGGTGATTTAGTTAACATGATAGATTATTGTCACAGAAGTAAATTCTCCTTTCGAAATACATTCAGTAGCTTTTGTGTGACGCACAAAGAAAAATTCTATTCTATTTTTTCAAAATAATTGATGTCAGTATGCTTTCCTTGCTTTAATAATATTATTTTATTACGGATTTATTTTATAAATCGTGCTTTTTCAAACAGTGCGCATCTATTTAATATAGGTATAAGTTAATAGGGATACATTTTTGCAATAGTGCAGCCGATATGCCGTAATTACTTTCTTAATGTCACGTACTTGAATGCTTAAGACTAAATTAGATAATTGCTATACGGATATGTTTAAATTAGTTAAGAGCTTGTTTATATAAATCACACGCAGGTAACCTTTGATGACACTGGCATAATCAGAAGTTTGATTAAAAACTCCAACGCAATAAATTCAGAATTCGGTACATATTTGTTACAAATCCTGGGTCAATAATATGAGTGTTTTTGGATTATTCCCAACAGCCACCACAAAAGACCACCGCTGGTGGCCGCTAGCGTAGAATCATAATTTTATTCCCATCGACAGCCGGTGGTGGTAGATAGGCATATATATAAAATTATATTTTTGAAATATTCCGATCGCCAACCACAGTAGTGGCCGGTTGGGACGGAATCAAGATTTTTGTCTCATCAACCGCCGGTGGTGGTTGCAATTTTAGTTACTATTGTAAAAGTACAACTGTTGGGTGGTGTTAAAAATTAAATAACGTCTTACATGTTCCATAAAAATGTGAAATGCAACTAACTAACTTATAATTTTCGTATGAAAATTAATGAGGCTGCTTAGATATCATACACAAACTGACGTGATTTACTGTGATAACTAGTTGATTATTACTTACCTCTACTTGATTAGACTGAATTTGGATTTAAGCACCTAACCAGTTACCTAACTTTACCTAACTTATTTAACCTAACTAAATAATTGATATTTAAAAAAAGATTTACAGAAAGTTGTTTTAATCAATAAGAAATATTCTTTTAAAGTTAAGAGAGGTTTAATATTTGTATCAAATATTTTTTTATTTGGTTGACAGAAATATTGTTGTTAAACAATTTACTAAATAAACGTTTTTTTGATTTCAATGAATTAAATTTTAAAAACACCTATGCTGGATCCCGCGCGATTGATTCCAATTCCGCAAATGTACTGAGGGATTAAACCCATTGCGGGATTGCAATCCCTAGATACAATTTATATTTAAAAACAGAGCAGGTTTGAATTAATAATATACAATATCAAAATAAAAAACACAGCGGGTATACGCATTTTTAATTATTTAATTTGGATAATCAACAGAGGTAACAATAAACATTATAAAAATAATACAATATAAAAAAGTAGTGGTTACATTATTATTGTTCCGCTTACAGTTTATCACTCTATATACATGCGATTTCAGTTATAATCATAATAGGCCAAAACAAAACTAGGTACATACTCGTACGTGGGGAACTCTGAGTTTTGAGAAAAAGAAATAAATGTTCTACGGGTTCCAATTTAGTTATTACATTTTTCAAAGTACTCTCCACTTGCATCTTATACAAAGTTTCATGCGTCCAATTTTGAAAACATTTTTTTCACTCTTCCTCGGGTACCTTTTTCACAGTCTCTTCGAACGTAACCAGCACGTCTTCCGGCGACGAAAACTGATTCCCTTTTAGTTGGGATTTTATTTGTGGGAAATTAAAAAAGCCTCAAGGTGGCGGGACTGTGTAAGGAAGATGGCCTAAAACTTTAACCGGGGTACTGTCTAAAAAGTTCCTTGTTTTAAGCGCTAAGTGAACGGGCGCGTTGTCGTGGTGCAGCGGCAACAGTCCGCGCAGGACATTTGTTTGGACGGTTGTTACACACTGCAGTAAAAATGTGGCAAGCACGTGGCTACGTACCATTGTGCGGTAATGCTACTTTGGTTTCGTAAACGTACAGATATTAAGTAGCCAGTTAAAGTGGAAAAACTTGTAATTAAATTTCCAGCGGTTCTTGCTCTTTTCACTTTGGTAGGCACTGGCTCACTTTGTAAAAAAACAGTACTCACCAAACAGTAAAATGACTCTTAGTTTCTGGATGATTATGATAGACCCCAAGATTCGTCGTAAACGTCCTGAGACGTTATCATATCACATATAAATTTTGTTATCATACCACGCCACGAGCTTGTTTTTGAGCCTCGGTGAGGTTGTATAGGGTCGGTGTGAGGGTGAGGGGTGAGGTTTTTGAGCCTCGTACATGCCCATATAATATTTCATACAAACTCCCCGATCCAATCTGCAATCTCTCTTAAATCTCCTCGTATGTAATTCACCTGTTTTCACAAATTTAATTTTTCACTGCCACCACGTTTTCTACAAAAAATAATAATTAAAAATAGTGATAAAAGTAGGAAAAGTTATAAAAGGTACCTAGACTAAGAAAGTGGTTTACCAGTTTTTAAAGAATATTTTAAGTACAATAAATATCTCTAAGGTTGAACCTTATACTGAATACTGAAAGAGATGCACAATATGATCCCTCTGATCTCAGCTAAATGTCTGATAGTCACTCTTTGGTCTGTCGATACAACATCTTGAACCTGGACCTTTCAGTGAAGGACCTAGACCTGGCGTCCTTTGCGATGCTCATCTTCTGTGGATGTTCTGTCAAACTTAAACTCCTTGCACCAAAGTGCAACTATGGAATTTGGAGGAGCAGATTCCGACAGTATTTCCACCAAGTCGACGTGTATCTCTTTGGTACACATTTTTTCAAGCAAAGGTACTCGTACTTAATTACAGCTCTCCGTTTTTCTCCATTTTCGTGTTATCACTTGGACTGCTCGTATTTAAATGAATGTATCTCTTTTTTTCGGTATGGCTAAATTATTGTGGCCCTAATGGCCTCTCAAGAGTCACGGGACATGTATGGTTTAGGGCGGGCGCAAAGGCGCTTAGCCAGGAGCAAAGAGTGTGTGCAGCAATGGAGCCCGCCGGTAAACCGGCGGAAGGAACGGACCTCGACTTAGGGCGTTGCTTTGGGAGGGTACCGCGGGATCGCGAGTCGGTGAAAAGACTGAACGTATCTCCCAGAAATGATGACCTATTTATATGATTTTTTACGCTTATCTAGTGAGAGTATAAGGAAGCAAAATAATTCATTTTTTCGATTTTTGGGTATTAAAAATACCCGCTTATCATTACTTTTGGATCACCCTCGTACTTTCTTTTTCATTACGAGTATATGAAAATGAAAATGGAACCAGTGACTTGTTTTAATAGTGAAATATAGTGTTAAAGATAAAATACATAGATTTATCTTAAGCATATTACTAAAAAATCAAATTTCTCAAAATAAATTACTATCAGTTCCATCAATTCCAACTAAGAATACGCAGCAAGGCATTGATATCATTACAATAAATGATAAAAGACAGCAGTAGTAATGTCAGATTATTCTTGCAAGCGAAAATAGTGCAAGCTTATCGTTCTATGACGTGCAACGGACTAGCAACCTTAGGGTGGTAAACCGGGTTCTTTGTCAACCGTAAGTCAGCTATTGGATTTCGATTTTGTTCAAGTACTAGGTGAATTATATAAGTATCTAAATAATAGGTCGGGGAGAGTCTTTTCGTATTTTGTATGTATGAAGTTGTGATCCAATATCTTTGATTGAACTGTTTGTACCTGGCTGGTTAAGATACCATTAAAAAGGTAATATTTAAAAAAAAGAAATAAAAAAATAAAAAACTGTTTCCCGCCATTTTTCAATTGTTTTTCTGTCCAAGAAAATGAGTGAATCTAACGAAGAAATTCGATACATTTTAAAGTTTTATTACAAAAAAGGGAAAAGTGCGTCACAAGTCGCGAAAAAAATTTGTGCCGTTTATGGACCTAATGCAGTGTCAGTAAGAGTAGCACAAAGTTGGTTTAAGCGTTTTCAGTCAGGAAATCTTAATGTTAAAGATTCAGTTCGCTCTGGTCGCCCTGTTACCGATAAAGTTGATGCCATTTGTGAAAAAGTGCAGCAAGATCGGCATATAAGTAGTTACGACATTGCTGATGAACTGGGTATTGACCACTAAACAGTTATGACTCATTTGAAAAAGTCTGGATTCACAAAAAAGCTCGATATTTGGGTACCACACGAGCTCACTGAAAGAAACTTAATGAACCGTGTACTCGTTTGCGATTCTCTATTAAAACGCAATGAAACCGAACTATTTTTGAAAATATTGGTCACTGGTGATGAGAAGTGGATCACTTACGACAAGAACGTGTGGAAAAGATCATGGTCTAAGTGCGGCCAAGCTCCACAGACTGTGGCGAAACCCGGATTAAGGTGATGTTGTGTGTATGGTGCGATTGGAAGAGCATCGTTCATTATGAGCTTTTACCGTCGGGCAAAATCATCGATTCGGATCTCTACTGCCAACAACTGATGAGACTAAAGCAAGAAATTGAGAAAAAACACCCGGAATTGATCATCATGATAACGCCAGACCACACACATCTTTGGCCACTCAGCAAAAATTGAGAGAGCTTGGTTGGGAAGTGTTGATGAACCCACCATATAGCCCTGACCTTGCGCCCTCAGATTTCCATTTGTTTCGGTCTCTTCAGAATTCTTTAGGTAGTGTAAGGTTAACATCAAGAGAGGACTGTCAAAACTACTTGTCGCAATTTTTTGACCAAAAATCCCAAAATTTCTACAGCAACGGGATCATGTCACTCACTACCTACAAGATGGCAACAAATTATTGAACAAAACGGCACATATATATTATAATTAATCTTTTAAAAAAAGTCTTGATATTGTATATAAAATACGAAGAAACTTTTTCCCCGACCTTATAAATTATACTATTATTACATAATAAGATGAATAAGTAAAAAAACATAATTTTAGTTGCTAAAAATGTGTACAATATAATTATTAATTATAATATATTTTTTTTACATTTCAAACTCAAAACTTATATTTTTGTGTACATAATTTTTTACTTATAAAACATTACGTATAGCAAATACCAGCTATTATGCTATATTTTTAGAAACAACCACAAGAACCAAGATCCACTCGCACCGCACTTTCCACGATTAACTTTCTCATCGCAATACGAGTTGACCTTTCCTTTCTATGACGCTCACTTCGTTTAAGGGTCAATTGAAAATTTTAAATTCATTTCACTGCTGTGTAGTTAAATTGAAGTTATTGATACGTGTGTATTAAATTTTATTATTAGGTGATTTATGTTTTACTTTGTTATATTAAGGGTATTTTATTTCGTGACGTCATCATCGTTCCATAGAAATCGTCGACAAGATGTTATTTACCTAGCCGATACGCTCACATACACATTTTGAAAATAGAATGTACTGTCATTTTTTTTCATATATGGCAATGGTGCAATTAGACAACTTTATTTCAACACCACAATACACAATAAAAGGAAGAAACAAACAAAAACACATGACAAGAAAAATAAGAACGAATATTTTATACCGCAAACCCGTAGGCTGTGGAACGAACTGCCTCAAGAGGTGTTTCCATTACGCTACGATACTTCATAGGGGTACTTCAAGAAAGCTGTGAATAGGATTTTGCAAGTTCGGCGGTGTACTCGCATACCTCCTGGTGTTGCAGGTGTCCATGGGTGGCGGTAATTCTCACTTCCCTATAAAAAAAAAAATCAAAACAACAATTCCTATAGTTTCAGTTATTTGTCTGTTAGTTAACGGAGAACAGATTTGAAACAGCTCAGCTTCATTTCACGCAGGCCTTGAAAAATCTTGTTCACATAATAAAATTCTACACAATGTCATCACAATACTCGCATATGATTCTGTATCGTGATTGTTGGTAGTAAGATAATGGTGCAATGTGAAACGTTTCTGAGAAAGCCCATATCTTCTCGCCCCTCGGTGAAAATCGCACGCCAACGTCAGCTAGATCACGAATTGTGATTTTCGAACGGGCGTGTAAAGTGATTAGCGCGTTTTTCATATTAATTTTGGATTATTCATAAAATGTGATATTATTATATCAAAGGGGAATTAATATTTCATATCTAAATTCATTAAATATAAATCTATACGGGATGCATCATATACATAATATATTCCCGAGAATATATTACCATGGATTCTGCACATTATTTTGAGTTAATGAGAAGTGGCATACTTTTTTTAATTTTTTTTTTTGTGCATTGTACCCTAAAAATTTAAGTAACGGAAATTCAGAATAATTGTAACTGCAAAAAAAAATACGTCAACATCAATGGTTTCAGACTTCGGAACACATCTGACACACCCCGCATATAGGTGTCGTCCGTACTTTGTTTCAATATACTATATAAAGTATCTATATAAACTACTTTATATGTATAAAACGCGTTTGCTTTGAAATATTATAGAGAAATATTTGAAAATAACCGATACCCACTCCTAAAATTGTATTACAACGTCTAAAAATTAAACCATTTCTGCAAATAATTATGCATAGGAACATGACGAGGAACGCAGCAGTGAAAGTGCATGGCGGGTGTTGTTGCGTTTGCGCACCGCATTCAGAGCATTTTTCAGTCGCGAAGAGAGAGGGAGAGAAACGTAAGAAAGCGCCAGCAGGCGGCGAAGGTACAGTAAAATTTGAAAGCGCTACACAATAGCACGTTGTCGAAATTGGAAAGTTGAGCGCGCGTCCATTGCATAACAGCTCTTACAGCGTGACTCTGACGAAAGGTACGGTGTGACGTCATTGGTACGAAAGTGCATCGGCCCGCTCCCCTCCGTTGGCGCAGCTGCACGTGCACTGCACTGTAGCGCTTCCTGCATGAGAGGACTTTCTATTGGGAAACCGCCGCGCGGCGCACTCGCCTTCTCTCCATAACTAACTATTGGGAAAGACTCTCACGCGCCGCCACGAAACAAGATGCATCTGATTAAGCAATGACACAGTCAACTTAACAGGGCTTGACGCAACAACTGACACGGTATACGCTGTTTTCATTAAATGCACTCTATAACACAAGAAACAAGAATCGCATATAACATCAATAAACTTTCTCTAAAGTACTTTTATACAATGTATTGTGTACTTACACTTTTGCAAAGCCTCAGAAGCTTTTGCGAAAGTTCCTGAAATAAAACAAAGGATATTTAGTACAATTTGACAATTAGTAATCAATAATGACTAATAATTTATCATTACTAGCTCCTATCATGTATATTTTGTTGTGAAATTATTTTTAATGATTACTTGATTAGTCCTACTTCAAATGAAATAACACCTTACATCATCGATAAGGCGAACGCTAAATTAGTAAGAAATCTGACATTCAAGGTAGGTATGCTCTCTTGCTAAGTGGCGACACGTCCATTGCATCTTCTTCAATTAAATTCAGTAATTGCTCTAAGTTTCATTAAATTTATTTGAATCAAACATCATAAAAATAAAGAGATTTCCAAATTATTATCAAGTTCGATTTCGGAGAGACTTCCTGGTGAAATCGATAACGACGACACGAAGACAAGAAAAATAATCATCCTATTCAATTAATCTCGTTTCATTGCAAAATAATTGAAACCGAATCAGATATTAGATGTTTGTTTTCCTAAATGTCGTGATTATTTATTAAATTATTCTTCTAAACACTCATTGTCGGCAAAAAGCCAAAATAAATTTACCGAGACGAATGTAGTCACCCAGCTAATGCATCAACAGTGAAACTTTAGAAAGGCCAAAGAGAGTTGCACCAATTCATTAGCGGGCCGACTTCTTGCTCAGTTCTCTGCCAGTTTCTAAATACTATCTATGATCCGAAACGGATGTTTTTGTTTTTCATCAATCAATTTTACTAGCTACGTAACCATGACAATAACGCAACTTACTTTACTTAAGACTTAACAATAATACTTGAGCAATACTTCAAGAAAATTTTCGTAGCATACTCTGTCTCCCCACTGTTGATTAAGTCTTTTTGAAGGTTCGGTTAAATCGTCATATCATTTCCTATGATATAAAATTAAATTGACCTATGTCTAGAAGAACCTTTTTACGTTGTTATTATAACATTGGTATTTATTATCACATATTTTACAAAAAATAATGGATTATTTTAAGCATTTGCTATCAATTTGAATATACGTATGTATGTACTTATATATGTATAACCTTGACATGCATACGAGTATCAGCAAACTCAATCAAAAGCTACAAAACTATTTTGATATTCTGTCGAACTTCATTACCTAAATATGGAATGCCTATTTATTATTCCATACTGATATGTGGAATAATAATGTAGCCTATAACGACGCTTTTTTTTTCGGAATGGCTAAATTCTTGTGGCCCTAATGGCCTTTCAAGAGTAACCGGACATGTAGGTATAGTTTAGGGGAAGCGTAGAAGGGATTCAGGCAAGAGCAGAGTCTGTGCAGCAACGAGCCTAAGGGCTCCCTCGCCGATAGACCGGCGGAAGGAACGGACCTCGGCTTAGGGCGTTGTTTTGGGAGGGTACCGCGGGATCACGAGTCGGTAAGAAACGCCTGGGCACATGCCGATACCTGGTAAATGTGTTCGCTGAAAGCCGGTGTGTGTTCACGGTGTAGCGAGGGTGACGTCCTCGTCTCCGCCGGCGGGGACGGTGTATATGTGAAGTCTGTGAGTGTAGTGTAAGACTCGCATTAGCAGCAGTAATTGGGTCGTCGGGGTCGTCTATAACGTCGCACTGCAGGCCACAGGACTCCCATTGCAATAATGAGGGCAATCATAAAATCATAATCCACCACATGTGACAAATACTTGTGATTGTCGTCAGATTATGTTTATTTATGTGTATACACAAATATATGAGATATTATAATAATAAATAACAATTATTATAAAATCTCAACAACAAATATAAAGCACAACGTCTGTTTGTCCTTTTGTTCGAGTTAATTATGGCATGTACTGGAGTTTTTATTTGAAGTTTTCACTGTTGTGTAGGGTAGTTATTCCCCCAGTGTTGTTTTTGCCATTGTTATCAATATTGGTGTAGTAGTTGTAACGATAACATTTCGAGTAAATAAGCACTCACTTCAAATTAAGAAAGATTTTTTTGAGAAATAGGACCCTGTTCGGATGTGGACAAACAATTATTATTTTTCTTTACTTCAGGTTATTTACAAAGTTAAGAATATAGACAAATAAATAATGGATTTACTAGAAGAACTTTTATGAACATGAAGGGAATCTAATAAAAGAAGGATTCGCTAATGAAGTTGAATGAAGTTTAGAGCATGTATATTGTATAGCTGTGTGCTCTCCACAATGCTGTTCGATTACAATTAACACATTACTCAAAAAATATCAAGGGGGATCAATGATGATGATAATCAAGGTATTATTATAATTATTTAAAACAATATCTTAATATATATACGTTTAGTATTACTAAAAGTAATTTGTGAGTATAGCATGTGTACTCATTACTAGCTTGAAATCAATATAAGCTACCTTGACACTGTTTGCTTTTACAGACCGACGGATGCGTGTGTCAGTATAAAATGTTTTACCAAGATAACAATAATGGAGATGGATTAATAGGACACGGCTCGTATACCACAATGTTACATATATTTAATTTCATTTTGCAAATGCATTTTGCAATTCATTTTGTAAATGACAATTTTGCAATGAACATACATAACAATACAAAATTTTTACTTACAAATGTCACATCGATTAACCAACAAGAGAGTTTAAAAAATTGAGGTCTCAACGCGGGACGCTCCTCGAAGGAGTTCATGGTTGAATGGAACATGTACACTGCTCAAACAGACCTTTACAGTTCAAAATATATCTTACAACACAGATTTAGAGCTTACAATGCGGTGACATACTAAAAGCAGTTCCTAATTGTCAGATTGAGAACGTCGGTGAATAAATAATGATTTAATCTTTACGCACTCGCAAATATGGTCGATTTTTGTTGATAACGCAACGGCATTCAAGAAGTAGGTTGAGAGAACGCATATCTAGATACCCCGTATATCACAATGATTCATTAACTCAACGGCAGGAGCTGGTGTTCGATGCCAATATTGAACTTTATGTTAATGTGTTATAGGGTTGGATTCTGATGTCTTAGTGTTTTTGTTGTTAAACGGTGTTACAAATGTTACATAAGGCGTAGGACGCACAGCACAGCTCTGTTTGTAGCCTTAGCGTGCGTGTGCTGACCTGCGTTAATATAAGAACAATGTAGAGATTAAGAAACCGACTCCATTCTAACGTGCCAGTTCAAAGTGGCACAATTTTTTGACATACAAATAGATTACGCTCTAGACGCAGAACATTCTCAATATCACGAATCGCACATACTGTACGGAAAAATTTTAAGCCTCTTTTAAAGTGACAGAGATTTAATGAAAAATATATATTGAGCGTTTCTATTTCTATTTATCTTCTTCTATTTATGTTTCTATTTATCTATCTTCTTCTTCTATTCTATCCAGGATTTCTATTTTCTTTCTTTACCTAATGATTTCCTATCGCTACGTTTTTGTTTCTATCCTGTTCTATTTCGTCCCTTGAAGACCTCAATTCCCTCTTATTTTTCTTTCCTTGTCAACTTTAATCTTATTTGCGAATTGATATTGGGTGCAGTGTAGATGTAGATATGTATGTATGTATTTATATATTATCAAGTTATTTATTATTATATGTATTTATTATACTATATTTATTATCGATATTGTCGATAAGTATATATTGAACATGATCCATCTGTAGATTTCGGTCCTTTCGCACTACCTATATCCCTTTTATTTTTCTCTATCCTAAGGTTACCTGGAAGAGATCGCCTTAGCAATAAGGTCGCCTATTGTATTCTGTCATTTATTATTTGTGCACATATAATAACTATTTGTATGCAATAAAGAGTATTTATTATTATTATTATGGAGTATGTCAAAAATTCATTTTAATACCTACATATTTTTTAGATTTTTCATTAACCATTAAAACATAATGTAGTTTAAAAAAGAAATTCATGAATAAAAATGATTTTATTCATTGCAACCTATTAAATATGAGTTAAATAGTCAATAACAAACCGAGAACAGACAAAAGTACGCGAGGGCACTTGAAATACGCAACTCTCTGGCACAAGTCTCCTAGGTAATAAATAGTATCGGAAAAGCGAGTGAATAGCACTTTCTATTAGAATAGATAGTAGGCAAAAGTTACGATATTTCGAGTGATATAACCAATCGCCGGCCGTGCGGCAGCGTGGCGCGACGCATTTGACTTTCCCAACACCCTCTATACGTCAGTTTTATGTAGTATTGGTGTTATCTGACGTCAATCCTGAGTTAATCAAAAAATTGCAATAATCGTCTTTTAAGATTTTCAGTTACTTTTTCCTACAGGATCAACTTTGCCTTCTATGTTCATCCTTTTCCTGAAACTGAAATGTTTTTTTTCTAAAGACATGGTATGTGAGCGGGTGGACCATACGATGGTAAGCACTAGTAAATCACATTTGGGTACCAAATGAGATTTTATTAGTATTTAAATGAACCAGTTCATTGCATTTTCATTTAATTTTTACGTCGGATCTGATTTTAATGCTCTCAATGTTGTTACCTTCGCTACAAGGTTTCGGACCAATAAAATTGGTTTCTGAAATATTTTTTGCTAAGTCCTTTTTTACTCGACTACGTGAAAACCAAAGAAGGGTTATGGTTTTAGCAGTCTACGAGGGGAGTCCCAAAAGTTTTTAAAAAAAGGACATTCAAAAAACAGAAAAAGGACACTCAAGTTCACGAAATTATTTTTATTTTTAAAAATAATTTCTGTCTATTTGAGCACACTTTTCGGATAGTATAATTAGCATTTCTATCCCAATATAAAAATAGTCCGAAGTTTTGTCTTCAAAATGGGCGAAAACCGCAGCGGTCACTTCATCAGTGGAAAATCTTCTTCAACCCCCTTAAGTTTTGAGAACAAATAGTAATCACTGGGAGCCAAGTCAGGACTATAGGGTGGGTGGAGAATTTCCATGAAGCCACATTTTGAAACAGCAGGCGGCGTGGATGGGTACATTTTCATGGAGAAGCCACACACCTTTGCTTAGTTTTCCACGACGTTTCTGCTCGATTGCTTCTCGTAATCGCTCTATAAGGTTAGCATAGCTTCCAGTCACCAAAGTATTGCGTTATTTTATGTCTATAAGCAATATTCCTTGACAATTACAAAATATCGAAGATATAATCTTTTTGGTGGACTGAGTCACCTTTGCCTTTCTAGGCGGTGCTTCACCACCAGACCAACGCCATTCCATCGACTCCTTTTTGGAAAAGGGATTATAGTAAAGAACCATACTTTCATCCCCAATAACAATTAACTGTAAAAATAGTTTCCGTTCCTCTGAAATACCTCCAAAAGTTCCTTGGAGCACGCTACTCGTTCATTTCGCTGCACACTTGAAAAAAGTTTAGGCACCCACCTCGCACTAACTTTATTCATATGATGTTCATGAAGAATCCTAAGGACTGTAGTTTTTAAAAACCCTGTCCTTGCTGCTATTTCTTTCGTCTTTAGCAGTCTTTCGCTCAGAACTTCTTCTTCCACTAATTTGATGTTGTTTGAGCCTCAACGGATGGACAGGAGCGAGGTTCATCGTCGATGGGAGTCTCGTCCCAAACTAAACAGATTACACCAATCTTTCACGGTGGCAAATGATGGAGAAGATTCGCCGTACACGTGATCCAATCTTTGTTTGATATCGGGCTAATACCTTCCTTTGTAAGGAACTTAATCACGGAACGATATTCCAGTTTAAACAGTTTAAAGATTTTGCGACTTCCTGTTGTTCTAAGAGACGAGGAATCAAAACTAACGAGGATTGAACACGAAAAATTATACATGAATTAGCAGGATAAATGACAATTTTCATGACAAATAATAATAATGATAATAATGACAAAAAAATGTCAGGTCAGAAACTTTTGGACCTCACTGGTATGTTGTGTTAATCTGTTCCCTCATAGCTAGCTCCTCAACCACTTGTCACATTTTAACGAATGAGGTGTCGTTGGATTCGTCTTGATGTTCCGCGTAACATAGGTAACATATATGACGTTACTTATCAATGGCGGATATCAAACACGAAAATAGGAGTAGCAAGTAAATGCGGACAAATGAATCGTGTTTAGTATCAAATGACAGATTATTCCATAAATATATAATTTATGTACAAAATAATAATCATATAATAAAACATGTCAAAAGAAAATAAATCAACTCATTTGTTAAAAATGTATGTAGGTAAATGTGATGTGCTATTATATTTTTTTAGGTAAATAATTTATTTGTCAATAAGTATGCTGTAAATATAAAAGAATTTAGTCCCTGTTGTAAATATGTAGGTACATACCTATTGTTGAAAGATTCACGAGTATCGATATTAAATAGGCCTTAATTCCAATCTCACTATCGAAACAATTTTTGATTTGCTATTAAAGAGTTGGGTTCGGGTTTTTCAGAGTTCAGTTTTCGCTACAGTTTCAGTTCTCAGTAGGTACACCAGTTTTCAGTGGTCTCGGCACAGTACAGTTTCCGTAAGGTTTCAGTATAGTTTCAGGTTGCGGGAAACTGAGCAGTACATCAACAGTTTAATAACAACCAGTTTATCTTGTATTGGGGTTTTATTCCTGGGAAGACTTTTTCCACTCGCATAAATTACTTGGTGGGAGTGGGCTGGCGTTGGAGGGGTAGAAATGCGGATCGGAGGATTTTTAAAATCCGTAATAGTGCAACATAATTAAAAAAATATTATCACAGGCTCAGTAATTTTATGAGTTTTCCAGGATTTAGAGAATTACATAGTAGACGCCATAATGATTTAATAAAAATAAAGTTAGTAACTAAAACCCGACTTCGACTTAAAGTGGCCTTACAGATTACATTACGAAAACATTGGCCATCGGCTACTAATGCGGAAACACTCGAACGCGTCATTGTCATTACGTCTATGAATTACCTACCGTACCTCTAACTGCATACTTTATTACGAGATATTCTATTACTTTATTGCAGACGTGGATAACGCGTTCGGGTGTTTCCGGATTAGACGATGGCCAATGTTTTCGTAATGTATATGTACAAAAGTTGTAAACAAGTTTTCACTATTTTTATTATAATATAATGATTACAAAATATACCAAATATATTCGTATGATAAAATCTACCTGGCCCGCTCTCAAAATAAAATTGTTCTTTGTCCATGAAACGAAATAGCAAATGGTGTTTGAAAAATTTTCATAATAGTATAATATAATGCCCCATCATAATAAGCCTTTTTCATCTCGTTTCATGGACAAAGAACAATTTTCTTTTGAGAGCGGGCCAGGTAGATTTTATCATACGAATATATTTGGTATATTTTAGAATTATTATAATATAAATAGTGAAATCTTGTTTACAACTTTTGTAAGGGAATTTTAAGTCCCAGTCGGGTTTTAGTTTTTTAACTTAATTTTTTTGTCATCACAGGACTTGCGAAATAAAATTAAAATGAATAGTTTGAATAGTTTTGTTTGCAAAAGTTCAAATAATTTTGTGACATTTAATAAACTATTGAAATTAAAGAGTCAAAATTGATTAATATTATAAAATATTCTACTACGATGAATTATTATCATGACAATTGTTTTAGTCTTTATAGTTGCTAAATTAAATATGTACTTTGAAATAAATACACAGTATTATTTCTTTGTAAAACATTAACACTAATCCACAAGAGAGCTGAAATAACATTAGAACAACATTAGTAGGCAGACAAACAAATCCACAACATTAGAAACTTGCAAAACTAGCTGTTGCAAGTTATGAATATCTAAGAGGCAATCTGGCCATGCGGCGTTCGCTAACAAAGTACCGGCTGGTAAATTGCAAGAGATCTCTGCGAGAAATACGTTCACCGTCCTAGATGCGCGGTACTTTCGTTTTGAAATCGGCGCGCACAATTGGCCGTATCGAGACAGAAGTGAACCAGCTTCAGCCGAACGGTGGCGGAACGCATTCCAGAGTTTCTAATACACCCACTCGCCATAACGCGAAGTTTGTGTAAACATACATTTAAAGGGTATCCTTTACATAAGTAAGTGGGTCGGAATCTCACCCTTGGGTCGAGGTATTAACCACTAGATCCAAATCACTGATCATTTTTTGAATCCAGTAAAATTTACTTTCCTAAAATGTTTGTAAAGGAAATGGCATTCGCTGAAAAAAACAGAGAAACTATAATGTTGGTAGGTACTTAAAAGTTTATAGAAATACGAGGGAATATGGTCCTAATGTCTTTTAGTATGATGTCCCAAGTAAATGTCATAGGTTGCATTTGCATTTTTGCATTACATTACATTCATCGCAAATGAAGAAACTGCTAATGAAATATCTAAATGGAATACTGATAAGTAGATACTCAATGATTGAACTGAAATCATTCACTTCAATCCGAAAGTTGAAAATGTTTAGTCGAAAAAATATAAGAAACTTTTTACCTGTTTTCTGAGGAAAGATGAATAGTTTGACGTAAAGTGAAATCGGTGAACGGAAGAAATCGTGCTAAGTTCCTAAGCAGAGCGATGAGCTTTGAGTCTAGATCTGTCTCTTTTTTGTAAAAAAAGAAAATTAAATGTTTCACTTTTTAGCCGATTTTTAATAGAAACGCTTTTCAAATGAAACGGTTCTTCGATTTTAATCTCTTGTAAGAATGTGTGACAATGTTTTCTTCGAATAAATTGTATAATGGATCTTAGAAGCGTGTCATACTTAAGCCAAATTTCGGGTAACCTTAATAGTTATTGTGCGCGTAAGATCACCACTTTTGAAATTCGTATTACATTAATGCTACATAGAGAATGTGTGACATAGTTTCGCTAAGCTGCTGACTCAATCGGCTAATTGTTATAAACGGTTCATGCTTCTTTTAAGTATGCAGCTTGCTGACTCGGCACCGTCTAATTCAGTAATACTTTTGAACGGTGAGATTGCATATTTGGTGTTATCTTCGGACTGGTGGTGACAGGCCAAACAAAAACACTAAAGATGACATTTGCTACTTATCACAGTAACGATGCGGATTTGGACAATTCTGGTTGCTAGATACGGATTAGTGTAGATTGCACAAAATTAAAAATGAGGTTTTAATATTTCTGTGCCTGGAGCATCGTTCCAGTTATAATTGTAGTTATTTATTTATTTGGGCAAGACAAAGTTATACATTTAAAACATAATTAAGATAGTATTGTAATCATCCCTCAAAAAGCAGTCAAAAGACGACTCAGTGACCACGACGAGGTGGCAACTTGTGTTTTGTGGAAACGGTGGCAAAATTAAGCTGGACCCTCTTCATCCCCCGTAATCTAGGGGATTCAAAGGGTGTTTAAATAAAGGGTGCAGCTCCATTTTGACACCGGATTCGAGTTCAGCAACCCAAAAAACTTATAACCCTACTGGAACTTATTTCCAAGGCGATTTATCGCACATAAAAAAGAGAATAAAAGCGGAAAGTTTTGAGTTTGTGATTTACCCCCCCCCCCCCCAACCCCTGTATGGAAAAAACTAAAATCGTTACTTCATCTATGATGCAAAAGCCATCATTTGCACAAAAAAAAACAAGTTGTCACTTCTTCGTGGTCACCTAGTCGTCTTTTGACGACATATTTGATGATTGTAGTATTTGATATTTATAGTATTTGTAGTATTGTAGTATTTGACGACATATTTGATGGGGTTAATTATAGTACTAAGACTTGTATCACAATTAAAGACGTGCACAACACAGATAGAAACTTATTTAGGCTAGATTGTGACTTTATTAGACCAAAAATAAACATAATTTTAAAAAAAATACACGTAAACAGCCAAAAATAAAAGGAATACAATAAAGAGAATACAAAAATGAACTATAGTTACAGATATTGCAACTGATTTTGGTTGGTCAACAATACACACAAGGGATTAGACTCCGGGGAAAATAATTTAAATATAAGGAAGCTATTAAACATACGTCCAAATGTATTTTAGAAAAATGTTTAATTTAACAAAATCACTATTTGTTATATTTACTGTAAATAAAACAAAATCTATCGTTTCGTACATTTGAGCACAATACATAGTCGTAATTGAACTTCTTTGGTATAGCAGCTTGTTTCAGTCAGCTGAAATTGTAATACCATTTACCATTAACCTACGTCTTTTTATCATAGACTAATGTCTGTCTTTGTGTTTTATAAAAATCTCTCAAGATCTGTTTGCTTCCACTTTCCTCATAATTCGTAGGTATCGGGCATCAGGGGCAATTTCACTAGTTTCACTGCACGTTTCGCCATTTATGTATGCAGATAAGTACGCAAATGTTCTCGTTACTGCTTTAAATGTCTTTTTAAAAGACTCTCACGGTCTCCGGCTCTCCGATTTCCTCGGTCTCATGCCAACGTTATTAATTAGTGCACTTTACTTGATCTGGTTATAACTAAATATTATTTTAGAGTCCAGTAAACGTCCGTAAGATTTTGTCAGGATTTTATTTTTTTCTGCACTCCCCAGGGACCTGAATGAGGTCGCGCTAAATGTATATTTTTTTTAATAAATCGACAATTAAATCCAAAATCGTAAAAATCTGTCGCAACGGCCTTGTTAAAACATTAAGTTATTTGATATAAATGTGACGGTTGTAGGTGAAAAAGTGGCTCCACAATACTAAAAATATGTGGATATTTTGTGATTAAATTATATCGAGAAAAATTTTGCCCATCCGTTTATGTCGAGAAAATGTCAGTTTGTCATATAATTTTTCATATAGTGTAGATTCAACTCTTTATTTTTCACCAATAAGAAATCTCCACCTAAGGTAGGTATCTACCTATTAAAAACCTTTAAATATGTGAAACACGTCTGTTGGTATTTTTGCAGCAACATTGAAAAGGGGATTTATTATTTTAACATTAGTTAAGCAATATTGCCTGAAGGATTGATATTCGTTCGATGTTAACGTAGAAATTGTCATATTCGCGTATGACTCATTAAAACACAGGACTAGTCATGATAATAATTTTAAAGTGATACCTTACCCGTGCAAAGTCGGAGAAGGTTGCTAGCATTATTTAAACAATTTAATCGTTACAAAAATGTAACGTTACTATTGTAAGATAAAATGTAATTGCGTGTCCTGAGGGCATTGATAGTCGAATGTAAGACATTTTTTTTAAAGTCCCCTATGGAATATTTATTTAAAATATCTGTGGAAAATAATTGTTACATTATATTTTCTTATGACAACACTGAATTGAAGCAGGCTTTCTGATGTTTGGCTGTCAAAAAGTAATAAAATAATTTCATTGTGGTCAGATAGAAATGAGATTAATAAAAAATAACAATAACACACATACAATTTCTGTATGTGATACTCGTGCCAGCCATTTTCTAATTTGTATTTGTATAAATTTGTGAAGCTACATTATTCGAATTTAAAAGGGGTTGTGTATCACTGGATTCTTGCGTCTCACACTATATAAGTAAACGAAGGAGTATGATGACGCTGATGTTTAGTTAGGCTTTACGTTTTTCTTATAACATGTCTTTGTATCCCTTTCTTCAAACATCTAAAGGTCGTATTTTAGAAAAAAGCTTTTTCTCACACTGAACGCTATGAACTTTGATTTAAGGTTTGGGCTGCATTAATGAGTGTATTATGTCTTCAGATACTTATGCACTCTTCTTAATGCAAGAATAGAGTTTCTGACACAGGTACATCTTATACTTAAAAGAAGACCCTACCACGTTTAAATAATGAAGATAATGAAATGTTGAAATTTTTGACATTTGCAAACAAAAACACGAAAATAAAGATTGATTGATCTTCAGATCTTTATTTTTATTAAAACACCCTAACATAACTGCAAGGAAAGTTGTTTAATACAGGTGTTTGTCTGAAATAGGAAAAAGTACTCATAGTAGAAATCTGTGTCCGCTCAATTCATATACAAATATAAGTGGTATTTCATTTATGCAGTCAGTGTGCGCCAGATTTCATAAGCGATCTCTCCGCACCCTGATCTAGGTTAGGTGGTCGACACAGGCGGCAGAGGTGGCGTATCGAGCGCGTCCGATGTTAACCTACATCGGCGGCACACATTCAACCATCGAGCTGGGGTCGAGAGTAGAGGTACCCGTAAAATTTGTGACCCAGCCCCTCTCCACCGCTTCCCTGTATCTCGATGGCCCGCGCCGTAACTATTTGATAAGAACTTACAATGTAGCTAATTACCTTACTACATTCCGTCAGAGCTTGCTTTATTATGCTTATTTTTTTAGTCATTTTGGGTGTCTGTGATAGGATTTTTAGCTTTAGCCTACGTGATATACGGAATTTAAGGTAACTGGGTAGGAAGATACATAATTACGTTTATTTTAAACGGTTCGTAAATTTAAACAGCTTCACAAAGAAGTGTCGTTTATGTGGTTGTCTGCCAACGCACGGCAGTTGGTAAGAGGATATTTCGAAATCGAGGCTTAGTAAAAGCCTCACCGATAGCGCTTTTGTGTCCTGCAGTAGGTTTAAAACGTCACATCCCGGCCGAAAGTAATACACATCGACTATTATCGGCTAGCTCGGTTTTGTAGTGCGTCGTCTCTGTCGTAACGGCACACAAATTTCTAAGTCTCTTTCTAAAGGACGATGTGTATTACTTTCGTCCGGGAAATAAATTTGGTAGTATTATGAAGAAAAAATTAAAAAGAAATACAAACAAGTTACTTAAGTTATTACACTTTGTTAGTATAAATAAGTCTGTACGAGTATATTAGAACGTCACCATCGACATAGGTTTTAATTCGATACAACGCATTATTTATTCTAATTTTGAATAGTGTTATCTATTTCAAATTCACAGCATTTATTTATTTAAAAAATCCCTAAATTTAACCCAAAGCTTTT
Source organism: Sesia apiformis (assembly GCA_914767545.1). Classification (NCBI taxonomy): domain Eukaryota; kingdom Metazoa; phylum Arthropoda; class Insecta; order Lepidoptera; family Sesiidae; genus Sesia; species Sesia apiformis. The sequence goes on from OU611953.1 coordinate 12,312,363, forward strand.
TGTTCGTGCAATAAAAACTAAAAGGCGAAGTTTTTCACTTTCTTAATCAAACACGAAAAGTTTGAATAATAAAGTGCAGGTGAAATGCAGAGAAGGGAAAGCTACAGGCGAGTCAAGACAGGTCCTCGATGGGTCAAGCGCGAAGAGTTGAGGAGATTCACATAAGTGGCCTCTGGGCCGCGGATGCTTCGGTGCAGCGCTACGCTCGGGCCACAAGGGTCGACGCCCGGCTCGTGCCGCTATACCCTAATCGATAACCTGATTTGCACAACACCACTTGTCATGATTCATTCGACACATAACCGTATCACTAATGTTTAATCACTATTCCTGTCTCGATGTTGTTATACGGCAGCGTGCTTAGGTGTTATTGACTTTATTATTACAGTATTAGTGAACCCGCTAAACAAAAAAGTTACATAAATATCGATAAAACTTTTGTAATACAATAATTGCAGTGATTTTTTCAAAAAGTACCTAGTTTATGGGTTCCGAAGTTGTCTAAAGACATTTTAATGCTCATTACATAATGAAGTTTCCAAATTTCAATAGATGCAATTAGTAAGTGTAAAACATATTGAATAAGAACAAAATGGTAAAAGAATAAGTTACAAATACAATAAATAGCTCAGTAAATGTAATTATAATAACTATTTCTGTATGCTGTGTCCATTCGTATTAACTGAAGAATAAAAACATTAATAATAATTAATATGAATAATTCAATAAATAATAACTAATTAAATAATTTAATTAAGTAAAGTTCCGCACAATAGGAGATTATGTATGAATGATTATAATAATTAATAGAACGGTAATATTGAATTATTATAGGTACAGACACGAGCTTTAATTCAATGCACGCGGTGCTAGCTATGCGACAATGCAAGTGTCCAGGCGCGTGCAATCGAGGTCGTCGCCCTCTGGACGAGTTAACCGCGGGATACTGGCTGACCCGTCCCGTCCCGCTCAAAACGATCAACATAAATAACACTTGCGAACACAATTTACATGCTAATTCAACTATCAACTTAGGTAAAAATAAAAAAATAAATACATAATTCAAAATTGACTCAACTAAATGACATTGGGATAACGACAGTGAGTAAGTTTGAATGCTCGATTTATTTCACTTATTCTCAAATGACTGCTTTGTTCCTGTTGAATTTCTTTATTCTTGTTGAAACTGTGCATTTAAGTAAACAATCTACGGCTCATTTGATGGTACGAGTAGATGTGCCTTACAAAGTCACAAAGGTAATACAAACAAGAAGCATTGAACATTTAGGGGCTGCGAATGTGCTCCCGATCTTTGACGATCGATTAGTCCACTTGGTAGTGACACTACGTACACAAAGTCCCCGATTCGATTCCCGACGACAAAATAAATTTGTTTAAGTTCATCGTTTGGGTCTGGTCTTCAGTGCTTTAGTCCCACGATGGGAATCCTCGTTATGTGACGGTTGAGTGTGATGTTATTTATTTATTACTATCCTAACCTACTCGTATACTATTCATGTAGCCCACGCGAACAAGTATTAATACATAGGTGTCACTCTGGATTACCAGTTACCTATTTGCCAAGTTTCAACGAAATCGGTTTAGCCATTTCAACGTGATTGAATAACAAACATTCAAACAAACATAAATAATAGGTCGGGGAGAAAGTCTTTTCGTATTTTTTAAGTATGAAGTTGTAATCAAATCTCTTTGGTTGTACTATTTATACCTGGCTGGTTGTAATACAATTTAAGGTTGACATTCTAAAAAAAAATATTTCAAAAAATCTTTTTTCCGTCATTTATCCATTGTTTTTCAGTTTGTGAAAATGAGTGAAAGTAAAGAAGAAATTCGCTACATTTTGAAATTTTATTACAAAAAAGGCAAAAACGCGACAAGCCACAAAAAAAAATTGTGCCGTTTATGGATATAATGCGGTATCGGTAGGGGTATCACGAAGTTGGGGCAAGCGTTTTCAGTCCGGAAATTTTAACGTGAAAGATGCAGCTCGCTCGGTCGCCAGTTACAGATACTCGTAAAGTCAATGCCATCTGGGAAAAGGAGCAACATCGACACATCAGTAGTTATAACATTGCTGAGGAACTGGGTATTGATCACAAAACGGTTTTGTCATTTAAAAAAGTGTGGGTACCAGAAAAAGCTCGATATTTGGCTGCCACATGATCTTACGGAAAGAAACCTCATAAACCGTGTCTCCATTTGCGATTCTCTGTTAAAACGAAACGAAACCGAACCATTTTTGAAACGATTGATCAGGGGTGACGAAAAGTGAATCACTTACGACAAGAACGTACGAAAAAGATCGTGGACTGGTCAAAGCATTGACAAGACTCCACAAACAGTGGCAAAACCTGGCTTAACGCGAAACAAGGTGATGTTGTGTGTATGGTGGGATTGGAAAGGTATCGTTCATTAGGAGCTTATACAGCCGGGAAAACTATTGATTCTTACCTCTACTGCCAGCAACTGATGAGATTAAAGCAAGCAATTGAGACAAAACGGCCTAAGCTGATAAACAGAAAGGGTGTGATCTTTCACCACGATAACACCAGCCCACACACATCTATACCCACTCAGCAAAATTGAGAGCTTGGCTGGGAGGTGTTGATGCACCACCGTATAATAGCCCTGACCTTGCCCCCTCAGATTTCCACAAGTTTCGGTCACTTCGGGATTCTTTAAGTAGGTTAAGGTTGACATCAAGAAAGGACTGTCAAAACTACTTGTCGCAATATTTTCGACAAAAATCCCAGACTTTCTATAACTATCTACAAGATGTCAACAAGTTATCGATCAAAACGGCACATATTTATTGTAAGTAAAAGTAATTACACTTTTTAAAAAAATGTGATTTTCTATAGAAAATACGAAGAAACTTTCTCGCCCACCACACATTTCATTAATATTATGAATGTATTAATGAAATGTTTATCTTCGGTATAACGCATGTAACACGTATTATATATAAGGATACATCTATAGTTTAGATTAAACAACTCTTTTTAGTCCTCGATTTATAATTCCCATGTGAACTAGTATTGATATTTTTCATTTGATAATTAGTTAATTCATAGTTTCGTATTCTTAATTCAGCAAAAAATTGTTTCGACTCTCAGTTTACTTCGGTTTTACTACAGTTAAACCATGGAGGTTTTTGTAGTATCTATATATGTAGATTAAAAAAAAAATATAATCTGATCATGGTCAAAAAAGATATTCTAAGATTGACTGGAAGATATTCCTCAGGTTGATGGTAGATATTATGGTAACACTGAAGTGTCTTATTGCAACAATTATAAGTACAATAAACAGCAACAACAAAATTACATGTATATCACATATATATGTATATATATTAGATGTATATCACAAAACATGGGGTAGCACAGCATTTAACAGGACGGTCTGGTATAAAGAGGGTAGATAGGCCTTTGTCTAACAGTGGGACACAACTCCAGGCTGAGTAAAAAATAATCATTCTCTTGCGGTATTACATCATATAATCCACATGTATTACTTATAATAAAATAAAAATATGCTGAATTAGATCGAGGCAAACCGATGATAAATGCGATAGAACGGGCATGATAACTTATCTAGAAGCAAACTGCGAAACCGTTAGTTGTTTAAACAAATGCCTAACCAAATTGTTATTTATGTTACACGGTAAGTCAATAAGGAAGGATTATTTCACGAATAGCGTAATATATAGTTTACTCGTAAACATGTAAAAAACGTCTTTCAATGGTACCCACTAATGTTTTTGTTTAGATAAGTACGTTTCGTCATGAATAAAAATGATAAAGAGGCGTCTTTGCGGTAGATTATGTACACAAAATTTCGTATTCAGGACACTTCATTGGTGGGGCGGGGCGACCTAGAAATTGGGAAAGATTTTCGTTTATCATGCGCCCCTCAGTCCTTGAAACAAAACTGATTCAAGGCCTGCTCGATCCCGGAAGTATCCTTCATCCGAGAGCACCGACGTTACACGGGCGAGGCGACCTTAAAACGGGTAAGTCGACAAGTCCTACGATCTGTCCACATTACGATCGGGCTCACCCCAACAAGGTCACACACAAAGGCCAGGTTCAAAAACAATATTGATATAAAGGAAAGGTCGTTTGGTTAATTTAATAATACATACACGGAGAAAGCAAGAAAATTATGTAAATTTAATCCGAGTGGACATTTCAAATGCAGTCCATATCAAACAGGGGAACTACTCTCGTGAGAATAAAGTTTCCACGGCAATTCTTAACATATTATACAAGAAGAAAGATAAACGTGTTTAAACGTCAGCTGTTGACATAATAAACGCACGGTGCATTTGAAGTCAGGAATTTAATATTATTATTATGTATAATAAAAGCGGTCGTTAAATTCAAGTCTCGAAGAATTGACCACGCAATCTTGCAACAAAATCCGAAGCTAAACGCATGTCGATATGCTTTTCTTATGGGGTAAGGAAGGAGTAAATGTAAATAATAATATCATGCACGCCAAGTGTATGCAAATGCTAGATCTCGTCTAGATTCTATTGATAATTGATTGTTGGTATGTCATACACTATTTTAATCATGTTATCCTCCTGTTTTTAAAATGCTTAGTTAAGTCGCTTCTACTAAAGGAAATAGTGCAAAAAGTACATTTATTCTCCTGAAAAATAGTAAATTTTGACTATATAAATGTAAAATAAATCCGGTTCCGGTGATGGAATACGTCAGACGCTTTGTTGAACGAACGCTCTTGCAATTAAAATGAAAACAGTGAGAAATAATAACCAGTTTTTACATCAGTGCCGATCTAAACGCTTCTTTTACGTGGGTGCATCGAAAAATCTAAAAACAACAACAAAAATACGGATTCAAAGTGGAAAATCTTGACCCAGCAGTTTTTGAGGTTATATGTTGAAAACAGTGATACCAACTTAAGAAGTCAAAGTTTGCGTTCAAAAACTTGAATAAAGTTGCGTTTCGTGTTACCTAAAGTCCTCGCCATCACTGAAGTCTTGCGATAAAAATTAGAACTAAATTTGACAACTCCGCCATCTTGTAGTTTGTCAGAAGTGTGCGTGGAGAGTATCGTTCATGGATTTTCTTGAAATTACATTGATCATGTCGCGTAAAGTTGTAAAAAGTGCAGCTCGGGAAATGATCCTTAAAGTGAAGGAATTTTGGGAATTGGAGCAGAAGATTAAAGGAGTATTGATCCAGTTAAATAATATACAAATGCGAGTCGCTGCCATGACAGGTAAATTTTAGGGATGCCAGAGTTTAAGTGTTTTTGCCTAATAAATGGGTAAAATATTATTAGCCGAATAAAAACTATTACTCAAAAAAAGGCCTAACTTTGTTTAATGGACGATATAGTTCATTGTATTTTATGCAAAATTATAATTTAACATAGAAATATCATAATGGATTAATTAACAGAAAATAATCTATTTGTTTATTTCAGGTGTTTCCGTGAAAACGGTTTCACGAATTACTAAAGAAGATTACCGATTCAAACGCTGTCAGTCTAAACGCAAAGTTTTAATCGAACGCTATGATATTACCGCTTGGCGTGCCAGATATATTGAAAGAATTTATCTTTAGAGAAATAGATTAATTGACAGGAGACCTGTGGTGTATTTAGATGAAACATACATTCATCCTACTTATCGTGGGAAGAGTTGTTGGCAAAGTGCAGACGAAAATGGACTATTGGTCTCGGAATCAGCTGGAAAACGGTTCATTATTGCACATGCTGGATTAGAAAATGGATTTGTGCAGAATGCATTGTTGATTTTCAGATCACAATCTCAATCTGCAGATTATCACGATGATATGAATGCCACAAACTTTTTGAAATGGATGACGGAAAAGGTGAATAATGCACCTTATCACTCCACGCAGATTAATAAACCTCCAACAATGTCCAACCTTAAATCGGAAATGGAAGAATGGTTGAGAAAAAAATATTTTCTTTGAAGAGAGCTGGACAAAACCAATTTTATACGACATAATAATAATAAAAAAAGAGCTGCCAGTTTATGCATTTGATGAATTGTTAAAGTAACATAATCACGAAGCGGTAAGATTACCTCCATATCATTGCGATTTGAATCCAATTTAAAAAAAAATGGAGTCTTGCCAAAAGACGCGTTGCCGAAAAAAATGTTGCTCAAGACACAAAACAAATAATAGACTTAACACAAGCAGCTTTTGCAAGCATCACAGCAGAAGACTGGCGTATTCAATGCAAGTATGTATGTGGAAAATATTGAAGCAGAATACTTCAAAATGATGGACTCATAGATGTGGAAATAGAGAGATTCATAATATCAACAGCGAGTGATAGCGACATTGAATCTGATCATGGTAGCGAATTTCTGGATACAAGTGATAGCGATTGTCATATGTCTTGTATAAAAGAATTAAATATTGATGACCATAATTACCAATTACCTAATTTTTCAATTTAATCCAAATGTATGTAATAAAAATTAAATTAGTGCAATATGATAATTATTTTATTTTTATGCCTATTAAAAACCCTATTATCTATCTTTGCTAGATATCCCTATTATCTAGGATAACAATCCTAAATTAACAATGTGAAACGTGAAACTAGTTTTACAATGTGAATGAATTAGCAATTTATTGATTGCTTTAATTTTATTATATGCGTTGATTTATTAATTAATTCTTTCAACATTTCATTTCGCGATTTTAGCGCCGTGTCTATCCGACTTCATTGGTGGCGACGACTTTACATCGACAAAGGTCGCGTTCTAAATCTTGAGTAAAGTTGCGTTTCGTTTTACCTACATCGACAAAGGTTACTTTCAAGAACTTGAATAAAGTTGCGTTTTGGTGTTACCTACGTCGTGTCTACTGAGCTGTCACCAGAGATGTCATTGCTTTTAACTAAAATGACAGAACAACTTAATTTACAAACAAATACAATTACCGAAAATGTTACTGCAGCTATAATTAATGCAGAGTGGATGACAAAATAAAATCGATCATTGAGGAGAATGAAAAGCTGAAAACAGAAGTCGAGAAACTGAATAACAAGATATTAAGTCTTGAGGCAATCTGTAAGAGAAACAATATACTAATTCATGGGCTCCCAGAGCCTAAAGAAGAAAAACACGAAGACCAACTACTCTTGTAACATCTACACTAAACGAAATAGAAGTGAAACTCGAAGCAGGAGAAATTGACAGACTTCAGAGATTAGGGAAAAAGGGAGATGAAACTAGCAGGACTAATCCTGCTAGTTTCATCTCCCTTTTGTCTAAACCAATCTTGCTTGTTACCACAACGCTACAGAAAACAAATCAGATTTTGGAAATTAAAAATGAACCCCAACACTTACATTACTCACGACCTACCAAATGCAGTTCTACAAGCAAAGAAAGAAAATAAGAACAAGAATAACAACAACAAGAACGACAAAGAAAAAAGAAAAAGATCGGAAACTCCAAGCTCCAGAAAACAAGAACAAAATCCAAATAATTCAAAGATACATAAAAGAGATGCCTTTCAATACATGCGGGAGAGATCGTATTGCTTTACAGACAAGAACACGTATAAGAAATTAACAAACCATCATTAAGAACCGGAGAAATACAACTATATAAACTAAAAAAAATCAACTACAACAATTAAGTAAATCACAAGAAATAATTTTACAACCAAAACAACATAATCAAATAAGTCTCCCACCACGGCTGGTCACCGCGGAATAGACGCGAGCGCGAGGAATAGACCATAACCCTCTAATAAAAAAATCACCAAATTATACATTGCAACATTAAATACTAGGACTTTAAGGGACACCTAAATCTTTAAACTTGAAGAAGCATTGAAGGATCTCAACTGGGACATAATAGGATTAAGTGAAATTTGTAGAGCAGGAGAATCAATAGAAGAGCATTTAGATTATATAATATTCAAAAAAGAGAAACGAGGTCAAAGAGGAGTCCGATTCATGGATAAAACACACTTAAAAAACTACATACAAGACTTCATTGGGGTTACAGACCGAATCGCAATATTACACATTAAAATACCGAGCTACAAAGAAACATGAATAATCATACAAGCAGCACCAACAGAACAAGCTGGCAAACTAGAATACAAGTCTTTCTATAACACTCAACTCATAAATAATTACTCAAATAATATAATTATTCTAATGGGGGACTTTAATTCACAAGTAAGAGCTAAACAAAATAAAGATGAATATGTGTTGGGAAACTTTGGTTATGGTAAAAGAAGTGTCATTGGACAAAGGTTAATAGATTTCCTACTAGAACATAATCTGACCCTTCTGAACAGCATTTTCAAGAAAAATAACAACAACAAGTGGACCTTGGATCTCCCCAGATGGAAAATACAGAAATGAAATAGATTACATTATAAGCAGTCATCCAAGATTATTCACAAATATATCAGTCATATCAAAACTAAATTTTAATACCAACCATGGCATGGTTAAAGCATCACTCCAAATTACACCACCTAAAATACCTAGAAAGTACATTGTCCTGCCCAGTAGGTACAATCCTTAATCTGCAAAGGTAGGTAGCGCATCTGGGAGCGTGTCAACGTTTATCATTCTAGCTAGTCTGATGTTGGCAAGTATCGCGGATGTCTATGGACGACAGTATCCACTTACCATCAGGTGGACTGTATGCTCGCCTGCCGCCTCTTTTTCTATAAAAAAAAAAAGAAACCAATAATACAACACCTCATTCATTAGCAAGACGAGGCAGAGAAATACTAGAAACTGGCATAACAGATATAAATACTATGCCAAATTACAAAATCATGGTGTTACAAACCATATTTTTATGGTGTGTAAGCACACACCATAAAAATAGGAAACAAACAAAGCAAAAATACACTTTAAGTGACTTAACACCACAACTTAAACATGAACTTGAAAAAAAAAATCGCAATAACATCACAAATCGAAAAGACAATCAAAATAAGTATGGAATTCTATCATAATTTCTACTCCAATCAAGATACTACAGGACAAAGAAAATGAAAGCTTAAAAACTGATCCATCCCCTTCAAACCCAGTACCTGAAATCTTACAGAGTGAAGTTAGAAAAGCATACCAAGCCAAAAGTCGGACAAAGCGCCAGGTCTGGATAAGATTACAAATGAGATACTGAAAGGTACCTACTCTGGAAGAACTAGTCCCCATACTGACCGAAATCTTCAACAATGTTCTAATATCAGGACTCATTCCAAAACAATGGAAAACATTACATATAATCCTCATATACAAGAAAAGCCCAAAAGAAGACATAGGGAATTACAGACCAATAAGCCTGATGTACAACATTTATAAGGTTTTCTCCAAAATCATCCTAGACCGAGTAAGCACTACACTGGAGGAAAATATATACACATGGTTAAACAAATAATGGAAAAATATAATGAGTACAACAAGCCTTTGTTTATAGCTTTCATCGACTACACCAAGGCCTTCAATAGCATAAGCCATGAAGTCACATAGGAAAGCCTAAACAAACAGGTAAGTTACTTATATACGATTAAAAATATATATGCCAACAGCCAAGGACGTAGCCAGGTACGGGGCAGCTGAAGCAGGGTAAGTAAAGAGTAAATAATTTTAAGCAACATTTAAAATCATTCAAAAATTAAGTCTTTCACGAGCTACCTGCCTTGCCTGCGACCCCTGAACAAAATCCTGGATAAGCCCTTGCCAACAGCAAAGGAAAAATACAAAATAGAAAGAGGAGTCAGACAAGCTGACCCACTGTCTCCCAAGCTGTTCTCTGCAGTGCTCGAAAATATATTCTGAATGGGACCAATTTGGACTACGTATAGATAGGAGAAAACTAAACCATCTCAGATTTGCAAATGACATTGTTTTGTTCGAAGAAAACCCACATAATCTAGAGAAAATGATACAAGACCTAAATAAAGTGAGATAACGGGACTATCCATGAATGTTTTTTTTTTTAAAGAGAAGAGGGCGGACGAGTAAACAAAACAAAGCTTTTAATAAACTCCACATCCATGTAATTAAAATTAACAATCAACTTCTTGAATACGTGGAAGAGTACATATATTTAGGACAGATCATCTCGCACAAAGACCTGACTTCCAAAGAAATGAAAAAAAGATCGCCAACAGTTGGAAAAAATACTGGTCACTACAGGAGGTTATGAAATCTATGGATCTCAGCAACAGAATTAAACAGAAAGTCTTCAATACCTGCATTTTCCCTTGCATCACTTATGGCTGCGAAACTTGGTCACTGTCAAAACAACCACAGATATATGCTTGAACACTGTCAAAAAAACTATGGAGAGAAGCATGATAGGAATTAAGAAACAAGATAGAAAACGAAATATATTTATAATGTATTTCGAATGCAATGGAAATCGTTAGAGGAGACCTTTGCCAGGAGGCACACTGAACTCAGAGACATCTTATAATACTGAAACAATTGCATAGAAATGGAGTTCAGGATAAAGGGCTTATTATTATTATATAAATGTAAAATAACTAAAAATTAACACAAGATTTTTACAAAGACAGTAAATATTAGAATTTGATTACCAGATTGTGATTTTTAACATCATATGGATACAAGAGAGGCACACCAAATATAATTTTATTCCAATTTACTTTTCTTGAAAGTTCAAGTACTGTTTCAATATTGTGTTCAATATTGTTCAAGTTCAATATTGTGGCCCCCGAGGAACAAAATCTAACAGCAAAAAGTAAACTTTACAGGAGAATGGAAAACAATTCTTTGTTTATATCTCGTGATGTCAGAGTTCATCAACATACTATAGGTGCAGTGAAAAATATTTTTTTTGGATTATACCACAACTAAAGTTCACAATTATTGAACATTTTATTTTTAAGTTATTAACAAAAATAAATATTACTGAAAGTATTTGTATTGTATTTGACATAATTTAAATTTACCATTATTGTAAATATTCAACACAAGGAGTATTGTTATATTATAGGGTTGTACCTTTATTTGCTAAAAATTTAACTAATGGACTACTATTGTAATAAATGGGTGTCATTTTCTTGAAGTATTTGTTTGGGTTATAATTTAATGAGTATGTTCTGGTATTAAGTTATTGTGATTTAAAATTGTAACACACAGCTGCTATATAAACAAATTATATAAATCACTAACTATTATGGGAATTTGCAAGGGATTTTGACAAGAATCATTATTGTTACGGTGCAATACTGAATTAGAGATCATTTTCATTGTTTGGTAATAAATCATTGCCCTCTTTTTCTTGTATAAAGTGGAAACCGAAAAAAAAACATTAAAACTATGATAACAGTGCTTTACAATTTTATTCTCAGGGGATACCCCCTGCTTATAAATTTTATGCTTATAATTTTAATATTACTTTAACATAAAATTAATTATAACTAATATATTAAACACATATATTATATACAGGGCCCTTATTATTTTTGCTATGATAATGGGTATTATTATAAATGTAGCAAAATTGTGTCTGTTAGATAAAATAAAAATCTAATAGGGTTTCATATTTTTTTGAAGGGTGATCAGTATTCACTGATATTATCAAAATTATCAGGAAATAACATTAATTAGGTAATATCTGTGTGGTAATAAATAAAAGCCTAATGGTCTGATACACTACTGAACACATAAACTAAAATAGTTTTATGAACATTATGGTTATATGCATATTTAATGTGTATCATTATTAAAATTAAATTAGTTGTGCTACAAGCTTAGGGATTTTGAATTTAAATACATTCATATATGGGTGATGTATTTGTGAAACCATAATATGATCTCTGTTTGGTAGTCAACACTGGACACGAGCTATAAAAAAACTAGTGATAGAAACAAGACTATATTGTGTTCATGTTACCTTGACGTCATTTCGAGAGTTAGAATCATCGCGTAGTATAGTTAGGTCCCCAAAATAAATGCCACCTATTCAAATATCTTGACGGAGTGATTAAAATATGTTATTTTAATAAAAAAAATCAAACGTCAAGGACGAAATCTGTAAAAATATCGTTACACTGACGTTGATGGAAATGTAAATTTTACTCACCAATTTTCTGCACAACACTTTGTAGTTAATTATACCATACAATATGATTGCTTTGAAAGGAAGGTAAATAAGAAATTTGAAGTGAAAAGAGAATTCTGACAAAATTAAGAAATAAAAACAAAAGAACGACTGTACAAGCACACCTTACTAACCATAGACTAAAAAAGTTATTTTGTTTAGTCTAGACAAGCCATGGATATAATCACTTTCTGATAATTGTACAAGATCAGACATATTAAAGTCGTAATAAAATACTTAGGTATTCACCCTTTTCTCCTACGGAACTTCATGGTGAGAAAGAGAGACAGACAACCATAGTCTGTCGCAGTGGCTTTCGATGCCGTTTGAACATCAGAGCGTTCCATTTTTGTGGTAATATGGTGTCCGCTTGGTGAGCAATCGATGTTCTAATAAAATTTGATTATCAGTATTTTTTTAAAATTTCAATTGAAAATATTGCTCTCAAACTTGTGATAATTTGAATAGTTATATCGCTTTTTGGCGGGAACTCGAGAAGTGCTTGATTATTGTAAAAATTGTCTATCAGATGTTTTGTGGTTTAAAATAGTGATAGTTTATTGGACTGCGTTTTTCGTGTGCTTCCAAGAAGTAATCAGTAAACCTACTATCGTCTTACTGCTTCGACGGAATTGGACATTGATACTTTGACATTTTTTGTTGAGAAAAAAGAAAACTTGATATTGGCAGAATGTGTTGTTTGCACCATTGCCATATAAGACGTTTAAAAAATAATTATATGTTATGGGATATTTAATATTATAGAGGTTGGTATTATTTGGTTTTTGAAGTCTAAGAATTATTTGTTTTTTTGCACATCTAAACTAATATATTAAGGGTTAAAGTATGAAATTGCCGATTTGTACTGAAAAATTAAAACTCGTTTTTTTTCTAAAATGTCACATATTTATTTAATCAAAATATTTACCCTCATTATCTATTCATTTATGCCTTTGCGATAGAACTCTGGGGATGTAGATTCGACAAACTGTGTGAAAGCATTTTGTACTGCCTCTTGGGAAGAAAATTTTTTACCACGTAGAAAATTGTCCAAATCACGAAAAAAATGGTAGTCCGTTGTAGCAAGGTCTGGCGAGTACGGAGGATGACGTATGGTTTCTAACTGCAGCTCCTGTAGAGTTACAACGGTTTCTCGTGCAGTGTGAGGTCTTGCGTTATCATGGAGCAATAATGGTGAAGATCGATTCACGAGTCGGGGCTGTTTCACTGCTAGTTTCGCCATCATTGTTCGAAGTTCGGCACAGTAAACACCTGCTGTTATTGCTTGACCAGACCTGAGAAAGCTATAGTGAATAACACCATGAATAGACCACCAAACAGTTACTATTACCTTTTTATTGGTAAGCTTTGCCTTAGGGCACTGTTGCGGCGTTTGACCTGGGGTCAGCCATTGCATTTTTCGCTTTCGGTTATCGTAAAGAATCCACTTTTCGTCACATGTCACAATTCGATCCAATATTCCTTCATTTCTGTACCGATTCAACAAGGCAACGCAAGTTTCAACACGCGTTTCTTTCTGCAGATCAGTCAAATCATGAGGCACCCATTTTTCATATTTTTTTATCTTATTGATTTGATGCAAATGCGTCAATATTGTAGGTAAGGTAACGTTAAACCATGCCGCTAATTCCTGGGTAGTTTGACTAGGATCGGCTTCCACCATCTCCTTCAATTCAGCGTTATTCACCTGTGTGGGCGGTCTTCCACGTGGTTCGTTCTTTAAGTCGAAATTTCCATTCCGAAAGCGTTTAAACCAAAAACGCACGGTTCGTTCATTAGCAGTCTCCTCTCCAAACGCAGCATTGATATTGCGAGCCGTTTCTGCCGCGTTAGTTCCGCGTCGGAACTCGTATTCAAAGATTACTCGGATTTTCGAAGTATCCATCTTTCCCGTCTAAGCTGAATAAAAAAAACAATTGAAAGTCGAAAATCGAATGTTGCACATTTTTTAAAACAAGAACCTCATAGGTATCATGTGAAAAAAGTTTCACTCGAAAATCTCACACCATGAAGGTTTTATGTCAATTCAAAGTATCTATTACTATAAAACGGCAATTTCATACTTTAACCCATATTATTATAGAGGTAAAATTGTGTTTGTAGGTATGTTGGGGGTAATTTCTGGAACTACTGAACCAATTTTAAAAATTCTTTCACAAATAGGAAGCTACATTATCCGTGTCTAATATAGGCTAAATCTTATTTTGAAATTTTGCAGAAAAAATTTAGGCTGTAAATAAGACTTATTGATTTGTACTATGAGATAAATAATAGGCATTTTGAGTTGCATAAATTACTTTAATAAATGCAGTCAGTTAAAAAGTTTAAACTCGAATTTCACCTACACCTAAATCTAAGCAATTACAATCTTCCTCTTCCTCACACTGTAACATCACACCAGCTGGACCACCGTCATTTTCATTCGTTATATTATTAATTTATTACGTATCAGATCTGAAATATTCACTAAAATAAAATAATATAATAGATCTATGAAATAAATTTAAGTCAGTTTGTTAGAGAAGACGTGGCTTTAGTAACGATTTCTGTGTTGAATCTATGGAAATAAGAGGATTTGTCGTGAACTAGTAAATTGTAGGTCATTTTTCTGGAAGAAATAAGCGTTTTTGATGAAAATTATATTGCATGGAGATGTAAACAAATGCTAAAAATCGTTAAAAAAAAATGTTTCCCTGGAAGTGGAAATACGCCCTTTTGTAATGACACTCCTCATTTATATTTTTTTTAAAATTTTATTATACAGACGGTCCACTTGATAAAAAGTGGTTTTTACCGCTCATAGATAACTGCAACATCAGAAGTGTCACTGATGCGCTGCCGGTCCTGCAGACAGCGGTTCATTGCTTTCTTGAAAAATCTAACGCTATTGCTGTGTTGGGAAATGACATTCGTGATGCTGTACTAATTAATGACAATGAGCTCGTACATGACATAATTATATACATATGTAGGTACTTTTAATGCAACAATTCATGTTTCCTCTCGATTCACAATATACCTATTTTTTTCTTCTCATTTTAGTAATAAGATTGAAACTTGTAATTGGCTTTATAAAGTATGAATAAATGTTTTTTGTACCGTCGTTCGGGGTGACTATGTGCTACTTTTTGAGGTTTTCCGGTCTTGACAAAAAAACTTAAGCTATTTCGTCAATAAAAAAAATACACCCATGTTCACCAACTATTTAGTTGAAAGATCAATAAGATAAAAATACCTTATCTATCATAAATACTGAGAAAAATAATAATTTTGGTGGCACATTCTCACCTGTAAGGTCGGGGTGAAAATGTGCCACTTTGCAATTCCCTTCATATCTCTTGAAACATTAGGAATGGCACAATGTCCCCTATCTGGATTTTAAAATGATGCACTATAGGTTATGCAAAAATTAAAAAAAAAGGTGTAGCCATGAAAAAAAAATCAAATATGAATGTCAGAAATTTTCTAACCAAGAGGCGTTTAATTTTTTACTGTTTTTATGGCAATTCCCGTGGCTTTAGTGTTCAGAATGGTGTAACTATGTACAATGAAGATCTAAAAAGGTGTAGGTAATTAAACGTAGCATAAAATCCAAAAATGTTTTTAATTTATTGACATTTTTGATCAAATTTCTATCATGTTAAAAGCTCGACAAAAATTCTAAATGCTGTTTTTATTCAAATGAGCAATTATAAAAAAAAAATAATGGTAATAAAGCAATTCAGAAATTTTATTAAAATCATTCCACTAATTCCGAAATTTTAAACAGGCTCCTTTTGGAAATTTATACAGGTTCCTCGATGGTTCGAATTATTTTGGAATGATGATACCAAATAATGTCAGCATTTTTGGGCCATTTCCAGATATTGTACCCAGATGTTTGCATGGCAGAAATGAGTGCCGAGTCATCTAATATTCTAAGTACTTTTCCAGGGTAAATGTTTTTGTCATATTCAACAAGAACATAACTTTCTTTCTTCAGTTTTGTTAAATCCACTCTATTTTCTTCGAATTCCTTCTCTATACTCTTATTTCCCATGTCATTCTCTTTTTCCGAGTCTTCTAAATCACACCAATTAGAACTACAGTCGCTTTCCTGAAGAGACATATGCGAGTCACTTATGCTTACATCCGAATCTGAGTGAATTTTCTTTTTCTTTGAGCGGGATTTGGCTATGTTACTCACTGATTTGGCAGACTTCCTGATTAGACTCGCCGTTGATGAGCTAGACTGACGTTTCTTTGGTCTTACTGATGTTGTTGATGCATCAGGTTGAGGCTCAGTGTATCTAGACGTTGTCGATACACCAGGTTGGTGCTCCTTATTATTCGTTGTTGCTGGTGCGGGCCGAGGTTCAGTGGTCTTTTCAGTGGTGGTTGCGATATGCTGACGCCCCAAAGATTGATCAGGGTGAACTGGAGATGAGAGAACAATACGAGCTGTTGTTTTTATATCAGATTCTAAATTTGCAGCTTCGGTGTTTCTTATGAAGATAGATACAAATTGGTCAGAGTCAGAGTGTACTGGAGTAACTGGAGTTGAGCGGGCAGTACGAGCTGCTGTTACTAACTCTGGCTCTACAGACCCATTATTTCTTGCGATTGTTGGTGCGTCAAGGTGAGACTCAGATTGATCAGAGTCGGAGTGGACTGGAGATGAACAGGCAATACGAGCTGTTGTTTCCATCTCTAGCTCTAAATCTGCAGCTGTTATGCCTTTTCCTGCCGGAACATTAACTCGCCTTCTTCTTCGATATTGTCTTGTCGCGGTGACTTGCATCCTCGTAGCTCGTAGATTCTCGAGGAAGCTCTCGCTCAACAATTCTCGAACTTTCTCAACATTTTCTTCCAGTTGTCGGTTCGGCAATCTTTGTAAAACTTTATCTCGATTATGAGGAAACAAACCACACTTTTCGAACCCGGATTTAAGAAGGTTGTGGGAGGAATTCGCTTCCATTTTCTGGAACATTTCGTTTAAGAGCCCTGGGAATTGATCTTTCGGGACACAAGAGCTTCGGCTATTGCGGGTATTATTCTTCCATTCATTTAACATTTTCCTCCAAGCAATTTTCATTGGACGAAAATACGCAACGTCCAGGGGTTGGAGTAAGTGAGTAGCATTTGGGGGCAGGCAAATAAATGCGATGTTATCAGCTTCGCATTCGGCAACAACCTGCGGGTTAATATGTGAGCTGAGGTTGTCTCCAATTACTACCTTCTTAGCGGCCTGTTTTTTTTAGAATTGGCAGCATTGTAAATTGGAACCAGTCTTCAAAGCACCGAGCGTCAAACCACCCTGATTTTGTGCGATTATACCGAGCATCGGGGGGCCCATTTTCGGTTCAAGTCGCCCACATATTCTCTGCTTTATACACTACTACAGGCGCCTTTTCACCTGCAGCGCTACCACACAACATAATTGATGTTGCCGCCTTTGAGGAGTTTTTATTATCTCGGGGTATTTGGTACCCCGCCTCACCAAAACTTTTACTGCATCAGGATCGTCTACTAAACAGGTTTCGTCGTAGTTCCAGATGTTTGTATCAGAAACGTTCGCAGTTTCTTTTTCGAAATGATCAAAAAAGTCGTTCACAACTTCTTCGTTGATTTCTGAGCGGCCATGCGTAATATTTCTAGCCACTCTGTGTGACAGGAGGGACTTGTGACGTTTCAAAAATGAATGTACCCACTCTTTTCCAGGAGAATTGTTTGCAAAAGCCTTTACTTTCCTCCCGTTTATCTAAATATGTTTTTGCAATGACACGCAGTTCCAGTGGTGTGATGGGAAATCCGAAAGAAGACAATGCAGTGATGTGTGAAATAAAGCAAAGTTCTTCTTCTTCACTAAATACAGGTTGTCCTCCAGGTTTCCGAGGCGCTTTGCCCTTCAATTTAGATGACAAAGTATTTCGGTGTATTCCATACTTTTCGGATGCAGCACGCACTGAGATACGTCCAGATTTAATCTCTGCTAAAACTTGTTGCAGAGTTTCTTCTTTATAATTTTTATACGACCTACGCCCAGGAGGCCTCTTATAATCCCGCGGCATTATATAAGCGCTGAAACAAGCAATTTTTTGCATTACAGTAGAATTTCAGCAAAAGGGTTTGGCCACACTGGTATTTGGGCGGTGACACATTTTCACCTGTAAAGTTTCAATTTATTTTAACCTTTACAATTTTTATCTCCAAATAAAAAGATTTTGAATTGGCATTAACGCATTTAGTTATCAATTAATAGTACTATTAGCCAAACATACCTTGATGACGACACCTGCTATAGTTTTTGTTGCACAAAAACTATAAATGCAAAAAGTTTACACGTAATTACGAAAACTACTTAACACCTCAACACTTCGGTCCAACTTATTGACATTTAGTGCTGCCAGTAAGTATTAACAAAAGTTGCAAAAAAGGCCAAAACCAATAAAAAAATTACTGAATGCATAAAAATATGAAGTTAATCACAGTTGAAGCAGAAATTGATCGAAGTATAAGCCAGAGGCTTCATTGCACATTTTCACCTGCCAGGCACATAGTCACCCCGAACGACGGTAATAATGTTGGTTTCAGTAAAAAAAAAATGCATACATGCACACAACTATTTATTTACAAATGCTTTACGTTTCTTATTTTTATTTGTTTTGGGAACATTTCGTCATTGATGGAAGTATGCAATAGGAAATCTTGAATTAACAAACATATTTGAGTTTTACCAATGGTAGGTAGAATTATTTAATAAAAATACAAAATTATAAATACCTCGGAAACTATCAACTTTTGGCCAGGCTATGTAATCCTGAAAAATAATTGTTACAGTCCATACTACCACCCCCCGAAAGGAACCGTTCTATTTACCAGTAACCCTTATACTGTTAGGTATACATTTATCTTACTAAATTACTATAGCTGTTAACTCTTGCCTGTGAGGGGTTAGACTTCCACGATACAGGTTTTTCTAGTGTGGGTGCTAGGGGTTAATTTAATGTAATAAATGGTTATTAGCAAAAATGAAGGATTTATTATCTATGTAAAAAAAATCATTTTCAAGCAGATTTATCGAACACAAAAAGAGAAAAGCGGGTAGTTTTGAGGGAGTGATCTATCCCTTCAGCACTTGAAAAAAATCACATCATTCCTTAATCATGATGCAAAAGGTATAATTTCCCGAAAAAAACAAGTTGCCATCTAGTAGTGGTCACCTAGTTGTATTTTGACGGTGATTTTATGCTTTCGAATTGGTTTGTATAGTCTCATACCTACATATTTTTTATGTATAAGTCTATAGAGTTTAAATAGGGTGTAAACAATTATTTCCCCAAGACTGAAACCATGGGATGTGGTTCATAATTCCGAGTTAAATGTGATGAAAATTTAATAAATCTTTTATACTCGTATAATAAAAAATTACAATGTTTTTATCAAGTATGTATTTCTTAAATTTCTCAAACTTGACATACATGGGAGGCCTTTGTACAACTGTGGTACACAACTACAGATTAATATGAAAAATATGTAGGTAACATTTTATGTCAATTAACTCAACATCATGTGCAGAATTCCTCCATGGTTTCAGGCTGCGGGGATTGATTGAATGATTGATTACCCACTCTGTGAGGTTTGATTCTGTTTAAATATACTAGCATTAGTGAACTTTTTGGTACCAGCGAGGAATAAATAAAATCTAGCACTGGGATATTAGTATAAAATGACATTTTTAAAGAAATAAGGCAGTAGACGAGTATACCAGTCCACCTGATGGTAAGTGGATATTATCGTCCATAGACATCCGCGATTCATGCCAACGCGCGTGACAATCACCACAGCCAATAAAGGCATTATAAGGGTTAGAATGGAATGAATTTGGGTACATTAACGTGTTAACAACTTTTCAAGTTTACTATATTAAAAAAAATACAAGGAACCTTTCATTGAATGGAAAAAATCTATTTAAAAATGTTTTGCACAATAGACAATAATTTTCTCTGCATAAAACCGATAACATTCAATTGGTGAGTGTTGTGAGAGCAGCAACTACATCTCCTCTGTGCTCTCGAAGGGTACGTTCAGCAAGTGTTCGAGATATCTCCATTTCTTTCACCTGGAAGAAGAAAAAACAGAGTTCTTATTGTTACTTGTTAAATTACTTACTCCGTTATTAATTACTCCTGCACCTATATGGCTAGCGATTTTAGTTAATGGAATTCAGAAGTCAAAGTCAGAGTTCAGAAGTATGTCAAGAATTGTAGGGGCTAATTAGACCAATGTATAATTCTCAACTTTCTTGGCGCTGCCAATTAGCTATGTGTTCAGATCTGGGATAACTAGGACATAACATTATAAACCCCTTAACTCATAACATAAATAACGTTTATTTTTAATTATTGAATATGATTCCTGATTCCTTGTTAATGTCTATTTAATTTAAAATTCTAGTCACTAGAAAAAGATAAGCATTTATAAGCAATGATTCTGAAAAGCATTTACTAGTAAGACTAAATGTTAGTAGATCATACACAAACCTGTGAAAATATATATCTGAATTGACAGAGAGTCACAGAAGCAGCACATATTATTAAGCCATTTATTATTCGTTGGTTCTACTACATCTCTTAAATTCTAAACCTTATTATTTATATTTATAGAAATAAGGCAGGTGATATATATATAACTGTCGTGTAGTTATGGCAGGCTTCAGAATAGCACTCCCTTCCCGTCGGTGTCGTAAAAAGTGACTAAGGGATAACAAAGCCGCTACCACAAACCTCGAGGAACTACACCACTTCTAAAAGAGTGGACTCACCAATCCACTTGTTATTAACAGCATGTTATTAAGTTTTATTAGTTTTTATTTACAGTACTTTTTAAATTTTAAGACATTGTTCATGTGGGGACTACAAGTAATGGACGAAAAAGGGGCTGGTGACGGTTTTATAGTTAAATAAAAAAATATTACCATAATGTAACATTTTTGTAAGGAAGAGTGCATACTACATTCCCACAGCCACTGGGCGCACTCGACTGGCCACATTACCCCTCTCTCACAGAGGACTACCTTGAAATGTACTGCATTTCCTACTTTATCGTATTTCCCCAATGTACGTACGTGTTTCGGTAGTGAGTGAGATATGCCAGAGCCCATTTCTATCCCATCCTATCTCTCCCCATTTTCCCAATCCATTCCTTAATCTGCTAAGATAGGCAGCACATCCGGGAGCATGACAACATTTGTCATTCTGGACTGGTGTTGGCATGTATCACGGATGTCCATGGGCTACATACAATATTCACTTACCATCAGGTGGACTGTATGCTCGTCTGCCACCGTTATTATATAAAAAAGAAAAATCTGTTAATGTCATTATGTTCATTACCTTTTATTGTCTGTTCTAGTTTCAGAGATATTGAGTGAGACTATAATAATCTTTGTATAAAATCTGCATTTTACATTGTAGTATATCAGATGTTAGATCATGATTTTATTTAAAAATAATTTTGGTTCGAAATCTTAATCAAACTCATTAAATCCGTACCAATTATAAGATCCTTTTACCCAATAATTAGTCTGATTACCTAATTATCAATATTAGGTAGTCTGAAAAGTTAGCGTCCTTTTTCAACATATGACTTTAGCGTGCTATATTTCTGGCAACACTGATCACTGGCACTATCATATTATTCACTGGGATGGTAAAATGCTGGAACATGAGGTTGTGGATCGTTTATCCATCTTAGTATCAGGCCAGGGAATAGATGAGCTTTTGGGTGTTCCAAAATTATCAAATGGAAAAGGATGGGCAAGGGCCACAGCTGTTTGAAACATTATTATCATGGGGGTTGTATGATAAAATTAAATCTATGGGTTTTGATACCACTGCATCAAAGACAGGTCGAATTAATGGAGCTTGTTCCTCATTAGAGCAGAAGTTGGAGAAAAAATTATTATGGTTTCCATGCAGATATTACATTTTGTAGATTGGGTTTGAAGCAGTTTTGGTGTTTCAAGTGGGCCCGAAATACAGATCTTTAAAAGATTTCATAAACGTTGGCCTCAAATTAAACAAGAGGACTTCAAGGCAGTTGATTCTGACCCTGAGACATTAATGTATGTTGAAGATGTAACCACAACAATGATTTCTTTTGCTACACATCAGTTAAAGCAGTTTCAACCATGGGCCAATTACAAAGAGTTACTGAACCTCATTATTATATTTTATGGAGGAACACCTGATAGGGGTGTATCCTTTAGAGTCTAAAGTTTAGAGCACCTCCTGGACTACACCGAGCAAGATGGATGGTTAAAGTAATGTCTGTTTTCAAGATGTATTTATTTAGAGAACAGCTAAAATTGACAGAGAGAGAATTAAAGGGCATTAAAGATGGTTGTATTTTTACTGTTCGAATTTATGCAAAGTACTGGTTTCAAGCTCCTTGCGCATGGTTTCTACCAAAGAATGATTTACAGTTTTTGAAGGACTTCGTGGCATACAAAGAGATAAATCATTCACTTACAAAAGCTGCTTCGAAAAAAATGACGGGACATCTGTGGTATCTGTCTAAACAGCTTGTTCCTTTTCCTTGGAAACTAAACAGAGGATGGTCATTGCCCTTGAAATACTAGATTTGGAAGATTCTCCAAAGCAAGCCACTCTTGAATTATTCTCAAAAACTTAGAAGATTTTGTAACAAATCATACACTGACTTTTTTTAATACAATTGCAGTTTCTTGTGATTTTTTGAAGAAAGATTCAACACCTTCCAGGATGATGATGATTACAACAAATGTAAGAAATGAATATGAAAGTTGTTAATTCTATGAAATTCTAATTAATTAATTCTTTCTAATTAAATTCTATACTATGAAAGTTGCAGAGAGAGGAGTAGTGCTCATGGAAGAGTACAATCGTCTTCACACCACCAATAAGGAGCAAAACCAATAGTACAATCGTCTTCACACCACCAATGAGGAGCAGAACCAATATTTGCTCTTGACGGTTAAAGATTATCGACGAAAATTTTCTGACTGAAAAAGTCTATTTTGACGTCATCTTGAATGATTTTATTATTCTTTTAATTAGGTTTCTTTTTAAATGTTTCATACTTTAATCTTGTGTCCAATTACATTTTTGTAAAAAATGGGTAAAATAAATATGTATGTAGTTTAATTCCTAACTTTTTTTTGATAAAACTACATTTTCATAGCTGGTAGCGACCCCTAAAACCACATAAAAATCTAATAAAAACTGTGTAAGTTTTTGGTCGTATGAGAGGGTGTCCCATAAAAACAAAAAAAATTTTTTTTTTTCAAACATTTTTGATGCACTATGTCCATCATGGCCTGAACGGAAAGTTGCTCTGATCTTGATCCGACCCTGCAGAGTCAAAAATATATAATTAACAGAAAGGTTTAACTTACAATTAACTCAATGTCATCCTTTCTCACTGATACTTTTTGTAGTTCTTTCTCCTTTTCTAGACGCTCGGCTGTCTCCTTATTCCTTCTGTCACCAATTAGAGATAGAGCCTGAAATGTGATATTAATGTATATTAGCAAAGAAAGCTTTGCAATATACGAGTAGAAGACAAGTCTATCTATTATTATATTATTATTTGATTCAATATATTCTATTTTATTATATTTAATAAATCGTTTTTCAAGAGTTATTATTAGTAAGTGAATTATTGAATTATTATTATCAGGGTTCACTGATATATATCAGCGGATATATATAAATTGATATATATCGTCAAAACTAGTCAGCACTACTGCTGACTAATTTTGACAATATATATCAATTTATATCAACAAAATAATTTTTTTGCCTTTGGTCTCATGCCATCAAAGATACGTAATTGATTAGGAAACGAGAAAGCCCATAAGTTAGTTCATATCTTCAAGATTTTGAACCCCAGTCCCAAAACATAATTCATGGTACTCCAACATACAATATCAACTGGGTTTGGGTTCCAATTCCAATGCGGACATAGAAGAAATAGATGAGGTTGAGGTAGAGTCCAAAAGTTAACTGGACTGGTAGCCAGAAGATGTTATAGACTGTTATAGACCTGAGCCTGAGACCCGACTCTCGAGGTTTAAAATTGATTATACTAACTTAAATAAAAATTATGATCAATGCAACTGCCAATGATCCAGCACGAGATTATAATTTAGTTGAATGTTGATAATTTTATGTTTTGTTTTATAATAAATAAGTATATTAATCAAACTCAAAGTTTCATTTAACAATTTTGACACATTAAAACCATTTAGAGAATTAAATTTGCATCTTTTTTGCATCCGATGCAATTTTGCATCAGATATACGAGGCGTATTTTTTAAGTCAGTACCGTTTTGCCACACCGCGGCGGCAGCGCTGCGGTCGGCGTTCTGCGCATGCGCACTGGGTACCTACATCTGTTGTCTACGCACTGACGCCATTACAATCTGATTCTTCCTTGTTTACGTTGTGTACTGAGTGTTTAAGATGCCTCCGATAATCGTGAGTCCCGCCGACTGTGAAGTACGGGCTGTTATAAGATTTCTTAGTGCTAAAGGCCTAAAAGCGATCGATATTCATCGTGAGATCTGCATTGCACAATCTGCGCCGTTCAATTCAGAACAAAAGACGTGGCAAGTTGAGCAAGGGCATCGTTTTGCTGCAAGACAATGCCCGTCCGCATGTGGCTAATCAGACCAAAGATCTCATCACATCTTTTCGATGGGAAACTCTAGATCATCCTCCGTACAGCCAGGGCCGTCTTTACCAGGGGGTGCAAGGGGTGCGGTGCACCCCGGGCGCTCACCTTTTAAAGGTAATGAAAAAATATAACGCTATAGTAAACAATTACACAATAGGATATTTGACTGTCATAGGATACACAATAGGATATTGACTGTCATAGGATACACAATAGGATATTTGACTGTCATAGGATACACAATAGGATGTTTGACTGTCTTAGGATACACTCCCGCACCCCGGCGCAGAATAGACTTAAGACGGCCCTGCGTACAGCCCTGATCTGGCGCCCAGTGACTACCATCTGTTCCTGCACTTGAAGAAACACCTGGGCGGTCAGCGTCTTCAAGACGATGACGAAGTCAAAACAGTTGTGATGCAGTGGTTAACAAGTCAGGCGGCAGACTTCTATGAGGAGGGTATTCAAAAACTGGTACAACGTTATGACAAGTGCCTCAAAATTGACGGAAATTATGTAGAAAAGTAGATTAAGGTACAGGCTTTCATGTAAAAATAAAATTATTGAGATATCTTAGCAAGTCTTTTTTTAATTACAAAACGGTACTTACTTAAAAAACACGCCTCGTATATCATGTATACATGATATATATCCGATGTATTTTGGATATTTTGATATTTATTATAAATATTGGATTTTTACAAACCCTGTTATATATTATACATAACAAGATTTTACTAATCGTTAGATAGTTTAAAAAATTAAAGTTTTAGTAGTAAGCAGCAAAATTTAAATGAGTAGAGTCTAATCACTAAAGGTTAGCAATTATCTATTTTCCAATTTGCTATATTTATTCATTCATTAATTTATTATTTCAAATATAACATTATATTCATTGGTAGGAATATTAAGTGACTAATAAACTATGTTAGGCGGGCGAGGGCTGTCCTTCCCTTCGCGCCTCTGACTACAAAAACACTCTAGGGGTCAGACAAGTATCACGTGGATTCGGGGTTGACAGATTCGGTTCTGTGACACCCACTAAAGTAATGAAAGATTTTCTTTATATTAATTAATTCATTTTATAACTATGCTTTACAGCCTTCAAAAGTTCAAGAAATGCATCTCTTTTATTTTTATTAATTGATCTTCACCACACATATTTTACTATCACAACAACAAAGTTTTCTGGGTGGTTATAATTATCTTTATAAAAGAACCTTTTAACTACCCGCCATTGGGACTCTATTCGCTGGGTGTGAGTCCCATTGTCTGCCACAAACGGGTCTTCTGTGTCACTGTGGTTAACTTTTTTATGAATGAACCCATGATCTCCCAGGTCCTAGGCAATCATACACCCGCCAGAAATCTGTATGTATGGTGGTGCCCTCCATGACGTGCTTCTTTGCCAGGGGCACCAAAACTTCAGCCGATCTGATATTGTCGGGGCAGACCTTGAGCCGTAGGTCCTTGCTCCCATCCCCAATCATTCCGAGGACCCAATACCCGTCGATTCGCCTACCTGCAAGTAAAATTCTAAGTTAAATTTGCTAAACCAAAATAAACTTCTTAATTACAATGACAATGGATAAAATAAAATTTAAAATTACCTTTGTTGTACTTTCTCCTCCCAAACTTGCTCTCGTCTATTTGGACAACTTTTCCGGGACCACCAATTTTCTCTATAGACTCCTATTTTTTAGCTGATATATCACCACTACTTCCCGACAGTAACTATACCAGTTGGTAATGGTGGCACTAGACAGACAATGTTCCTTTTCATCTCTTGAAATGTTTTCCCATATTATTTTTTCATAGGGCCAATGATGGGCAAAACAATACATTAGATAGAAGACATGGGGCAAATTGTTACTTTTTCAAACCATGTTCCGTTTGCTCTGGAAATTCTTCCCTTGGTTCTACAAGTACCTTTATTGTAGACAAAAGTGCTGATGTTGCTGTCATATACCATGTCTATCCTCATTGGTTGTCTATGCACTCGGCACTCTTTGCTAGTCAGCACTAAAAAGCTACACATTGGTCAGGCATGCCTAATTCCATTTTTTTTTTCAAATTCCATCTACCAAGCACTACCAATGTATACATTCGGCACTTAACAAATCAGTGTCAAAATGCCAAATTATTCCAAATAGCTGAGCATGCAGAATCCAGTACAAATGCCAAAGTAAAACAGGTCAGGAAGAATCGAAGTCCAGAAGAATTGCCAAAAACATTAGAAAATCCACTAAAAGTCACCAGACAGCACATTCACTTAACAGTTGCATGAACACAATATTTTAAGTCACCAGACAGCACATTCACTTAACAGTTGCATGAACACAATATTTTGAATAATTTTGTTATATTATTTGTCGAAATGTCGCTCCGTTACATACGCAGTAAAAAAAATAATTAAAAAAAACATCTTCAGGGGGGAGGAGTGTCGTTTAAAAGGGGAACCTATCCCTTTATAATGCCACCCCTATTAATCGTGCGGCCGTATTATAAAGCCTACCCTGCCTCTCCACTGCTGGATATAGGCCCATCCCAAGGACCACACATGGATCTTCAGCACTTCTCATCCAGCCGCTATCAGCGACTTTCTTCAAGACGTCAGTCCATCTGGGTGGAGGGCGTCCCACGCTAAGTTTTCCGTACGTAATAGTAATATGTACGTCTAATTTAAATATGTATTAATAATACCTTATTTGCAATATAACCTCAAACAATATGTACATAGAATGGAGATTTAAATCTTACACTAGATATATCCTGAGAAGAGATTTCCTTTTCTTCGGCATAATCAGTAACTTTTTCTAAATCAGCTACTCCACTATCATGTTTCGCAGTCTTCTTTTGAGTCTTATCTTTGTCATGCTGAATATCATCTGTGTCACCATTAACTTCTTCATCTGCCATTGTTCAAGTGAAATTCGTAGACAAGATAAGAATATTTTTGCGATGAGATAAGAAAATGTGGTAAATAATTTTACAAGACAGTGTTAACGAAACATTTTTTGTTCAAATTCAACATGAAGACAATAGTCAATGGTCTTTTGTTGAAAACAGATTTGGTAAAATTTTGTGTCACTGTCACCGTTGTCAATTTGACGTAAATAAAATCATAAACAAAATTTAAAAAATGTACTCTTGAGAAAGGTTGCCGAACGCTCAAGAAGTAAGTCAGTGCTAATATACCTTAGGAACCATTAAACCCCAACCGTTTTAGACTAGAGCTTACAACGCTACTTTATTCTTCAATTAATCCATTTTTTAAAAATGTTCAAAAAATCAATCATTTTTTATATACATATATCTCATCATGGCATAATCCATAAATCTTTGCCGTGAAAAAAAGTAATAGAAGATTATGATGGCGATATTATATTACTACGGTTATTAAACTAATCCTATATAAGATATAAAATAAAATAATAAAAGTGAAATACACCTATTATATGACACTGCTAATTTCTCGAGCAGATTTCATTGTGGCGCTACAAGTTTATAGTATGGATGGTTATAAAAGTTTGTAAGATTGGTATAAATGCGAAGAGAAGTGCCAACTACCAAATATATGTATTATAGCTGGGCGCGAATTATAAATAAATCACAGATTATATTATGAAATAAATACATATTTTATACCTTTGTAATCAGTTTTTAATGAAACTTCCCAAATAGGCACATATTGTTATGCACATTGATAATAATTATATCTATTTTGGTTAGTAATGGTAGATTCATACTTATTTTTTTTTAATATTTTGTTAATAAAATTAAATTCGTATGTTTATTCTGTTCACATTATATCTAATTTACTTATCATTATTAGCTGTTTACATTATTTCTATTGACGGTGCGCAAAATAACACTCCTGTTTTGTAAGAAAATAAAAAATAAACACAATCGTCATAATTTATCAAAATTTTATTAAAAGTAATAAATCTACAGAAACATATTTTATAGTATTGGCCAACAGAGTAAACTCATTTCCATTACTATTAACAAATCCAACAGGCGGTTAGGTGGCGTCAACCACAATAAATTTTTGACACTAATAAGTCAAATAACATTAATAGAAGTCTTAATAACATTAGAAACGCAGGTTACACCTCTTCATTCCTTCAATTAGACTACGAATATGAACGTTAAAGACATCATACACAAGCACTACTTTGACACAAGAAGAGAGGTTAGATATCCATTTCAATTTGTAAATAAACCAGGATTTCGGATAAATAGTATGATATCTATCAGTTTATAAAGTCCTCAGGCTCCCCTTGTAATCACTGAGGTGTTTCAGTCCATAATCTACCACGCGGGCCGAGTACAAATTGATGGCTAATGCATGTCCTTACTAAAGTTACTATATACATTTGTTCACTATAATACCATACCACAATACTAGCTTATGCCTTTCTGTTGCTGGATATAGGCCTTTCCCAAGACTCGTCACACACGATTAACTCATCGTCGAGCCACCATCGGCGAACGTCTTCAAGCCGTCTTCTGTCTACCTAGCCAGAGCATCCCACATTGTGCTTCTCGATGCGTCAATGTTTTCTCTTCGCTTATTATAACCAGGGATGAAAAAAAAAACAGTTTTTTTTATTTCGAACAAAACAAACAGATTTTTTTGTTTCTCACATTGTTGTTTATTTAAAATAGGTGTATTTATTTCAATAAAATAAACATTTTTGTAACATGATAGAAATTTTTAAAATCCACGTTAGTTACAAGCAAAGTTTATGTAGGTAACAAGTACTACTTATATTATATGTAATCTAATACATACATGGTGGCGTAGGTCGGTCGATATTCTATTGTGCCATTGATTGGTCTTTGAAAGTACTGAATGCTGATACCTACTTTACCTGTTTATAAAACAACACAGTAGAATTGAACTTTATTTTCAGAATATTAAGTTTTTATTTCTATTATTACTTCCTATCCAGGTATCCAATAAATCAATCAAACTCGATGCAGATTGAGGATGTTAATATCGGTTATGAATATACCCTAAACGACTTACAAACCTAAACATAGAAACTTACTATAAAGAAGCAATGCCAGATTTGCAAGGCAATACAGCGCCATTCCACAGCTTCTTATTTGAAGAACACGTCATCAAAAATGTCAATGCCTTAGAATGATGGTTGTCTTTAAGGACACAAATCAACAACACATCTATAGAATTGGGTAAGCAGCTGCATGTGGCAAGATGTGGCTTCTAGCGCAGAAATAGAAAGATTGTTCTCAACGTTTGGCTTCATACACTCTGACCTAGTGTGGAACCGACTAGGCACTGAAAAAGCTGCAAAACTTGTCGCTGTGTTTTAACATTTAAATAAGTATTAAATACGTTCTTGTCCTTTATAATTTTATATCTTAATAATTTTTATAATCTTTGTCTATTTTTAATAAACGATGCTTGCATGGATACCCGCCAATAATGATTTTTTATTTAAAAAATATATCTCATTTTTAATTATAAATTAATGCTTTTATTTCTTAGCAGCTTCGATGCCGATCAATTTTGTTTTTAGATATTTTTCATTACGAACGTAGCTAAACCTAATGTTGACTGGCTTGTTTAAAACTACATTCAATGAACTTAAAGCACGGCAGTTAACATTAGATTTAGCTATGTTGGTATTGCAAAAATCAAGGTACGAGGTCAGGCAGCGGAAGTTGCATGGAAATAGGCGCTCATAATACGACAGCACATAGGTCAGTTAGGTACGCTCTTTACTTGTAATACCTGCCCTACACTACAAAACAAAGCTACATATCACTTGCTCCCACATTATATACACATTATGTAAATATATGAGAACTGTAAAGCAAACTCATTGTCCTTAGACAAAACTCACAGGTGTTAGATATTTTTTTTTAGTTTTTATTTGTTAGAAACAGTGTTTTAAAACAATGTTTCTGACACTGTTTCCGACAGTCCATTTTAACTGTTTTTTTAATAAATTTGTTAGAAACACTAACAGTAACACTAAAACAAGTGTCTTCAAACACTTTGTTAGAATTATGCCATCCCTGATTATAACACAGGGTTACTGGTAATTGCACTCTCGGACACCTGAATCGAGCCACCCTGCGTTTTCAGTTTTGATGGCCTGAAACTTTTATCCAGTTTTGAAGCTGGCATACTAATCATCATTTCAGTATGCCATTGTTCTAAATTTAAATTCAGAGCAGTAAAAAATTGAATTTAAGTGTAACACGTCGTGTGTCCGCCTTTCTCACGAGGAAGATTTGTATTGGTTTTTTGAAGAAAACAATGATTTACCTAAAATATCGTTTATTCAGTAACTTGTATTGCCTCCAAGAGCGTTTACGACGGCCGTCATGCAGTTTGGTTGGAATCAATCAACGTCACTATAAGGTGTTGTGGAATGTTCTCCTATTCTACCTCGATGACAGCTTTCAGCTCCTGCAAGATTCGCGGAGCTGGGTGGTGAGCTCGAACACACCTCTTTAATTCATCCCATAAATGCTCCATGACCAATTCCATGACTGTGATACCGTTGTTATAACGATTCCTGCAGTGTGCGCTCTTGCATTATTATCATGTATAAAAATGAAAGCTTGACTAACAAACCCAGCATATGGTATCACATGAGTCTCTAGGCATTGGAAAATGTAACGGTCGCCATTTAGTGGTGGCAGTCGTGGTCCTTTCATAACCAGTCCAGATTTGCCTTCCGCGGGAATTCCTCCCCAGACTATCCATGACCCCCCGCCATAACTCCTTTTCTCTTCAATAAAGCACTGCACAAAATGCTTTCCCTGTCTTCGATACACCTTCCTCCTTCCATCATACAGCATAATCTTGGATTCATTAGTGAAGAACTGAACCTGAATTGCGCAAACTGAAGGCGCGCCATTCAATGAGCTCGTGTCATTTTGAGCCCATTGGCTGATTTATATGGTTTTATATCACGTTCTTCGAATCTCCTTCTAACAGTCCGAGCACTAACAGTCACTCCATGAAAGTCTAGAAGCTGTTCTTGGAACTGTACTGAGGTCAGGTGACGATTGCGTAAGCTGGTCGTGAAGATAAACCGATCTTGTCTTTCCATTGCCTCTCGGAATCGTGGTTCTCCTGGACGGCGACCGAAGCCGCCAGTCTCTAGGTATCGATGGTACACTCTTTCATCAGCAGAACGGCTTAAATTCGCTGCACTTATATTTCGCTGACTAAGACCAGACCAGTATCTATAATTTTAAGGTCAAAATCGGTTCAAATCTCAGGAAACACAAATTTAAGGAAATTAAATAAGAAGAACTGCTCCAATTCAAACTTTCTGCTTCCTTATTTTTTTCAAATTATGAACTGATTCGGCTTTTCTTCTGTGGTACAAATTCGTGAATTCAAATTTTGAACAATAGTGCACCACAATGAAAAAGCTTAACCTCCATAAAAACTTTTTTTGACCTAACATTATTTTTATGTTTCAGGCCTTTATTCATAAAAATGCAGGGTGGCTCAATTCAGGTGTCCGGAAGTGTAGAACAATTCCTTTTAGGGGGTGGTAGTATGGAGTTTATCACTATTATTATGTAGTACTCTAGTCAAAAATTGATAGTTTCAGAGATATTTAAAGTTTTGTATTTTTCTCAAATAATTCTACCTACTATGGATAAAACTCAATTATTTAATTGAGTATTGTAGTGAACTGATATGAAAGTAAAACTATTTAGAAGAACTAAGAATAATAATGAGACAAACTAAAAGAAAATACAATCAAAATTACCAAACATGGGAAAATATGTCTGTTTATTTTAAAATAAACCCTTGAATCATTTCAACTGTTCTATTTACCAGTAACAATGTATTTTACTAATTTTTTTTAAATTATCCATTACTACATTACATATGTCTAATTAATTTTAATTCTTAGGTGTAACTGTGCTTTCCTAGCGATGTTTTCCTTCACTGCCGAGCAAGTGATAATTGAAAAAAATATCGTACTAAGTATAAACTCAGTAGTATCGGTGGGGATTCGAATCCACAACGTCCCGTATACGAATTGAGAGTATATATCCCTAGACTATCACAGTTATACAAACAATTCAAATGAGGTATGCTCTTGTAACTTATTTTCAAGAACAAAGTCACACGCGCTCTGCCTACAGAGCGTTATAATTGTGTCTCCCTTTGTTTTGTTTTCACTCATTTTACTTTCTTTTTTTTTATTTGCTTTTAACCACTTGCTTATTTACAATTAAATTTATTGCTAAAATGTCAATCATACTGTCGTCACATTATTGAGATGTCAATAAATAGATGTAACACTTATATGTATACACACTATATTAAATTATGCATTGATATGTTGATATCTTGCTTTGTGATGCAAAAATAAATAAATAAATGTAAGGTTAACTCAGGACTATTCTTTTTTTTTTCTTCATATATAGCAAGGGTGCAAATCAGCACATTTCACCAGTGTCAAGTTTTCATACTCTAAAACGTATCCTGTCAATGTCCAGTCGCGTCGGAGAGTAAGTGGTCGCTCAGTAACGTGATAGTAGGTTTACTAAGAACAGAAGAGGACTCCTTGAAAGCACACGAAAAATGCAGTCCCACCACGCTTTTATTTGATTATCACAAACACCACGCACGAAAAGCACTTTTATAAACACAATTTTTGCAATAATCAACCAAAAACTCAACTTCATTTCAACGGCCAATATTTTCGTAATGTATCTGTACCTCAAGTCTCTGTAGCGCGTCTCGGTTACTTGTTGTATTTTATAGGTTGGTTATAAAATAGAATGCAAAAAGAGAAACCTTGGTGGTTTTATGAAATAAAAAGACTATTTAAAATGATCTACTAATATACTTATATGTACATACTTATATTAATTATACAGGTACTTTATTATTGTTAACACGATACTTAAATTTAACTATAGATACACACATTAGGTAAATTGAGTCCATTGTCATATGTGGTTAGCGACGTTGTGGTTTTCATCGGTTTTTATTGCTGAAGAATAGGGCGGAGGAGGCACAGTACTGTCGTGTACCTGTAAACAAAACTTATTTTAAAGTGCGAGTAACCGTAACTGGCCTTCTAACATCTACTGCTGGACATATCCAGACATACATTCATAGGAGGCCTATGGGCTACCTCATGCACATTGTCTTGTGTATGTTGTGATGTGTATGGTCTAAAAATGCCACGCTGGCCAAGCGGGTTGGTGAGTCCACTCTTTTATAGGTTTGTTAGGGGGGAGAGTATATGCTGCATTCCCACAGCCGCTGGGTGCATTCGACTGGCCACGTTACCCCTCTCTTACAGAAGACTACCTTGAAATGTACTGCATTTCCTACCTTATCGTATTTCCCCAATGTACGTACGTGTTTCGGTAGTGAGTAATATATGCCAGAGCCCATTCCCATCCCATCCTATCCCTCCCCATTTTCCCAATCCATTATTTAATCTGCAAAGGTAGGCAGCGCATCCGGGGATCGAAAACGATTGTCATTCTGGACTGATGTTGGCATGTATCGTGGATGTCTATGGACGATAGTATCCACTTACTATCAGGTGGGCTGTATGCTCGTCAGCCGCCTTTCCTTTCTATAAAAAAAAATGTAGTTTCTCAAGGCTTATGTTAGTTAGTGACTTTGTTATCTTTTAGTGACTTTTAAATGACTTCTGAGACCGCAAATATAAACTTTTATATCATGAATAATATATCTACTTAAGGAACCTTTGCATCTTTGTTCTAAATACCTGACTTATGTTTTCTTTTAAGTGGCTTAATATTTCTGGTTAAAATATTGATGAAATTGTACGATACCATTGTATTATACCATAACATCAGCCTGTGTCTCTCCATACTAACTGATATAGGCCTTGCCAAAACCACACCACACACAGTCTTCCGCTTTTCTCATACAGCAAGTTTCTTCAACTTACTCGTAAGTAGAAGGTACTTACTTATTTTGTCACTAATACTTACAAATCCCGCATTTAAATATGTTATCGCAGGGTATATAGATGATCCCGAAGGTGTTGTCCTTGAATATCTGAAATAAAAATAAAATTATATATTACCCAAAATACATAATACAGGTTATTTGATGTAAGATCCTGTACACTTGAAGGTATTCGTATGAAAATGCCTACCTAGACTATGTATACTTCCATCTTTTGTAACAACGAAATAGAATGGAAGAAAATTATGTATTATGCTGTCGATCTTTGTTTAAATACTGCCAAATTAAGAATAAGCGATAAAGAATAAGGCTTAAATTTTAATATTATATTTAAATTTAAATATATGTGGAATATATTTATAAGGAAATTCCTGTTCTGTGGATATTGATACCAGTTGTTTCTTTTGTGTATAATGATTGTATACTTAGATATGCAAATGAACGGATACGGAAATTATTAAAATTAAGATATAAATTACGTACAAATTTAACAGCAGCTGAATTATGGAAATTACAGCTATCTATATATATAAAACAAAGTCGGGTTAGTTACACCATTTATAACTCAAGAACGGCTGGACCGATGTTAATGATCTCTGATTTGTTGGATTCGTCTACGCCCCGAATAGCAGAATAACTATTAAAATATCTGAAAAATTCACGGAAAAAAAAAGAAAATTAATCTAGAATTATATCTAGAAATTATATTGAAATAAATAGAAAAAACTGGGTAAGCGCCATCTGTTGGGCAGCCACAGCAACGCGTGGCCGGGCACAGCTAGTTAGAAAATAAAAATGTACTCTTTTAATAAAGAAAGGATATCTTTAAAGACGCGCTGAAGGTTTATTTATTTTCTTTTTTCATGAGGTACGAAACTCATATTACTATAATATAATAAGATAAAGACATAAGATACAAAATTACAAAAATGAATACATTTATGTAAGATTCTAGGTAGACACTTACTAAAATTTAAAAAAAAGTTAAGATTTGCTAACAATTGCTAACACACCTCCACGGCAACCCCAGCCTAAAGGCGTTGTTGTGTTATACTCTGAGTGTATTATAAGAGAGTTGCATGAATGAGTACCAGCGACTGGTGTAGAACGCCTGGTAATACGCTTTGAACAGCGTCACCTTATGGTCCTACGAGCAGTGAGCGAATCGCCTAGCCAACATATTGCTGCGTGCAGCGAGGATCCGTCTTTACATATCGAGATCATCATCATCCCTCAATTTGTCCAGGACAAAGTGACCTTAGTATTTACATTTTGACACTACTTGGAGTTCGGAACTATTCAGATATAACGGTAATATATATTAGAGATCTTTTTGTTTTTAAAAATCATTACTTTGGAGTTCTAAACATTATTTTTAGGCCATGTGCATATCTTTAACAAATCGCCATTAATTTTTGTAACCCTCTGACTGAGGGGCTCAGCATCACCATATCGTCGGCGTAACTAAGGTTATTTTTCAGAACGTCATTAACGTAGCACCCTATTCTGCTGAGCTCCTCGATCAATTCATTCAAATAAACGTTGAAAAAGACCGGCGATGTGAGCCCGCCCTGTCTAACACCACACTCTATTCTGTAACAGTCAGAGAAAGCATTGCTCTATCCAACTACGTTTGTCTGCCCTTCCTACCAATATACATACCAACATCCTAACTATATTTTCAGTTATACCTACTAGTTTGTCTTAACTTAGACTAAAGGGTTTTATAGTTGATTGTGTCAAAAGCACGGCTTTGATCTAGGTAAATAGGCATGGACCGTAGTGTTTCTCTTTAAATAACTTAACTGTATTTTTATGTGCAAATATAGCCATGTCAGTCGAGGAACCGGCACGGAAACAAAACTGCGCGTCACTTAAATTAATATTTTTTTCTAAAAATTGGATTTATCAGTCTCTCTAAAATTTTCGAAAGTACAGTGGCAAGCGAAATGGGGCGATATTAGACAGGTAGAACACGTCGCTTCCTGTCAAGTCCTGTTCTTAACGAGCTGCACTACAATGGTCTTTATGAGGGCCTCGGGCACGTAGCCCTGTACTAGACATGCATTCAAAAGTATTGAAAGTCTATCAAAGATGAGTGGGCCACCGTACAGGATGTGCTCAACACTAAGATGGTCGTGTCCCGGCGACTTACCGCTCTTCGTCTTACGCAAACACTCAAAAACCCGCTGAGGCGTAACGCAGAAGTCACCGGCAGTTTCCCCCAATTTTTTGTGCATCTCATCGTCAATGTGCAAATCTGTCGGCGTCACATGATTGGCCAATACCCTAAATGAATTCGCGAACATAGCTGCGATCTGTTCTGGGTTTTGACAACCATTTACAGTGAAAGAAAGATGATTAAACTCTTTTCCGCTTTGCAAAACTTACAAAAGTCTTTATCCTAATGATTAACATTTTAACTTTTGGTTTAAAAATACAGTGCTATAAGATCCAGATATAAATATCTAATAGACATCTTTCAGTTTTATACTACTAGACTAGAA
Organism: Sesia apiformis; assembly: GCA_914767545.1. Taxonomy (NCBI): domain Eukaryota; kingdom Metazoa; phylum Arthropoda; class Insecta; order Lepidoptera; family Sesiidae; genus Sesia; species Sesia apiformis. Next base: position 12,349,708 of record OU611953.1, read on the forward strand.
GATGCTTACCTATGAAAGGACCGATTTCATTACTGGCCACTTTGAGTTTCTATATTTTCTGTTCTAATTCAAATTTCAAAATAAAAAAATGCATCTAATAGATACGATGTTCTAATTTGAAAATCAGTATTCCATTTGCTTTTCTGTACCTAAATTTTGTTCAAAATCAAATGGATAAATAGAAACTTCATGCTATTTTTGAATATGAGTTTCGTCGCGACACCAACAGAAGTCAGACAGCTCACAATTTCAATAGTTGTGTCTATACACAAACACCACAAACGATCGCATTGTGCGTTGATGGTTTGAACGCTTCTGTTCTGTAAATTTTGATTTTAAGGATGAGGCCCACGGACGACTTACGACCAAGATTAATAACGATGAATTAAAAGCTATAGTGGAAGCAGATTCTTCTCAAAGTACAGCTAAGTTAGCAGCAGGGTTTGATATTAGTGATAAAATAACGTTGGTTCATCTACATCAAATCGGCAAAATAAAGAAGCTCTAACAGTCGGTACCGTATGAACTGAACGAACGTCAGCGACAACAACGCGTAGAAGTGTGCACTGTATTATTGAACCGTCACAAAAACGAAGGAATTTTGAATTGTGATATATATGTAAGTACCAATTAGCGCAGGTACTACGAAATGTGATAATATTAAATTATTATGTTCAATGAGGGTAGCTCAGTTCCGCAATAAATGTTAACTAACAACGAGTGTTTTTCTTTGGCTCCTATTTTATGATTTATAAATACTTAAATATCTATCAGTGGCGACGAGTAGGACTTACGTGTGTTCTATCGATATAATTAAAGAATGTCGATCGGAAAAATTGAGCCTTTTAAAATGTCAGTGGATAATTGGACTTTGTACGTCGAGAGGTTAGAACAATATTTCGTGGTGAATAATGTGAAATCCGAACTAAAAGTGGCTACCTTAATTACCGTAATGGGAAGTGAAACGTATGAATTATTAGTTAATCTTTGTACACCAGAAAAACCGGCTAATAAAACTTTTACGGAGTTAGTCACAATTATGCAAAGTCACTTACAACCCAAACCGAGTACATTGGCAGAAAGGTACAAGTTTAAGCAAAGAATGCAAAGACAACGGGAATCTATAGCGGAGTACATGGCGGAACTCAAGAAATTGTCTAAGACTTGCATGTTCACCTCGTGCTGTATGAGTACGAGTATAAGGGACCAATTCGTCTGTGGTCTGAGCAGTGAGACAATTATGCAGCGACTGTTTGCCGAGGAGGATAACACGAAGCTAGAGAAATTGTACAAATTGGCAATTTCGATGGAAGCGGCGGAGACAAATGTAGCATACGTGGAAAAGGACAGAGTAGCAAGTAATAGCAGGGGGAAGACAGCGGAGGAGGCTCCGTGTAACGCGGTGGCGGCCAGAGGCGAGTACCGAGTGACGTCACGCGGCGGCGGCGGCCGCACGTCCTCCTATGCGCGGGCTGGGCCGACCGGGGCTGCTCCGCGGAGACCGCCGCTGACAACGGCTACGCAGTGTAATGTCTGTGGTTCTCGGCACGATACAAAAACGTGCAGATACCGTAATTACGTATGCAAAGTGTGTTTTACGGGGGGACATTTAAAGAAGATGTGTCCACGATTACGCAACAATAAAACGCAAAACACGTTTAACGGTGAAGTACAGGTGATTAATTCGGACGAAGATCAGGATTCTGAGGAGGTAAATTTTAATGTGTTTATGGTAAAAAGTGTTAATAGTTACGAACCGTTCAGGATAACGCTACAAGTAGATAACACAAATTTAAGCATGGAAATAGATACAGGTAGTGCAATATCTTGTATAAGTACCGAATGTTATAAAATATTATTTTCACATTTGCCAATGGAAAAATGTAATTTAATAATGTGCTATTATACGGGCGAAAAAGTCGCTCCGGTAGGTAAGATATCGCCGTTAGTAAGATATAAAGAAATATGTAAGAATTTACCATTATACGTGGTAGACCGAGGTAAAAAGCCGTTGTTAGGAAGACAGTGGTTAGTTAAGTTAAACATTGAAGTACAAATAAAAAATTGTTTTAATAATAGTGTTTCAGAGTCAAAGCTGAATGTACAATCTCTCAGTTCCAGATATTGTAAAGTATTTTCGGACGGACTTGGCCGATACACTGGCGGGGAGGTGAGCTTACGCCTGCGCGCCGACGCGCGGCCCGTGTTCCTGCGCGCGCGACCGCTGGCCTACGCGCTGCGCGAGCCGGTTGAGCGCGCCTTAGATCAGCTGCGGCGGGATGACGTCATTGCGCCAGTCGATACCTCAGACTGGGCTACACCTATTGTACCGGTAATCAAATCAGACGGATCGATTAGGATATGCGGTGACTATAAGTTAACAGTAAATAAATGCCTTGAGGTAGACCGTTTTCCCTTACCACGTATAGAGGACTTATTAACGAAAATTCAAGGGGGTAAAAAATTTACAAAAATTGATTTGTCACAGGCCTATGCGCAGCTATGTTTGTCTGATGAGTCTAGGAAGTATACGGTAATTAACACGCATCGTGGTCTTTTTAAATACAATAGACTAATATATGGATTATCCTCCAGCCCAGGTATTTTCCAAAGAACAGTAGAACAAATATTTTCGGATATACCTAAAGTGGGGGTGTTCCTGGATGACGTTATTTTGACTGGACGGGATGATAAGGAACATCTAGAAATCCTTCATAGAGTTTTACAAAGATTACAAGATTACGGGTTAAAAATAAAAAAAGAAAAATGCACTTTTATGGCGGACTCCGTTATTTATCTGGGCTATAAGATAGACAAGGACGGAATTCATACAAATCCAGATAAAGTTAAAGCAATTGCAAAGGTACCTATACCTAAGACAGGGACAGAAGTAAAAGCATTTTTGGGTATGGTTATGTACTATGGTAAATTTCTAAAAAATACAAGTACGATTTTATGTCCTTTGTACGCAGTATTAAAAAAAGGAGCGAAGTTTGAATGGACAGATGAGTGTAATAAATCGTTTTGCAGAGTGAAGGAAATGCTGTTGTCAAGCGAGGTGCTAGCTCACTATGATCCGGCGCTGCCGCTGGTGCTGACCACGGATGCCAGTAGTGTGGGGGTGGGGGCCGTCAAATGCAAATGCAGGACGGCTCCGAGAGGCCTATCGCCTACGCATCACGAGTATTGAACGTGGCAGAAAAAGCATACTCACAAATTGATAAAGAGGCGTTGGCGATAATATACGGAGTAAAAAAATTTCATCAAAAGCCGTTGGTTTCAATATTTGGTCCAAAAACGGGAATACCTACCAGGGCAGCGTCCAGAATGCAGCGGTGGGCTGTGATATTGTCGGGCTACGATTACGACATTGTGTATATCAAGTCAGAAAATAATGCGGCGGATGCATTGTCACGATTACCTTACGAGTCACCAATCAGGAATGGAAAAGAGTATACTTATTTAAATTTTGTTTGTGATAACTTACCACTAACGCACGAGGATATCGAGCAGAAAACAAAAGAAGATGTGCATTTGCGACGGATTGTAACATACATCAAGTCGGGTTGGCCAGGTCATTGCGCTGATATAAATTTACAGCCTTTCTACTCGCGAAGAAATGAGCTTTATACGGATGCTGGCTGCATTATGTGGGGATATAGGGTGGTGATACCTACAGTATTCCGGAAAAGAATGCTAGAAGAAATGAAATCAATAGCCAGAAGTTATATGTGGTGGCCGGGGATTGATGCCGACATCGAAAGAGAGTGTAAGGAGTGTCACACGTGTACAATGGAAGCACCAGCACCTCCGCGGGCACCACCGCAACCGTGGCAGTACCCAATAGAACCGTGGTGTAGATTACACATGGATTACCTAGGTCCCGTTAAAGGCAATAATTATTTTGTGTTGATTGATGCTTCAACAAAATGGATAGAAGCTTTTAAAATGAAAGATACAACAACAACAGCAACAATAAGAGTGTTGAGAGAAATTTTTGCGCGATTTGGGTTACCTAGAGAAATTATATCTGATAACGGAACGGTATTTACAAGCACGGAAATGAGGAACTTTTTGTTGAAAAACGGTATAACACATACTTTTACACCGGCTTACCATCCTGCTTCGAATGGCGCGGCGGAAGGGGCCGTGAAGTTGTGCAAGCGTGCTATAAAGAAAGCAGAAAGAGATGGCTGCGACGTGGAGATCGCTCTGCAAGCATATTTGATGGCATATCGGAACACAGCACATGGTACTACGGGAGAATCACCGGCAATGTTACTGCAGCGGCGTAACCTACGATCGCGCCTCGACTTGCTGCGGGAGGGCGGCGTCCACCGCGCGGGGGAGCGCGCGCGCCACCAGCAGCGGAGGCTCGTGGAGCGCGCCGCCAGCACGGAGAGAGCGTTCACGGTAGGACAGAAGGTATGGGCAAGGAACTTCGGTACAGGGGAGCGATGGGTAAAAGGAACAATCACTAGTCTCGATGGATCACGGACGGTAATAGTGGAGGGGGAAAATGGTGGACGTATGAAAAGGCATTTAGATCAAATAAAAAATTATACTGGTATATCGGGCTTGCCGTATCCTAGTCGGAGGGAGAATGACTTGGTCCAGCAAGAGCAGAGCCGGGAATCCGCGGCTCAGAGCCGACGACAGGCCGCCACGCCACCCCCGCCAGGGTATCGTACTCGTTCCGGTAGATTAGTTAAGCCGATAGTTCGTTTAAATCTTTAATAATATTTTAACGGTAATAAATAAGATAAGATAGATAAATTATAAAATTATAAATTTTAAGATAGTAAGTTAAGTATATTTAAAATTGTTATTTGTATTAGTTCATATCGTAAGTAGTAAATAAGGGTGGAGGTGATATATATGTAAGTACCAATTAGCGCAGGTACTACGAAATGTGATAATATTAAATTATTATGTTCAATGAGGGTAGCTCAGTTCCGCAATAAATGTTAACTAACAACGAGTGTTTTTCTTTGGCTCCTATTTTATTATTTATAAATACTTAAATATCTATCAAATTGCATCGTGACTTGCCATGAGAAATGGATCCTATACGATAACCGCAAACGTTCGTATCAGTGGCTGGATCAAGTTGCACCCCAGCAATGTCCAAAACGCATGATAACTAAGAAAAAGCTACTGCTATCAATTTGGTATTGCCGGTATTGCCCACTACAATTTCTTGCGAGCCGGTCAAACGATTGATGCAGATGTGTACTGTAAGGAGCTTTAGACGATGATGGAAAAGCTGGCAACAAAGCAACCAAGTTTGCTCAATCGCTCATCTCCACTTCTTCTTCATGACAATGCCTGCCCTCACACTTCTCATACGACAGTTTTAAAACTTCAAGAGCTGAACTTGGAGACTCCATACTCACCGGACCTTACCCCGACAAATTTCCATTTCTTTCGAAATTTGGACAACAAAAAAAAGGAGCAAGGAAAAAAATTTGATTCTGAAGTGGCCGTGATTAGGGCTTTTAAAGAATTCATTGATGCCCGTCGACGAGACTTTGACAGGAGTAGCACCAATCAACTGCCCGTGAGGTGGTGAAAGTGTGTAGATAATATGTGTCAATATTTCGACTAACACAATAATTATTTCTATAACAAAAAGAAAATTTTCAGGTTCTCATACAAATTGGTCATTTCATAGGTAAGCACCTAACAGTTTTGGAGCACGAAATTATGTACCTACCTATAATGTATCAAGTTGTTTTTTTTATTGAAATAAGTGTTAAATATTTTTTTTAGTGCCACACTAATAATAGTTTCGTTTACGCTTGTTATGTATTAATATAATAGTAACCGTAACCAACCTATTTATTGTCCACTGGACTGTCCACATGGACTTCCTCTACACGTTGACTTGTGCATGAGGTACGAGTATGTATAGCCTAATGTATGTATGTACGTCACGCTGGTCCAGCGGGTTGGCGAGTCCACTCTTTGAGAGGTTAGAGCTACCACCATAGCTTGTGGTAGCGGCTTTGTTATTTCTTAGTCGCCTTTTCGCCGCCTCACCCACGGAAGAGATTGGGTGGTTGGTGGTATTCTATAGTCGGCCGACACTAAACGATCAAATATAGGTAATAGTGGTGTACTTAATCATCAATGTTACTCAATAGATTTTAAAAAAAAAATATGAATTTTTAATATTTTCCAGACAAGAGACCTTTTTGGTTTGGTTTTTTGGTAAAAAGTAATATTCTTTATAAGTTGCAGGTATCCATGGGCGGCGGTAACATTTACCATCACGTGGGACCGCTTGCTCGTCCGCCCACTAATCTATAAAAGAAAAAAAAGAAAAAAGTAATTTACTCACCGTGGCGGTGCGTCCCTTAGCCTTTCGTCTACATAAAGCTGCAAACTTCCTACTGATAGACGATTTCCACTATTGTGCATACTTCCCATTGGCCTGAAATTTTATATTTGTAAATTTAATTATAAGTAACGAAATTTATTATGTTATCTGCTTATAAACCCAAGTAATTACCCCAAAAATCAAGGTGTGTTTAGATAATACCTGGTAATATTTAATATTTGGCTTGAAACTCTTGAATTCTTATTTTTTTTTATTTTAACCACATAACAAAAATAATTATACAATATATCACATAGTAATTTATATATATCATAACAAATGCTGTATTTAGGTACAAACTATGTTAATACTTTTATTTAGGTAATATAAACTAATGTTAAGATACTAATGTTATATAAACTTATTTTATAACTGTATTTTAAATATTTCAAATAATATTTTTTAATTTGTTCTTGAAGACGGCTTTTGATATATTTTTAATTCTTAAATCTAGGAGTAAATTATTTCGGTCTGTCTTACTATTGGGACAATTACGAATTTTTTATAGTTTAAAACAACTTTAACATAATGCAGTATAATAGGACAATTGGGAATTTACCCTTTGACATAAGCTATTAATATTTGACGTTCAATTCTTATCTTTTAACAGAAAATGCGAAAAGGTAAAGATAAACACTGGCCTAAACGGCCTTGCTGTTCAATAGCCATATTTTTAGGTCACAGAATTAAATGTTTGCTACTTTTTTCGGAGCAGTAGTAATTTAGTAAGTTAAATTACTACTTGTATTAAAATGCGAGCAATAGAATGATAAAAGAAATCGCTTCTAATAAAATAAGCATTGTCATAACCGTTTTGGTAAGGGTATAAATATTAGTAGTCCACGAAAAATCTACGTATATATAGCCATTTATACGTTATCTATGAAAACGTTATTTATCTATGAAAAAATCTACAAGCATCTTATTTTTTAAGTCACTAAATAATGAATTATTTATTCAGGAAAAGAAAAGAATTAAAGGAAAGGGATAAATCAAGTAATTTGTAAAGTAAAAGAAGTTTTAAGTAAGATAAATCTAAGTATAATGACATTTCAACATTTTCATTATCGATGACACTCATTCAGAGCTGCAACTGAGAAGAGTAATTTTTGTGGGCGATCGGGTTTCTGTGGTTTTTCTTTACTCACATTTTTAGCCTATAAGTAAGTTAGGGGTGCTTAATCCTTCTAAACACTCCTATGCTAAAGGTTGATGATGAAAATATTTTCTTTTGCATGTCTACATCATCAACCTTAAGAAAAGTGGGATTGGACTAAGTAGGTACTACACATTTTCAAAATGAGTGTGATTTAACCGATCAGTATTTTATTTGAGTTTCGATTAGCGAAAATTATAGATTAAATAGCGAAAATGATTAATCGATCAGCGTTTGTCATTAGCGGAAGCGAAACGATCAGCTCTTATTTTTATTATGAATTGATATAAATCATAAAAGAATACATTCTTAGGACTTAAATAGATACTTTTGATAGATACTTTGTACTTTGTAATTGTAGGTAACTTGTAGGTTTGAACTGCATATACCCAATATTTTTTAATCATCTCTAAAAATAATTATGGTATGTAAAATTAAAAATATGTTCGACAACGATTTTTTTTATAGAAAAAAGGCGACAGACGAGTATACAGTCCACCTGATGGTAAGTGGATACTGTCGTTCATAGAATTCCGTGATACATGCCAACATCAGTCCAGAATGACAAACGTTGCCACGCCTCCGCATGCGCTGCTTACTTTTGCAGATTAAGGAATGAATTGGGAAAATGGGGAGGGAGGTGATGGAATGAGAATGGGCTCTGGCATATCTCATTCACTATCGAAACACATGTACGTAGATTGGGGAAATACGATAAAGTAGGAAATGCAGTACATTCCAAGATAGTCTTCTGTGAGAGAGGGGTAATGTGGCCAGTCGAGTGCGGCCAGCGGCTGTGGGAATGTAGCATGCACTCTCCCCCATAAAAGTCTTGTGTCAGAGAGGGGTAACTTGGACAGTCGCGTGTGTTTTTTGAAATTGTTTAAAACAAAGAAAGTTGACACTGGCAGAATGTGCTAATTGCACTAATTGCCGTATATAAAGAAAAAAAAACATTATCTACCATTGGCCGACTGTACATACCTGAGTACCGAACTAAAGGTGATGTCGAGATAATGTAACTTCAATGATTGACAGCAATATTAATGGAGAAGCACGCGATATATCACTTTTATCATGTAAAACATTGTCATTTTGACAACGTAAGATATTAAATATCAAGTTCATTTAAATTGTAACGTGCTATAGTCTAGGTGAATTTATACACCTAAATTACTAGCGGTGCTTGCGACTTCGTTCGCGTGAACTTGTGATTTCCGCAGGAAATCTATAGAGGATCTGCATAAAAAGTACCAACATGTTAACCCGGCACCTAAGCTATACTTATGCCAAATTTCATTAAAATCTGTTCAGTGGTTTTTGTATGATGCGCGTTCAGACAGACAGGCAGACAAAAATTCCAAAAGTTGTTGTTTTAGGCTCTGTATCATATTTTATATTGCAAAGACTTTTCAAAAAATATTAAATGTACAGACATGGCTTTATTACGATTTTATTATATGTATAGATTTTATAAAAATATTAGGTATACTGTTACAGAATCAATAAATAGTGAGAATATATATATCCAATTTATTAATTGATTTATTATTCAGATAAATTGGTACCTACATATTTCAAGAGAATTATTATTTTCCTTCTGAGATCCTCTAGATTATTACCTTTGTAGTAAATAAATGTTTGGAGTATGGAGTAGGTACTATTAATATATTACGTGTGTTCAAAGTAATTGATAATTGCAAAGGTCTGTCTAGCAGTTTCCAAGTTATAATACGAACAATCAGATTAAATTTGACAATTTATTAATGTTATATAAGGCCGGGGAAAAAGTTTCTTCATATTTTATATACAAATTCAAGACATTTTTTTTAAAAGTTTAATTATAATATATATGTGCCGTTTTATTCAAGCATTTGTTGCCATCTTGTAGGTAATGACATGATCCCGTTGCTGTAGAAATTTTGGGATTATTGGTCAAAAAATTGCGACAAATAGTTTTGACAGTCCTCTCTTGATGTTAGCCTTACACTACCTAAAGAATTGTGAAGAGACCGAAACAAGTGGAAATCATAAATTTAATGGTATCATAACCAGCCAGGTACAAATAGTTCAATCAAAAATATTGGATCACAACTTCATACATACAAAATACGAAAAGACTTTCTCCACGACCTATTATTATCTGAGAAAAGAGCATTGTTTCCGTTTCTAGTTTCCCAGACAGAATCTTGAAACAGCAAAATTTTTAAGTTAGAAAATCTATAATTAGAGTCCTAAGTCCATATGTACAATGAGGTATCTTTACACAGATATTGTCACAAATACAGAAAAGCTCTGTTCACGTACACCAGGGAAACCGTGTTAGAACATCTTGCATACACGCCTGCATGTCGGTACTTGTTTCGGTATTGCGTGAGATATGCCAGAGCCCATTCCTATGCCATTTTATCCTATTCGAATACATACAGAGATTTATATATTAAGAAGAAGGATAATTATCTAGGTACCTTAAATTAGTTGCAGAGCACAATTTATAAATTAGCACAAACGTGGCGATTATCCCTAAGACGAGCGCGGTAGCCATCACCACCTGAGTAATTGATATCAGCAGGATTTGATCAATGGCGTCCCTGAAAAGTAAACATTGGAATACGTGTGAATAAACGTGATTCGTAATTTAAACGTATTTTTAATAAATTATTTAATTGTTAATTAAAGAACAACTGACATTACAACTGAAGTTTATAACCATCCAGTTTCAATTGTTGCCAGTATTTGCTAAAACTACGTGACGAAAATAATGGACTGTGGACGAACGGTCAGTCAGTTTAGTTCAGAACGATCAGTTCAATATGTGGTTTTTTGGCTATTGAAGTGGGTGTATTACATTTCATGTAATTATAATACACTGCACAGTCTCCTAGTCACACGACGGACAGAACACTCCTCTTCGTATAAAGTTCAGAAGCCAAAGAATGGCCAAAGAATTTTGGAAGTAACTAAAGTAGAAATTGAATTACAATAGTTTACCTGCAAATCCAATTGCCACGAGGATCTTGGCAGAATTGACAAATTCCTTGCCAACAGTTAAGGCTGTCATTGTCATGTTGGTTACAACAAAACCCAAAGCACGTCTCTCCTAATCCTGAAAATATATATTATATTATATAATAATAATATGAATAAAGTAGAATATTTATTTATTTAAACTTCATTGTACAAGAATTTGACATGTACAAAAGGCCTAATGGCGTTATTTACTAGTCACCAGGTCGAACAGAAATCTACCAGTCACCAGATTGAACAGAAATCTACAAGTCACCAGATCGAACAGAAATCTACCAGTCACCAGATTCAACAGAAATCTACAAGTCACCAGATCGAACAGAAATCTACCAGTCACCAGATCTAACAGAAAACAGAACGTGCGTGCAGTTTTAGTAACTTAACCTAACTTACTCGTACATATTTAAAAAAATATTTAAAACATGTAAAAATAAAAAATAAATCGTACAAACCTTAACTGCCTTAAATACATACTCGTAAATATACATAGAGAACATTGACGAAGATAAAGACAAGAACGATAGTGTAATATTTAAAAATAAAGTAAAGTACTTAAACTTAAAGTAAAACTTAAAACTATAAATAAATTTATAGAAACACTATTTTTTAAATTGATATCAGGTTTTGATTAATAATTAGATTTTGATATAATATGAACTTAAATTACTTCCGCAATAAATAAGTCATACCTACAATGGTAAAAGTCATAACAAGACAACCAGTAGATTGGATGATTAGTTCAAGCATACAAACAGACAGCCTCACATTATATTACGTCGTAATATTAATATATGACATATAACGGACCTACTACGTTTTTATTTTATTATGCAAATGTGCATTGTGAACTTTATAGAAAGAATGTACCTGGACATTTTATGCACCTATGCATGTAGTCTGGTACATATCCATTAGCACAATAGCAGCTCCCATTTATACACTCATACTCATCCCCTACGCAGTCGCTCGGACATGTACCTGAAAAAGAATGTAGATAAAGTAGATATTTTTTATTTATTCTTAACTCTACTTTTATATCATGCCTGCATATGTGTTCTGCACTCCTAAATAACTATTTAAACTATTTCATTGATTTTAATTGATAAACAATTATGTTATATCAGTCACCAGTTTAAATATTATTAATTGGAATGGAAAGAAATAATATATATATATATACTGTCAACAAAAATAAAAAAAGGACCTATTAATAGTAGTAAGTAAAGTAATAATTAATCATAATAAAATAAATGACTAAATATACATTATTGTTCTGTCATTTAAGTGTAGGTAGGTAAGAAAATAAGAGGATAGGTTGGGGACAGAACGCTTCATAGACATCATTCTTTTTCATAATTAATTTTACGAAATTATAGAAAATTTCATTCCGTTGTACATTTCCATATAATATTTAATATATCTACTTTAACATTTATGTGCAATACAGAAAACATAGAATATAGAAACCATTTTTTTACCTTCATCATCGACATCTTCAGGCACAGCACACACTATCGCCACCAAATAATAAAACGTAATCCAATATTGCATTTTGTTTACAACAGTCACATTATTGTTAGACAATAATAGATTTGATAGGAGAAAATACGTGTTACACTCTGTTATAAAAAAAGTATACTCATTGTAACGTATTCTGTGCTGTATGTTATCAGATATTGTTCGAGTGGTTGTGATACTTGGTTATCGCTACTTTCGCGTCACTCATTAGTGCGTTATGGTTTGATAAGAAAAATGAACCTGATTCACCTTGAGAACGTATTAACACAGACAACAATAATACCTAATAACAATAAAAAAAGCTATTAAACATTAAAGAATTGCAACAGTGTTTGCAAATTTGTTGAAGTGCTAACAATATTTTCATTTATATTCCACTAACTCCACTAAATCACGTCGAAACAACTCTACTGATTTCGTTGGAACACGGCAAACAGGTAGATTGTAATCCCAATTAATATATCGCCACCACGTGAACTAAGTCGCGGTTAAAAGCTAGATATTTATGTATACTGTATACAATCTACCTATGATTAAAGATTAAGACTTTGAGGGAGAAAGTGCACGCTGCAATCCAACAGCCGCTGGGCGCCCTCGATTGGTCACGTTACCCCTCTCTCACAGAAGACTACCTTGAGTGTGCTGCATTTCCCACTTTATCTTATTTCCCTAATGTACGTACGTGTTTCGGTAGTGAATGAGATGTGCCAGAGCCCATTCCTACCTTATCCCTCCCCATTTTCACAACCCTTTCTCCAAATCCATTCCTATAGTTCCAAAGGTAGGCAGCGCATCTGGGGCCGTGCCAACGTTTGTCATTTTGGACTGATGTTGGCATTTATCGCGGATGTCTATGGGCGACAGTATCCACCTACCATCAGGTGAACTGTATGCTCGTCTGCCGCTTTCATACATAAAAAAAAATATTTGCTGGCAGAGATAGCTTTTAGCGATAAGACCGCCTTTTGTGCATTTTGTGTATTTACAATCTTCATTATTATTTTAGTTTTACCTATTTATCTTTCTATCTATTCCGCAAATATTAGTAGATTATTTATTAATGTTTACCATTATACGCTATATCGCTTCTAATTGTTAAGGAACAAATACTTTGTATTTGGAATGTTGGTTTAACACACACCTGGGGATCTGAATTAGTCTTTGGGTTTTTACTGCTAACATTTTTTCTTTAAAAAGTTCCGTTTGAAAAAGTTTTCAAACGAATAAGGATAATCGTTTGCTAATTTCACTAATGTTTACATGGAGTGTTTTCTACCAACAACCATAAAGTAATCATCGCTACAATGTCGCGATGATTATGATTACGCTACAAATTAGCACAGAAATGTCGTAAAATTTTAATGCTTCTTATTCATCTAGATAAAACTGTAACTAATTAAAACTCTACTAATCACCTAATTAAGCAAATATTTCTGCCCTTAATAGTGTAATAGGTATTATTCGTAAATAAGCAACTTATTCGCGATGAATTTTCATAATGAATTTGTTAATGTTAAAATTCTCCAAAAAGAAAGTGTAAATATCAGGGAGGCTCTTGAGTAAGGCTTAATTAAGGCATAATTTGTGATATTACGTGGCCTCCGAGGCCCTGACCCTCGCTTATTTAATTATACACTGTTGGAAATATCGAGTAAATTGCTGGTTATTTATATTTAAGTAACAGAATAAACAAATAGTCTATTATGCTGTGAATATTTTGGTCTCTGTCGTGTTTATGTCTTACTTCTTTTATTGCTTATCACCAGAATACCATAATTCTGATAGATTGATGATGCGTTTTAATCCACCACGGTGATATATCCACCAATGCGCAATGCATCCGCGCGGAGGATTATGGTCCGAAACCGTCCGATGATTTACCAGAGGATCCCTTCCGTCAGTAGTGCCCGTCAGTGTAATGTTAGAGAATGATATCGATGATATCTACTTTAATTACAAAATCTGGGGGTAATAGAATTTGAATATTGATAATTCGGATAAGTATATCTATTTTATATACCAAATCTACCTATAATTATAAATTATATATTTATATATATATATATAAATTAATGTTGGTATATCTGTTGTTAATAGACTTCGACACCGTTTTGACCGATCACCATGAAAGTTGGCATATATATGTATTTTTTCATGGAGAAGGTTTCTATGCCATCCACTTTGTTGTAACTTACCACTAGATGGCGCTGCAGCACATCAACTTCTATACCGTTCAACCGATCGCCATGAAAATAGGTATACATAGGTATTTGAGCACGGAGAATATTTTCGAGCTATCGACTTTGTTATAACTCGCCACTAGATGGCGCTGCAGCACATCAACTTTTATGGCAGGACAACGTCTGCGGGGTTCTGCTAGTATATATAGTAGTATATATATAGTATATATATTGTTACACCTTAGTACTATTTGGTATCCTTAATAAAAGTACGAACTACAATAATATCAGACAATACTTGTAGTTGACCCTAATCGGTTCACCGAATGAATATTGCACACTGTTTTAGTTTTATTGGAAGTCAAATTTTAGTTATATTTATTTACCTATTAACTTTGTAATAATTTTGTCCAGCATAGAAACTCCGAGCATAACTCTTTCCATCGCACGCTGAGCGACTTTGAATTTGTGAATCATATCCCTGCCGTCAGAGATCACGTTTCGGCATCATAACTCACATCGGGCAGGATGCACTGATTGAAGACTTTCACCTTCGAACATTGTGGTATAAGCGTCGAGAAGATGTGACGTATTTCCCAAATGCTGCCCAACCGAGTTGAATGCGTCTGTCGGACTCTCGACCGAATTAGACTTCAAGATAGACATTCTTCTACAACTTCCAGTGAAGCTCCCTAGACGCTGACCGGTCCAATGTCGTCTGCGAATCGAAGGTAGGACACGTATTCGCTGTTGACACTGACTCCGCATTGTTTCCAATCCAGCAACTTAAAAGCGTTTGTGAACAATTTCTGTGATAGTACATCCCCTCCCTGTCTCACTCCCACAACAAACGCATTAAAAATAATTTATTGGTCGACATGTGCGGCTGTAAAAATCTCATTTTTACAAATTATCGGTTGTAAGAAATTACCGCTCGTGGAACATGGCAGATTTTGTAAGGAAGTTTTTACAGACTAGGGGATGATATTAATTTGCCAAGTGGTAGATTAATGGTGGTGCGACATGACGTTCGCAGATCCGGTGATCAATGCGATGACTGGCGCCAACACACTTACTTTCGAATCTACTTTCTTATTATGACGTACGTGACTTTACTTTTTTATTAAAGGAGTTCATTGTAAATTGCAAAGTAAAACAAACATTTCTTACTTTTATTTTCGGCTTTCGGCATGTTTTTAGTGTTTAGGACGAATTTCTTAATGGATTGAAATGAAATTTAGCAACAAAATAGTTTGGGTTTATATCTCGGTTAAGTTAGAAGATGATCGAAATCGGTTTAGTGGTTCAAAAATGATGAGGGTGTAAATTTTTCAAAAAATTCTTAAAAACATTTTCTTCTTCTATACATACACTTCATATGTCTGTGGGTAGGTAGGGTTAGTAAAACGCTAGAAGTTTTATTTATTTTATTATATATGAAACACAAGCAGTCTCAATAAATTGCATAATATGACATTATAAAATGAACATAGTGCAAGAACGGAATAGTGTACACTAATTAATTAAACAGTAACACACTCTAAAATTATGCAATGCAAAGAGATGTTAAGAACTGTTGCCTCAATTAATTTTGTACAACATATTTTTATATTTGCCTTAAATTAAATTAAATAAGTCTAGTGATATATTTAGAGTTGTAGGATTCACAAGCTCGAGGAACACAAGTATTTTTTTGAATAATTTGATTTGTAAACAGGAATTGTAAATTATAACAGGATTTTGTCTAAACACTTTTTTCTTAAATGTAGGGAAATTAACGATATGGACCTTTCCGACTGGCGCTGCTATCGGCGTTTTCTTTAAACTATTTACATTTACATAATCTACTTAGATAAGTCTATGTTTTTGTAGTTTATTCTTTTTATCCAGTATCTATAAAAAAATGCATATAAAAATATCCATGGCAGTGTTGTGTTCGTTCATAGATAGCTTCAAAGTAAATAAATGTTTTTTGGAGGATTTTCAATTTCATATTTTTCAAAACAAGCCGACAAATCGTATATGTAATCGTTGAGGTTTTAATTATTAAAACACTTATTTTGTAATTATCGATGTCACTTGCAAACGGCTCGTGACGAAGGTTGCGGTTGCTCTAACAAACTTGAATAGCCTGTTTAGGAGCGTCGTTTGTTCGGATTATGTTGACATTTTCATTTGCTGAGCCCCTACTTCGCCACTTCCTAGCGTTATGATTTACCCATTATCGTCGAAAATATCCGCTACAGTAATCGGATTGGAGTTTAATTGTGTTTGTTGGCACATAGTTGCCCGTTATATATTGTAATGGGTCTGTCAGGCTGAGGGATTTAGAGTTGCGTGTAGCGGCTCGTGTTTTACGTAATTAGTCCACTAAAACAAAACTAATCTGAATGAAGTGGGTTCGTATAAATCAAAATATAATATGTCAAAAGGTTTATCGTCCCGGAAAATTCGCGGTTATTCATATTAAACTTCTACAGTATTGGAATAGAAGTCTGGGGACGGTCCACAATTTGACGGTTGAAACACTTCAACTTCCTGGTAGGTATTGAAGGTTGTTCTAACCACAGTTCCATTGAATAGATTTGAACTTTCCCAAATTGATATTATGTTTATAATATAATTACACAACGTATCATATAAATAACGCGAAACTTGAAGCATGCCAATTAATTTCAAGTGTATAAAACCATTCTAACGAAAATTAAAATGGTTTTAGAGGATAAATTAAAAGATAAAACCTAAAGTTTTGTTGTTCTATCTAAAACGTTTGTAGCTCTCATTATTAACAGTTGAATGACACAACTGCAAATAGAATAAAATATATATGTACTACAAATGTACAATAAATTATGAAGAAAAGGCTATTGAAAAATTTCCTATTGGCTATTGTAAACAACTAGCTTTTGCTTTGTGAAACGTTGTATAAAATAAAATAAATAGAAAAATATCTAAGCAATATAAATAGAAAAGTAATACTAGTGTTAACACTAAATTAGGTACAACCTGAGTTTGTTAATATTTGATACGCTTAGGTCAAAAACTCTCTTTTCCACACGGCTAAGTCGGCACTTTTTGTCTAAAGGAAAGTTTTATCAAATTCTATTAGAGGACTCATTTATATTCAGCCGAGACGAAAAAGTTGGATGATATTTCTGCAAAGAAGAATTATTGAAATCTCTGATTAGGGCCGGAGTGACCTTTAAAACTTTTGTACCCTTATGTAATATAATAACCCATGTGGTCGATTATTCCCTTAATTATTTTCTTTCAAACTAGATTAAAGTTAAAAAAAAGTAATTAGTTTTTTATAGAAAACAAGCAGTGAAAATCTGAAAATAGGATATAAAGTAAAAAATAGTTCCTTATTGTATAAGAAAAAGCTATTATATTTTACTTGTACATAATCGTTTAGTATACCGACAGATTTTTATATCAAAATGTTAACGAAAAGACGACGACGAAGTCCCAAGGAAAGTGTTTTATGGTATCCCAGTAAAGTTGTCACGTTTCCGGCCGGATAATTTAAGATTACGGTTCGTAAATACAAAATAAAACAAAAAGTAAGAAACGAACACGTAGCCTAACCCTAAAAGTTTGTCACAGCTGGCCTTATTGGACTTACCAACGTTCACAACTTGTACCTGCATAATATTTACTCGTACTTTGAATTTAATACCATACTTAAATATTAAAATAAAGTGAAAAAAAACCTATTAGCCAACTGATTTAGTGGGATTACTGTATTTTCATCACATTGTAAACTTGCCACGTTTTTAAAAATCCACTGAGCGAGAAGCATCAGATGACGATGATCTCTTATCGACGTCATAAATAGTGATACCTTTTCCCAAGCAAGAGTATTATTATATCATATAATATACATTCTAGTGCCTGTCATTCTATTTAGTCGTTCTTTTCTATATCATCCCTGTTGCTATACACAGCTAGCTATAAGCGTTTGAAACGTATCCTAATTTGGCGATCCATCTTGGGAAAGTGTTAAGGTTATACTTTTAAGTCCACATACATATTTACAAATATATTCAGACAAATTGATCAGATATCTGGTTAGTAAAGAAAACAATAGAAATCGTTGCGTACTTTTTATTTAAATAAACTTTTCAAGCTATAAATTTGACCTATACAGCAAACAGAGTGTTATACAAATAGTGCTGGTATTGCATTATTTGTCGTTCGTTGCTGCTGTGTAAGGCGATCTGTGTAATTATTTTTTTAGTGGCAATAAGTCGCCGGGTACAATGGGCGTTCCACACAATTAGCGTAGCTTGGCAGCCAGGCAGCAATAAGTGAGAGATTAGTTCGTCGTGCACAGGTGTGGCCGCTGTGTAAGTTCCATGTTTCGCCTAAATTAATGCAAATCCCACTTCTAACTCGCAGTGGAAGTCTCAGGTGGGTCTTTCGACGTGACTTGAAACTGGGCTACCGTTTAAATTTGTTTTATTAATTAACCACTGTGTTGTTTATCAAAAGTGAATGAACTTTAACTCCATTTAAGGATTATGGAAATATCCATTTATTATCATTTTTTGAAGTTTTTATCAATATCTATTTGTGGGCGGTACTGTACCTAAATATTTTATTTGCTGACTTGGATTTGTATAATTGAACAGTCATCTGCAAATCTAGTAATATTATAGGTACCGTAATCTATGTAATCTTAACTTAATCTTAACGTAATCGTAATCTTATCTTCAATCATGATATATAAGTACACACTTAATATAGCCAAAATTATTTTATTTTTACCTTTTATACCCATGTGCTCTTGTGTATCGGTTATTGGAAAAATACCTACAACTTCTAGATACCGAAATTCTTTTCTTCTAAATAATGATCTTTTATTTTACGATTTTTAATGTGCGCACTTTTACAATTATTTTATGAAGTCTTATAAATTATAATAATATAATGCTGTAACGGCTTAACCACGTATTACGGTGCGAGCGCTACGAGGGAATAAGTAGGTTTGTACCAACCTACTTGCATTATGATTCTTCTGAATGGTCAGCAGATAAACCACCTTTTAAAGTAGTGTAAGATATAACTTACGCGTTTTGTACACATTTTATATTCGGACCCGATTTAGAATATAAAATAGTGTAAGATATTATTGATTTACATGCCAAAGAAAAATAAAAAGTGATAGAACAAAAGTTTATTGTTTAGTCACTAGGCATTTGATACAGTGTGTAGAAATCTTTTCAATAGCTATAACTTGACTTATAGCCTGTTGTAGGCGTCAACCATACGAGCGAGTCTCTCGCGTCGATAATCTCGCTTTGCTACTAATTCTAATAGTAAATATATAAGTTAATCTACACACGGCGATACCGCTGCGATATGGCGATTGAAATTAGTGGCACGGCGAGATTATCGCCGCGAGAGACAATAATGCCGTAGGTACAATAGGAACTATTTATTACACTAAAAAATAGTGGAAATGTAGAATGTAAAGGAAATTAAATAAATAGGATACGATATTCCATGATTATTCGACAAAATGAACTTTTTACTTACTTTTTTATGTAGTGAATTGATCACGTATGTATCACGTATCCTAGTGAATAGTTGATTAGAAATAGAAAAAGATTTCCTCTTCCGATTGGCTCCCAGAAAATTATTAGGCATTGTTCGAGATCCACATGTGAAATACAAGAAGATAAAAAAAACGAAATATTCCTTTTTTATATTTATAGAATATTTGTAGGTCTTGTAGGTACTATAGGGTACAGGCCAAGGGCGTAGTTAAGACTTTATTCAGGGTGGGGCAAAGAAAACTATTTTCTTATAATTTAAATATAAATAGTGTAATTTGGTCTGATATTTATTCTTCTTTGTGCTAGGGGAGGGCAAGCGCCCCACCCAACCTACCCCACCGTGGCTATGCCCATGGTACAGACCATTGCAATCACAAGGTGGTTTAGAGGTAGTTATGTTGCCAGTGATGACCTACGGCACCGAGACGTGGTCTCTGACTATGGGCCTCATAAATAAGCTCACTGTCGCACAGCGAGCTATGGAGAGGGCTATGCTCGGGGTTTCTCTACGTGATCGAATCAGGAATGAGGAGATCCGTAGACGAACTAAAGTCACCGACATAGCCTCTCGGATTAGCAAGCTGAAGTGGCAGTGGGCAGGGCACATAGCTCGAAGAACCGATGGCCGATGGGGCAGACGGGTTCTCGAATGGAGACCACGTACCGGCGGACGAAGCCGAGGACGTCCATCTGCTAGATGGACAGACGACCTCATAAAGGTTGCGGGCACCCGCTGGATGCAGGTCGCTGCCGATAGGTCTAAATGGCGGACAATGGGGGAGGCCTATGTCCAGCAGTGGACGTCCAAGGGCTGAGAAGAAGAAGAAGAAGAAGATGTGTTGACTGGTAATATAGGAAATGTATAAGGTTTAATGTATAAAGTAACGATAAATTAAAACACTTAAGGGCTTTTTTCAAAACCTATCAAGGTATCAGGAGGTATCAGAAAGTCAGTTACACCTTATCAGAAAGTTAGTATCAGTTAGATTTAATTGGCAGATAATTTATCTATTAGATTGTTAATAGTTACTTTGTCAGTTATTATATAATTGTTATTACAGGAAGCAAGCCTACTTATATTACTAATGTACTTTAATATAATAAAATAAAATATGTCGCAGGGAATCAAATATCAAATATTGCTGATTTGTATTTCCAACTTGCTATTATTCTTTTTGATCTAAAAGGGAATCGTGCAATAAATCATTTGACTTCAAGACAATTTTGAGTGTTAGAATAGATTTAATATGTTCGATTAGGTACCTTTTAATTGTTCTTACTTTACTAATTGCAGGTTTGCGAAGCGCATTTTCAGAGTAGCCGGCAATTACAATTTTACAATAATTACAACTTTATGTAGGTATCATTTTAACTTTGAGGTTGTGGCCAGCTTTAGAATAGCAAAAATCGATTTCTTGCTGTGGGTGTCGAGGGGACTAAAAGAGTAGACTCGTCCACCCGCTTGGCCGGTGTGGCTGTTTTAAGGCCATATGTCCCTCATACACAAGACAATGTGTATGAGGAGGTCCATGTCCATGTCCATGTCAAAACGGCTGGTTAGGTTACGGTTACGGTAGGTATCTGTTATGAAGTGCGGTTACTATTAAATATGCTGTTCTATGAGTCCTATTTCATTACATTTTATTCGGAATAAGTTTATTTTGGAAGATATTAGTAGGTTTTAGTTATACCTAATTATTGTTATTAAAATCGATTAAGTTGTTCTATAAGATTTCGTATAGGGGTATTGGTCCAAAAATTGTACGTAATTTGTTAGTCCTAGACCTATATAATGTAATTATATTGATAACTTCGGGGTCTTTATAAATTAGGACACATCTTTCAAACTAATAAGTATGTCATAACTCGACATAGGGCTATACCACACTAGTGATTTCTACTCGCGGTTATTCCGTAAAATTTGGAATATTTATATAACACGTTTAAAAAATATTATTTAATTCATATTGACACGGAATAAATGTAGAATGAGATAATCATTGTTTTCTGCATGATTATCATGTCATCCCATAGTAACATTCACGCTAAACAGATTTCAGATTATGGAAAAAAATTGTAATTATAAAAACACAAGAAAATATTAGTAATTTATCAAACGCATCTTTTGGCATTATAAAAAGAAATAAAAAAATCCGGATTACTCTGTCACATCGCAAAGTGTAAGTAATTTATAGAAATAATCAAGATCAATTTTGATTATATACAAAAAGTAACGTGTGTTTGTTTTCTATTTTCGAGACTCGTTCCCTTTCATGGATTATCACCGTTTGTCGATTCCTATACAATACTGGGGTGTAGTAACTTACACAAAATTACTCGTAGATAGATACCAACTAAACGAAGGAAGTCAGCTGCAAATCGGAAATTATTTGTGTAGGAACGAACTTTCCCAATATCCCCACAGATGCTGTGATCTCTCGGATTACCAATTTTCTCATATTAATAGTTTAGTGTCATGGTTTATATTTACTATATCAGAGTTCAGAGGATAATAAAGTGTTTCAACGAAGTACGCAAGGTTGACATTGTGGTTTCCCACATTCTGAAAAACAGGTTAACCATTGTAAAAAGGGGTAGGGGAGACCGGGGATGTTTGACTAATTTTTTACTAAATCATACATATTTTTTGTGTTTTCATACATACAGACAATAAAATCGCATTAATGGATAGAAGAACTATTACACTAATAAAAAAAAATAAAACCTAGTTCATTATTCAATATCATGATCATGTTTTAATGCATTTTACAGAACACCAACTTTTAGTCAATCTACCCCGGTTCCGGGGTAGATTGACTATACGCCCGGGGTGGGTAGACCTACGTATCAATAAGCGACAAATTATGAGAAGAGTCAAGCAATAAAACATTTTTTTCAATTTAATTGAGCTCTTTATTCAAAAACAATTTTAATCAGGTACAGACATCTTTTATAAGTCTTTAACAACAGTATCAACTCTTAGTTTTTTATTTAAACATTTATTACGTATATTAATGTAACAGTTTTAAATTAACTTTTCTTACGCTAGAAATTAAATGCACATTTTTTATTGCTCTACTTAAATAATAGTAATTGCTTAGTACTTGTATTTTGTATTGAAACTTTTTTTTAAACTAAACTCTTCTTCAGTCTCATTTTAAATCACATGTTAATCTTTGTATACTTAAAAATATAAAAAAACAGACAAGTTATCAGTCTTCATAATCAGAAATACAATGTTTGCATTCAAAAAACATTAGATTACCTTTTACACATTTGGAATGAGCCCATAACTTACAAGTTATGCACTGAATCCATTGTTCACCAGGAACACTATCGGCGTAAGATTCAGTGCACTCTAAACAAATTGTACTCTCGTCATCTGAATCCACAGCATCGTCATTTACTTTATCCGTTCCTTTACCCTTTCCTTTTCCTTTGCCCTTTCCTTTTCCTTTACCCTTACCTTTGCTCATTCCTTTTCCTTTTTCTATTCTGTTTTTTGTATCTTTTTTTTTCTTCTTAAAAGTTTCTCTTTTGTTTTTCATATCTATAAGATTTTGTTTTTCAGGAGTGTCTGTATATATAGTACTTTTACGTTTCCGAATATTTCTTCTATTACCTGAAAGTGGCGCCGCTTTGGGAAAGGGTCTTATCTCTTCAAGTGTTGCTAATGAAATTGAGGCCAGGTTTACATTGTATAAAGATGGGAGCACATTTGCTTCTGGAGGATGCACGTTTTCTGGGGTTTTGAGATTTTCTCTTAGTTTCGCTTCATATACAGAATTATATGTTTCGTCAAAAAGAGAAGGTGACTTACATTCAGTACTCAAATATTTTGTAGGAGAGGGCATTGTGGTAGTAATCTGTTCCGTATTTACAGATGAACATTGCGGTGCCAGAGTGTGAGTTTCGGTTACAGTATTGTGATCAGGAATTGGAACCTCTTCGATAATAGACAATCTGTTAGATGCATCGGAAGTCGATGGAACAGTAACTGTGCTCACATCACATGCTGAAGAATTACCACTGTCATGAGAATTGGGCATCGGCCTATCTGTCACATAAGAACCACTAAACTCGGAGTCAGGAAAAATGTTTTCATTCAATGGTGAAATCCCGGATACTCTGAATCCTGATTGAATATTTTCAATTGTAGCAGCCAATGGTAGTGACGTTTTAAGTAGCTCCGGTATGTCATAAATAGTTATAGTTTTTCCCGGGTTACTAGCTAGCCAGTTGTCACATGCTCGGTTGAAATACTTTTCAATGGTCCGTACACAGATCTGTCAAGAGGTTGTAGCTTGTGGCTACAATGTGGAGGGAATGATAAAACTGTCACTCCATTCGCTTTAAAGTAATCCAATGCTTCGATGGATAAATGAGAGTCATGGTTATCCAACAACAAAAGTACAGGTTTTTCTTTGCTGGGCTTAACATATTGCACGAAATGTTTGGCGTACTTTATGAAGTTCTCTTCTTTCATCCAGCCAGACGGATTAGCATCACCTTCACACCCTATAGGGCCACCTCTAACAAAATGGGACTTGTAATGTACGCGTGGAAATACAAAAAATGGTGGTACCATATTTCCAAGAGCTGAAACACCTACTGCAACTGTCACCAGTGTACCCCTCTCAGCAGATGTCATTTTACCCAGACTTTTAATACCTCGTCGAGCTATTATTCTATTAGGTACTTGCACGGTTGTAATACCTGTTTCATCGACGTTCCAGATATCACCAGGACTTAGATTCAACCGTTGGTAAACAGTGGTTAAATTTGAGAAGAACATACTGACGTTATGTTTGTTGAATGATGTAGCTCTAGAAAGACTTGTTGCTTGAGGTGTCCGGATGGATAAAGAAGGATGACGTTTAAGAAACGAGCCCAACCAATCTTCGCCAGCTAACAATTTTGTTCTCCAAGAATCAGGCATAGCTTTGTCATTTTTTATGGCAAACTGATATGCTAATTTTCGAGTCTCATATGGCGTCAATCCATAATAAATATCAGCGGCTTTCTTTAAATAACTTGCTAAAGCTTCTTCTTCTACATCAGTGAAAACTTGCCTATTTTTGATATATCCCACTGAGTCCAAGGTTAATTCTGCTCTCGTCAAGTTCGGATTACGTTCAAATTTTTCCTTTAATTTCGCCACATAACGATGTAATGTCTTATAGGGAATGTCATATTGTTTTGCAGTTGCATTAATGCTTTTATTGTCAAAAATGATTTGATGACAAGCTCTTTGTACGACATCCTTCGATGCATCAGCTCGTTCAGTCGTTCTTTTATAGGTCCTCATTGTACTGTAGCAAAACAATGAATATAGGTACTTATTAAGAATCGAATAAAAGCTTCATTTCAGAGATATTTTAAACTCCAAATTTTATTGGGGTTGGATGACTAACTATTCAACCAGCCCCGAAAGAAATTAGTCTACCAACCCCAGACGCCATTTTAAGTTTCGATGGCATGGATAATCTAAACACTGCCATCAACTTACGAAATAATACATGAAATATGATTAATATGGACTCATGAAACACTCTGACTAATAGGCAAACGGTTAACAGAAAATGTGTAGGTATCAGATCAAAAAATATACAATGTGAAAATATTACTTACATGATATGAAAACAAATCACATGTCACTGCTCGAAAACGGCATGTGTCCGCGACGCGGCTCTACGGACGACTGAGCGGGGGGCGGAGAGTGATGCGCGCCTGAGCTGGGATGACGTAAAATTCAAATCGTTGGCGAGTTTTTGGCGGTTAGTCTACCTACCCCTATAGTCAACCATCCCCGGTCTCCCCTAATCGAAAACAAGAGATAAACAATAAAGGTCAAGGGTCAAACCTGGGAAAATACATATTATATTGTAGTATTAGGTAATGTAGAACTATGTTGTAATATCGACGGTTATTTTCTGAGTAAACATGTAAAAAGGGAAACATTTAGAAAATTAGATTTTGTAGATTTATATTTCGTAGATTCGGCACTGGGCCCGCGTGGTGGATTACAGCCTTTAAATAGCTTAGCTAGCTTTAGAAATATACCTATAGATAGCTTTTAAACATAACTAGGTATAATTTATTTTTAAAAGGCTTTCATTATGGTCTAACGCCTTTCGCACTTTATCGCTCCTTCCTCAATTTAAAATCATAAGTACAAGAGATAAGCTCGTCATTCCGGCTGACTCGCCCTTGATTATGCAAACGAGGTCTAATCCAGCACTGTAAAGGGCCTCGCAGTCAAATGGCATTGTCGAAATGTCCGAGAGATACTTTATACTTCGCCCCCAATCACTTCAGAACGGCAGAAAAAGATTAGATTTTCTCTCATTTGTAGAGAAACGTGACTCGCAATGATAAGCGAGTGTACCTAGCGAGTGATGCCCTAAACTCTAATACAAGAGGTTCAGAGCTATGAATGGTCATGATGTTCGTTACTTCTGCACGTGTTTTCAACAATTTACTCGTTATATTTGTTAGCAAGGGCACTTTGATAATAAACTAAGTAAGAAATACAAACCATTCAAGCGACATAATGTATACCATTAGGTTACGGAGTATTTGAACTCGTTTAAAGTTAATAATATATTTCAAGCGTTTTTATTTTATTTGAAGTGATGCTGTACGTACGTGTGGATTGGACCTAACTCCGTCTAATCAGAGAACATAGGAGGTAGTCATAAAATATCCGTACCTATCATGATTCGTGATTAGATGGAACTGGAACACGATTTTATAATACAATTGTTACAGGAATAGGTAGATTTAGTATTAAGTAAATACAAATAAAATTTTAAAATTGTTCTAAAATATTGCACTTATCGTGATTTCTAAAAATTCAACTGATTTTTTCAAAGACATAGCTTCTGAAATTTTAACTATACGCCCAACTAGGCTTGTAGTTCCTGAAACGACATTATAAAAAAAGGAATTTTGGCTAGTTGTTATTGGATTTATGTTTAGTTACGTTTCTTATATATTTCTTACATATTATGTAGCGGAAATTCAGGTCCGTGCGATTTAAAAATAAAAATGTTTTTTTTAACTGTAGAAAACAAAGTATACTTACAATTATTATCATAAAAAGTAGTTCTTTCATGCGACTTCATCTGTTTGGATCGAAGTAACTTATAGTGCGTGTATATGTTGATGCTGAGATTTCAAGAAATATATTGGTAAATTCCCATTAAAATAATTGAAGTATGAGATGCATCTGGTACGCAATGTGCACTGTATGCGTAGGTACGAGTAGCACGGCACTAGAAAATGCGTTTAAGGATTTTTATTACTTATCAATGGGGCTGACATGAGGCATATGCATCAAAGCCCCCAAATAAAGTAGAAAAAAAAAACAGATAGTGAACAGGCGCTCTCTCTATGGTTGTTCTAATGTGGAGGATCGTGATACTGTCGACGAAGCCCGTCGACGATCGTCCTCCATTTGTTTCGGAGCGCCTTGTTCACCGGAACCTAGAGAGTACTGGCTACTTGGTCAGTCCATATAGTGAACATACTATATGGGTCAATACATTGATTAATTAGATCTATTATTTCCTTCTTTTCATAGAAACATATTCTCGTCAATTTTGACTATAAATAGGCAATTTCATGTTTAAGTTTCTGATATAAGTATAAATATTAAGAAAAAGAAATATGTCTGTAATTTAATACAAGTTTTATATAAAAAAAAAACAAAATCCGCATTGTTAAAAAGAGAATTTATTTAACAACAACTAATAATTTAATTGTAGAAATTATGAAAATCTTTAACAAAAACACGTTACGAACAAAAATCTAAAATTTGGTAAAACGCTTAATTATCAGACAATAATCGACAATAATGGTATTGCTTCTAAATTAATTTAAAATTATTTTGTATGAACGTGGATTCATGCAAATAACTTTAAATTAAAATAGAAATGAAATTTTAAGAGAATGGTTTTATAATGGTAAAAATAACACACGTTCTGAGATGCAATCTTTGCAACCGCAAAGTCAAACGCCAGTTTTTGTAGCTGTTGTTGAGAAAAATCTATAAAATGGTTTCACCAATAGATTAACATACTCACATAAATCATTGTTCCGGAACAAGAGAATACCGCGCAGAATTGTCAAACTCCGTTGCTTTGTTTGGAGATCGAGAAAAAATCTTGAAATTTCAATGTGAATATTAAGAAATAATTTGCTGAATATTAAGAAAGTATTTGCACACCATTCTTTATTAATATTTTTAACAATGACAAACATTAAAATAATATAGATTTGTATAAATAAATTATAATGTACCTTGTAATGGAAATTCATCAAAAAATATAAGCAAAAAATATCAGATACCTCACATGGTTGTTCACAACGCACGGATCGCCGCGCGCCGCTCGGTGCAATAAGATTATTGCCTGTTAGACTATGATATTACGCACTCAGATGTTCTGTAACGTTATTGGTTTTTTTGGATATGAGTGGGCATGGTACGAGTATTATCAACGGCGCGCAATTATCCAGCTCTCCTCTACAAAATACAAATAATCACCTGGCAATACGTACGTATTTACAAAATGTATATATCAAGTAATTATTTTTATCATTATAGGTATGTAGGTATTACCAATAATTTAGGCGTCTAGGACAATGTCGTCTATAATAATATTTTTCTTACTTGTAAAGGCCCCTTCATTTCTAAATTTCCTATTATCTAAATATTAGTTTAGGTGGAAATTTCTCATAAAGTGTTTGGCTATCATTGTTTGTTTTGACATGTTATTACAGACTGTTGCCTTTGAGAAAATAATGTGTGAGCTTTGTACTAACATAATTGTACTAATATAATTATTATTCATTATCTAACATGATTCTATTGACAAGTGCATTACGGGATCTCGTCGTGTCAAATGGACTGATACAATAACAGATCGGTTCGGGGAGTAAGAGGCTCATCTACAGGGGTGTAAGAGGCTCACCTACCATCTTTGGAGCCTAAGTCAACCTCACCTGCTAGTGGTGCACCCTGCTGTCAACTAACGAGGCAATGGCGTTCCTTTTTTTGCGGTGGGAGGGTTACTCCGTCGGCAAAGCTACCACCCTTCCGTCGGAGTCCGCCGCCATAATGGTGCCATATTAGCCGCGAGGCCCGCATCGTGTTCCGGCGGTGAGCGGAAGAAGCCGTCCCGAGAGAGAGATTGTTGCGTGTGGAAAGGAGGACCAGCGGTTGCGGGGAATTACAGACGCGCATAGGCGTGATATGGTGGCACAACTGACATGGTGGTGAAACGGTTGTCCGCTGATCGCTCGCGGGTTGTTGGGGGCCCGAACCCGGGAATCTCTCTTTAATCTCCACCCCAGGAGGCTGCCCCGCCGCACGTGAAAAATCCCTTGGAGTAGCAGTTGTGCCGGAGGAGACCGGAGTGGAACCCGACTGCTGCCCCCAGGGGGGGACCGGGGGCCCTTCCGTAGCTCGTGCCAGCAAGTCACACAACCTTTGTGACCTGGTTTTTCTCTGCTCCGTGCTTTGTCCTTTGATCCACATGCAACCATCTCTCTCTCCGTCCCCCCTTTTCTTCTTCTTCTCCCTTTCCCTATTCACACTCACTATACAATAGCCAAAAAAAGAAAAAGTACAATGTTTACTCAGCGGCCCACCCTTTAAGTTCCACATTTCAAGTGGACTTTTGCAACATCAGAGGGATGCATAGTAACATCGACGCCGTCCACTACCACCTTGAGACGGAAAAGCCGGCCTTACTTTTCTTGTCGGAGACACAGATAACCTGCCCGGCCGATACATCATATCGAGCTTGAGCAGTTCTCTTGCGCGGAAGTGGTAGTCCTCGGTGATTTCAACGCTCACGACGAAGAGTGGTTGGGATCCCGAACTACCGATCGCGCAGGGAGAGCAGCCTATAACTTTGCCCTGGCCTATGGTTTCTCGCAGTTGGTGTCCTCACCGACGAGGATACCTGATATCGAGAGCCATACTCCCTCCTTACTGGACCTCCTGCTGACTACGCGGCCGAATGACTACAATCTTGTTGTTGATGCCCCGTTAGGATCATCCGACCATTGTATCATTCGAACTACTGTGCCAGCTAAGCAATCTGTGCCGACCCACTCACAGGGGACGCGCAACGTCTGGCACTACAAGTCTGCAGATTGGGATGTGTTGCGCGAATTTTACGCTTCTTATCCCCGGGGGCAGCTCTACCTGTACCGGGGATACCTGTGCAGACTCCGTTGCCGACGTGGTGTTGCAGTGCATGGAATGTTATATTCCTTGCTCCGTGATACCGGTAGGCGGACGGAGCCAACCTTGGTTTAATCAGTCCTGCAGAGAGGCCCGTCGTAATAAACGGGCTGCATACAGGGCCTGGGCCAAAGCGCAGGTGTCCGAAGATCCGAACACCACCGTCTTGAGGAAGAAATTTAACGCTGCCTCGATGTGCAGTAAGAAGATCATTGTCAGAGCAAGGAATGAGCACATCCGCAGAATTGGCGATCGACTAGCTAGCTGTCCTTCTGGAAGCCGAGCTTTCTGGTCGCTCGCTAAGGCTGCTGAAGGTAACTTCTGTCAGTCGTCACTCCCACCACTGCGGAAACTCGATGGGTCACTGGCCCATGGGGCGAAGGAGAAAGCCGATCTCCTGGGCTATCTCTTTGCCTTAAACTCGACTCTGGACGATAGAGGTGCGTCACCACCGTCTATCTCGAGGTGTACAAGCTCCATGCCGGAAATCTGTTTTACCCAGCGTGAAGTCCGGCGAGCTCTAGTATCTCTTGATATCCGAAAGTCGAGTGGGCCAGATGGTATTCCTGCAGTGGTGCTTAAATTTTGCGCTCCCGAGTTGTCCCCGGTGCTTTCGCGACTCTTTAGGCTCTCATACTCCACAAAAAGCTTCCCGTCAGCATGGAAGGTAGCTCATGTTTACCCTTCGCCTAAAAAGGGTGACCGCACAGACCCGGCCAACTACAGGCCAATAGCGATCACCTCCCTCCTCTCCAAGGTGATGGAACGTGTCATAAACACACAGCTCCTTGGGTACCTAGAGGATCACCAGCTGATTAGCGACCGTCAATATGGATTTCGCCATAATCGCTCGGCTGGTGATCTTTTAGCGTATTTAACACACCGCTGGGCTGACGTCATTGAGAGTAAAGGCGAGGCTCTGGCTGTAGGACTAGACATTGCTAAAGCTTTTGACCGGGTATGGTACAAATCGTTGCTTTCCAAATTACCATCTTTCGGGATACCCGAGGGATTATGCGAATGGGTTTCCAGTTTCCTGACTGGTTTCTTTTCGTATTTTTTATGTATGAAGTTGTGATCCAATATCTTTGCTTGAACTGTTTGTACCTGGCTGGTTATGATAACATTAAAAAGGGCAAGATTTAAAAAAAAGAAATAATAAAGTGTTACCCGCCATTTTTTAATTGTTTTTCCGTCCAAGAAAATAAGTGAATCTAACGAAGAAATTCGATACATTTTAAAGTTTTATTACAAAAAAGGGAAAAATGCGACACAAGCCGCGAAAAAATTGTGCCGTTTATGGACCTAATGCAGTGTCAGTAAGAGTAGCACAAAGTTGGTTTAAGCGTTTTCAGTCAGGAAATCTTAATCTTAATAGGATGCAGTTGGCTCCGGTCGCCCTGTTATCGATAAAGTTGATGCCATTTGTGAAAAAGTGGAGCAAGATCGGCATATAAGTAGTTACGACATTGCTGATGAACTTGGCATTGACCACAAAACAGTTTTGACTCATTTGAAGAAGTCTGTATTCACAAAAAAGTTCGATATTTGGGTACCACACGAGCTCACTGAAAGAAACCTAATGAACCGTGTACTCGTTTGCGATTCTTTATTAAAACGCAATGAAACCGAACCATTTTCGAAAAGATTGATCACTGGCGATGAGAAGTGGATCACTTACGACAAGAACGTGCGGAAAAGATCATGGTCTAAGTGCGGCCAAGCTCCACAGACTGTGGCGAAACCCGGATTAACGCACAATAAGGTGATGTTGTGTGTATGGTGGAATTGGAAGAGCATCGTTCATTATGAGCTTTTACCGCCGGGCAAAACCATCGATTCGGATCTCTACTGCCAACAGCTAATGAGACTAAAGCAAGAAATTGAGAAAAAACGCCCGGAATTGATCAACAGAAAGGGTGTAGTCTTTCATCATGATAACGCCAGACCACACACATATTTGGTCACTCAGCAAAAATTGAGAGAACTTGGTTGGGAAGTGTTGATGCACCCACCATATATCGCTGACCTTGCTCTCTCAGATTTCCACTTGTTTCGGTCTCTTCAGAATTCTTTAGGTAGTGTAAGGTTAACATCAAGAGAGGACTTTCAAAACTACTTGTCGCAATTTTTTGACCAAAAATCCTAAAATTTCTACAGCAACGGGATCATGTCATTACCTACAAGATGGCAACAAGTTATAGAACAAAACGGCACATGTATATTATAATTAAATGTATTTATTTAATTAAATGTGTATTATAAAACTTTTAAAAAAATTGTCTGAAATTTGTATATAAAATACGAAGAAACTTTTCCCCCGACCTTATCTAATGATGACCTTATAACAATATTGGGGTCAGAAGAAGGCTGCGGCCCATCCTATTATACATACAAATAGTTTTTTGTACCCACCTGAAAACTCGCTTTCCGGGTTTTTGATTATTACAAAGATAGCCATTTCAAACGTCTACTATAGACAAAGTTTACGGTACTAAAGACTTTATGGTTCCAAATATTTCAGTAAGTATTTCATATGAGTACTGTGTGCAAATCTGTAGTTTTATATCGAAAGAACGATAGATTTTAGCAAGAAACCTAAAATAATATATTTCGACTGACTGATATTATCTCAAAAAGGTACAATCAAATTAACTACTATTCATCAATATGTGTATTAGAGACGTCTGAAATAAAGTTAGTATTCAATTTGCTACCCAAACAAAAGTTTATATTAATACACTGGGCCGCAAAGAAACCGGGTCGGTTATAAAAACCGTGATAACTTTTAAAATATTGAAGCAATCTTCATCAAATAAAAACTGAATTAAAGTTTATTTAATAACAAATATAAAAATATATAATACCTCTAAACTTCTTCTAGATAATGGTATTAAAAAAAAAAGATGGTTTTTGAAGTTAGAACCAGAAATTCAAAACCATTTGTTTTACTTTTGTTTCTGTTTTGTCATAAAAAATTCTATAAATATGGTGTTCCTGGTGTATAACATTCATCATTCCAATGAAAAACATGCCGCTAACCCCTGAAGAGTGTACTAGAATCCTCACAATGCTTGAAGATGAGCACAGTCAGCGTGATACAGCGAGGACGGTTAGTGTATCACTATCAACAGTTCAGCGGGTGTTCCAGCGCTTCCATGAGACTGGATCCAATCTTCGCAGACCAGCAACAGGCCGAACGAGGTGCACGACTTCGCGGGAAGATCGCTATCTGGTGTCAACAATGATGAGAAATCGTTTTCTTACTGCTGTTGAAGTGAAAAATCACTTTCTACGCGTTGGAGGAAGCACTCCAAGCTTATGCACTATACGGCGGCGCCTTGCTGAAGCTAATTTGAAGCCATTAAGACCAGCAAATGGCCCAAAACTGGAAAGGCAGCATCGAAACGCAAGGCTTAGATACGCGCGAGAACATATGAACTGGACTCTCGATGACTGGTCAAGAGTAATGTTTTCAGATGAGTCCAGATTCAATCTGTACAAGCACGACGGGAGGTAAAGAGTCTACAGAAGACCAGGAGAGCGCTATAACCAAGCAATGTATTGAAGAAAAGGTACCATACGGCGGAGGCTCCGTACACGTGTGGGCTGGGATTTCCTCCGAAAGCTGTACCGAGCTAATGGTGATAGAAAATGGTACTCTAACTGCCGAAATATACGTAAATGAAATCTTAAATGAGTACGTTGGTCCATTTTTAGTGAATATGGGCGAGAATTCCATTCTTATGCAAGATAACGCTCTTCCCCATACTGCTGTAATAATGCTTGGCTACCTTCAAGAGGTTGGTATCACACGCATGGAGTAGCCAGCACGCAGCCCCGACTTGAACCCCACGAGCATGCCTGGGACGAACTCGGACGACGCGTACGCAAACGAAATCCCCCACTAATCACGCTTCGTGAAATGAAAGAAGCACTGATAGAGGAATGGGAGAATATTCCTCAGCATCGGCTCAAAAACCTGGTGGAAAGCATATCAAATCGCGTAACAGCCGTATTAACAACTCGCGGAGGCAATACGAAAAAATAAAATGTGTTAAAAATGCATACTTTATCCAAATGATACTTCTAGGTCATTTATTGAACAATATGCATAGTTAAAAAATATGCATTTTTATTAAATTCACTTTTATGAAAAATAAAATGAATTAACTTAAAATTCTATGTCTTCTATTTAAGCACTTTAAAATGGTCTATAGAACAGCCTTTATTTCATGAACCTAGCACCAATATTTTGGAAGTTGTCGAGGTTTTTGCAACCGACCCGGTTTCTTTGCGGCCCAGTGTAGTTAGATGTGTAGTTAGACACATACGAGGCATGCCTTTTAAGTTTTGTCGTTTGAAGAAAAAAACACAACTAGAACCTTATAGTACTTTTTATTGTTTTTCAAAGTATTCACCACGTAGCTTAATACACTTTTCCATTCGCTCAAACCAGTTATTATAACATTTATTCCACTCTAAAGTGGGGGTGTTCAAAATGGCTGACTTGAAAGCGTCGACTGCTTCTTCACCGGACTGGAACCTTTGACCACGAAGACTTTTCTTAATTTTAGGAAATGTAAAGAAATCGTTAGGGCTTAGGTCAGGACTGTATGGAGGATGGTCAAGAATTTCTACTTTTTCCTGCTTCAAATACTCAATCGTTTGACGAGCGCTGTGTGAGCTTGCGTTGTCGCGGTGCAGGATGATGCGTCGCTTTGAGTTAGATTTTCGAAGTTCGGCGATGACTTGTGGTAAACAAACTGTGGTATACCACTCTGCGTTAACCGTTCTACGATCTTCAAGTGCAATAGTCGCAACATGGCCGGTTTTTCCAACGAACGTGGCCACCATCTTCTTTGAAGTGCTTCGAGAACGAACAACTTTAGTCGGCTTTGACTCGTCTTGAAAGACCCAGATTGTAGATTGTTGTTTGGAATCAGGATCGTAGGCATAGATCCAAGATTCGTCACCACTGATGATGTCGTAGACGTGATTTGACTCTCCTCGGTTGAACCTTTGCAGAGTTTTCTTACACCATCTGACGCGGGCCGCCTTGTGATCGTCGGAAAGCAGATGCGGTATCCAACGGCAAACTAGCTTTCTCACACCAAGCGCTTCATGCAAGATCTTCTGAATGGTTGTCCCTGAGATGCCTAATAGAGCCTCTATCTCTCGATACGTCACATGACGATCTTCGAGAATTAGTTGTCTCACAGCAATGATGTTATCTTCAGTGAAGGCGGATTTTGGGCGTCCTTCGCGAGATTTGTCACTAACACTAGTATGTCCACGCTGGAATTCTAAATACCAGCGTTCGACAGTCCGCAGACATGGGGCTTCATCACTGAACACAGATGTTAGCTCTTCAAAACACTGAAGCCGTATCAGGCCTCTTCTAAAGTTGTAGAAAATTATTGCACGAACATTTTCCTTAGAAAGATTCATTTTCGTACGTAACCTGACAGATTCCAATCGACGCTGTGACTAAACAATAGCATTAATCCTAATACTTTCAACTGTTTTGAGATTCAAAATTTAAACACATTCGAATATAGAACAGTTCCAAATTCAAAATTGCCGGGAAATATGGAAACGACAGAAGTTAAAAGGCATGCCTAGTACGTACACTTGCTGTACTTGCCTGTACCTACGGGATACAGGCAATTTGCATAGTTAATTATTGGATTAAACAAAATAGGAGTTCACATTTATAAATATAGCTATTATTGTATATAGTAATTTTATTATATCTATAATATATATATATATATATATATATATATCTATCTATATATATATATATATATATATATAAGTGGATGTTGGTATATCTGATGTTAATAGACTTCGACACCGTTTGACCGATCCCCATGAAAGTTGGCACATATATGTATTTTTTCATGGAGTAGGTTTTTATGCTATCGACTTTGTTGTAACTCGCCATTAGATGGCGCTGCAGCACATCAACTTCTATACCGTTCAACCGATCGCAAAAATCATATACCTACACAGGCAGGACAACGTCTGCCGGGTTTTGCTAGCATCATATAAAATGTATGTTACTTTCGTGTTATATAAGAGCGAAGCAGTGACGTGTAGTGGTTTTGAAACTTGATGCAGATATCTATATAAAAGTCGTTTGCTGATAGTCGAAATAAAATTAGGCGATTTATTTTAGCAAGCACTATGATCCTTTCTTTATAACTTCTTTTTATCGTTTAGACAATTTTAATTATTAATTTTGATTTATAACTTTATATTATTTACACGATGTATGCTCTGTTGGTGACCTTTAATAAATAAATATAAATTGTTATTAATCGACTGGAAAATATGAAGGGCACTAATAGCACTAGCGATCGCTAGTGACTTCGCCCGCGCTAGTGTAGGTTTAGCGAAGCATTAGTTAAGTGGTAAGCTTTGTTTATTTGATTATATGAGACGCACGCCCCTGAGGAAGGAAGGTAGTGAATTCTTAGGATTAGCGGTACTTATCCTTGACTCCAATATTTGGCCGTGAGTTCGAATCATACCACTGAGTATTTCCTTAATTACAGATTTTTTAACTATTACCAATTTATCGGTAAAGGATTACTTGGGAGATAACTGTCTTATGTTCCATGTATAATTAATTCATATTTCTTTAACTAATAAAATCAACAAATTGTTTATAAAATTCTAAATATTTAAGTTTCTTCATGCATGTAATCCTATGTATTTCGGAATGAACACAACCAGTCCCCATGATACAGGGAATCCTAGTGTGGGAGTTTTTCTTTAAGATTAAAATTATTATTTTGTTCCTATTGATATACTTCTTCTCTGCTGGCAGATTCAAACGAGAAGTATTAAATTTATTACTTAATAACTAAAATCAAACACAAAATTTAATGACATCTTTCTTTAGGATTCACAGGGGTGTGTAGTGTAAATACCTTACTTATTGCACTGCATACGTCTGCTTTAAGGATGTTCACCTAAATTATTACTAGTTTACTTATAAAGAAATCGCAGTATAATAGAATATAATTTGCATCTATTGTATAATTGTGTAATGTACATATAATGTTTCAATTAAATAACCCCCCCCCCCCCCCCCCACACACACACCCCTCCAATGGTTGCAAGAGGTCTGTGCAGTACCATGTTATTAGTTTATATCAAATTATTTTAACAGTATTTTCCATACTTGTTTCTCTCTTTACTAAAAATACAAATTACAGAATGTAGGTACTGATCTGAATATCCATATAGATCTACTTAGAATTTAGACTTGACAGTAATATACTCCTACGAAATTGTTATAGAAGAATTTTCAATAGGTTTTAATGATCAGTAGTAAGAGCGGTTATATGTTAATGTTGTCTTGAGTGAGCCGAATGAATTCTACCTGGCACTAAATATACCGCTTTTAGATACCTTATTTAAATATGCAAATGTATGACGTGAGTATGTGAGATAAATTTTAATTTCAATCTACATAACAAGGACAATTCGGAGTTATTATTATAATTATAATAATAAAGCCCGCGGTGTGGATCTGTCTGTATACATATATCATGTATACGACATTTACGAAGTTATCTCAACGAAGTTTACAAGTACGTAACACTTAAATACTGCTAGGCCGTCTGTTGTATTCTCTTCTTAAAACATTAGTCCTTAATTATGTCAAATTACTATGTCCCTTCAGTGACCCTTACACAAAAGAGCCGCGTGGTGTTGGCCGTTGGCCGACTGTAGAATAGTAACATCCCGTTGCTTTCCGACAAAGGCCACATGTCGTACAAGGCAACTAAGGGATAACAAAACCACCGCAAGCCCCGAGGAACTGCATCACCTGTAGAAGAGTGGACTCGCCAATACCATAAGCCAGCGTGGCGTTTTAAATCATACCATCCCTCATGTACAAGATAATGTGCATGAGAAGCCATTTCTTGAAGTAGACGACAAAAGGGCTGGTTATGTTTTTTACTCAGACAGGATGTGAGATCGACACAGACAATGAAGACGAATGATAAAAAGCCTACAAGAGTATTTATTTCTCAATATTTTGTCCGATATTGTTAGAATCTGAATACTTCTTCTCGTGGTAACGACTAAATACTTAGTTATTTTATTAATTTTAGTTATACTTTGTAGTATAACCACGCGACTTCTCGCAGCATCATCGACTCGCTATAGTCAGTTCAGCGCAAAGTAAAATGCTACTTTTTTACACTTGCAAGTTAGTGGGAGAGTCCATGCAACACAACAATCAAATAAACATTTAGGTAACAATCGAATAAACAAGGGAACAAAAAAAAAAACGTTTTTTAAAGACGTAGTTAGATATGTAACAATGACGTTAATTAATGTTTTAAAACAAATTAAACTAAAATGTTTAATATAAAATACCTTTCGAGTGCAAATGAAGTCACTTGTTACCTGTTTTTCGAAGTTCGTTCAGTTTGTTCAGTAGTTATAGCATTCGGAGAGCTTTCAACTCGCGAAACTTTTACAATTCGACTTGCTAACTTAAATCATATTTTTTAAGTAAAAACCTTTTATGTGTTTTTTCTACAATTGTATTAAGGGTTTGTTTGTTTTTTAGAAATTTTTTGTTTAACTTATGTATACGAGAAGCGTTCAATAAGTAAGAAAATGATTGCAGAGTAGAACGAATTTATTATTATTTTTCATTATAGTGTTGGACCTCCATATACTTTAACCACTTCTCCATTACAACGACATTATCTCTTTAAAACAATACTTTCGGTTGCTCTGTAAACTAGGCTGTTATTTCTTGATCGCTCCAAAAACGCTGCCCTCAGGATTTTTTTTTTCAT
The DNA here is from genome assembly GCA_914767545.1 of Sesia apiformis. Classification (NCBI taxonomy): domain Eukaryota; kingdom Metazoa; phylum Arthropoda; class Insecta; order Lepidoptera; family Sesiidae; genus Sesia; species Sesia apiformis. The sequence continues at coordinate 12,388,621 of OU611953.1, forward strand.
ATTTCGTATCATAAAGTACCTAATCAGAGGGAGCCAGGTCAGGGCTGTACTGTGGATGATTCAACTGCTGAAACTCGCAAACTCTGATGGCGGTCTGCGCTATTGCTGACATGTACACCGGTGCATTGTCATCAAGGAGTAGCACGTTTAATGCGAACTTTCCACGTTTTTCTCCTTGATGGACTGGCGCATACAGCCAGAATGTTAGCGTAGCTCTCTCCTGTTATGGTGGGCTTGAATAGCATAAACTGCAGCAGCAAAATTCCCTACTCATTCCAGAAAACTGTTGTCAAGACCTTCCTGCCCGATTTTTCGACTTCAAACTTCTTAGGCGTACGAGAACTTTTGTGCTTCTACTGCTTAGACTACATTTTAAATACAGGATATCTATGAAAAGCCCACGTCTCATCACCCAGTCACCAAATACGGAAAAAAATGTTATTGGGTCCTCACCAAACAGCTCCAAGATCTCTTGACAACATTGACGTCGGACGTCCTTGTGTAATGTTGTCACCAAGCGCGGAACCCATTTTGGGCTGACTATGGACATCTTCAAACGTTTATTAATGATGTTCTAAAATGTGCCTGCCGAGATACTCATTTCTTCAGCTTTTCGACATCTTTGCACATTTTCGGAGTCGTTAGTTATGGGTCGACCAGTGTAAGGGTTATTTTCTATGGACTCTCTGCCTCACTTGAATTGCTTACTACAAATTTTGACTGTATTTTGAAGGCGCAAACTCTTCATTCCGCACGGTGGTAGTATATCATCATGCGCTCAAAGATAGATTTCCGCTTCTTCCCCTCTTTTGTGAAGAATTTTATCACCGAAAGTTGCTTCAAGTCAAGCAATTTCTTGGTACACTCAGACAAAGACGGACTCACCATGCTTTCACTATCAATGTTATAAACGCGCTGAGTTGAAACTGTACACGTGTCACATCAAGACATGTAGCATTATGTATGAATTTATTTTGATTCACTCCGGATTAGGCTTCACACCGAGGTATAGTCCGGTTATCAGAGGAAGAGCGCTGACAGTTCTGTATTTAATTTATTTTACGTAAATACCGTTTCTTTCTTAAGTTATAACAAAACTCAAATAAGTAGAAAAAAATTATTCTTAAAAGACTATCGAATTGTAAAATGATATTTAATAAATGTTAAAAAATTATGTTAAGATTTATATCAGCTGTCAGAGCTCTTCGTATAATAATCGGACCATAGATATATTATATTAGACACGCTTAAGTGCGTCGTGCCAAGTTGCCTTAGAAGAGCACTTGTCTGCAAAAGCCATTTGAAGTCTGTTGAAAGAATCTGTTTTTTTTATTTATTTAAATTTTAATGCACAAAAAGTCATTGTACAAAAGGTGGACTTAATACCTAGTGGCTTTTTCTGCCGGTCAACCTTTGGCTAAACACAAACATGAAGGGCGGTGTATCGTGCAATCATTAAAAATGACATATAATACAATACACATATAATACCTAGGTACACTAATACATAATATAAATATATATAATTATTGATAAAGATATATAAATACATACAACAATAAATTATCACTATACATTGAATTACTTAAAGTATAATATATTATAAGTAAGCCATTGACAAGGGGAGGTTGTTTCAGAGAAAGAAACAGAAATCTAAGTACGTAATTATATTTATCAACTCTGTTGCATAGACAGATAATAGCATGGCCGAAGCAACTTTTTAAATGAAAATTTAGAGGGGCTTTCCCAATGGTAGTGGGAAGAGTGTTCCAGAGTTTGATAGTCTGAGCTGCGAAAGAATTGGACGTAAAGCCGGTGCAGCAAGACAGGTCACGTAAGGAAAAATTCTCATCAGAGCGAAGATAGCGATTATGAGTGTTACCTTGAAACTGAAATTTGCATTTCAGGTATTTAGGGGCAGACGGATTGTGAAGTACAGAGAAAAGAGTGCATAGTATTCTTACATACCTTCGCTCACGGATTGGACGCCATTTAAGCTGAGAACGATAAGCAGAGATGTGGTCATATTTATGAAGACCATAGATGAAACATATGCAGTTATTAAGAAGACCATCCAGTTTGGTTAGAGGAGTTTGGCTAATGTCAGAGTGACATACATCGGCGTAATCAAGGATAGATAACACAAAAGTCTGTACAAGCAAAACTTTGGTAGCGGTCGGAAGGAAATATTTGAAACGGTACAAACATCGTAGTGTGGTCGTGACATTGCGACTTACCTCAGCCACCTGCGGATTCCAGCTGAGAGTGTTATCAATCAATAAACCGAGGTCTTTAGCTTGAGAGTGATAAGGGATGATTGTATTGTTATAAATTAAAGGTTGAATTGAGTTCCACTCAAACATAGCTAGGCGTCGGGAGCTACCGAGGATCATCACTTGACACTTGGAGGGATTGACGGCTACACTAAATGTGTTACACCACTCAGAGATATGCCGGAGGTCGTCACTTAGTTCACAAATTAATTTGTCAAGATCACACACACTACCCTGAGTATATAATTGAAGATCATTAGCGTTCAAATGGTAAGAGAACTAAAGTTTAGTTGTAAGGCAATTGATAAATATTGAAAACATTAGAGGTGGAGAATACCGCCTTGCGGGAGGGACCGCTGCAAACAACTCGCACCAATTGGAGAATGACTCATCGATACGAATCGCCTCTCTGCGTCCACGAACATAGGAAGAGAATCAATCTATCGCCGATGACGAGAATCTCAACATTTAACATTTAAGGAACATGTGAAATCATACAAAATTACAGCGCCGATATGTTCCTGTCGAATATCCATTTTTTAATGAGACACGATATCCATAAAAATACGGAGGGAAATTTTAATTAAGAATGTTTTGTTTTATGATATAGATAGTCATAGTTTTAATTGACATCAAAACCAGCCAGTGTTCCATAGATAAAAACTTGTCGCAAAACTTTCTGAGTAGCCTGGTACAAATTAGATGGTAAATTACACCCTGAAGTGAAATTACTACATATCTGAAAATTGTATTTGGGGTTTTTTGTGAATGTGAAAGCTTCTGTGAATTTGTTAGCTTTATGTGAAAAGTTTTTCAAATTTGCTTTACAGATCGTTACTTCGTTACACTCTTAAATGGGCAATTTTTGAATATTCATTAAATGGTAAGTTATTCATTATATGATGAATTTAACTTGTTAATTCCATTAAACTCATTTAAAAGTGAATTAAGTACTTTTAAATGTGAATGAACTAGGTTCACTTTTTATTTGTTACAAATATGCATGTAATTATAGGGCGTCAACTTTGTTGGCGGTCCTTGGGAGAAGGCTATATCCAACAGTGGAGAGACATAGGCTGATGGTATAATATGGCATTGCACACCTGTACTTGAATTAATTAAAGTTACGCAACTTAGCAATACTCTCACAGAAATCTGCTGTGGAATATATTCGTACCAACGGATTTTGGGAGTGAGTAGGAGTTTCCAGAGTCCATTTTTCTTCTCAACCATTCGTTTTATATTCAATCATATGATATGCTATTGATTAGAGAGGGAGCATTCTCTAAACTTTTTACCAAATTCTGATTCTTAAATTCCAAAAGACTTCGTATCTTCGGATGTACCGATGCGACTGGCCTTGTTGTTGACTGATGTTGCTAATATCGAAGATGTCCAGCAACCCCTTTACTTTAACATCAGGCGGACTATCTACGTTTGCCATATTCTTTTTATATAAAAGAACAACTGGTACTGAAGAACTGATGTTCTGATGTGATGGAATGATTCCACTGTCTATGAAATAGGGAGAAATATTTCTTGCAAAAATAGGTGACCGTTGAAATAATACTGTCCGTTTTGATTGATGGTCGGTCAACACTTCGCCTTTGTGCGCCCTTTCTTCAATGTTAATAATCTCACAAAAGAAAGGGCAAAGGAAAAACAAACGTCGTTAGAAACTACTCGATACATTATGTACCGGTTTTGTTATTTTTTTTACTGTAGTACCATTTACTTTAGTTGTACTGTTAATTTTATTTCCCGCTCGTCTCATCCAGCCCCCACCGGAATACTTGTTCCAGTCGTCGTTGGTCTAGCTGGCCGGAGTGTGTGTGTGAAATTGTCATTCAATGGAGAGACATACCCTTATGGTATGGGTATGATATGGCATTTTAGTTTTAAACGATATATTGTAAGATGACATAGAGGTGAACATAACGATGTTCTTATTTAATATAGAAAAAAGGGCCGCAGACCAGCATACAGTCCACCTGATGGTAAGTGAACACTATCGTCAGATATCTGCGATACATGTCAATATCGGTTCCGATCGGTCCCGAATGATAGACGCATCAGTGCATCCAGTGTATCAGTGTATATTAAGGAATGGATTGGGAGAAAGGATTGGGTAAATGGGGAAGGATAGGATTGGATGGGAATCGGATGGGATTGGTTCGGTGCGAACGAAGTCCCGAGTACTCGCTATTTTATATATTTAGTTCGTTTATTTTAACAATGAAAACATTTTTTTAGAATTTCTTTATCCATATTATCATTTATTTATAGATACTTAACTATTACTTGTCCTAAAGATACATCTAAGCACGACAAAAACTAAACACCCAGAGAAGTTTTATTAAGTATTTCCATTAAATTTTGCATGGTTTATTTTGTGTTACGAACATAAACATTCCTCGTCCCCTGGGATAATCTTGTGAGTCGCATTTTCCAATTATGTTAAAATCGGTTCCTTTCAGTCGTGAATACTTATTTAACAAAATTGTTTTCTTACACTGAAAATATATGGAGCTATACGAAGGTACCTAAGGTATGTAAAGTACTGATGGATGTGGTAGTAGAATAGCTGATGGAATGGTATGGTGTGGTAGGTACCTAAGTGCTTATTAACAATTGAGATGCGTTAAGGTGATTGGGGTGTGATCTATTTAAGGAAGAGAAATGTATAAAAACGCCAAAAGAAACTACAGCATGTTGTTATTTAAAAGTAAACGTTATTTAGAAGTAAACGTATCAATAAGCTTTTACTTTCTTTGTGGAACGAAGTTATTAAATACATATATCCTCGTATTTTCCAATATAATAACAAACATTGTGAAAATTAGGAGATCTTCATTTTTGGTTCATTTGAAAAGTTTAATAATTATAGAATAATAAACCTGTGAATTTATTGGCATATTTATTTATAGATAACAGTAGAATATTTAAATATCACTATATAATTATAAATGTCAATAAACCTTTATACTAATAACTGATATATAAAATGACTTATCTTTTAAACATGGCCTGTGTTTGTTTGTCTTCATAGTGTAAAAAATAGCCAAAAAACGCGGACAATCAAGTTAATTATTGTGGAATAAAATATCCCGTGACTCACGTTTAATTATTCACAGTTCAAAGATACTTAGACATCCATTCTCACTATATTCCTTATCGTAATTATTTACCTAGGTGTTACGTGTCGCATAATTTAGTGCATCAGCGTAGGGGAGTTAATCGCCCAAGACGACACCAGCGAGTGACTGGTTATGTTACATTAATCACGAGCGTACAGAGAGATGAGGCACTACCGTGATCTGTCTTCATATATCACACAGACATAGATTTCTAGAAATACAGCTTAAGATTCCCCTCAGGATTAGATACTTGGTGTACATTGGCAGTATTTATTGAAATGTCAATATGCTTACTACACGATTAATTATTATTAGTCTTTACAAGATGATACAAGGGAGTTGCATATTTGATGCGTTACCGTTAGTACTGTTTAAGCAGGTCATATTTATTTATTTTATTTAAAAAGCTTTATTGGACTTAATCTATCATCCAACCTGTGTGATCAAAATCAATTCCTTATTTATGTAAAAATGGATAAGTAAATCACCTTATCCATTTAATATTATTATTTAATATATTATTATAATACTTATCCAGTAAATACACCTTACCTTACACGTTAGCATTATTGGATTAATGTTAATTATTTATTTCACAATAACCATCAGCGTATGTCTCTCTGTTGCTGGATATAGGCCACTCCCACAACTCGTCACCACACATGATCTTCGGTGTAGTGGTACACGATTATTATCCCACACGCAATTATTTATTACCCAACAGACCATTTTGTACCATTTTGTATTTCAGGGATGGCGATAGTGAACAATACTTGATTAAATTAGGTAATTTATGTCAGGACTAAGGGCCTTGCGGTGCGGTGAGTCTCGACAGAGTTCCTGTTTACAAGTCCATATTACATTAGTGGAGAAACGCAAGTTGATGACATAAATGAGTGTAAAATTGTATTCTCAACATTTTTAAGTATGATTTATGGAATTTGAGATAATTTTCTTTATTGAACTTTATAAATGTATATTAAAAGTGCTTAACATTATTAATGTTATGATTATTATTATTATTCTTTTTTTTTATTTAATAACAATTAACATGAAACAAATAAAAAGGAAGAAAAAGAAAGGGTGTACGAAAGGCAGGTGTAGTGCGTACGGAAAATTAGTATAATATGTATAATAATTTAATGGTACAATAATATTAACACAATGCATAAATGTATATTTATATACAATACATATAAACATTTATTCGTGTTTGTTTATTTATTTTTAATATGAGTTACAAACATTACGATAACAAAAGTGTTTCGCAAATGACTCAACGCGTTATCTGCAGGCACGGGTCATAGCCAAAAGTCAAACTTAACATTTAGACTATTATCTCTTTGAATTTTGACTATCTAGTTTAATATGATTCCGCAAAGAGCTTGCAATCGAGTTGTTTACGAGCTCATTGACGACTTATCAGGCGCCACCCGATAGTGTTGTCTCCCTTATTGTTATCAATAACAAGCCAGTGAACAACAACAAATTAAGGTTAGGTGAATTGATGAATCAATTAATAATAAGAAGATCTTTGATATTGTTTGTTTGTGTACAACCCGGAGGACGGGGCCTAGATGTTTCAGATATTGCTTTTAAGGGTACACTTAGAGATAATTAATAACAAAAAATCGATCTAGGTGCGAAAGATTCGCACATGGAGTTCCGAAATCTCGCTACTCCAATCTACATGACTTTACTAAAGAAAAAGTTAATAAATGCGAGACTGGATGCTCTCAATTACATTATAAAAGTTAGTCTTATATTCCATTCTACAAGAGGTGACGCAAAATTAGAGATAAAAAGTAAAATGTAATTTTTATATTGTAACTGGAGGTAACCAAATATATGTATTTGATATTTTTATAGGTTTGTGGTTAAAATACACTTATACATATATAGGCAAAACTTTAGCATTGGCATTGACCTAATTGGCATTATCATTAAAGTTAAATAACGGCTATTTCAACGATTTTAAAAGCCTATTGGTACCATCTTTAAAAAGATCTATATTTTTTTTTTTTATAGAGAAGAGGGCGGACGAGCAAGCGGTCTCACGTGATGGTAAGTGTTACCGCCGCCCATGGACACCTGCAACACCAGGGGGTATGCGGGCGCGCCGCCGACCTTTCAAAATCCCATTCACAGCTCTCTTGAAGAACCCCATGTCGTAGTTTAATGGGAAGACCTCTTGAGGCAGTTCTTTCCACAGCCTACGGGTTCGCGATATAAAATAAGTTTTGGACCGAACAGTACGCGACACCTCCGTATCTAGGAAATGCGGATGGACCGCACTTCTGTGACGGGAGGTGCGGTTGTAGAAACCCGAGGTGGGAATTATATTGAACAATTCTTCAGAGCATTCCCCATTATACAGGCGGTAGAACACACAGAGAGACGCAACGTCCCTCTGAACGCTGAGGGGTTCTAAACTGCCCGTGAGAGTGGGATCGTAGACAATATGAACAGCACGTCGTTGGATGGAGTCAAATGGGTCCAAATGGTATTTCGGTGCGCCGGCCCAGAGATGTGAGCAATACTCCATATGGGGCCTCACCTGAGCTTTGTAAAGCATTAGGAGTTTCGCTCTGTTCAGCACACCGAGCTGTTTGGAGGCCATTTTGGCCTTACTTTCCAGATGACCCCTAAATTCGACTTTGCTGGAAATGTCGACACCAAGGATCCCAATACTCTCCGAGATCTTAAGAGGTATGCTCTGAAAGCGATGTGCTACGACAAAAGGGTTTTTTTAGCGGTGAATGCACAGACTTGCGTCTTACTGGTGTTGAAATCCACTAGGTTCAGGGAACCCCAAATCGAGACTAGATTTAGGGAGTCTTCGATTTCAGACGCAAGCCTGGCGCGACTCTCTTCCACTCCGACTCGAGGGATGTTGGCGCGGCCCCTGTACAAGGCGTCTCCAGTGCTGTCATCCGCATAGCAACGTATGTCACCAATTTGTAACAGGATTTGTATCTGTCATATTTGACAGCAGCTTCACCATTTAATCATGTAAAATTACACGATTCAACAACGCGTGGTAATCATTGAACTATACTATCAAAATTACTATTCAGTTCGTGGAAAGCTCCGTGCGTTACGTGGATTTTATGGTCAGAATAATCCGCCTATTGAGTCCTCAATTCGACGTCTAATCAGTTCGGGTCACTTGCCGATCGAACATTTGCACGTCAACGAAACGCAAGGTCTATCGAAAACATTGTTGCTGTTCGGGAGAGTGTGCGTGAGAATCAGAGTACCTACTACTACTGTAAATTATCGTATTTATACTGTAAATTACTGTAAAATATAAAATATACTGTAAATTGTAAATTAGAGTATTTACTGTAAATTTATCGTCGTGCGAATTGAGGCTTGAGGCTTTACCCGTATCAAATTCAATTGACTCAAGAACTGAAGCCGAATGACCATAGGCAGCGCCTTACATTCGCTGACTGGATTTTGGAGCAATTGGAATTGGACCTTGCTCTTGGCCGAAAAATAATCTTCAGCTACGAAGCCCATTTTTGAATGAATCGCTTTGTTAACGAGCAAAATTGTCGCATTTGGAGGGATGAGAAACCACGGGAAATTCCAGAGCGTTAAATGTATCCCGAAAACGTCACTGTTTGATGTGGATTTTGGTCTGGAAGCATCATGGGCCCTTACTTCTTCCAAAATGAGCAAGGTCATGCACTCACTGTCAACAGTGACAGGTATCGGATGATAATAACTGATTATTTGTGACCCCCGTTAGATGATATGGACATTAGTCATATGTGGTTTCAACAAGACGGCTCTACTTGCCACACAGCGCATGCAACAATAGGCATTCTGTAGGAGAAGTTCGCAGGCTCCATTATCTCACGAGGCGGCGACATCAACTGGCCATCGAGATCGTGTGATCTAACGGCTTCGAGAATCTTCTTGTGGGATTAAATTCCAGGTGTATGCAAATTAACCGCATACAATTAATGCCTTAAAGGCCAACAACACCATCATCGAAGGCAGTCATCGAAAATTGGACCTCCAGAATGCGTATTGCGTGCCACTCAGCATAGTCGCGGCGGTCATCTGCCCGATATCATATTCCATAATTAATGCTATCGATTCACCTTCCAAATATTCGGTTCTAGTTCTTAATATATATATATATATTTAGAATTAGAGCCCACTTATTGAAAGATCCAATATATGATTTAAATCGTACTCAGAATATTAGTATTTAGTGTCAAAGGTAAAACTTCCAACAAACAAAAGCTAAATATAACATAAATAATAATAAATAAACTGAAACGGTTGGATCAGGTCCTATGTAACGCGGAAGTGTGGCTGACGAGGCGTTTTGACCCTTAGGTCAAATGCACAACCGCGAGATACGTAATTTTAGAGTTCTTATCAGTTGGGATGATAGGATTGGTGTCGAAGTCGTGGCGAGCGACATTGGACTTACCCCTTTGTCCTTAGCCGCTGAGTAATTTCAAGACCCCTGCAACATGACCGACCGCGATTGATGCTTGCTGCCGGCTAAAATACACAATCGGTGCTTCGAGATTTTCGCGTTTTTCACACATGTATTTAGTTTAACACATTTATATATTTCTAAAATATAATGAAAAATTATAAGATTTCAGGTAAGTATACAATATTATTATTTGTTGATATTTTAGATTTAAGAGACTGTTATTACCCGTACATGATGTTATTGATTTCCTGCCCGATGGATACGTGTGCTGATAACTAAAATTTAATTATATTTTGATTGTCTAGTATAAAAATAGCTCCTACTTACAAATTTTGAGACAGTTGACCCCATTCTCATTGTTTTTATTAGTTTACTTACGTCTGCTGACATCTCACCCGGTTGCTATTGTGGTATCGTATTGTTGCTATGTGTACCGACTCTGTACTGAACTGAGCACAGATATAGAAATTGTTTGTAATTGACTAAACTTTAGACTTTTTCTATATAATTGGTAAGCTAACATAATGTAATATTAAGCTTGGAGTGCATAATATTCACTCGTATAAAATCCTCCTAGTACGTATACAACTAATCTCTTACCACGGTTCCTGAAATTTTAAATTACAAAAATCACTTTTTGTAATAAAAATGAAAGGACCGTAGGTTTAAAAGTGATGTTGTCCGTGTTAACTGCACTACACTGAGGTCAATATTGTTAGTATATTTTTTTATGAAAACTAATCGGAAGATGAGCATACAGTCCACCTGGTGGTACCTACCACTGTCGCCCATGAACAGCCGCGATGCCTGCCAATGTCAGTCCAGAATGATAAACAATGGTACGCCCCCGAATGCGCTGCCTACCTTTGGAGATTTAGGAGTGTATTTGGAGACAGGGTGGGGACTATGGGGAAGGATAGCATAGGACGGTATGAGAATGGGCTCCGGCATAGCTCACTCACTATGAAATACGTACGTATATGGAGGAAGTAGGATAAAGTGAGAAATGCAGTAGATACAATTCAAAGTAGTCTTCTGTGACAGAGGGGTCGTTGTGCCCAGTGGCTGTGGGATTGCAGCGTGCACCCCCCTCCCGCACTATAGATGGAAGAACCAGAATGTTACGCTTGACGTAGTCTTTCGTTTGTTGTGTTGTGCATTGACAATTATTCGTAACGTGCTCCAATACATTGTACTATTAGAAAATATGGCGCATCTGGTATTTTAATAAAATAATTGTCTGTCTTTGTCTTCTCTTCAATCATTATTTTAAAAACTTAATTCCCGTTGTTACACTTAATTTACATGACAATTCTAATTGTTTCTTTACTTTTTATTTATTATTATAAATCATGTGCTGTCAAAGACAAGTTCCTTATCTTATTACTATGTCAATGTTTTGTAAACGTTTTGTTGATGTAAACAATTTTTAAGTAATTCCGTACTATGGACCAGCGGAAGTTTATTTTTAGAGCAGCGTGGTCATGACAATTTCACTCATCAGGTAACGGTTCGACAGAACAATCATTTGCTTTGTATGGGAAGATATATCGAACATCAAAATGAATCTACAAAATTATTGTTATTTAAATGTAATTATTAATTTTTGTTAGTGTTAAGTTACTACTTAAATTTGTACAAAAATAAAATATTAAATTTTAACGAAATGTAGTGATTTTTAAATAAAAGTGTTGTTATTTCTTGCAGTTCTATGTCATATTGCTACTTAGTGTAAACGTCAATTCGGTTCACGCGTCTGAAAATAAGAAAACATATAATATTACGGAACACGTCGTTCTTTGTAGCACGTACTTATCTAAAGTATTAGAGAATTTTTGCAGCAATGTGTACAAAATCGTGAAGAGGGATACGTCATTGACGATAGGTTGGTATATAATCCTTAATTGATAACTAGTGATCCACCCAGATATTGACATAATGAAACGTAGCTTTTGTTAAAATCTCTAAAAAAAATTTAAAATTCCAATGATACTTTGTAGAGGATGATTATTGGAATAATAAAAATATAAATGAAGATGTCTAGTGGGAAAGTCTAACGTGACTATTAATCATTCTCTTGCCCCATGCCGTCCAACCTAGCCAAAATGTATTATGTTCAGTGATAATATTTTGTATGAAGAAAGCTCATCTTAGGTCAATGGCACCATTTTTAAGTATTTTCGGGAAGTGGTAATACTACTGCAATAATAATTTTCTCAATTTTATAAATACTTCTTGTCTGTCTATTAACTATCCACTGAATTCATTTTTATATGTATTAGAAACGAAAGTATTACATTGATATTATAGTAATTATATAAAATATTCATTTTTACTTACAGATAAGTTGTTGCCAAAGGTCTTACGAGATCACAAAAAAAGATTGATTGCATCCCATGAACGGCGAACGCGTAGACAGATCGCAAAAGAGTGCTGCGACCGAGCGTGCAGCATCGGACAACTCATCTCGTACTGTCCCAATGAATCTGAACTAATTAAGGAACACCCTGAAATTTTCCAATAGCATTTTTTTAAATAAGCACCAAGCCGGTTCAACCTGATAAGAATGCACAATGAAAGACAAAACTATATAGGTGTAATTATGTCGGTGCGTTTACCTTCGATTTTCTGAAAGAAACGTTATGGGATTGAGCAGCTGACTTTTATATCTATGCTGCTTACGTGTCCACATTATTTACCAATAGAGTATTATTATATATTAATTAAATTAAAAAGAAAAGTTTATTGTCAGTTTTATTTATTTTCATATAATCAATTTGTATTATAAATTTAACTTTGTAATTTTCAATTTGCTTTATATACCCCACGTAAACAATAAAACTCCAATAGAAGAAATGTTTCTAGAAATGTTCCTCGTATGCATTCCTAGCCCAGTGCACTACGCACGAATTTCAAACTGGTTCCGAATATAATATAATACAAGTTTTTGTAGCTATATCACATACTATTCTGATACACGACTGTTTTTTTTTATTATAGAGGTCGATACGTTAGGTATGTTATATTCTAATTAATTATGTAATTACAATATAGCATGCCTTGCATATTAAGTAAAGTCCCAAATGCAACTTCATGAAAGTGATTGCTGTAAAATACAACAACCATGGAGGAGTATAACAGCCATATACAACAACCATAAATTATATGACAAGTATTGAATAAAATAAAATTTATTTACAATACCAATTTTTTGGAAGATTTATAACGTACGGAGAGCTTAGTGGGAGGGTGGGGGGTTGTATGTCTACAATAAGAGAGCAAAAGAACACAATGGAACAGTTTAATTCGCGGAAAGCACATTGTGGAGCCCTCCTTCAATGCGTGGATATGAATGAAATTATTTACTGTCGACTAAATGTCTGGAAATAATGACTTATTATGTTCTATATTTTACAGAAAATTTGCATTGACTTTTGTAATCGAGAAGAACTTTACAACTAAAGATACCTACCTGTACAGGTCTAATTACGTAAGCCTGTAACGTCCCACTAAATCACAGACCGTTTTGAGCCATAATCCACCACGCACAAAAAAAGCCGTGGATTTGAACTCACGATCACAAGAATGTGGGTCAAGTATAGCTTAGATAGCCTAGGGGGCTATCACTGCTCAGGTTTACTGTGTGTTGTGAATTATAAACTTTTGTAATTATGCATAGTCCCATACAATATCACCAGTCTGCTAGTCTTCTCCAAGGACTGTTACCACATTCTAAGAGCAGCATTCATGGCCACAACAAATGTGTAAAACTTTTTTGTGTAAATACACAGACTTCTGTTTTAGTGGGGTTAAACTGAACCAAGTCTAGAGTACCCTCGGTTGAAACTCGGTCTAAAAAGTCTTTGATTTCATCTCATCTCATCTCAATCCGAGGGATATTGATTCGGCCCTTATACTTTCTTCGTGCTGTCATTACCATACCATAGCATCAGCTTATGTCTCTCCACTGCTGGATATAGGTCTCTTCTAAGGCTCGCCACCAAACACGATCCTCGGCTCTTCACATCCAACTACCACCGGCGAATTCCTTTAAGTCTTTAGCCGTCAGTTATTTGCATTTAAAAAGATAATTTGGAGGGAATAAAGTCCCAAGAACAATAAGAATACAAAAAAAGAATGCAAGTACCTACTTATCTGTAATGTAGTTGCTAAAATCAGTTACTTATAATCTTGATACAGCGGCTGATAAGTTGTGCTATTGTTTAAGTGGACTAATGTAGGATTTACGGCAGGCGGGGCGCTCGAGCGCGCTTCGGTAATGGATTGTTCGCCCGAGCCCATATTTCCCGGTAAGCGGCGGGATATTTCTCACGTGAACCCTTTACTTTCCATCCCGTGTACATAAGTAATGAGCATCTCGGTAAAGAATTCATTAACATCAACGGACTGTATCAACTTATATTGTCCCACTGCATCACACGGTATCCCTTGTAATTACGACGGGGTTTCAAGTTGATCACCATGTGGGCGGAGTCAAAGCGGTTTACCCATTTCCAGTTTCTTCAGAGTTTTAATTTTTTTTTTTGAGAATTTATAATTATCGATTATACAAACTTAAGATCCTTTCGGGATTTTAATTCAAGCGGGAAGACTTAATGTATACACAGAAAAACTTGGCGAAGCCCAGCACTTAACAGGACGGCCTCGTATAAGAGAAAGGAGGCCCTAACCCAACAGTATTCTACCCTATTTCTTTGTATTATTATCATATATTAAGCTGTGTGAAACATTGTTGCTACTTACGAGTATTTGTAAATAAAATGTCTTAATGGAAAATAAAATATTTCGTAATTATATAGTACGACTTAATAATATGTATTTATTATTTATATATATATTTATATATTATTATATAATTATATATTCTTTGGTACCGTTGACGTAAAGGTTCGTACAAATTAAAAAAATTCTGTGCACTGAGATGAGATTACAATGAGATACAGAGTATTATCGCGGTAATGCAACGTTCCAGTAATTTACCAGTATTTATGATAAATTAATATATGAATTAGGTTAAAACATCTATTGTAAGTATAAATGCTTAATGAATGTATTTAATAAATACGCTAATAATTAATGTATTTAATAAATAATTAATGTACTTAATTTAATCAATACGCTCTATCGTTACAAGTAAATGTTGAGTTAACCTTTAGGAATATAATGTTACATTCCAGCGAATGATTCAATAAAAGTAAATGCTCGAGACTAAGCGTTTGATACTCGGTGTTCAGTTTGATATATTATGCTACGCTTGAGAATACTCGATGTTTTGTTACAAATGAAATGCTCTAGTTTGTAGGAACTTTAAATAAATTACGTAAAATACTTTAAAGACATCACATCCAGAAGATGGTGTGTTCGGAAACTCCGAATGCATTAGTTTGAATACGAAATGTCTAGAAGGGTGAAACGGTTGCATATATTAGAATAAGTTTTGAAAAATGCTAATAACACAGTGTCTGGACGCTGTGAATGATTTACAGTTTTCAACACACTTTATGCTTCATATTAAAGTGTGAACCTTTCTTGATTATAAAGTAGCTCGTCACTGATCGAAATGTTTACTTTATTAAATTTGTTACGTGAACATTTTCTTGAATATATTCTTGGGTGTAGGATTATTTATGTTTAGGTAATGGAAAGCAGGTTTGGTATAAAACACGATGAGAGTTCCGGAGATTCAATATTTGTTATAAATTGAAATATAATGAATAACTCGAGGGCACTAGGTGAAAATAATTTATGCGTAGGAAGGTTAATGCTTACAGAAAATATATCAATTTCAAGCATACAACTGAATCAGAAAATAGTTATACAGAACTTAAACGAAAGAACTAATGTAAAATTGTTGTACTTGAAAATAGTTAGGAAATAAGTAGTCCTCAACTGATGGTAAGTGTCTTACCGTCACTCTGAAGACGAAATAAGAACTGAAGAATGCATACTCTGAACGCTGCGATCATCGGCATTACTCCGTCTAGACAAATCGTGCAGTTACATTATCTTACTTCCACATCGACACACAGTGGATTATACTTGGTAGTAGATACTTGTGTGTTATCTAAAGAAGCTTAGCTATCGTTCCTACGAAGAAAAGAGTTCAAAATTATTCGAGTAGCTCATATTAGCAAAAAGCAATTCAGTCAGATCCCGGCGGTCTATTTTCATTTTAATGTATAAGGTTGTATTACTCGATTTGTTGCAAGACTTATGTTCATATTTATTTTTTTAACAGGAAATAGCAGTAAATCATTTTAAGAAACATTACAAATTCTGCTGATGTTTTATATTCCAAATAAAAAGTGCACATTTGGTAAAATTGGTGGTGTTGCTTCACTTGAAATATAACTTATTAACATTTCTGTCTTGTGTATTTGCATTATTACAATAATCATTTCTGCCTAGGTTACAATAATTTATGTACATATTTAATTTTATTTATTATTCAATATAAATCGAAACGTTACTTTTATATATTAATTGAGGCTGAAATAACGCTTACAAATTGGTTTAAACAGCTCAACTAGAATCTTGTATTTTTCGTTACTTCTAACAAAGAGCGTGTCGTGTTACCCTAGTAGATCTAATTAAAAGAGGGTAATCAACTTCTACTACAGTGGAAAGAGGTAAGGTTTGTTTCAACAGCTCTTTATAATTTAAAGAAAACCTATTACAAAATTAAAAAGGAAAACTAGTACGATACTTAGAGTCTGTAAATGTCTGTAACCAAAATCACGAGCACTAAAAACTCACGAACGGTGTAGGAGAGGCGGCGCTTAGCAGGGCGCACGCCCGGAGTGATGTAGAGCGGGCACTGCCGCCGATTGGAAACAGCGGTCGGATGGGGCGATGGCGGCCAGGCGCAAGAAGCGGCGCTCAGGTAGAGCACCAGCGCCCAAAGAGCAACGGACCAGAGCTGCGGCGGCCGGCGAGAGTAGTGGCCCAGATGTGATGTCCAGGATAGCTCAGTCCCCCGGAACAAGCGTGTGACTTTTTCTAAAACGTCTTCACTGGTCGCTCTCCACCCAAGACCCATGGGGCTTGGCGTACCGGGAAGCTGGCGGCCGCGTTCGACCACCTAGCAATATTATAAATGGCCTGAAATATGCGGAGGGGCACGCCGGGAGTGTTGACGTGGCCATGGGCGGCCTGGTCCGGGCTCTGTGTCCCGATGACGATCAGTCAAGGGACTCGGAGTATCACCGATTGGTCCGCCTTGTGGCGTCGTTCCCACCCTCCGGCTCCGATGCGCCTCTACCGACCAGCGAGGCTCTGGGTGGAATAGTCAGGCGGCTGCCTAACACGGCACCGGGACTAGATGGCCTCTCGGGGAGGATTCTTAGGCATGTATGGGCGGTGGCAGTAGCGGAATTTTCCGCTGTTGTCGCCAAGTGTGTAAGGGAGGGTGTATTTCCGGACGTATGGAAGAATGGACGCCTGTTAGTGCTGCCAAAGAATAATGGAAAGTCACTGACAGATCCGAAGGCCTACCGCCCGATCACGTTGCTCCCTGTACTGGGCAAAATTTTGGAACGAGTACTCCTTCTGAGTGCTCCACAGATTGGCAATCAGATGTCGGAATGCCAGCACGGTTTCACCTCAGGCAAATCTACGGTAACGGCGCTCAGAACAATTATAGGCGCGACTTAACATCGACTTCTTGGACATCTCTGGCGCCTTCGACAACGCCTGGTGGCCGATGATAATGGTCAAAGCCAAAAGGGGAGGTTGTCCGCCAAACATCTATAGGATGCTGACGGACTACTTCACCGACCGTCGGGTGGGCCTTTTCGTCGGGGACCGGGTGGAATGGAAGGTCTCCACTATGGGATGTCCACAGGGATCGGTGTTGGGACCCACGCTCTGGAACCTCCTAATGGATGACCTGCTTCGGTTACCGCTCCCGCCGGGAGTTCAGCTCGTGGCTTATGCGGACGATGTTACGGTCCTCATCGAGGCACAATCGAGGGCAAATATCGAGAAAATGGCGGTAAGTGCATTGCAGCGCATCAGCGAGTGGGGGGTCCGCAATAGACTGGAGTTTTCCCCTACAAAGTCACAAACAATGACCATTAGGGGGAAATTCCAGAGACGACCCACTATCAGGTTCGGTGGTGCTTCGGTGGGGGCTGTCTCATCGGCCAAAATTTTGGGGGTGGTGATAGACGCACGCCTATCGTTCGTGGAGCATGCGAAATACATAGGTGAAAGCAGCAGTAAATCATTCGGGAAGATGTCCCGGGTGTCGGCCTCATCGTGGGGAATTCGATTCCGGGGCCTCAGGATCTTGTACCGTGGTACGTATGTGGCGACACTCACCTATGCCGCGGCGTGCTGGTTTGAGCGTGCGTCCTTGCATGTAGTTCGAAGCGTCCTTCTGCGCACTCAGCGGCCTTCGTTGATCCTATTGACGAAGGCATATAGATCGGTCAGCACGTTCGCCCTACCGGTACTGGCAGGCGTGCTTCCAGCGGACCTTGAGGTGATCCGCGCTGGCAGGATGGATCTGGCGCGTTTACTTGCGACCAGGGAGGAGGCGCGTGCTGGGAAACAGGCCATTTGGAACGAGACAGTGGCTAGCTGGCAGGAAAGGTGGGTTGGCGAGAGCAAAGGCAGAGAGCTGTTCAGGTTCTTCCCGGACGTGGCGGTTCGACTCAAGTCGCGTTGGGTCGAACCGGACTATGAAACTTCCCAGATACTCACTGGGCATGGCTGCTTTCGAAAGCGACTGCATGATATGAAGCTGTGTGAGAGTAGTCAGTGTGAGTGTGGCATGGCAGAGGAGGACTTGCACCATGTTCTATGGTCCTGTCCTCTATACGAGGAATATCGACGGAGCATGCTAGAGAGGATTGTACGGCGGGAGGAGGGACCGGCATACTACTGCGACCTCGTCTCCTCCGAAGCGAACTTCCGCGGGCTCAGAGAGTTTGCACACCGATGGCACAGGAAAAGGAGCCCGAAAGAGCTGTTCGGCACTGAAGTCCATCGTTTTGTGGAGTAGAACAGCCCCAGAAAGGGGAGAGTGCTTATGGGACACAGGCAAAGATAATACTTGTAGGGAGGCAGAGCAGATACGCGCCGCAACATAGCCCTAGCTTGCGAACGGCGCGTACCTCCCGACGATTTGGTCCGTATAACCAAAAGGTTGGTAGGACCATGGGTGGAGGTGGTCGCTCTCCAAACAAAAACTATCTGTGCAGCGCCTTAGATTTTCACTATTGTTTTTCTTTGACAGAATTCTTAGATTTATCCCTTTTTTGAATTTCAGATTTTTATCATCTTGTAAAGTTTCCAGCCAGTGCTATTCTTCGTGTAGATGGGTAATGTGTTACAGACGTTATAAATATTGAATTAGAATACAGATATCAAAATACATAGTAAAAATACAGAGTACGAAATTGAGCTATTGCAACAAATGTTACAAGCGATCGCCTAAAAGGACAGATGATGTAAAGTAAACATTTAACAACTACATATGTTGATCGACTGAGCGTATTACAATCACTGAATTTCATGTTTAAATTACAGCAAATACAAATGAAATATTCACTAACATGTTTACTATCTATTCATTCACGACAAATTACAGAATACCTACGATTTTCTGAAGTAGAGACAGTTGATATACCTTTCTTATTCGAGTCTGTGTTTTATTTTTTATATTTAATTTAAGTGTGTGTCCAATATAATAACACTTTCAGGGTGCTGTTGGTACTATCCCGCTACTATAGTGCATCGGGGAAGTTTGCTGAAGCAAAAGCTGACGGATTTTATGTGATCAGATACAAAAAATTACCTTTCTGTTGGACAGGATGCCGCGTAACGCCAATCGTGGCAGATTTGTCTACCAAGTATGTCTCAACCATCCTGCAATGCTGGGTGGATGTTATGGCAAGAACCATCTATAACGGAATTTGTATTTCAAACTTTGTAATTTGTTATTATTATGAATCACTGTATTTCGAAATTAGGATTAATTTATTTATCTGGATCAATTAACGAATTAAACATAGGTACTTTGTTAAATATGAAAAATTATAGAGCAAAACAAAAAAAGATTTATTATAATATGACATTTGAGATTTTCATGTTTTTCACACATATATATTTATTGAAACGGGTCTCAACGCGTATGTTTACCTTATTTATTTTAATCGACGTTTCGGTTGGGTTGCACCAACCATGGTCACGAACTGACTGAAGAGGCGAGAATTGCGAGCAGATTCATCTACTACCCATATTTGGTCTCCATGGTCCGGAAAGTTACGACACACAATACTGACAATGTCTGAAGTAGCGTCGGACGAAAAATCGCGAAGTACAGTTTTATAAAATTAATAATCACTGGATTCCATGTTGAGGACAATTCGTCTAGATCCATCTTCTCGATTGAAATTTTTTTGTTTCTTGACTTCAATTGATTCACGCACAGTCCTGGAGAGGATTTTTGGACTATGGAGTTCTATCCAGTGATTGATCCTGGCGTGATAGTGATTGTTCATTGTCCGCTATCGCCGATTTATTCGTCTGGCGATTCATCACAGCTGCGATATGTTCTTTGACACTTTCTGCTATGGTGCGCTTTGTTTGGCCCATGTACGAACTACCACAGCTACAGTCTTATAGACACCTGGCATATGATAGGGTATCAGATTCTTTTGATATGGGTATGTTTTCCGCTACTTTGGAGGACGGTGTATTTTCTTAATAAGTACAGTACTAACTTTGCCCGTCACTCCTTTAACGTACGGCATAAATGCCTGTTGCCTGCTGACCTCAAGATGTCTTTCCCTATGATAGCACCATGGTTGCCTTCCTCTCACTTTGTATCCATTTCGTTTAAGTACCTCCTAAACATGTAATAACTCATCCTTTAAATGTTCAGGGTCACAGAGGTCTTATGCACTATTGTTTAAAGAAAAAACTATTGATTGTAGTTGTCGAGGGTAATGTGAGAAGGCATGTAGGCATCTGTCGGTGTATGTTGATTAACTATATACAGTGTGGCACAAGGAACCATCTTCTCTTATCATTATTTTAACGTCTAGGAACGCTAAAACTCTGCCTTTCTCCATTTCATATGTGAATAATTGTATGAATGGAATTCAGGTGTTGAATATATTCATCATCTTCCTGTATACTTCCTTTGATAATGGTGCAGATGTCATCAACATATCTTGTTAATCAAAAATTTTATAATGCGTCATTATTAAATTTTAATTCTAGTGTTAGTATGTATTTTCTGACCTCATTTATTTTGCCTAACAACATTTTTTTTTTTGGTTCCATGTTTCACACTACTTCACATTAATTGCAAAGCGGATTCGCCGTGTGACTACTTTTTATCAAAGTTGCTACAAAATTGCTTGTGGCTTTGTGGTAGACAGGTCAAGTTAATTTGAAACTTGTTGGTGGTAAATCTAAAATAGATCCACTTTAGAAAGAGAGTTAGTCCGTATATAGGTTAATTAGAGATTTTTTTCTATAGCCTCTAAGTAAAGGCCTCTACTCGTCCTCCACAACCATCCAATGCGAACGTTGTGATTAGATTAGTAATAAAGTTCTTGTTAATTACTATATGTGATTCAAAAATGTATTATAGGTAATTTACATTAATTTATGTACCTATCTATACAATTCCATCTTAAAAAACTATACGAAAAGTTGTTTAAATTTTTATATTGTAAATAAAATTAGGTTTCAGAACTTCGATAATTCTTATTTAGTAAAATGAGACACTAATAAAATGTCACTTTACCAACAAAATTTGAGCCTCAAAAGCATCTTAAGCCTCATTTTTTTAGACAACCAACTTAAAATCTCGCAATATTTTAAATGTAATTACGAGACCCTTTAAGTACGAGCGAAGTGGGCACTTGACCGAGTTTTTTGACATAAATTTTCAAGAAAAACTTGAATCCTTTTTACGCAGTGGTTTCGACTGTATAAATTTCAAGTAGTGCTTGAAAATTGAGTTAGTTTGTTATAGGGTGGGTCAGAGGGGCGTGGTTCAGCGTAGAAGTGCGATAGAACTTCCATTCATCAAACATGTCGTGCTCGATACGCTTACGCCAAGGTATTTTTCATACGAGAGAAGGCTCTTCATAACTCCTCGAGGTATGTGTATATGCTGCAGACCTTGCAGAATCGATGGATTCGTGAGGAAATGAAACTGTAGAAACTCGATGTCGAATAGTTCTTCGGAGCATTCCCAGCTATTAAGGCGGTAAAACATACAACATCTTTCCGGATGCTGATAGGTTCAAAACGTGAGAGTAAATGCGTTAGTTTAGTATAAGTATTTCTCAAAGAAACCGAACTTCAATTCGAGTAAAATGGTATAAGTCTAATTGCGAAATGTTCTGAATACTGCGAATTTAGTACAGCGAAGTTAGTGGAATTAAGTCTTTGTTTGAGACGCAAATGTAGCAACGACTCAACAAGTCCTTGAAGCTTTGAATTGATGAAGTGAATCTTGGTATTTGTTTAAATATCCTTATATAGGATGTTTAATCCTTTAATGTCTAGTTTAAATGGTGAAGTTTTCACTGTCAGCAGCATTAACACTAATTAATTAATTAAGCATTAATTTCATTGTGAAGAGTGTTTAGATTTTAAATTCCATATCAGTTGATGAAGATCTATGGCAGTGGGCAGGTCATATATGCCGCAGTACCGATAACCGATGCGGGAGACGAATCGTCGAATAGAGAGCACATTCCCGGAAATGTAGCGTGGGACGCGCTGCCGCCAGGTGTACTGACGATTTGAACAAAGTGGCCAGTAGTGGCTGGATGAAAAGATCTGAAGACCGTGTGTAATGGCGCTCCTTAGGAGAGGCATATATCCAGCAGTGGAGAGACGCAGGCTGATGGGATGATATCAGCCTATAACTTCCCACTGCAGGGCACAGATTCCTTACCATCCACCACGCAGACTCAGTATATATATTATATATTGTATATCATGTTTACAGTATTTTTTAAAGGTGTATTTTCAAATAACCGCGAGGAAAATGAGACTCTAAGGCATTGTAAAAATATAAATAGTAACGCACCAATACCTCCTACTCACATTGTCGTTTCCTTATTTGTTGGACTGTTGCTTTACTTATAGGTAATGTAATAGGATAAAATACGTAAAATATTCCAAAACCACACCGAAATAACAACCATATTTTATACCAATTACCAATAATTACGAAAACATTTGGATGTTTCCAAGTATTGAATTAGCCTTAAATTATACATGTTAACAAAAATAACTGTACATAAAAATAAGAGTTACGTATTATACCCATGTATTTCTAATTTTTTTGTAAAGGAATTGTTAAACAATTTCAAAATATTTTTGTATCGCCTTATAGAATGTAAGTGGCGGACAAGCTGAAAGTCCATTTGGTCATAATTGGATTGATCCATGGTGATCCGCGATACATGTCAATGTTAGTCAAAGATGATGAATATTGGCAGTGAACTTGGCTAATTTTTGTCATTATATGTTGTTATTTGTCTTAAAATTACAACTTTTGAACATAATGCTTTATCAGACTATATTGTATAGTATAGTTATCCAAATATATAAGTAATTACGTTAATAAAGTAGGAGGTGTCGATTGATACTCACACAAAACCTAACATGCTACTGTTAAGTTTTTTAATATTAAGCATTTTTAATTGGATATAATTTTTATGCCAGCAGATAAATGATAGAGCAACAAAATACTGCACTCAATTAATATCACTTTATCCCGTATGCATCCCGTTAGCTGCAGAATAATCCGAAAAGAAAAAGCAAAAATGTGTACCATATAGGTACGTGTACCTAACAGCATAATTTAAATACAGGTTTTCAAAAATGTGACTTGTCAGCAAAAACCATGACTTTGCTTGATTGACTTTGCAAATTGAAATTGACATCGCTGTATTATTTATATTTCTGCCTTCTATTTGCTTCGGACAACATTAGAAAGCTTTAAAAGTAAACGTAGCGTAGAGTGGCGTGGCGTGGCGTAGAGGGCGCGGCGCGGCGTAGAGTGGCGCGGCGTGGCGTAGCGTAGAGTGCCGTGGTGTAGCGTAAAGTGGCATGGCGTGGCGTGGAATAGCGTAGCGTAGCGTGGAGCGGCGTAACGTAGCGTGGAGTAGCGTAGCGTAGAGTAGCATAGAGTAACGTAGCGTAGCGTAGAGTAGTAATTTATTGCAGTTACTCAAAAATGGGTTCTTTTAGTGATCATAATTTGTTGCTCATTCAGTATTTTTTGATATCATCTAATTGATTTTAAGAAGTGCGGTTGAAGCTGAATATGTCATAATTTATTTGCATTAACTAATTCACATTATTTGCTGGACAAATTAAAAATTGAGGATCTAATTATTAACATTATAGATGCCTTTATAGTAAAATAGATCCTCTTAATCTGATGGCACATTATAAATTTCAACATAATTTTAGTTTTTAGCTGACGTCCCTAATTAACGGCTGCCGAAAATAGTAAATTTATGCTGACAATAAATACGGTGTAAGCTGATAGCTACAACCTATTATTGTTGTTTCCACAGGTATATGTTATAGCTCACCAAATTGCTATATATTTGCTGCTTGTTTAAATACATGCCTGTTTTAATAGATCAAGTATTTTAGTTAGGTATAGACGAAGTTAGGTTAGATTTCTCCCTTCGATTGCGCTTTGGTTGCCTTCCACTCGCTTTGTACCCATTCCGTTCGAGTACCTCCTGAACATGTGATAATTAGTCTTTTTTTTTTTTATAGATTAGTGGGCGGACGAGCAAGCGGTCCCACGTGATGGTTAGTCTTTTATATGGTCAGGATCAAAGAGGTCACACGCTCTGTTGTTTACTGTAGGAACGACGGATTGCAGGTGTTACACATACCGATTACAATCAACGAATTCTTGGATATAGTTCTTGGATGAGTAGATGGTAAAAAAATTAAGTCGACTGTAGGTTCCAAATTCGTCGAAAAGAAAAAAAAAATGTGTATCAATAGATAAGTTAAAACCTGCATATACTTGGACGAATAATAAAAAAAAACACTTAGATTTTTGTATTAAGTTTATCGTAGAAATACTTATGGTAGATAACTATAGTTACATAATTCATAACAATAAGTTATCTTAAGTATGAAAATGGCTCATAGTATACCTTTATGTAGCGTAAGTAGGTTACTGCTTGTTTCTTCGTATAACGCAAACATAAGATAATTAAATATAGCTTATATCCAAAGAAATAAACAGGATAAAATATTGTATAATGAGATGTTGCAAAAGCAAAATTAAGATATAAATAACTTAGGTTTTTTTTTATTTTTATAGATTAGTGGGCGGACGAGCAAGCGGTCCCACGTGATGATAAGTGTTACCGCCGCATTATACATTGTAAGTAGCATTTATTAATTAAATAACAGCTGACTAACGTAGTAAAGTTCATTATGGGTAAGACTCAAAGTAAACAGCAGTAATCTATAGTGACGGTGGCCCAGACGTCAATTAGAAATAACCACCTCTAACGTGAGCTGGATCAGCAACACACGATACTGATGTCAGTACTATGTGTAGCTCTGGTTATCATTATTCTACTGGTATACATATAATGCCGTCATAAGCTAAAGGCATGGATACCGCGACAGGCGGGCCTTGCCTTACAGGTGAAAACGCCTACCATTTTGTCCATGATGGTAAAGACGACCTCTTCTCAAGTTGGAATTATGGTGCAGCTGCCACCACAACAGTAGTTGTGTTTTATATATTATGCTATTTGTATTTTGTTCTACTAGTGTGTTATGTTTATTTTGCGTATTTTGTGTAAATCTAATTAGATGTAAGAATTTATAAGCTGTAACATACCTAGATTAAAAAAATGTTTTTTTCAAAGGCTACTGTAGCGATAGTAATATAATTCTGATGTGCCTATGTTGCCGGTGCAATGGGATTATACCAGTCAGTTACTAGTAGTCCTCACTCAAAATGGACGCAGGAATGAATTGCCTATTGTCAGTACACATATTTAGTGTCCTTCAATCTCTCACCGGACTCAACACGTTTATGAAAACAGAGAAAGCACTTGGTTAATAGGCATAAATAAAATTAATCAATCCGTCTGTGTTCTCAGATAAGTAAATAAAGAAGAAAATAAATGAGGTATATATTTTGTTTCTTCAAGCTACGAATAGAATATTGCTTTTCAACTTTTTTAACCAGAAATATTTGAGAAGGTAATGTTAATAATCTAGCTGAATCGCATTTCAATTGACTCAAATAAAAGAGAATTGAATAAAAAAGATTGTGTTCGATTTCGATATTTCGATTGAACAGAACATGGCTCCACAGGGGCTCGGCATCGCTGATATTGAACGCCGAGTGCGGTCTAAACAGGGCAATATCGAAACCCGAATGAATTTCCCGGACAAAATACATACCTATTATGCACTGTAATCCATCGAATACGGAACCGCGTTTGTGAAATGCGCTACATTTTCATTTTCACTATTTAGGTCCTCAGTGACAGGTTAGTGTTTTATTACGTGTTCTTTTAAGTATAAAATAAAGTTTAAATGCAAATCTACAATATCTAAGTACTGTATAATGGTTTTTGTACCATATTGACATATAGGATAATGTAAACTGTCGATAAAATAACAATCATAATCAAAAGAGATCTAAGTGAATTCTCCCTCTACACCTTTACACTAGTAGTAATACTAATTTTAAAACTGTTCTGTTTAGTGTGAATATCGACATGGAAACGCAATATGGACGACTTCCCTAAAAGCTTATTGGAAAATCGAAAGGCCAATATAACTTTCGTACAACTAGCTCTGTTTGCTCGCCACAAATGAACTAGCGCGGATTTAATTCACCCCTTTCGGAATTTATTGTGTCGACTTCGCGTCGGAACTTCGATAAATGGATACAGAAACCAGGAGCTCAGTTACCTGCGAATGGATAAGCGGAATTAGTCAATTAGTATAATACTAATTAGTTCATTGCCATTCTTGCCATTAATTGTTTTATTTGACGCTGTGCGACTGACTTCCAGATTTTTATAAATTCGTAGAATGCGTATCTATTATTTTTGAGAGACTTAAGGGTAATAATGTATTGCAAAATCTTTTCACATTAATAACTTTTCAGATAAACCACTCATTCACTAACGAAAGTAAGAAGGTTCTTTGTGGTAAATATGGATATGGTGTAAGATCCTTTGATTGAATTTGTGGTTAAATGGTATGAGACTTGTTGATGCAATATTATCCACGACAGCGTTTAGCTCTGTTACCCACATACTTGTACGCCAGCGATTTTGCAACTAGGTCATTCTTTGTTAAATAAGTGATATTCAGACTTTTGCCGAAATCCCTTTGAGTTATGATTTATCTATGAATTTGCATTTTAAATGGAATATAGATCAATTTTAGACAATATTTTTCCTGTCTAAACCAGTTGTCTTGCGGGTTGTGTTCAATAAATGAGGTAAAAACCTCATTTAGGTATTATAATATATTGTAAAAAAATTAAATATCTTTTATTAAGAATTATCAAGATTATCCAATACTAAACGAAACTGAAATACTAACTAAACTAAACTAAACTGAAAATACTAAACGGACAGCAAACCATGACCAACAAAACAAACTATTTTTGAATAACGGAAATAAACAATTTTGAATTACGAAGAATATCAACTCAAAGTCGACGGAGTCTCGCTTCTGGACTCCTATTATCTTTATTGTCACCAGAGAACCTAACCCACTACGCCTGCCTTTCTGTCTCGACCTATATTTCACTTTCCCAGGTCTGCTGGAAGAAATCTCCGCAGGAGATAAGCTTGCCTTTTCTACATCTTTTCTTTTTCTTACTTTTTATTTGTTTCATGTTGTGTGTACAATAAATTGTTAAATAAATGAATAACCCACCTTTAAATTTGCTGCCACTTTCAATATTTCCGTTGCTCATTGAATTTAATATTTGTTTAATATTTGTTCTATGCCTTTGTTCAGATTTCATGGGATATCGAATGAAAAAATTGGAAAAATCTTGTCAATTCATCGAAAATATTTCGTATTTACCCCAACGCATTAAATATTCATGCATTAGAAGTTCATATGAATTCTATTTATATCGCTTCCTTTAGATCTATTGCGGAAAATGGAAAATCCATTTTTTCATTATCCTGTTTCATTACACACATACCATTGGAGTACAGACGTAACTTTGAGTAATAACAACATTATTAAGCGAACAGAATACTCCAAAAAAAGGAGTAGACACCATGAAGCGAAATAAATACGAGACATCACCGGATATTAAAGAAAATATCTTGTGCTATATCTTTGGCATCCGTTTACCTCTGTAGACCTATAAAAGGAAAATGTATGAAAAAGCAACTCCAATGTATTTTAATCTATTTATTTATGTAAACATTAACATTGTAACGCGTAACGTACAAGCTTTTACAAGAAGTGATTTCAATTTTTATAGTACAAAGTTTCATGTTAATTTTCAGAGATTATTTTCGCATATTAACACATTCAGACCGGGTGACTGTAATCGATCTTGTTACTGATTATCGGTTACTGTTTATAGTATAGGTAAGTTTTATTGAACTATTGAAGTCATAACAGGTTAGATCACAATTTGATATTTTAAACAAATCCTACTTCCGAGGACCGACAAGTCACACTGTACGAGTCAAACTGGAATGACGCAAAACTGTTTTCTTTAATACAATAATAAGCTCATAGCGATAACGTTGAAAAGTTTATTATATACATTAACGATCTTAGCACAGCTATTGCCTTATATTATAACACTAGTATTTCGTTGTTCGTAAAGTCTTTAATACAATAACATGATAAGGGAATAAGTAAGGTATGCCGAGGAGGATACCCTCGGTCCTGCAGACCACACCGACCAGTGGTCTGGGCTGTGCTCTGGTCACGAGCTTGGAGACATATCTGAAAATGTATTCAGCAAGTTAAACATTTAGAATTACTATCAAAGCAAACCTGACGAAGAATAAAGCAAGTTTTCATAACAATAAAACGTAAACTCTCAGTTAACGTTGAGTTTAAAACGGGCAAAAGTTCTACCAGAACGTACTTACAGTACTCGAGAACATGAAAAAGGCATCGCGTAATGAGATGAGACATCAGTCTCTTCGTTTATTCACGAACGTATACTAAATGAATGAACAATCTTAAACAGCAACAGCAATAAATTTCAGAATTGTTATGTCACATGTGTCACTTGTTGATTGTGATTGTGAATAAGTAAAGTTTTTAAAAGTTCATAGAACATTGTTTTGAATCGATATTCTAAATTCAAAATAAACATGAATTTGCGTTGATTTATACAGAGCAATACAAGTGTGATTTTAATCAACTAAGTGTAACAATGAAATCTAATAAGAGTACTTAATCGTAAATTATTTGTAGTGTGAATCTCCTTTCTTTATGTGTTTGTGATGGGCATAGAGACGAATTTATTATATATGACGCAATTACATTAAGTTTACAATAACCTTTTTGAAACATGACTATTACAAATGATATATTTTTTAAATCGGAAGAAAAGATTTTCTTCAATTAAATACTTGCCTAGCTTGTGAATGAATATTTTTCCCTTTTTTAAAAATCAGATGGTGCCATAATTATTTTGTAATTTAAGTTATAACTGATCTATATAAATATTTGTAATTGAAAGCAACTAATTACGATTCATGTAATTGCAAAAAAGGGAGTAAGAAACGAAAGCAGACGATGATGTACGGTGGCTTTTTCATGTTCTGGAGTGTTGTGTGTCTATTTAATTAACACTAGTATGTCTTTTTAACTGAATAAAAAGGAAGATAAAGTTAACTTTTCATTGTTATTGGAAATGATTTGCTCTGTTCTCCACAAGTTGTGCACAGACTCTAAGGCCAATGTCGACTCTACGTCGCAGTTAATTGTTGACTTGTATAACAATATACATCTACCGAACGGAATGAAGCGACTAGGTGCGGCAGATAGTTCATAAATTTTATTTGTAAACTTGTACAGATGTACATTGTACAGATACGCCACACACACAGGACTACCGCCAACCGACGGATTTTACGTTTTAGGGCCAAAATATCAATCTGTTACTCCTTTGATTTTTAGTTCGAACGATAGGTAAAAGGCTTAAATGACTATTTAATATAAGGTTTCACAACTTCAATTAGGTACTGTAAAAGCAAAAATTTCACGTTAGGTCCATATTAGGTGCATTCACCGCCTTATTCAGTCCACGCGAAATCCGACGGAGACGCGAATTCGGACGGTCGCACCCGCGCAATGTCTATCTATCACTGCACCATAAATTAAAGGCACCGCTCTCATTAGTCGACGTCCATGTACGTACAGCAGCACCTGTTCGCCGTCTAATCGTTTGTATCTGTGACGTACACATTCATTGGAATCGTTGTGAATCTTGCCGCGTTGCATATCGTATCCGTCAATCGAGCGTTTGCACAAATACAAATTGCTTTGCAGAGCATTATCAACTTATTGAATAAGTAGTTTAGTACCGCGAACCGCAAATATAAATTTGTAGAAAATAATCTATTCAATCAGTTACAGTAACGAAAATGAACTTTAAAATCACCGCAATAACTCATTATGAACGCAAAGAATGTTTGTAATCTTGCGAATGCTCGGTTGAGCAATGCTTTTTATTCCTTACGGTAGGTGTGAATGAGGCCGAATTGTGTGCGAATATTGATTATTTTCTAGACATCGTCATATCAATGAATAAAACCCTTATTGGACTGACAGTGGTACGCCCTGTTCCATTTGAATCATTTGTAACCTATTTAATGTTCTTTTGATAATCGAATGAAACTTTTTGCTGATTAATTCAAAACATGGAGCGAGATCTATAATGACGGCAGCTGTCACACACATCAAAGGAAAATCTATTAATTTTTATTTGAAGAAAACTTTAATTTGAAATTGTAGTTGTAAAAACATATTTAATTTTCTGTATTTAGTAAAACTATGTAGATGGAAAATAAATCGTTAAAGCGGTGGGTACGAGGTACTCAAGTTTTTTGTACTTGTTTATTTTTGTTTACGGACTACAC
Organism: Sesia apiformis; assembly: GCA_914767545.1. Classification (NCBI taxonomy): domain Eukaryota; kingdom Metazoa; phylum Arthropoda; class Insecta; order Lepidoptera; family Sesiidae; genus Sesia; species Sesia apiformis. The sequence continues at coordinate 12,419,645 of OU611953.1, forward strand.
TAAATCAGTGCTTACATTAATAAGGCGTACTGAAACACCATTCTATCGTTCGATTGTCTCTCAGTTCACAGCACTCACCTGGTTGACTCCCACGCTCATACATATGTTATTATTTTAAAGGTACAATAAACAGGTTCTTTAATATATCACTTTGTTCACAAATATAGAATCGGTGACATATAATACAAGATGTTCTTGAATAATTTGAAGAAATGAAGTAGGTATTTACGCACTCAAGGCTGGTTAAATTTATAAAACCCAAAGTTATATACGTACTGGGTTTTTGTCTTTCCCTTTGAAATCTTTGAATGTTTATGATTGTATGAATCATAAACTGTATAATTGTATGAATGTTTATGAAATTACAATCGATAGGTAAATTTATTGCTCGCGCCAAGTTGGTGACAAGCTTGGTTTAATTAAATAATAAATTAATGCTTACCTAGGTTCTGCATTTGGTGTTGGCTAAGTACTACTACGAAGCGGTCGTCATCAGGGAAGTCTTTGTCGTCTTCAAGTGAATTTACTTCAAGTTCGGCATCTGTCACAAAAACATAATAATAATGTTATACTCCATAACCCCCCCTAGGATGCGCTGTGAATTTCGAGACAAATAGAAAAACGAATACCATAATTCCGAATATGTTTTTGTCTTTAGACAAATTACCAAAACCACATTAGAATTCCCAGTACTGTGAGTTCAGGGATACACGAAGACGAAAACAAATTACTCAGATCTCAAACCAACATTTGTCTTTAAACAATTTATTTATTGTTAATTTGTTTAAAGACAAGTGTTCTTCTTTAATGTCAAACCGCACTATGATTCCTGTACTGTGGGACCACAGATACACGAAGACGATCTCCAACTTTCCCAGATTCCATTAAAAACTAAATCGTTAAAAACATTGTCTCTGTCTAAAACTTTAGAGACCATAAGACAGACAATATAAGACTTTGTCTTTAATGTGTCAATCGGGAATCGAACTTGAGATGACAGCACAGCACACGACAGTTTACAACAGCCATAGGAGTAGTACCTATCTGTTGTGAGCTGTGCTGTACTATGGTACTAACCAACTGAACTAATTGGTCAACACATATATTTTTCACATAGTATTTCTAAAACAATAAAAAGAGTCGGCACTAGGATTCCTCATATTATAGGTCTATATATATATATATATATATATATATATATATATATGAGTACACTTTTGTCCTTCTGTTAACTAATATTATAAATCCAAAAGAAAAATTTTTTTGTTACCTTAAAATTTTGCTTTAACGGAATCTCAATGAAGTATGAAATATGTGCAGTTCCTCGGACAGATTAACATATAGAATAGTTCATAATCCTAATTATCATTATTTATTACTAACAACTTGTGCGTTTAATGTGTAATGTATTCACATTACACTTTAAACGTCAAATATCATAATATTATCAATATCAATATTATCAATATTAATTCAAATATCATTCTATTAAATAATAAATTCATCTCTTTTCATTTCAAAATATAGGCCCAAAATAAGGACCTGTTTTGTTGAACGATAATTCAACCTGGGATCATGATTTTAATAACAATAACAGTAAGGTTATTGGATACACAAACTGTTTATTGGAAAAAATATTTTGGAGCACACGCTATCTGAAGCAGGTAGCTTCTTGAATGTTTTTTACTACATTTCTTACAAGTCATAGTAATAAAGCGCATTAAGTATGAAACTCTACAAAAAATAGCGTTGACAGTATGGAATTTACAGTATTCGTAGCATAGCTACGTAAGCGGTACACATGCTACGTAATCGTAGCAATCAATCGTAGAAAAGAGTTATCTTTGTGAAGGAACCTCCCACACTGCAAATGTCGTTTCGTAAATACGAATAAAGCGCTATTATTCCACAGTAAATAAGAGTAAAGCGCTCATTACTACCATATCACACTATTGGCTTTGTCATAACCTCGCCCAAGGCTGGTCGTTAAGTTACGACACATGATCTTCTGTTCTTTTCATTCAGCTACTGTTGGAGTTTTTTCAAATCTATAGGTATATCTGGTAGAAGGCCTTCTATGTGGGTGATTAGGTAAATTTTCAGATACAAAAGAAATATTTGTGTTACAACATAAATTTTTATTGCAACTTGTAACATTTGTTGCAATAGCTCAATTTCGTACTCTGTATTTTTACTATGTATTTTGATATCTGTATTTTAATTCAATATTTATAACGTCTGTAACACATTACCCATCTACACGAAGAATAGCACTGGCTGGAAACTTTACGAGATGATAAAAATCTGAAATTCAAAAAATGGGAAATCCGAAAATTATGTCAATGAAAAACAAGAGTGAAAAATCTAAGGCGCTGCACGGAGAGTTTTTGTTTGGAGAGCGACCAGTGAAGACGTTTTGGAAAAAGTCACAGGCCTGTTCCGGGGACTGAGCTATTCTGGACATCACATCTGGGCCACTACTCTCGCCGGCCACCGCAGCTCTGTGGGCGCTGGTGCTCTACCTGAGCCTGCTTCTTGCGCCTGGCCGCCATCGCTCCGTCCGACCGCTGTTTCCAGTCGGCGGCAACGCCTGCTCTGCAACACTCTGGGCGTGCGCCCTGCTAAGCGGCGCTTCTCCTACACTGTCCGTGAGATTTTAGAGCTCGTGAATTTGGCAACAGACATTTACAGACTCGTACTAGTTTTCCTCTGAATTTTGTATTAGGTTTTCTTTAAATTATAAGGAGCTATTGAAACAAACCTTACCTCTTTCTACTCTAGTAAAAGTTGATTACCCTCTTTTAACTACCTATATCGCTTAGGGTAACACGACAAACTTCTCAAAATACTCCTCATTAGTCTCTATACAGCGATTCATTCATCCAAACCAAGATTTAAAATACTGGCGATACTCTTCTTTAGCGTGGGCCTCAACAGCTGCCGTAAAAGCATTCCGACCGTCCTCAGGGCTGTTAAAAAGAATGCCACCGATTCCAAGCTTTACTTTTGGAAAGAGAAAGAAGTCGGATGGAGCTAAATCAGGGTTATAAGGAGGGTGGCTCAATTCTTGGATCTCTGTGGTTTTCAAAAACTCCTGGGTAAGTTTTATAATACATTGTAAAAAGCATTCTCAAACTTGTTTTAGGACGTTTTTGATGTTTCACATCGAACATAGTTGATAAACACACTTTACTGTACCATTTCGGGCATTAACAGTTTATTGAGTGTCTAAAGAAATTGTCGCTAAATAACCAACCGCAGAGAACAATGTTGCCACCATTTTTTTGCCCACACTGCACCCACGTTTGACCTTCCTGGAAGGCTCTTCATCTGGAAACACCGAAACCGTTGATTGCCGCTTAGTTAGTGGGTCATACTGATAGATCCAACTTTCATCTTCAGTAATAATATTGATTATATTTCGTCTCCCTCCATTTTCGAATTTTACAATCATTTCCCTGCACCATGTCACGCGAGCTTGTTTTTGTTCGGCAGTCAATGAATGAGGAACCCAACGCGATCAAAGCTTCTTGAATTGAAGGTTTTGGTGTAAAATTTCATGAATAACCGGCGATGAAATCTTAAGAGTCTTCTCTATCTGTTTGTAAATAGTTTTTGGGTCTTCGTACAACGTTTTAGCGCCGCGATGTTTTGATTCGTTGCAGAAGTCACAGGACGGCGACTCATCATCTTTCAAGGAATATTTTCCGTGTTTAAATTGAGAAAGCCATCTAAAAATATTGCACGGGACAGTGCGAGGTGCTAAAAGCTCACTTTAAATTAAACAAATTTCAAAATCATCATTGCACGAAAATGTTCTCGTTCGAATTCCATTGTTGCAAAGAAAAGCGCGCCATATGCAATAAAAAAGAGAATACAACATTTTCGTTTTGTCTAAATTCTAAATGAATTTTGGAATTCGAATTTCAAATAAATGATGTTTTAAAAACGGTACAGTTCAAATGAGTTCTCTTTCTGAAATTTGAGTGTCTCAAAATTTACCTAGTCTATATACGTTAGGTATACAGTCTCCATTCGAGAATAGCTTACCCCAATCAGTTTTATCGGTTCTGCAGCAGATGTTGTGGCCCACTACTATTTCGGATTTTTTGAACAACGTTAGCTTAATACTATATGTAATTCGTTGTCGGATTTTCATTCAGTCGCTCCACAAAAAAGGCATAGCAAAGATTTATCAGGTATTTTCGAACTGAAATAAATTCAGTTTATACGGTACCCGTAAGCTCTACGCTTTACACAAGCAGTGAGTGGGTTGTCTCGTACGTGTTGTTACGATTGGTTAGTTGAAGAAATTCTCGGGTGCATTAGTATTGGCTCTCATCCAAAATGGAACTAATTACGCTTCATTAGGTTAAAAATCATGTGATTTGGTAATGTTTGGTTGATAGAGCCTCTTCGTGCTGCGTTAAACGAGCTAAGTTTGATTCCCCTTCAGACAAATATTGATAAATGATGAACGTTTGTTCGGTTGTTAAATCATTATTATCATTATTTATTTATCTATATTAAACGATTTGTTGTTAAAGTTCTTAATAGGTAAACAAAAGTTTTGAACAAAAATATTTTATTTTCTTAGGTTTTCGCGATTACTATACATAGCAATTAAACAACTTTTAACGGTTTAAATCGCGTATATTTTACATTATTTATATCCCGACGTTTCGAACACTTTGCAGTGGACGTGGTCACGGGGTGACTAATTGATTTTATTTGTCACTTGAGTTATTAAGAAATTATTACTACCGTCTGAAATTTTTTGAACTACCGTCGGTAGTTCAAAAAATTTCGTCAGAAACGTCGGGATATAAATAATGTCAAATATACGCGATTTAAACCGTTGAAAGTTGTTTAATTGCCAAAAATATTTTATGTAAATAAATAAAGTAAAAAATAAAATAAAAGTAACAATAATACGTGCACATTGGTTGTGCATCAGCATGTGCATCAACAATGGTTTTATTCTCTTGCAGAACTAGTGGTACACTTTAGTGGTGATCGCTACACACAGAGAGACGCGCTTTGTATAAAGCGCCCTGTAAATGTTCAAATATATTACCTCTAAAAGAATGAACTCTCCAACCCGCTTGGTCAGCGCGGCGTTTTAAGGCCATATATCCGTGATGCACAAGACAATATGCATGAGGAGGCCCATGTCCAGCGGTGGACGATAGAAGGGCTGGTTACGATAAACATGGAAATATCTTTTGACACATTTTACGTGGTACAAATAATATATTTGACAAATAAGTGCGCAAACATACAGTCAAATAGATGGATAGATAGATATTTATTTAAACGTTACATAAGTTACAATTATACAAAAACAAAGTAAACCCCAGTGATTGTAAGGGCTAACCCTCACGCTTAGATTCTCTGTATCAGGAAAACTAGTTCAATCCACTCTGACGATTTTGACATTATGCATATTTATATTGAGGCTGCACAACTCGCGTATGTTGTAAGTGAAATGATTAGGTACCGAGTGTGTCAAAGTTTCCAAACTTGGCCTCAGTTTCAAAACACTTCTTATCAAGGGTTGATCCAAAACGCGTGAAATTCGTTCTTGACAATCTAATCCATGCCGCGTTGTTTTCTGCTTTCATATTATGAAGATAGAAAAAGACACACCATGATTAGTTTATAAAAAAGCGTTTTTCGCACGTTTTGGAATATTGTTTTAATTGACAAACACTAGCTTAAACCTTCAAATATGTTTGTCAACATGCCATCTAACTAAACATCTCAAACGCGTTGACAAACGCTTCAAACACAGTCGCACATCATCCAACTTTTTTGTGAAACTAAAAATTTATTAAAATATTGAATTTACTAGAGAGCCCTCTAGCTAGTGTATCAATTAAAACGTCCTTGTACGTATATAATGCTTTTCTTCTGGGCGGGTATTCAGTGATCTGTCACTACATTAACAGCAACATCACGGATCACGGAAAACAATCCCGCTAAAAGTCGTAAACTAATTCTTAGAAAGAATCGTCATTCCTCATTAATACATCCCATTTGTAATTAAATGAGCATATTCATTGTTATTAAATACTTAAAGAGCTTTAACCTCTATAAAAATCAAATCAGAATAAGAATAGATAACGACTAATGGATCATCATTAGTCGTTTCGTTATTAATAATTCGTTCTTTTGCCGTACTCAGTACTCAGTAGAGGAGATACCCAATTTATTAATTTAACGTTGGGCAATTTTTCAATATTAATATTTAGCAGAAAGAGAAAAATATAAAGGACAATATTTAAACTAGTTGCATTCTACCATCTTGCTCATAATCGTATAATGAACCTTATTATTATGATATTTAGCTATTAGATTTATAATTAGAGCGGTTACTGTAAAACATATTTGAAAAATTAAGAATGTGAGACATTAGTAACTATATTGTCCCACTGCAGGCATAGGGTTCCCGGATCATAATCTATCTCGTGGACCCAGTGCAAATTGGTCGATTTTTTTTAGAAAGTAAGTGACAGATGTGCAGCCAGTCCACCTGGTGGTTACTCACGAACGTCCGCGATATATGCCAACATCAGTCCAGCATGACAAACGTCGGCACGCCTCCGAATGCGCTGCCTACCTTTGGAAATTTAGGAATGGATGTGGAGAAAGAATGAGGTAAAAGGAGGATTACAAATATAACTGGATGAGGGGTTTCCTCATCTCGTTACACCTCCCGATTTTCCTTGGGAGGGGATGGGATTCGATGGAGCGTAACTATAATAAGAGTGTACAATTAAAGAGTTATTTTTATTCTACTATTGATATTACAATGTATAATATCCAGATTTTTTTTATTCTCGGGCATGCGAGTTTCGTCGCGATGTTCTTCGTCATCGCCGACGAAGAGAGATAATTGAAAGAAAGTAAAAACTCTTAGTAGTACGGGGCGGGATTCGAACTCACGATCCACGAATATAAGTCGAGAGTACAGGCTATTATCGCTCTTAAAATTGATACTACTGGACAAGAAAAAAGATCAGGTATTAATTTCTGTGCACGACGGGAATAAGTTGATAACTCGGATAATCTTTAGTCGTAAGCGACTGGCCACTCATCGTAGTCATAACATTGTATGTACAGTTTTAAACGACCCCCCCCTAAAACTCCTTACGAGCTACCGACTTCTCGGTAGCGTTTTGGAGCGACGAGTGACACCGAGTGCTCGACGACTTAGCCATAAGACAACTGTTTTAACTGACTACTCGAACATTCCCGATTTTCTTGTAAGAAACAAAAATATTCGATTGTATAAAATTATGTAATTTTAAGAAGTAAAGTATCTATTTATGTTAGTTATAAAGAGTATTATAGTAAACTTAAGTAACTTTACACTTGTTGTTTTTATACAAAAAGAGTTAACTAACATTAACACAATAAAATATACTTACATGGTAGAAGCGACGTTGAAGTGTAATCTTTAGTGGATGACGTGGCTTCTGTCGTTGATGTGGTAGTCATTGTCGTCGTGGCCAGCGCTAGAACAAATCGAATTACATATAATAAAGAACATCACACTTAATGGCCTCCACTGGGGTTTCATGTGGGCCCAGAATCACACGCAAAGACAAATACAAACTATCTAGATTACGAACTATTTGAAAACAAATGTTTGTCTCATCAGGAATAAAACCCGGGACCTGTCGCACAGCAGGTAGTAGAAATAGCCACTGTGCTAGCTACTAGATCTTCATACTAACGGTAGGCATTGTAGGATTAGTATACCCAGGCATTTAGTCTTATTCCCACAAAGACCCACCAAAGAATCCTTATTAGTGCAACATTTTCACTTTGATTTTTTCCTTTTTCCCTGACCTTTCCCGCGGAATAATCATATATGACACCAAAAAAATTAATACTTGTAATAATATCACCAACCTTTTTAAAAGGATTAATAGCAAAATGACGTGAATTCTGATTTTTTATGACTTTCTATTTATGAAGGTATTCAATAATATTATAACGGTTTAATCTTTTCCATTAGTAGACTAAATATTAATTTAATGTAATAAGTATAGATATTTCCTCGTGTTATTTACAGTTATATCTAATAAATATATTTAATTTATCATAATCCCCTACGTATGAGTAAGTGGTTGGTGCAATTAGCGTAGGCGTAACAGTATAAATATTCAATTATTGTACTATATACCTATTATAGTATAACATAATTGTAGGTGCTTATTCTCTTTTAGTAAATAACATTTTTTCTTTGTTTGTATTAAAATAAGGTTTACAAGTTAGGAACGTGGATAAAATTTCGTCATAAAGTTATTTTTAATATAAAATCACATACAAAAGGTACATGGATACAAAAGTAAATTAAGCACTCTGAAGATAAATTGTATCGTATTCAAATATACAGATTGGAAATCATATGACGAATTTATGAATACTAAAAATAATACTGTACCAGATTAAATGTACTTAGACTGTGATTGACATACTTTTTGTTGGCGGGCGGATAAAAGATCCATTAAGGTTCTATTGAGTAAAGTGATTGGAAATCTTTAAGTATATTATAAAAGCCATTGACTTAAATAAGATAACACAAATTTATTGGGAAATCTAAATTTAATGAGAACATACACAGAAAAATTTAAAGGTGAATACAAACCGTAATATTTCACCGTAATATTAAAATGAATGATACATTACAAGTATTACTGTGTAATGTAATAATAATGAATGAGTAAATAAGTATTGCTACTTAACGCTTGGTTTACACGTAGATTTTGAATTTAGAAAGTTAAGCACTAATAAACTTTATAAGTTTAAACCAGCCTTAAACGTAAATAACGGACAGGAGACGAATGTAAGATAGTTTTTGAATAGTTAAAATGTTACGTCACTAGTAAATGTTACACAAGTAAAATCTCGAATTGCGAGTTAGATAACGTTGAACGTTGGATGTTTGGTTACAAGTGAATGCTCTAGTTGTTACGTACTTCACGAAGATCGATACAGAAGTTAGCGGCACATTCACAAGACTGGTGCTGAAGTGAAGATGGTACAGAACTAACGTGTCAGTAATTACCATTTGACACATCTGTATACCTACATTTTAACAAGCACTTCCTTTAATACTATAGCCATAGCCAGCTGAATGAAAATCTACTTAACGTCACCGGGCTTATTAAAAGAAACGCGATAAAAAAAACACCTGCGAATTATGTAAACAATGAAAAAATATTGTGCAGTAATTTATTATATTTTTTCCAGACTAGCAATGGAATATGAACTTAGTTAAAAGGTCACCGGCTTCATTAATTAGCAACAATTAATTACATGTATTTAGGCAACATGGTGCCAGCGAATTTTGGCGGTAAATTAATTTCGCCCTACGTGTCGGCCATCTTGCCTGGGAAAACATATTTACACTAGTCGTAATTATAAAGAACTAGATATTTTTTTCAAAATTAAATAATTTATGTAACAATTAGGCCTAAAGTCGGCATTTCGCCCGTTAATAGGCAATAACCGTGTCAGCTCTTAAAAATGGCGATGTTACGTCATGTTATGAACAGTAACACTTATTCAAAAAGAGAATAAATAAAATAAACAAACATACGCGAAATTAAATCATATCCAATAAATCAGAGGAGCTCGTTACGCGACCCGGATTTTGATATTTTGCGGTTGTGACCCAAGATTAATAGACATTATTTACCTTTTATATTAGCATGTTTTTAAAGCATATATTAGATATATACCTACATATATGTATGTTATAGATAAAGTAGATATTCCAGGTAGGTATTCCATAGAATTCCAAGCCATTTTATAAAATGCCAAGCTGTCTCAGGCAATGTATAAAATATTACTTATTTCTGTAACTGTTAAATACTTTTCCCAGGCATTCTATACAAAGCCTAGACATTCTACAAAACGTCGCCAGTACATTAAGTAAAGTATTAAATGAAAGACATGGTAGCGAAATCAATTTTAATTTCGTGTACAAAAACAATTTTTCAATTTGGTAGATACTTAAACAAACTGGACTTCCTTTTGATAATGCTTCTTTTAATTTTTATTTTCTACGCGTACAACGCTCACATATTTATTATTACGTTAGCCAGTACACTCAGACACAAAACTATGACTTGACTACATAGGTCCTACCTACTTATTTTATTTATCCGGCATCCACGAACGTCAAAATGTCATTGTTCATTTTATTGTATTCCAACAATAAACAGAATATAATAAACACAATAAAGTACAATAAACAACTATCAAATATATTATAACATTTCAGGGAGAACGCAAGGCAAAATAATCTTATTATTTAAAATACTACAAAAGCCTAACTATTTTAGGTATTCTATAGAATACGGGATTATAAACATTTGCCTAATATTTATATATACACTCAGTTTTAAAACTTATAGCTTATTTAGTGAATATTTTTCACTAATCTTATAACTAACTAAACGACATTATTTAAATTAGTTAAATGAACAGCAAATCGATGGTAGCAAAAGTAGGGTTAGGTTCTCTGGTAACGTTGCTGATTAGATTTGCTCTCATTCATTATTTTTTTGCTTTTCGATTAAACACAAGCCCTTATTTCTATTAATATTTGTTGAATTTGGATTCGTTCCATTTCATTTTTCATTCATTCATTCATTTCATGGTTCGTTTGAAATTAGAGTTATAATTAAAAATAATTTTATGTAGAAAAAAGGTTAGAGACGAGCACATACTGTGCTTGATGGTAAGCGAATAGATAACTTCTGCCCATGGACATCTACGACACATGGAAATTTCGGTCAAAAATGATCACGTTGGCAGATGCGTTATCTGCTTTCTGGATTTTATAAAAGAATTGGGAAAGTAACAATACAATCCTCCCATCTCCCGGGCGAGAAATACAGGATGGGAGTATGGCATTGAATAATGTTACTCCATTCTTGGGAAGGGAAAGTAGCTTCCCCGTACTACTGCGGGGAAGGAAATTGAAAGCAATGGGATAGGATAGGACTCTGGTAACTTCGACTTGCTCCCGACACTCATCTGTACAAGCCACAGCATTCTTCTATGAGAGTGATTAATTTAGCTAGTCGACTATGGGATCTCTTCTGTCCAACTAACCTGCAAAATAATAATGGATCTAATACTCACTGTATAGCGTGATGTCGTCAGAAGCAGAGCCAAGTGTATTATTCGCGTGGCATTGGTAGGGGCCGATGTCGTCACGCGACACGTTGTACACTTTGAGCAGTGCGGTGTGCTTGTATCCGGTCGATTTTATGCTCGCCTGGTACTTTGAGCCTGTATGAATTAATAATGCAATGGATTGAAAATAATTTTCGTTAATGCAAATTAATAATGCATTATTGCATTATTTTAAGTTTTGATAGGTCCCTATAATTGCATTATCTATAGGTACTTGTTACGTTAATAAATTACTATATAAAATAAATATATTGTAACAGAATGAAATTAAGAATCTTAAAAAATGTATATATAATCTAATTCTACATCATAGACAATTTCATTGTACTGATTAAATATTAAAATATAGGCGATAAAGCTTAATAAAATAAAAACTTCAATATAATGTAAATTTATCTCGATATAAAAGTCAGATAAAGACGGATATTGTTCTGAAGCCATTTCTAATTTTCGTCCAAGAATGTAGATCTAGGTTTCAAAATACGAGTATATATACAACCGAGATAGTTTAACTGTAATTAATTTCAGTCAAACACTCTTTCATACTTATTATTCATACTCAAGATTAAACTTATTATTCATATTCGCAAGTATTTGACAAACAAAGACAAAAAAAATTAAGTCTTTGTTCTGTTATGAAGTTTGATTTCACATTCCCCATAATTGTTTTTGCACATTATAAGCTGATGGTTTTTTTATAATAAAAAAATAAATGTAAATGAAATACATGTGTATAAATAAATAAAATACTCACGTGTAAATAAATCAATTTATAAAATTTACCATTTGGAAGTCTGTTGTCGTCTATATGCGTCCAATAGACGATTGGAAGCGGGTTGGCCTCAATCCCGCATTGAAAAACGACAGATTCGCCCAAGTATCCCCCAATCATCTTCTGAGTCACCCAGGTGGATGGTTTACCTAAAAATATTCCATGTTAGGACAAAAACAATGACAAACAAATGGTGCGCCATAGGCTAGTTGATCCCTCAGAATAAATTCTGTAAAGATATCTATTATTAAAAACAACATATTGAATAGAAAGTGTATTCTTAAAGGCATAAATAGGTTAATAATAAATACACTTTTGTATAACATCGAACAATGGATTAGAGAGTAATAACATCGAACTAAGAGAGCAACAATATTCTAGAGATATTTTAGTCAATTTAATATGAACACTCCTAATACCAATTTAGCGACTACAAAAGAAACTGCACGCTCGAATTTTCACCTTGGACAAAACGCCCCATACCAAACGTTTATTTTCTGCATAACCTAGTCCAATTAAGCCGAGTACGAACATAAAACGTGCCAATGGGTTTCTAACGCCTTTGACAGAAACTAGTGTAATGCCAATTGTAAAATGGGTCGTGGTGGAAAGATCTTGGTTGAACTATTTTTTATAGAAAGGAAGTGGCAGATGAGCAGATAGACAGACAACCTGGTGATAAGTGGATACTGCCGCCCATGGAGACTGGCATACATGTTAACATGAGTCCAAAATGATGAATGTTGGCACGAGTTGTTTCACAATAACTGACATATTAGACACAAATTACATTGTTTTAACAGACGATACATGTTTGTATAATATAATACAATTGTAACAGTGTGAGTTCTTGTTCATATTATATACAACGTATTTGTTCATGCCAGCTCTCATAAAACAACCTATACGCCCCCTGACGTGACGTCTACCTTTGGAAATTCGGGACTGGATTTGGATAGGCAAGGATGGGGACAGAGGATGTGGAGTTTTCCTTATTACATTACATTTCTCATTCTTTTGTGGGAGAGGAGAATGTAACGGAGGTGGAGTAAAGAGTACCAATAAAGGAATAAAGATTTCTATCCCATTATACCTCTCACTTATGGGATTTGATGGAATATAACTGGGTAAAAATATTTTAGCCATCGCAAAACTGAACGGCGACTGATCAGCAACGTCGGTATTGCCTATTGCATCTCCTTATCCCGCAAAAGTTCCCCAGTGCGATTCTATTCAAGTTCGAGTCGGACAAACATTTGCTGCAGATTGTAGTGTGTCTCGGTGACCACAACCGAGGGACTCCTAGTGTAAACAACAGTAACTGAACAAGGCATTATGTATATGATAACACTTACAGAGGACATGCAGAAGTATCCTCTTGCTGACGGACGGCGGGACCCCATTTGTCGCTATACAGAGCAGAGCGCCATTCATATCTCGAGTGACGGCGGTCAAATTAAGCCATTCACCGTTCCATTTGCTTACTACAATGATAAAGACAGTGAAACATATATTAACGAAATAATTGTGGACTTAAGCTTAGACGAGACTTAAGCTTAGCTTGGACGGTATGAAGTAAAGCATCATAACATCAGCGAAGCGTAGGTTATGAAAATCTGCAATTAGTAACGAATCAATGCCATACGAGTCATTGAAAGATTACATTGTCCAATATTATGATTATTATGAACATGGTTATGGTATTATGTATGTAGATATTCATTTGAATTCTAACCTCAATCTGTCTGGAGTCTTATAGGGATACGAGGGTGAGGGTTGATTAAACCGTATTCGTGGAAGATATCAGAGTCACATTCTCACATTCTCGGACCATTACTTGACCGCTGCTGCTAATCTACTAGTTAATTATATCACAAACCAAATGTTTTAAAGAGAGTTCTTACCAGTCTGAGTCCCGATTCTAATTTGTTTGGAATCCTCTCTCCTCCATGTGATGGTTGGTTTGGGAGTACCCGAGGCTGCGCAGTATAGGGTGACATTGTCACCTTCACGGACCATCACCTCGCCGCTACTGCCTGAGTCCACGATATCAGGTGGTACTAAACAATTAAAATTAAAATGTTATTGACTTTTGGCATTTAGATTTAATGACATATTTATTTGGAATACTAAATTTATTTGGGTGATTTTATATACTACGCGTATAAAATCTGGATTGTAGTTTTTCAACCCACGCAAGTACGGCGTGCTCTTGCCGCGGTTCGGGCCTAATAACCTTAAGATTGGTAAGAACACGGGATGGTGGAGGAACCTGTCTTCTTTCGCTTTTAAAGTATCTAAGAAAAATATACTACGTCGGCAATACATATTGATTGCTATTTATATATATGGGTAAGGCCGTCAAGTTTGCTGCTTTTTTTCAATTAAAAACGACTCTGCAATTTAAAAAAAAACTTTGTCCCAATAGTTCTTTTAATAATATTAATCTATAAAGTCATTATCTTGCTATTCTGGGGCAATTGGTGGATATATTTTTGACAAAATATACATTTTTAAAATTCTATACAGTGGATTTGAAGGAAAAGACCGTGCCCCTTTTTTATATTATATACGAATATATACGAATTATATACGAATTTATATTAATTTTCTTTGACGAAAATTAATATAAATTCGTCAATTTCATAGATTACACTTTGAAATACTTCAGTACATTTTTTATAAATTACCGCGATTATGTTTTTATAGTCTCAAACTGTATGATAATTAGACTTCATTAATTAAATATTTCATTCATATAAATAAATACGAATAAATTCAATGTTATTGAATTTAGCAATAGTGTCTTCACGATTTTGCTTTTATGTTACACATTTCTCATAAATTATTAAACAAAATCAAGGTAAATTCCTTTTTATTAGCAAAACAGCTATTGCTGTGACGTGATTGAGAAAAATACAATGATCGATATTTATTTGTCAGCTAAATGTTAAAAGTTTCGGTTCAACTTTCGTCAAGAAAAACAAATTAGGTTTTAATGGTTTTAAAAGTAAGTATAATAATAATAACTTTTATTTATTTAATACATTTACATATTATTTTCCATGCGGTAATTGTCACTTATAATTTGGTTTACTAAAACATCAAATTTACAAGTGGGTATTCATAAGGACAATGTGTGCTGACATCTGTACTAGAAGAATCTGTTTTACAGCTGTCAGCGCCTACCCTCACATTTATTCTTAGTACTATAAGTCACATTATATTATAAGTTACAGTTATTTCAGAAAACAGTTTATTCAGGTGATAATTATTGTGTATAATATATACGTTGTGTGTGTTTTATGGAGGTATGTCTGTATGTGAATGTGTGGGAGTGTGGTTTTACAAAAATTTAGCATGGAGTCAATAGTGTAAGTAATTGAGTGTGGGTTTGATGTATGGGTGTGTGTGTGAATAATAGTTACAGATGCTAAAGATGTTAAGCACAGGTTGTTAAGAATAATTTAGCACATTGGTGTAAGGATTCAGTGTCATAATCTGGTCAGGTGAATCTGCAACTGTCCATTAATTTTATTGTATAAGAAGTGTAGAAGGAAACATCGCTGTCGCCGGATAAAAGAATTCTTTGTGTTGCACACAATATAGATTTTGCGTTTGTTACGAGTACACTGCACGAACTGTTACACTATAGGACACTATACTTTGTTACACTGTAGGATCGAAAGGAAGAGTACTGTGGAGATGAAAAAGAGAATTAATTCATTATGTATAGTTGACGTACAGTAAGCAATTTGCATTCCGAATAAAAGGATAAGCACGCCTTTTGTATGTATTTGTAACTATTTTTATCATTTATGTGTACAATAAAGTATAAAAAAAGAAGTATAAAAAAATTATATCAAAGAAACAAAGAGTCGTGTCTGATGTAATATACAGAAGGTGCAATAAATTCTCGCCCGGTTCTTTCACAGACGTCATATTGAATTTGCTTAACGTTATTTTATATAAATTATGATAATTATACCATTTGTAACATATGCACGAAAGAAACAGTGTTTGAACATTTTTTCTGCAATCATTGGCAATGAAAGGCACGTTGTTTTACATTTTTATTTCGAAACGAGTTTGTGCACAAACAGTATAGATCAATATAGAAAACAGTACATTGACATGTTTCGAGTCTAAGTGCAACCCATTCTCAAAACATATTGACCGAACGTCCAGTGTACAGTCGCGTCGGAGTAAGTCTTGAAAATGGGCGTGGTTGGATTTGGAACGTGTCTAAGAATACTGAACAATAATGAAAATAGTTGTAAATATGTAATTCATAAATCTTTGGGTTCTCTCATCACAGCGGTTGGACTCAAAGGCATCCAGGCTCCAGGTGAATGAAATTATTAATTAACTAGAATGAGGTAAAGAATAGAGGTGAGAGATACCCACGAGTCTAAAATAAAATCAGTCTTATAAACCTTAGTGTTATCTTACTTTTCAAGTTCCATAAGACCCATAAAAAACTTTAATGTCTGACACGTGAAACGTTTATTTAACGACATCTTGTTTGGAGGGAAATATTACAGAGGTGAGACATTAATATGTTTATGTCCCTGGATGTTATATTAATGTCTCACCTCTGTAATATTTCCCTGGATATGTTATATTAAAAGTTCTTGAAATAAAAATGTTATAAATGCAATGGTATATTTATGCACAACAAATTCCATTGTCCTTTTGTCACACCTAATATACCCGCAATCCTAATAAATACAGTTCACATCATCGGTGAGTCGTCTTTATGCCTCATAGACAGATGATCTTTGATACACAGCGAATATTTCATCACAAATATTTTACATTAATTTCTTGCAGTTTTTTTTTATAGAATAGATGGCAGACGAGCGGGCGGGCCACATGATGGTAAGCGGTTATCGCCGCCCATAGACACCTGCAACACCAGGGACTTGCAGAATTCTTTTCACAGCTGTCTTGAAGAGCCCGTAGCGTATCAGAAAACCTCAGCCGGTAGTTCATTCCACAATTTTCGGGTTCGCGGTATAAAGTGTCTTTTTGACTGCACTGTACGCAACGACTCTATGTCAAGGAAGTGCGGATGCTATCTATACTAGTTATGATATGAATTTAAGTAATAACGACCTAATTGAAGAGTTAAACCATTTTAGCAAGATCTATGTCAGTATTCTGTAGCATAAAGCTTGATTGCAAAACATTATTTTCTGTTTTACCTCTGCTTCTTTAGAATAGTGTTGTAAAAACTAGCGCTCAAACGCTAAGTCAGCGCTAATGAATCTTAATCATAACCGCTTCACTAACTAATGTAATTAGGTAGTCTTGAGAAGGAACAAATGTAAGAACAAAATTTTTAAAAGTGTGTTGATACTATTTCCCCTCCCCCATCTTTTGGATAGAAATATAGAAAGAAGGTGACAGACGAGCATCGTGGTGGTAAGTGGATACTGCCACCCATGGACACCTGCGGTACATGCCAACATCAGTCCAGAATGACAAACATTGGCACGCCCCCGGATGCGCTGCCTACCTTTAAATCTTTATCTACCTACCTATCTACCTTTATCTATCTGTATTTATTTATCTATCTTTACCTACCTTTTTATCTGTTTTGTAAGTAGTAAGCTGGCCCGCTTCTGGAATTGCTTCCGGGTTAGTTTAAAAAGTTTAGGGACCACTAGCAATTTTTAAAAAGTGGTAAACACGCCCGCGGCCCAGTTTTTAAGCGGGTCCGTTGCCACTTAAGCCATGCTTGGTTCAGTTTATTTGACTTAAGGCCAGGTGGATCGGCGACTTGAAGGTGTTCTCCGATAGTGGCTAGATGAGAAGAGCCGACAATCGTGTGTGATGATGAGTCTTAGGATAGACCTATATTCAGACCTATACCTAGCAGAGATATATAGGCCGATGATGACTACGACGAATATTCTAACAGTTAAAAAGTTAAAGTAAATAGCATCGTTGCGTGCTGACCGACAACCTGAAGATGGTACGTTTGGGTTATCATCGGCTCCGTGTTGATCTGGCACATGTACCGACCGCCGTCCGCCGGCCGCACTTCCCGCAGCGTGAGAGCCCACACCTGTGGGTCTCCCCGTGTGATGGCCACGCGGTGGTTCTTCGTGATCACGTGCGGACCAATTGTGAGGATCGTCTGCGTGTCCACTCTAAGCCACGCCACCTGCGAAAAATAAACGAGGTAAAATTGTGCTCTGAATTAGTCTACCATTATTGTGGGTGTATATATACGCATATGTGCGTATATACACATGCACGTATGTGTGCGTGCGCCGCTTGTGTAACATAATAAAAATCTGAGTCTGAATCTATACATACTATATCTGACTCTATACGTAACAGCAATCTCCTTTGCAACATCTTTATTTAAAGAAAATTATTTTTTTTATAAATCCGCGCAATGAAGTTAATTTGATAAACCTTTTACAGAGTTTAAGCCTTTCATAAACACTAATTAACATGAGAAACTTTAAGCCTAGGAAAAATCGTGTTAAGTAGAGTGGATAAAATATTCAGGATTTTACTAAAAATGATTTAATGAAATAAAGAAAACGAGTAAAGCCTTTTTGTCGTTAACATTTTTTATTAAAATTATCAATCTTGATGATTAGTGATACAGACAAGCCCTGATGATACAGTGCCTACCTGTTGTTACATTTGCCTAATAAAATAGTTATTGACTGTAATTAAGTAGCATTAAATGCTGAATGGAACAGACGTAATTGGAAAAGCGTTACTATTTACAATAGAATAGTTAACATATTTTACCTACGATATCGCCATTGCACAAATGTTTTATATGTAGGTACATATATATGGTCCAGCGTGTGATTTGCACCCTTTAAAATATAATTAATTCGACGGACCTTTGTTGAATGTGGAGGGAAATGTTTAAGGTCGCGAACGATTAGCATTTAAGGTAATTCATGTGGCTCTGCGCGACGGCACAATGGGCAGGATCAGAATCAAGTATTCAGACAACAAAGGGCTGTGACTTGTTCGCGAAAATTGCTTCCACTGCTCTGAACAGTTCCGTGTTTTATGGCTCAGGATCGGTTCATATTTTGCAGATTCGGGGACTGCGAGAATTGCTCCAACACGCTGCGGCGTGAAAATGTAATAATTTCCTTGGTAGTAACTCAAGTATAAACTCGTTTAATATTACACCTACACATACTCGTAATACTTCAATAGCATCGCCGTACATTGCGAAGTTAAAACTTTCTACTTTATGTTGGAGTTGGAAGCGCGGAGGCGTGTTTAGTTCGCGTGTAATCATTGTTAGCAAAAGATTAACAAATATTTGTTTAGGTTTCAGTCGTGAGGTTAGCTCAAATTCATTTGTTAAAAGCCCAATATTCATCCTCCTTGTAAATGTAAATGAAAATTATACAACATATTAAATTTGTTACTCCCGGGGGTTTGTTTGTGTGGTATTATTAGCTCTTTAGCAAATTAAAAATGAGAAGTCGATTCGGCAAATAACAGTGACACAATTCAGGGAGCCTGCTGTCCTAAATGGTGTAACTTTACCTTCATAATTGCTCTTCGGAGGGACCCGAGTGTTGTGCCGACACTTTGGTTTAATATTTACGAGTGAGGCATCGTATTCGAGGTGAACCTTTCCTATGAGCAGACGTTAAGCATTGAAAGGAAACACATTACTGTAGGAAATGAGTTATGGAAACTATTAGTCTCACTAATGAGAAGCGTAAATGTTGGTAGCTAGACAATTTTGCAGGTGTATTATGTGTAAATGACGTCAAAGGCGTTTCATGTGTTGATGTTGGCAGGTGAAAATGGGAACTCAAATATAGTGAGGTATAGTTCCGTAGTCAATTAATGGAGGGTCTACATTTCGACATACTGTTAAGTACATGTAACCACATAAATTAGTGACACTTGATTGAGAAGTTCAAAACCAAATCGAAAACATACTTTCATAGAAATATCACGTGTCATATTTTTAATAGATTTCCTTCATTTATATAATTCGATTTATTGATCGAACTATATTTTTCAATTTCTTCACTAGTTTATTACAAAAGTATGTACGTATCTAATATGTAGGTAATCTGTTAGTTTAAGTTACTTTGTTTATGGCAAAAAAGCAACTTTTTTTAAAGAAAAATGGACGAATGCGGGCGGCAGACGAGCCTACAGTCCACCTGATGGTAAGTGGATACTGTCGTCCATAGACTTCCGCGATACATGCCAACATCAGTTCAGAATGACAAACGTTGGCACTTCCCGGATGCGCTGCCTACCTTTGCAGATTAAATAATGGATTGGGAAAATGGGGAGGAATAGGATGGGATAGGAATGGGCTCTGACATACCTCACTCACTACCGAAACACGTACGTACATTGGGGAAATACGATAAGGTAGGAAATGCAGTCTACATTTCAAAGTAGTCTTCTGTGAGAGAGGGTAACGTGGCCAGTCGAGTGCGCCCAGCGGCTGTGGGAATGCAGCATACACTCTTCCCCTAACAACTGCCGAAAATTTCGTGAATTTTGTACCAAAGTTATGTACTCGTATGTCGAAGCGAAACTAGCATCACTAATAAAAGGAATCCTTTCACAGCGATGTTGTTTTTTATTACATTTCCCGCACAAGCTCCTGCCATTCAGAATAAAGGTGGCTCGTTCAGTTTTTCGTGTTCTCCACGCTCGCGGAGCCTCGCAATACAAAGCGTATACTGTTACCGTGATCCTCTTAGTTCTGCATGAGGGCACAACATTTTACTTTGTCAGGTGTACCTAGCATTATGTTCCGAAAAGCGCAGAGCTTACGCAAGGCTTCAGTTATTTTTTTAAAGTTTTGAAATATTATTTAGCTTAATTAATATGTAAGCCGAAATGGATACATAGTGTTTAACTTAATAGAAATTGTTCTACCTAATTAAAGA
The DNA here is from genome assembly GCA_914767545.1 of Sesia apiformis. Taxonomy (NCBI): domain Eukaryota; kingdom Metazoa; phylum Arthropoda; class Insecta; order Lepidoptera; family Sesiidae; genus Sesia; species Sesia apiformis. Next base: position 12,440,558 of record OU611953.1, read on the forward strand.
TAGTTTCCTCGTGAGTCATTGACGAGGGCGAAACTACCTTTAATTAGGTACGTGAGTGCAATGATTTCAAAAGGTCTTTATGTTAATATTTTAAACAGTTCGTTTGAAATAGTTCTCAATGTACCAGGCACTTATGTAGCTGTACATAAAACTTTATTTCGAAGAAAGTGACAACGAAATAGTGTCTATTTCTTAATTTATGAAATGATGTCTAGCTCTTTTTATTCCCAATACGTTTAATTTCTTCGTTTAATTTCATAAAAGTATAAAAACTTGGTTATATCTTTATACTCACATATTTATAAGACATTGAATATTTTTTTAAAATCATGACTGAAATGCCTACTTGGATATAACGTCACTTATTATGTAGTGGAAAAGTGTTCATTTGATTAATTTGGCGTGTTTCAGACACTCGGAGATAATCAAAGAATACGAATCAGAAGTGATACTTTCCATCGCCTACGTCTTATTTCTGAATATTCTATTTTTACATTCCGTGTTATGAAAATCTCTCTGAAAATAAATAATTTAATAGGCCTCCTGTATCAAAGGTACACGACAATATTTCACATACATTACTCTGCATACATTACATTGTTTATGAAATTACCCATTTGGCATATACTACAAGCAACGTGCACGATATAAATCAACTTTTTGATAGTGTAAAAGTGACCTTAAGTCAAGTCGGAAATAGCAAATCTCGCTTACGTAATTTGTATCGCACCATTGCAAAAGGAAATAACAAATAACAGGAAGGAAGTAAAAAAAAATAACAGGTAGGTAGAGATAAGTAATGTTTCAATTTAGTATTGCCACAGAATAGGATCAGAAGGAAAATTCCCGTACAAGTACAAATATTTCATTTTACCTACTTTGAAAGATCGTATAAAGCAAATTAAGAAAACCGTTTTACTATAGAAACATCTACTTATTCTTAAATGCATTCAATAAAATATATGTATGTGAAACATCTCCATTTTACTGCTGACCTAGAATTTGAAATCGTAGAATTATTGCGATGCTTATTTTTTTTTTGTAAAAACAAATATATTCATTGAAAACTAAATTTGTATGAGTCTTTAACTAATATAACAAACGGTTAGGTAGGTACAACAGTTTAAAAAAGCAAAATTACCTCTATAACTTTAAAAACTTATGTCAAATTAAATAATAATATATGTATAGTACATAGTTGCACTTTTATATATATTTTGCAAGGTGGTAGAATGAATATTACGAACAATAGTTAATATATATTTTGCAAGGTGGTAGAATTAATATTAGGAACAAGAGTTAATATATATTTTGTAAGGTGGTAGAATGAATATAAGTAACAATAGTTAATATATATTTTGTAAGGTGGTAGAATGAATATAAAGAAGAGAAGAGAGTATAGAAAATGTTTTTTTAACAAACCCCATATTTCTAATACCAGGGCCCCATAGTGACGTATTCGAAGATATTGTTAAGTGACAACCCTATGGGTAGACAAAGTTTAGTAACTGTTGTAATAATTGTAATTTGTTTAGTAATTTGTTCACTACCAGCACCTCAACAGAAATTATTTTAATAACCTCGTATCTGTTATACACACTATAAAAATGTTTGTTTTACTAAAAAGAGGATTAGTTATAACTTATATTTTACTAAAAAGTTAAACCTTAACTGTTGCATTTTTCTCGTCGGGAGTTAAAATTTTTAATAACTCGTAAAAAATCTAATACTTTACCCGCCGGAAAAATAACAGTAATCTTAAACGATGAGAAGTTAGTCACGATTTGTTCGCGAAAATATTACCATAGATGTACACAGATGCCACACGTGATGTTGATTATTCTTTCTGATCGGATATTCTGTAATATTGATTCATTAAAAACAACACGCCAATGATTCTGTATGAAGCACATGAGTAAATATTCTTATATTTACTTATGTCGTATGTAGTGTGGATTTGTAATCCACATTTAGTCATGGATGTTCTCAGTGGTAGAGGGCAAACTAGAATTTAGTTTAGGGAAATGCATGTAATTTGTTCGTTATTCAAACAATAAAAGGGAGTAAGATTCGTCCAATAAATACCTTGTAGCTCTGTAAGTTTTCCACTTTGCAGGTAAGTGTGGCGTCTCTCCCCACCACCACAGTCACGTTAGAACCGGGCCCCACGAACTTGGGTTCATCTGAAACATATTTACATAGTTACAATCACATAATGGGGGAGGCCTATGTCCAGCAGTGGACGTCTAAAGGCTGAGATGATGATGAATCACAGATATACTCGTAGAGGGATAGATAATGCAAGTTGTGCATCGCAGCCTCTCCCGAAGTTGGTGCAAATGAACCTATTTCTTGCGCTGCTTATCGTCGTTAAAAGCACAAAAATGCTTATTGCGCTTATTAACTATAGAAAATCGTCAAAAGGTTTAAGCAAGATGTTTCGGTTCATCGATGAGTGGTTTTTCCCCTCCAATAAAATTTACTCATGTTTTAGTCGTAATTACAAAATCTATGTGTATGTATACTGCGGATAGCACGTTAGTTGTCGGTAGGCCTAACCAGTTTCACTCCAACGCCAAGTTAATTAACCAATCATTATATACTCTAGCTCATTTCATAATGTTCTAGGGCCTATTTAGTAAAATAAAATGAGAAATAATTAAATGAGCAAGAGAAAATACTGAATGAGAGGCAAATTTAAATTAGGATTAGATTTATATTCTCTGGTGACAATAAAGTTTAGGATTCCGTCGATTTGGTGATGACGTTCTTAATAATTTCAAATTATTTATTTCAGTTATTCAAAAATAGTTTTTTTTTTATGGACGAAGGTGGCAGACGAGCATACAGTCCACCTGATGGTAAGTGGATACTGTAGCCCATAGACATTCGTGATACATGCCAACATTAGTCCAAAATGACAAACGTTGGCACGCCCCCGGATGCGCTGCCTACCTTTGCATATAGGACTGGATTTGGAGAAAGGGTTGGGGAAATGGGGAGGGATAGGATGGGAATGGGCTCTGACACATCTCACTCACTACCGAAACACGTACGTACATTAGGGAAATAAGATTAAGTGGGAAATGCAGTACATTTCAAGGTAGTCTTCTGTGAGAGAGGGGTAACGTGGCCAGTCGAGTGCGCCCAGCGGCTGTTGGATTGCAGCGTGCACTCTCCCCCTCATAGTTGTTTTGTAGATCACGATTTTGTGCTCATTTAGAACCTTTTTGCTGATCGTTTAAATACAAGCCAAATAAAATCTAAAACTCCTAGAGTATACACGTTCAAGGTGAAATCGTTAATTTATAGCTAAATACGAAAATACGTGTTTGTATTTACTTATCATTTCACACTGACTAATCTACTCTTATTTTTGAATTAATAATAATCTACAAATAAACATTATCGTACAATTGTATAAATCTGTTTACTGTTTGTCAGTCTGTTTGTTTCTTTGTTATTCAGTAGTACGTCAACGAAGCGAGTGTTTTACTAAAGGTAATTTTGGGCCAAGGAAATAGATAAAAAAAGATTATGAAGATTGTAAAATTAATTTGAATATAAATTCTGTGGTAGTATTCAAAAGGGAAATGAGTCGACCATGCTTGGTAGTCTGATGGTAGTCACTTACTATCGGGTCGACTGTATGCTCGTCTGCCGCCCGCATTTATCCATAAAAAAAATAAAACAATATTAATCTAAGGCTAAGGATATAGGTACTTAAGAGAAAAAGCTTGTACCTTAGAAGGACGCCTAATTAAGAAGAATGATGGGTGTTCGTGACGAATGTTGCGACTCTAATAACTAAAACATACAAAGTATAATACGAAAACTGATACTTATAAGCGAAATTATACTTATTTGTAAGCTTTTAATTATACGAGCTTTTGAAGTGAATAAATATGTATATTAATTACTATTGTATATACCTACAATAAAGGTTTTAGTAGTAATGAAAGTTCCTTAGCTTTAGATTAATATTGTTTTATTTTTTTTTATGGATGAATGCGGGCGGCAGACGAGCATACAGTCGACCTGATGGTAAGTGGATACGGTCGCCCATAGACATCCGTGATACCTGCCAACGTTAGACCAAAATGATAAACGTTTGCGCGCACTCGGATGCGCTGCTTACCATTGGAGATATAGGATTAGGAGAAAGGGTTGGGAAAATGGGGAGGGATAGGATGAGAATGATCTGGCACATCTCACTCACTACCGAAACACGTACGTACATTAGGGAAATAAGATAAAGTGGGAAATGCAGTACATTTCAAGGTAGTCTTCTGTGAGAGAGGGTTAACGTGGCAAGTCGAGCGCGCCCAGCGGCTTTTGGATTGCAGCGTGTACTCTCCCCTCGTACTGCACCTACTTACATAAATGCAACATTATATATTTGGTTGTTGTGTGTATTTTAACTGCTGGATATGTGTATGTATGTACAAGTAGTTACATAACTAAGGTTTGTATTTAACCATTAATTAAACAATCGTAACTGGTCCTTTTTCATGCACATTGACTCGTGCGCGAGGGATGTGTGGTCTTAAAACGGCACGCTGCGCTGGCCAAGGAGAGTTCACTATTTCAAAGGTGGTATCGTCCCTCGCGGCCTGTGTCAGAGTCTTTGTTATCCCTTAGTCGCCTTTTACGACATTTACGGGAAGGGATGTCAATAATAGGTACATTTCATCGACCAGCAATAGATATATTTCTTCGAAATCTGCCTACAAGTTGTAGAAGAAAGGGACATTGTTGTTGTTGTTGTTGAAATTCAGTATGGAGAAGTTCAGGTATTTTCTCAATAACTTTGTATAAGTACAAGCTTACGCTATACAAGTTACTATCAGCAGACAAAAGGTCAGTTGGCTCTACTTTACAGGGAGGGAACGTTCAGCCCAAACTTGTGATTACACTTACAGCGCAATTTGTCCGTCGCTTTGTTTATACTTACTCCGTAGTTGTCTACTTTATATTTGGAGACTTGTACCACAATATTACTACTAAATAGTATGGTAACTACTTTTACATATAACAATAAAACCTTCCGAAATAAATAGCGTATTTAATGTGGAAACTATAAGAAATAATAACGAATTAAATATGGAATTCAACTAAAACTTCCCGAAAATATTTAGAAAGCAGTAATAAAATAGTAATTGTTAACTAAGGGATGAAAGGCACTCATTTCTGACGAAATATTTTGGCGCTCGAACGAAGTGAGAGCGCCAATAGTTCGAGTCTGAAATAGGTGCCTTTCACCCGAATTAAACACTCTACTTTTCATTTCGAATATGTGGAAAGTAAACACAAGCCATATATGCAAAAAATATTTATTAAAAAATGTATTGGTATACAAATGTGTTACTTGAAATTAATAGTGAAATTCGAGCAATTTGTGAATGCAAGAGAAAGGTTTTTCCTGGAATATTAATATTAGATACTGTTTGTGAAATTTGAGTATCATGTAGAGGTATATCAGTAAACCTCGGAGAAGGCATTCTCTCGCTGGTAGAAGAAAACGCTGGTTGATTGTCCCTGACTAGAATTAGGTTATTTCTAATTTATTTCAATGATCTATCTAAATTAATTTTGACGCGGTTTAATCGGTGTCTTAAATAACATCACAAACAAAAATTCTACAAAGTTAAGAATTAATATAGTATTAATCGAAGTATCGCTGTATAGGTTTCTGCCGTTTTTAAACTACTTTTCGGCCCTAGAGCTTTAACGTATCACCTTCAGTCCGCTTCTTAGATAATCTATGGTCTACTTTCAGAGTATGAGAAATGAAAAAGATTTTGTTATTTAAATTTATACTATGTCGAATACACAGGAGGCGTATCTTTGTACATTGTGAGTTACCACGTACAAAAGGTTAATTAGTAGATATTAAAAAAAGATAGATGGATAACACAAGGGAAGTTCGACCGATTTTACTAGTCTGGCTGTTGTGAAGTCCAAGTTAGCACACGAAAATTTTGAACGTTTTGACACTTAGAAAAAATCGGGCGTAGGTGGGGAACCTGGTCGTTTTTTCACTGATTATTGTAAGTCTATAAACTAATTTAAAATTTTAAAAGTGCAAGAATACAATTTGTGAGTGAAAGCAATTCTAAATAATAATCTAAATGAAAATAATCTCGAAATGTATTCAGCTAGATTTGTTGCGTTATAACAAATCTCACAATGACTTCGATCAGGGCCGTCTTTACCAGGGGGTGCAAGGCGTGCGGTGCACCCCGGGCGCTCACCTTTTAAAGGTAATGAAAAAATATAACGCTATAGTAAACAATTACACAATAGGATATTTGACTGTCATAGGATACACAATAGGATATTTGACTGTCATAGGATACACAATAGGATATTTGACTGTCATAGGATACACAATAGGATGTTTGACTGTCTTAGGATACACTCCCGCACCCCGGCGCAGAATAGACTTAAGACGGCCCTGACTTCGATCGACGGAAGAGAGTAGGTAATTACTTCGAGAATAGTGCAAAGATTCTGTACTGTTTGTCAATTATATTATGTTGTTATCAAGTGGTCGTACAGTAGCGAAGAACAACAAACATTGAAAGCTGCTTACTATACTATATTACTAAGTTCAATAAATAAAGTATATTTCAAAGTATAGGTACTTCAAAGTCTGTAAAAACATTAATTATATAAATGTTGTTAAAAAATAGTGATAGTGTTAATTGCGACCTTGGGAGAGGAATATATCTAGCAGTGGAGAGACATGGTACGGTACATTATTTTAAAAATGTACCGTGCAGACTATGTTTTTTATCGATCGACTATATAAATTAATAATAAATAAAAATAACTAAATAATAGCCATTTAAATTAAATACATATAAGGTGGGTGGACCATGGAAGGCCATGTTCTTTGTAAGGCCGATTATTGAAAAGTCATAGTTATTGCCATGCGATGACAAATTCCTTCTACTCACACTAACACCCATCGAACTCAAGAACACAGACGCGGCGGCGAGTCGCTCGCGCCGCTATTTTGTCAGTGGGGTCCCTCGCTTTGTTGACTTCGATTGTCGACGTTAAAATTATAATACGCGCTCACAACAAAACGTAAGTTTTCAAGTAAATAAATTATTATTTTCTTTAAATTTTTTACGCTGAATTGATATATAAGGATTTGCTATGGTACTAAAGAAAAAAAAAATTACTTTATTTCCATTTTAGTTAAAATATCGGTAGTGTTCCTAGGAAAGCCAATGGTTCCTTGTAAGGCCGATGAAAAAATTGACAATTGGCCTTGCTAGGGCACAAGGGCCTTACTAGGAACATCTGGGAATCAAGAAAATATTAATACCTAGTTTTTAGTTGTAAATACGTATGGGGAAAGGTAAAACAATGTATAAGTTCGTAATATTATTACTTATAATCATGCTTTAAATAATTTTATTTTAAAACTTCATGAGTACTTATACTTACTTATTAAAAATAAAATTATGACTAAGTTTTCGTTCTTTACATAAGCATGTTAAGAACAAAATACAATTTAATATCAATATTTGTCATTTTTTTACTGCTTTAATTTAAATATAGATTTTGCTTGTAGTCACACTTCTGTATAGGGCCTGATGTAATAGCTACCACTAGTTTCACTTTTTTGCGGCTTTCTTCTGGAAATCTCGTAATTAGTATTTGTTAGTCATTGAACAGATGGTTAAATTTAAGTGTAGGTATAATTCCAGGTTTCAAGAATGCCAGGACCAAAACCTAGAAAAAGAGGAAGTACATAGGATGAAGAGAGTTTAAGGTGTGCCATGGAAGCGGTACAAACAAATCAACTTAATACGAATACTGCAGCGTTGAAATTCAATATTCCGAGACGAACCCTTTGAAACCATTTACTAACCGGTAAAACTACTATGATTATTGGAAAGACTACTGTTCTCACAAAACAGTTAGAAGAAGACTTAGCTCAGCGAATTAAACGTTTTGTCAAACTGGGTATACCACTTACCCCAAAATTTATCCGGAAGCAAGCCTTTTTATTTTGTGAGAGGTTTAAAATCAAGCACTCTTTCAATCTGTCTACAAGAATGGCTGGACGTAAATGGCTCAAAATGTTTCTTAGTCGAAACCCATCAATTTCGAAAAGAAAACCCCGATTAATGAACCCAGCTAGGGCACAAAAAATGAATAGGCCCATCGTGAAACACCATTTTGAAGAAGTAAAGAAACTCTATCAAGAGCTGGACATTATTGCACATCCAGAACGATTATATAATATGGATGAGAAGGGGTGTCGCATCACGGTCCACAAACAAAATGTAGTTTTGGCTGAGAAGGGAAACACCAGAGTTCATGTTGTTGCGCCGGAGCACGCTGAGAACGTCACCATCGCGATGTGCGTCAATGCTGTGGGTTGTGCTGTACCGCCCATAATTATTTTTAAGGGCATCAGACAGATCAGAATTAGGAGAAAACTTGTCAGCTGGAACAAAAGTACGAATGGCACCCAAAGGCAGCATGACCAGTAGCTTGTTCGTAGAGTTCATTCAACATTTAGCGCAACATAAAGCACCCGGTAAGTGTCTGCTTATCTTTGACGGCGCAAAGTGTCATTTATCTTATGAGGCTCTGGAAGAAGCAGATAAAAATAATATAGTGCTATACTGCTTACCTTTAAATACCACCCACGAACTCCAACCTCTAGATAAATCTGTGAATAAGCCTTTCGAACATCATTGGGATGAAGAGGTGTTGAACTACCTGTGCAATTCTCTTAAGAGAAGTTTAAACAAAGTTACATTCAACCACATTTTCTCGCGAACCTGGCCAAAGTGTATGACTCAAACAAATATAATGAACGGGTTCAGAGCTACTGGCTTATACCCTCTTGATCATGATGTGATTCCAGAAGATGCTTATGCTCCTTCAATTGTAACAGAAAGACCTTTGCCGGAAACATTACAAGACAAGACCAAATCACAACCGCTTATATCTATTCAAGTCTCGCCCCGTGCACCTCAATTTAATGAAGTGTCAGAATTGTCGTCTCTGTCTCTGATAGATGAAAGGTCAGCTCGTGTTTCTCACTTTTCAATTTTTCCGGTAACTTATCAAGAGAAGATCGTATCATCATCGCCATCATCTTTTCACGACTTGACCCATGGGGGTCAATATGAAGTATCAGAATTTTCACCTGCAATAGAAAAAAGAAAACCAACTCTTGTTCCTTACAGTTCTTTAACTGATGCTTCAGATATGGAAATAGACAATACGATCAATGATCAGCGTGGCAATATACTGCTAAGTTCAGTAGGCCGGCTCAACGACGCAAATATAAATCATGACCCTCAACTATCTCTGTACGATAATCCTGTTCCAAGTACATCCGGACTACAAAAAAATATCGTTGATTCTAGCTCTGACTCTGATCTTGATTTGAATCTCAGTGAATCATTTATCAAAAATAACTACATCAGTAAACTTCACACTTCCGATTTTTACATTTTTTCGTAACATGATGAATATCCCGAACAGAAAGGAGAAATAACTCCAGAAAAACAATTAAGCAGACCTAAAACAAAAGCTCAACAAAAGAGTCACGAGATAAGTTCCACTAGATCTTCGAATGATGACGAACCATTGATTAACTTAATTCAGGATAAAGAAACATCGTTTCATACCTTTTTGCCTACTCCAAATTACGCTAAGATAAAGTCTACACGTCCACGGCAAAAATCTATAAATTATAAAGGACAAAGAATAGTTAAGGATTTATTTAAAACTGAAGAAAAAAAGGAAGATTTGAATCAAAAAAGGAGTAAGAAAAAAGGAAAGTCCACAAGTAAGCGAGAACAAGAAAAGAAAGACATCCATAGTAAAAATGATTCTGAAAAAGTACTGAAAAGAAAAGCACAACAAAAACAAAACAATAAAAACAGCAAAAGGCCGAGAAGAAAGACGAAGAAAAGAAATGGTACTGTTACGCATGTTGCGAGTGTAGAATGGAAAACATGAGGAAATGTAGCGAATGTCAAAAGTGGTATCACGAGGAGTGTATGGGTCTCACTAAAAATGGCCTACAATTTTTGTGTCCAGATTGTGATTAAAGTACTAAAATTATTGTCCTCCTTAGTTTATAAATTTGTTTCATAACTGAAGTTATTATTTTGTTCTATTTTCGTTTTTTAAACCATACTTGGGAAAAGTATAGGAATCGTTAGTTTTAAAGTTATAAACAGATTACAAGACTGACTAACTGCCATTATAAAGGTTGTGATTAGAGTACGTAGTCTGTAGTATCTAATTGTTTTGTTGATTAAAAAAAAAATTTCATAGATAATATTTTATATTGTTTGGCCTTATTTGGAACATTTTGGCCTTACAAGGAACGGACCCATAAGAAGGCCATTTTGGTCGGTTATAATTTTTTTTTATTTCATTATAAAGGTTATTGGCAACTTATTTGATATCGATATAATACTCATTAAAATTATTTTTAAAACGTTTTCACGAATACATTCTTAGTTTTACGATAGTGTTCAAGTGATGTTCGTTGAGTATTTTTTATGTGAGTTTAATATGGTAAGTATTTAATGTTTCATTTTAATGAAAGACCTTTTTATGTAGTTTAAGTATAAGCAGAAATTTAGATTGTCACAACGTTAGTTTTAAGTTAGACGATTGATTTATTGTATCGGCCTTGTATGGAGCCTTGTTCCTTGCAAGGCCGTTTGGAAGAGTTTAATAAAACTTAAATTTAATAAATAACCATTACCTCTGCAATAAAAAAAAATGTACTATAAGTTACATAATAAAACAATGTGTTATTTAATAATTTGTTTGTTTAATTTATCCAGTAAATAAAGGAATAATAACTGTTTAATCGTTAGAGTGGCCTTCCATGGTCCACCCACCTTATATATATATATATATATATATATATATGTATTTAATTTCTTTCATTGGCCTTGTGCTGTCGGCCGACTTTGGAATACCTTCATTCCACTCTTCTCTTCGGTATCGTAAATGGCGAATAAGGAATAACAGCGCTACCACAAGCCTTGAGGAGCTACACCCACCACCTCTACAAGAGTCGCTGTAGTGTGTTAGCTGAATCACGCAATCGTTACTGTTGTTATTGCTACTGACATTTTCTAGACGGTTGACAAAACAATATTTATACTGAAAACTAACAACTTTTGTTCTACTTCTTTAAAATTCAACACATGTTTGTCATGTTGTCATGGAAAAATAAGAACATTTTTATGTTGCTACAAATGTAACGTACCTACTCTGTAAAGCGACGAAATACGTAATAACGTTGTCAAACTATTTAGAAACAGAAATTGCAAGTGGACGGTGCATTAGACAATGACAAAGAATATATTAGGTGCTTATCTATGAAATGACCGATTTGTATGAGAAACTGAAAAATATTGTAGGCTTGTAGTCATCCTAGCAAGGAGGCCATATTGTCACTGGCCGATATTTGGCGTTGTTAATAAATCGCTGTGATTTAATTAAAGACAAGCAACCAATTACGCAACTAATTAAAGTAAGACCAAAAACATAGAATGGAACCCACACAATAAATTAGTTGGCGGTGAAAAATGTGCTGTCTCAAAGATTTCTTAGTTTCTTTATTAAATCCTCTATTTCTACACTTATTTCGAAAAGACTTTTATTTGAACGAACAGCAAAAAGTTACAAAATGAGCAGCAAATCATGATCAACAAAACAAATTATTTTTGAATAAGTAAAATAAATAATTTTAAATTACTAAGAATGTCACCACAGAGCCGTGTCGTCGCCAGAGAACCTAAACTTAACCCACCATTAAATTTTATTATTCTCTTCGGAAAATGCAAACAATAATGACAAAAAACCCTTTTATGAATTCTATGGTATACCGTCTAGGCATTGTCTAGGTAGCATGTTATTTTATTTCTGGAAATTATTTGTAGTAAGTTTTTATAACAGGTTGTCCCCGAATCTTTCCAGAAGCCTGAAACTGTGAATCCTGTTCACGATTCTAACTATTACCCATGAAATTGCCGTTTGTTCATAGTGGTTTTGAACTTAAGTATCTTGCGTTTGGCAACAATATCAACGATGTGTACGGACCAAACACCGTAAAGGAACTCACGGTGCGTTTTTGGTTTGATCGTTTCCGTTCTTCGATTATTAAATACATAGGGTAAGTGTGCCATATATGGACCGGTCTTATAATATGGACCGCCGACGTTTCTCAAAGAACGTTCGTTGTATCGAGTCGAAGGTCAGCGCATACTATGCCCCACCCCTCCAACAGCCCGCCAGTCGCTTGCTGTGAGGCAACCCGCACGCACGTATTCACACGAACCCATTTTTCGTTTTCGTCTACTCGCGAGGTAATTTTTTAGATAAATAAGTAAGCTCATCACTTCAACAAATATTACTCGATGTGAAAGTGGATTAAACCAAGAGAAAGGTGAATTATTTTACAATTATTGATATTAAGTTTTAACATCCTATAGTTATTATATTTTTTTGAATAAAAATATTAACCTCGAAATATATGAGTATTACAATATGGACCACCGGCATGTTTTAAATATGGACTAGTGGTCCATATTACAAACAATCATTTATGTTTTTATGTTTCAGGATGGCATCTACAACAAAAGAGAAGACCAGACAAGCGTGGGACAAAAATGCAATGGCAGGTGCAATTAAAGCTGTACGTGAAATGAAAATGGGCTTTTTGAAAGCATCCAAAACATACGGTGTACCCAAAACTACGCTTATACGTTTATCAAAAATAAAACACCAATCACTTAGTGACATTACTAACCATAAACTTGGGAGAAAATCGACGTTACCAAGTGAATTGGAAGATGAATTAGCTGATTATATTCTTGAAATGGAAAAATCTGGATTTGGTCTAGCACGCAGGGACATAAGATCTTTGGCTTACCAGCTAGCGGAAAGAAATAACATAATGCACTCGTTTTCACAAGAAAATGAATCTGCGGGCAGAACATGGTTGAGGTTATTCCTCAAGCGCCATCCTAACCTATCATTTCGCCGTCTAACGGGCACATCAATCGCAAGAATGAAAGGTTTTAACAGAATAAATGTAAACGCATTTTATGACTTGTTGGAGAGTTCTATGAATGAATTCAAGTATTCTGCCACCAATGTTTATAATGTGGATGAAACTGGAATTTCAGTCGTGCCATCAAAAATGCCGGAGATACTGGCACTTAAGGGCAAAAAACAAATAGGAACTGTAACGTCCGCAGAGCGTGGATCAACAATCACTTGTGTGATATGTATGAGTGCAAGTGGTACATTTGTCCCTCCAATGATGATATTCCCGAGAAAACGGGACAATCCATTACTGATGAAAGGCGCTCCACCTGGTGCCATTCATGCTTGTCATCCATCAGGTTGGATACAACTTGAACTATTTACTCAATGGTTCGAGCACTTTTTACAGCACGTGAAACCAACTGCTGCATCGCCGGTTCTCCTGATTTTGGATGGACATGCTAGCCACACCCGAAATATCAAGGTAGTGGATTTAGCTAGAGAAAACCACGTTCGCTTGCTGTCACTGCCTCCACACTCAAGTCACAAAATACAGCCCCTTGATAAAACATTTATGGGTCCATTGAAAAAATACTTGACTGAAGAAACTCGCAAACGGGTACGAATGCAAACTCAAGCAGCAACACATTATGACATAGCGGAATTATTTGGTCTAGCCTACATAAGAGCTCAGCGCGCAGAACTGGCCATTAACGGTTTTCGTGCAACTGGGATATATCCCGTTAACAGAAATGTCTTTCAAGATCATGACTTTATTGACCGAAGATCTTCTAGCAGTAGAAGAATCTTCTAATGACCCACTGCGCGATATAATGATACCGGTCAATGATAATCACGATAACTGCTTACCTGAGACAGGAGCTGTTGAAGCTCCGGAACATCAATCTGCGAATGAACCTCTTTCTACTCCGAGAGCTGACAGAAATCACCATGCAAACTTACAAACCAAAGAGCCGACTATCACTATGGAGAATTCATTAGCTGGTCCCTCCACATCAACTACATATTTGTCGCCAAAGGTGTTGCAGCCCATACCACGTTTCAGGGCCGTCTTTACCAGGGGGTGCAAGGGGTGCGGTGCACCCAGGGCGCTCACCTTTTAAAGGTAATGAAAAAATATAACGCTATAGTAAACAATTACACAATAGGATATTTGACTGTCATAGGATACACAATAGGATATTTGACTGTCATAGGATACACAATAGGATATTTGACTGTCATAGGATACACAATAGGATGTTTGACTGTCTTAGGATACACTACCGCACCCCGGCGCAGAATAGACTTAAGACGGCCCTGCCACGTTTGAAGAAAACCGTCAGCAATAGAGGAAGAAAGGCCACCAAATCTATGATTTTGACATCTTCACCTTATAAGCAAGATTTAGAAACATCGATGAAAAGGAAAGAAGAAATAGATAAATTGAAGAAGAAAAGACCGTTGAACATAAAAAATAAATCAAAGAAAACGCCAAAGAAAATAGCCCAGAAGAAAAGAAAGATCTCAATAAATAGAGAATCTCCTGAAAGTTCTAGTGAGAGTGATTATTCAGTTAATGATAGCACAGATGAAAGTCCTGATCGTTCTCAAAATGAAAATGGTAAATGCTTGTATTGTAATGGGCTTTTCTCTGAAGATATTCATGGAGAGAAATGGATCCAATGTGCACCTTGTAGGCAATGGGCTCATGAAGAGTGTGCTGGCATAGAAGGAATGGCTGCGTTTGTATGCGAATTATGTACCAATGATTAATCTAAGCACTAATAATTGACTGATTTAATTTTACGCATAATACGACTAACAATTTTTATATTATTTTGAACCAAATTGACCATGGTCCATATTTGATACCATGTGGTCCATATTATGTTCACTTTTTGTGAGTTCATAAAAATGACATATTTTAGAAAATGTTGATTTTCTAAGATGTTGATGTTTTTTTAAGAATTTTATTAATAAAGTTTCGATACCAAATAATTATAGAACTGTTTAAAATAAATAAGGCTGATTACATTTTGAAATTCGGAGTTTTATTTGAGAAAATCCTTATGGTGGTCCATATATGCCGCACTTACTCTATATAATTTTCATACAAAAAATATTTGATTTTTTCCATACAAAACGGCAATTTCATACATCGCCGAGAAAAGATGAAATTGTGTTTTGCATTTTTTTTTATTGGGTTCTTATCAAAATTTTCATACAAATTTGCTAAAAAGAAAGTTCAAAACCTAATATTTGAAAAAAAATGTGTTATATGTCAATTAATCAGAATCATAAGCAAAATGCATGGTTTCTATAGGTATATAATATATACATATCTCTTTTTATACACATCCTTTATAAAAGGAGATATATACATAAAAGGTATACTCCCGAGGTACTAATTCAAATCATTTATATGTTACAAATGACAACATGTCTTGAAATTAGGGTTTAAGAAAGAAGAACATTAAGAACATTAAAAGCAATATGGTCACACATCGTTTTATCAGATCACATGAGATTTGATATTATATGCTTGTGTGCAGCGCCGGCTCTAGCCCATGTAGCGCCCGAGTGCAATCAATACCCTGGCGCCCTCTAGTAGGTGCGCGAACACGGGCGCAGGGTCTTTGAGAGAGCCCCCTAAAACCTTGCGCCCGTGTGCGCCCCACACCCTGCACCATAGGTAAAACCGGCTCTGCTCGTGTGTATATAAATATGTTACGTAGTGAGTTTACGGTAAATAAAATGTAGTGAGTTCCTAATCATTTGAAGCATTAAGCTGATGGAACTGCCACTGATGAAAAAATGGTCCGGGTGATACTAACCTACTTTCCTGCTTCCTTGTTATTCCTTCGATTAAGTTTGAGTTGAAGATAGCTTAGCTTGGTCCCTCGGGATGGGTGAGTTATTTGCTGAGTCTCATTAAATAATTGCCGCTGTTGATTTTGGCAACGTAGACAGACGGTTGTAGAGGAAATAGCTGGGTTCATTATTATTATTACGTTTGGGTTTGGTAACTTCCTAATATTTTGTCCCGCTGCAGGATAAAGAAAATTGGATCTCATTGTAATAAAAAATAGAACGTAAGTACATGTCTTTTATCATAATAGGGCAGACATGATCTTAACATTAGTCTTAAATTGCAACAGGACAAACTGTAAGTTACAGGTAATTTATTAACCTATAAATGTATGACAGAAATGTTGTCTACATTAAAATGAAGACGTTAATTTGACACTTCTAATTTGAGATGTAAGGATGATTTAAATCACTATTATTTAACGGTAAATAAACAAAACAACTAACTATATTTTTCCAGGATATCCACAATTTTATTGTCCTCTTACTTTTGCAATTCCATCACCTTGAAGGGGTTTTCTAACTTTCAGTACTGTCACGATATGATTAGCTATGACTATATGATTACTATGATGCTAAGAATTTTCAATTATCCATACTTGATTGAGGACTGTTATACTTATTTATACTTGACCGAGAATCAAATATTCAACCACAGTCAAGCAACCCGTATTTCTTGATTAAATGTAAAAAAGGAAAGTTTAGACACGAGGCAACTCGCAATTGCTGACATTAGGTCCACTTGAGAGTGCTGCCGTGACAGTTCATTCAAGTATTTTCCCTTTTATAATGTTTAATTAAACTAGTACTTGCTTTCAACGATCTATACGTAACTTGTAATTTAATTAAATACACTGCCTCGTCACGATAATTTATAGTACGCGGTTGTATGTCATTATAGTCACATGTTGAGTTTGATATTGTTGATGAATTGAATGTTGTCGTTGTTGAATTCCAGTAGGCAAAGAGAGGTTTTATTATTGTCGATGTATTCATAAACTAGCATGACGACAAGGCTGATAAAGTCAAATTCAGTGCAGTCCAAAAAAAGTCCTCCACTCTAATATTTTTCTATTTATTTTTTGAACCTCACAGTTTCACGCTTTTATTTGATTATGATTATTTGGGATTCTTTGTGTACCTCTTTGATCACTACTTCTACCTTTGATCATCGAATATGATATCCGACAGTCGCAGTGTAAGAATACTCTTTCGAGTATTTTTCTTTACCGATCATCTTGCTGCTAAATCCTAATGACTGGCTGCTAATGAAAAACCTAAATTCAAATTTACTTCATACTCTTTGACTCAATTACTTTCGATGTCTAATTTTCGATCTGTAAAGCCTTGTGTATCTGTATGTTTGTGAATATCTCATAAAACGCTTATAATTGCACATGTTACTATAATCCTGTTGTATAACAATACATTTGTAAAAAACACCTTATTAGTACACACTTTGTTTTTATAATCTCACTGTATTGTGCGAGATTTGTCATAGGTCGAAACACACCTCGGCAGTGGCTGCGGTATTTGTATCATAACAACAAGGTTTTTAGCAGCGGGAACGTATAGAATAGTATGTAAGTAGGTATAATGTATATAGGTAGTGTCCGAACTTTTCACGAAGCCCGAAACCATAAATCCGATTTATGATTCTGTGTTCATTGACATGGAAAATTACGAACCATTTTTGCAAAATATGTATTTTTGGAGCTTTTACCGAATTTTTCATATAAAGTTAAATACGTAACGTAAAAAAAGTTATATTTTACAAAAAAATACCTAACATTATATTATTATGTCAATTAACTTAGAATCATGAACAGAATCCATGGTTTCGGGCTTCGGAAAAGATTCGAACACACTGTATGTATGTAGGTACTAGTATTACCTACTGTTTACATGAAAAGTCCATTAGCAAAAATAACAACCATTCGGTACTCAATATCTAAATATAGTAAAAGGAATATTTTACTTTTATTTATGAATAAAGAAACATTTTAGGTACAGAAAGGTACTATAAAATAAACCCTTTGTTTGGTACTACGCATTATGCCAAATGGGTCGTCGAGGTACAAAATATACCAAATTTGAGCTGCCTACATTCTTTCGTGTAATGTACAAAACATGGCACGTGTAAACTTGAATACGAGGCAATCATTTGGAAAATCGACGTACGTTATACATCCCAAACATTTAACGATAATAAAGCTTGGTTGATATCGCCAAAGCGAGCATCCGCGGGTAGACATTTGATAAAGAATATCGTCACCATAGTGTAATACGCGCTTATATATTGATAGTATAATAACATCATTAGGTACAGACAAAGTTCACAACACAATACTAGCGATTAGATCAAAATTTAAAGTCGTTTTAGAAGTTGTGGTATTTATTCAGCTAGCACATCTTTCAGAATGAATAGGTCAATTGTTTTTCTAAATAATTTTAAAGAAGTATTCAGGCTTATTTGACCAATTAATGTCTCTGTAACGTTTCACAAATTAAATCAGTTGTACTGTAAAGTTAAAAATTTCACTTTACGCACTTATACGTAGGAGCCATCGTTAATTACTAATATCCGGAAAATTGGTATGAGCCTGCAATTGTATTATTATAATTTCATCTCTATATATGTATACTGTTTCTGTATAACAGCTATTAGCATGATAACTAGTATAATATAAACGATGCCTCAAAAGAAACTCGAACCTCTTTTCCAGGGATATTTGTTAAAACAAAAGAAAGATAATGTGATTGTGACTACACATGTGAATTTATATTGCTTTCTCTTTTACGCAGGCACATTTTTGCTACTACATATTTCAAATATAGGATTTTAGAGAGAAAATAGATTAAGCATCGAGTACAAATAATTCCAAACTATGACAGGAAGTTTTTTGTAATTATTTTTTTTTACAAGTAAAACATGCCAAAGTTGGAGGGTTAAACTCTAACTGAGTTTAACCCTCCAACTTTGCTATGAGCTACGTTGCTATGAGTACTCTGACAGTGTAGCTGCAAGATGCGATAATGTAACTCGTAGCTCGTAGCACAAGTTACATGACATTTTAATTATTTTTTTGACATTCGACTTACGGTTGAAACTTGTAATATTTGTTCATAAATTATATTTATTAGAATTATAAATATTTATACGTGTAGAAATTGTTCAAAACTACCTTGAAATGTACTGCTTTTCCTATTTTATCGTATTTCCCAATGTATGTAGGTGTTTCGGTAGTGAGTGAGATATGCCAGAGCCCATTCCCATCCTCTCCCTCCCCATTTTCTCAATCCATTCCTTAATCTGCAAAGGTAGGCAACGCATTCGGGGGCGTGCCAACGTTTGTCATTCTGGACTGATGTTGACATGTATCGCGGATGTCTATGGACGACAGTATCCACTTACACTATCTAGTATCCAGGTGGACTGTATGCTCGTCTGCAGCCTTTTTTCTATAATAAATATTATTCCGAGTAAACCTGAATAGATACATAAGATACATGTCGTGCCCACCAGTATTTCATAAACAAAAAATAATATTGTAATAAAACTTAGGCTATAACCGAAATGTTGCAGCAGTATTTTTATTCATATCATTTGTTACTGATTTGCGCAAAAAATGTTCTAATGATCATCGTATGAACACACCAATCTTCATAACTGTATTATGAATTCATAACAATCATTCTACAATGACGTCACAACAGTACAACGACGGCCCACATAGCGAAATAATAAAGTGACAGTTCAATCACTTTGTGCTTCCGTGTTATATCAGCCTATGCTTGAACCTTGAGGTATATCTCAAGGCCCACTATCGTGTACTTCACTTGCTATTAAAATAAAGTACTTAGGTTTTCAACCTAACCGTTCATTTTCATGACTCGACATTGTAGAAGACACTATCTGTTTTGACTTAGTCTCCATTCACGACTTGGTTTATCGAAGCAACATTCTGACAGTTGTGATATCGTATTGGCCGACAGAGTTGAGAGTTGCAACGATGCACACAACACCGTCCGACATTATCAGCCGACATTGTGGTAGATACTACAACTATTAAGTTACTAATAATACTTTCCCTATGAGGCCTATGTCCAGCAGTGGACGTCCAAGGGCTGAGAAAGAATACTTTCCCTATTTATAACTTGCATGTTCGTGCGACACCAACGAACAAATGTCTACTTGTAAAAAGCATTCAGGAGACGAGGTCGTGATCATGATTGCGTTGCTAGTTTCTATTTACCAATAGAAATGCTTCTGCCAAAAAAAGTAATTAGGTATACAGTTTAACTCGAAAGTTCGTTAAAATTCTAGACAGACTATTTTTTGTAAGACAGACTAGACAGACTTCTAGACAGACTTTTCGTGTTGACGACTTATTCATAAATGGATTTCCACTTAAGACGAAAAGGACGACTATAAAGATTGGATCCTAACAAGTTTTGTACGAAAACAAATCTCTAAGATTTTTTGCTGGTAGGGGCTCACCAGAATGCAAATGAGAACCTGATATAATTTTTGAAATAATAATATGTAAATTGATAGATAGAGCGTCTTAAACCTTAACTGAAAGTAAACAACTTATCGGTAAAACTTAGTGGAAGTTAGTGGAGTGGAAATAAAAATTTGCAGACGTACCTACAATAATATGTAGTTAAAACTATGGCTTACCTTTTGCATCGATTCCATAGAATAATAAAACAGTTATTATTAATTTAACTACACTCATTTTTATTAATCATACAAAGCCACAACTTTAGTGAACTGATCAGAAGTTGTACGAAGACTTTTTCAAACACATGAGGGAATAAAACACTCAGTCATATTCACATTAAAAAGTTTCGTTCACAGAAGAATATACGGCGATGACGCGAAGTATTAGCAGTATACTTACTGAATGCGAATGTTCTCAGTTGAGTTTGAGTATTCAACTGGCTTATAGTCGAGATTTCACATGCCGGGTAAACGTCTAAGGCGCATGCGTTAACATCTCATTTTTTTAAAGTAGTATCATTTCGGCGGCATCTCGTGAAGTGGGCAAAGTTTGTGACACCAAATTGGGTTGGTAAGAAAGCTTTCAGAGGCCGAAAGCAACCGTTAGTGATAGTTTTCGTGTTTTGTTCAAGGACATGAAAAACTACGTTCCTGTGATAAAAGAGTTGAATTCAAAGTTTTGAATAGATTTACCTACAACTTTATTTAAAAACGCATTATACCAGGCTACTTAGAAAGTTTTGCGACAAAGACTTTTTATCTATTTAGCACTGGCTGGTTTTGATGGTAATTAAAACTATGACTATCTATAACATAAATACAAAACATTCCAAATTCAAATTTCCCTCCGCATTTTGTACGAGCTAAAACAAAATATCATGTCTCATTAAATTATTATTATTAAAAAAATTATATTCGGCGGGAACATTTCCGCGCTATGATTTTGTATGATTTATATGTTCTTTAAAACCTGAAGGCTCTTTTAATATACTTCAAACGGCGTTTGCAGACAAGTGTTGCAGGTGTCCATGGGCGGCGGTAACACTTACCATCACGCGAGACCGCTTGCTCTTCCGCCCTCTTCTCTATAAAAAAAAAAAGTGCCGTTTCTAAGGCAACCGTGTATCGTTGGTATAACGAATTTAAGCGTGGTCGACTAAGTTTGGTTGACGAATAAAGAAGCGGCCGCCCTTTAACGGCTTTAAGGCTAAAACCGTACAACGGTAGAAAACTTGGTGGCAGTGACAAAATTTATTTGTGAAAATAGTCGAATTACATACGAGAAGATTCAAGAGAGATTGCAGATTGGATTGGGGAGTGTGTATGAAATATTAAATAGACATAGTACAGCCTCACAGCTCACAGAAGCTCAAAAACGTGTCGAATGATGCCGTATTATGATAACAAAATTTGAAGCGTGTTTGCGAAATTGTCACAGGTTTACTTACAGTCCCGACTTGGCACCTTGTGACTTTTTTATTTCCCAAAATCAAATCCCAACCAAAAGGGAATTAGTTTTCGTCTGATTACATTATACGTTATTACATTACGGTTAGCGCTGACTACGTTCGAAGAGGCTGTGAAAGAGATACCCGAAGAAGAGATAAATATCTGAAGAAGTGTGGAAAAAATGATTTCAAAATTGGTTCAGATACATGACACTTTGTATAAATGCAAGTGGAGAGTACTTTCAAAAAATGTAATAAAAAATTTGAACCCGTAGGAAATTTTGTTTCTCTTTCGGAAAACTTTCTGAGTTCCCCACATCTTATAGGCACAACATTTTTTTTACAGAAAGAAGGTGGCAATCGAGTAGTTAAATGGTAAGTAGACACCCGCGGTAGGTAGGTACATGTCTACTTTAGTCCTGAACGACAAACTTTGGAACGTCCCCGGATGAGCTGCCTACCTTTGTTGATGTACCTAAGAATAGATTTGGAGAAAAGATTAGGGAAATGGGAAGGGATAGGATAGGATTGAATGGGATGGGAATGGGCTCTGGCGTATCTCACTGACTACCGAAATACGTACGTATATTGGGGAACTTGGTAAAGTGGGAAATGCAGTACATTTCAAGGTAGTCTTCTGGGAGACAGAGTAACAAGGCCAGGCGAGTGCGCTTAGCGGCTGAAGGATTACAGCGTTCACCCTCCCTCTCCAATTTATCTTTATTTTATATTTATGCAATGTTTTTGTTTCAAAGAGCGAAATTCAATAGCAAAATACGAGTAGGCACGCTATTGTTTGTCCAGCAATTTCTGTAGGTTGGAATTTTATACAATAAATATTTATGACAATGGCAAATATATTTATATTTACCGTTCTGGTAAATACTGTTAATATTTTTAATTAATTTTCCAAAATACAAAAAGAAAGACATTTAATGTGAATATATTCATATATTTAATTAACATACTTAAATATACTTCAATTTCTCAATGAATACGGAAGCACCATTATTCATATTGAATGTAAACAGATTTTCATGAATGTGTTACATATGAATGTAGGTAATATGTGAACAAAGACTACATTATTGCTTCGCGTCCTCATTGTTGTGAATAATTGAATTCTTTTTAACATAATTTAACTTCGTGGGTCGAATATTTCCTTTTAAGAGGCGTAAACATGTTTGATTTTTCGGTCATCATTTTATCATGCAATAATTTAATTCTATTTTTGTTATTCTATATTCACAATAATTTATATTCTTAAAGAGATTTTAAAATTTATGTAAGATATTAATTAATACCTATGTATACTCAATCAAGTATTTCAAGCTGACGAAGCATATTATAATTTAACGCACGTATCTACTTAATTACCCGGTTCTCGAAAATAGAATAAACAACGGATGCTTAATAAGTAACTTATGATTGTTTTATGGTATTGTGTAGACTGGCTGACGATATAAGATAAAGTGTTACACGGAAAAATCGGTAGTTTAAGTTCTCGTCATTAAAATTGAGAAATAATTAAATTAGCAGCAAAATACTGTGGTTCTGTGGCGACAATAAAGAAATTATTTGTTATTTAAAATTATTTATTTCAGTTATTCAAAAGTGTTTTGTTTTGTTTATCATGATTTGCTGCCTATTTAGTACTTATTTGCTGCCCGTTTAAATAGAAACCATTAAAATATGCTGTAGTCTGTAAGTCATAAAAAAAAGTAAGAGACGTTTTACGTAGTCTTGTAGCTAAAATAAAACGGAATTAAATTAAAGGAAATTGTGCCAAAATCATATGCCGGTAAGAAAAAATCTGCAAAACATTCAAGGTTTCTTTTCTGCCGACGCATAAAATGCACGTGGACGCACGAAATGGCGCCCAGTTCATAGAATGTAAACACATAAAATTTTTATTATAGTGCAGTTTTTCTTACTCATATAGAAAACATTTTTAGAGAAATGAGGACAAAACACGTTTTAGGTGGACGGTTTTAAGAGGCTCTAAATTTGATGAACATGGTAGTAAATGTTTTATTCGCATGCGGTAGTTGTAATATCAGGTGAAGTGTTTAATCAGGTGCAAACATTCGAATGTTATTAAACAATTAATTAATAAGTACCAGTATCTATATTTTTTTACTTTATTTGGTAAGCATTATTGTGAAATATTACCGCCCATGTAAATTATGGGAATTTGTGTGTGATTCTGTTAGAAGTTAACTTGAAGCTGTGCCCGTTACCATCTATCCCAAGTATTTCATAAACAAAAACTTGATGAAAATATTAGACAAAAGGGTACCAAATTGCAATTTAGTACAGAACAAATGCTATACGAGTATACCTATTATATAAACAAAATATCAATTTAGTTGGTAGATATTTACAAAACTTATATTAGTTCATTGTAATTGAAATTAATGTTTTATATTGATAGACTTATATGATAACTAAAGAAGAATAATCCAATTTTTTTTAATTTATTAGAAAAAAATGTGAGCGCTTTCATATTTGAGGTAAGAAGTTATCGCCGTCATTCACTCGTACGTGTTAGTGACGTTATCAAAAGAGTAGTGCAGTTCTAAAAGATTTTAATACTCTATTTAAGACATCACAATATGTACCTTACTAATAAATATAGACATGATAAGAATATAACAGTAAATTATAGTCATACAATCTATTATACAATTTGATCTGTTTTACGCACAACTAGGTACATTGTAGAAGGGGTTCTTTAAGAGAACTGTAAATAGTACTGTAAATGTCAGCGGCATACTCATAACTTCCCTGATGTTTCAAGTATCTATCAGCAACGGTGATCACTTACCATCGTATGAACTACTCGCCCTTCTGTCATCTTCTCTATATAAAAAAAAATGGACAGTTCCGACGCGCGCTATAGACCGTAAGGCGCCAACGACACGAGAGAGCCTCTACACGGCGGATATCGCCTTGCTCGGCGATAGCCGTAATAGTTATTATTGAAATAAGTGGCACGGTTGAAAATATCGTCGTGAGACTCGATCGTATAGATGGCGCCTAAAATCACGGGACCGAAGTTAAACAACTATGTTTACATTATTATATATTTTTATGTACAGCTAGATTATTTACACATTTTCTTACGTCTAGAGATATGTGCAATATACTCATATATCTAACTAGCAAAACCCGGCAGACGTTATCCTATCTGTGTATATTTATTTACCTCTGTATATAAAATCACAAATTATTATGTTTTGCCGTCGATATGATTTTTGCGATCGGTTGAAGGGTATAGAAGTTGATGTGCTGCAGCGCCATCTCGTGGCGAGTTACTACAAATTCCATAGCTTGAAAATATTCTCCGTGCTCAAATACCTATGTATACCAATTTTCATGGCGATCGATTGAACGGTATAGAAGTTGTGCTGCAGCGCCATCTAGTGGCGAGTTACAACAAAGTGAATAGCATAAAAACATTCTCCATGAAAAAATACATATATGTGCCAACCTTCATGGTGATCGATCAAACGGTGTCGAAGTCTATTAATTTCAGATATACCAACATCCATTTGTATATAAGTAAAAAAGTTGAAAAGGAACTAAGTAAAAAAAACTAAACCGGAAATACAATAATATATACCTACTATGGTATGCACTACTCTGAATTCCGATCTGTACTTCCGCACGTGTGTGTATTGATACATTCTCCCTACTAATCTGAATCCATAATTACAAAGAACATAAAATTACATGATGATTACATGGTGATATTAGAGAGGTAATCACAATGTACTCGTAATATATCAGGTCAACAAGGCGTCTCTCTGGCAAGCGCGATGGCCCTGCCATGACCGATTGCAGTACATTCGCTTCGGAAGTACGCCAAGTGCATTATTTTTTATGAGACACCATTAACTTACTCCCCATTCCACCGCCAACATGGTTGGAAGTTGTCAAATTATGGGAAAAATGTTGCGAGTGGAGTATTTTTACAAATAAGTATCCGTATTACCATAGGTACCATAGGTATAAATACAGTTGTATTTTTCGTCAATTATTCCTCAATGATTTTAAGAACAAAGTTTGGAACATGCTTTATAAGAATGCAGTGTAGGTACTGAAGTTTTGTATCTAGGTATATTTACACTTCAGTGTTAGTACACACGTGAACTCTGATTCCTTATACACTTGGATTTTGACTGTTCAAAGCGAAGAGCGGTGTCACACAGAAAAGATGGCAATATTTGTCAAACTTGACCTTGAAACAACATAACTGTCATGTTCGACATAAAATAGCAGGAGATGATCAAATGAATGAGGTCAGTCCTTGGTAGGAAGTTCTGTTTCTACTAAAGAATTGAATCTATTTTTATTAGATACTAGAAGTGCCAACGACTTCGTTCAGGTGAACTTGTGATTCCCGTGTGGGAGCTCTATAATCGATCTGGATAAAAAGTACCCTAAATATTAACCCGGCACATAAGCTATAACTATATGAAGTTTCTTTAAAATCCGTCCAGAGATTTTGCGCGGTGAGCGTTCTCACAGACAAAAAATTCAAAAATTGGCTCTACGAGTATATCATTCTTTTTCGTACTTTATATTGCAATCACTTTTTTGAAAAATATTCCATGTACAGACATGACTCTGTTACGATTTTAATACCAATATATGTATAGACAAATAAATAACCGTCTCTGTACCGACTCTACATATGTTTATTGAAATATATGCCAAGCTACATAAGATTTCAAACTGTTGTTATCGTGGTTGAACATAGTAATGTTGTTGCAGTGACCACGTTTCATGCAACTGGACCGACATATAGAAAGGAAGAAAGAAAGAACATTTATTTATATCAGTTATTAAATAGAAAATAATTAATAATCGTGAGTACCTAATCCGTTTATTACGTCCAACCGAGTTCATCTAATATAAATAGATCAGCCACTGAATTAAAGCAGATAATGCATTAATAAATTGTTACAGTATTTACATTAACACTAATGTGATAAAGACTAATGGACTAATGTTTTGTATTGAAAATATAAAATGGGATAAAGCATTTCCAAGTGTTGGTTACGTGAAAATTATGCGTCTTATCTTTATTCTTCGATTTTCATAAAACTGAGTCATGGCTATAGAAAACAAAAGAAAAAAATATTAACCGAGTGTTACTTGCCAACACATCTTGGCTACGGCTCGACAGACATATAAAAATAATAATTCGAATTCAAAATGGGGATGCCAACTATTTATGGCATAAAAAGAACGAAGTATTTGTCGGTCGTCCTCAAATTACTTTAAGTTTTTTTTCAAATAAGTGTCAATGAGGTAGCTAGCATCGCTGACGGAAATTTAGAGTCTATTTGAGCCTACACAATTGACCAACAGTATCGTTATTGTTTAGACAAATTTGGTGAAATCCTTTGAAGATGGGGAACCTCGGATCTGCTTATTAGGTTGGTTATGGTTTCTTCAGTTGCGTACAGTATTTATACCGAAAGGTTAGAGCATGGATATTTATTTTCAAAATCGATTCAGTAGTTTTAAAAATTTGGCGATTTCGTAAGACGTGCCAAAATTTTACGATTTTTCACACCATTTTTTTCGTTTGTGTTCAGAGAGGAAGCTGATTTTGGAATACTTATATGTATACGTATAGTAATAAAATGCAAACTAATGTATGAAATTGATAGTACCTAGTGACAAATAATAGAAAATTAATGAATGGAAAACACCACCAAAATAGCCAATGTAAAGAAGTTAAAAAATAATATTAAAAAAACGTTTTTTAAAAACAAGCTTGTTCTCAACAAGCTTGTCGCGAAATATTCATAAAAGTAGGTACCATTTACTATTCGCGCGACCATTTACATTCAATATAGGTAAACTTATTTTATTCGTTTTAGTACATGGCTTGCATAAAAGCTTATTTTTATAGAACGTGATTTTTATATTATTTATTTACACCTTTTCAGTAATCTATCCATTTCAAGTAACGCATCATTACGGTAGAAAGTCATGTTTTGTTTTGCAAAGTTTCATGTGCATGTTTAGCTAACAAAATTAAAGGTGACATACTAACAGGTGAAGCAAAGTTTCGTGTCCGTGCTACTAACCGTTGAGGAGTGCCCTTGTGAGGAGACAATCCTGACTGCAGTATCAGGTTATTTCTATCATTTTAGTGTATTGTAATCAGAACTGAAGAAGCATGCAAAATTTCAAAGTCGTAAGTTTAGAGGAAGTGGTTCAAATTTGGCTTGCAAGATTTGTCCCAAACATACTAACAGGTGAAGTTAAAATAAAAACTTGTAAAAAAAAAAACTACGATATAGACATCCTCAACTATGTTTATTTATTACAATTACAAAAAACACTATTAAGTGTGAACGCAACAAAAAAAGCTTAGCTTTATTAAACTTAATTAAGTATCTATTAATATTATGTGATAATATTAATAGATATATTGTCACTATTATTGATAGATAAATAGATATTATATTAATAGATATTATTAGCTATGACACGTGTTAGTAACAAATAAAACACCTACTCGTAATTTTAATAATAGGCGGAGATTTCATGTCATATTATTGGTGCAGACTTCTTTTTCTTTGTTTTTATGTTTTCCACAAATGAGTTCAATTATAAAATAAATGTTGATAGAAACCAGCCTAGAACCAATATTATAATACTTCCGGTAAAGTGTTCCAAACAGATATTGAGCGGGTTCCGATTTGGAACTACGAAACAAATTATTTCCATGTCTTATGTAACGCGCGTACATTCGTTGGGTAAACCCTCCTTCCATGGAAACGCTCAAAACATGGCTCAATGGGGCTGTAAAATGTGAGTATTTCTTGAAATATATAACAGTCAGACTGTTAACAATTTTCCCAGGAATAATCTGAAGTCGCTTTAAACCATTATATTGTAATAAGTAATCCAAAATTGTCTCTTTGTTTAACGCAAGGACAAAGTCGGACCTTCCATCAGTTATGCCATCCAAGGTGGCGTAAGCGTTAGCTAAGCCTACATGTATCCAACCTTCATAAATGTTGGGTTCTTCAGAATAATATTCCCGTAATGAAAGTTGTCCTCCGTATGGTAAATTATTTTGTAGTACCTATATAATAGGACGGGGAGAAAGTCTTTTCGTATTTTGTATGTATGAAATTGGAATCCAATATCTTTGATTGAACTGTTTGTTCAATTGAAACAATTGATCAATTGTTCAATTGAACTGTTTGATTGATCTTTGATTGGCTGTTTATGGTACCATTAAAAAGGTAATATTTAAGAAAAAGAAATAATCATAATAATTTCCCGCTATCGAAGGGAAAATGCGACACAAGCCGCGAAAAAAAATTGTGCCGTTTATGGACCTAATGCAGTGTCAGTAAGAGTAGCATAAAGTTGGTTTAAGCGGTTTCAGTCTGGAAATCTTAATATTAAAGATGCAGTTGGCTCCGGTCGCCCTGTTACCGATAAAGTTGATGTCATTTGTGAAAAAGTGCAGCAAGATCGGCATATAAGTAGTTACGACATTGCTGATGAACTGGGCATTGATTACAAAACAGTTTTGACTCATTTGAAAAAATCTGGTTTCACAAAAAAAGCTCGATATTTGGGTACCACACGAGCTCACTGAAAGAAACCTAATGAACCGTGTACTCGTTTGCGATTCTCTATTACCCAATGATGTATTTAAAATATTTACCGGGAGATTTAAAAGATCCACCTGAAGGTTCAGCGGTGCCGTTGTGTAGAAATATAGGTATAGGGCGGTTGCTCAAAAGTTGATATTATTAGTGGACATTGATATATTACTTTTAATTTCTCAGGAAACACAGATTTAAAACACGTATCGTTTAAACAATCAAACACTATGTCTTTTATCTTTGGGTCGCTATTCCAGCACTTTGTAAGTAAAACGGGATCATAACAAAGTGCCATCGGCTCGTTACTACAGTAACGTTCAAAAATACAACATTTATTATATGAAGAGTTGACAAAGTTTGAAATATGTGTTGTTCATCACATTTGTAATAATCAGGCGACAAGTAAATAACAATAAACTTTCCTGTATTGTCATATTTAAATTCGATAAGTCGTTGAAGTAATTCTGAAATTCCAGCAGTTTCTTGACCGAAAATCACGAATTGCGGTACCGAATCGAAATGACGCGTGTTAAATCTTCACATTTTCAAAACAACGGACTGGTTGTAGTTACTTAGGAACGTTTGTATACCAATAATATATATTGTTTGCAAGACAACAAGCGTCATGTAGCGCCACTCAAAATTGTAGTAAGCTATTTTAGTTGCAATCTTACTTAATTTGTCTATGACTTCTGTTTCACTGTATATAAACAAATTCATGTTCTCAACATTAGTATCTTCATTAGAACCCATTTTTCTATTTTGAGACTACAATACGTCGTGATATGAAAATTCTATAACTACTTAATATTCTAGACAAATCGGTCCACTGATTACATTTTAGCATGGTATATACGAACTAAATATAGCTTATCCTTCTGCTTTAGGTGCCATTAACTTTTTATTTTCTTAATGCATTTTCCATTAGTGGTATACAGTGAAACATAAATTGATAAACTATTGATTAACATCTAATTAAAAATTATTTATATGGAAATCTAATAATCAATCAATAAATTCACACGTAATAAGTATAGTACACAAGTAGATATACTTGAGAGGATGGGCGCTTGCAGGGTTTTCCCTTATTCTTATAAGTACCAGACTTTCTGTATTGTACAATCTCTATTTAAAACTATAAGAAAATTATTTGCTTTGCCCCTTCCTGGATAAAATCCTGACTATACCACATATCTATCTTAACTTAAATTTCTAATCCAAGTTTTTAATGCTAGCAGATAAAACTGGATTTTATTAAAATTGATTTCAATAAGGAAGATCAAGATTGATAAAAACCACCCAAAAATAAGTATGACATAACAACCAGTGTAGTGTTCTGTGTTGATAGGCCCATTATTAGTTACTTTTATGTACACGAGTTTAGAAGTATATTTTTTGAAAATTTTGTCAGATATTCCAGATTCAATTAATCGTGTCAAAATTAAATTGATTGGCTCTGTTAGTGGTGAGAATTTTTTTAAAAACAGTACTGTTGGACTAGAAACCATCTTCTGCGGTATAACGTGTAAATTTATGTCATGCTCATTAATAATTGTCGCGACAGTATCCATGAACATTGCAAGAACAAAGTCCATCCCTTTTGAAATTTCCATTGTAGTTGGAATGAGATTTTTACTTTCGACCTCTGCCCAATTATCGTAAATTTCTGGATAATCAATATAGTATTCTTTTAAAACTAAACCTCCACCAAAGGCATAGTTTGCTTTAATAACTTCTTCCATTGATTGAAAACCGGGATAATATAGGTTACTCTTCAAAGCATCTATTAGACACGCTTGATAAAAAATTCTAACAATAGAGGAATACCATATCCAAAATAAAACGATATGCATAAACAACGGTCTTTTTGGAAATTTTGAAATAGGCTGACCCATGCAAATCATCCAAGAATAGAAAAAGATACTGCGACGCGACTGCACTAAATTACATTTTCGACTTAGCATTATCCAAAGATTGCTACTGATAAACAAGGCACATATAAACATGATTACGAATGTTACAATTGCGGCCAATAACAATTCTGGTTCTATTGGACGCAATAACTTAAACCAAGATGGCTCTATCGCAGATGGTTTAGTAATCCACACAATGGTATTATAGTTGTAAGATGTGGACATTTGAAAGTATGTGTATCTACTGATCGTTATTGCAGCGGATGTCATAGAAAAATTTGCCAAATCGTGGTGGACATCCCCGAGAGAACCGGACCAGTCACCGTTTCTGTCTATTAAACCCCATCCGTCATTTAATTTAGGTGTTAAAATTCTCAAAGTTGCATTTAATCCTTCGATAATTAAATTCAACAAGTCTCCATCCGCACCACTTGGTACTCCGTCCATTAGGTTCATGTAAGGTTCTTGAACAAACGTGGAAACAGTTATTTGACAAGAGTGCATATTTCGTAGTTTCATAGGAAAAATACCAACACATTTTGCTTCTTCTTTTATGCAAAACTCCAAGGCTTTTAGTTCTACAGGTTGACTGCGCTCACAATTCTCGTCTACGTTCATGAAATATGTGTAGCCAATTACTTTATTTCTGTTGAAGTTGATTTTTACGAACACTACATTTATTATTTTACGTTCCCAAAAAACTTTTGTTGCTTCTTCTTCATTGCAAAATGTTTCTGAGGTGCAAGTAACAACAAATTTTCCTGTGTTGTCGAATTTATAATCTCGCATCCAGTCTAACATTAGTATAATATTTTCTATGTCAATTCCAAATAAAACATATTGCCGAGAATCATTAAGCCGTGGATAATAGAGAACTTTGTTTACGATGACGCTTTTCGAGTACGAATTTAGAAAAATGTCTATTCCAAATAATAATGTAGAATTAAAAAGCACTATAGACGAATATTTCCATTCAAAATTATAGAGCACTAGTTTAGCTGCACATTTAGCTACCCTCTCTATGTGTGATGAGTTTTTGGGAAAAAGTAAAGTTAAACCCGTTCCGTGATCGATGGACATGTTGGCAACTAACATTGTTGACTCTTTGGTAAATAAACGAAAACAAATTGAATTAGCTTTGTGTGGAAACGTAATCACACAAATAAATCAAATGAGGGTGAAAATGGATTAGGTGATAAATAGTTAGTAATTTTATTACTTTACAAAGACATGCCCTTCTTCCGGTAGCGCTTGCTTCTTTCTGAGGAGGGGGAAGTAATCAAGATGGCCACGGATTTTGTTCGTTATCTTCAAATATCTCGAGAATTATGCAAGTGATTTTTACGTGTGAGGTATCATATGAAAGCTATATAAATGATTAATAAAAGCGTTTTAGAGACTTAATAGCCTAGATATTGCAGAAACAGAAATATTTACAAAAATATGAATTTTTCACTCCTTGCCTCATTTTTTTTCAGCCAACATTTAATAATAATTGTATTTAATATTTTTTTAACATTTAATAATAAATTGTTGCTACATTATTGCACTTTCTAATAAACTTTAAATCACAACAATATCATATAAAATAACCGAGATATGTTATGTTATTCTAAAACAGTGTCTTCATTTCTATAGACGAAATGTCAAGATGACCGCCGATGCTGTTCTTAAATATCTAGAGCGCTGATTAACCGATTTTGTCGTGTGAAAAATCATGAAGTTTAAATTTTCAATAAAAGTATATGATAGATAATCTTCTGCCAGAGGATGACAATTATCGATAATATTGATAATAGTGTCTCCATCAAAATAATATTTTTAACATTTCTAACTTGAGACTGCCCGATGAAGCGAATCCAAAAACAAATTAATATTGTGACAGGAGGGAGATCGGTAAATCGCAAGAATAGTTGTCATTAGAAAGAGTTATTTGCAGGCAGTTAACACCAAGTAGGTATGTTTAATTCAGTGTAATTATCAAGACCACCACTCCATCATTTTGAACTGGATTTCTTTTGGTAGCAATAGAGGCATATCCAGGTATAGTTTGTAAGATAGGATTATGTTTCATACGTTTGACATGTTAAGATCAACATGTCAAAATCAAATTGATGCAACAGATCCATAAAAAATATTTTTAATACTTATGTCTTAAATACGTCAAAAAAGGGAAGTCAGTTTTTAGTGTCATATAACGTTATGTATTATGTTTGAAAAATTACGTTTGTTACTGAAAGCCAGCCGGTATTAATGCAACGTAAAAGGTAATTTAACTTATTATAATTCACCAATAGACTAGAAGAGAAGCAGCGCTTATCCGTTTTACTCGAAATCTGTTCTAAACGAAAATTTATAGACTAAATAGCGATAAACAAGTACGAGTACTTAGCCCATTCACCGACACCGTCCGCCCGGCGCTACTACGACCGACGTCGTTCTCGGCACATCCTAGACGACCCCGACAACACAATTACTGCTGCCAACTCACAGGCTACACATATACACCGTCGCCGCCGGCGGACGAGGACGTCACCCTCACTACACCGTGAACACACACCGGCCTTCAGCCAACACTTTTACCAGGTATCGGCACGTGCCTGGGCGCTTCTCACCGACTCGCGATCCCGCGGTAACCTCCCAAAGTAACGCCCTAAGCCGGGGTCTGTTCCTTCCGCCGGACTACCGGCGGGGGAGCCTTTAGGCTAGTTACTGCACACACTTTTAGCTCCTGGCTGAGCGCCTTCTGCACTCGCCGTAAACCATATGTCCGATGACTCTTGAAAGGCCATTAGGCCCACAAGAATTTAGCCATTCCGAAAAAAAACACCGATACGGCACATGTACAGCGTGGCGCAATGCACTCGCATTTTACGTTGAGTATGGATAATAGGAATTAACAACGTTAATACTCACGCTAGTACACAACACAATCGTCATCGTCCATTCAATTACAAGAAGAAATTTAAAACACGTAACTGGTTTTATATGCAAAAATAAATATTAAATAAATAGAAATGTATTTAGTCAGATAACGGAATGACTGAATGCGCCCACAGAATATGACCGGTAGACATTAGTTTTATCACACGCCGTTTTTTGAAAATAAACAAATTTATGAATTTTTTTTTATATTTGACCTTGAAATGGTCGAAAAGGGGAAGGTTTGTTTTCCATGCAATGTTTCAAAAACAATGTCGCAAAAAATTTAGACAAAATTGTGTAACATTTTGTTTAGAAAAATAATTTATTCACTTAGAAGGGACGAAATATAACGAATAATTTTCAGGGGCGGTTTTCCATGCAATGTATAGGTACGTTTCGCAAAACGTATATGCAATGTAGGTATTTTAAGCACTACCTTAAAATAAATCTTCAATAAGTTAAAACAAAAAATGCCTTTTAACGCTACTGTAAGCATTACGAATTTTGGCTGTGGTAAGGATCATGTGAAATGTCAAACGCATAACAAAATCAAATATCTTCTAAAGAGGCTTAATACAAAATGTGATATAGTCGTACACTGCCATCTGCTTATTACCGTGTTATGAAATACTACATAGCTTTACTTTTTTATTTTCTAAAATCCATTTTCTACAATGTGCAGTAAACACAAATTCATATAATACGAGTACATAGATTATATTGATTAACACTAAAAACATAATTATCTGCCGACAACTTGAGCGAAATTTAATGAAGTTTGGAATTAACAACTTCATAGGTACATAATTATACCTTTCACTTAAAATCTACCTACCTCCTATTTTAAAATATTTTGTATACAAGATTTTATTTATTTGATAAAATTATTTCTATAATAAAGACTATAATTGATAAAGTCCATCCAAAAATAAGTATCGCGTAGCAGCCAGTGTAGTGTCCCGTGTTAATTGGAACATTATTATTATTATTTACATCTTTGTTGTAGGATGGTTTCGAAATGTATTTTTTAAAAATTTTGTTAGATAGACCAGATTCAATTAACCGTGTCAAAATTAAATTAACTGGTTCTGTGAGAGGTGAGAATTTTTTGAAAAATATTACCATTGGGCTAGTGACTATCTTATGCGGTATAAAGTGTAAATTTATTTTATCATTAATAATTGTCAAAATAGTATCCATTTTCGTCGCAATTGCAAATTTCTTTCCTTCTGACACTTCCACAACAGTTGGGATAAGATCATTACTTTTGATTGCTACCCAATTATCGTAAATTTCTGGATGATCAATATAGTATTCTCTCAACGTTATGGGCCCACCGAAGCCATAATTCGCTTGAATAACTTCTTCTATTGATTGACACCCAGGATAATATATATTGCTTTTTAAAGCGCTTATTAGATATGCTTGATAAAGTGTCCTAATAAAATTGCAATACAATATCCAAAATAAAACGATTAACGTAAAAATAGACCTCTGTGGAAATTCTCTAATGGGCTGACCTATAGAAATCATCCAAGAATACAAAGAGAAACCGTTAAGCGATCGTACTACGTGAAATTTCTGGTTTAGTGTGATCCGAAGATTGCTATTGAGAAACAGATCACACATGAATATAATTATAAATGTTATAGCTGCGATTAGTCGTAACTTTGGTTTAATAGGGCGCAACAACTTTAACCAAGAAGGTTCTTTCGCAGATGGCTTCATAACCCACACAATGTGATTGTAATTGTAAACACGTGACATTTGGAAGTACGTATACCTGCTGACGGTTATCGCTGCAGATGTCATAGAAAAATTGGCCAAATCGTGGTAAACGTCTCCCAAAGAACCGGACCAGTCACCATTTTCGTTTAAAAAGCCCCATCCGCCACTACATTTGGGTGTTATTATTTTCAAACTAGCATTTAATCCTTCAACGATCAGATTCAATAAATCGCCGTCCGCACCATTAGGTTTTCCATCCTTTATGTACATGTAAGGCTTTTGTACAAAAGTGGAGACAATTATCTCGCAAGTGTGCATATTTCGAAGTTTCATAGGAAAAATATCAACACATTTTGCTTTATTCGTTTCCACGCACGACTCCAAGGCTTTTATTTCTACGGTTTGACTGCGCTCGCAATTTCCGTCTTGATTAATGAAATAAGTGTAACCAACTACATTGTTTACACTTAAGTCGATTTTTAGAAACACTACGTTTATTACTTTATGTTCCCAAAAAACTTTTGTCGCTTCTTCTTCGTTGCAATTTTCTTCGGAAGTGCAAGTAACAATAAATCTTCCAGTGTTGTCTAAATAATTATCTTTCATCCAGTCCAATATTTGCACAATGTCTTGTATATCGGTCCCAAATAAAATGTATTGGCGGGAATCATCGAGTGATGGGTGGTAATGAAACCCTTTGCTTACGAATACACTTTTCGGGTACAAACGTAGAAATACTTCAATTCCATACCACAATAAAGGATTATAAAGCACCAAAGATGCGTACTTCCACTCGAAATTGTAGAACACTATTTTCTCTAGACATTCAGCTATTTTCTCTAAGTGTGACAAGTTTCTAGGTATATTCAACATTAAGTCGGTTCCGTGATCGATCGGCATGATGCTCATTGGTAAGTAACCGAAAACAAGTTGGAATTATCCTTGGCCCCTGTGTATTAAGAGACGTCAGAAAAACAAATGACAGCGGCAATGGCTTCGGTCGATGTAGGTACACATAATCATTATCATTTCCGAACTTGACCAAAACAAGACTTTCCAGTTAGCTACGTTTGTTTTTACTTTTTTCACTTTAACCCTTAATTTAAGCAGTTTCGATTTGTTATCCAAAATAATAGTACCTATACCTAATTATTACTTACTTACAGTTAGACATAGACGTAACTATATTTCGACACGACAATACACAATAAAAGATAAGAGACAAATAAATTACACATAACAAGAAAAAGATGAAACATAAAATAAAAAAACACAAATAAAGACTTATTTAATAAGAATAAGATGTGCATTGCGATATCCTCCTTATCGTCCATCGGAAAGTTACCAATCCTTATCGTCCACTGGACATGGGCCTCCACACACACATTGTTTAGTGCATGAGAGATGTTTGGCCTTCACGTTGGTTTAGCCGGTTGGCGAGTCCACATCTACATAACAGAGGTAGTTCTAGAGTGTAGTTCCTAAGGGCTCGTGGAAGCAGCTTTGTTATCCGCATCTGAGCAGTTCACACAACAACTGCTTATGCAGCCAGCGTGCAGTCGTTAGAACTGCAAGGGAACTGCCCCAAACAGTCGGCAGTTATGCAGCAGGTGTTAACGGCTAGCTAAGAAACCACATCTACGCTTTTCCTGCTGTCTGGCAGTCTAAATGCAGTCTGTCTGCACGGTCTCTGATTTAAGAACATTTAACATATTTCATTAAATAAAAAATAAACAAGAATCAAGAAAAAAGAATAAATCTAGGGCTATTAAACAAACCTCTGATCCAATATGTTCAACTATTTGGAAGACTTTAGTTAAATTTTTTCAACTTTTAGAATAGTTGAACAGTTTAACCATCAAAGTGCAAAATGACATTTTCACGTTTTTACCAGCGATCAAGTAAGTGGTTGTTGCATAAATAGTTTTTAAAGAAAAACAAAATTGTCAGACGAATGGTATCGTACATGAAAAGTAACCCAGTTTAAATTAAAGTAACCATTTAGTGATTTTAATATACTTATTACGAGAATTTTAGTGGCCGACGAAATATCTTTGGAGTTTATGTCAAGTATTGCTGTTTACCTAACATTTCTTACCATACCCATATGTACCTACATTATGGTTTACCAATGTTTCATCAAACAAGTTTATCAAAGTATTATTTCTTAAATTTTCATTTCACAAACAATTAAGTTCACAAACTGATCATTTCAAAACTAATCTGTCGGCAAATGTATCTTGTCACAACTTTTAAAAACGTCAAATACCGTTGGAGCGTATTTGATATTTTATTTCACCATGTAATCATTTGTCATACTAATT
This sequence comes from Sesia apiformis, assembly GCA_914767545.1. Lineage (NCBI taxonomy): Eukaryota > Metazoa > Arthropoda > Insecta > Lepidoptera > Sesiidae > Sesia > Sesia apiformis. The sequence continues at coordinate 12,478,982 of OU611953.1, forward strand.
AATTATTTTACCTAAAAACGTTTCACATTCAATTTATTTAACAAAATAACAAATAGTAAGTACAAGATCCCACCGAGTGATTTCTAAGTTCATCTGTTATTTAATCAAAATACAATTTTTATAGATAATTATTAATAGAGAAATACGGTTCTGCCGGGTTGCCTATCAAAATAAAACCGCAAGTACTTTTAATTAAAATTTAATTAATTATTTTTATTCGAACAATTTCGTTCACTTGTTTCGAAGATAAAATATAATCCATTTCAAAGAGAGATATGTAAAGAACTTAAAAAGTTTGGGTTGCCGTTTCTCACTTGGCCGCAACCCCTTGTCAACCAGGTGTAAACAGGTATAACTTCGTTAAATTTATACGTACATAACTTATCTTAATAAATTATATATCAAATTAAAGCTAATTTTTATCTCTACACGATGGTGTACAGTTGCTTATGTAAAAGTGCCCGCAAATAGGGGTTGCCAACTGTTAAAGATACAGAGCGAGAGAGAGTTAGCGCACCACATCGTCTATCAGACAAGGACGCCATATATATATATATAATGATGATAACAATATAATGATAACAAAAAAAATATTTTCAAGTCAAATATCGTGTCGCCTTTATCTAGTTATATATATATATATATATATATATAACTAGATAAAGGCGACACGATAATATATATATATATATAACTAGATAAAGGCGACACGATATTTGACTTGAAAATATTTTTTTTGTTATCATTATATTATTATTTAGAATACAGCTGAAAATAGTATTTATTAATTATGATTTTTTTGGAGTAAAATATTTTTTTTATTAATTATGAGTATTTTTAAGTCGATCCTACTGCTTGCGCCTTAAGTTACCCGATTCTGAGGGAATAGGTGAAGTATATGGTGCAGCATTGCAGTAGCTTGATGAAGCATACGGACCTGTTGTATACCCTCCGTTACTGATTGTATGTCGATGGATTATAATTTTGAGAAAAGTTAATGAAACCTTCATCGGCTTAGAATATTATGTCCATTATTGGTCGCAGTAGAGCATTCTTGGTACTCCGCTCATATTGTTGCATCTTGCTGCATATAAAATTTGAAAAGAAGAGGGTTACATTACCAAAATTATTTGGGTTATTATTTTGAGTAGGACTAGAAGCAACACTCTTAAGCACGCCAAGAGTTTCGGAAAGCATTCCTAATTTTTTTATTTTCGTCCGATTTATTTTTTGATGTGGGCGGAACAGTTGGAATTAAAAATTCTGATGTATTAGCATATTCTGCACTTATAGATTCTCTTGGATCATTTGTAATCTGTAACAAAAACGAAATTTATTATTTCAGCTTTCAACAACAGAGCCCGAATGGATCAGTCCCAAACAAATTTGACGATTTGTGGAGTTTCCCCCAGTGTGCGAGCCATGGACGGTAAACGTGTAATTCTTCGGGCCCCGATAGTACAGTTTATCATAATAATAGGGTGTAATATAGTATAGTAATCATAGGGTGTAAGAGGCTCACCTACCATCTTTGGAGCCTAAGCCAACCTCACCTGCTTGTGGTGCATCCTGCTGTTAACTGACGAGGCAATGGCGTTCCCTTTTTGCGGTGGGAGGGTTACTCCGTCGGCATTGCTACCACCCTTCCGTCGGAGTCCGCCACCATAATGATGCCTTATAAGCCGCGAGGCCCGCATCGTGTTCCGGCGGTGAGCGGAAGAAGCCGTCCCGAGAGAGGGATTGTTGCGTGTGGAAATGAGGACCGGCGGTTGCGGGGAATTACAGACGCGCATGGGCGTGACATGGTGGCGCGGGGATCAGGGAGACCCGGTGAAACGGTTGTCCGCTGACCGCCCGCGGGTTGTTGGGGGCCCGAACCCGGGGATCTTACTTTAATCTCCACCCCAGGAGGCTGCCCCGCCGCACGTGAAAAATCCCTTGGGGTAGCAGTTGTGCCGGAGGAGACCGGAGTGGAACCCGACTGCTGCCCCCGGGGGGGGACCGGGGGCCCTTCCGTACCCCGCGCCAGCAAGTCACACAACCTTTGTGACCTGATTTTTTCTCCGCCCCGTGCTTTGTCCTTTGATCCACATGCGACCATTTCTCTCTCCGTCCCCCCTCTTCTTATTTTTCCTATTCACACTCACAATGGCCAGGAACAAGAAAATGTATAATGTGCACTCAGCGGCCCATCCTGTAAGTTCCACATTTAAAGTGGACTTTTGCAACATTAGAGGGATGCATAGTAACATCGACGCCGTCCACTACCACCTTGAGACGGCAAAGCCGGCCTTACTTTTCTTGACGGAGACACAGATTTCCTGCCCGGCCGATACATCATATCTTCATTACCCCGGTTACAAACTGGAGCACTGTTTTGTGCGACGTGCCGGGGTATGCATGTACGTCCGGGAGGATGTTTGTTGCCGCCGCCTCAGCCATTTTGAAGACGGGGACCTGTCGATTCTCTGGGCGCGTATTGACTACGGACGTTCCACTAAAGTCTACGCTTGCCTTTACAGGTCCCACAGCGGTGATACGGAGACGACTCGTTTTTTTGAGCGTCTACAAGAAACGACTGACAGAGTGCTCGAGCAGTTCCCTTGCGCGGAAGTGGTGATCCTTGGTGATTTCAACGCTCACCACGAAGAGTGGTTGGGATCCCGAACTACCGACCGCGCAGGGAGAGCAGCCTATAACTTTGCACTGGCCTATGGTTTCTCGCAGTTGGTGTCCTCACCTACGAGGATACCTGATATCGAGAGCCATACTCCCTCCTTACTGGACCTCCTGCTGACTACGCGGCCGAATGACTACAATGTTGTTGTTGATGCCCCGTTAGGATCATCCGACCATTGTATCATTCGAACTGCTGTGCCAGCCAAGCAATCCGTGCGGACCCATTCACAGGGAACGCGCAAAGTCTGGCACTACAAGTCAGCAGATTGGGATGGGTTGCGCGAATTTTACGCCTCTTATCCCTGGAGGCAGCTTTGTTTCTCGTCGGGAGATCCGGATACCTGTGCAGACTCCGTTACCGACGTGGTGTTGCAGGGCATGGAATGTTATATTCCTTGCACCGCGATACCGGTAGGCGGACGGAGCCAACCATGGTTCAATCAGTCCTGCAGAGAGGCCCGTCGTAATAAACGGGCCGCATACAGGGCCTGGGCCAGAGCACAGGCGTCCGAAGATCCGAATACCTCCGACTTGAGGAAGAAATTTAACGCTACCTCGAGGTGCAGTAAGAAGATCATTGTCAGAGCAAAGAATGAGCACATCCGCAGAATTGGCGACCGACTAGCTAGCTATCCTTCTGGAAGCCGGGCTTTCTGGTCGCTCGCTAAGGCTGCTGAAGGTAACTTCTGTCAGTCGTCACTCCCTCCACTGCGGAAACTCGATGAGTCACTGGCCCATGGGGCGAAGGAGAAAGCCGATCTCTTGGGCTATCTCTTTGCCTCAAACTCGACACTGGACGATAGAGGTGCCTCACCACAGTCTATCTCAAGGTGCACAAGCTCCATGCCGGAAATCTGTTTCACACAGCGTGAAGTCCGGCGAGCTCTAGCATCTCTTGATGTCCGAAAATCGAGTGGGCCTGATGGTATTCCTGCAGTGGTGCTTAAATTTTGCGCTCCCGAGTTGTCCCCGGTGCTTACGCGACTCTTTAGGCTCTCATACTCTACAAAAAGCTTCCCGTCAACATGGAAGGTAGCTCATGTTCACCCTTTACCTAAAAAGGGTGACCGCACAGACACGGCCAACTACAGGCCAATAGCGATCACCTCCCTCCTCTCCAAGGTGATGGAGCGTGTCATAAACACACAGCTCCTTGGGTACCTAGAGGATCACCAGCTGATTAGCGACCGTCAATATGGATTTCGCCATAATCGCTCCGCTGGTGATCTTTTAGCGTATTTAACACACCGCTGGGCTGACGCCATTGAGAGTAGAGGCGAGGCTCTGGCTGTAGGCCTAGACATTGCGAAAGCTTTTGACCGGGTATGGCACAAATCGCTGCTTTCCAAGTTACCATCTTTCGGGATACCCGAGGGATTATGCGAATGGGTTGCCAGTTTCCTGACTGGACGGAGCATCAGAGTCGTTATCGATGGTAGCTGCTCCGACACCATGTCTATTAACGCTGGCGTCCCGCAAGGCTCCGTGCTGTCTCCAACTCTGTTCCTTCTGCATATCAACGACCTGTTGCAAATTGGTGACATACGTTGCTATGCAGATGACAGTACTGGAGACGCCTTGTACAAGGGCCGCGCCAACATCCCTCGGGCCGAAGTGGAAGAGAGTCGCGCCAGGCTTGTGTCTGAAATCGAAGACTCTTTACATCTAGTCTCGATTTGGGGTTCTCTAAACCTAGTGGATTTCAACCCCAGTAAGACGCAAGTTTGTGCATTCACCGCTGAAAAAACCCCTTTTGTTGTAGCACCTCGCTTTCAGAGCATACCTCTTAAGATCTTGGAGAGTATCGGGATCCTTGGTATCGACATCTCCAGCAAAGTCGAATTCAGGGGTCATCTGGAAAATAAGGCCAAAATGGCCTCCAAAAAGCTCGGTGTGCTGAACAGAGCGAAGCGGTACTTCAAACCTGGGCAACTCCTTATGCTTTACAAAGCTCAGGTGAGGCCCCATATGGAGTACTGCTCTCATCTCTGGGCCGGCGCACTGAAATACCAATTGGACCCATTTGACTCCATCCAACGACGTGCTGTTCGTATTGTCGACGATCCCACTCTCACGGGCGGTTTAGAATCCCTCAGCATTCGGAGAGACGTTGCGTTTCTCTGTGTGTTCTACCGCCTGTACAATGGGGAATGCTCTGAAGAATTGTTTAATATAATTCCCACCTCGGGTTTCTACAACCGCACCTCCCGTCACAGAAGTGCGGTCCATCCGCATTTCCTCGATACGGAGGTGTCGCGCACCGTTCGGTCCAAAAATTATTTTATACCGCGAACCCGTAGGTTGTGGAACCAACTGCCTCAAGAGGTCTTTCCATTGAGCTACGATATGGGGTTCTTCAAGAGAGCTGTGAATAGGATTTTGCAAGGTCGGCGGCGCACCCGCATACCCCCTGGTGTTGCAGGTGCCCATGGGCGGCGGTAACACTTATCACCACGTGGGACCGCTTGCTCGTCCGCCCACTAATCTATAAAAAAAAAAAAAAAAAAACTACAAATCGAAGTTGAGTATAGTAATGTTTGCTTTAGTAGACGCGGAATATATAATTATATATTCCTGGATGTCGGATGTCAAGGGAGAATTTCAGACGGTGGAATTTTTAAGGGCACTGCATTATTAAAAAAAACTGGAAAATGGTACGTTAAACTTGCCTGCATCTAATGCACTGCAAGGTAGAAATATAGTAGTACCATATGTTTTCGTTGGGAGACTGCCTTCCCATTGACTACCAATATAATGAAACCTTATCTAGGAGATCACCCCAAGGGATCGCCGCAAAGAATTTTTAATTACCGTCCGAGTAGAGCTCGCAGGATTGTTGAAAACGTATTTGGGATCACAACATCGGTTTTCAGTTGTAAGAAAACAAATGCTTCTTCAGTCTGAAACTGCAGAGACTATAGTGATGGCAATCGCACACCTACATAATTTTTTGAGAAGCAGAACTTCGTCTCGTAGCTTATATTTACCTCCTGGATCATTTGACAGTGAACAAAACGGAAGACTTCTATGAAGGTACTTGGTGGAGGGATAGTAATATGTCATCATTACTTCCAATAAATAATGTACCAAGAAGACTATTTTCTAAAAGAGGGAAAGTGTCTTGGCAGAATACATATTGTTAATATTGCATGACTCAAGATTCATTACTACCTACTATGTTGTATGTACTAACCTCCGTATTGCGACGTTTTCGTGGATTATTTCTGTCACCTAAAAATGCCAGCACCTCGTAAGCAAATCATGTGCTTTTGTATGTTTCATCTCCACCTGTGAATTAAATTGCCATCAATAAACATGTTTTTGAATAAAATATCTATCGCGTACTATACCTCTAGGTACCAATCACAATTTGACTAATGTGAACTAGGATACTCATACTTTTGACTAATTTTACGATAAATACACTGACGAGCAAAAATAAAGAGTCGGTTACAAAAATCGCAAATTTGAAAAGTACAATTTTGATTTTTAACTCTTCTTAAGCCTCTCTTCGAGTAGGTCGGTGTAATAAAGTTTTTCTTCATATTTGGTATAAAATTCTTTTAAGATGGGTACTTTTTATTTCAAGAAGCTATCTTGCACAGTTTAGGAGTTATTGTAATTTTTGTAACCAACGCTTTAATTTTGGTCGCCAGTGTAGTATAGAATAGAATAAAATTACCTTTTCCGGAACTTGGACTCTTCTTTACTTTTCCTTTTTCCCTTCGATGTGAAGCAAGTAAACGGATCATTTTGTTTTTCATTTTCGGATCATCTTCTACATCTCTTTCCAACGAAAGAGCAATTCCAAGCGCCGTTTTGCAATTTTTTTTGTAGTACTGCGGGTCTAGAATAATAGGTTTTTCTTGATATAAACTGATAAGTTCAAGCGATTGTTCTTCACTTCACATCATGAACGTCCACACGACACAACCGTTACGAACGCCGTCCAAACGAGCACTGTGAGCACCTTCATTTTGCGCGTAAAAAACAGACAACCGATGGATCACCGCGAGCGTCGGCACGAGCGTTACATGTAATGCTCGTAGTGCCGTCCACAGGAAGAATTCGCGTTACATTACGGTTCTGCGTTGAATCTAACATAATGTACTACGTACCTACAGTAAATCAGTTTACTTAGTCCAAATTACTACGCCGTTGACTACGAGTATTACTATCATTAGGTATTCAATCTTTTTTTTCATTCCGCTAACTTTTTGAGCGACCCTTATAGACGTAAAATCTTAAGACACTTGGTGTAGAAATTGATTTTTAGGCTATTAAGATACCTGCTAGGCTGCTCTTCGTGAAGTACTAAATTACAATAGGTTACAATAGCCACTACACAGATTGGTTTACATATCAATAACAAAATCTTTAACTGTTGGTCGATTCAATGACTTGACAGACTAATACTAATGAGAATGGATTCAATCCACAATTATACTTTTTCATAATAAAGAATTTTGTGACAAAAAATTAAAATATTAAAAACAAAACGTTTTTAAAATTTAATATAAGACCTTGGAAATCATGTACGAGGAGAAATCAAAAAGTAGTGAGAATGAGATAGAATATAATGACTATTGATAACTTAATAATTTATTTTTCTACATAGTCTCCGAGTCTCTCTACACACCGAGTCCAGGGCTTTTCCAAGGCTTCAATCCCTTTAAAAAAAAAAGTGTTGTCTTGGTCCTGCAAAAAGCTCTCCACGGCATCTATCACCTCGTTATCGTCTTCGTATCTGTTTCCCCTTAAGTATTCTTTCAATTTGGGGAACAGATAAAAATCGCTAGGCGCCAGATCTGGTGAATAAGGGGGATGGTCAACCAATTCGAAGCCAGCTTGTTGAATGGCAGCCATCGCAACTGCCGAGCTGTGCGCGGGTGCGTTGTCGTGATGAAACAGCACGCCCCTTCGAAGTTTCCCTCTCCTTTTCTCTTTGATGGTATTCCTCAACTTGGGAATTAATGCTGCATAATATTGGCCTGTAATAGTGGTTCCACGCTCTAGGTAATCAATCAACAATATCCCTTCTGAGTCCCAAAATATTGAGGCCATAATCTTGCCAGCCGATGCCACGGCACGAAACGGGGTCAGTGATGATGGCCGTTTCCATTGTGAAGATTGCTATTTTGTCTCGGGATCAAAATGATGGACCCATGTTTCGTCCATTGTTACGAAACGAGACAAAAAGTTTTCAGAATCTTCTTGAAACTTGTCCAACAATGTCTTCAAAATGTCAAGTCGATTTTGTTTCTGACTGTCTGTTAACATTCTCGGCACCCATCTTGCGGAGACTTTTCTCATATTCAAAGATTGTTTCAATATGGATTGAATACTTCCATGTGAAATGCCCGTTTCTTGAACTAAGTAACGGATGGTAACTCTTCGATCGCTCAATACAATTTTCTCGACTTTAACCACATTTTCTTGGGTGACTGACGTCGAAGGGCGGCCGCAACGATGTTCGTCTTCCGTGCTCGTTCTCCCTACTCGAAATTGAGAAGCCCACCTTGTGACAGTGGAATACGGCGGAGCATACTCTCCTAATGTTGCCTCCAAATCGCAGTGAATCTCTTGCGTCGTTAACTTTTTTAAACAGAGGTATTTAATAACGGCTCGCACTTCGTTTTTCTCCATTTTCGAGAACACGTTCCGACACGAAGCAAACAAATGACTACATTCAGAAAAAAAACAAAAGAGAATCGAAGACTTTTTCTTTATTAATATTACAAATATCTGAGCTATGCCTGCCAGTATTTATTTTTTTTCTTACCAAGGAGTATATATGTCGTTCTCACTAATTTTTGATCACCCCTCGTACATATTGTGCTTTTTTTGTTTTTATAATGCTTTTATATTTTGCAAAATGCTTCAGAATCTTAAAATGACAAGTGGGTTGGATCCATTCTGTTTAAAGCCGGTCACTTATGAACGACAGTAAAGATTAGCAGACTAAATGAAACTATAGAAACATCTTAACTGGGTGTTAAATAAAGTTCTTACTCGTAACTGGGGAGTTGTGGATCCCCACAGTCAAATGGGGAATATCTCACAGCCAAGTGGGCCATGCTCAAAAGGATTCAGTGTCACTTATTGACACGTATTTGTAGAGATAGGTACAGGATGAAGAATGGATAGACGAGCTGAAAAATTTGGCATGGATGGCTAATGTGAATGGGAAAGGCAATGACCAAATATGGTGATCCGGGAACACAAGCTGATTAAAACAAAGAAGTTTCATATTTTATTGCGTGTCAAGTAATGTAATATGAATTTAGGACCGTTGAATTTGGTTCGACGTAAGTGTGATTTTAATGAAAAAGAAAACAACGCGCGTAGCTTGAAAAAAATTATATTTTATGAGAAATTATAATTTACAATATTTCATACAGGCATCCGTCTTCAGTCGGAACTTAAGCTAAAATTCTCACAATCTCACGCAAAAGGTAAAGCAACGTTAGACTATAATAATTTTTCAGCAATATTTTGTGTAGTCATCGCCCGACTGTAAAACAAAGAGGTAAGAACCACATCAGTGCACGTCCGTAAAAATGATACGCATACGCGGGCGACGCGGCTCCGGCTCACGCCAATATTCAACTAATTACCAATACGATAAGGTTCATTGTGCTTTGTTTACTTTAGAGCGTTAAACGTCGTAAATATATTTAGGAGCCTGCAGATGGGCGTCATGTGGACATTAAATTTAATTTTAAAAATATCAGTCTATTACAGTGGAACATACGAACTCGTGGGGGTGCGCGTGAGGCGCGCGGCCGCCCGCGCGCGCGTCGATCCAACAATTTTATTACTATTGCTGTACAATTGCAAAAATGAAATATAGATCTATGTACAGGGCATACACAGAGATTGCACTTCAGTGGGTAACATCAATAAGAAAACTTCATCCAATATTGTGCGCTAAGTTTCAATTTCACATTACTTTGAGCATTCCAGACAGCTGTATTTTAAATAAAGCATATAGTTTTGCTATTGACAGAGTCGAATCTCACTTGTGCTTATCCTTAATGAAATTGAAATGCTTAATTGGTACAGTAGAAAATAAAGACAACAACAAAATAAGTTAATACAATATAAAAAAGTTATATATTCTCAAAATAGAAACATTCTTACTATATAAATAACTAAATAGTAACACAAAGCAACACACTAAATTAAGCGTAGCATAATAAAATACTCTAAAATCTGGAAAAACAATGATAAAAATGTATTTGTATATTTGTGCTTCACGTCACAGCATTGTTGCCAATAGCAAAACTTGGCACGACTGTCTGCTCAATTCACTCAGCACATTTAGACCCAAATGTACAATATATTACATTCATGTGGAAAAGCATTCGTGCAAAAAACATCAGTATCGGTTTTTACAATTCACATATCGCTTTATTGTATTCCCTCGGGTTTCTAGTAAAAAAAGTTTATATCAAATGCATCAAAAATGTCCTTAAACAACTAACGTAGTAACTTCCTAAACTCGACATACTGCTATCTGAATGGAATTCTCATACACGGTAAACATTAGGAAGTGACTGAATACACCAGACAACTGCGTACACAAAGCCTACAGTGAACGAAAACGGATTGCGTCAATTCGATTCGTGTACAGGACACCGTCATTATAACATAAACACCTTAAATAATAACATATACTCAAGTAACAAAACTTCAATGTACAAAAGTAACGTAAACTTTATTAAATACAATTTTATAATGTTTCAAGCTAACAGAAAAAGATGGTAGTGATACAATATATATATATATATATTTGTTGGTAGATCAGTTGTATTGTATTGCAGTGTGGTGAGGAAGGGGGGGAGTGCGACGGCGGCGCCGCGCTCGCAGGCTGTGGATCGACCGACTCCTACCAGACACCATAGTCCATAACCTAAATAAATACGTAATAGTTACACGGAAGCATTCCGATTCATACATCAGTAGGAAGTACTGTCTCGATCCATGAGTATGATATAAAAACACGCGTAAGTTTATTGGACTAGTTTGTTCAAATCCATCCGTCTGGACATAATAAATGTATACTAATATAGAAAGATATTATGGCAACAAACTTTACAAAAATCCTAAAACAATGACTAAAAGCAGCTCACGGCGAGGCCAGGACTCGCCGTGACTTTAAAAATGCACAATTTAATATTCACCGATACAGACACATACATAAATTGTGAATAATTTCATCATAAAAAAACATGTCAAAAAACGTGACGCGTCGTGAAGCGATACGTCGCCCGCCCGCGCGTCGCTCCGACCTGATGCTATATTTTGGTTAAATGACTTACAATCTAACCTTACTTTCTCATTAAACATTGTAGGTGAATAAGTTCGTCTATCCGACCTCAGTTCGTGAATTTACACATTCTGTTGTGAAATGATGATGTTTAAATAATGTGTTATACACAATCACAGATTTGTGTCAGTGACCCACGTTGGTTTCTTAGACGAGGTTGTACTCCTTCAGGTTGGATTGTAGGATCGTGTCTTTGACGGCAGCGAACACAAACCGGATATTTTCAGTATCTGTAACGATAAATATATTACATTGCTAGTTGCGTTATAGATGCAAAAACACGTTGTAGGCTGTCGGGCACAAAGACTTAGTTTCCGAGATACGTGCCTTTTGTAAAATTGGGTTTGTAAGACATTTTCGGATTGTATTAGATTATGAATGTATTGTCACCCATCTACAGTTTCATAGCACAAACAATCACATTTCTCTATCATATTCCCATGTTTCCGTGTAAATTATTGAGGTTTTTATATATATTTTAGTCTGAGGTTTTGAAACGACCGATGAATGAGGGGTGAAGCACGGCATAAAGACAATTCATCCATTTATTGCAATACTGTCATAACTGAAAAAACATGACTTTACAGCAGAGCAATTTTAAAATAATGTATTTTTGGTGACAAGCAAAAATATCCAGTATCTTATAAGCGGTCTGTAGTGAGGTATCTTTATGATACATTAAAAATATATTAATTAAGGGTACATTTTTTATCAATAACTCAATAAACGTGATGTTTGGATAATGATACTCTTGCAATGAATGAGCGTAGTGACCCCTAATGAGATAAAGATAATGAGACCCCTATGGGAAGCGTAGTGTCGCCTCGTCTTAACCGCTTGCTTCGAAACCTAAAACTTAAAGACTCATTTACACAAGGAGAGTTTGACGAACGGTTCGGGCAAGAATATTGTATAAGATTCTCGTGTGCGACGAAACTACATACAGTTCTCGTCTACAAGTGTTCACATGATGATAGAAAACTCGATTATAACAGGGATATGCCAACGATCAGATGATGATAACAGTCCTTTGTACTAGCTTTTGAGCAATGTTCGAGAAACTGGCGTTCCAGAAATTCTATTTGCGTAAATGAGCCATTAGGACCGGCGCAGACTAGGCGAAGCGAAGTAGACCTTCCGCCTGCTTTCACTTTAACGCCTTCGAAGACTGGTAGGTGCGTTGGTGAATTGTTGATCTCATTGCAATGTCGACAAAGTTGATTGTCGTTTGTGAATGAAAACCGCGCTGCGCTGCGCCAGCCCTAAGTGCTGTGATGTTGACGTATTCGTGGAATTTTTGTCTATTTCATCTTTTTATTTGACATCACTATAATGATGTGCGGTAACACTAAAAGGGAAATGTAATAGAATGGATTGGTTGAACTTAATATATTACCCTAAAAATAAACACATCAGTTTTAGGGTACTTATATTCATATTTAGCACATTTTTAATTTCTAGTTTCATAATCTGATTTTAAATCAATATCTCACTGTAGGACTCTTTCTGCACGGAAGCCCACACCTTAAATACCTACACAATTTTTATATTATTTATATTCTGTTTTCCGCCGGTTATGGTCATACATTTATGTAATAATTCGTCTTGGTCTAAAAAATTACTGCACTTCTAAACGGGGTAAAGTTTTAGGACGTACAACGATCAAAAGAAACATTCAAAAATCAGTTATAAAAGCATGCAATGTGGAATAGGAAGACCTTGATGATTCACCAAAAATATATATATCATAATTATGCATATAAAGCATTAGCCAAAAGTATTAGACACCCCAGTAATGTCACGTTTACGAGTTGTACGTAAATAAAGTGAAGCAGGCTATCGTTATTTATTGCTTTGTCGGAACCTTCAAACAAAGGAGGAGTTTTAATAGCTGACCAGTAAAAAATAAGATACTCAAACAGTAAAAAATATGCAAATAATACTTTGCGTACATGCTAGTGAACATGGGTCTTATGGAGAGACTATAAATAAAAAATAATGCTTTAGAAATAACACTAAATTAAAGATTAGGCTCATAGGTGGTGACTCGCTAGACTAAATAGGTCGATGAAAACGTGGGAGCAACATTCTGCCCTCCTAAGAAAAGGTATTAGTAACGAAAATATATTTAAGTATGTAACATTATATTCGGAAATTAACAATAAACAAGTTAATTTTGTTTTATCAAGTTTCTAGTTTGATTTTAAATTAATGACAATTTTACCATATTTTTTGCATTTTCTTCGAGTATTATCAAAATTCTGCTGTTTATTGTAAGGAAGGCAGCATTGGTGTCACTTCGCTAAAAGAGTCTAGAGGTATGCTGTGCTACAAACAGAGTGTTCTCGTCACATTCAACACTTTATTATAACTGTTAGCTGTGAAAAAAAAGGTGAAATAAAACATGCAAATAATAATACACAACATTTTAATAATACTCATAAATAATGTACAATTGACTACGAAAAGACGACGTGTTTGTAAATTATGCTAAATTAAACTCCTTCAGGGCGGACTGCATTATAGTGTCTTTTACCGCACAAAACACCAGTTTGATATTTTCAGTGTCTTTATAAATTTCCAAGGCAGCATGCAAAAATAAAATTAAATAAAGTACACTATACTAGTACATGCAATAACATCGCACAACTTATAAGGCTGATTTTAGTAAACATTTTTTAGTAAAAAATGGTTGAAATAACAGCCACTGCAGATATCTACAACGTAAGCCTCAATTCAATTAATGCATTCATATTGTACTAAAAATATAAATAAAAGAAAGCAACTTAACTATTATGATCTATTCGGTCTAGGACGGTTTCTGAATGACATTTGCCAAAATACGGTTCCTTCTCGAGATGGACATGATTCTAGTTAAAACTAGGTTATTCGATTATTCATTATTTTTCAGATGATAATAGCTTTGTTCGCGGTAAGGATTCAGAACTGATTCGGAACTAGTACTGAACCAATTTGGAATCGTAGTAGAGCGCATGCTCGATTATAAACCGAGTCGTGATTTTTATTTCCGCGAACGATTTCGGAACCAAACTGCGTACGATGTACTGTCATCGGCAGTGTTACCAGCTCTCAAAAATATTTATCCCTAAAGCATAAGCCAAAAACCCCCAAAATCGCCCAAATTACTTAGAAATCCCCCTAAAAAAATATATAATAAAAGAAAAAATATAAATTACAAAAATGCAATGAAATTTCTTTACCTTTTAAATCTGGATCTGTTTCCCAAATCTACGTGTACTTCTGACTGTACATTTTTTTATTTTTAGTTTCTTTAGGCATCATTAACAAATTGCTTGTCGGCACAGCAGTACAACAACAAAATCGAATTAAACAAGTAAACAATAATCAACGTACATATGTATTTCCAGTAAGCATAGGCACAATAACCACCAGTCACCACAGAGTAATTGTAATATATTTGTACTAGATGTCGTTAAGTCGCTAGGTCAACAAATAAATATGATTAGCTATTATAGTTTGGATTGTCCCAGGGCCTATACTTTCACATAATATATGAAAAATATATAAAATCCCTAAAAATACCCCTAAAAATATAAAACCCCTAAAAAACCCATCCCACTTATTTACCCCCTAAATTTAGGGGGAAAACCCCTAAGTTGGCAAGTATTTAAGTGGACCCACCAAAACACATTACTCTTATTAGAGTATTATATAAACTTATTTATATAAACAACAAACAAAACTAACCATATTTTATTTAACCCTTAATAAATTAATAAAATTTATATTTTATTTAACCAGTTTATTAGTTTCTAACCAACTGAATATAGCCGCAGCATGTATGTCAAATGTCGTTAGGTAAAAACTGCGCATGTCTGGAACTACGATTCTTGCCAAAGTTATAGAACTGATAACTTGAATCGAGTTCGACGGTTCCGCGAACACAGAACTGTAACTAGAAATTCTGAATTGTGTGTTCCGCGAACGGCATTATTTGAACTGCGCATGCGAATAGTCCCGAATCAGTTCTGAATCCTTACCGCGAACAAAGCTAATAATTATAATCGATTGTATAATCTGTTTTCACAACAGTCATAGCGTATTTAATACGGTATTATTTTAAAATTTGTTTCTATTTCTAATAAACAGATAAATAATAAAGTAATGTCAAATAATTCTATTTGCATGTTATATGACGATTTGTCTTCCGATTTTCATTTTGGATCTTTAATATTTTATTATTTGTAACAATGTAATGACGGACTATATTTTCAAATATAAAATCTTTTTATAAGGAAATAGTACGTTGTTACGTCGTAAATTACAATTTAAACTATAGCATTAAAACCAACTCAACTAGTCCATCTAAATAACTATTTTAATTGCGTTACGTACAATACGCACAAAGTTAATGTGGCCTAAGTTGCTAACCGTGCTAAAAGGAATAGAGTATAACAATTTACATGGAAAATACATGTATTTTAATTTAATGTTAAGTATTTTAAGGAAGTTTTATTTTTTTAATATAAAACCAAAGCAGATCTACCCACCCACATAAACTTTAGAGTTGATGTTCATGTGAGTTTACGTTTAGACGTACTTTAGCAAACCAAAATTCTATTAACATAAACTAGCAGTACAAATTGTAATGAACGCATTCATCGGTTTTCCTTGCATTTATTTTCCAACTAGTACTAAAAATCATTTCTACAATACAACACTGAAATAAACAAAATCATATATAAGCAGCAATTACAAAGACCATGCAATGCAACATACCTTAGTTCCCATGCAAATGAAGATCCTTGAAACTCTTTAAAGACGCCGTAAATATTAAAAGTGCAGTTATTTCAGGCTAAGAGAAATTCTGATGGTCGAAGATCGTCGAGATGTCATTTAGATTACCGTGTAGACAGAACCCAGTGTATAGTACCCTCAAATGAACATGAAATACATGAAGATTGTAGCATTCCTCGATAAATAAATAAATAAACATTTATGTTCATATATGCCACGTTTCGGGGTATTTGTTGAAACTCTGCCTCTATTAAAGTATATTCCAGTATTCCAATATATTCCAGTAGTAAATATCTAAATATTCCAGTAGTATAGTAAATATTCCAGTAGCTGTACGAGGGTCGCGTTTGTTAAGGGGGACCTTTCGCGAAACATGCTTTCGCGTTCCTTTAATTAAACATATTAAATAGTAATATTTTGAAGAAATAAAAATTGTGGGATTAGTTAAAAGAGTTTTAAATTTCAATAAATGATGTTTTAAAAACGGTACAGCTCAAATGAGTTCTCTTTCTGAAATTTGAGTATCTCAAAATTTACTTAGCCACCCCATGTAAAAGAGTCCTTTTTAGAGCTCGCCTTTAGAGCAGAATAATTTTCAAAAGACTCAAGCTCTTATAAAAACCTTGTGCCTTTTTAAAACGTGGATTTGTAATTCGAGTTGTTCAGTGAAAAAGACTTAAGTCTTTAAAGTCTAATAAAGAAGTTTGAACATTTTATTTAATAGGTTATATGCTTAGATGTATATCATTATTAATATTTAATTATTTATATAAATTGATATACTTAAATAAATAAATTTTAAATAATAATTAAAATATCAAAGTGACTCCGTTTCTTCACTTTCCGGAAAATATTTTCAATATTCCTTTGATGTCGCCATAATTTTTGAAATGCTCTCGTCGAGACCTTTTCAGCGATATCCCCCCGCATGCATAGGTACTATATTAAATTCACTATTTTGAATTTTCCAAACCTAAAAATTTCCTCGTTGAGGTTATGTGCTGATGAAGACGTGCCAAGTTTCAGCTTTCTAGGTAATCAAAAGTGTCAGAAACACGCTACAACTCTTAGTTTCTATCCATTGTAATTTGTGTTCCCCATGTTGAATTATCCAGATATGCAAATGTTTATGTTAAGCTTATACATATATTTACATGGAAAATACACGTATTTTAATTTAATATGTATTTAAGTATTTTACGGTAGTTTTATTTTTTTATTATAAAATTAAAGCAGGATCTACCTACCCACATAAACTTTAGAGTTTATCTGTTATTTTTATAATATTTAGAGTTTAATTTTAGGTTTGTCTCATTAAGGAGTATCAAAAAACATCATAGACATGGAGTGGGTTTCACTCTATTGCTGGCCATATTTGGAAAAATAAATAATGAAATAAAATTCAGCTCAACAAACAATCACGCCATACATTAATTACTACATACATAGAACATTTGCTTTGTTCACTGTGCAAATATTTTGTGTGTGTATACGTGTTGCGCGCAATATTTGTTGTAGCGAGGAGCGACATGCTCTCTCCGAGAGCCAGCGGCGGTATGAGGGCAACAGGCAGACGATCTATAAACAATTAGCCAGGCCGCAAACGTCATACAAATTACTATGAAGGAATCAAACGTCAAAATTAACAACGTTTGAGTATTTATTTTTAAAAATTTAGTAATCAACTTAAATTATTAAAATATGCACAAGTTACTTTGATTACTTAACTCTAAAATGAGTCACTCTTTTTGTATTTATATCAGTAGGAAACTCATAGTTTTGGGAATAGTGATGGGTAACTCCGGAGTTAATGAATCAAAAGAGTTGAATCCGCGAGCGGAGCAGAATCCCTTAATTATTCCATCGAATTGTTATTCATTCCGATTCCGGCGCCAATCGTGATCGTGATTGTGAGTGTAATCGCGCATCGGCACTTGTCGGGCGCTGAAAATCGAAATGCAATGATGGCATGACCTTTTTTTTGCTTATGCAACAACCATTAGGGAAAGGGAATGAAGCGCTCTCGGAAGGTGATTAAGTAGGTGAATCAAAAGAGTTAAGGAGTAACTAAGAGGAGTCGGACCCGCAAGTGGAGCAGGATTAAGTGAGTTAAAACACTCCGAGAAGTGGTGATTACCCACCACTATTTAGGAACACCACATGTCGTTTTTCCTGATTTTAGAGATCTTTCAAAATTTTTTTTTTTCTATAACTGAATTTGTGTCAAATCCGGAAGAAGATGTACGATGTAGTTCAACTAATAATGTCAAAAATTTTCTTTCTTGAAATATTACGCTTTAATATGTTTAATTAAGGGAACGCGAGAGCGTGTTTAGCGTAAGAGTGCCTTAAAAGGAAAAAGGAAAAATTTTCCCTTTAAAATCTATAATAATTGTGTAAACGGTAGTCAAACCGAAACGAACGAAAACCATTTACTGAGTAATGAGTGCTACGAACGTTTTAGATAAAACAACAAAACTATATGTTGGTAACTTTTCATTCATTCCCTAAGGGTACGTCTGCACTTGCGACTAACCGCCTCTGCGGCGGGCCGCAGAAGCGAGCAAATGGCATCCGGGCAAAAGGCGGTTAGCCGCAGGTAATGTGCATGATCTACGCGGTATCATACAAATTGTGTGCATGCGCTAGGCCGCCAGGGGCGGTTACACGGGAATGCGTACGTAGCCTGAAATAATTATAGTTGTCGCTAGAACGGTTTTATATATTTTACATTAGTTAAAATGGTTGAGGTTTTGCGTTGTTACGGTGACATGTCGTATGTGTCTGGGGTAAGTAACTTACCTGTCGCGCAGGTGAAGTGAGAGTAGATAATTTTCTCTGCGTCCGGGTTGAGGTCGACGAACATCCGCAGAATGAACTCGCGTGCCGCGATGGCGTCGCGCTGCGGACCTATTATACCAAACGACACTCACGAACTAGCTCCATCTACTTATTGCGGCTATCCAGAAAATACGTTCGCATTATAACATTCGGTTATTCATGTCACTGACACGATTCGGCGGCCAGTGACCACGGCTGGATTTAACCACTTCTTGTAAAGATTGAGAAATGGTCTTCCCGTGAAGTGGTCACTGCCCGAATCGCACTGACATAATAGAACGTTATCATTGCAGTGACGTATTTTATGGATGAGGCCTATCTAGCTTCAGCTACCATTTCATGAGAAAACTTGTCTTTATTAATTGGCATTAATATTTTAAATTGAGTAAACATTTAAATTGTTATATCGTAACAATTTATTAAAAATACTAAAAGGGCAGCAAATCATGAACAAAATCACCTATTTTTGAATAACTGAAATAAATGATTTTAAATTACTAAGCATATCATCTCCAATTGCACGGAGCCCTATAACATTATTGTCATCAGAGAACTTACCTTTAAATTTGCTACCAACCATTTGCTGTCATTACAGTATTTTTTTGCTGCTCTTTTAATTATTTCCCTTTATTAAAGCAAATATGTAGGTACCTTTGTTTTAAGTACATTTAAAGTATTATAGATTCGTACTCTCCTGTGACAAATTATGAAAATTATCATGTCTAAGCTTTGTTTAAAAATTGAGCTTAAAATGGAACATTTATTGATTCATTTACACTAAGGAAACATACAGATTAGTTTTAGGAACATATAAAGCAAAATATTAATGCCTATCCATAAAGACTATCCTATCTTAGCCTACAAAATTCACATAGCATTTTCTACAAGTCACAACTTCAAACTACCACAGCAGTCAACCTGTGGCCGTTGTGAAGTGAGAATAGCACGATCTCTCCGGATCCGGGTTTTCTTTCAAATATTTCTGTAGAATGTACTCTCGTGCCGGAATGGGGTCGAGTTTTGGACCTAATTTCGCAAGTAATCAATTTGAATAAAAATTATCAATATCAAAGTGAAACAGTGAATTGAATTGAGATTATGATTATCTAACTAGCTAAATTCGCAAGTTTAGACTGGCAGCACAAGCTATTGCTGTGTTACTAAAAAAGTGATGTTATTGCTATCGGTCACTTGATTTTTCCTATTGAATAATCACGAGGAAGCGTGGATGGATAATGCCACTTTTTTCTTTATGTCAATGGCGTGTAGGTGTACGTCGACCGTTAACATTCACGATTGAATTGTTTAATTTTGGGATTCGCTTTTGGTTTTCGACTCAAGATAATCAATCTATTCGGTTATCAACCCATATAGAATTACAACGTTATCATATAGAGTCAATCAGGGTATGTTCTCAATTGAGAACATGTATTATTCTTTTTTATTGAAAGAAGGTGGCAAGAATTTAGTTCATCTAGTGGTATACTGTTATCCAAATATAACTGCAATACATGGTATCAATCAAGAATGAGAAACGTAGGCACGCCGCCGGTTGCACTGTCTACTTTTGGAGATTTTAAGAATGGATTAGGATGTATGGGAAATAAGAAATACAACGAGATGAGTTTTTCTCATCCCATTACACTCCCCATTCTTCTTTGAGGGGGATGGGATGGTGTAAGGAGTATGAGGGAAACAAGTAAGTTCAAGTATAGCATTCCCTACATTTGAATATAATTGATAAAGAAACAACTACTGCCCCGGAATGGGGTAAATGCGCGCGCGGTGTGAGGTGTGGGGACACGAGCACACCCCCCTCCCAGTCGCCTCGCCGCACTTGTGCCGGCTAGTTTAGTGATGCGCTTGCTCGCTTTCTATTGTTTCTCTTGCGTCATCAATATAACACGCGTTCGGTGTTCCTTTTAGTACTTTTAAGTTATTTTTTATTATTATTAATAATGTAATGCTTACTAGATTTTTGTTGTTATAATATTGATCTTTTTTATATATCTCACAATTATGAATTTTTGTATTATTTTCTTTGTTTTTTTTTTTGTTTTTTAGTAACTTTATTACTCAAAACTAAGCATTAAATATCTGTTTAAAACTAAAATTTATGTATACCTACTTACTATATTATCTAATGTGTGATAAATAAATAATGAAAGTAAATAAAAATGGTAAAAAATAAGTCGTTTTTTATAATTATTTGTGTTACTTTTGACCGTGACATTTAAATTAAAAATATCGACTGAAACCGATATCGATCTTCCAGTAAGGTCATTGTAGTACAACACTAAAAACAAGTGACATAAAATGGTCACATTCCTTCTGCGCGCATTTAACTCGTTCCGGGACTATAGATTTACAGCTCCTAATAAAAGGTGT